>CM060425.1:171645044-173054333 GCA_030545235.1 Helianthus tuberosus | reverse complement strand
TTTAAGTGTTCTTTGGTTTCTTCCCAGCTTTCGGATTGAAAGGAATCCCTGAGTAGAGTTGGTTACATGAACCATAGAACCATAATCAAACCACCAAGAATTAGCATGAACATTTAAATTAAAGGACTCAAATATCATGAAAAATCGTTACCTTTCTTTGCCAGCCACTCCTTGAAGTCAAGGCATTCATTTTGCTTATGTCCTGTTTTCTTACAGAACTTTCAATAGGGTTTGCCTAAGGAGCTCTTAGAGCTGGAAGGTGCACTTGTATTAGGATTTGGCTTTTGGACTTTGGAAGCATCCTTTCTTTGATAATTTCTCTTCCTCTTCTAATAGCTGGAGGTGGTGAAGTTAGCAACATCAGTAGTGCGATCCATCTTCATACGCTCTTCCTCCTGTACGCACATAGCGACCAGCTCACTCATCGTCCATTTGTCCTTCTGAGTGTTGTAATTGATCTTGAATGCTTCATAGGACGAAGGAAGCGAAGTGATGATGAAGTGAACAAGAAAACCATCACTAATTTCCATCTTTAACTCTTTCAACTTATTAGCCATGTCATGCATCATCATGATGTGCTCGTGAATGCCGCTCCTCCCATCATACTTAGTTGTTACCAGCTTGAGAATAAGAGTACTAGCGTGTGCTTTTGATGTCCCCTTGAATTGTGCCTCCACAGAAGCCAGGTAGGTTTTAGCATCCTCAAAATCAGGAATAGCTCCTCTAATTACATTATGTATGGACTGCTTCATGAACATGAGAGACATGCGGTTACACCTAGTCCATTTTTCATGAATTATCTGCTCAACAGCAGTACTTTGAGGAGTAAGATCCGCTGGCTTATTCTCTCTTAGAGCATAATCGAAGTCCAACAATCCAAACGTAAGCATGAGGGCATCCTTCCATTCATCAAAGTTATCACCAATCAAAGGTGGAATCCCGCAATTGGGTGGTGATAGTGGAAATAAGATGAGCGAATTATGATACTGATCAAGAAGTCCTAATGTGATCTAAGTGCATGTTATACTAAGGCAGGCATAAATAATGGTCATTTTAATTATGAAGCTGTGATATTGTCTATTACTAACATCAAAATAATAGACTTAGTTAAAATTCTACTTAAACGAAGACAATTCAGCTTTCGCCAGAAGTGTAATCATTTAAGTATGTGTGCAAAGTAATCGTGACAAATCAGCTTTGGCCAGAAATGAGACAATCACTTTAGTTATGTGTCACACCCTGACTTTTGCGGAAGCGTGATTATGGTGTGACCTTTTTAATATCATTGCATTCAATCATAACAACAGCTATATGATAAAACCATAGGTTTGTCATCCATCGAATAAGTTTAAAACATAACAACATTGTTTAAAAACGTAGACTTTAAATTCAAGTTTTACAATCATACCAAAATGTTTATGAGTTCACTAAGGACTCATTGAAAGATATTAAATAGCACCAAGGGTTGGGAGACGTGTCTCGTCCAGGAATAAGACACACCGACCAAACCCAAAGACCATGGATGTCATCTTTATTTCAAACGCAGCATAAAAACTTCCAACGCCCGCCAGATCCACTTACTAGTTCCCTGATATACATGTAGTTTGAAAACATCAACAAAAGTTGAGCGAGTTCATGTGTTTAGTATGTGTGCACGAATCATCCTTGAAAACCTTTGTATGTATGTATGTACTTGTAAACTGGTATGTAGCAACAAGGAAAAATAGATCAATTAATGTGTAGCTAATACATTAATATAAGTGACATGGTATAGGAAGCACTCAATCCTGTATGTGTATTTCGTACCGGCCCCTCCGGTGGAACGACATAGTCACCACATGCAGCCAACTCGCAGGCCCATGGGTGGGGCTCGCAACACCCAATAGATCTATCACTCATGCCCCTCGGTCCTTATACAAGGATTAATGGTTTTAAGTTAATCGCCTACCCATTCACGTGATCTAGCAGTACATTCCTTAGCTAATCATACCATTTGTAATTGTTTGTAATCAGTATGTAACATGTATTTCACCCCCGAAGTTATAAAACTGAAAACAGTTAAAAGAAAAGGGGGACATGAACTCACAGTTTTGCGTTCCTTGTATCTGATGTAACTCAAAGCTTCCTCTAGATCGCACGACTACCTACATGCGTACTACGGTCCGTTAGACGAGCGGGTCGTGCCTTGTCTTAGTATTGATTAGTGCTTTTGAGTTACGGTTCTGATATTATTCCAAGTTATATTTACTTGTTAAAATAATAAATGTTTTAACTTTAAATTATATTTAATTTTTGGAATAATTGTTAAACAGTATTTTGTAACTATACTTCTCAAGTATTTGTATTCGTATTTCCTTCCCAAGGATGGGGGTATCTCATACATGTATATCCGTATTCTTGTATTGGTATATCTTGCCATGTGTTGGCGTCGTATTCCAGTGTGTACGTATTTTCTTAATAAATATCCAATATCTATTTCCAAAACAATATATTTTCAAGTCCTACTTAGAAAATATATATATAAACTTATTTTGCCCAAAAATACTGTTTTTCCAGAAAATATATATTTTTCCCAAAAATCATATATCTTCTAAATACTCTAGGAAAATATATTTTTACTTCCAAAAATAATATATTTTCCCTTTGTCGAAAATATGATATACTTGTAATAATAACAAAAATCATATTCTCATTTCTTTCGTATCCAAAATAATATTTACCAAAAATATATTTATAACGGTGTTCTCCGGAACATTTTGTAAGTTACGTTCTATCGTTCGGTTCCACAATATTATGTGTGTAACTTATATATTTATTCCTTTGTGATTTTTTGTAATATTTTGGATTGTAAATTTTTGGTATTTGTGAAGTTATATTATTTCATCCCTAAAATAATATAGTTAACACACAAAGTATACAAGTATTCACACACATCATGTCTTTAATGTAAATATATATTCCAAATACATATTTACCCATTTTTATTTGTAAAAACCAACCTCCAATACTTGTAGTTTCGTAACAAAATCTATGGCAAGGTTCATATTGAAAACCATAGTTAAAACACACTTGTAATTATTTGTTTAAAAAATATTTTTCTAAGTGTTTATATTTTTAGAAAATTTTGCCATAGTTTCCCCTAAAAATGGAGGTGTCCATGCTATCAAAGCATATCATTTTCTTTTCAGAAATCATCACAACCAATCAACAATTAACCCCAAACAATTTACACTTACCAAGTGCTAAAACAATGCTATTTACATAATAATCATGAACTTGAATTTTCATAAAAACTTGTAGTAACTTGGTAGGGTGTTTAGTAGGTTTAGTTACCCTCCAAAATGTATTTACTTCCTTACAAACTTCATTCTTTAAAGAAGTTGGATGTTTACAACTTCAAAACACATTTTCTAAAAATGTTTCTTTATGTAACCTTCTTGTTACACAAGTGTTTCTACACTTGTTTAACCATTAAAAATAGTGTTTGTTTATATAAGAACCAAGATCTACTAAAACTCATATTTCAAGCTTGGTTCTTTTGGAAAACCATTCATAAATTTTTAGATCTATATGCTTATTAACCCACATTGATTATTATTTTTCAAGAAAACAATATATCTTTTCAAGTTCATGTCTTTCTTGAGGATGATTTATAAACCTCTAACATTTTCATCCTCTCATCTTGCTAGATTATGTTTTTAATCATGATCTAGCAAGATCATATAATGTTCTACATCATTTACACAAACTAGCAATCATCAAGCATCATAACAACACTAACAACATGATTTCTTTAAGATTTCTTATAGTTTTATGCTTATGTTCATGTTTCATCTTCAAGTTTCTTAGTGTTCTTCATTATAAACATCTTGTATTATCTTTTAACCACTTAAAATAGATGCAAAATGAAGAGTAGAAGATCTTACTACTAGCTCAAGGCTAGGGATGATCAAGTGTAGAAATGAAGTGGATAAAAGCAATCGGGAGGGGTCCTTCAAGATCCACAAGCTTCAAGCTTCTTTAAACACCTTCTAGCATCATGTAATGATCTTGGAATTGATGAATAAGTGAATGAAGGGGATGGTATGGTGGTGGTGTATCTCGGCCGAGACCAAGAGGAGGAAGAGGGGTGAGCTTGTGTGTGTTGTTGTGTGTGAGAGACATGAGCTTGATCTTTTTATAACCATTTCTAAGTTTTGTCCAATGTGTAAAGTGTCTTCCAAGTACATAACAATATCTAGATCATGATCTTGGTGAATCAAAGAAGATTATGTAAGATCTAGGGAAATCTTGGGTGGTGGGGTCACCTTATGACCGATTACTAGCTTGGGGGGGGGGGGGTCTAAGTGTAAGTTTTAATGATAAGTTAGATAATTAGTTGAAAACCAAGTATGTTGATTAGTGTTTATGTATAAGGTATGTTATATAGTGTGTTAAGGTGTTCGGGGATCATAACTAGCTCAGAAACATTAAACAATGTCTCCAGTATAATTTTGGTGTTTCGGGTAGTGTCCGGTTATTTGGTTGTATACTGATTCGTTAAAGTGTCAAACTATATCGTTTAGTGTTCTTTAAGTACCCTTTTGTGACACTTTTAATTCCCGACACTTAGGAAAGCATTCAGGACCATATCGTCATATTTTTGTATGTTTCTCGCATGTTAAAATGCTGATTTTTGCTTAATTATGCAGAATTCTGCACCTTGGGTGAGTTTTAGGCACTTTCCGGCACTTTAACTATCACTTAGTAAAGCAGTTTTGTGGTCCTTACTTCCCTACACACTATACTAGTGTAAAACTTGGTTTCTGGCTCATACTGGGTCTCAAAACAACGTCTATCTATGTACTGAACCCCGTCAGCATTTTTCTGTCTTATCCGTTAACTATGCTAACTGTGCTTTGTGCATCATGTATGTCAATATGGTTTGCATGTAATAATGATGTGACGGTATTCAATAGGTGATGCACCTGTAAGTATGATGCAGTAATCAGAAAGCAGTTAAGTATAATTCAGCACAATCATTAAGCACTAATCGTCATTAATAATTATACGGGTGCATGCAAATTTGACGGTTGTCACATTATGCACTTTTCAAGTATGCTAGACATAAATGAATTAAATCAGCTTTGGCCAGAAATTAATACATTTCATGTTTGTAATGCATACTCAACATAGCTATTATAATACTTGAACAATATATAGATGTATTAAATCAGCTTTGGCCAGAAATGATACATCAGAAGCTCATCCAAGTTAAGCTATTTTGATTTTGTAAAAAAGTTATCTGATTCTGATTACGTAATTAAGTGTTTACAAAACCAAGTATCTAATAGCAAACCACATGTTAGCGCGGATCGAACTAAATTTTAGTTCACATTAAACAGCCTAAAATAATGAGGTTTCGAGTGAGATCTCGACTCAGTTATGAGGCCTCGAGTGAGATCTCGAGTCAAGTCTAGACTCATCTTGTAACATTATGAGGTCTCGACTCATTAACGTCTCGAGTCGCAACCTCAGTGTCTCGAGTTGTAATCATGGTCTCGACTACTGTGTTTTATGAGATCTCGACTCCATAATGAGGTCTCGAGTCGCAACCACGATCTCGAGTTGTGAAGATTGAAGCCCTTAGTCGAAACCGTTGTCTCGAGTTGTAAAAATTTGAGAACTCTTATGATTTCGAGTCGAGACCTTGTGGTCTCGAGTCGAGATCTTGGTCTCGGGTCGTAAAAAGTAATCTCGAAACTCCTGTTAACAGCTGTTGTTGTAAAAATAACTGAAAGCTCGAAATTTTAGGGATTGAGGGATAGTGTTTTCTGTTTTATTGTTGATCTAAACTTATCAAAGATTTCGCAATTATAATCTGATCATCTTTTTAACAGTTTTCGAAAATTTTAATAGATAAAATTCAGATAAAAAACAGTAAAAACACCCACTAATCCAAATTATATTCCAAAACTTAAGGAATTTTCGAGTTTTCCTTAGAACAAGTGATGAACCCTAGAAAATTAAAACATGATTCTGTGATCCAAAACCTTAGTTTTAAGACTTCTATTAACAGATTTCGGACATTAATTTATCCATATTGGTTTCGGGTGACATGATTAACCACCCTTTTCTTAAAACACTGATTTCGGAACAATGAAACCCGAAAACAGCCGTGATTTTTATAAACTTTCAAAAATTCTGTTTTCCAGATTTTAATCCCAGAATAATGGATACGAAAACAAAACTGATTTATCAACATATGCTCTGATACCACATGTTGATCAGTTCTGTTTAAACATAATGGAAAACATGAATAACATACCTGTTACAGCAGACAGGCCAGCAGAGAATCCAGTCAGAGATGCAGCCATTGAGTTTGACATACTTGTCAAGCTGATCTGGTTCCTCCTTAGGGTGTAAGATTATGATGGTGATGAAACCGAAACAAGGGAAGGATTCGGTTATGGAGAGAGAGCCGATTGATGTTATTAGGATTGTGTAAAATTGTGTAATTGTCTAACCCCTAAACTCTCTAATAATCTCCTTATATATACACCCAAGATGAAACCTAATTAGTTAATAAGGGTAATATGGTCAATCAACAATTACCAACTAATTATTAATAAGTTATTAATATATTTTGATTTATATAATATAAATAATTATAATGACTACAAGATTCAATATTATAACAATTATATATTTAATCTCACAACAGAAGTCTATATCGACTAGTGAAACCCCAAATGGCTACATTCATGATTAATAATTGGATGGACCCAAATAGGCGGCTTCCTACGAAACCATCCAAAGGATTTACAGAAGGTACGGAAATCTGTACCACCCACTCTCAATTATTTTAACATTAAAATTTATTTGTCTATGTATCATAATGAAAGATGGGTTACATTTATTTATTTATTTTTTTTTTTTTTGAAAGAAGGCGACTTTATTAAAAAAAAAAAAATAGAGGCTTAAGCAGCCCAGTTGGGAGGAGGCCGGGGGTTTGCCAATGGCTACCCCGGTTCGAATCCCGGCGTTTACGGTTTGGGGGTTGGGATGTCCCGATGATGGATCGTCTCCTACCGAGGCATGGAACGGTCTTGAGGGCAACCCGGTTTTACCCAGCTGTTACCCCAGCGAGTCTCTCGTGTGGGGGCAGTATGGTTTCCGGGCGGAAGTCAGCTCACGCGGCAGGCCGGGGCCCAATCGAACATCGCGTCCGCAGATGCGGGGCTGACGGGGGAATGTCTTTGACATAAACCCGGTGACCACTGGTCCAGTACATAGAAAGTCACCTTCCAAAAAAAAAAAGCAAGAGGCTCAAGGCTTAACGGTACATAAAGAAACAAAAAACAAGACTATAAAATTACAAAGGAAAGTCCGTGAACTTAAAACCTCTCCACTTCTCCCAACTTAAGTTCAGGAGTCCAGCCCGGTTATTTACCCATAAGTATGATAATGACTTAATGTCGCCGCATCTTTTTTAGTAAACATTTTCTTACACCATGAGTAGTAGTTCATCATGTGAAGAGGCAAAATTTGTCATGTGACGTCTATATCAGCATAAGTGAAATTACTTCTAAAATGGTGTAGTGGTGGTGAAGTGTGTCACACCCCCAAAATCCACCATGCGGAGTACCACCGCTTGGAGGCGTGACGTGACCAGGATCGAGCCACCAATCATATTGAACAACTCAATTAAGAAAATAAAACCAAACATAATACGATTGGTGACCAAAGCTAGTTAAGTTTGTTTAGTTTAAACAGCGGAAGCATAAACGTGAGTTCAAAAGCATAAGTTCACAGTTCATAAGTTTAAAGTCCAACACTTAGGTTTAATAAGTTCATAATGTTTTAAAAATTAAACACTGGACATAACCGTCCGTACACCACAACGACTCCTTCCTCGTGCAAGCTCCGAGTGTTTAGCGACCTGTAAGGCACGTAACAACGAGTCAACAACAAAGTTGAGTGAGTTCACGTTTGGTTGTTTAGTTTTAAGTTGTTTCTGAAAACGTGGTTTGACTTTCGTTGGCTTATTTGCCGTGGGGGTTACCCCGTAGTTGAAAGTATGTTTAACCATTTCTCTTTTTCTTTACCCAATCCATAACCATGATCAGTGGGGGTTTTCCCCGTTTGAACTACTAGACGGAATGATATCGACTGCTACGCAAATAAGTTGTGCCCTATATCAGTGTCTATCATCACTGACAATCTGCCATAGTCCATTAGTACACGCCCGTCCGACTGGCACGGTGTGAGGTTTGTTAAACCTAATAGCGCTATTAACTAATGACCCGCTCGCCATTGGCCTCGGCGATTAAGTCGATATAAATTGAGGGACTTCATGATAGAGTTTTGTCTAGCTAGTTTTAAGGTTGTTGTCCTACCCAAGGAGGACGAACGTACGTATTCTGCACCAGGAGAATTCGTAGGTTTAATAATGGCATCCTACCTATGGAGGATGGCCGTACATATCCTACCCAATGAGGATATGTAGATTCCAATTTTAATTTCTTAACCCATTCCCAAACCACCGGGAATCCCATGCCTTAGAAAGTGTGTGAACTCACCTCGGTTTGCTCGGTTAGATTCTCAATATAGCTAACAGTCAAGGTCGGTCAATCACGTCCTAGTATGATTTACCAGTTAGTCATTTAGTGGCTTTCAAATAGAACACAAAGTTCCTACACGTATCTATCACACAACATGCATCACTGTAACGGTTTATGCCCATCTAAGTTTCCCGTCCATTCCCCACTCAAAATCAAACATACGATAATGCACATAACATATATAACATGTCAGATCATTCACAGATAGCATACTCGACATTTAGACACGCAAGTCACAACTTATGTCAATTCAACATTAATACTCAAAACTGGGCTGTTTTCGGGGATTTTAATAAAATAGTTAACATGTTCCAAAAATTCCCAAATTTTTACAGAATGTCTTAAACGTTCCATATTTTATTGTGTAAAAATATCGGGGTCCGGTTCATCACCAATATTTTATAAAAATTCATATTCGGGACTGAACTCAGATTTATGTATTTCTGACCACAGTCCACGAAACAATTTATTAAAAATTCGTCGTAAGTCCGATTTGCGAAATTCCAGTGGGGTAATTACAAATACTTCAGTTATCATCTACAGTAGAATTTTCATGGTCCGATTCATCACAAAACTCAGGTTATGACTGAAAGTACGACACCCATTTATTGCTGTCAAAATTCAGCTTAAGTAGCTGTTACAAATTAACACTTTAAAAATAGTAAACGGAGTCCAAAAATTACGATTCCGGTGCCATTAGAACCGTATTTCATAATAACATATTTTAGATTCAAAATATCGATTTTTCGTTGAGGTTAAGACCTGTTTACAGCCAACAGAAGTGGGCTGTAAAAGTTGGACAGATTCTGATTTCAAGTGTTTAACCATCTAAATCATGTTCGATCGATTCCGTTAACGAGTTTAGTGACCACAACAACATCATATACTAATATCATTCAGTAAAGCATCAGATAATCACCCAATCATCATAATCACACAAGATCTACATGATTTACACACATATTCATCCATTAACCACCTTGTTCATTACTTTAGTAAACTTTTAGACTTTGATCTTATATGTTCGTAATTTTTAACCGACGAAACTCTTATTAACCACTAAAATAACATAAAGAATGAACGGATCTAAGTTCTTACCACTAGCTCAAGGCTAGGGAAGTTCGAGTGAAGAAAAGTGGTGGATAATAGCGAATGGAGAAGGTCCTTGACAATCCGTGAGCTCCACCTTCCGTTATTCACCTTTGTGCACCTTGGAATGGCCTTGAAATAGATGGAAGTGAGTTGGAAGTGGTGGTGGTGCTTGTGGCTATCTACGGCCGTGAGGAAGGAGGGCAAGTGGGAGAGAGTTGTAATGTTGAGTGAATGAGCAAGATGAAGGTGGTTATAAACATAATTTCTAATATCCATTGGGTATGGTGTTCCCTTTGGTACAAACATAATCAAGATCAAATCCCCAAAGTGATTTTAGTGGGATTTTGGGAAGATTGTGTGATCTAGGTGGTGGGGCCATGGCTTTGGCCGATTTTCAGCACATGGGGGGGGGGGGTAGTGCTAGTTATGTTTCAACTAGATAGTTAATGATCTAGTTAGAGTTTTATGTAACTAGTTAGGGTTATATGTGTGTTAAGTAATATAAAGGGTGTTAGGGTATCCGGGGACCCCAACTATCTCAGAAAAATAAGAACAGTGTGTTTAACAATATTTTTGTGTTCCGGGTAAAGTCCGGTTGTTCGGTTTGACACTGTTCCGTTAAAATGCTTAATTAATCCGTAAAGTGTCCTACCTATATATTTTTGCAACGTTTTTAATTTTTAACACTCAGGAAGTCATAACAGACTATTTAATGACTTTTATGTACACCATTAGTATATTAACAAGTACGTGTAAGCATAACATGGATATCAGAAGGCAGTTAAGTGATTCCACACAGTCGTCAAGCACATTAATTATTATTAATAAACTGTACGGTTACATGTAAATTCGAGGGTTGTCACATTCTCCCCCTGTTAAGAGAATTTCGTCCCGAAATTTAGCGCGTGGTTACTGAGGAAGCTAGTTAAGTTGCGTTGTTTTCCAGATTTTCCTGGGGTGTCACATCATCCCCCCGTTGACTTGGAATTTCGTCCCGAAATTCTGCGGTAGCTTCAGCCTCAGTAGTGGTTGCGTTTTTCTTAAACAGTTGGGGATACTTAAGTTTCATTTGGTCTTCTCGTTCCCAGGTATACTCTGGGCCACGACGAGCATTCCAACGAACTCGAACGAGAGGTATTCTTGTGTGCTTGAGAATCTTAACATCTCGATCAGTAATCTCTACTGGTTCCTCGACGAACCGCAGCTGGTCGTCGATTGTGAGTTCCTTGAGAGGAACTATGAAGGTCTCATCTGACAGACACTTCTTCAGATTTGATACGTGGAATACGTTGTGAACTCCGCTGAGTTCTTCAGGTAGATCCAACCTGTAGGCGACTTGGCCAATTTTCTCAATGACCTTGAACGATCCGATATAACGTGGATTGAGTTTGCCTCGTTTGCCAAAGCGGACTACACCTTTCCAAGGTGAGACTTTGAGTAGCGCTCGATCCCCAACCTGGAGCTCGAGTGGTTTTCTTCCCTTATCAGCATAGCTTTTCTGACGGTCACGAGCTGCCGCCATTCGCTGTCGTATCTGAGCAATTTTCTCGGTGGTATCTACCACATGTTCTGGGCCAGTGATTTGGCTGTCACCAACTTCTGCCCAACAGAGAGGCGATCGACATTTGCGTCCGTACAATGCCTCAAACGGAGCGGCTTGGATGCTGGTGTGGTAGCTGTTGTTATATGAGAACTCCACTAGCGGGAGGGGCTTTTCCCAGCCGTTACCAAAATCGATTACACATGCCCTAAGCATGTCTTCAAGGGTTTGGATGGTGCGTTCAGATTGCCCATCCGTCTGCGGGTGATAAGCGGTGCTCATATCTAAACGTGAGCCAAAGGACTTGTGCATTGCTTGCCACAGTTCAGAAGTAAAACGTGCGTCACGATCAGATATAATAGAGATTGGCACTCCGTGCCTTGATACCACTTCCTTTAGGTAAATGTCTGCAAGAGTAGAAAACTTATCCGTTTCCTTGATGGCCAGAAAATGTGCAGACTTGGTTAATCGATCTACGATCACCCAAATGGTATTGTTTCCGCGTTGAGATCTGGGCAGGCCGGTAACGAAATCCATGGAAATTTGCTCCCATTTCCATTTCGGGATCTCCGGTTGTTGAAGTAGGCCTGATGGTTTCTGATATTCAGACTTGACTCTCGCACAAGTCAAGCACTTACTGACGTAGGTTGCTATGTGGGCTTTCATGCCAGGCCACCAATACGTAGTCTTGAGGTCGTGGTACATTTTATCCGAACCAGGATGTACCGAATAACGAGACTTGTGCGCTTCGTCCATCACAAGCTCGCGTAAGTTTCCATAAAATGGAACCCAGATGCGTCCGTTTACATAGTAAGCGCCGTCTTCCTTTTGTTCTAGCCGCTGCCTCGATCCTCGTAGGGACTCAGCCCTGATGTTCTCTGCTTTCAATGCTTCGACCTGGGCATTTCGAATCTGAGCAGGAAGGTTAGACTGGATGGTAAGCTGTAATGCTCGTACACGCTTAGGTAAAGTATCCTTTCGACTGAGGGCGTCAGCCACAACATTGGCTTTGCCCGGATGATACTTGATAGCGCATTCGTAATCATTCAAGAGTTCGACCCATCGGCGTTGTCGCATGTTTAACTCTTTTTGCTTGAAGATATGCTCGAGACTCCTGTGGTCGGTGTAAATGGTGCACTTTGTACCGTACAGGTAATGTCTCCATATCTTAAGTGCGAATACAACTGCTCCCAGCTCCAGATCGTGAGTAGTGTAGTTTCTTTCGTGAACTTTAAGTTGGCGCGATGCGTAGGCAATGACCTTGTCACGTTGCATCAATACGCAACCAAGTCCTTGGATGGAAGCGTCGCAATAAACCACGAAATCATCGGTGCCTTCTGGCAATGAGAGGATAGGCGCGCTACAAAGTCTATCCTTTAGATGTTGAAATGCGGACTCCTGTGCATCACCCCAACGATAGATGACACCCTTCTGAGTCAGTGAAGTGAGAGGTTGCGCAATCTTGGAGAAATCTTTTATAAACCTTCTGTAATATCCGGCCAAACCCAAGAATTGGCGGATTTCTGTTGGTGTGCGGGGTGCGGGCCAGTTCTTGATCGATTCAACCTTAGATGGATCCACATGAATTCCATCCTTGTTTACCACGTGGCCTAGAAAGTGGACTTCGCGAAGCCAGAAGTCACATTTCGAAAACTTGGCATACAACTGTTCTTTTCGAAGAAGTTCCAGCATAAGTCGTAGATGCTGCTCGTGTTCCTCCTGACTCTTGGAATAGATCAGGATATCGTCAATGAACACAATAACGAACTTATCCAGGTAAGGCTTGCACACCCGGTTCATGAGATCCATGAAGACCGCTGGTGCATTCGTCAGCCCGAATGGCATAACCAGAAACTCGTAATGGCCGTAACGGGTTCTGAATGCTGTTTTGGAGACGTCCTCATCTCGGACTCTCAGCTGATGGTATCACGATCTCAAATCAATCTTGGAGTAATAGCTTGACCCTTGCAACTGGTCAAACAAGTCGTCAATACGTGGAAGAGGATAACGATTCTTCACAGTCACCTTGTTGAGTTCGCGATAGTCAATACACATCCTGAAGGTACCGTCTTTCTTTTTCACGAACAAGACTGGAGCTCCCCAGGGTGAAGAGCTAGGACGTATAAAACCCTTTTCCAAGAGTTCTTGTAGTTGTGTGGACAGTTCTTCGAGTTCTGATGGGGCTAGACGATATGGTGCTCGAGCTACTGGCGCTGCTCCAGGAGCTAGCTCGATTTGAAACTCAACTTGGCGATGAGGAGGAAGACCAGGTAATTCCTCAGGAAATACCTCGGGAAATTCGCGCACAATAGGGATGTCTTCAATTATCTTCTCTTCCGTGGATGTGTCAGTAACGAGTGCTAAAATGGCAGTGTGGCCCTTTCGCAAACACTTCTGGGCCTTAAGGAAAGAGATGATGCCTTCGACAGCACCACTCTTGTCGCCACGAATCACGAGGGGTTCTTTATCAGAACGAGGAATGCGGATGATTTTCTCCTTGCAAACAATCTCCGCTTGATGATGAGATAGCCAATCCATCCCAATAACGACGTCGAAACTACCAAGTGTGATAGGAACAAGATCGATAGGGAAAGTCTGACCAGCTAAGACGAGGTTACAACCTTTAACTACGTGTGTGGCTTCAAGACTTTTACCGTTAGCTAGTTCTACCGTGTGTTTGGTGTTCAGGAGTGTTGGGGTGCGCTTAAGAATTTGGCTAACTTTCACGGACACATAACTAGTATCGGCACCCGAATCGAATAAAACAGTAACGAAGAAGTCGTCAAGAAGAAACTTACCCATCACAACGTTGGGATCGTTCCTTGCTTCTCCCTGACCAATCACGAACACACGACCCCTTGCCCCGTTGCCATTGTTGTCTCCCCCATTTCCGCCTCCATTGTTGTTCCCATTGTGGTTCCCATTTCCTTGGTTATTGTTCTGGTTTTGGTTTAGCTGGGGGCAGTTCCTCTTAAAGTGGCCTTCAGCGCCACACTGAAAGCATCCTTTATTTCCCTGCTGATGCTGTTGCTGGTGGTTCTGTGGGGCTTGTTGTTGTTGTTGGCGATTCTGATTCGCAGGACGTGGGCTCCTGCAATCTTAGGCTTCATGGCCCAGCCTGTGACATCTCTGACATCGACCTTTGTTGCACTGCCCGCTGTGATGCTTGTTGCACCGGTTGCACTTGGGGTGGTTTCCTCGGTATCCACCCTGTCCTTGATTACCAGAAGATTGCTGACCGGGACTCTGGTAGTCATCACTCTTTCGCTGTTGGGACTGAACTGAAGTAGACCCCCTTCCGGAGTTCCCATCCCATTTTCGCTTGTTGTCGGTAGGTGCATCAGAAGTAGCTGTGGCACTGATACGTTTGGGTAGCCTATTTTGCTCCACCGCCTGGTCGGTGAGACGATGAGCCAACTTGATAATTTGCTGAATGGTACCCAGGTTGGCTGAAGTTACGTGACTTTGAATCGCTGGTGCAAGGCCCTTGAGGTAAAGCTCAATACGTTTGATGGGAGGGTCCACCATAGTTGGGCACAGGATGGCCAGTTCATTCGACCTCTTGGTATACGCCTCAATCTCAGATCCTGTCATCTTCAGATTGTAAAATTCCACTTCTAGCTTGTGGATGTCATCCCGACTACAGTACTCCTCTTTGATCAGCTCTTTGAAACCATTCCAGGGCGTGGCATTAGCAACTGCCAGTCCTAGTAGTTGAACCTGTGCCTTCCACCAGGTTAACGCAGCTCCTTCAAGTGTTCCGGTAGCATATTTTACCCTACGGTCTTCGGGGCATTCGCACATCTCGAAAACTGTCTCAAGCTTTTCAAACCAGTGAAGAAGGCCCACTGCTCCTTCGGTGCCACTGAAAGTGGTAGGTCGACAGTCCATGAACGTCTTGAACGTGCACACAGGAGGTTGAGCATGTTGACCTGTTGCGCGAGAATAAAAGACAAGATTAAGCACGAGGGTTGGTTTACGAAGGTAGGATCTAAATGTCCTATGGTGAGTTGGTATGGCAGGTTATACCTCCTGCAGGGTTAGCTGCGAGTGCCTCCGCAACTCGTTCGTTGATCAAAGCCGTCAACTGGGCTTGAGTGAGGTTGATACGTCCTTCGCGTCCGCTCATGATCTTCATAATGAAGCAACGTAAGTGAGGAAAGTGTCGCGAAAGTGTGTAAGTGTGTGGGACGACATTAGAGAGTAAGCACACAAGGTTCTAATAGCAATTATCACATTATCTTATGCACAGTGAGAACTATCTAACCGACAATATAACATAAATCATACCACTTATGGTGTCGAGTCTTGCACGTGGAGCGAAGCGTCGTTGTGGATCGTTGAGCACTGTACAGGTTATAGTCTGGTTTTAATGAAAACTTTTCCCTTATTAAAACCGAGTTCTCTATAACCAATGGCTCTGATACCAATCTGTCACACCCCCAAAATCCACCATGCGGAGTACCACCGCTTGGAGGCGTGACGTGACCAGGATCGAGCCACCAATCATATTGAACAACTCAATTAAGAAAATAAAACCAAACATAATACGATTGGTGACCAAAGCTAGTTAAGTTTGTTTAGTTTAAACAGCGGAAGCATAAACGTGAGTTCAAAAGCATAAGTTCACAGTTCATAAGTTTAAAGTCCAACACTTAGGTTTAATAAGTTCATAATGTTTTAAAAATTAAACACTGGACATAACCGTCCGTACACCACAACGACTCCTTCCTCGTGCAAGCTCCGAGTGTTTAGCGACCTGTAAGGCACGTAACAACGAGTCAACAACAAAGTTGAGTGAGTTCACGTTTGGTTGTTTAGTTTTAAGTTGTTTCTGAAAACGTGGTTTGACTTTCGTTGGCTTATTTGCCGTGGGGGTTACCCCGTAGTTGAAAGTATGTTTAACCATTTCTCTTTTTCTTTACCCAATCCATAACCATGATCAGTGGGGGTTTTCCCCGTTTGAACTACTAGACGGAATGATATCGACTGCTACGCAAATAAGTTGTGCCCTATATCAGTGTCTATCATCACTGACAATCTGCCATAGTCCATTAGTACACGCCCGTCCGACTGGCACGGTGTGAGGTTTGTTAAACCTAATAGCGCTATTAACTAATGACCCGCTCGCCATTGGCCTCGGCGATTAAGTCGATATAAATTGAGGGACTTCATGATAGAGTTTTGTCTAGCTAGTTTTAAGGTTGTTGTCCTACCCAAGGAGGACGAACGTACGTATTCTGCACCAGGAGAATTCGTAGGTTTAATAATGGCATCCTACCTATGGAGGATGGCCGTACATATCCTACCCAATGAGGATATGTAGATTCCAATTTTAATTTCTTAACCCATTCCCAAACCACCGGGAATCCCATGCCTTAGAAAGTGTGTGAACTCACCTCGGTTTGCTCGGTTAGATTCTCAATATAGCTAACAGTCAAGGTCGGTCAATCACGTCCTAGTATGATTTACCAGTTAGTCATTTAGTGGCTTTCAAATAGAACACAAAGTTCCTACACGTATCTATCACACAACATGCATCACTGTAACGGTTTATGCCCATCTAAGTTTCCCGTCCATTCCCCACTCAAAATCAAACATACGATAATGCACATAACATATATAACATGTCAGATCATTCACAGATAGCATACTCGACATTTAGACACGCAAGTCACAACTTATGTCAATTCAACATTAATACTCAAAACTGGGCTGTTTTCGGGGATTTTAATAAAATAGTTAACATGTTCCAAAAATTCCCAAATTTTTACAGAATGTCTTAAACGTTCCATATTTTATTGTGTAAAAATATCGGGGTCCGGTTCATCACCAATATTTTATAAAAATTCATATTCGGGACTGAACTCAGATTTATGTATTTCTGACCACAGTCCACGAAACAATTTATTAAAAATTCGTCGTAAGTCCGATTTGCGAAATTCCAGTGGGGTAATTACAAATACTTCAGTTATCATCTACAGTAGAATTTTCATGGTCCGATTCATCACAAAACTCAGGTTATGACTGAAAGTACGACACCCATTTATTGCTGTCAAAATTCAGCTTAAGTAGCTGTTACAAATTAACACTTTAAAAATAGTAAACGGAGTCCAAAAATTACGATTCCGGTGCCATTAGAACCGTATTTCATAATAACATATTTTAGATTCAAAATATCGATTTTTCGTTGAGGTTAAGACCTGTTTACAGCCAACAGAAGTGGGCTGTAAAAGTTGGACAGATTCTGATTTCAAGTGTTTAACCATCTAAATCATGTTCGATCGATTCCGTTAACGAGTTTAGTGACCACAACAACATCATATACTAATATCATTCAGTAAAGCATCAGATAATCACCCAATCATCATAATCACACAAGATCTACATGATTTACACACATATTCATCCATTAACCACCTTGTTCATTACTTTAGTAAACTTTTAGACTTTGATCTTATATGTTCGTAATTTTTAACCGACGAAACTCTTATTAACCACTAAAATAACATAAAGAATGAACGGATCTAAGTTCTTACCACTAGCTCAAGGCTAGGGAAGTTCGAGTGAAGAAAAGTGGTGGATAATAGCGAATGGAGAAGGTCCTTGACAATCCGTGAGCTCCACCTTCCGTTATTCACCTTTGTGCACCTTGGAATGGCCTTGAAATAGATGGAAGTGAGTTGGAAGTGGTGGTGGTGCTTGTGGCTATCTACGGCCGTGAGGAAGGAGGGCAAGTGGGAGAGAGTTGTAATGTTGAGTGAATGAGCAAGATGAAGGTGGTTATAAACATAATTTCTAATATCCATTGGGTATGGTGTTCCCTTTGGTACAAACATAATCAAGATCAAATCCCCAAAGTGATTTTAGTGGGATTTTGGGAAGATTGTGTGATCTAGGTGGTGGGGCCATGGCTTTGGCCGATTTTTAGCACATGGGGGGGGGGGGGTAGTGCTAGTTATGTTTCAACTAGATAGTTAATGATCTAGTTAGAGTTTTATGTAACTAGTTAGGGTTATATGTGTGTTAAGTAATATAAAGGGTGTTAGGGTATCCGGGGACCCCAACTATCTCAGAAAAATAAGAACAGTGTGTTTAACAATATTTTTGTGTTCCGGGTAAAGTCCGGTTGTTCGGTTTGACACTGTTCCGTTAAAATGCTTAATTAATCCGTAAAGTGTCCTACCTATATATTTTTGCAACGTTTTTAATTTTTAACACTCAGGAAGTCATAACAGACTATTTAATGACTTTTATGTACACCATTAGTATATTAACAAGTACGTGTAAGCATAACATGGATATCAGAAGGCAGTTAAGTGATTCCACACAGTCGTCAAGCACATTAATTATTATTAATAAACTGTACGGTTACATGTAAATTCGAGGGTTGTCACATTCTCCCCCTGTTAAGAGAATTTCGTCCCGAAATTTAGCGTGTGGTTACTGAGGAAGCTAGTTAAGTTGCGTTGTTTTCCAGATTTTCCTGGGGTGTCACAAAGTGTGAATCAAACAAAACCAACCAATACGCACCTTTCATACACACTCTCTCTCTCTCTCTTCAAAAAGAACCCTCTCTCTCTCTTTCTCGTGTGTTACAAATCATGAAGAGTCTCAACTTTGCCCCTTTTACATGCTTTCAATTGTTATACCACTAGAACATGGTCTTACACCTAAACAATAATTGTTATTGTGAAATGGGATTTCACGAGACCACTACGCATGGTCTTACACCTAAACAATAAATCAACTATTGGAACTCACACCGCTTTTACGGAGACAATCATCATACCACTAGAACATAGGTGAAGTTGGCTTACCTGAAAATATTTAATTAAGGATGTGTACATGAGGGTTTGGTTCGGCTTTGGGTCTCAAGTCTCATCCAAGACCATAACCGAAATGTTGGGATATTGGAGTCTTTTATCTAATCGGTATTTGGTTAATCAGCTTCGGTTAATCGGCTTTTATCTTGGTTTTGGTTTGGTTAACTTTTTTTTTTTACATTTCTACAATTTTTCCAAACATTTCGTTCTATGTTTGATGTATTTCGATTTATGTTTGATCTGCTGTCAGAAAAAAAAAAAGCATTAACATTCTCTCTAAGATCGAGCATTAAGTTTTTAATGCTCTCACAGTCTCACTTGAATCTTGTTCAACAAATGGTCAATAATTCTGCACTATGATGCTAATGTGTCTACTTTTACAAGTAATATGCATGCTAAAAGAGTTGTTTTCTTAGTGCATGTGTAGTGAAGCGCTATCAACAGGTGAAGAGGGCCTATGGCGTCCTATAGCACCGGGAACATCGCCCCCCTCGGCGTTATGAAATGTGAATTTCGTGGAGTGCGATGGTGATAACAGGGTGATGTTGGATGAATGTGGGCGAAGGTGGGTTGGGGAATGTGTTTTGTGGGGTATGTGGTAGGGGTTATGTGGTGTTAACCACTACACCCAAATATTATGGGGGGTTATGAGGGGTTACCACCACACATGACCTTAGTGTTATATATTTAGGCGTGCTTGTTGGTATATTTTTTTAACTGGAAATACACTAAGGTTTAGTTAGCCAAGTTAGACACTAGAGTTTTTAGTTAGCCAAGTTAGACACTAAAGTCTAGCGAAACGGACATTAATCAGTTATAAAGTATATACAACTCGGTTATGACACACCATAACCAAAACCAACCCACATCTTTCTATTAATCAGTTATTGCTTAACCGTCATGATATCAACCTACTTGGAAGGGAAATCTTTAAATTAAGACCATGCGTAGTGGTAAGGGTGAATAATGTCCCATCCATGAACGTTTTCCACCACGTGTCATCCTAGTTAGCAGAGGGGCAATATGGGACGTTTTTCACAAATGGACATAGTGGGGATAATGCCCAATAATGTCCCATCAATCATTAACCAATTATTAATTCTTTTAATTAAAACTAATGAAATTCATTAAATAAAAAATTACATTGTTAAAAAAAACTGAAATAAGAAAAAAAATTACAATCCTAAAAAACATAAAAAACCGAAAAAAATAAATAAAAAACTATTAAGCTAGAGTCTGTATTTTTGACGGATTTGTTGCCGACGCATTTGGGCTAGGATCAACGCGTCGCCGGTGAGATGGTCGATGGGTTTAGACAAAAATTCAATATCTTTCTCCATGTGTCTCGATTCTTCTATCACGACAATTTTTTGTTTTCAGCGTTTCTTTGGTCCATAGTTTGTAAACGCCTATGACCGAGATCTCGAATGTCCTGAAGGCGTCAATTCATCTCTTCGAAATCTTGCTTCAATATTTCGGGATTAGATGAAGAGGACTCTGTTTTTTCCTTTATTTTTGGCACTTCTTCTACCGGCAGTCGTTCCAACTCTAAATCCTCGTCGTCGTCTAAAATAATATTTTAAATCGATATTACGAGCATCTGAGGTGGGTGTGTTCGGGTCAACCGTCGATGATGTTTTGGACCGCTTTGATTTACGTCTACCGCTAGACGTCATCATCGGTACGTTTGACCATTTGGGACTTCCTCGTAAAAACTCCCAACATCTCAAATACGTGAAATTGCCTTTCGTAGCATTGTATTCTCCCAACACTCTTGTTAAAATATTTCCATCGTTTTGGCCACTTCCCCAGTTGTCCCGAGTGCGTTGGAAGACCTCTTGAAACTGATGACATTTAAAGTTGATATTGGTCCATTTGCTCGAAATAGAATCTTTATTTCGATATTCATCTTTCCCCATTGCTTTAAAGAACGTTTGACGATTTTTTTATTTTTTTTTTGCCAAAAAACAGGTTATGTTTGATAATTTGCTACGAAAAAAATACATGGGCCGAATTATGTAAAAAAATAACTTTTTAAAACGCTTACCAACATCGGGGGCCTCCGATATATCTAGCCACGTACGTGACAACGCGTACGAGGAGCGGTTGGATCTTTCTTTTTGTGAGACCTTTTTCCAAGTTTGGGTCCCTCGACAACGGGCTCGGGTTGTGTCTCCGATACCGTTTCTATCTCCGGATCAGTATCTTGAGTAGACGGTTGCGAACCGCCCATGGTTGGAAAGGTTTGCGGAACTGGAAAGAATGGTTGCGAACCGCCCGTGGCTAGTATTTGGGTGTACGCAAATACATTCGGATCCATGTCTTGTAGGTTGAAGTTCGGTTGCGGTTGCGTGGTGTTCGACCGATATGTATTGGGGTTACCGGGTCTCGACAGCACACCGAATGGGGGTCGGAAGGGATTCATGATTGTAGGTGAAAAGTGGAGAAAGTTTATAAAAAATAGAGAATGTGGGTGAAAAGTGGAGAAAGTTTATAAAAAATGTGGTGAGAAGTGGGAATTATATAGGGTAAAAGTTGAATAAAAAAATTAAATTATTAATGCTTTTGACCGTTGTTAAACGGTATAATTTCGAAAATCGTGCGGGGCAAGAGCGTTTTTTAAACAACGCTATTCGAATTTTTTGATGAAAAACGCCCCGGGTGGCGGTTAGGGGGGGGGGGGGTGCTTTTCATAAAATACAACCAAAATTCACACCACTAAGGGTGGTCTAATTAAGATTAGCCTGGTACATTATTTTGGAAATATTTGTAACATCACTTTTTTACATATTCTACTATTACTTAAAACACAAAGTCGGTGGCAAAGGCCACCGACATTCACCCCCTCAACTTTTGCAAATTACAAATTTTGGTCCTTATTTCCTCTTATAATTTCTACAATGACAAATTATCCCTCAATTTTGCAAATTACTAATTTTTGTCCTTAATTCATTTTACAATTTTTACAATATAACCTTTTAGATGCTAATGTTTTAACTTTACCCCTATAGGATATATAATATATTTTTTTATCCTATTAAAGTTTTTACTAATTTAATTATTCTTCAATAATTTCCGCTCACTATTTAAAAAAACTAATTTGTCGATATGTTTATAAACTTTGTAAAATATCATTTTGACCCTCTCAAGTTGGTAAAATTTTGAGTTTATCCCTTTTTGTACATTTACTTAAAAAATTATTTTTTATGTGTGTATTATTATATATGTAATGGTACAAATTCGAGTTGATATTTTTTACGTGGGCTCTTCCATCAGCTTTGTCTCCCCCCTACACTTTCATAAATTTTCAAATTTAGACCCTCGACTTTGGTCGTTTCCTTTTTACCTCAACTTTTTTAAAGACCCTCGACTTTGGTAATTTCCTTTGTTAAATCTTATTTTCACCCACCCTTGGCCCTTAAGTCTAGGAGATAATTTTCAGCCCCTTACTTTTTTTATGATTGAAAAAATTTTACTTTGATCCACTTGAGAGTATATATAATCTGATTTTTTTCATAATAGTTTCGTTCATTAACTTAAAAAACTCGAATTTGTTGCGTGTTTTTTTATGATTCCAGGCTTACTTTTTATGTACGTTTCGACGTAAAGTTTGTTTCCATTTATAACACTTTTTCATGCTTGCTTTTTATGTACATTTCGACGTAAATTTTTGTTGAAAACGAGTAGGGTAAAAAATTCAAGTTGGTCTATGTTAACGTAAATGGTCAATAATAAGTCATACATAATCATGTCGCATAGTCGGTACAACATTCGATTGTCTTTGTATTTTTTTGTATAAATCCGAGTTTGTCTACATTTTGATGTGAATTTGATGCACGCTTTCGTGCTTTATTTTGTACATTTCCTACGTATGAATCGGGTTCCATACAATACATTTTGACTTGACGATATAAGTTTAAGTTAGTCGGGTCGCATATAATACGTTATCATTATACGGTATAAGATTTACTTTTCGTTTTGATCTAATCGTAATACTATATAGGTAACATTGAGTTCAATTGAAACGTTTTCATATGGTTATTTAAAAAAAACTCGGACATAACGCTCGGACTAATCTGTTCAACATTTGCGATGTACCCACTAGTTATTATAGAAATGATGTATTTCTTTAAATAATTGTAACTTCCCATTCAAATTGGCATGATTCAAGTTTAAGTTTTGGGAAAGTTACACTAAAATATTGGTAAATGCAAAATAGATAGTCAAACTACATATTTCTAACTTTTGTGGCCGAATTCTAATTGAACATACTTGGAAGGTTCACATTGCCACTTTGGCAAAGTTTAAACACAAATTTGGGCAGGGTTAATAGCCGTATATTCACTTTTACCCCCTTCGGTCAAAACCTGTTTTTTTCGTGTCAGGTTCGAATCAGGTTAACAGGTCGTGGCAAGAATTGTCGCCCCTACCTATATCTATTAATTCACAAACCTTCTGAATAGTAGAAGAGTGTTTTTATAATTTCATGGGTGCAACCATTTTAGTTGTTTTAAATTAATAGATTTTAATCTTTAATTCTTAATTACAGCCTACAAAGTATTAATACAATATTTATATTTTTTTATTAACTATATAAAAAAAAGATACGATATTTTAACTATAAATCTTTATTTTTCCAAATTTATTTTACATGCAAAAAAAAAATCATTTTCATATAACTATTGTTAACTATTACACGTTCTTCCAGTATCTTTATATACGCGTGGTTCATTACATAAAAGGCAAGCAATGACCTATTTGTTCGATATTTAAAAGGATCCTGAACATTGACGTTATGAACTCGAATTTTGTTTGCATTTTTTTTAAGGCAAATTTTGATCACTATGGACCACTGGATTTGAATTTTGAACCGTGCCGAAACAAGCGCTAGCAAAATTGCTAGTTTTATATATGGAGTAACTAATTATAGCATGTCGTTAAAAATATATGTATGGAGTAACTAATTATAGCATGTCATTTAAAAATATATGGAGTAACTAATTATAGTTAATTACGATTTTAGCCCTTGTGGTTATATCACTTTTAGCCCAAAAGGAATCTCTTAACATCTGAGTCTCAACGTCTTTTTTTTTTCTAACCCTTTTAGCCCATAACACTAACCCCATCCATTTACTTGTCAAAAGGGTTGGAAAAAAAGACGTTGGGGGCCAAAAGAGATAGAAAAAAAGACGTTGGAGGCTCAGATGTTAAAAGATTCATTTTTGGGCTAAAATGATAAAAGTGATATAACCACAGAGGCTAAAATCGTAATTTACTCTAACTATAATATTATTATGTTTAATCGTTATCTATGTTATATATATATAGTTGAATATTTTTAATTGTAGTAAAACATATTTATTTGTTAATAATAACAAAATATTTTAACACTAATCTATATAACATCTATAATTGGTTATCTATAAATTATTTTAAACACAAAATTAAAATATAAATTTAATATTATAATTAGATAGCATGAGAAATTGCCATGTGGTATTTGTTGAAATGCTTTATTAGAGTTTAGATTAGACATATATTATTTAGTTTTTTATCATTGATTTTATAGATAATAATATTTATCATTATATTTTTTTACATATAATATAAATCAGTACATTTACAAGAATGATATGCTCGTTTAAACTAGCGTGTCTATCAAGCTCGGGCGTGTTTAAGGTTGATTGTTTCAAACTTATTTATAAGTTGATCTCGAGTAGCTCACGAGTTAGTTGGCTCGTTTACCCCTGCCAACACAAAGGTATAAAAAGTTGGGGTGAGTAGTGAGGGGATTGCACCTCTAGGTCGAGGGGCGGTGTTTCAGTTGGAAGACTTTATACGTTGTTGTATTGTGTTTTTTATTGACATGATAAAGACAAGTAAACCATTATAACGGTATCTTAAACCATCAAAAGATAATGTCAAACCATGTAATGACGTTTGATGACCAAAGGATCATACTCAACTCACTATATAAGATTGGTTAACTGTTCAAATTTATTTTCAATGCACTTTTCTATAACTTTTCAAAAGTAAAAAAGTATTGTTGACTGCAAACAAAAATTACAATCATCCAATAATAATATATCAATAATAGTAAACCTTATATATAACATATATGATATCTATTACAATTAATTTAATTAAATTAATGACGACAATAAATATTTCTCAAATATTATTTTGAGTAAATGGTGACCTTCAAAAAAATTAATATGAAAGATCATCCATGACACAAGCTACAAACTAATTAATTAATAAAATCCAATTAAACTTCAGCACCAAAAAATCAGCAGAAGCTCCATAAAGGAATATCACCAATACCTTCATCAACATCTTGGATCATCATATCCCACAAAGGATCATCAAACACTGATGCATCATGAAACATATCATTATATATAGGTGCATCCAAATTATACCAAGATGGTTCATACGTTGTTGAGTTAAAACAATCACTTCCAACCAAGATTTCATCGTCAACTGATGACGATGAAGTTGTACTGGCTTCAACCACAGCCGCCAATGGTGAATTGGCGGCTGTGGTACTTGCGGCGGCTGCAGCCGCAGCCGCCACCTTTTTGATTGATTTAGGAGACATGACTGCGGTTGTATGATGGATATTGTGGTATTGATGAGGTGGGAAGTTGAGGTTGGCTGATGGTCCTTTGAGGCATAGGACCGCGGCGTCGTAGGCTCGGGCTGCGGCTTCCGGGGTTGAGTGTGAGCCAAGCCATATTCTTGTTTTTTGGTTAGGGGCTCGGATTTCGGATACCCATGAGCCCCAGCTTCTCATTCTGACTCCTTTGTACTTCTTTTTGGTCAATGAGTCAAAGTGAGAGTTTGAGTCTTTCTTCTTCATTGGATTGGTGCGAGTTTTAGGGTGCATTTGGTTTGCGGAATATTAGTGAAGAGATGAAGTTGAAGTAAGTGATGGTGAAGGAGAATGTGTTGTGGTTTTATAGGGTTTTGAGTGTGAAGAAGAATGAGTGAAATGGATGACAGAACATCACATATCTTTCTATTCACATGCTTGAAATGACCTTTTTCTCCTTGAATTCATGGGAGTATAACTGTTTTCATTGACACCCCTTTAACTATCATTTGTTTGTCATTCAAAGTTTCAAATCCATTAAAAAAAGAATGCCAACATTTTTATAAGTTACTTGATTAGAGTTTAAAAATGATAACACTTTTATATTCGTAAACATATGTTGATGTATACATCATATGCGCAAAAATAAATAAGTTCAATGACACGTCTAACACGTTTACCCCTTTTGAGACTTTAACTATAGGCTTTTCTTCGTCTTTGAAATATGTATTCGCACAATACGAAGAAAAAAAAAATATCATGTACAGTATATGTAACACGTTCTCTTCTCTTAATTAAAATATAATTACTACGCTTTAATTTTGGTTATAGCCTTAAAAATCAATGTGAAGGAAAGGGTAAACACTCCATTTAAATTTGCTTTTATCACAACCTCACATCAAATAGATTCGACCTGACTTGATTTAACCCAACCACTTATACAAATGTAACATTTGCTAACGAAAAGTTCCAAATGCGCCACGTTTATATCAAACATGAGTAGATTAATGGGTTAATAACCCGACGAAAAAAGGATAGAAATTTAGTCGAAGTAGGCTGTTTTTAGAACTTGAAGGGCACATGTGGAAATAAATGAAAGTTGGAGGTGAATACTGAATAGTCACTAATCACTATCACAAGACCACAAAAGATGGATTTCAGGAAGAAAAATGAAGCCGCAAGACATAACTCAGAAGTTTCCTAAGCCAGATAAGAGCACACAACATCCTCAATAAACTAGTGTTTTTGTTCCTAGTACAAGGGCATATATGTAATTAACCACTTACACCCATTATTATATTATTATATAGATCTTGTTATTAAAGAAAACGCGGTTATAAAACTGTTGCTCCATACTATCATATCCATGTAACAAGCAGCCAGCTGTTGCTCGTCTGTTATATGGACTGGGTCACCTTTCATTTTCACATAAACTGATCCTAATGACTAATATCATGTCACTTTCTTGGAAACCATCTATATTTCTGTTTTCTACCCTAATGTTTCAATAACTTATTATTGGCTAGTGGCTACTAATTATCTCTATTGTTGTTCATATTAAGATGATCAATATAAGTTCGATGTGAGTTAGAAACACATGATAGATAGGAGCTATTTGTCTTCAAGTTAAGTGGCGGAGCTTGATCAAAAGTTTCGAGGGGGCGTAAAGTCATGGGACCCAATTTTTTTTTTCCTATCGTTATGTTTCGGGTCGGGCCGGCTATTCAATTCGGGTCGGATCAAATAATAATAGTTCCAAATAAAAATAAAAAAATTTATTCATTCAGAGTACTCGTTCTTACATATAAAAAACTAAATATTGTTTAACAAACAAAAGACCAATATATATATATAGAGAGAGAGAGAGAGAGAGAGATAATTGTACGAGATAATGAAACCTGGACGAATAATTACAACTCAGCCCGACGACCTTTAAGATTTAAAGTGGTAACAAACTTTACTTTGATTATATATTGTATAAATATTTAGGCAAAATAATTGGATGGGGCGATCCTATATAATTTTAAAATTTTTGGACGAAAAATCAGAAATTATACACTTCTAACCGAAACATTAGGGGGGACGGGTGCACCCCCGGGCACCTACTAACCTACGCCCCTGAATCAAGTTATGTCGGTTTGATGCTTTTGTTTGTTTTGGTTTTACGGTTTGTAGCTCTTTAATTTGAAGGACAATTGTTGTGGACAAGGGTGGATCCACATAGTAAGTAACTATGGGTTCCTGAGAACCCATTGAGTTTCGAATTTTTAACAGAAGGTATTTATAAAAAAATATGAGTGAACCCATAAGTTAATTTGAAGTGAACTCATATAACAAATTATTAAAGTGTTCCAGTTGGTAAAGGCTTTGAGTTTTGTCTTTCAAGCTCGTTTGTTCAAGTCCAACTTCTGCCTTTTTTAGGTTTTTTTTTTTATGTTAAATATGATATGCAATAAAAGTCCAATTGCATTGAGAATAAAAGTCTTTCTGATATTGATTTCCTCAAAATGTTAGCACTTAGCACACATTAATGTAGAGTAGATAAAACTATTCAGTTGCATAGGGAATTGTTGGATAATTAATGGAACATTAGGCTATGTGGTCTGGTGATGGTCCTTCCTTGGAGGATGATCCTACCCACCATATTAACTTTTTTTTTAATTTATCTATTTTTTTTAAAACAAACATTACATAAGTTAAAAAAAACCATAAACTTAAAAAATAAAAATCCTAAGAACTTAAAAAATATTAAAAAAAACTAACATATTCTAAAAAAATATATTAAAAACTACTAGTCTTCACCCGGCATGTGGTCGTTAGGTTCGTTTTGTGCGTTGTTCCAAATGTACACCACCAAGTCCGCTTGTAGGTTTTGATGTGTGTACTCGTTACGTAGAGAGAATCCGTTTAAATCTTGTTGTTCCAAACTAACTGGAACAGAATTCTCGCTAGACGCGTTTTCGTGGTACTCACATATCGTTCTACCTTCGTCTTCGATGATCATGTTATGCAGCAAGATACAAGCGTACATAATGTGTCGTAACCTCTTTGGTGTAGTAGAACGTGTTGGATGTTCAATGATATGACATTTTTTTTGTAGAACCCCAAAACACCGTTCAATATCTTTTCTCGCACCCTCTTCAAACTTCGCAAATTTCTTTCTTTTATCGTCTGTCGGGTGCAGAATAGTTTTAACGATTGTGGAGTACGATGGGTATATTCCATCCGCAAGGTAGTAACCCCGCCTGTATTCCACCCCCGAAACCGTAAAACTGGTGTCTGGACCTGTTCCTGCCACTACATCGTCAAATATCTGTGACTGGTAGATGATGTTAAGGTCATTAAGTGAACCAGGAAGACCAAAAAAAACATGCCAGATCCAGAGATCATGTGACGCAACAGCCTCTAGAACTATAGTTGGATGACCATTATCTCCCCGAGTATACTGACCTTGCCAAACAGTAGGACAGTTCTGCCACGGCCAGTGCATGCAATCAATGCTCCCGAGCATTCCTGGAAAACCATGTCTTTGTTCGTGTGCTTGATATAATTTTTGAACGTCGTTTGCGTTTGGTTTCCGCATGTATTTCTTGCTATATAATTTCACAACCCATTCGCAAAACCTGCGCAAACATTCACGTGCGGTTCTTTCGAACGTCCTTAAATACTCGTCCAACGAATCGGGTGCGTACCCATATGCCAGTTGGCGAATGGCCGACGTACATTTTTGTAAAGTAGTGAATCCCCTTTGGCTCCTAGCGTCGTCTCGCAGTGTGAAAAACGGATCAGACTGGGCCAAGTCGTCTGCGATACGTAAAAAAGTCGACGACTCATTCGAAACCTACGTCGAAACATCTCGTCTATGTACACAGGTTCGTCGGCAAAATAATCGGCCACTAATTTATCATGTGCGGCTATATATTAAAAACGAAAAATAAATTAAATTCTTTATTAAATTTAAATAAACATACTCTAAAAAATTAAAATACCTTCTTTGTCTCGGTTTAAGGCGACTCTCCTAATTTGCCGTTGTGACGACGTTTCAGACTTTTCATCCTCCTCCATGAACATCTGAGCTGCGTACATAATGACGTTTGCAAAAAATGCTTCGTTCTCACCCGAAGATGACGAATACTGTAACGCTCCGCAGTTTCACACTTTCTTATTATATCAAGTCATGTTGTACTTTCCATATTTTGACACTTGTACTCTCTTTGTAAGCTACTTTCGTTTCAAATATAATTCAAGACTATTGATCATAATGAAAACGAAGCTATTTTTAATCTTGTTCGTGTATTCATAATTAGTCTTATGTGCAACTGATGAACAATTTACGTTTGAACGAAATATTATTCTAGATCCTCGATCCTATATTATACTTTGATGTGCTATGCTCGCTAAACTAATTAAACTTGTGAAATAGCGAAATTTGTATTCTAATCTTTAAATTCGAAACCTCGCAAATAAATAATCGTAGAAAGATTCCTATCCTTAATCTAATTCATTATAAAATGATTAATTATTTATTTTTGTAACACCTCATAAAAACGTGTCCAATTATGTGAAGACACGTGTCCTAAACTCTAAACATGTAAAAGTTTAAGTTTGAAGGACTAAAGTCGTCAAATGATGAAAATATGTATGCGAAGGGACTAAAAGTGTCAACATGAAAAACTTGTGCCTCTGATTGACCACACACGATGAATATATTCTCAAACGAGTAATTATTCGAATATAAGAAGCCGTTTGTGAAAGTTAAACGAAAGTTTACAAGATACAGGGGTTAAACGTGTCAACATGTTAATTCTTACCTCTGAGTGGCCTTTTAACGAACCCGGGGCTTCGTAATGTTCGATTATACTCCCAAGAATAAGTGATAACAAATTCACGAGGTTTTGAGATCGTTATGTGTTATTTACGTAAATTCCCAAGAATAGGGGTTGAAAGCGTCAACGAGCAGAAACTTGTGTTTTCGGTGATCGTTTAACGGAACCAGACCTAACGGTGTTTAATTATACTCCCTAGACCATCTACAAACTAACTACAAGGGCCTATTGTGCCTAAAATGAAAGATATTAAGCTTATAAAGGTGCAGGGACTGAACATGACAAGTTTGAAACTTGTTTGGCTGGTAATATAGGGGGTCGCGCTGCGCGACCATGATCATCATATGCCGTCGCACGACGCGACGGCTCTGTTTCGACAGAATATGCAGGACAGGTGTTGTTCTTCTTCTTCCTTGTGCTCCAAACCAAACAAAAACAAATTCTATGGCTTTGTTGATGGTTTTTAATACCACCTGGACACCTGGAGACATTTGAATTCATCCCAAAACACCTGTTATGATCTTGTGTAACCTCCAAGCACTATAAATAGGCTCCTTTGGGCAGCCATCATACTTGCACTTTCACTCAAAATCACTTCTCTCACTAGTTCAAGCTTTTCTTGAGCTTTCTTTGGGATTCCTGATCAAGAGGGAGCCCACCTTAGTTCAATTTTCGTGCAAGGACCTAATGTAAGTGTCCTTATCCACTTTAGTATAGTTTTTATGTGTTTAAAGACCAAAGGTCAAAGTTGTCGTAATGACGCTTTGACTTTCGGTTTAGACCCAAAACGGTCCAGCCACTGTTCGAGGAAAATATGGCTACATGATCGTAATTAGGTAGGTGTTAATCCCTCAAAAGGGCACCTCCTAATTATCACGTTTACTTAGTTAATTGTCGGGTCAAAGTAACTAGTCAAAAAGTCAAACTAGTCAGATTTTCATAAAATAATTAAAACTGATAATATAGAAGTTATGAACCATGTTTTATCACGTAAATAACTTGGTAAATATTATTAGAACATGTCTAGGCATGTTCAACCCGACAATTCTGAGTTTAAGGTCGGTTCGTAAACGAAAGTCGCAAAAGCTTGACTTTTGCTTTGACTTTCAGTTCTGACCCGATTAAGCTAAAATCTTTTATGTTTTAAGCTTCCATTAGGACCATATAATGTTGTAGTATAACCCTCTGAGGTTATATTACCTGGTCATTAATATTCTGAATTATATGCTAGTTTCCGTTATTATGCTTATAATTGACCATTATGTCCTTATAGTCTAAAAATGAGATTTTTGAATATGTGAGCATACAAATAGGTTAAGTACTAATATATAAACATGTCTAAATTAATTTGACATTGTTTTCTGGTCTCAAACTGATGTAATGCTAAATATCGCAAATTGAGCTTTTATAAATATTAAATTGCGCTTTTATGCATAATGCATGTTTAAACATAGATTTTGACCCAAAACTCATTACCTACTGTTATGATATCATTTTTAGGAAAATTTTTGGAATGTTGGGTCAGATTAGATACTGACCATAACTTAGAGTTCTTGTATAAATTCCTTAATTGACGATAATGCCCTTTTGGCTAATAAAATGTGATTTACATATGATTAACATGCCAAACCTTTTTCTACTGATTTGATATGAAAAAATAAAATATTTTAGACATTCAAGGCTGATCAAAATCTCAGAATCACATAAACATTTCAAATATCGTCAATTATCGATTTTTACGCTAATTAGGTGCATAGTATGGTTTAAAACCATATTTAGCACCTAAGACTTGTTACCTACTGAATTTATAAATAAATTTTTATGTTTTTACAGTAGGTATAAGTCATGAACTCAGACTTCCAATTATGTCCTTAAAAGCATATGTGAAATGACCAAAATACCCTTCCGGGGCATAGTTTGGCCAAAAATGGTAAACCTCACATATGAATGATATCCTACTGTTTTAACATCATAAAATAAATATTTTTACTGAATGTTTTAGACTAGAATATCAGTTTACTTTAAAACCTCTTTTATAAATATTAAAATGACCAAAATGCACTTACGGGACTTAATTTGGTTTAAATACTTTTTGGGCATATATGTTAACATCCTACTGATGTATTAACATATTTTAAGCATAATAACATATGAGACTTGTATATGGTTCTTTTGGTTAGCCGTTATGCATATTTGTGTTCAGTTCGGTTTATGTAACTAGTTTGCATTAATTAGCCGAAACGGGTTTAACTTTGTTATTTAAATTTCAAAATCCAGAATGTGCTTAGTTTACCCATATTATACAAGTATTCAAACTTGTCGGTTGTAAATCACATTCTATTCTGGTCTCCGCTTAATCTAGTGTTTCAAACCGTAAAGTATCTTTCAAACTAACCGGTCTAAGTCTTTGACTTAAATAAAGACCCGTTAGTATCCTAATAGGTTAATAAACCTTCCATACAGATTAAGTAGCTTCGGTAGAAGATATTTGCATAAGGTCTTAGGAATTATACGGCTGAGTAGCATCTTTGCACAACTAGCTCAGGTAAACACTTTTAACTTATTTTCCCTTATACGGGCTTGGGATACAGTATAATATAATACCGCTTGGTCGGGTATGGAATCATTTAATCGGATTGTGATTAATAAATTGCATAACCCGTTTTAATCTGTTTTGTTTGATAACATAAACATTGGGGGTTAATATGATTGTGTCCTAGATATCCTCGGCTCATTTCATTTGAAAATGACCACGACCTATGCACGGGGTGTAGGCATACACCTGACAGATGCAAATGCTAAATAACCCACATGTTGGGGATAACTCTTTTGTGGGTTTTATAGTGGTGAGTCGGTTAATCATGTCCGGCTTCCAAACCGGCCCCATATGTATGACAAACATGTAAATCTGTATACAAGATGTTAATAAAAATTGTCCTAAGTTATAAATGGTTTTGTGCCTCGTGCGCCTAAATCAATTTTCATAAACTCTTTTCAAATGAGTCGGTTAATTGTATTTACCAGTGAAAACTGACGTATTTTCCAAAGACTAAGTGACAGGTACCTCTCGAAATTAGGCTGGAGCTACTTGGTGTCAAATAAGAGGATCTTGCAAATCCTTAGATGCCTGAAGTCTGTTATTTCAGTTTCTTGTATTTGTTTTTATGATCCGCCTGTGGATCTCTATTACAACCAGTCTGTATATTCTTTTATTTTGGACACTCGGACATTATGGTTTGTAATAGTAATTATCTACCAAGCCTTCCGCTGTGCTATAATATTGTGTTAATTGACTATGATGATATCAACTACGTCACGATACTCCCCACCGGGCCCACCGATAATATGTGGAAATATCGAGGTGTGATAGGTTGGTATCAGAGCCAACATTGAGGGAATTAAACACTAGCCTTTTGTGTTTAATCTCAATGACACAATAGCACATTCCTTAGACTTCCAAGTCTAGGCAAATGACCTAGGAATTATTCTTAACTTTCCTTTTGTCGTTTATATGTTGTTTTCTTGTTTTGACAGGTTTTATAAAATGCCGCCACGCGTCAGAGGAAAAGGAAAAGGTCCTATGAGGAGAGGACCATCTAGTCATGCTGGACCCTCACACAGACGCACTCCTTCAGCGTCGTTTAGCAGATCTGATTCACGAGACAATTAGAGACACTCTTTCGAACCTGCGAGACACTCAGTTTCGTTAGGTTCTTCACTATCATATCACCCTTCCTTTGGGCCACCTATTCAAGACGAGCCCCAGCATTCATACCATTCTCACCATTCTCACCACTCACATCACTCGCTACACTCTCACTCATTTCACCATTCTAATTCTCACCATTCTTACTCACCGGGTCAATTTAACCCAAATGATTATATCAATGAACCACCGGGTTATAACCCGTTAGGCCCTGAAGATCATTTCTCACAAGACATGGATGTGGATAGTGATCCGGATCCAGCAATGCCACTGACTGGGACGCCTACGCATCCCATCAGTATTTCTAGCGGTTCTTCTTATGCAGGATCGCCATATCAAGGCCCCGACTCATGGGCCGAAAGGTGGAACAGCTACAAGTGGGAATACACCCCTTCTTTTCACAACTCTCCACCACAACCTCCAGTGGAGGAACCGCACTTTCAGGAGGTAACTCCACCGCCATTGCCAGTTGAGGAACCACCTCAACAACCACCACAACCACCTCCTAAGCCACCAAGGCAGAGGAGGAACGCACGGATGTCCGTGCGAGGGGGACCGAGATTCAGTTCCCCATAAGCTTCAAGTACATACCCTCCAATCCCTGAATATCCACAGGTGGGTGGACCTTCTCACACGGTGCCGGAAATTTATCCCCCGTCGGTTGCCTTTGTACCACCGCCACCGCCAATGGGTTATGAGAACCCAATACCTACTTACCCAGGTTCGTCTGGGTATAACCCATTTGAATATCAAGCTCCTACGTGTTATGAATATCAAGCCCCTGCCCATGATCCATATCTTGAGGCAGCTCACTATAATGCCCTTTATCCCTCATCGTTTCCACCAACATACCCAATTGGGTATCCCGTGCAAGGGTATCAATACCCTCCATATCAGTAGCAACCTCAACATCCACCTCAACTTTCGCAAACACAAGAAATCTTACAGAGGTTGGACGAGGTTGAACAAAAAGTGGAGGAACGGGAAAAGAAGCACAACAAATTCCTTAGGGGTCTTGCGAACTTCATTAAAGGAAAAAAGAAGTAGAAGTTTTTATTTTATTTTGTATTGTAATTTCATTTAAGTCCCTGCGTGGATATTTCCTTTATTTCTAGTCCCTGTGTGGACTTGTTTCTTTTCTTTAGTCCCTGCGTGGACAATTTGTTTATTTCAAAGACCCGTTTAGGGCACTTTTTTGTAATCGTTTACTATTATTAATGGAATTTCTTTTGAAGTTTTATATGTGTATTTTATTACATCACCATGCAAATATCATTTCAATTTTCATTGATCTGCGTGACATTTCAAAGAAATTCTTAACGGTATGACCTAGCCATAATATAAATGGCTATGATGGTGTAACCCTCTTAAGACAATGATTCCTTGTTAACATCTAAAAACATGTTAACACTCTTGGCAGTGTGACTTGAGAGACCACACTAGCTTCCCAAAAGTACTTGGATCTTTCCAAGCCACCTTTATGGCCTAAATGATCAATATGAATCATGGCTATTAACATCAAAGATGATGTCCTTACAAAACATCCATTTGAGGTGTTCTGCCTACGGGCCAATTTGTAATTCTGACAAAGATAGTTATATTTTATAACTTCTTGACCAAAAAGGCGATGAACTATGTTCGACCCTTAAAATATCTGATCCAAAAGATCATTGATAATACGTAAATTGTCCTAGTAACAAGGCCTTTTGTGCCAACTAAATGTCCTTCGAGACGAGCCTTTTGAGCTATATGAAAATGTCTATACGACATTGACAGTTGTGACTATGTCCCCTGTCTAATAAATATAAAGGATTATATCCTACTTGATTGCCAATAATGGTTCATTGGTAACCTAGGCAAATCTTAATCAAATAAAATTTTGACTTATTATCAAAAATGGTCTATATGGTTTATTAATACCATGGCCATCTAATCATCAAATACGATGATTCATTTTTATAATCTAAACAAAATCATTATTGTTTAAATTTTAGCTTTCAAATCATGGTTAGCTCCGATGAAGCTAATAGTCACCCAGTTGAGGGAAACAATAATGATACAAGGTTGCACGTTACTGGCGCTGAATTACAAGCTATGATAAACATAGTAGTTGCTCAAGCTGTGAACAATATGTTCAAAGAACCGAGCAATGTTCGGTCTAAAACTCATACAAAGTCCATATCAAAATCGCATACGTTGAAAAAGGATGACTCTCAACATTCATCCAATCAGAAAAGTGAACCTCAGAAGCAGATTGTCTTTGATCAAGATCCCAGGTACAACAAAGGTTGTACGTACAAATATTTTGTCTCTTGTAAACCAAGGGATTTCACCGGGGAAAAGGGAGCAATTGATTGCATGAAGTGGTTGGATGAGATGGAAATTGTTATTGATATCAGTGGGTGTGCCAAGGAGGACATTGTAAAATTTGTGTCTCAGTCCTTCAAAGGCGACGCCCAAACATGGTGGAAAGCCTTGGTGCAATCCACAGGAAAGGTTCCTCTGTATAACCTTTCTTGGAATCAATTTATTGAACTTATGAAAGACACTTACTGTCCGCAGCATGAGGTGGAAAGAGTGGAGACTGACTTCCTCACTCTAGTTATGAAAGATTTGGATTGCAGGTCTTATGTGATAAGTGTTAACTCGATGTCTCGACTCGTCTCGTATCTGGTCACCCCAGAACGTAAACACATTGCGCGTTTTATTGGTGGTCTAGCCCCTGAAATCAAGGGAAATGTCAAGGCTTCTAAGCCTGCTACATATAGATCGGTTGTAGATCTATCATTGTCACTTACTCTCGATGTTATAAGGAGTAAGTCAAAGAAGACCACTGAAGAAGGGAAGAGGAAGAGGGAGGATGACCAGTCCCACCAGTCAAATAAAAAGAAGAAAGGAAACTCTGGTTTCAAGAAAGGGCAGTCAGGTGACAAGCCCAGGTGCAAGATTTGTGATAAGAGGCACTTTGGGAAGTGCAATCAGGATCCACAAGCTAAGCCTTGTGGGATTTGCAAAAATAAAGGGCACAAAACTCTGGAGTGCCGAAACATTAAGGATGCAACCTGCTATGGTTGCAACGAAAAAGGGCACATCAAGACTAATTGCCCTAAGAATGCCAAGAAGCCTGATGAGGCAAAGAAAACCAATGTTAGGGTTTTTCAGATGAACGCAAGGGAGGCGGTGAACGATGACAATGTCATAACAGGTACCTTCCTCATTAACGATATTTATGCTAGAGTTTTATTTGATTCAGGTGCTGATAAGTCATTTGTAGACCATAAGTTTAGTAAGTTACTGAATCTGCCTATTAACACTCTAGACATTAAATATGAGGTAGAACTCACAGATGGTACCTTAGAAACCGCTTCAACTCTTCTTGATGGATGTTTTATATCCATTAAGAATCATTCTATCCCGCTATCTCTTTTGCCAATGAAATTGGCAGGATTTGATGTAGTTTTAGGCATGGATTGGTTATCACGTAACCAAGCTCAAATTGTTTGCGATAAGAAACTTGTTAGCATCAAAACCCCATCTGGTGAATCAGTTTCCATTCATGGAGATACACACTATGGTTTGCCTGACAATGTGTCTATACTCAAAGCATCCAAGTGTCTTAAGAACGGATGTGTCATCTACATGGCACAAGTGACAGTTGATGAACCAAAACCAAATATTGAAGACATTCCAGTCATCTCTGAGTACCCCCTGATGTCTTTCCTGATGAACTACCTGGATTACCTCCTGAGAGGCAAGTCAAATTCAGGATAGACATTCTGCCAGGAGCGGCACCGATTGCATGAGCTCCATACCGTTTAGCACATACAGAAATGAAGGAGTTGAGAACCCAATTGGATGACTTACTGGAAAAGGGTTTTATACAACCCAGCTCATCGCCTTGGGGAGCACCCATATTGTTTGTGAAGAAGAAAGATGGATCAATGCGTCTATGCATTGATTACCGCGAGCTAAACAAGGTAACAATCAAGAATCGTTATCCATTGCCCAGGATCGATGACATGTTCGATCAACTCCAAGGGGCAAGCTTCTTTTCGAAGATCGATTTAAGATCTGGGTATCATCAACTCAAGGTTAGAACTGAAGATGTACCTAAAACAGCGTTCAGGACAAGGTATGAAAACTATGAATTCTTAGTGATGCCTTTCGAGCTCACTAACGCACCTGCAACATTCATGGATCTCATGAATCGAGTCTGCAAACCATACCTAGACAAGTTTGTTATCGTCTTCATAGATGACATACTTATCTACTCTCGTAGTCAAGCTGATCACGAGAAACACCTTCGATGTATCTTAGTGTAACACCCCATGTTTCGAAAGTCAAAGTCAAGATTTAAGTCAAAGGAAGAAAAGATTGCTAATTGCGATCTGTCTCTCCTTGCTCAATTCTTGTTTTGACTTCTTTGACTTGTAATTAATCTATTTTAATTATCGCGTTAGTTGTATTATGTGAAGTATCTATTAATAATCGCTAATCTTCGCATGTTTAATTGAATTATCGCTTATCGCAATCGCACTCGCAACTCGAATTACACATTTTGGTAATTGTTATACGTGTGTGTGTACCTTATGTGTTACTTGTGCATGTTTAATTATGTATGTGGTGGTAATCAAATCGAAACGCAATCGAACTCAATCGCAATCGAATCGCAAACGCTAAACGAATATGAAATAAGGATGCTTGTATGTTGATATAGTAGTTGGGATTAAAAGTAATTTGACTAGGAAACTCTAACCCATCAAAACGCTCGGAATCGCAATCGAAACGGCAAAACTCAGCGCACCGAACACTTGAACCAGGCGACTGATCGATCAGGTTACCAGCCGTTCGATCGAGCCGCCGCTCGATCGGCCAGCTGTTCGACCGGGCTGCCACCCGATCGACCAGCCCTTTCCTCTTTGGGAAACCCTATAAATACCTCTTGTCACCATCATACTTTCCACTTTTGGCAAACTCTCCTCCTACCAGCTCATCTTCCCCACGTTTCTTCAGATTTCTCGCGACTCCGGTAAGATCTTGTCACACCCCGACCACGTAAAACAAAAATTGTGGCGGAAACGTCGGGGAGTGTTGTAACATAATTATTGTTTCACAACCATGGATACAAAAAGAGTTTCGTTTTATTTATTCATTAAGTAATTTACATTTTTTAACACAAAACAAACGAGTTACATATCGACTATAACTGTTATTATGTCACTAAGGCCTCGTCCAGATCCTATGTGACTCATGCATCCTAGCAATCAACATCAAGCATCAACACCTGAAACATATGTAAAAACAAAGTCAGCAAAGAAATGCTGGCGAGCACATAGGTTTTATAGGAGTGTCGGATTCATGGCTAGTTTACATGTTGCAATACCTTATTAAAAACCTTGTTTCGAAAAGTACATAGTATTGCAACATAATTTAACCAACTCAAATCAAGTGGGTTATAATTTATAAAACATCATAGCCATGATTCTTAACCCAAAAACATTTGTTTTAGTAAACCAAATTGTAAAACATCTCGTATTAACTCGTTAATAAAACTCGTATGGTTTATATCCTTTCGAAAACATCGTTATGTGACATCGTTTACCCAAGTGAACTAAATAACGCCACGGTATGTAATATGTTGAAAACACTTATATATAAGAAGTACCAGCGGCGTATCTACCATGTTTTCACCACATTACACCCGTCCCGTTATCTAAACACTTAACCAAAAACCAATCGTTTATCCAACTCGTTTAACTTGTTCAAATCGTTTCAAAATCGTTAACTCGTTTAAATCATCCTCATTTTAAATTGTAAAAACTATTTTTGGTCGTCTCGCTAATAACATTCAAACCTTCGTAACTTGACTATCTCGCTTCTCGCATTAACAAACCACCATAGGGTAACTTAACAATCACAGATTCAGTCGTTACCCACATAACCCACACATAACCATGGGTCAAGTCTGATAACGGGATTTGTCAAATCCTATGGTACCATAACCTAATATTGGTCGGTTCGGCCAAAATTAATGAATGTCATTCGTTATGTAACTACAACCAACAAGTTCGTTCAGTTTATCGAAATCTTTATTAGTTTAATATAAACCATCTTAATCATTTTTGAAATCATCGTTTAAACCTTGAAATCATTTTGTACATATGAATCACCCCAAAACAATTGAAAACAGTAAAATAGGGGAACTATGTACTCACATGAAGTGCAAAGTATCCTTAATCAATAGAACTTCAACAAACTCAAGTAAACCAGAGAAATCAAGCAGCACCTAGTAATCGAATCACTAGTCAAATAATCCACACCTCAATCGGAAGATCGGATAGAATGAGGTCTTGTAAACCAAATGAGTGTTGGAACTCATGTGATATGGTTTAACAAAGCCTACATCCTAAATCGGAACCTAACCTAAGTGCTTTCGACCCGTTATGACTTATTAAGGTAGCTTATGCTACTTTAACGCGTCGTTTGCGCAAATGCGCGTTCAAGACGTCTAACTAGTCCTATGATAAGTATTATATGCCTAAACATGTTGCATAATCAATTAAGTGACAAAAGTTTATGTTACATATGCTTAAAATTCAATTATGCATGAAAAGGGCATTTTGGTCATTTTCCTAAGGCATATAAACTACCTATCATACAACTAATTAAACCTAAGTGATCATAAGGTATAACCTCAGAAGGTTATTCCCTATGCTACTATGGTCACTAAACATGCTTGGTCGGATCCTAATGATCGACCAAACGGTTTGAGTTCGAAAGTCTAAGCGGGTGTTTAGTCCGCTTGACTTACGACTCTACACAAGCACTAAACTAAAAGTGACGAGCTAAACATGCTAAAACATGTTTAGTTAAGTTAGAAAACAGGTTTTGGTATCAAAACAAATGGTTTTGATACCCAAGAGTAGTTTGGTTACAAAATACGCTTAAATACGCATTTTGGCCGAAACTACGACTCGTCACTACGCCTAGTCAACGTAGTAATCAGTAGGTGTAGTCACAAGGGACTATAACCATCATGATTACGCTCACGTTGCAAAGTTCAACGGAACTTTGCGTTGACCATTGACTGGTCAAAGCTGAAAGTCAAACATTGCTTGACATTCATGCTTGAAATACATGAACAAGCAAGAAGAGGACTTACAAAGGGTCCAAGAAGGTGTTTTGATTCAAAGTTACTCAGGTATGAGGTGTTAAAACCTCAACTTAGAGCAGAAGTTGAATCAAGGTGTGAAAAACCCAAATGAGGAATCTTGCTATTTATAGGAAGGTAAGATCAATAGGATCATTCCATGTGTTTAGAGGGTGTAATCTTGGCCATACATGTGGGTACATGGTATTAGAATACAATGGGGGTCGAAAACCAGCTCCAGGTATTGCAAAAGTTGCATTAAAACCCCTGAATTCAGCCCAGATTGCTAAAACTGAAGTTTCTGTCTGACAAGGCCATGCGGCCCGTGTAAAATATAAGCTCACCTTACGCGGCCCGTGTAAGGATCTTTGGCAGAATGTCAAAACAGGTCCCTGCACTTCAGAAACTTGCATTTTGGCTCATTTTTTTACATGTTTAAGCCCCGTTAACCCCATTTCAAGGCTCTAAAATGAAGTTAAAGTATAGGGAACTCAAAACATGCTCAAAAATATCTCGGATGTCGGCTCGTTTGGTCGTACAGTTGCGTTATTCGGTTAATTACGACGGAAGTCGTAACGAACGCAAAAACGATCCAAATTAAGCGACGAATGGAATTTTATCATGCCAATCACTAAAATAAAATATTTTAATGATTACATAAATTTTTGGATGTCCGGATATATTCAGAACGTAAGATATGCGTGAAAATGCAAACTTGTGCACTTTTTGACGTTTTTAGTCCCTATTGATCAATAAAGTTTATTTTAGCATACCGAACCCCTCAAAGCCCATTTCTAAGCTATGTAAAGGATATTTAGGGTATGTTTAACTTATGATCAAGTTCCGGAATGTTCGTTACTATACAAATCGGTATAGTTGTGCAATTTGACACAATTAGTCCATGCGATCGAACAAACTTGATTTCAACACACCAAACCATCCAAAGCTTATTTCTAAGTTATGTGGAGGATATTTAAGGTATGTTAAGCCTATGTCACTATTCCGGAGTGTTTGTCGCGTTATACTGACTGCGTTTACGCACCAGTTTGCGTATAACCTTCCAGAAAGAGATTTAAAGCTTGAAATTGGAATCGAATTAAATTGTAAAATTATCAAACACAAATACACACATAATAACACCAAAACACATATAATAACACAAAAACACGTATAATAACACCAAGGCACATTGTTTTATTGATAATAACACAAACACACGTATAATAACACCAAGGCACATTGTTTTATTAATAATCAACATTGTTTTACATTGTACATCGATTACAGAACACAGTTGTCACAGTGTCCCCTACTTTAGGAAATTTCGTCCCGAAATTTTATTTAGAGGAAACTTGTAAAAACAAATGCAGATATTTCGTCTTCATCTGGTCCTCACGTTCCCAAGTAAACTCTGGGCCACGTTTGGACTCCCAGCGAGCCTTGACCAATCGAATCCGTTTGTTCTTCAACTATTTGACTGCACGGTCCACTATCTCCACAGGTTTCTTGACAAAGTGCATCGTTTCATCGATTCGGATTTCGTCGAGAGGAATGTGAAGATCAGCGTCAGCTAAACACTTTCGCAAATTGGACACGTGAAAAGTCGGATGAATATTTCCAAGCTCTGGAGGTAGCTCTAGTCGATAGGCAACCTTCCCAATCCTTTCCACAATCTTAAATGGTCCAACATATCGTGGTGCAAGTTTTCCTCTCTTTCCAAATCTCACCACTCCTTTCCAAGGTGACACCTTGAGTAGGACACGGTCGCCGACTTGAAATTCTAAGGGCTTGCGTCACATATCCGCATAACTCTTTTGACGGCTTCGAGCTGTCACAAGATTATCGTGAATTTTCTTGATTTTGTCTGTTGTTTCCAGAATGAGCTCAGGTCCAATAAGCTGAGCTTCACCGATCTCATTCCAACAGACAGGTGAACGACATTTTCGACCGTAGAAAGCTTCGAATGGTGCCATATTAATGCTAGCATGATAACTATTATTGTATGAGAACTCGATCAATGGCAGATGAGAATCCCAATTACCACCAAAGTCTATCACGCACGCTCTAAGCATATCCTCCAAAGTTTTAATCGTCCTCTCAGATTGTCCATCTGTTTGGGGATGATAAGCAGTGCTTAGATTTAGTTGGGTTCCCAAAGCAGATTGCATGGTCTTCCAGAAATGAGATGAAAACCGAGCATCACGATCGGAAATGATATCCAAAGGAACACCATGTCGTGATACAATCTCATCAACATAAATCAATCTTTGCAAGTTTATCAGCAGATAGATCTTCGCGAATCGGTATAAAATGAGCTGACTTCGTTAACCGATCGATAACAACCCATATAGCATCGTGACCTTTAGATGTATGCGGTAATTTAGTGATGAGATCCATAGCAATGTTCTCCCACTTCCAAACCGGTATCTCTGGTTGTACAAGCAAACCAGATGGTCGTTGATGTTCAGCCTTAACTTTGAGACAAGTTTGGCATTTTGATACATACAAGGCAACATCCTTCTTCATACCAGGCCACCAATACTGAGTACGAAGATCCTTATACATTTTATCAGCACCAGGATGGATAGAATATCGAGACTTGTGAGATTCGTCCATTACCAAGGTGCGAAGATCGTCTTGTTTCGGAACCCACAAACGATCCTTGAAGTAGAGTAAACCATCATCTTTCCTTTCGATTTTAAGCTCTAGTTGAAGCGGTAGCTCATATTTCAATAAACCTTTGATCATACAAGATCGTTGAGCTTGAAGGACACGAGATTGAATATCAGATAGAGTTCAAACAGAATGAAGCTTGACTCGCTCCTTTCGACTAAGCGCATCGGCTACAACATTCGCCTTACCAGGATGGTAGCGAATCTCGCAATCGTAATCGTTCAAGAGCTCAACCCATCGTCGTTGCCTCATATTCAATTCCTTCTGATTGAGAATATGCTGGAGACTTTTGTGGTCTGTGAAAACCACACACTTCGTTCCATAGAGGTAGTGTCTCCAGATTTTAAGCGCGAAAACCACAGCTCCCAACTCAAGATCATGAGTTGTGTAGTTCTTTTCGTGTACTTTTAGCTGTCTTGACGCATAAGCTATCACTTTACCTCGTTGCATAAGAACACAACCAAGGCCTAGATTCGACGCGTCACAATAGACAACGAAATCATCATTTCCATCGGGCAAAGATAGAACAGGAGCATCACATAACTTTTGTTTCAGCGTTTGGAACGCTTCTTCTTGCTTGGGTCCCCACTCAAAAGGCTTATTCTTCTGAGTCAAAGCAGTGAGTGGAACCGCGATCTTCGAGAAATTAGAAATGAATCAACGATAATATCCAGCAAGACCAAGAAAAGATCGAATCTCTGTAGGTGTCGTCGGTGTATTCCAATCCTTAATAGCAACAATCTTGGATGGATCCACATGAATACCCTGCTCGTTGACTATATGACCCAAGAACTGAACTTCTTTAAGCCAAAATTCACACTTGGAGAATTTAGCAAAAAGCTGTTCCTTCTTAAGTTCCAATGTTAAACGAAGGTGTTGCTCGTGCTCGGCTCGAGACTTCGAATAAACGAGAATATCGTCGATGAACACAATGATGAACTTGTCTAAATAAGGTTTACAAACCCTATTCATTAAGTCCATAAAGATAGCCGGGGCATTTGTTAAACCAAAGGCATGACAGTGAACTCGTAATGCCCATATCTCGTACGGAAAGCAGTTTTGGGAATATCTTCTTCGAATACACGAAGCTGATGATACCCAAAACGCAGATCGATCTTAGAAAAACATGAAGCACCTTGCAGCTGGTCGAAGAGATCATCAATTCGAGGTAGGGGATATCGATTCTTGATGGTAAGCTTGTTCAGCTCACGATAATCGATACACATTCGAAAAGATCCATCCTTCTTCTTCACAAAGAGAACAGGAGCACCCCAAGGTGAATAACTCGGACGGATGAATCCTTTATCAGATAACTCTTGAAGCTGTTTCGATAATTCTTGCATCTCGGATGGTGCAAGACGATAAGGTGCTTTCGCAATCGGGTTGGCATTGGGTACAAGGTCAATATGAAACTCGACTTGACGAACTGGAGGCAAACCAGGCAGTTCATCGGGAAACACCTCTGGATAATCTCGAACAATTGGAATATCCTGAATACTCTTGCTCTTGTCTTTCTCCTCAGTGACATGTGCCAGGAAAGCAACATATCCTTTTCGCAAATAACTTTGGGCTTTCGTACATGACATGAGTTTCAAGCCACCAGACGGTTTCTCGCCACGAACTTCTAGAACTTCACCAGATGATAATGGAATACAAACAATCTTGTCAAAACAAACCACCTCAGCGTGGTGTTTGGTTAACCAATCCATTCCAACGATAATATCGAAGCTCCCAAGTTGCATCGGTGTGAGGTCAATGGGAAAAAGATGGTTATCAAGGTTCAACTGACAATCACGAATAACAGAATCAAGAACAAGAGGTTTACCAGTAGCAACTTCGACAGATAAGGGTTTCCTCAGTTTAGTTCTAGGTATCGCAAGCAAAGGTTCAAAAGATAACGAAACAAAACTTCTATCGGCACCAGAATCAAAAAGAATAGATGCAGGTCGATTGTTAACAAGGAATGTACCATTGACAACCTCGTTGTCAGCCCTTGCTTCGTTGGCATTCAAGTTATACGCTCATCCATGAGCGGGATTCACATTCGCGTTGACATTCACGTTCGGATTCGCATTTGCATTCACCAATCTCGGACAGTTGTTGCGGAAGTGACCAAACTCTCCACAATTGAAACATGAACCCGGTGGGAATCTAGCAGCATTCCCCTGAACTGGGGCCTGATTCTGAGCAACCTGATTCTGACCCAAATGACAGATGTTGGCCAGATGCCCAAGTTTACCACACGTTGTGTATTGCTTGCAAGCTTGTTGTGCAACATGATGACCGTTGCAGCGAGCACAAAGAGGTGCGGTACCAGCATACACTTTCTTCGCAGGCGGTTAAGCCGGTGGGTTCTGAGGGTTCTGAGCTGTTACTGCAAAATTCTGAGCACCCTTTCGCTTTCTTGACTTCTTCGGGGACTCACCTTTCTTACTCTTACCCTTTTCCTTGACAGAATCGGTCGACTTCATCTTATCACCCTTACGGGTAAGTTTACCCTTCCTGACTTGAGACTCAGTCAGGGTAGCCGACAACTCGATCGCGTGACAAACAGTAGTAGGATTAATGCCAGTCACAATATCCTGTATGGAATCGGGTAAACCATCGATATACCTCTCTATCGCTTTCTCCAACGGGGTAACCATAGTAGGACACAAAAGACTGAGCTCCTCAAAACGATCCGTATACGCACGGTGTTCTCCCCCATCTTGCTTTAGATCGTCAAACTCTCATTCCAATGCTCGAATCTCGTGACGGGGACAAACTCTTTCATCATGAGAGGTCGAAGCTCTTCCCATGTTTGTGCCAATGCCACTTCGGCACCCCTATCGCGCATAACACCGTTCCACCACGTAAGAGCACGCTTCTCGAATACGCTTGATGCAAATTCAACCTTTCGCTCATTCGGACATTGCACATGTCTGAATATGCTCTCGATACTCTCGAACCACTGCAGAAGCGCAGTTGCTCCTTGCGACCTATAAAACTTTTGCGGCTTAGCAGAATTGAAATTCTTGAAATTACACTGTGCATTATTGTTATTATTATTGTTGTATAACTCGTGGATTTGGGTCACAATGCCTGGAAGCACAGCAGCCATTTGCTGAGAGACGAGGGTTGCGACTTCTTCAACAGTAAAAGATTGTGCATCACGTCGAGGAGGCATTGTCTAAAAGGAAATATGAGAAACGAGTGAGGTCGACAATTAGGATAAACAAAAGAGGTATTGAAAATATCGACAAAACACAAGGAAGGCGATCATTTGTTCGTTACCTCGAACAAACAAACGACATGCAGTGACTAATCAAAGTAAATGGGTCAAAATAACGTATCGCGAAGACATGCTCGCCTATAAGTGAACACTCACCCCAAGAGTACACAGGTAAGAGTGACTGGTCCGATTATGTGGATTTGTACGAACACTCTAGCCTTAGACAGAAAACTCAGGGTACAGGCATTCACTCTTCCAGTTTGCACGTGTTCACATTATTTAGACCCAAACTTTGATGAGATTTTGAAAACTCAGAAGGCACCAAGCCAAATATGAGTCAAACTGGAAGGGTTCAAAACCTAGTAATCAATCATCCTAGAACGGATGATTAATTTTCGAAGCAGATTCGAAATTTGGGTTCTCGTTGTGGTTATCACCTAAGAGTAGGTGACGGTTTTGTTTTTAAGAATCTAAACGCAAGAAAACTTGCGTTGGGGTCCTAGAAAGTTATAGTCTAGGTCAAAGCATTACTAATAACCTAATTCCCTATAACCATTGGCTCTGATACCAACTCTTCTGTCACACCCCGACCACGTAAAACAACAAATCGTCGGGGAGTGTTGTAACAGAATTATTGTTTCACAACCATGGATACAAAAAGAGTTTCGTTTTATTTATTCATTAAGTAATTTACATTTTTTTAACACAAAACAAACGAGTTACATATCGACCTCACTGTTATTATGTCACTAAGGCCTCGTCCAGATCCTTTGTGACTCATGCATCCTAGCAATCAACATCAAGCATCAACACCTGAAACATATGTAAAAACAAAGTCAGCAAAGAAATGCTGGCAAGCACATAGGTTTTATAGGAGTGTCGGATTCATGGCTAGTTTACATGTTGCAATACCTTATTAAAAACCTTGTTTCGAAAAGTACATAGTATTGCAGCATAATTTAACCAACTCAAATTAAGTGGGTTATAATTTATAAAACCTCGTAGCCATGATTCTTAACCCAAAAAAATTTGTTTTAGTAAACCAAATTGTAAAACATCTCGTATTAACTCGTTAATAAAACTCGTATGGTTTATATCCTTTCGAAAACATCGTTATGTGACATCGTTTACCCAAGTGAACTAAATAACGCCACGGTATGTAATATGTTGAAAACACTTATATATAAGAAGTACCAGCGGCGTATCTACCATGTTTTCACCACATTACACCCGTCCCGTTATCTAAACACTTAACCAAAAACCAATCGTTTATCCAACTCGTTTAACTTGTTCAAATCGTTTCAAAATCGTTAACTCGTTTAAATCATCCTCATTTTAAATTGTGAAAACTATTTTTGGTCGTCTCGCTAATAACATTCAAACCTTCGCGACTCGACTATCTCGCTTCTCGCATTAATAAACCACCATAGGGTAAGTTAACAATCACAGATTCAGTCGTTACCCACATAACCCACACATAACCATGGGTGCAGTCTGATAACGGGATTCGTCAGATCCTATGGTACCATAACCTAATACTGGTCGGTTCGGCCAAAATTAATGAATGTCATTCGTTATGTAACTACAACCAACAAGTTCGTTCACTTTATCGAAATTGTTATTAGTTTAATATAAACCATCTTAATCGTTTTTGAAATCATCGTTTAAACCTTGAAATCATTTTGTACATATGAATCACCCCAAAACAATTGAAAACAGTAAAATAGGGGAACTATGTACTCACATGAAGTGCAAAGTATCCTCAATCAATAGAACTTCAACAAACTCAAGTAAACCAGAGAAATCAAGCACCATTTAGTAATCGAATCACTAGTCAAATAATCGACACCTCAATCGGAAGATCGGATAAAATGAGGTCTTGTAAACCAAATGAGTGTTGGAACTCATGTGATATGGTTTAACAAAGCCTACATCCTAAATCGGAACCTAACCTGAGTGCTTTCGACCCGTTATGACTTATTAAGGTAGCTTATGCTACTTTAACGCGTCGTTTGCGCAAATGTGCATTCGAGACGTCTAACTAGTCCTATGATAAACATTATATGCCTAAACATGTTGCATAATCAATTAAGTGACAAAAGTTTATGTTACATATGCTTAAAATTCAACTATGCATGAAAAGGGCATTTTGGTCATTTTCCTAAGGCATATAAACTACCTATCATACAACTAATTAAACCTAAGTGACCATAAGGTGTAACCTCGGAAGGTTATTCCCTATGCTACTATGGTCACTAAACATGCTTGGTCGGATCCTAATGATCGACCAAACGGTTTGAGTTCGAAAGTCTAAGCGGGTGTTTAGTCCGCTTGACTTACGACTCTACACAAGCACTAAACTAAAAGTGACGAGCTAAACATGCTAAAACATGTTTAGTTAAGTTAGAAAACAGGTTTTGGTATCAAAACAAACGGTTTTAATACCCAAGAGTAGTTTGGTTACAAAATACGCTTAAATACGCATTTTGGCCGAAACTACGACTCGTCACTACGCCTAGTCAACGTGGTAATCAGTAGGTATAGTCACAAGGGACTATAACCATCGTGATTACGCTCACGTTGCAAAGTTCAACGGAACTTTGTGTTGACCATTGACTGGTCAAAGCTGAAAGTCAAACATTGTTTGACTTTCATGCTTGAAATGCATGAACAAGCAAGAAGAGGACTTACAAAGGGTCCAAGAAGGTGTTTTGATTCAAAGTTACTCAGGTATGAGGTGTTAAAACCTCAACTTAAAGCAGAAGTTGAATCAAGGTGTGAAAAACCCAAATGAGGAAGCTTGCTATTTATAGGAAGGTAAGATCAATATGATCATTCCATGTGTTTAGAGGGTGTAATCTTGGCCATACATGTGGGTACATGGTATTAGAATACAATGGGGGTCGAAAACCAGCTCCAGGTATTGCAAAAGTTGCATTAAAACCCCCGAATTCAGCCCAGATTGCTAGAACTGAAGTTTCTTTCTAACAAGGCCACACGGCCTGCGTAAAATATAAGCTCACCTTACGCGGCCCGTGTAAGGATCTTTGGCAGAATGTCAAAACAGGTCCCTGTACTTCAGAAACTTGCATTTTGGCTCATTTTTGACACGTTTAAGCCCCGTTAACCCCATTTCAAGGCTCTAAAATGAAGTTAAAGTATAGGGAACTCAAAACATGCTCAAAAATATCTCGGATGTCGGCTCGTTTGGTCGTACGGTTGCGTTATTCGGTTAATTACGACGGAAGTCGTAACGAACGCAAAAACGATCCAAATTAAGCGACGAATGGAATTTTATCATGCCAATCACTAAAATAAAATATTTTATTGATTACATAAATTTTTGAATGTCCGGATATATTCAGAACGTTAGATATGCGCGAAAATGCAAACTGGTGCACTTTTGACGCTTTTAGTCCCTATTGATCAATAAAGTTTATTTTAGCATACCGAACCCCTCAAAGCCCATTTTTATGCTATGTAAAGGATATTTAGGGTATGTTTAACTTATGATCAAGTTTCAGAATGTTTGTTACTATACAAATCGGTATAGTTTTGCAATTTGACGCAATTAGTCCCTGCGATCGAACAAACTTGATTTCAACACACCAAACCATTCAAAGCTTATTTCTAAGTTATGTGGAGGTTATTTAAGGTATGTTAAGCCTATGTCACTATTCCGGAGTGTTTGTCGCGTTATACTGACTGCGTTTACGCACCAGTTTGCGTATAACCTTCCAGAAAGCGATTTAAAGCTTGAAATTGGAATCGAATTAAATTGTAAAATTATCAAACACAAATACACACATAATAACACCAAAACACATATAATAACACCAAAACACATATAATAACACCAAGGCACATTGTTTTATTAATAATCGACATTGTTTTACATTGTACATCGATTACAGAACACAGTTGTCACAGATCTCGTCCTAAATCTTGTACTTCTTTGATCTACACGTGATTCTACACCTTTCTATCTTTTAAATCTTAACTTTTAACCGTGAAATCATCAAGATCCAAGGTGTTCTAGGATGACGTCACCATGTGTTCTTGAGCACTTCATGTTTTGGCCTCAATCCACCAAGAACAACTTAGATCTAACCGATTTCCACATAAACAAACAAGGATCTTTCATAGATCTAAACATATTCACAAGGAAAAGGATTGAAAGATGGTTTTTCAACTTTCTTTCAACTCTTTTACACTCAATGCACTCAAAATCGATAGAATCTGAGCTTGTGCCGACTTACTACTCATTCTTGTGGTTGTGTTGGTTCAAGATCTGGATTCTATCCACAAGACTATCGATTTCAAGTTAAACATGGAACACCGTCTCGAACAGTTAAACTGGTCGGATTTGGGTGATCCCAGTCCGATCAGGGGTACCAAGTATTGACAAGGTTTCTGTTGCTTAATACGTAATCAAAACGTCTCGATGAAACGATGAACAATCAAAATAACCAAGTGTAAGACGAACAGGTCGACCAGGACGGAGTGCCGTCCGATCGGACTGATGTCCGAACGGACAGTCACCCGAACGACTGGTCAGCCGAATGACTTGTATCTTGGTCCCACCATTAGTATTCAAACCAAACTTCAAGAGTTTTGGAACACTGACGTATTGCCGTCCGATCGAGTTACCACTCGATCGATCGACCATCCGACTATGTGATGTTTCGAAACTCCAACACTTAAACAATTTTCAACATGTTCAATGCACAAGGGATGCCACCCGATCGAACAACCGTCCGATCGAGTGACAACCTGCTGTGAACTTGTTCTCGCTGAAGTGCCCAACCTATCGGACTGTCGCCCGCCCGATCGAACGGTCGTTCGATCGATCGACCAGAAAGGTAGAGATACTTCAATGTTTTCAAAATACTACAACGAAAACTTCAAAAGTCAAACCATCATACACAAACACATCCTTTTCAAAGGAAGAAACAATCCACTTGAATGGTCACCCGACCGGATGACCATCCGAGCGGACTGACAACCGAACGACCGGCTGTCCGGTCGGACTACCATCCGATCGAACTACTGTCCTACCCACTTGCACTCTGTATCGTTTTACGCGTCGCTTATCGTTATACTATCGATCTGTTCAGGCTAACCGTACTCTCTAGCGCTCCCTTCAATCCATTACATCAATCGCTGTGATTATACTCGAACCCTTTTTGCTTTACGCACTTTTGGGTGTTACATACGTTACTTATTCAAATCACATCGAACACACTACACTATACTTTAAACGCTAACCGTTATCGCATGCTATACGTGACTTAATGAATGCTTGTTTGTTATGTTTACACATGGAATGCTGTCTACCTGCCTTAGCAACGGTAGTACTATTTGTTTGGACTCAGCACCTGTTCACTCAGGGGTTGTTAAGGACAATTAATTACATGGGTCACAGGGGTGATCATGCAATACGAACTGCTTTGGGCAGTCAACTCGCAGTCATTGGTATCGATAGGTTCATGTCAATAACTAACAAGCCTCATTTTACACTGTGTACATGCTGGTTATGCGTGTGACACCCCAGGAAAACAAGGAAAACAACGCAACTTAACTAGCTTCCTCAGTAACCAGGTGCTAAATTTCGGGACGAAATTCTTTTAACAAGGGGAGAATGTGACAACCCTCAAATTTACATGTATCCGTACAATTTATTTAATAATAATTTAAGTGCTTGGTGACTGTGTTGAAATATTTAACTGCTCTCTGATTACTGTGTTATACTTACATGTGCGTGTTAGCATACTAGTAGTATACAGAAAAGTTACTAAATAGTCCGGTATATTTTCCTATGCGTTAGGAATTAATTGTGTTACAAAAATATATATAATAGACACTTTACGGAATAATTAAACAACTTAACGGAACAGTGTCCGACCGAACAACCGGACATTACCCGGGACACCAAATATTTATCAAACACGTTATTTCATTATTCATGGCTTGTCATGATCCCCGTATGCCATAACACCCGCTAAAAAGTTACTAGCTAACACATATCATTCTAATACTTACAATCTAACTATCTTTTGCAAGTTTTTACATCAAAGACCCCCCCCCCCAACCGATTTTTTTGTCCATGTGGACCCACCATATCACCCATCCATACTTCCAATATTTGATTTGATTTTATTCATTTGTTTATTAGATCTTGGCTTGTAAATCTAGACATAATATGTGAATGAATCTTTAAAAAGCATGGTCTTTAGATATTCATCACTCTTCAAGGATTTCACTCTCTTCTCACTACTCTCTCTCTCATTCGGTCATCCCCCAAACCGAACCCACCCCCTCTCTCTTCACATCTTCATCTTCCATTTTTACAAGTTCCATTAAGTTTAGAAGGTGATTTAAGAAGGTAGCTACTTGTGGAGCTTCAAGAAGGGCTTTGTCTTGATTGTTCTTCATCTTTTCTCATCATCCTCCTCAATAGTTTCTACCCTAGCTATAAGCTAGTAGTAAGTCCCTTATTACACTCTTGTTAATTTGTTTCATCTCGTTTCTATGATCAAAAGGGTGTAGTATGTTTACAACTAAAATGCAAGAACACTAAAAATATAAACATAAAGGTTACATGAAGTTTACTTGTATATGAAATGCTATTTGTTGATGTTGTCATGGGTATGTTGATGGTCTAGGGTTGGTTAATACATATATGATCATTGATCGTCGAACTCTTGATAAATCCGTTGTTCGGACATGTGTTGATACAATATAGTAACATTTAAACTATAAAGAACCTGCTGAAACACATTTCCAGCCGACTTCATCAGGCTGTAACAGGACCATAATTTAACGAAAAATGTATTTTCTGAATCCTAGATTTATGTGTTATAAAATACGGTTCTAATGGCACCGGAATCGTAATTTTTGGACTTCGTTTACTATTTTTAAAGAACCGGTTCGTAACAGCAGCTTAGGCTGAGTTTTTACAGCAATAAATGGGTGTTGTATTTTCTGTTGTAACGTGTATTCTGTGTAGAATCGGATCATGAAATTTTTACTGTAAATGACAACAGAAGTATTTGTAATTACCCCACTGGAATTTTGTAAATCGGACACTCGATGAATTTTTAATAAATTGTTCCGTGGACTGTGGTCAGAAATACATAAATCTGAGTTCAGTCCGGAATATGAATTTTTATAAAATATTGGTAATGAACCGGACCCCGATATTTTTACACAATAAAATATGAAACGTTTAAGACATCCTGTAAAAATTTGGGAATTTTTGGAATAATTTAACTATTTTATTAAAATGTCCGAAAACAGCCGGTTTTGAATATAAATGCTGAATTGAGATAAGTTGAGACTTGCGTGTCTAAATGTCGAGTATGTTATCTGTGAATGATATAACGTGTTATATGTGTTATGTGCATCATCATATGTTTGTTTATGAGTGGGGAATGGACGGGAAATTTATATGGGCATAAACCGTTAAAGTGATGCGTGTTATGTGATAGATACGTGTAGGAACTTTGTGCTCTATTTGAAAACCACTAAATGACTAACTGGTAATCATTTTAGGACGTGATTGACCGACCTTGACTGTTAGCTATTTTTGAGAGTCAAACCGAGCAACCGAGGTGAGTTCACACTTTCTACAAGGCATGGGATTCCCGGTGGCTTGGGAATGGGTTAAAGAATTAAAACTAAATCTACATATCCCTTTGGGGAAATATGTACGGCCATCCTTCCTATGGGTAGGATGCCATTATTAAACCTACGAATTCTCCTGGTGCAGAATACGTACGTTGTTGTCCTCCTGGTGCAGGACGACGACCTTAAAACTAGCTAGACAAAACTCTATCATTAAGTCCCTCTTCATTATATCGACTTAATCGCCGAGGCCAATGGTGAGCGGGTCATTAGTTAATAGCGCTATTAGGTTTAACAAACCTCACACCGTGCCAGTCGGACGGGCGTGTACTAATGGACTATGGCAGATTGTCAGTGATGATAGACACTGATATAGGGCACAACTTATTTGCGTAGCAGTCGATATCATTCCGTCTAGTAGTTCACACGGGGAAAGCCCCCACTGATTATGGTTATGGTTTGGGTAATGATAAAGGAACTGGTTAAACATACTTTCAACTACGGGGTAACCCTCACGGCAATTAAGCCAACGAAAGTCAAACCACGTTTTTCAGAAACAACTTAAAACTAAACAACCAAACGTGAACTCACTCAACTTTGTTGTTGACTCGTTGTTACATGCCTTACAGGTCGCTAAATGCTTGGAGCCTGCACGAGGAAGGAGTCGTTGTGGTGTACGGACTGTTATGTTCCGTGCTTAATAATTAAATCATTATGAACTTATTAAACTTGCGTTTTGAACTTAAACTTATAAACTATGGACTTATGTTTTGGGTTTCATGTTTTATGCTTCCGCTGTTTAAGCTGAACATGGTTAACTAGCTTTGGTCACCAATCGTATTGTGGTTGGTCTTATTTACTTATTTACGTTGTTCAATATGATTGGTGGCTCGATCCTGGTCACGTCACGCCTCCAAGCGGTGGTACTCCGCGTGGTGGATTTTGGGGGTGTGACAGATTGGTATCAGAGCCATTGGTTATAGTGAACTTGGTTTTAAAAAGGGGAAAAGCTTTTTGATAAAACCAGACTATAACCTGTACAGTGCTCAACGATCCACAACGACGCTTCGCTCCACGTGCAAGGCTCAACACACTAAGTGGTATGATTTGAGTTTATATTATCTACTTGCTAGATTACTTTTGCATTATGTGATGTTATAGTATGCTTAATTAGGAAAGCAGCATGTTGTCTATTAGCACTATTGTGTTCTTTATGACACACAATTGTTTGCTTGAAATTTGACAAACGGTGGTCAAATTCTTTCTTGATTTCTTGTCACCCCGCTACAACGACTGTTTATGCATTCTATCTACTCGCACGTTTACCACGACACGACGTCGCCATCTGACCCTCCGTACAGCCGGTTCGTACGTCAACATCCGCGAAGACCAGACTTGGCTTGCACGAACTCGGGTTTAGGAGAACAAAGCCCACGCATCCCGGTTGACGAACCTTATCACCTTCACCTGTCATCGTCGCCAGAAGCGAAGCAGTTACAGTTACACGCATTTGTCGTTATGCAACACGAAACCTTACTCTGTTTTGGACAAATGATACACTCGTGTGACCGCGATACAACGAACTTCCCTTTTGTGCCATGCCGCCCCACGCCACTACTGGAGATTACTTCTAGACAACAGATTAGCTGGTCAAATCCTTCGATTATTGTTGGACCCCTGTTTTCACTCGATTCTTCGCATGAACCTCATTAATTCCCTATCGCTTCGATTGACAACCGATTTAATGAAACACCAACAACCATACCACGATTTTCACCAATCACAAGACCACCTTACTACCCTGTTGAATGGTTTATTTTGATTCTACTTGATTAGCTCTCTCGTATACCCCACTTAACGAATGGATGCCTATCCTGATGGGATTGTCTTCAGGACATTTGAGGACGGAGTTATGGATCACACAACCTACAGGTGAACACGATGATCTATACGTCTACCTTACCCCTCCTACACTACAAGAGTCGTATTTTAAATTCTATGATAGTCTTCTTTAATAGGCAAAATCCTTGCGCTAGCTTTTGCACCGACACATGATTGTTGATTAATGATATATCCAATTTCTACCATTGGCTTAGACCAAACCATCACTCTCTCACTACAGTGACATTACGTTCTCGCTTCCCCATGCTGAGGCACCGAAACGAACACCCTTTGGTTTAGAAAAGTTGGAAGGCTCGACTCCCGATCATTGGTGACCCTCCTCGAAACCTTGAGAATGGTGATGTATTGTTGATACGATCATAATCTCTTGAACACGTTTTCGAGTCTTTTCTTTGGAACCTCATGACTACGCAGACGTATTTTGGATTCATTCGCACGACCCAAGGAAACTCCTCTAAATTTGGTTGCTTACCGGCTTGATAAACTGCAAACTCATCTAAGTTCATCGATCAAGGTGAATTATTCCCCCTTCGCATGAGGGGAGCCATACAACTTCGATGGAAATTTCAGTGAACCTTAACACTACAAACCTGTACGACGGTCATCCTCCTTCGGCTAGTTCTGGTTGTGCCAACCATATCTATGTAACACTCCTATCGGTGAATGACGTTGTTATTGGGATGGACTGGCTATCTCATCATCAAGCAGAGATTGTTTGCAAGGAGAAAATCATCCGCATTCCTCGTCCTGGTAAAGAACCCCTCGTGATTCATGGCGACAAGAGTGGTGCTGTCATGGGCATTATCTCTTTTCTTAAGGCCCAGAAGTGTTTGCGAAAGGGCCACACTGCCATTCTAGCACTCGTTTCTGATACATCTTCGGAAGAAAGGAAGATAGAAGACATACCTATTGTACGTAATTTTCCTGAGGTATTCCCTGAGGAATTACCTGGTCTTCCGCCTCATCGACAAGTCGAGTTTCAAATCGAGCTAGCTACTGGAGCAGCACCAATAGCTCGAGCACCGTATCGCTTAGCTCCAACCGAACTGGAAGAACTGTCCAAGCAATTACAAGAACTTTTGGAAAAAGGTTTTATTCGTCCTAACTCTTCGCCCTGGGGAGCTCCAGTACTATTCGTGAAGAAGAAAGACGGTACCTTCAGAATGTGCATCGACTACCGCGAACTCAATAAGGTAACCGTAAATAATCGTTATCCTCTCCCGCGCATTGATGACTTATTCGACCAGCTGCAAGGGTCGAGCTACTACTCCAAGATTTATCTGAGATTGGGTTACCATCAACTGAGAGTCCGAGACGAGGATGTCTCTAAAACAGCATTCAGAAGTCGTTACGGCCATTACGAGTTTCTGGTTATGCCTTTCTGACTAACGAACGCACCAGCGGTTTTCATGGATCTCATGAACAAAGTGTGCAAGCCTTACCTGGATAAGTTTGTCATTGTATTCATCGACGATATCCTGATCTATTCGAAGAGTCAGGAGGAACACGAGCAGCATCTACGACTTATGCTGGGACTTCTTCGAGCAGAGCAACTGTATGCTAAATTTTCGAAATGTGACTTCTGGCTTCGCGAAGTCCACTTTCTAGGCCATGTGGTAAACAAGGATGGGATTCATGTTGATCCATCCAAGATTGACTCGATTAAGAACTGGCTTGCACCCCGTACACCAACAGAAATCCGCCAATTCTTGGGTCTGGCAGGATATTACAGAAGGTTTATCAAGGATTTCTCAAAGATTGCGCAACCTCTCACTTCACTGACTCAGAAGGGTGTCATCTACCGTTGGGGCGATGCACAGGAATCCGCTTTTCAGCACCTAAAGGATAGACTTTGTAGCGCGCCTATCCTCTCATTGCCCGAAGGCACCGATGATTTCGTGGTTTACTGCGATGCTTCCATTCAAGGACTTGGTTGCGTGTTGATGCAACGTGACAAGGTCATTGCCTACGCATCACGCCAACTCAAGGTTCACGAAAGAAATTACACTACTCACGATCTGGAGCTGGGAGCAGTTGTTTTCGCGCTTAAGATATGGAGACATTACCTGTACGGTACCAAGTGCACCATTTACACCGATCACAGGAGTCTCGAGCATATCTTCAAGCAAAAGGAGTTAAACATGCGTCAACGCCGATGGGTTGAGCTCTTGAATGATTATGAATGCGCTATCAAGTACCATCCGGGCAAAGCCAATGTTGTAGCCGACGCCCTCAGTCGAAAGGACACTATACCTAAGCGTGTACGTGCATTACAGCTTACCATCCAATCTAGTCTTCCTGCTCAAATTCGTGATGCTCAGGTTGAAGCATTGAAAGCAGAGAACATCAGGGCTGAGTCCCTGCGAGGATCGAGGCAGCGGCTAGAACAAAAGGAAGACGGCGCTTACTATGTGACAGGGCGCATCTGGGTTCCGCTGTATGGAAACCTACGCGAGCTTGTGATGGATGAAGCACATAAGTCTCGTTATTCGGTACATCCTGGTTCGGATAAAATGTACCACGACCTCAAGACTACATACTGGTGGCCTGGCATGAAAGCCCAATAGCAACCTACGTCAGCAAGTGCTTGACTTGTGCAAGAGTCAAGTCTGAATATCAGAAACCATCAGGCCTACTTCAACAACCGGAGATCCCGAAATGGAAATGGGAGCAAATTTCCATGGATTTCGTTACCGGCCTGCCCAGATCTCAACGCGGAAACGATACCATTTGGGTGATCGTAGATCGACTAACCAAGTCTGCACATTTTCTGGCTATCAAAGAACCAGATAAGTTTTCTACTCTTGCAGACATTTACCTAAAGGAAGTGGTATCAAAGCACGGAGTGCCAACCTCTATTATATCTGATCGTGACGCACGTTTTACTTCTGAATTGTGGCAAGCAATGCACAAGTCCTTTGGCTCACGTTTAGATATGAGCACCGCTTATCACCCGCAGACAGATGGGCAATCTGAACGCACCATCCAAACCCTTGAAGATATGCTTAGGGCATGTGTAATCGATTTTGGTAATGGCTGGGAAAGGCACCTCCCGCTAGTGGAGTTTTCGTACAACAACAGCCACCACGCCAGCATCCAAGCCGCTCCGTTCGAGGCATTGTATGGACGCAAATGTCGATCACCTCTCTGTTGGGCAGAAGTTGGTGACAGCCAAATCACTGGCCCAGAACTTGTGGTAGATACCACTGAGAAAATTGCTCAAATACGACAGCGAATGGCGGCAGCTCGTGGTCGTCAGAAGAGCTATGCTGATAAGGGAAGAAAACCACTCGAGCTCCAGGTTGAGGATTGAGTGCTACTCAAAGTCTCACCTTGGAAAGGTGTAGTCCGCTTTGGCAAACAAGGCAAACTCAATCCGCGTTATGTCGGACCATTCGAAGTCACCGAGAAAATTGGCAAAGTCGCCTACAGGTTGAATCTACCTGAAGAACTCAGCGGAGTCCATAATGTTTTCCATGTGTCGAATCTGAAGAATTGTCTGTCAGATGAGACCCTCATAGTTCCTCTGAAGGAACTCACTATCGACGACCAGCTGCGATTCGTCGAGGAACCTGTAGAGATTACGGATCGAGATGTTAAAATCCTCAAGCATACCAGGATACCTCTGGTTCGAGTTCGTTGGAATGCTCGTCGTGGCCCAGAGTATACCTGGGAACGAGAAGACCAAATGAAACTCAAGTATCCCCAGCTGTTTAAGAAAAACGCAACCACTACTGAGGCTGAAGCTACTGCAGAATTTCGGGACGAAATTCCAAATCAACGGGGGGATGATGTGACACCCCAGGAAAACCAGGAAAACAACGCAACTTAACTAGCTTCCTCAGTAACCAGGTGCTAAATTTCGAGACGAAATTCTTTTAACAAGGGGAGAATGTGACAACCCTCAAATTTACATGTATCCGTACAATTTATTTAATAATAATTTAAGTGCTTGGTGACTGTGTTGAAATATTTAACTGCTCTCTGATTACTGTGTTATACTTACATGTGCGTGTTAGCATACTAGTAGTATACAGAAAAGTTACTAAATAGTCCGGTATATTTTCCTATGCGTTAGGAATTAATTGTGTTACAAAAATATATATAATAGACACTTTACGGAATAATTAAACAACTTAACGGAACAGTGTCCGACCGAACAACCGGACATTACCCGGGACACCAAATATTTATCAAACACGTTATTTCATTATTCATGGCTTGTCATGATCCCCGTATGCCATAACACCCGCTAAAAAGTTACTAGCTAACACATATCATTCTAATACTTACAATCTAACTATCTTTTGCAAGTTTTTACATCAAAGACCCCCCCCCCAACCGATTTTTTTGTCCATGTGGACCCACCATATCACCCATCCATACTTCCAATATTTGATTTGATTTTATTCATTTGTTTATTAGATCTTGGCTTGTAAATCTAGACATAATATGTGAATGAATCTTTAAAAAGCATGGTCTTTAGATATTCATCACTCTTCAAGGATTTCACTCTCTTCTCACTACTCTCTCTCTCATTCGGTCATCCCCCAAACCGAACCCACCCCCTCTCTCTTCACATCTTCATCTTCCATTTTTACAAGTTCCATTAAGTTTAGAAGGTGATTTAAGAAGGTAGCTACTTGTGGAGCTTCAAGAAGGGCTTTGTCTTGATTGTTCTTCATCTTTTCTCATCATCCTCCTCAATAGTTTCTACCCTAGCTATAAGCTAGTAGTAAGTCCCTTATTACACTCTTGTTAATTTGTTTCATCTCGTTTCTATGATCAAAAGGGTGTAGTATGTTTACAACTAAAATGCAAGAACACTAAAAATATAAACATAAAGGTTACATGAAGTTTACTTGTATATGAAATGCTATTTGTTGATGTTGTCATGGGTATGTTGATGGTCTAGGGTTGGTTAATACATATATGATCATTGATCGTCGAACTCTTGATAAATCCGTTGTTCGGACATGTGTTGATACAATATAGTAACATTTAAACTATAAAGAACCTGCTGAAACACATTTCCAGCCGACTTCATCAGGCTGTAACAGGACCATAATTTAACGAAAAATGTATTTTCTGAATCCTAGATTTATGTGTTATAAAATACGGTTCTAATGGCACCGGAATCGTAATTTTTGGACTTCGTTTACTATTTTTAAAGAACCGGTTCGTAACAGCAGCTTAGGCTGAGTTTTTACAGCAATAAATGGGTGTTGTATTTTCTGTTGTAACGTGTATTCTGTGTAGAATCGGATCATGAAATTTTTACTGTAAATGACAACAGAAGTATTTGTAATTACCCCACTGGAATTTTGTAAATCGGACACTCGATGAATTTTTAATAAATTGTTCCGTGGACTGTGGTCAGAAATACATAAATCTGAGTTCAGTCCGGAATATGAATTTTTATAAAATATTGGTAATGAACCGGACCCCGATATTTTTACACAATAAAATATGAAACGTTTAAGACATCCTGTAAAAATTTGGGAATTTTTGGAATAATTTAACTATTTTATTAAAATGTCCGAAAACAGCCGGTTTTGAATATAAATGCTGAATTGAGATAAGTTGAGACTTGCGTGTCTAAATGTCGAGTATGTTATCTGTGAATGATATAACGTGTTATATGTGTTATGTGCATCATCATATGTTTGTTTATGAGTGGGGAATGGACGGGAAATTTATATGGGCATAAACCGTTAAAGTGATGCGTGTTATGTGATAGATACGTGTAGGAACTTTGTGCTCTATTTGAAAACCACTAAATGACTAACTGGTAATCATTTTAGGACGTGATTGACCGACCTTGACTGTTAGCTATTTTTGAGAGTCAAACCGAGCAACCGAGGTGAGTTCACACTTTCTACAAGGCATGGGATTCCCGGTGGCTTGGGAATGGGTTAAAGAATTAAAACTAAATCTACATATCCCTTTGGGGAAATATGTACGGCCATCCTTCCTATGGGTAGGATGCCATTATTAAACCTACGAATTCTCCTGGTGCAGAATACGTACGTTGTTGTCCTCCTGGTGCAGGACGACGACCTTAAAACTAGCTAGACAAAACTCTATCATTAAGTCCCTCTTCATTATATCGACTTAATCGCCGAGGCCAATGGTGAGCGGGTCATTAGTTAATAGCGCTATTAGGTTTAACAAACCTCACACCGTGCCAGTCGGACGGGCGTGTACTAATGGACTATGGCAGATTGTCAGTGATGATAGACACTGATATAGGGCACAACTTATTTGCGTAGCAGTCGATATCATTCCGTCTAGTAGTTCACACGGGGAAAGCCCCCACTGATTATGGTTATGGTTTGGGTAATGATAAAGGAACTGGTTAAACATACTTTCAACTACGGGGTAACCCTCACGGCAATTAAGCCAACGAAAGTCAAACCACGTTTTTCAGAAACAACTTAAAACTAAACAACCAAACGTGAACTCACTCAACTTTGTTGTTGACTCGTTGTTACATGCCTTACAGGTCGCTAAATGCTTGGAGCCTGCACGAGGAAGGAGTCGTTGTGGTGTACGGACTGTTATGTTCCGTGCTTAATAATTAAATCATTATGAACTTATTAAACTTGCGTTTTGAACTTAAACTTATAAACTATGGACTTATGTTTTGGGTTTCATGTTTTATGCTTCCGCTGTTTAAGCTGAACATGGTTAACTAGCTTTGGTCACCAATCGTATTGTGGTTGGTCTTATTTACTTATTTACGTTGTTCAATATGATTGGTGGCTCGATCCTGGTCACGTCACGCCTCCAAGCGGTGGTACTCCGCGTGGTGGATTTTGGGGGTGTGACAATGCGTAACTATTTCGAACTCTATATGCTATTATCAAACTTGTATGCTCACCTTTACACTATATGTATTGACTTTTACTTTAACGTATGTGACAGGTGCTTAGGATGCATATTTGATGTGAAATCGAGGCTAGGAAAGACCTAGGTCAACAATAAACAAATTTCTGTATTAAAATCTGAGTTGTCGGAACAAAACAATTAGGGCCTAGGAGTAGGTCCAACATCTAAAATACATTAAAACCCAAGTGTGTATACAAGGGTTAACATATAAACTTTCCGGAAGCTAAACTATGCACTAAAAGACACCCGAAACGCACTTTAAATGCAGAATTCAGCATAAATCAGCACTAATTCAGCTATAATCAGCTTTTAAACACATTAATATCATGTAGAATTTATTTTTTTATTGTCCAAAATAACTTACAAAGTGTCTGGAATTAAAACTGCCACAAAAAAGTGCTTTATACCTAATGAAACTGCGCAATTCAGCACTTTAACAAACTGTGACAAACCGAACAACCGGACAATAACCGGGACATCAAAATTTGACTAGAAGTAATGTTTTTATGATATTAAACTAGTATTGGTGCTAGAACACCTTAAAAATCATAAAAACACCTAAACATACTTAAACCTTACCATTTGCACTTTAAACCCTCAACCTCCTAAATTTTACACTTTACCCCCCCCCCCCCCCTTTCACCAAGGTCGGCCCCTATGGGCCCCACATCACATATATTATTTTATTAAACTATGTTCCCTAACTAGTAATCAAAAGAATCTTTAAAAGATCATGATGTTGGAAACTTTCTTTATAAAGACCTAAGTGTAGTAACCTTGTCCATCATTCACAAAACTTCATCTTCTTTCCCCTTTCTTCTTCCTTGCTCTCAGCTGAAACACACACCCATACAACACCCATTTTCACTTCACAACCTCACAATCCAAGCTTACTAGAAGGTGTATGGAGGCCATTTAGGAAGGTGTATGGTGCTAGAACTTGAAGGACCACCTTGTGGAGCTTTTAACCTCTCATTTCCTTCCTTGTGCATCATCTTCATTTTTGTGCCACTTCCCTAGCCATTAGAGCTAGTAGTAAGCTTCTTGATCACTGCTTACCATCCTCAAACAGATGGACAAAGTGAGCGTACAATTCAAACTTTGGAAGACATGCATCGTGCATGCGTTATTAATTTGGGTGGTAGCTGGGATGACCACCTGCCATTGATTGAGTTCTCCTATATTAATAGTTACCATACTAGCATACAGGCTGCGCCTTTTGAGGCATTATATGGGAGGAAATGCAGAACGTCTGTTTGTTGGGCTAAATTGGGAGAGACTCAGTTATCAGGACCTGATATAGTCCTTGACACAACAGACAAGATTGTCCAAATTCGTGAATGCCTAAAAGCTGCCAGAGATAGGAAGAAAAGTTATGCAGATAAAAGGCGAAAACCTATAAAGTTTGAGGTAGGCGACAAAGTCTTACTAAATGTATCACCCTGGAAAGGTGTGATGCGTTTTGGTAAGAAGGGCAAGCTAAGCCCAAGGTATATCGGACCATTCGAGATCATCGAATGTGTCGGCAGTGTAGCTTATAAGCTAAACTTGCCTGAGGAGCTTAGTGGAATTCACAATGTGTTCCACATCTGTAACTTAAAGAAATGTCTAGCTGATGAATCGCTAGCAATGTCTCATAAAGACGTACAGATTGATGAAAGCCTGAGGTTTGTTGAAAGACCTATATCGATCGAGGATCGACAGATTAAAAAGTTCTGAAGGAAACACGTACCTATAGTGAAAATTAAATGGGATGCCCGTAGAGGCCCCGAATATACGTGGGAGGTTGAGTCCACTATGCGACAAAAGTACCCTCACTTGTTTTGGTAAATCTCGGGGTCGAGATTTCTTTTAAGGGGGTGAGGATGTAACACCTCGTAAAAACGTGTCCAATTATGTGAAGACACGTGTCCTAAACTCTAAACATGTAAAAGTTTAAGTTTGAAGGACTAAAGTCATCAAACGATGAAAATATGTATGCGAAGGGACTAAAAGTGTCCACATGCCAAACTTGTGCCTCTGATTGACCACACACGATGAATATATTCTTAAACGAGTAATTATTCGGAATTTCGGATATAAGAAGCCGTTTGTGAAAGTAAACGAAAGTTTACAAGATACAGGGGTTAAACATGTCAACATGTTAATTCTTACCTCTGAGTGGCCTTTTAATGAACTCGGGGCTTCGTAATGTTCGATTATACTCCCAAGAATAAGTGATAACAAATTCATGTGGTTTCGAGATCGTTATGTGTTATTTACGCAAATTCCCAAGAATAGGGGTTGAAAGCGTCAACGAGCAGAAACTTGTGTTTTCGGTGATCGTTTAACGGAACCGGACCTAACGGTGTTTGGTTATACTCCCTAGATCATCTACAAACTAACTACAAGGGCCTATTGTGCCTAAAATGAAAGATATTAAGCTTATAAAGGTGCAGGGACTGAACAGGACAAGTTTGAAACTTGTTTGGCTGGTAATATAGGGGGTCGTACTGCGCGACTATGATCATCATATGCCGTCGCGCGACGCGACGGCTCTGTTTCAACAGAATATGCAGGACAGGTGTTGTTCTTCTTCTTCCTTGTGCTCCAAACCAAACAAAAACGAATTCTATGGCTTTGTTGATGGTTTTTAATACCACCTGGACACCTGGAGACCTGGAGATATCTGAATTCATCCTAAAAATTCACCTAAAAATATTTACCAAGATTTCCCTAATTTTTGTGTAAATTTCAAGTTAAGAAATGATGATTTCTTCAAGTTAAAATTGATATTAAGTATGTATATTTTTAGGGAAAAATATATATATTTAGTGATCACCAAATTTTGTGCTAAGTGTATATTATGTGTATTATATATATATTAGTGTATTAGGGACTTGAAAATACACTAAATACTCACATGGAGTATGAATACAAAAATACAAAAATACACATATAAATACATGAGAATCCATAAGTATACAAGTATACAAAAATTCCTCACAAGGAAATACATGGACAAATACAAGAAAATATATATTAATGAAAATATATTTCTTGACGTATTATCTAACTTGGACAAGTTATGAACTTAAAAATATATTTTTTTGGACAAAAATATATAACCTATACCAAGTATTGGAATTTATACGAAAATCGGGTGGATAACAAGAATAACCATATATATATTTTATAGCATGACAAAATATATATTTCATACACGTCTTAAAAATATATTATTTTTAAGAAATATAATTCCGGCAAGTAATAAAAATCAAAGTATTGATTTTTGGTGAAAAATACAAAATACACAAGTATTTACAAGTATACTTTCCTAAGAATACTTGTACAAAAATAATATTGAAAATATTATTTTACAAAATACTTATATTTAGTTTTGGGAAAATAATATAAGTAACTCACTTGAAAAGTTAAAAATATAAATTATTTTTAACAACTTATTACCTCGAAAAGTCTACATGAACGTATAAAGAACAATTACATAAGCTAATGATGGTGACTTGTACTTGTGTGATACAAGTCTAGTGACTAACATTAATAGAACACGTATAGGTCATGACGCTACGAAACCAACCGGTGAAGTTTACGACGCATGAAACGCAAAATTGTGAGTTCATGTCCTCACTTTTAAACTTTTACTTGTTTTCTAAACTTGGGGAAAATACATGTGTAATGGTATGTTTAATACAAAAACTAAGGAATGATACTTTAGATCATGTCACAAATAGGGTGCCATAAGCACCATTAATCAGTTACATACCAAGACCGCGGAACAAAAGGTTAGATCTAATGGTTTTCAGGAAACCACACTCTTGGCCACTCTTTTACCAAGCAGTGCTTTTGTGTCTCTAGTCGTAAATCGACAGCCGTGAATCGACAACTAAAAATGCCTATGGTTTGGATGCTTCCTATGTCGTTACATATGTTAGTGGCCTCGCGAACCATTAGCGATCTCGTATTCCTTATATTTACAGAAATACTTGTTTCATACAATTACATACCATGTTTTCCATAACAAATGCTTAAATGTTTTCACAAATTTGCATGAATTCACACCAACATTATGTTGACGATTTTCCAAAACTCACATGTATTTCAGGTAACTAAGGTGGATGTACGTGCAGTCTTACTCTTGCTCTGGGATGTCGTTTATGTTCTTAGCTATGTTGTGTCAAGACTCCGATGCCTGTTTTTGTGGGAATTGGTTATTATATTCCATCCTGTGTGGGATATAAGAATCAAAACCCTGTCGTGCGTCTTTAAATAAAGTTGTGAACTTCTCAGACAATATGTTATCTTATGATGTAAACACTTAACTTATGTTATGTTTTAATTATGTAATGTTATTGGCATTTGGAGTGATTTTACGAGCATGTAGTATGTTTACCAGTCGTATGCAATGAGAACCTTTCAGGATCACACCTCGTGCTTCCGCCTTAGAAAGGGGTGTGACAGATTGGTATCAGAGCTGCAATTGTAGTGAACCAGGATTCCTTCTCGAGTCTAGACTACAATCTTTAGGATCCTCTCACGAAAACAATTTTTCAAAAGTTTTCATTGCATAAAACTTTCCGCGACATCCACTACCTGAAACTGTTTTAAAAAAAAATGTCAAGTAAGGACACTACGAGACTTAGGGTGCACTGGAGTAGCACTTGTCTTTGACTAAGAATTACTTGTAAAATGTGTATAATTATTTGTATATTAATTAAGCAATAATTAATATATATATACTATGAATAAAATATCACAGGTACACATGCCTTCGTCTGAAAGCAGCAGCCCATCTGAAGGAAGTGACCCGATGATGATTGTCTCTGGCGACGAGATTGCTTCAAGCACAGGAGGTGTTCACATCTGAATCTGAGAGCAACCGGAGGTGGCATCTGATGATGATGATCTCGTTGATTTTCAGCCTTTCGCCTCACCAGACTTTGAGGACGTTCTCCCTTTCGTCGATGATGTCCTAGCTTTACCTCTACCCCTCCATCCCTGACTTCGAGGCCGACCCTGAGATGATACCAACGATGACGATCTCGACGATGTCTTAGCTTTACCTTTACCCCTCCATGACCAGTTCACCATCGGGACTGCTGAACACCTCGTTGAGCCTATTCCCATTCATGCTATTCCTTTTGCCGCCATCCCTGATGAGGACTAGTCTTTCGTTGATGACCTGGATTATGGTGTGGCGACTCCTGTTATGCTCTTTACCGATATCCCTTCCGATTTTGACCTCGAGCCTGATGCCAATTCCTTCGATTCAGTGATCTCTTCGGCCCATTTTGCTGCTGGACTGAAAGTTTATCCGACTAGTGATGATGATGACATTATGCCTGTTGTGCCATCCACTTCTACCCGTATTCCTACACCTTCCCACACTCCTGCACAAGTCAGCTCCCTCATCCGTCGAATTCGTGAGCTCGAGGATGAAGTGACCCATCTTCATAGTTTGATCTTTCCTACACCCCCACCCCCACCCCCACCCTCTCCCCCAGCCCATTAGGTTTTCTTTGCAGGTACTCTGATGGAGTAGTGTTTTTGGGTATGAAGACTGCAACCGAGCTTGGGTACAACTTGAAGACAAGAACCGCCAATGTGAAGAAAGATATTTTTCCTCTTATATGTATTAAACTTGTACTATGGGGTGATGTAACCCTTATGCATTTTGTTTTCTTCGCAAACAATGATGCAACAAGTTGTCCTGATATGTACAAAAACTCGGTGATTATCTTTGTGACACCGAAGTGGTTTGTCATGAGAAAATCATTCGCATTCCTCTTGCGGGTGATGAAGCACTTTAGTACACGGCCTTCATGCAATTAATGCGGGGACGCTGGGCCCCAAAGGCGGTGGATTGTGACATCCCACATTGGTTATGAAGGCGCAGAAGTGCTTAAGGAAAGGATGTGTTGCATTCCTGGCGCACGTTCTAGATAAGAAGGCTGAGGAGCCGAAACTCGAAGACATCCCAGTGGTGAAGGAATTTCCTGACGTATTCCCCGAAGATCTGCCAGGACTACCTCCGGAACGACAAGTCGAATTCCATGTTGACTTGGTTCCAGGAGCTGCTCCTGTAGCCAAGGCACCCTATCTACTTACGCCATCCGAGATGCAAGAATTATCTGCACAACTCCAGGAGTTGTTGGATAAAGGATTCATAAGGCCGAGCTTTTCGCCTTGGGGAGCTCCAGTTTTGTTCGTAAAGAAGAAGGATGGGACACTACGGATGTGTATAGATTATAGGGAACTGAATAAGCTCACTGTCCAGAATCGGTATCCCCTACCGAGAATTGACGACGTATTTGATCAGTTGCAAGGATCGAGTTATTACTCCAAGATCGACCTTCGATCTGGATACCATCAGTTAAGGATCCAAGAAGAGAGCATACCAAAGACTTCATTCAGGACGCGTTATAGGCATTACGAGTTCCTTGTGATGCCAGTTGGATTGACAAACGCGCCAGTTTTGTTCGTAAAGAAGAAGGATGGGACACTACGGATGTGTATAGATTATAGGGAACTGAATAAGCTCACTGTCCAGAATCGGTATCCCCTACCGAGAATTGACGACGTATTTGATCAGTTGCAAGGATCGAGTTATTACTCCAAGATCGACCTTCGATCTGGATACCATCAGTTAAGGATCCAAGAAGAGAGCATACCAAAGACTTCATTCAGGACGCGTTATAGGCATTACGAGTTCCTTGTGATGCCATTTGGATTGACAAACGCGCCAGCAGTATTTATGGATCTGATGAATCGTGTCTGCAAACCATATCTCGATAAGTTCATGATTGTATTTATCGATGATATTCTGATTTATTCCCGGACGAAAGAAGAGCAAGAGCAACACCTCAGGACCATTTTGGAACTACTGAAGAAAGAGAAACTTTATGCAAAGTTCTCAAAGTGAGAATTCTGGATTCGCAAAGTACAGTTCCTTGGTCATGTTGTGAACGAGAAGGGTATTCATGTAGACCTAGCAAAGATTGAAGCGATAAAGAATTGGGAAGCCCCCAAAACTCCAACTAAAGTTCGACAATTTTTGGGATTAGCGGGCTATTACCGCAGATTTATCGAGAATTTCTCCAAGATAGCTCAACCGTTGACTTCCCTTACGCAGAAAGATAAGAAGTACGACTGGGGTGATAAGCTGGAAGAAGCTTTCCAGCTTTCCAAAACAAGCTATGCGATGCACCGATACTATCCTTACCCGAAGGCACTGAAGACTTCGTGGTATACTGTGACGCTTCGCGTCAAGGATTAGGTTGCGTGCTCATGCAACGCCAAAAGGTCATCGCTTACGCTTCAAGGCAGTTGAAAGTTCATGAGAAGAACTACACCACACATGACCTGGACCTAGGCGCGGTGGTGTTTGCCTTGAAAATCTGGCGACATTATTTATATGGTACTCGATGTACAATCTTCACAGATCACAAGAGCTTACAGCACATATTCGATCAGAAGGAATTGAATATGCGACAGCGACGATGGGTTGAGTTGCTAAACGATTATGACTATGAGATTAAGTACCATCCTGGAAAGGCGAACGTAGTAAGCCGAAAAGAAAGAGTTAAGACCCTAAGAGTTCGAGCATTGGAAATGACCATTCGAACGAATCTCCCTGCACGCATTCATGATGCACAACAAGAAGCCTTTAAGAGGGAGAATCTTAGAGCTGAATATCTCCGAGGTATGGAGAAGAAGCTAGTGCCAAACGAAGAGGGAACCTTACACTTTATGGGGCGTATTTGGGTTCCGCTCTATGGCGGTATTCGAGAGGTCATCTTTGATGAAGCTCACAAGTCGAGATACTCGATCCACCTAGGATCGGACAAGATGTATCAAGACTTGAAATAATACTACTGGTGGCCGAAGCTTAAAAGCGATGTTGCTGTTTATGTTGGGAAGTGCCTAACCTGTGCTAAGGTTAAGGCCGAATATCAGAAACCGTCTGGTCTACTGCAACAACCAGAAATACCCATGTGGGAGTGGGAGCAAATCTCAATGGACTTCATAACCAAATTACCCAGGACCCCTAAAGCGCATGATATGATATGGGTGATAGTTGATCGGTTAACGAAGTCTGCGCAATTCCTACCGATCCGAGAGAAGGATAGCACTGGAAAGCTTGCTGAGCTGTATCTTAAGGAAATAGTAGCACGTCATGGAGTGCATATTTCGATTATTTCAGACAGAGATGGACGTTTTGTTTCAAGGATCTGGCAATCCTTCCAGGAGGCCTTTGGATCTCAGCTAGATCTAAGCATGGCCTTCCATCCGCAAACCGACGGCCAGAGCGAACGGACCATACAAACACTGGAAGATATGCTTCGCGCATGTGTTATGGACCTAGGCGGCAGCTGGTATACTCATCTACCTTTTAGTTGAGTTCTCGTATAATAACAGCTACCATACGAGCATAAAAGCCGCACTGTTCGAAGTTCTATATGGCCGTAAGTGCCGCTCACCACTATGTTGGGCAGACACGGGAGACAAGCAGTTGATTGGCCCTGAACATGTTCAAGAGACGACCGATAAGATCGTGCAGATCCTAGAGCGCATTAAGGCGGCTCGTGATCGTCAAAAGAGCTATGCTGGTCGAAGACGAAAACCCTTAGAATTCAAGGTGGGAGATAAAGTTTTGTTGAAGGTCTCACCTTGGAAGGGTGTAACAAGATTCAGAAAGCGTGGAAAGCTGAATCAATGATACATCAGACCATTCAAGATCTTGGAAAGAATTGGTACCGTGGCGTACAAGTTGGAATTACCGGAAGAACTTAACGGAGTACATGATACGTTTCATGTGTCCAACCTCAAGAAGAGTCCAACCCAAGAGACAGTGATCATCCCTGCGGATGAGGTGCATATCGAAGACACACTCCAATTTACATAACAACCTGTTGAGGTGACGGATTGGAAGATCCATAAAACAAGAAGAAGTCGCATTAAGCTTGTCAAAGTACGTTGGAACTCTAAGCACGGACCCGAGTACACGTGGGAACGTGAAGACCGGTTCAAAGCCAAGTACCCCCACCTGTTCGAGAAATCTCCTGCGGGAGATAACTCAGCCTGAATTTCGGGATGAAATTCTTTTAACGGGGGGAGACTGTGACAACTGGCACAAAACCGGTAATTTATGTACAGTTTTATTATTATTTAATATATGCAATTATGTGCTTAAGCGTCGACATTGTCTGATTTCATGCTAAATATGTGAATTCATGCACGTTTTATACTTCAAATATTGCTTTATGCATTACTTTAAGCGTTGCGTCAGAAAGACTAGTAAACTCACCGGTAAGACACGTTGTGTCAGCAATTTTGTAGAAAGTAGTCAGATAATAGAATTAGGGCCTAGGAGTAGGTCCAACATCTAAAATACATTAAAACCCAAGTGTGGATACAAGGGTTAACATATAAACTTTCCGGAAGCTAAACTATGCACTAAAAGACACCCGAAACGCACTTTAAATGCAGAATTCAGCATAAATCAGCACTAATTCAGCTATAATCAGCTTTTAAATACATTAATATCATGTAGATTTATGTTTTATTGTCCAAAATAACTTACAAAGTGTCGGGAATTAAAACTGCCACAAAAGTGCTTTATACCTAGTGAAACTGCACAATTCAACACTTTAACAAATTGTAACGAACCGAACAACCGGACAATAACCAGGACATCAAAATTTGACTAGAAGTAATGTTTTTTATGATATTAAACTAGTATTGATGCTATAACACCTTAAAAATCATAAAAACACCTAAACACACTTAAACATACTTAAACCTTACCGTTTGCACTTTAAACCCTCAACCTCCTAAATTTTACACTTTACCCCCCCCCCTTCACCAAGGCGGGCCCCTATGGGCCCCACATGACATATATTATTTTATTAAACTATGTTCCCTAACTAGTAATCAAAAGAATCTTTAAAGGATCATGATGTTGGAAACTTTCTTTATAAAGACCTAAGTGTAGTAACCTTGTCCATCATTCACAAAACTTCATCTTCTTTCCCCTTTCTTCTTCCTTGCTCTCGGCTGAAACACACACCCATACAACACCCATTTTCACTTCACAACCTCACAATCCAAGCTTACTAGAAGGTGTATGGAGGCCATTTAGGAAGGTGTATGGTGCTAGAACTTGAAGGACCACCTTGTGGAGCTTTTAACCTCTCATTTCCTTCCTTGTGCATCATCTTCATTTTTGTGCCACTTCCCTAGCCATTAGAGCTAGTAGTAAGCTTCTTGATCACTGCTTACCATCCTCAAACAGATGGACAAAGTGAGCGTACAATTCAAACTTTGGAAGACATGCTTCGTGCATGCGTTATTGATTTGGGTGGTAGCTGGGATGACCACCTACCATTAATTGAGTTCTCCTATATTAATAGTTACCATACTAGCATACAGGATGCGCCTTTTGAGGCATTATATGGGAGGAAATGCAGAACGCCTGTTTGTTGGGCTAAAGTGGGAGAGACTCAGTTATCAGGACCTGATATAGTCCTTGAAACAACAGACAAGATTGTCCAAATTTGTGAACGCCTAAAAGCTGCCAGAGATAGGCAAAAAAGTTATGCAGATAAAAGGCGAAAACCTATAAAGTTTGAGGTAGGCGACAAAGTCTTACTAAAGGTATCACACTGGAAAGGTGTGATGCATTTTGGTAAGAAGGGCAAGCTAAGCCCAAGGTATATCGGACCATTCGAGATCATCGAATGTGTCGGCAGTGTAGCTTATAAGCTAAACTTGCCTGAGGAGCTTAGTGGAATTCACAATGTGTTCCACATCTGCAACTTAAAGAAATGTCTAGCTGATGAATCGCTAGCACTGTCTCATAAAGACGTACAGATTGATGAAAGCCTGAGGTTTGTTGAAAGACCTATATCGATCGAGGATCGACAGATTAAAAAGTTCTGAAGGTTGTAGTGAAAGTTAAATGGGATGCCCGTAGAGGCCCCGAATATACGTGGGAGGTTGAGTCCACTATGCGACAAAAGTACCCTCACTTGTTTTGGTAAATCTCGGGGTCGAGATTTCTTTTAAGGGGGTGAGAATGTAACACCTCGTAAAAACGTGTCCAATTATGTGAAGACACGTGTCCTAAACTCTAAACATGTAAAAGTTTAAGTTTGAAGGACTAAAGTCGTCAAACGATGAACATATGTATGCGAAGGGACTAAAAGTGTCAACATGCCAAACTTATGCCTCTGATTGACCATACACGATGAATATATTCTTAAACGAGTAATTATTCGGATATAAGAAGCCGTTTGTGAAAGTAAACGAAAGTTTACAAGATACAGGGGTTAAACATGTCAACATGTTAATTCTTACCTCTGAGTGGCCTTTTAATGAACGGGGCTTCGTAATGTTCGATTATTCTCCCAAGAATAAGTGAGAACAAATTCACGAGGTTTCGAGATCGTTATGTGTTATTTACGCAAATTCCCAAGAATAGGGGTAGAAAGCGTCAACGAGCAGAAACTTGTGTTTTCGGTGATCGTTTAACGGAACCGGACCTAACGGTGTTTGGTTATACTCCCTATATCATCTATAAACTAACTACAAGGACCTATTGTGCCTAAAATGAAAGATATTAAGCTTATAAAGGTGCAGGGACTGAACATCACAAGTTTGAAACTTGTTTGGCTGGTAATATAGGGGGTCGTACTGCGCGACTATGATCATCATATGCCGTCGCGCGACGCGACGGCTCTGTTTCAACAAAATATGCAGAACAGGTGTTGTTCTTCTTCTTCCTTGTGCTCCAAACCAAACAAAAACGAATTCTATGGCTTTGTTGATGGTTTTTAATACCACCTGGACACCTGGAGACACCTGAATTCATCCTAAAACACATGTTATGATCTTGTGTAACCTCCATGCACTATAAATAGGCTCCTTTGGGCTGCCATCATACTTGCACTTTCACTCAAAATCACTTCTCTCACTAGTTCAAGCTTTTCTTGAGCTTTCTTTGGGATTCCTAATCAAGAGGGAGCCCACCTTAGTTCAATTTTTGTGCAAGGACCTAATGCAAGTGTCCTTAGCCACTTTAGTATAGTTTTTTTGTGTTTAAAGACCAAAGGTCAAAGTTGTCGTAATGACGCTTTGACTTTCGGTTTAGACCTAAACGGTCCAGCCATTGTTCGAGGCGAATATGGCTACGTGATCGTAATTAGGTAGGTGTTAATCCCTCAAAAGGGCACCTCCTAATTATCACGTTTACTTAGTTAATTGTCGGGTCAAAGTAACTAGTCAAACTAGTCAGATTTTCATAAAATAATTAAAACTGATAATATAGAAGTTATGAACCATGTTTTATCACTTAAATAACTTGTTAAATATTATTAGAACATGTCTAGGCATGTTCAACCCAACAATTCTGAGTTTAGGGTCAGTTCGCAACCGAAAGTCGCAAAAGCTTGACTTTTGCTTTGACTTTCAGTTCTGACCCGATAAAGCTTAAATCTTTTATGTTTTAAGCTTCCATTAGGACCATATAATGTTGTAGTATAACCCTCTGAGGTTATATTACCTGGTCATTAATATTCTGAATTATATGCTAGTATCCGTTATTATGCTTATAATTGACCATTATGCCCTTATAGTCTAAAAATGAGATTTTTGAATATGTGAGCATACAAATAGGTTAAGTACTAATATATAAACATGTCTAAATTAATTTGATATTGTTTTCTGGTATCAAACTGATGTAATGCTAAATATCGCAAATTGAGCTTTTATAAATATTAAATTGCGCTTTTATGCATAATGCATGTTTAAACATAGATTTTGACCCAAAACTCATTACCTACTGTTATGATATCATTTTTAGGAAAATTTTTGGAATGTTGGGTCAGATTAGATACTGACCATAACTTAGAGTTCTTGTATAAATTCCTTAATTGACGATAATGCCCTTTTGGCTAATAAAATGTGATTTACATATGATTAACATGCCAAACCTTTTTCTACTGATTTGATATGAAAAAATAAAATATGTTAGACATTCAAGGCTGATCAAAATCTCAGAATCACATAAACATTTCAAATATCGTCAATTATCGATTTTTACGCTAATTAGGTGCATAGTATGGTTTAAAACCATATTTAGCACCTAATACGTGTTACCTGCTGAATTTATAAATAAATTTTAATGTTTTTACAGTATGTATAAGTCATGAACTCAGACTTCCAATTAAGTCCTTAAAAGCATATGTGAAATGACTAAAATACCCTTTCGGGGCATAGTTTGGCCAAAAATGGTAAACCTCACATATGAATGATATCCTACTGTTTTAACATCATAAAATAAATATTTTTACTAAATGTTTTAGACCAGAATATCAGTTTATTTTAAAACCTCTTTTATAAATATTAAAATGACCAAAATGCCCTTACAGGACTTAATTTGGTTTTAAATACTTTTTGGGCATATATGTTAACATCCTACTGATGTATTAACATATTTTAAGCATAATAACATATGAGACTTGTATATGGTTCTTTTGGTTCCCCGTTATGCATATATGCGTTCGGTTCGGTTTATGTAACTAGTTTGCATTAATTAGCCGAAACGGGTTTAACTTTGTTATTTAAATTTCAAAATCCAGAATGTGTTTAGTTTACCCATATTATACAAGTATTCAAACTTGTCGGGTCTAAATCACATTCTATTCCGGTCTCCGCTTAATCTAGCGTTTCGAACCGTAAAGTATCTTTCAAACTAAACGGTCTAAGTCTTTGACTTAAATAAAGACCCGTTAGTATCCTAATAGGTTAATAAACCTTCCATACAGATTAAGTAGCTTCGGTAGAAGATATTTGCATAAGGTCTTAGGAATTATACGGCTGAGTAGCATCTTTGCACAACTAGCTCAGGTAAATACTTTTAACTTATTTTCCCCTATACGGGCTTGGGATACGGTATAATATAATACCGCTTGGTCGGGTATGGAATCATTTAATCGGATTGTGATTAATAAATTGCATAACCCATTTTAATCTGTTTTGTTTGATAACATAAACATTTTGGGTTAATACGATCGTGTCCTGGATATCCTCGGCTCATTTCATTTGAAAATGGCCACGACCTATGCACGGGGTGTAGCCATACACCTGACAGATGCAAATTCTAAATAACCCACACGTTGGGGATAACTCTTTTGTGGGTTTTATAGTGATGAGTCGGTTAATCATGACCGGCTTCCAAACAGGCCCCATATGTATGACAAACATGTAAATCTGTATACAAGATTTTAATAAAAATTATCCTAAGTTATAAATGGTTTTGTGCCTTGTGCGCCTAAATCAATTTTCATAAACTCTTTTCAAATGAGTCGGTTAATTGTATTTACCAGTGAAAACTGACGTATTTTCCAAATACTAAGTGACAGGTACCTCTCGAAATTAGGTTGGAGCTACTTGGTGTCAAATAAGAGGATCTTGCAAATCCTTAGATGCCTGAAGTCTGTTTTTTCAGTTTCTTGTATTTGTTTTTATGATCCGCCTGTGGATCTCTATTACAACCAGTCTGTATATTACGGATATTATGGTTTGTAATAGTAATTATCTACCAAGCCTTCCGCTGTGCTATAATATTGTGTTAATTGACTATGATGATATCAACTACGTCACGATACTCCCCACTGGGCCCACCGGTAATATATGGAAATATCTGGGTGTGACAATTTTATTTAATTAATTAATTTTAACAATTTAAAAGTTTTATTTGTATAATAATCTAGTTAGCATCGTTAGATTTTAAAGTTAAACAAGGCTAACCTAGTTAGTAAACCAAGTTAACTTACCTAGTTAATTATTTAACTAACTAAATTGATTTGAAAGTATAATATAGTTTGGCATGATTTCTAAAGAGACTAAAGTACAGGGGCCTTTTCTGTAACAAGGAAACTTGTTAAATGTTAAAAATAACAAAAAAGGTGGCAGCAGGATTCGAACTTGCATGCCTACCCGGCTCAACAGATCAAGCGCGCACAACACAACCACTCCGCCATGGTCTTCACATCGAACAAAACCCAGCACCTAAAACCCTTATACACTCGTTTAAATGGCCTGATCAGCGCGACCAGAACCATTCAGCTCGCTGTTTTGGGCGGGATTGGAGCTTTATTTGAGTTTTGAAGCTTGTTTTAGCATTTAATAACTCACCTAACACCAACCTAATCCTCCCCTATAAAACCTAAGTGCCTTCCAAGCTTTTTACACTTTGGAAATCATCAAAAACATTCTCAAATCTCCCTCTAATCAGCAGATAATCTGAAGTTCGAGCAGAAACATCAACCTTCACAAAAGTGAGCATAACTCACTCAAATCTTAACGTTTTTCATCCATTCTTTTTTCCACTTGCTTGGAACAACCTTAGGAACATTTCCAGAGGTTTTCCATGGAAAACCAAGCCCTGGAATGTCACAAAAAAGGCTCCAAAGTGGAATGTTTGTTTCTGTTTTCATTTAAACTTGTTAATCTTAGTTGAACTTGAGTCTATCTCATCTCAAACCTATGTCCTAATGCTCATAATCAATTGAATGGTTAGTTGGGCTTAAAAACAAGACTGAGAAAGGTTAAATCGGAGGTTAAAACCTCACAAACATTATGTTTTAGAAAGGGTTTTACCCACAAGAAGTGTTCAATCTTGAAGCTTGATGTATGTGTGATTGTTAGACTAGTTTGGGCTATATTTCATAAAAATCCACTCACTTCTTGATGTTTTCCATAGATTAGATATTCATATTTCATTATTCTTGTAAGTTCATGACCCTCCTTGTTGTTTATAACAACAAGTGTAGTGGTGAACAATAGAGGTACCTAAATGGGAGCTTTGTTCTTCCTACCTCATGTATGAATTCTATGATACTTAGAGGTGCCTAAATGAAGACCTTAATCTTCTACCTCATGCTTGACATATATGATATAGTATAATCTATGTAATACTTATGTAACATTCAAACAAACCGAACTCTTGATGATGAACAAGTGGACATTGTCAAGTTAGTAAGTATATCATCTAAACAGCATATATGATGGATGATTATTTTCCTATGTCTATGTGCATGTATTTTGAATTCCGAATCTATAATCTTACGTTATTCCCCAAACTCACACACCTATGTTTTCTTCGTGTAGAAGGACAAGGTGCTCCAAACTAACCCATCCACCAACAACACTCGCGGGATATCAAGTAGTAAAGCTTGCAAAACTGTGAGTATACTCGATCCCATTTTCCTTTATACACTTTGGGTGCAATATGTATGACTATACAAAATTACACAACACTTTAACTATTTTAAACATACTCTATCCATGCTTAACATGATACTATGTGTGATGCTTACTATTCTCGTATGCTATGTAAACTATTTGGTCGATATATGCTCATTAACTTTGCTAGCCTACCTTAACAATTATAGCGCTATAGGATTAACGCACCGCCCATTAGTCTTGGGGTATTGTTAAGTTAACCTTGTTACCTCCCGCTACTCTATTTGGGATAGGCTCTTTTAACGCATTGTATACTTGGGTTTGAACATATTGTACGCCATTTTAGCATACTAGTATTGCATATTATGAATCATGTTGGATATGAGCACTTTTTATACTATATTATGCTATGTAACAAAACTTGTATACTCGCCAACTTTTTGTTGATTATTTTAATACATGTTGCAGGTTGATAGACTCGATGATGCTATGAAGAAAGCAATTTAGGTGGACTTAGATACACACCTAGATTAATTTTGTTATTTTGATGTATCGTTGAAACAATGTTGTCTTTTGTTTGAACCTTGTATGACATTTTAGTCTTCAAATGAAATTGGATTTAAATTATATTGTCACATAGTGTTATGAAGTCTCTTGCAATCTCGTTTTTGTCTCATCCCAACGTTTCCGCCATCGGTTGGGGTGTGACAAATACCACGTTGAAGAAGAAGTTGAAGACATGGGTAATTTTTATAAAAGTATGAAAGTTGAGAGGGAGATGGGTTGAAGTGGGTAAAAAATGGGGTGTTGGGGTTGTATTTATAAAAAAAAAATTAATGAATTTTGGGGTTTTTTTTTTAAATATCTATTTGAATTTGGGGGTTGATATTTATTTTTTTTCTTTTTAAACGGTCATAAAGCCGAACGGTCGGATTGTTTTTTGTCTTTTTGTGGCCCGGCTCAAACGTCTCGATGGAGACGGAGAGGGCGACGCAAGGGGGGGGACGATGTTGGGGGCGGCGCTGGTCCAGGCCGGTCCAAGGCCGACCCCCATATCGTGTAGCCTTAAGGTGCAGTTCACTCTTTAGACCGCGGGTAGTGGAGGTTTGGGTTGGGGCATTGAGCGACAAGTGGCAGCTGGTGGGGTCACATGGTATGGTGCGGCGTGACGGGGCTGCCGGTTGGGTGTGGGTTGGCGTGACTAGCCATGTGTCATTTCTTACTTTTTTAAACTATTTAAAATTTCTTTTAACTAAAACATAATACTAAATATAATTTAAAAAAACTGCAAATAAAATTAAGAAAAACTACATAATTTAAAAAAAACTGCAAATAAAATTAAGAAAAACTACATAAAATAAAAAAGGTACATAAAAAAATAAATAAATACTTCAATATTCGCTCATATCATATTTCTTTAAGATTTCTTGTTTCATCTTCAACGTCAATTCCAATTCTGGGCCGCTAAGGTGATCGCCGTTCATGGCGATAAATTTCATATCCTCGCGTTTTTCTTTGTTATATGTTTTTTTATCGTACGCGGCTTGGATATTTTTCCTGATCTCGGTCCTTTCTCAGCACGGTTTCTTCTTGAGACATCCACTTTATTTGTGTTCGTTGAGCGGCCTCTAGAGCTTTCTCCTCATCCGTTTTTTTGTGGCTTCTTTTTTTGACGGGTTTGGATGACGAACCGCTAATGTCTTGCTTGTGTTTCAGGTACGGAATCGGGTTGGGAAAGGTTAACGACGGGAATAGATGATTCGTGGTATGGAAAGTTCGTGTAAACACGGTTTCCTATAAACGACGCGATTCCCGCTAGGTCGGGAACCGGTGAGTAGATAAAAGGGCCGCCCCAAACGGTCGGTTTGGTGGTTGACGGATTTGTGGCGGGCTAGGTTTCGGGGATTCTTGCTATCCAAAGGGGTTTCTCGGGTCGTATCTACGGTTATAAGGATGCATTGTAGAGGATGTGGGTTAAATTTATAAAAATATCGAGATAGAAGAAGTAGAGATGTAGAAAAGTGGTAAAAATTGTAAAAAGGGGTAGTATTTATAGGGTATAAAAAATATTTTTTTTAATTAACTAGCCGTTTGGCTAACGGCTACCCCCAACGGTCGGATTTCCACAGCCAATCCCAGCTAGCCAGCTCACCCCACCCCCCGCCCAATGCCGGGCTTCAAAGCGACGCTGGCTAGGCAACGCTGGCATGGAGTAGGTTAGCCAGCGTTTCCTGGCTTCCCCCGCCCCAACTAACGCCACCACTCCTGTCACACCCCGACCCGCAGCGAAAAGGTACGAGACATGATGATTGCCCATAGCTCATGACAACTAATTATTGTTTCAATATTTAAAGCATAACCATTTAAATAGTCACATAACACATAATAGTCAAAATTGTTCATACATTGTTCAAAACAAACATATAAAGATTTCAATTTAATTTCCTAAGGCCCATGCTACGTGTCCACATCACTTGATCATCAACTTTGAAAACCTGCACCACGTTAGAAAAATAAATTTTTGGGTCAACAAATATGTTGGTGAATAATTTCCTCCGTTTTATAGAAAACAGTTTTATATTTATTTCTTTTAAAAATATTTTTAACATGCACCTCAAGGTTAGTGTGTAAATGGTCTCATATCATCAACATAGTCAACATATCCATAAATCCAATTTACCAAACAAGAATACACAATCAAATAACAACACAAATAACCAAAATAAATAAACTCCTGATAATAGCGTGTATTAGGCTACAACCCAAGGCCGTGGGGAACCTAGTCAGCCGTGTGGATCCACTAGACACAATAGCATGCAATAGACTTGACATCAGATAACATATAGAATAATAGAATACACATAAGACGTTCACATAATAACACTTGATCATAGCATGTTAAGTAAATCGAAAAGTGTAACATGATGCACCCCAAAATTTGAAAAAGTTAAAAAGGGGAAAGTTGAAGAAATTACTCACAAATTGCGGAGAAATGTTTCACGAGAATTACCGCATGAACTGGAATATGTGAAATTCTAAGATAATAACCGTATTGTAAATAACAGACATACTAAACGAAAGGGTAACCTAATGATTTTAGGAAATTTGGTTCTCCTATTTGGGGACTTGAAAATATATAAAATCATATTCGTTCAACAAAGAAATAACCAAAGCAATAGTTATAGATGTTTTAGAATTTTATTAAAACGGCAAAATTATAAAATTACCATTTTAATGGTTTTCAAATATTTGACAAAGCCAATAATTAAATAAATTCATGAACACATCTAATTATCATATACAATAGATTTAATGATTTATTGATTGTCACAAATTTTAATTTAAAAACAATAATTGTATAATGGGAATGATTTGTATAACAATTTCACCCATTATTTAATTGCATAATAGTTATAAAAAATTATAGAAATAATCTATAAAAATTCTAAAACAATTATACACCCTCTAAAAATAAGTAGGAATATCTATAAATTTTATGTGTAACAATTTTGTATTTTAAATATTTACAACATATATATATCCATTTTATATTTATGAATTCCCCAAAAATTAAGGAACATTATACAAAAAAATTCCCTAATGTTTATATAATCTGAAATACCCAATAAATTATTTATTGAATTTATTTAAAAATTATCTTGTATTTTCATTCGATTTATCTATTGATTAAAACATAAATAATTAACCCAAATTCCAATTGATATCTAAAAATTCCCAAAATTTTCACACAATACACTAGTATGATATACAACAATTTTATACTTTCAATTTCATCCAAACACAAGTATAAATCTATAAAAGCCTCAAATTCTATGCATGAAAAACCCTAATTTCAACTAAAATAAAATTCGGATAAATTAACCTTCTATCACTGAAATTGATAGAGAGATTTTGTAGAGAATGAAAAATTAATCAAGTTGGGCTTTGGAATCACTTGAAAAGATTGAGAATTGAAGGAGATATCGTCCGCACAAGTTACAAGCCCTAGAATGTTCTTCGATTAAATTCGCGATGCAGAGGTGATGAAATGGAGAAATTTCAGTTGGGTTTTACTTGGTTTTAACCGTAGATTGTAATGGTACATGATTGGTGTTTTGATTTTGCATGAAACAGAAAAACCCAATTGATGTATAGATACGCGATAATGAACGTATGAATCATTACAATACTGCATGAATTTGTATAAACCACAAATAATTGATCAAATGGAACGATTTAGATGACCAAGGCGAGTTTCATGATGTATTTAGGGGCTGTTTGGCTGAGCTTTTCAAAAGAGCTTATTTGCTTATTTGCTTTTCTGAAAAGCAAATAAGTCAATAAGCTCTTTTGAAAAGCTTTAAAATGGAGCTTTTCAAAACAGCTTATTGACTTATTTGCTTTTCAGAAAGCAAATAAGCAAATAAGCTCTTTTGAAAAGCTCAGCCAAACAGCCCCTTAATTGCAAGAATCAATACGAATTTACGTTTTGTATTCGTATACTCGTTTCAGTTCGCAAAAAAAGGGATTAGTAAGGAATTCAGGTTGTAAAATGCACTCAAGTAGAATCTAATAACTCACATTTAACAAAAGACATAAGTGGCAAAGTGGTTTTCTGCGTGCGCTGTTTCTTCTTAAGGTGGAGACTCGGGTTCGAATCCCCGTCGCCTTTCTGTTTCTTTCTTTTAAACTTTCCTTAAAATCAGGTTATAACTCTTAAGTTCCTTCTATCATTACAAAGTGAATTGCAGTTCAGTTGGTCACCGCGCGTTGTAGTTAACATGTGGTTTCTGGGTTCGAGTCCTGTCCCACTCCATTTTTTTTCTTTTCTTTTGTTTCAAGTTTCATTAAATACAATAAGATCCCTGTAGTTTTCTAACTTGATTAACTTATATAACTAACTTAGTTAGGTTATACCTTCATAAAAACTAACCAAACTAACAGCCTTAACACACCAACCTAGTTAACTAACTTCTTGTACAAATAACTAACTGAGTTGACTAACCCTGTTAGTTGGCTTACTTATTTTATAATTTCCGTTAATTACAAAAACAACCCTTAACGTGTAACTTTTATAATTTGGCAGTTTTAACCATTTTTAAGTTTAAAACTCGTTTTAACTACCACTTTTAATGTAGCTAATTATTCCCATTATAACTAATAACCGACCTGAGTATCACTTATAAACCTCCACTTTTATTCTGATTTTTAAACCAACGAAATACGTGATGGTTTAATCTAATAGTATAATATTGAAATTATTAAAAATCCTTATTTTTATTTACTTGAAAAGGGTTCGGTTTTGAAATCCGGGTCGGATTTCGGAGGTCCAGTTTTGATGGATGTTACAACTCCCCGCAGTCTTAGGGTGGTAGGGGCACTTCGGTGAACAAGGGCGATGAGTTAGGTTTGCCACGCGGCATACCGGCGCCGGCACCCTTGTGGTATTCGGCAACTTGTTTCAACGGTAGTCACCGAGTGTTAGTACTTAGTCGTTATGTTACCATTGTATACTAGCCGTTTTCATTGATTTAAATAAAAAAAATACAATTTTCTTTATAAATGACACCATTTTTCACTTCTCTTCGCAATCAAAACTTCTATCAAGAAAATCCTTTCTTTCACATTCCAAAAATCTCACCCTATTTTCTTAAAAATGGTGGATGATATACCGCTGTTCATTCCATTCGACATTAGTGAAGACGATGATTCTTCCTAAAACGATAGTAGTTTAATTTTTTTCAAAAATCTCATCGAGCAAGCCGCACTAGAAGACATGGGCACATCTAGTAAAAAAAGATGTTCGTCGTGATCGAGAGAAAGGCCAAACCCTTATGGCAGATTATTTTATCGAGGTGCCCAAATTCAACGAAGAAGTTTTCATCAAAGGTTTCGTATGTCGAAAAGGTTGTTTTTAAAAATTGTGAGTGACGTGTAAGCGAATAATTCGTGGTTTCAAGAGGGCGTGGATGGGAAAATGAAGAAGAGTTTTACACCGTTGCAAAAGGTTACATCGACAATTAAACAACTTGCAACCGGTAACCCTCCAAACGAAACAATGAGTATTTAGATATGGCCGAAAAGGACTTCCCATGAGTGTCTAGAATATTTTTGCCAAATGGTATGTAATTTATATGCTTCCGAGTTCTTACGTAGACCAACAAGCCATGAGGTTGCGCTTTTGTACCAAGCTCATGAGGAGAAACATCACCTTCCTGGGATGTTGGGTAGCCTTGATTGTACGCATTTTGTTTGGAGAACGTGTCCAATAGAGTTGCGGGGCCAATATATGAGGGGAGATCACAGGTACCCGGTAATTATGCTCGAAGCAGTGGCCTCTCAAGATTTATGGATTTGGCATGTTTTTTTGTGGTCCACCAGGTTCACAAAACGATATCAACGTGCTCCAACAATCTTCGTGATTTCTTACTCAATGAAGTGGAACTGCACCAAAATGACCACTTTACGTGAACAACCACTTGTACAAGTGTGGATACTATCTTACTGATGAAATCTACCCTACTTGGTTCGTGTTTGTGAAATCATTTCCGTATCCTCACATTCTGAAGGAAAAGAAGTTCAAGAGACAATATGAGGCAGCAAGAAAAGATGTGGAACAGGCTTTTGGTGTTTTAAAGTCAAAATGGAGTATACATAATCGACCAATGCATACTATGAGTGTAAAAAAGATTAGGTATGTCGTATATATGTGCATTATTATACATAACATGATTCTAAAAGACGACGGAAACGCGATTGCACCGTCACATATTCGGGATCCTCCAGTTGAGCCCGTTTTCGATGATACTGTTTATAATGAGCTCATTGATGAAGATACACATTGGAGACTAAAATATGATCTCGTAGAGCATCTTGGAGAACAAGATTTACCCTATCTTTTGGCGGATTCCGACGACGAATAGTTAAATTAGTTTAGTTTTAAAATGTCTTTTTATATTTTAATGTCATTTTATTTATTTTATTTTAACGTGTTGTCTTATTTTATATTAATGTAATTTTATTTATTTTAATATAATGTAATGTCTTTTTAAATTAAATGTAATTTTATATTGTTTAAAATATGTTTTATTTATTAATGCATAATTTATAGAAATATAAAATCTATCTATGAAGGGGTAAGGTCCCAAAAACCTTGTTTCGAGTATTTGGAATGATACCACAACCTCATCCTTCTAACTCTCTTTAGACCTTGCGCGGCCGCGCACTGGTCCTACAAAGAAAACTCAGAAAGGAAACAATAATCAACACCTGCGCGCCAAAAGGAGAATAACAAATCCTTGTGCCTATCTCCATAGCCGACAGGATAAAAGTCCTAGCTAAACACTTCCACATAAATAATATCCAGACTTGGATATTATTAAATTTCTCTGTTACCACAGAATTAATGTAGAGAAGAGCCACACAGGATTACAGCTGTGTCCTTCTAGAAGTCTCCATCGTGCACCACTAGACAGTTATAACCGAATGGACACGTGGCATCATCCCGGGCTCCCTTGAAGTCACGATGATTGCACGGAATTGAAGAGATATCCACACTTGTCCACTTTCCACGTGGCAGCACCTTAACCGTTGATCAAAATCGCGATCCGTGTGCTTACATAAAATCGTTAGCGATTAACGAAGGGAAAATAACCGCCTACGGAAAAAGCACTATCCGTCAATATTTCGCCAACAGGTTTTCCCGCCCAAACTTCGGCTATAAATAGAAGGATAATTCAGGTATAACTCTCAAGTTACATTCACTTCACTTTCACTTCTTCTTCTTCATAAACCTATACTTATTCTCAAGCCGGAGGGTGGTCACGGAGAGAACCCCCATTCTCCCCGTGGCGAGTCTAACGGTGGTTGTTTTGCAGTTATTGTGAGAGGAAGAAGATCATTCACCCCTGAATTGAACGAGAGGAGATCAGCCCTTTTATGCAGATTCAAACCCCCTGGTTCAGTTGATTCCGGTCAATTAAACCAGTGTTTCTTCATTGGCGCCCACCGATTTCTCAGTTTTACTCATTTCTTCTCGTTTCGATTCACTTTTTCATCTCCGTTTTTCAAATGGAAGAAACTCCGACAAACCGTCAAACCGGCCCTCGGCCAAATTTCGCTCACAACACCCAAGTTGAAGGGATTGTGGAGGTGGCTTCGAATGATAACGAAGTTCAGTACACTGATAATCATCCGAATGATCCTGTCACTCCAGGAATGCAGCCTGAAATTCCAATAAGCTCAATCCTACCTCCTGGAGAAACCCCTATCTCCAGGTATGTTAGATCCCAAGGAGCAATAGATGTTGTGTATGCACAACTATATGCACAAACTGCTCCTCCCACTCAGTCATGAAGACCCGTATCTCGCACTCGAGCACCATCGGTGCCTCATGTTTCCCATCATAATACACCATCACGAGTCCAGATAGAAGACACGGAAGTTTACTCTAGATATCCAGCGAGATATGAACATACTCACTCTGAAAATCGACGAAGAGAATATCATGATGAATCTCATTCTCACCGAAGGCAGTCAGTCTACTCCAGGTTGGGCCCGCGGCGGGACACCCACACCAATGAGTACGACAGAACATACCACGAAAGGGACAGTACAAGCGTGTTCAATCGATTGCAACCGAATTACAAAAGTTGTAAACCTCGCGCGGTTTATAATCCTGAAGCGGAACACGGTTTCAATTTGATCTACCGCCCGGCGGAGGCAGCAGAGAATTCCAAATTCATCAGTGAAATCGCTATGGCTCCCCTGGAAAAAGCAAAACTCCCATCTAATGTCGGCAAGTTCAATGGCATGACAGATCCGGATTATCATCTTCGGCTCTTCATTAGTGCAGGTCTGGTAGGAGGATGGACCTTACCAATGTGGTGCCACCTCTTCATCCAGACTCTCACAGGCGCTGCACGATTATGGTTCGATAATCTACCTATTGGGAAGATAACATCATGGGTGGACCTGAGAGAAAAATTCTTAGTGCATTTCAGTCAACAAAGAAGGTCAATCCGAGATACTACAGACGTCATGAATATTTGGAGGCGCGATGATGAGAGCCTAGAAGATTTTATCACACGCTACAACAAAGAGGTGCTTGAGATCGGAGATGTCCATGAACACTTGATCAGAGCGCAGTTTAAATATGTCGCCCGCTGTGACGACATGATCAAGGTTTTATGATGAACGGAGGGACTTCCAAAGAGCTGGGAGAAGCTGATGGCGGCAGCTAAAGTGTATGCCCAGACAGAGAAAAACCTCAGCACTAACATACCACCTCCACCGCACAGCCGCCCAACAGATATGAGCGCCAGCGGTAACAAAAAGTTTAAAAACAATTGGCGTGATTCAAATTCTGGAAATTACTCATCCGAAGATGCGCGAGCCACTATAAACAAACTCGCTGCGCAAAGAGAGACAAAACAAGAAAATAGAGAGAGGCAGTGGACCCCCCTGACTAAAACCCCGGCGGAGGTGCTTAGCACGAAAGACTATCAGTTCAAAACCCCTCCGCCAATGAAGAATAAGAGGGGTCAGGATCCGAATCAATACTGTGACTATCATAAAGATAATGGTCACACTACCAACAACTGTATCTCCCTGCGCACTGAGATTGAGAAAGCGCTCAAAAGCGGTGAGCTCACACACCTATTGCAGAATGTGCGCAAAGATATAAAACAAATTACTCGCGGCGAGGAGGGCCCGAACAAGAAGGCGAAGAACTAAGCAGCATACAATAGTCTCCTCACATTGGTCAAGTCCTGTAGCTTACCAATTCATGGCGAGGGCTATAGTATAAGTAAGTTAAGTTTCATGTAATTATCCTAAGAAAACTTTGTACCATGGCCTATGTGCCCTATCATGAATCAAAACAAAGTTTCTATTATCTCTGTGTTATTACAAAGTGCATGCAATTCCTTTTGGTAAGCGCAAAAACATTATGGTAGATATAATACAAGTCTCATGAGCGGTCAGCAATCAAAAACATCGCGCAGGACCTTACGCTCACACATGAGCTTTATACCACCATTATTCGCCTTACCTAATCAAAGCAATTGAACTCATGCAAAATATTGTAAATAAAAACACATCCCATGCTAATTACTGGCGCACCATACGCCTTAACAAAAAACTACAAATATACACGGCAGTGTATCATCCAAAAGTTACTCGCGCAACAGCGCATTAACGAAACGGGATCCACATCCCAAAAACTACAAGTTAATTATTCATACAAACACAAAGAAAACCTAAGCTAGGTCTTCATCCTCGTCTGGGAAGATTTCTTTCAATTGCGCCACATGGTGTTCAGACTGCAGCGCAACATTGATAAGATCCATAACCGAGAGCTGTAAGTTATTAAACTCTGTCTTCGCAGCAACAAGAGCAGCGTGTGTATTAACACCATGGGTGGTGGACTTGCTAGTATCCCAGTCAACCTTCAAAGCATTAGCTACATGGTGGGAACATTCTGCGTACCCTTGGGCATAACCATCGTTCCGTGCAGCAACCAACAAGTGCGCCACAGTTTTGTCTAGCTCTTCGGAGTTAAGAACCGATTCAGCAACCTGCACAAAAAAGAGCAACAAAGTAAGAAGACACACAAAACATCTATGGGAATTACAAAAGAAAGAAGAAACTTACACTTGCAATTCCACGCTCTTTCAGCCATAACATATCACTTTTTAGCGGCTCAAGTTCACTCTCCGCCGTTGCCCGCGCAGTTTCAGAAGTTTCTAACTTTTCTTCGATTTCAGCAAGACGACGGGAAGTTTCAGCCTTCTCAGTCCGCTCAAGCTCCAGGTCTTTCTTAAGTTGTTCCTGCTCAGATAGTAAAACAATAAGTTCTTCTATCTCCTTATCTCGAAGGGCAAGAGTAGCGCATGTATGTACCTCTCGTTGTTCACTCCGCTCCCTATGAGAACGCGCTTCATCTAGCGCGGCTTCTGCATCAGCTTTTTCCTTCTTCAATTTTTCGATCTTCGCATCTTGTTTCTTCAACTTTTCAACTTTTGCTTTAAGATTGTTGATAACATTGCGGAGACCCATCCTTTCAGCATTATCCTTTTCACATATCTTTTTCCAATTTTTGCGTTCCTCGGAAATAAGGGCAGCTTCAGCTTCCGCCTTTCTCTTCCACCCCGCAACAGACCATTCTTCAGTTTTCCGATCATTCTCAAATTTGGCTTGATCAGCTTCTAGTTTAGCCCTCAACTGGGCAACTCGGGCCTCTTCCTCAGCAGCTTTCTTCTTGGACGCCTTAAAAGCAGCCCAATCCTTATGCATGCTATGCCATTCACGCACTATACGGTGCGTAGTGGATGTATAGCTAGCAGCCTCTTCTAGGTAGGCATGATAAGTCTTCTCATGAGGGCGCCCTTCTTGAAACTTGATCTCCCCAGGGGGAAAGGTCCCCTGCAACCACTCTCGGCACACATGCCAGTCAAAAAAAGTATCACCTTTCTTCCACTTCCATACCGGCATGTGCACTTCATCTGCTTGTTTCTCCGAGTAGCATCTGTAATAGTAATCCCCCGGAGTTTCATCCGGGCGGATAGGAGAATGTTCATTGGATTGAATGAAAGAACCATGGTTCTCACCAGGATTCTTCTCAACATTCTCAGGCATAAAACCAGAAGTCGCAGTAGGAGACGTTGTTACAGGGATTTCTTAAGCAGATTTCCCTTTCTTCACAGCTTGAGCAAGAAATTCAGGAGTTTGTGGACGACCAGCACCAACATCCACAGTCTCCGGACTGGTAATTTTCTCCGCATTAGCAGCAACAATAGCTGGATCCCCAGCCTCGGGGTTCTCTGCCTCAACAATCTTTTCCGCCTCATAATTAGTAGCCTCAGTGCTCTCTAATGGCTCGTTAACAGGGGCGCGAGAAGGAGAAGGCGGAAGTTCCTCATTAACCACAGATGATGGCTCTGTGTGAATAGGGGAGCTTGGCTTTTCTGCAAAATCAAATATATATATTACAATCATTCCAGACGCATTGGAGGAAAACAAAGAGAAACATCTACCAGGAACAGGTTCTGTAATAAAGGCATCAAGATTGCCCCTTCTGGTGATTTTCTTCCTCCAGACCTTCTTGTCAGGCTGACCTTCAGCTTCGGCATCAGTTTGTTTTCTCTTTCCCGTTTTCTTCCTCAGCAGATGCTCAGGACTCGACTCTAAGTTGATAGGATCATCAGGGTTCGACGGAGGGATGTCAGCAGTATCCCTTGGTTCCAGTTTAGGTTTCCTTACAACTGCAGGCGCAAGACCCTCCAACGAATCAGATACCACCACATAATCACACCAGGAGTCAGAGGAATGGCGCATATCTTTCTTCTCTCCTCCCATATTTTTGGCTTTAGAAGACTGAGTTTTCTCCACATCACTCTTCTTTGGCCCAGCAGTCGCAGCGGGCGCACATCTTTTCTTTTCAGGGCCTATGCCCAGGTTAGACAGCTCACTTACTGAAAAACACAAAGATTGACTTATTCAAACGCGCAAATACAACAGAAAATAGGGCTATGATAGAAAATTACCAGCACCAGCAGCAGGTTGCGCGGCTAGGTCATCATCTCGTGGGAGAACAAAATTCCTCACAATTCGATGATACCAAAGCTCTTCATCAGGTTTCTTGGGAATGGTTGCCATCTTCCCACCTTCTCTCTCCAAAGCAACAACATACAAGGAAACAACTGCAAAAGAAGAGAAGCAAAGGCAAAATAAAAAAAAAAACACACACACACACACAAGAAAGGGAAGCAAACAGGGCAAACCCCAAATCTTACTTTTGCCATCCTCCATATACACCGGCTTCTCTTCACGGTTCATCCGCCAGTTCAAGCTCGTGCTAGCACCAACCAGGGCTTTCTCCGGCAGAGCAATGGATGGAACGTCCTTCAAATCCTTATACCAATTTTCGGAAAAGGGAGTCTGAATCGTCTCGGTGGGAACATCCTCTTTCCCCCTAAAAGTCATTCTCATCGGAATAACCCCAACTTTAATGAAAAAGAACTTTTGTTTCCAGTCATGGAATGACTTTGGGGGTTGAAGCAAGATCTTTTTCGCAGATGCCCTTTGCATAAACGAGTAGAATCCTTGAGAACAGTGCATTTGATGGAACACTCGAAATCGAGGAACCGATGGTTCAATATGCATTGTACGACAAACAAATTCGAAGTGACGAACCCTAACCATCCCAATAGGGTGCATCTGGGAGATATGAAACTTGTAATAGTCCAGAATATCAAGAAAAAATTTCGTTGCAGGCAATCGAAAATTGCCTGCAGAGAAAAAATCCCAAAATAAAGTGATATTCTCGGCCGGAGCATCCGCCCCCGTTTGACCCTCATCAGGGTACTGAGCATCCCAACTAGAAGGAAACTTGAGATTTCGAACCAAGCCATCGAAGGTTTCCCTAGACCACTTCAATGATGGAAGTTCGACAGCCATTTCTTCAGCAGAGTCTTCGTGATGATCTCCGATTGACATAAAAGAGAGAAATCACAGAGTCTTTCAAAAAACCGATAAAGGAAACAAAGAAGAAAAGGGTTTTCAAGAAAGCAGTGATTGACAAAATAAGCAAGTGAAAAGATTTATATACCCACCGCCATAAATACCCTAGATAACTGCAACAACACTTATTCGGGGATTAGCATGGTTATCAAAGCATCAGGGGCGAGTGGGAGGAAGCAAATAAGGAGAGTTCACGCGCGCGTGGGAAACACGGTCAGTAACGTACAACTGACGGCGACAGCCTGTCACATGTCAACATTCATTACTGTACCTTTCCACCTGCCCAATGTCAGGTTTTTCAAAATCATAATAACGAGCAACAGTATCTTTCCCACAAAAGATTCTCTACATTCATGCCAAAACACACAGCAGAAAAGCATCTCTCTCTCATAAGTCCAATGCTCCACTTATTTGCATAAGCGCAACACTAGACTGGGGGGACTTGAAGGGGTAAGGTCCCAAAAACCTTGCTTCGAGTATTTGGAACCGTGCCACAACCTCATCCTTCCAACTCTCTTTAGACCATGCGCGGCCGCGCACTGGTCCTACAAAGAAAACTCAGAAAGGAAACAATAATCAACACCTGCGTGCCAAAAGGAGAATAACAAATCCTTGCGCCTATCTCCATAGCCGACAGGATAAAAGTCCAAGCTAAACGCTTCCGCATAAATAATATCTAGACTTGGATATTATTAAGTTTCTCTGTTACCACAGAATTAACGTAGAGAAGAGCCACACGGGATTACAGCTGTTTCCTTCTAGAAGGCTCCATCGTGCACCACTAGACAGTTATAACCGAATGGACACGTGGCATCATCCCGGGCTCCCTTGAAGTCACGATGATGGCACGGAATTGAAGAGAGATCCACACTTGTCCACTTTCCACGTGGCAGCACCCTAACCGTTGATCAAAATCGCGATCCGTGTGCTTACACAAAATCGTTAGCGATTAACGGGGGGAAAATAACCGCCTACGGAAGAAGCACTTTCCGTCAATATTTCGCCAACAGGTTTTCCCGCCCAAACTTCGGCTATAAATAGAAGCATAATTCAGGTATAACTCTCAAGTTACATTCACTTTCACTTCTTCTTCTTCATAAACATATACTTATTCTCACGCCAGAGGGTGGTCAAGGAGAGAACCCCCATTCTCCCAGTGGCAAGTCTAACGGTGGTTGTTTTGCAGTTATTATGAGAGGAAGAAGATCATTCACCCCCGAATCGAACGAAAGGAGATCAACACTTTTATGCAGATTCAAACCCCCTGGTTCAGTTGATTCTGGTCAATTAAACCAGTGTTTCTTCAATCTACTATAATAAAAGAAACCAATTTTTGGACACGTGTCATTCATTGAAGATATCCTCAAATCTATAATTATCTTATATTAACCAAATAATTAATAAATTAATATTAAATGTTATCATACTTTAATAAAATATTATCCTCAAATCTAGATTATTAATTTAATATATTTTTAAAACAAATACCTCTCTTTCCTACTTATCTTATATTAAATATATAAATAATAAATTAATATTAAATGTTATCCTAATTTATTAAAAGTATAACTTTTTTATTATTTGGTATACAAAATTATATTTATTCAACTCGTGTAAAACGCAGGGTTTTTAAAAATTTAACTTTTTTTATTATTTACTATACAAAGTTACATTTATATAACCTGTGTAATACACGAAATTTTTAAAGATATAACTTTTATCATCTGCTATGTAAAATTAGATTTATTCAACACGTGTAATACACGGGCTTTTTAAGTATATAATTTTTTATTATTTGGTAGATTTTTCAACTATACACGAGTTTTTTAAAGATACGACGTTTTTAGTATTTAATATACAAAATTACATTTATTTAATCTGTGTAATACGCATGGTTTTTAAAGATATAACTCTTTTTTAGATCTATTCAACACGTGTAATATACGGAGTTTTTAAGGATATAATTTTTTTATCATTTGGTCGATATATTCAACCCGATTATACACGGGTTTTTTAAAGATACGACGTTTTTAGTATTTAGTATACAAAATTACATTTATGTAATCTGTGTAATACACATGGTTTTTAAAGATATAATTTTTTTATTATTTGATATATAAAATTACATTTATTTAACCCGTACAATATACGAGTTTCATAAAGATATAACTTTTTTATTATTTAATATATAAAATTACATTTATTTAACTCGAGTAATACACAGGGTTCTAACCTAGTAAAATAATAAAGGACTCCCCACATGGGGAGCAACCCTAGTGTTTGAATGCAAAATGAGAAGTGGAGAGAGAAGTTGACATGGTATGTGTTGATTGGCTAGGTGAAGAGTTTACCACTCTCCATATCTTTGAGCACCATTTCCACCCTTACAAGTTTGTGTTATGTATACCTACCACATATTTGCATTCAATCCCAACGTACTCAATCAAGTTTATTGAACCATAGGTTTTACTAAACTAGTGAAATGTTGTGTGTTTTTGCATGTAGAAAGAAAACGCTAAATGGTGCGTTTTTACAGGACAATGGTTTCTCAGCTGGTGAAGCATGAGCTAATTGAAACTATTGTTGCCAATGTGAACTAGCTTATTGATTTTTTTTATTGTTTATAGTAAAATTGTGTTGTTGAAATGATATTCGTGTATTTTGGTGAGATAACTTATGACTTTTATTAGGCGTGTTCACTGTAAAGTTCGGTAAAATTTTTAGGGGGAACCGCTAACTATGATTTCATGTAATAACAAACCAAACTGAGTGGGTTGACTAAAAAAAAGAATTTTTAAATTTAGTTTTAAATCGTTTGTGTGTATTAAAATGACAGAAGATGATTCATTAGTATTTGTATGAAACATTTTCAAAACTTCATGATTTAAAAAAGAGTAAACTGCCAAAATCAAGTTTTTTTAATTTGTCAATTATAAATTTATTTAGGTATATAATTTTTCTAGACTTGCATTAATTTTTTGAATTTGTTAATTATAAACTTATTTAGATTTTAAACTTATTTAGGTATATAATTTGCAAGTCTAGAAAAATTATTTGTTAGTTATTTTGATTTTTATTATTATTATTATTATTATTATTATTATTATTATTATTATTATTATTATCATTAAATGTTTACTAATTATATACTTAAGTATTTAAATAAGATAATACTTAATTTAAATAAAATTAGTTTATATTTTTATAACTAAACACAAATTTAAATTATATATTTAGGGTAGACTTGTAATTTATCTTAAATTTTAAGACATTTAAGAAAATATATAATGCATTTGGTACAAGTATTGATGCATTAAGAACCTGTCATTTACCATTTTTTTTTCTCTTGTGATATTAATGATTTATTCAACGAACATAAATATAACTGGACCCGCCTTAAGCTGTATTTGGGTATTATTATTGTTATAACTTTGTAAATATTTAGTAGTTATATACGTAGTTTTACCCTAAATATATAATTTAAATTTGTGTTTAGTTATAAAAATATAAACTAATTTTATTTAAATTAAGTATTATCTTATTTAAATACTTAAATATATAATTAGTAAACATTTAATGATAATAATAATAAAAATCAAAATAACTAACAAATAATTTTTCTAGACTTGCAAATTATATACCTAAATAAGTTTATAATCTAAATAAGTTTATAATTAACAAATTCAAAAAATTAATGCAAGTCTAGAAAAATTATATACCTAAATAAATTTATAATTAACAAATTAAAAAAAAAAACTTGATTTTGGACTGATATAGCAACTTGAGTCAAACCTCAGGGATGAATTTAGCAGTTTTACCCATTCATTAACTGAGGTTCTAACAGAGTTAACTAATTGGACTGATCTAGCAACAGAACTTGGGCTCAGTGACTGTTTTAGCAACAAAAGTTGATTTTGGACTGATCTAGCATTTTGAGTCAAACCTCAGGGACGATTTTAGCAGTTTACTCTTTAAAAAATGAACAAAATATATATATAATAAAGGTTCAACCGATGGTTCCAAAGTCCTAATTTGTTAGTCTGACAATTTCAAGTCCTAGTCCTAATTTGATATGAAATTTAGGTCTTTATTATGTTTCATGATCTGACCCGACACAACCTGAAAATTCAAACTTATGATTGTGAAACTTCAACCACCACAAAAGTGAACCCATAGGAAAAAAAATTCTGGATCCACCACTGGTTATAGAGTTTTCGGTCTTCTTCAATTCTTTTTTAGTTTTTATATAAATATTAATAAGGTTAGGTTTTAACAATCATTAAAATAAAGTCAAATGAAAAGAAAACAAGATAAAAGGAGCTAAAAGAATCTATACTATCTATTAAAGGAGCTTAGAAGATGATGTAAATCTGCCTACGTGTCAACCATTCAGCTATGCCACATAGTCCAAGGTGATGTCATAAATCCGAATTTATTTGTAATTTATAATATATAATCTGTTTTTTATTTGTTATGAAAATGAAAAGGTTGAGATTTAAAATTAAGAGGGAAATTCAAAATTCAAAATCAAATCATAATTTCAATCCTCCTCTCTCTCTCTCAAATATAGTCCTGACATAATTTTCAAAATTCAAACCATTCAACCATTTCAAAATTCAAACCTTCTTTTGTACGTTTCTTAATCTCTCTCTCTCTCTCTCTCATTCAATCATTCTCATTCAAAACCCTAAATCATCGTTTCTTCTCTCTCGAAAACCCTAGATCAAAATTCCTCTGCCTCTTCATCTCTCTCAATCCTGTCCGACAACCTTCGTTTCTCCTCAACTTGCTAGGGTTCCGGCACTGTCTACAGATTTGTCACTTTGTTCTGATAATCCGAAGACAAGTAATCGCTAGGGTTGAGTTCCGGCACTGTGTTCAGATCCTCAACTATCTAGGGTTTCGGCAAACTGTAAGTTTTCTGTGCTTCCTGTGTTGTTTTAATAGAATGTTGGTGTTAGTTAGTTTCAGATCCTCAAATTTGTTTAGAAAATAGGGTTTGTATCTATGTTGATTTTAGTTTTTGATAACCAATTTTGATTTCAAGAAATCGAGTTATAATGGCAGGCCTTGAAGTAAAATTGGAGGTGGGCTTCGATGGTGTTGTTGTAAACTTGTAATCCCCATCTCCAATTTACCTGTTAATCTTTTCAAGTAAGCTTTGATTCAATAAGCTTTCGTTCAATTTTTTTTTTAATTTTAACCTTAAGTAAAATGATCGATTCTTTATTATTAGTTTGTTATTGTGTGTAATTTTCATCTTACTGGGTGTTTCTAGCACACTCTTCACATCTGAATATTGTTTATTTGTTTTGTTTTTTTGAGGGTTTGATTTTTGTTTTTTGGCAATGAATAGAACATCACCTAGATGATGATAAAGAAAAGAGCCCAAGTTAGCTTTTAACTTTTTCTAAATTAACGGTTTATTAAGTGTGTCAGAATTTTTTTGTTTCAGGTCACCAGATTGAGAAGACGAGGGATGAGGGATGAGGGTAAGTTTCAGCACATTTAAAGATGAGTTCTTTCCAGACAACACGATTTCTTACTATATGAAGTTTTCAATTTCATCAGCTGAGATGTTTAAACATCTGATTATTTTGTTAAACAGCTCAAACCGAGTTTATTGTTGAGCCGTTCATCAGTGAAGAGTTTATTGTAAAGAAAGAGCCTTTCTTCCACTATAAAGGTTCATCTAACTCCCTCATATTTTTCTAAAGATTATATCCTGAACCGAGTATGTTAAAATCCATCTCAAAATTGGCAGGCGCCATATCAGATAGAGCTGGCACTTCATTTTCGGATCAAAAGTCCAATAGCCCACGAACAGTTCATTATAGTTATGCTTAGTGTTATCTTTAGATAAAGCTATTCGTTTTCGGATGCTTGACGGTATATGTTTTGTTAATTTTTACTCATTAGTGGCAACATTATCATGTCTAATTCAGTTCTTCTTTGGTTTCACACTCAGTATATTGACTGATGAGAGCGTGAAAAGAGAGACCGGATTGATGCAAACGTTGTCGTATTGTTGCAGAGTACACCACTATAGTGTTGCTTAACAATGGCAAACTTCAGGTAAAATATGCTGGTTGATTTTAGATACATTTGTAGTGGTAATTGGTTTAAATTTTGATTTGAATTTTAAGTTTTACTAGGGGTTTAATTTTGATTATTAAGACTGGGAAATGAAGGTGATTATGCATATACCATTACTGTGAGGTACTTTTTTTGTTTACAAGTAGTTTATTATGTGCATATTTTAATCTCATACTAACAATGATAAAAATAGATTCGCCAATTAGCAATGGAAGTTCGTTACCAGCTGGTGTCAGCAGGACAAATCACTTCTTTGAATGGAGATTCAACTCGTATGTTATCTGGACTTTTGTATGGTTTTTGTAAAGATATAAGTATAGGGATGAGCACTTGGTACCAGGTACCAGTACCGAACCATACCGGGTATATTCGGTACCTGTACCGGTTCCCATTTACCCCGTTTTTCGATACCAGTACCGGTACCAATTTTCTCCGTATTTCGGTACCGAACGGGTACCGTGCTCATCCCTATATAAGTATTCCATGATAACTTTATATTTGCGAAGTTGTGTAGTATTGACTACGCTTTGACATAGGCCCCTACCATTAAAATCCTCCTTTTTACCTGATATATTTTATTTAAAAAAATCTATTATCATAATTCGTATAAACTTATAAGCAAAATTTATAACCAAAGCCATTAGGACAAGAGCCTCTAAAGAGAACTCGGTTCATCAGAAACCTTTTGATTACATGTCCACATTTGATAGAATCTATACCAGTTTCGTATTTGGGCATACCTGGATTGTGTTTTTCTGCGTACAGATATTGATGATGACCATGAGTTGAAGTAGGGTCTTCAACAATTTTGTAAGGTAACATTATACTTTATTTTTTTATGAAGTTGGAGTATTTCATGGTTTTAGGTTTGGAAAATAGGATTTAATTGTTTTGTTCAAGGTTCGCTTTAAACATTATCACTTGTATAATTTCTCTTTTTTTAATGTATCTTTTCTTGAAAAGAGTTTTTATGATAATTATTTCCTTTCATGTTTGTTTATTTATATTTTTAAGGTAAAAATGATGTTAGGCCATGACCCTATGAATTCATAGTTACTTTTGACCCAATCATGTCATGTTAACAAATGTGTGATGTGTTTTGGATTAAAGGATGTACAAATAGGACAAATTTAAACCGATCAGGTCATGTTAACAAATGTGTGTTGTGTTTTGGATTGAAGGATGTACAAATAGGACAAAGGATGATGACCATTTCTACTGTCGGAGTCCCGAACACTATCAAGAAGCTAGCTTCTCACAAACTTCAGTCTACGTTGGCTCTTATAGGTTTGGATAATGTAACATTGGTCTGCATAAAATTTTTGTTATTTAAATGAAGTCAAACTTTTCTTTATGAAAAAATAAGAAAATCAATGGGCGTTTTGGCAATTTTATAGTCAACAAAATACCGGTACTGAAAATTGCCAAATATGGTTATTGGTACCCAAAATGTTCAGCCCGGAAACGATATTTAAAATTTTGGTTACGGTTCAAGGGTTATTTCGTATCTGTTGTGTATTTCATTTGCGGTTTTTTATATATTTTATTTGTTTAGTGACAGTAATTTGGGTTATGAGAATTCAGTTGGTTGTCAAGATGATAATGTAGGGTCATGGGGGATTGGAGTTTTCTATGGGGATTCACCCTTTTCTCTTAAACCCATTGAAGATGTAAGTTTTTTAATTAATTTTTTTTATTTTTTATTTTTTTTTAAGTTTAGGGTTCTTCGTTGATTGATATGTGAAAAAGAGTGGAACTTTTTGTGGGTATGTGATGAATTTTTTTATGTGATTCTTGGGGGTTATGATGATTAAAGAATTTTTTTTTTTTTCTGGACTTCTTTGCCACTTTGCCATCCCTTTGAAGTTTACCAATTTTTTTATATTTGAAGTGAAATTAACATAAAGTTTCTGATTTGGCAATAAAATAAACTGAAGAATTTGGGTCCTTTTTGTTGGATTTTGTGATATTTGAAGTGGGTCTCAATGTTTATAGGATCTTTAGCTTGAATTATTTATTTTAATCTAAAAAAGTTGGACTTTTTTTGTGGGGTGTTGATGTATGAAGTGGGTTTTGGTTTGAATTACTTGTAGATCAATATATGGGACAATAGTAGTTCAGCATGGCCTGTAGCAAACCCAGTTTTGACTTGTGCTTCAGTCACTGCCTCTGGGATCTCAAGTAATTTTGTTCTTGACCCCTTTCTTTATGCTAAGGTAAATTTTTTATTATTTTGCTTGATTTGCTCTGTTTGGTTTCTGAAGTTTAATCGGTTTCAAGCGTTCATGAACATGAGAACGTCCCTAGAGTCTTATCTTTTCAAAATTGTTCTTTTTAGTCATCTTTTCCAGCTTTTTAAACAATCAAAAGTTTCCTAATGCTCGGAAAAAACCAATCATTCTGTATTATTCTGGGATATTGTTGGAACCACACTCAAACATTATCTTCTATAACGCGTTTTAGTACAAAATGTTGCGTAGTTTTGATCATTATTTGTTTAATTCTTATTATTATATACCCCGCAAAGCCGGTCGGTTGGGTGGGGCAGGGTAATGGGTCAAAACATGTTAGGTCGGATGGGTTGTTTTGAAAATAAATGGTCATTTTGGTTTGGGTTAGAACACATTTGGACAAACATGTGTACGAGATGAAACGATGCATTTTGGAATCATGCCGAATTGTCACACTATAAGACAGATATTCGAAGATGATACTCTCATACTTATATGTAGTTTGAAAATGATTGTAGGTGTTATATAAGTCAATGCAAGGCTTAGGGACCAATGACACGACACTTATAAGGAGCTTCTCAAAGAACCTTAATTCCCAATTTGCCCTTTGACTATTAATTCCAAGTTTCGGTTAAGGAAGTGATGGTTTTATTTATATATTTTGTTTTTAAATGATAGATAATCTATTATATACAGGTCAGGCCAGTCACTGTGACTAAGAAAAAAAGCAACCTAGATGTAGTTTATCCTTATTCCTTAATGACTGAGAATGAGTTCCAGATTCGTTTAAGTAGAATCGATGTGCAACAAAGCTGATCACTCCTTCTGGTTTTCAGCAGAGCAGTGCAGTGCAAGCTGCTTCTTCAACACTTGCGTTTTCTACGCAACTTTCTTATCAAATCCACCACCCTTAATTGTGTTCTTCCAGTTCAGAACATCATTCATTGGTAAGCTTCTTCCGTTCCATGTTTTATTGTTGTTTGTTTATCTAGAATTTGATTCCATTATGTCCCCCAACTGTTTGTTAAATTTACTAACTCAACCTACCAGCTTTTATTTTATATATATTTTACTAACTCAACCTACCAGCTTTTATTTTACTAACTCAAACACTGTCGGGTTAAAAACAATGTTTTCAAACACTGTTGAGTCAAAACATTGTTGTTAAAACAGTGGTTTGAAACCACTTTTGGGTAAAAACAGAGTTTTAAACCACTGTTGGGTTAAAACAGTGTTTGAAACCACTATTGGGTTAAAACAGTGTTTGATACCACTGTTGGGTTAAAAACAGTGTTTGAAACCACTATTGGGTTAAAAACAGTGTTTGAAAACACTGTTGAGTCAAAACAGTGTTGTTAAAACAGTGGTTTGAAACCACTGTTGGGTTAAAACAAGGTTTGAAACCACTGTTGGGTTAAAACAGTGTTTCAAGCCATTGTTCGGTTAAAAACAGTGTTTGAAAACACTGTTGAGTCAGAACAGCGTTGTTAAAACAGTGGTTTGAAACCACTCTTGGGTTGAAACAGAGTTTTAAACCACTGTTGGGTTAAAACAGTGTTTGAAACCACTGTTGGGTTAAAACAGTGTTTCAAGCCACTGTTGAGTTATTTTTACCATAAAATGAAGTCGACAATATGCGTCGCGAATCCAGATGGAGCAACTTTGGTCAACTTAATTCACTCAGATCCCAATTATTTGCGGTATGCCCGTGGGAGACCCGAGTTATTCTGATTTTTTTATTAAGTTTATTAGCATACATTTAAGGATTTGAAAAGCCGTTGATGAGTTTTACTTTTAAGGATTTGATGGGTGCCACGTCCGAGTTTGGGAAAGAGTCCTTGCTGGCAGAAGGGAGGTGTGGGCCCGTTTACCGAGCTGTACTGCCAGGTGATATCCACGTGGCAGTGAAGGTGTTGGAGAGTGCTAGAGGGATGAGTCATGATGAGGCTGTTTGTATGTTTGAAGAGCTTTCGAAGCTCATTCATCCAAATTTGTTGTTTGTACGTTTGTTAATTTGTTTTTTAGCGAGGTACCAGACCTGTACAAGAAGCTATTACTAATCAGTTGATCATTAATGCTTTTTTATCTTTATGTGGATAGATTGTGAACTTAGCTGCTGCAAGAATCAACGGCATGGTTGAAAGACTAGAGTTGTCACAAGAAATAAGAGAGAGAGTACACTCTCTTTTTCAACAGATTATGAGTCACCGAACAACGTTGTTGTTCAACCGCCATATTCACCTTATTGTCTTATGCTGTTTCTATGGAGTTGCAAAGGTTTGTTGCTGTTGTTACACATGTCACAAGTCAATTCTAACGTTGGCCTGTTGTAAATTATTACTAACTAATGTTATGGTTATAAACTGCAGGTTTCCCAACTGTGCTTAACTTTCAAAGAAATCTGCCATGGCTACAGAAAACAACCACATTAACATTGTTTTATAAAGATATGTAACTAAACACAAAGAATTTAAATAATATGTTATAATATGTTTTTTAGTATTTGATTCCGATCGTTATTAGAACAAACCCGTGTATTCACACGGGTGTACACCTAGTAATAATAAAGTGAAATTGAAATTGAAAGAAAAAGGAGCTAAAAGAATAAAAATAAAGTGAAGTTAAAAGAAAACGTAAAATGACAAATATGTCCTTTATTAAACTATAAGATTTAACTGGAATTAGTTTTTTTTTTTTTTGACTGAAATGATATATTTCAAATATGTCAGTGAGGAAATTGGCATAATTTTGAAAATTAGTCTGAAATGGCAAAAGTGTACAAACCACATAGCCGTAAATAACACTTAACTCTAAATAAATAATATATTTCATTTAAAAGATTAAAACTATATAATTCAAATATTTGTTTTGAACCGGAAACGAAATCGAAAAGCGAACTCAAAATTTGTTTCAGATGCTGCTAACCTGATTTGTAAAACTGGAAAGTGAGGGGGTGTTTGGAATTCCTTTTCAACTTCTCCTTTTCAAAATTCCTTCTCAAAAGCGATAAGTAAGAAATCCCGACTTCTTCTTTTCTCATTTTGAAGGTATAATTAGCTCCAAAAGTCCTTCTACATGGTGTTTGGGATTCCTTTTGATTCTTAGATGGTATTTGGGATCCCTTTCCTTTTCAAAAGTCCTTCTTAGCTCCAAAAGTCATTTTCAAAAGGAATCCCAAACACCCACTGAATCCCAATTCGTAATTTAAATTTGATTCGGTTCAAAAAAAAAAATTAGTGTGATTCAACTCGTAATTATCGTAGGATTCATACACTGCAACCCTTAGGCTAAAGGGTGTGCGGGTCATGATTAGGACATGATTCGCCACCTAGTAACATGAATGGAAGGCTACACCACCCCCTTGCTTGATCCACCATGGTTTGCATGGATTAAACCATGGCAACCATTGTTCTCCTTTCCATTTTTCAGAAATCATCTCCTTTTTCTTTAGACAAAGATAAATTAAAATAAATAAGGGGCTAGTGGTTTGGGTAATGACCACACCCTTAGAGTAATGGTTTTGGATGGTGGATTAAAGGTAGGTGACATGACATTGAAGTGGGGCGTCATAGTGGTCATGAGGGTCATAACCACACCTTATAAGTTATAACTTGCCAACATTTTTTTTAGTTTTTCATATAAATGTGTTACACAAGTCGTGTTCACGTTCATAGTATACTCGCGTTAAAACTCTTTTTAAACATGGTTCCATGATCCATCAAATAAATCTGGACACAAATAAACAGGGTTATATTTGAGCCAATCAGGTCACTACTCCTCAAATTTTTTATCCTTTTCGGTTTCAGAAATTATTATAATCTACTTTAAATAGTTACTTGTAATTGATTATTTAAACTCAAAAAGTTTAAAAAAAAAAAATCAGTCTTTTTAAATAAAACCATTTTGGAGATCTTATGCATTAAAAATGAATTTTCAATACACTATATACGTTTTTTAATATTCCACTAAATACATTTAAAATGATTTTTTAGTCTAAGACCTACTTCCCTGTTACTGGTTTTTTTATTATTATTATTATTATTATTATTATTATTATTATTATTATTATTATTATTATTATTATTATTTATTTAACATATTCAAAATGAAACATAACCCCACTAGATTCTATCTGTAAATATTTTTTGTCTCTTGAGTCTTGACCTTACTATCAAACAAAAAAACGATTATAATATATTATGAGGGAGCATTAGGAGGTGGTGTCGACGTGCTAATATTTGTTTTTATTGGCACACCCTTTTCACTATATACACACCTAAAAATGTGTTTTTTGTCTGTATATGCCACCCTGCAGTGCGAACTGTGGCCAAAAAGCGGCGTTTTGGTCCGGTTAACCAGACAAAGACTGACGGGTGTCTGACGGGTCTGTTGACCGGACCAAAACGCCGAGCTTTGGCCGCGTTTTGGTCCTGTCAACCAGACAAAAGACTGAAACCCGGTCTGGTTGACAGGAACAAAACGCTGCCAAAGCTCGGCGTTTTGGTCCGGTCAATAGACCCGTCAGTCTTTGTCTGATTAACCGGACCAAAACGCCGCGTTTTGGCCACAGTTCGACACTGCAGAGTGTGCATATAAAGACAAAAATCACATTTTTGGGTGACTGTCTACACACAGTGTGTATAGATATACACACTTGTGTGTAGATAGTTTGGCCCATTTATTTAATTTGGTCTTGGGCTAATATTTGGGGTCTTTTTTCATTTGGTTTTTGTTATAAAGTTTTGGGCTTCAAAACATTTATATCACTTTTTCTTTCCTCTAAAATTTCTGGGTTCAAGTACTTCAACACATTGTTAATCTATCAATTATTTAATTGTTTTATTTCCGGGATAGTATTTGTTTATTATTAAAAGAAAGTATCTTGTTATATATTGGGGTTTTATGGAGAGGTATTGTTTACTTCCTTGCATGTACATCTGGTAAACGGGTTAGGTTGGGTGAGGTCGGGTCATGGGTCAAAATGGGTGTGAAACCAACGATTTTATATGCGAGTAGCATGTGAAACCCTGAGAGACTGCCAATGGCTTTGACCACTAATAAAATTATTAATTGTTTTTTAGAAAATGGAAAAAGTTTAAATTTATTTTGCAATATAAGTACTAATTATTTTTAATCAATCTTCGAATATATACATGGTATTAATTACTACACTTATGAAAATTATTGTTGCCAATAGGGATACATTAAAATGATTTGATATCTGTTTTTTATGAGTGTATAAAATTCTCATAAAATGTAAATAAATAGTTTTTAAAAATACAACGATATAAGTTATAACTTGCCAACACTTTTTTAGTTCTTTATATAAACTAGGGTGTTACACCCGCGCTTCGCGGCAGGGCGACCCGATTTTTGATCCGATACAAAAGTATGTCGACACGTGTCTTACATCGACTGAAAAACTCGATTAGAAAAGTATTTAGATACTTCATACCAATTACCAAGCAGAAAAAAGACTGGCGGCGAACGGCAACTACGAACGGCAGTGAGAGTGGCAACGAACAGTGGTGGCAGTGAGAGTGGCAACGAACAGTGGTGACCGGTGTGATTTCTTGGTCGGGGTAAACGGCAGCAGCGAACGATGATGAGCGAGGCAACGAACGATGGTCAGCACGACGTTGAATAGTGGTTAGTGTGGCGTTGAAGAGTTGGTTTTTCCCGGGAAGAGTTGTGGTTTTTTGGCTTTTTTCTGAAGTCAGATTATGAAGGAGAGGAGGAGAGAGTCAAGTAGAGTTCTTGTTTGTACAACAAGCTTCATTAGTTGTAAGTAACCGACATAGCCTTTTTATAGGTTATATAATATGTTACACAAGTCGTGTTCACAAATAAACAGGGTTATATTTAAGCCAATCAGATCACTACACCTCAAATTTTTTATCCGTTTCGGTTTCAGAAATTATTATAATCTACTTTAAATAGTTACTTGTAATTGATTATTTTAACTCAAAAAGTTTAAAAAAAATCTGTCTTTTTAAATAAAACAATTTTGGAGATCTTATGCATTAAAAATGAATTTTCAATACACTAAATACGTTTTTTAATATTCCACTAAATACATTTAAAATGATTTTTTTAGTCTAAGGGGCTGTTTGGCAACATCTGAATGGTTAAGTGCTGAACTAGAAAGATGTCTGAATCATTAAGTGCTGAATCAGTAAGAGGTCTGAACCATTAAAAGCATGTATAATGTTTAACCGTTCAGAGGCAAATGACTGACCAATTCAGATTAGAGGTCTTAACCATTCAGACTCTGTATTAATCTTAACCATTCAGAGGCAAATGTCTGAACAATTCAGACATCTGCTCGTGAAACAAACAGTCTGAACCATTAAATGCTGAACCAGTAAGAGGTTTGAACCATTAAGAGCCTCATTAAAAGGTAAACAAATAGTCCCTGAGACCTACTTCCCTGTTACTGGTTTATTATTATTATTATTATTTATTTATTTATTTAACATATTTCTATATTACTTAAAGTAGAAAGTCGGTGTTCACCACTACCCTCTTGCTTTAAAAACTTTTACTAGTTGTAAGACCCGTGTGAATACACGGGTATGTTTAATAACGATCGAAATCAAATACTAAAAAACATATTATAATATATCATTTAAATTCTTTGCGTTTAGTTACATATCTTTATAAAACAATGTTAAAGACAGTATGTGTTAGTGTACATGTTTAGAAATAAACTAAGTAGTTTATAATGTGCAAAGTTGTTTCCTACATCTATATGTAAAATATGATGTGAAATTATTTAATGAATTCACATTCGCGTTATAGTTATGAATTGACAACAACATCAGGCATAAGTCATAAGTGAAGCTACAAAACATTCAGAAACAAAAGTCCTATGTCTCTGTTTCAAGCCAAATATTGACCCTGAAACCATATCTGCAAGTGGCGCTGAATTTCTTGATCTCAATACCCAACCTACCTGAAATTGACAATTACTATCCCGTAAGTTTCAAAACCATATTGAAAAATCATATATAACAACCTAAGTTTCGAGATGTATTAAGGAAAACCGTTACCTGAGATGTAAACGGAAAGAATGTGATGGCTCAATGTTGGTTGCTGTCATTAGGTGCATTGAGTGTAAGCCTACGTTTATATGTAAAATTTGATGTGAAATTATTTAATGAATTCACGTTCGCGTTATACTTAAGAATACATTAATAATGTTTATATGTAAATCTAACCGAAGTACGAAAAAGCCCCTACATTTTGAAGCAAAACCGCAACCTCAACGCTCCTTGGATCGATATGTCCTGATTTCTCGATAGAAGTAAAAGACGGGCTGCTATTACTTGCTTTAAATTTCGGCAGTAGACCAGAAGCGGAATTGCGGTGACTGGATAAATGGTTGTGTTTCTGTACGCAAGACATTCGAGCCATTTTAGTCTTCCACTATAACCATACCAAATTGGGCTATGTCTGCTGAACAGGATTTCAATCGACCCTAAAGCCCATCTGAGCACTTGGTTTAAACAATCCGACAGGTTTATAGGTACATGTGACAACTCGAATTTCCAAGATTCCATCTTCGCATTAATTGCACGTTAATTGTTTAAGTTGTTTGTTTACACGACTTGTTTGTTTCGCAACTGTACACGTTTGTAATATGTTAAATCGTATTGTGATTGATATATTAGATATGGTGTGTATTAAGTGTGTATGTAATATATGTGTGTGTGTTTATTTGATCTTGAAACCCATCGGCATAATTAGTCGAACTCGGCCCAAACACGACATTGAACACCAATAATTAAACCTTTGGACTTGGCCTAAATATTGAACCGCATGGTTGTTTAGTCTCGGCCCCAAAATCACAGTTTGACTAGCCATTGTAACCGGCCCAATTTACTGTTATGAATAAACCTTGTAACCGGCCCAAGTCCTTTAACCATATAATTACATGTACGTAAATGATTAGCAAGGCAAACCAAAACAAACCCTATTCCCCATTTGTGTGTGTGCGACGGCATAGCAGACCCCCCCCCCCCCACCTGTTCGAGATTGCATTCTGATTAATCAAGATTCCGGTTAGTGGCTCTCATTTATTGATTTTTCATGTTGTGTGATAATTGTTATGATTGCCATGTGAAATCACAAATTGCCTTTGATGAAATCGAGAATGTCATCCTGATCCAAACCCACCAATTCTCAATACTATTGGACCTTTCCAAACAATCACATGGGCCGAAATTATGTAGTGGTCTGACAATAGTTAGATGATATCTCAATTAGATGCTGGCCGATTAATACTTGATAATCATAACACTTTACCGATTTATTGAATGATGATGGGATGGTAGACATGATTGTATAGTGATTAGTAATATTGAATAATGATTGAACGATGATGATAGTGATATAATAAATCATATGATTACATGAGTCTGTTTGATGGAATGATTGGGTGATAAAGATGATGTAACTGTAAGTGATGATTAGGGTTACGGCATTGTGTAACTGATATTATTGTTGCTGTTGAAGTCGACGAAAACAAGGGCCAGACGAAAACACAAGGAGTGTTTTCGCCATACTTTATGTTCGACGAAAACCCTTGGGATTTCGTCGCCCAAAGGGTTTTCGCCACATTGATTTTACCGGGTGTTATGAATATTAACCCTGTTAGTTATTAACGCTGATTAGTTGATAAACCCTGTTAAGTTGTTAACTCTGTTTAGTATGTAACTCTGTTAGTTATTAACTTCGTTAGTCTGTTAACCTAGTTAAATATGATTAATTCTGTTAAGCCTGCTAACACTATTACGTATGTTAATTACTGTTAAGTAGGATTCTGTCATGCATGTTAACTCCGTTAAGTGTGTTACTTTTGTTAAGTCTGATAATGGATAATTAGATTAGAATAAACTGAGAAAGCACTTATGTGAAGCATGAATGGTATAAATGTGATTGATTTTTTATGTGATGCATGATGATAACTGCCAAACACACCCTGTGGTATTGATTGTATGTGAAACTTTACGAACATGAACTGATTGTGTATACGTGCATAACTATAGGACTTGACTGATTACTTGTGAGCACATAGTTTAACATACCGAGCAAACCAATGTGAGTTCACACTCTATCCAAGGCATGGGATTCCCAAGGGTTGGGAATGGGTTAAAGAACTGAACGGTAACTACAAACTTGCGTATTCCCCATACAACAGGATACGTATGACCATAAGACCATCACTCTATCATTTTAAGTCCCTCATTTATCGACTTAATCGCCGAGGCCTATGGCGAGCGGGTCATAAGTAGATAGCGCTATTAGGTTTAACAAACCTCACACCGTGTCGTCCGAACGGGCGTGTACTAATGGACTATGGGCAAAGGGTCAATGCTGATAGACATTGACTTAGGGCACCTCTTACATTTTCGTAGCAGTCGATACGCGTGGTCTAGTAACACATGGGAAGCCCCCACCAATCTTCGCAAACATGTCTGGGAGACCGCGATACGAATTAATACGATACATGGTTTACAAAACGAACATACGATTTACGAAACGAATGCTATAACTAAATAACCAACTGTTAACTCGCTCAACTTTGTTGTTGATTCGTTGCTACATGCCTTGCAGGTCGTTAGGTACTCATGGAGCTTGCACAGGGAGGTGCGGTCGTTGTGGGACATGGCAGTGTGTACCATGCTAAAAACATTACTTTATTTCATATTTAATACTTACTTTGGGTTTTACAATTATGCTTCCGCTAAACACTTAACTAATTTTTGGTTTGAAACACCTTTCATATTGTGTGGTTGAATTTTTACGTATTACTTGTGATGTTCAATATGATTGGTGGCTTGATCCTGGTCAGTCACGCCTCCAAGCGGTGATACTCCGCGTGTGGATTTTGGGGGTGTGACAGTACAGAACCTTTAAAGGCTGGTCTATGTGACATACAGTATATCGATCGCCAACCGCGTGCATGCATCTTGAATCCTGTAAGAATATCTTCCATCACAGAACCGTAAATCCACCCAATCTGTCAATATTCAACTCATTAGATACTGTTCAAATATCCGAATCATCTTAAAAGGTTTAAAAAGTTGAAACCAAAACGAAAACAAACCTCACTGCCCCAGTCGGTTTCGTCATCATCCCCACAACTGATAACCTGAATACCTTCTTTTAAAACACTCTCTTTGATTTAACATTGTAGTTTATGTTTTAGACTTTTAGATTTAAGGATCAAGTTCCTTCATTTCAATCAAACTGTTTAATCTTCATTTATTTTTCTCCTTTAACAATTTTCGAAGCCATTTGTCACGGCCTACAAAACTTGGTTGTTGAGCCCAAACCTAATTCGTCTAGAATACCCCATCCAAAAACCCGTTTCGCTCGGCCAACAACACTTGCTTATTTCTATCCAACAAAAACAAATTTGGGCATTTCTTAGATAAATGTTCATCCATCACCCACCAATCCGTTCAGAAACATGTCTGAGTACCCGAACAAATTTAGGCATTTCTTAGATAAAGTTACAACATAGCAATGTTGAACTTCTACTCTAATCACATTGTTTTACACCATGAATGACAATATAAACAACACATTATTATCCTACTTAACCTAATCCATTCTAACAAAACATAAAAACTCAAAAACTTCAATTTAAACATTCAAAAAATTCGCACCAAAAGAGTTATAACATACCAGTGAGTAAACAAACAATTTGAATCACAGCATAGAGTACACATTATTCTACTAACAAAACCTAAAAAAAACTCCAAAACATCAATATTTGGTTTCAAAAAATCAGGTTTATCGGTTCGGTTCACAATATTTGGTTTCAAAAACCATATTTGGTTTCAAATCACAGTTTATGGTTAAGATCCATACCAGAAGTCTTTACGATAGAACAACCATTAGTTGTTGGAAACATGAAGCTTTAACCTATCAAAAAGTTTGATGGTTGTTTTGGTATCCCCAATGGCCTAACTACACTTTCAAGCCATTCAATAGCTTTAAACCTTCTCATAGCTACAAAAAATGAAAAAAAAATCACATAATCAACAACGTTTCTATTGTTTTGTTAGAACGAATTTGAAGGCAAAATTTATAATTATACCTGCTCCATGGACTTTCCTTGAAGGTAGAGTAACACTAAACAGTACCGTTTCAAACTTTAGCAAAAACAACACTAAAGGATACCGTTTCACAATTGATTAATGACAATTAACACCCCAAAATTTTGAGCGTAAGGTTATTACTCATGTTCAAGATAACCTCTTTCGTGTTCATGTGAGCAAGAAGAGAGGAAGACACAAAGGATGTGTAAAACACAGTTCAGATGATACAGATTTGACACCTGAACCTGTATCATCTGAACTGTGTTTGACACCTCCTTTGTGTCTTCCTCTCTTCTTGCTCACATGAACACAAAAGAGGTTATCTTGAACATGAGTAATAACACACCTGTCTTCTACCTCCATCGCTAGTAAGGTTCTTTGAATTATCTTGGCTCTTTTCTTAGGTCTTTGAGGGAGTTTACACCCTTTCATTGCTATAAAGTCTTCTTCTTTCTCTGTTCTTGATAATGTAGTAAACAATTTGCGTCACAAAACCAAAATATTTCTATGTTTTTGTGGATACTTTATTAAAAATACATAAAACATCAAATTTCAACAAAGGGCAAATATGGTCAAAATCAAGAAAACACAAGATTAAGAGCAATTTGAGCTAAATATGAGTGAAAATAAATAACAAAAATAATAATAAATAAATTTTAATAACTTTTTTACCTGTTTATACGTTGAGGAGATGAAGAATGAACAGGAGGAATAGGATGATGAGAATCTTGTTCATTTACAACCCTTCAATCAACACGTTGAGATGTGATCTTTTTCTTCACAACAATTCTATTTCCATCTAATTTTCCAATCATAACTGTTGATTCCTTAACATTTACAAATCTCAGTCTCTTACTGTTTCCCCACTGTAACTTATCCATAACACCTAAAGCTTCAATCTTTATCTCTGAAATCAAGAACCATAAAAAACATCAAGAACCAATAACAATAATTTGGGTACCTGATTAATTACAAAGATGATGCGTATATGATATGCAAAAAAAGCCTCACTGAAACATCAATAAAAGAAATCAGATAAAGGAATGAACATACAAAAGCGATTGAAGAGGACTCAAGGAGCCAGTGCTCATAAGCGATTGAAGAAATCCAGAATTTTCGTCATGCTCATAAGCTTTAGACAAGCGATTGAACAATTCTGCTACTACAAATTTTATAGAAACCCAAATTATAGATGATCTAAAGGTGGAAACCTAGAAATATGCAGGAGAAATTGAATAAAAATTAGTTACCAGAAATAATATTTAGTGTTTTGAATGTGATGGTTCATACCTTTAAGATGAAATCGAAATTGGTGAACAGTCTTACATCAGATCCAGTCTACCTACGCAAGAGACATCAATTAGTTTGAGCAAATAGAAAAGATCTTTAAATAACCTAAATACCTAATTTCATGACCTAAACTCTACGCAAGATACATCAATCAGATTTAATTATCAACAATTTTCATCAGCAATTTTAAAACAGAGATCTTGTACCTGATAGAAGACAGTTGACTGCAGAGCTCTATGAAAACACTATATGTAATGAAAAACCCCAAATTAGAACCCTAATTTCTAAAATACAGCAAATTACCACAAATAAAGCTTTTAAATAAAGCAAACTTCAAAGTAAGATAAAACACCACATGCAATAAATAAATTTCAAGCAAAATCAACCAAATCACAACAAAATTACAGAATCCTGAGTTCAAACCGTTACATAATAAAATTTGATAAAGTCGGTTTCATGCCCACAATAAAGAATGAAAAGATGAAAAGTTTTAACATATCATAGTAGTAAAACTAAACCAATCTGGCTTTACAACTCCTCTTAACAGTTTTAATAGAATTAATAGCACACGAGAGTTTTAATAGAATTAATAACAGTTTTAAAAGAATGACCCTACATCTTTTATATAGAACATAATCATACCAAAACATGAGGGAAAACGATTTTAGCAACTACTTATGAATCATACCCAACCAAAAAAAAAAAACAAAGGAAAAAAGTAGGCCTAGAACAAAGATAAAGTGATAAATCATCCATCAGCTAAGAACGACTTAATTTCCCCTGTAATTTTCTGAAAGCAACTCCAATTAGACCAACAATGTTCGGAAATAATCATTAGAACTGCTTATTGTAATTGGATAGCCAACTTATTCAAAAAAAAACTTATAAATAATCAATTATTAAATCCCAAACAGCATATTCTTGTATCCAACTGTACCAAGCAGTTTTAATAACAATAGATTGCAGCAATATAATATAATATTTACCGTAGGAAAGTATTGGCAGCCGAATGACTCGATTTCACTTATGCCACTAACACCATCCAGTAAATTTTCATACAAAACATCTACAACATAACCAACTAGGGATACCACACCCAGCCCAATCACCACTGTTCGTTTCATCGTCACTGATTTCTTCTTCGTTCTCGGCTCTTTAGCAGGCTGCACGGCAATTGCCATAGCTTTGCCTAAACAATAATCCCATGGGCATATTAAAAATCAAATCTTTTTTAACCACAAATCGAAAAACATCCATAACACGATGCAAATTCAATAAACTTATGATTGGTTTAGCAATCCTTGCACAGAAGATCTAAAATCACCAATTCTATAATCAATACACAATCTCTCTTTCTCTCGCTCTCTCACACACACACACTTGCAACACATACAAACATATGTAAAATCGCAAACAGAGTTAACCCTAAAATCAACAACCGCAACCACATATAATCAGTAATCATACCTGAAGTCATCAATTGAACCCCTTGGGTGTAAGCGTAGATGACTGCTCCGCCATCAAATTTAGGGTTAATTATTGTAAACCCTAAATTAAAACAGGTGTCAAATCCTTCCACAAGGTGGCAGCTGGAGGAAACCAAGAGAGTGAAATCGAACTGATGATGATGCGGATCTTGAAACCCTAGATGAAAATATTGCTCGGTAGGAGGAGAAGAATGAGGCCTGTGATTTTGAATAGAGAAGAAAAAGAGAAATGTGGCCTATGATTTTGAATAGAGAAGAAAGATAGAGTTGATATGATTACTTCTGATGTGCATTAAATGGCCAAAAACAACTCCCTATGCATTTCAAATTTTGGCTCCTAAAAAACAATACTTTTTCATAATAAATAAATCAGATTATATAAATAGATTTTTATATATATAAATAAATCGTAATTATGACATCAGCTTGGACTATATGGCATAGCTAAAAAGATGACACGTAGGCAATTTTAGGTCATCATCTAAGCTCCCTTAATAGATAGTATAGATAATTTACATTTTTTTACACTATATAACTTAAAGTATTGTCTTTAGTTTTTACACCACCACCCTCTTACTTTAAAAACTTTTATTTTTAGCTTATTGTTTTGTAATTTACATTTTTGGCATATTGTATTTTCCTTTTTTACCTTTACATTTTTACCTATACTTTGGTATTTACGTTTTTTGCTTATATGCTTTATACCGACTATTCAACTTATAAACTTTGTACTTTTACGTTTTGATGTAAATTTGGTATACGCTTACGTGCTTTATTTTGTGTTTCCTACATATGAATCGGGTCGCATATAATATGTTTTGACTTGAGGGTATAAATTCGAGTTAATCGGGTTGCATATAATACATTATGATTGTACGGTATAAACTCGATTTACACTATGTTTTGATCCAATAGCAATGCAGCTATAGGTTACATTGAGTTCAATCGGATATATCAAAACGAGCATTTTCATATGATTAATGCATCACATAACGCTTTGATTAATCCATTCGACGTTTGCGATATACCTGCGCCGCAACGCGCGCGGGTCCTATTACTAGTTCAAAATCAAGCATAACCCAACTAGATTCTATCTGTAAATATTTTTTTTGTCTCTTGACCTTGCTATCAAACAAAAAAACGATTATATATATATATATATTATAAGGGAGCATTAGAGGTGGTGTCACTGTCGACGTGCCGTGGTGGTTTTTTTAATTTGTTTTTGGTCTTGGGCTGATATTTGGGGTCTTTTTTCATTGGGTTTTTATTATAAAGTTTTGGGCTTCAAAACAATTATATCACTTTTTCTTTCCTCTAAAATTTCTGGGTTCAAATCTATCAATTATTTAATTGTTTTATTTCCAGAATAGTATTTGGTTTATTATTAAAGTAATTATTTTATTTACTCATATACGCATTTATTTTTGAAACATTTATACACAACAAATTTACTTCCTTTGAAATATTTATACACCACAAATTTACTTCCTACACAACATAGTATAAGCTTGTATATCGTTTGTTATATATGAAGTTATTTTATTGTTTCGAATTCGTCTCTCAGATTCTTGTATCTAAGAAAACACAGTGATCACAATTTATAAATCAAACTTTTTTTCTCAACTTTGAAAAAAATTATAAAAGAAAGTATCTTGTTATATGTTGGGGTTTTATGGAGAGGCATATATTGTTTACTTCCTTGCATGTACATCTGGCAAACGGGTCAGGTTGGGTGAGGTCGGGTCGGGTCATGGGTCAAAATAGGTGTGGAACCCACGATTTTATATGCGAGTCGCATGTGAAACCCTGAGAGACTACCAATGGCTTTGACCACTAATAAAATTATTAATTTTTTTAGAAAATAGAAAGTTTAAATTTATTTTGCAATATAAGTACAGATTATTTTTAATCAATCTTCGAATATATCATACATGGTATTAATTACTAAACTTATGAAAATTATTGTTGCCAAGTGTATATTAGGGTACATTAAAATGATTTGATATCTGTTTTTTACGAGTGTATAAAATTCTCATAAAATGTAAATAGTTTCTAAGGGTGTAAGGAGTGGTTAAACACTTTGGAGTGGTAAACTAAAAAACCGACCAATCAGAGCGCACCATGTCAATCAGGCAAAAGTGTTTAAACTTTGCTGAAAATTGTTGGCAATGGTTTAAACACTTGGTGAAGTGGTAAACTATTTTTTAATAAAAAAGGAAAAAGGTGTGATTGGTTGAGATAGGAATGGACCCCACCCACAATACCCTCTCTCTCTCAATCATCTTCTTCCCCGAATCGGTATGCCATCCCCGCCCCTTTAACTTTGCCGATCGGTAAAGGGGTCGGCGGCGGTGTTCCCGCTCGGCAAACCGAGTTTGCCGCCCCCCTTTACCGCCCACTCCGGACACCCTAAGAATACATGTAAATAGTTTTTAAAAATTCAACGATATAAAATGTTGGGGAAAGTTCTTGTACAAATAATCTTAACATACTAAACATACAAATTGAAGGAAAACTCAAAAAGACAAGGTGACATTTTTGTAATTATCAATAACTATCAAAGTTACTCTACAAATATACCAAAAAAACCTAAAAAAAACCTAACCCCCCTCTCCCCCCCCCCCCCCCCCCCAAGCTAAAATGCTAAAAACTAAACCCCCAAAAAACCTAAAAAAAAAAAAACACATTAATTATTTTATTTTATTTTTTAACATTTTTTATTAAAAAAAAAATTTTGCTAACAAAATGTAGCGATTTTTTTTTTAAAATATTAAAAAAATTGTGTTTTTTTAGGTATTTTTGGTTGAGTTCACATTTGTATAGTAACTTTGATAGTTGGTGGTAATTACAAAAATGTCACATTTTCTTTTTGAGTTTTCCTTCAATTTGTATGTTTAGTATGTTAAGATTATTTGTATTTGATCTTTTGCCACTAAATGTTATAAGTTATAACAATGACATGAAGTAGGAGAAAAGAACCCTATCTTTTTTCCGGTTGGAAATACTAGTTGGTAAGTACATCATGCAACTCCTATCCATATACAGTGAAGTTATTATTTTCTTTTGAGTAAATTACGTTTTTGGCCTCTGTGGTTATATCACTTTTACTATATTAGCCTAAAATAAGAATTTTTAACATATTTGCCCCCATGGTTTCTACAACTAACCATTTTGGCTCCTAAGTCTAGAGATCATGGGGGCTAAAATGGTTAGTTAGAGAGACCACGGGGGCTAAAATGGTTAGACTTAGGGGTCAAAATGGTTAGTTATAGAGACTATAGGGGCAGATATGTTAAAAATTCTTATTTTGGGCTAATATAATAAAAGTGATATAACCACAGGGGCCAAAAACGTAATTTTCTCTTTTCTTTTAATACATAACTATCTTTAAATAGAAATCTAAAAAATCATGCTAAAAAATCATAATGTAGTGTGTTTTACTTTTACATAACACTGTCCCTGTATACGTCTTTAAATAGAAATCTAAAATAACTATATAAACAGTGGCGGACCTAGAAATACACTAAATTTACAACCAAATTTTTAGGGGTGCGAAGGAAGGGTTTAACCAAATTCTTAAGGGGTGCAATCGGGATTGTGAGCTATAAAATACACTAAATTTTCTTTTTCAAGGGGTGCGTCCGCTCACCCAGCCCTCTACCTAGGTCCGCCCCGACATATAAATATTTTACATAATACTGCTCAAATATAATGTTAAGAGGAGTGTCGATAAACACGTAACAGTCTTATTTATGTATTTAAAAAGATAGCTATAAGCGTTGAAGTTGTTTTCGCATATTTCAACTTCAAACTACCACTACTTATGTATTAAGCGACCCTCCATGATTGTATGATTATATGTGTTTATTGATTATATGACAACACTATAGTTTGTGTTACAATAGTCGTGTTCACGTTAAAAGTATACTCGCGTTAAGACTTTTTTTAAATATGATTCCATCAAATAAATCTGGACACAAATAAACAGGGTTATATTTGAGCCAATCAGGTCACTACACCTCAAATTTTTTATCCGTTTCGTTTTCAGAAATTACTATAATCTAGTTACTTGTAATTGATTATTTAAACTCAAAAGGTTGTAAAAAAATTAGTCTTTTTTATTAAAACCATTTAGGAGATCTTATGCATTAAAAATGAATTTTCAATACACTAAATACATTTTTTAATATTCCACTAAATACATTTAAAATGATATTTTTAGTCTAAGACCTACTTCCCTGTTACTGTTTTTGTCCCTGTGGTTTGTCAAAAATCACTATTTCAGTCCATTAGTTTAAAAATTGCGATTTCAGTCCATGTGGTTTCACTTTCGTAACCATTTCAGTCCCTGTGGTTTCAATTCCGTAACAATTTCAATCTATTTATTCTGTAAGTACAGGGACTGAAATGGTTACGAGGTGGACTGAAATGGTTACGAACGTGAAACCACAGGGACTGAAATCGCAATTTTTAAACTAATGGACTGAAATAGTGATTTTTAACAAACCACGGGGACGAAAACAGTAATTAACTCTTATTATTATTATTATTATTATTGTTATTGTTATTGTTATTGTTATTATTGTTATTGTTATTGTTGTTATTATTATTATTATTATTATTATTATTATTATTATTTAACATATTCAAAATGAAATATAACCCCACTAGATTCTATCTGTAAATATTTTTTGTCTCTCGACCTTACTATCAAACAAAAAAAACGATTATCTATATTATACAATAATGCATGAGGGAGAGATATTTCAAGATACCTAAAAAATAATGCATGAGGGAGGGGTATTTTAAGATACCTAAAAAATAAGAACTCCCCCCCCCCCCCCCCCCCTTTATTTATAGATAGACCTCTAAAACATGGGTAATTTGGTCTTTTAAACACTATTTATTTTTTAACCCCACTTAAATCCCTGACTTTTAATAAAATTATAGATAATTACTTACATTTTTCTCCCTCCACAACAAACTTATAATTTTTTACGTATTCTTGACATATCTTATAAACTATAATGTTTAAAAAATCCAAAGATAGCATGACGATCTACACATTTTTGTCGACGTTTCGGTAGGTGTCTTGTTCAATATCGACACACGAATTAAAATGTACAAGTTAATGATGCTTTACTGTGCAAGTGATTAAAGAAGAAAATAACAACTAATATAGTCCGCAAAAGAGTGGTAGAAGTGTCTTGGTCAATATCAACTTTTGTAGCAATTTAACTTAAATTAATCACAAAAAAAGGTGGTGAAAAAGTGAGATGATTAGAATAAAAATTTCATAGATGTTCAATTGGAAGTGTAATTTTATAAATACTTTTCTAACAATTACCTTGATGTATGGATATGAAACATATAAGTTAATATATAACAGTTTTTTATTATCATAATTATTAGTGTGTTGATAGTAACGTTGTTATCATAATTATTATTAACCTATGATTTTTTTATCATAAACAGACACTCACCATTTGAGAGAAAAAAATTATGGATATACATGTAAGATTTTATACATGTGTTTTAATCAACTAAACTTCCCAATTTAAAGGGGTTTGTTGTTGACAAGTTTAACTAAGATTTTAACCATGTGTTTTAATCAACGAAACTTCCTAATTCAAAGGGGATTCTTTTTAACAAGTTTAAAAAATAAAAGATAAAAATACGGTAAAAAAAATTAAAACTAATTGATTAAACATGTTTTTACATTTTAGTTTCCTAATTTAAAGAGGGTTCTTTTTAACAAGTTTAACAAAATAAAAAATAAAAGCACGATAAAAAATTAAAAACTAATTAAGAAATTTCTATATCCTATATTCAAAGGAAAGAAATGAATTTGGATATAATGAGGAGACGTTTAAATCTTACACAATTAACAAAAAAGGGAATATTAATTATGGAGCTAGGGGATAAGAAGACTAGCTCGGGCTTGAAAGCTTGAACGTATAGGCTATGGATTAAAAACAGGATGCAAGTACAATAAACTAAAATTTAGTAATACAACCCAAAAAGGGAAATCTTGATCCTATTGTGTATCGTTTTGGCGGCATGGACCAAGCTCAAAGCTAAAAAATAATAAGGAAACACACGATTTAGGCCAGCTTGACAAGCCTCTTGATCTGAGGTGCGAAGATCAAGATATCTTTTTTATGACTTTCCGCCAAGAAAAAAAGTGCAGCACCAATAAAGCCATGAGAGATTATTTGTAAAATATAACAGCAGGACAAATAAAGCACTAACAGCAGGACACACAAAGCACTAACAGCAGGACAGACAATCAATACATCTACCATTAGTTTTATAACAACACCATCTCGTTATCGATCGGGAATCGATAGTCATTGGCTGGACATACGAGTCACAACCGGCCGGGAAGAGGGGAGATCAACGACGGAGTGGCAACAGCAACTCGAGAAAGCTATTGAGAAAGCCAACAATTCTATCCGGATCTTGATTCCGAATATCTTAGATCGAACATTTCCCAAAATAAAGGGGGGGGGGGGTCTGCTGCTTACTGCTCACGACCCTCCCCAGCCCAGGTCAAAGGTCTCCGAGCTCTTCTTAGGGGGTTCGTTACGGTTAGCAAATAAGCCCCGCATCACAAGGCTCGAAGACCTCCGGCTGGATTTGAAATGGATCAAGTAGGGCATCGCGTGGGTGGGATTAGCAATTTGATCTAATATCCCTTTTCCCGCTCGTTAGGCCCCCTTCTCCTCTCCCTTTCCAGTATAGTCGTCTGGCCTCGCTCCTATACGCTTTGGTTACCAGCGAACGCTTCCAAAGGCGACCAGCTTTCAATACTAGTTGTTACCTTACGCTGCCATTTTTCTAATATTCTTGAATAGCATGGTTGGGGGCTAAGATAACTCAAATGGGAATCTTTTGTTACAATAGAAGAGAAGTGATGTGGATTATTCAATTCGGGGTACATACCAATACCTATTACGGGTATAAAAATGGAGATGAAAACAAATAACTCGCGCGGTCCATCTACTAGTAATATATTATGAGGGAGCATTAGGAGGTGGTGTCGACGTGCAGTGGTGGTTTTATTTAATTTGTTTTTGGTCTTGGGCTAATATTTGGGGTCTTTTTTCATTGGGTTTTTGTTATAAAGTTTTGGGCTTCAAAACAATTTATATCACTTTTTTTTTCCTCTAAAATTTCTGGGTTCAAATCTACCAATTATTTAATTGTTTTATTTCCAGAATAGTATTTGTTTATTATTAAAGTCGTTATTTTATTTATACTCATATACGCATTTATTTTTGAAACATTTATACACAACAAATTTACTTCCTTTGAAATATTTATACACCACAAATTTACTTCCTACACAACATAGTATAAGCTTGTATATCGTTTGTTATTTATGAACTTATTTTATTGTTTCGAATTCGTCTCAGATTCTTGTATCTAAGAAAACACAGTGATCACAATTTATAAATCGAACTTTTTTTCTCAACTTTGAAAAAAAATTTATAAAAGAAAGTATCTTGTTATATGTTGGGGTTTTATGGAGAGGCATATATCGTTTACTTCCTTGCATGTACATCTGGCAAACGGGTCGGGTTGGGTGAGGTCGGGTCATGGGTCAAATTGGGCGTGAATGGCTTTGACCACTAATAAAATCATTAATTTTTTTTAGAAAATGAAAAAAGTTTAAATTTATTTTGCAATATAAGTACAAAATATTTTTAATCAATCTTCGAATATATACATGGTATTAATTACTACACTTATGAAAATTATTGTTGCCAAGTGTATATTAGGGTACATTAAAATGATTTGATATCTGTTTTTTATGAGTGTATAAAATTCTCATAAAATGTAAATAGTTTTTAAGAATACATGTAAATAGTTTTTAAAAATTCAACGATATCAAATGTTATAACAATGACATGAAGTAGGAGAAAAACCTTCCAAAAAAAAGTAGGAGAAAAGAACCATGTCTTTTTTTTTTCGGTTGGAAATACTTGTTGGTAGGGCTGTTCAAAAAGCTCGCGGCTCGGAGCTCGCTCGAAGCTCGCTCGGATTTAGCTCGGAAAAAGCTCGCTCGATTTGGCTCGGTTTAAAAGTGAGCCGAGCCGGCTCGGCTCGGTTAGAAAGTGAGCCTAGCTCGGCTCGGATCGTAACGAGCCGAGCTGGCTCGGTTCGGCTCGCTTTGTAGCTCGGCTCGGTTTAGCTCGAATTATTTTACTTATAATAAGTTTTAATTTTATATACATTATAATATATTACAAAAAAACTGATTATTATTTACATGTATATAGGTTTGTAATCTGATATTGTATTACAAACCTGATATTGTATATAGGTTTGAAGATTGATTACCATACTAATGAACTAATATTGTATTTTATTGAAATTAAAACTTATTTTGCGTTGTTAAACTTGATTTTGGTTTGAATTGTATTAAGTTGAACTTATTTTGAATATATTCTTTTAAATTATTGAATAATATTTTAGGCTATTAAATTTTAAGAGGTATATATTAGTTTTTTTTTATAAAATCGAGCCAAACCAAGCCGAGCCGAGCTAGCTCGGTTTAAAACCAAGCCGAGCCCGAGCTTAGATTTTCAGCTCGGTTTCAAATCCGAGCCGAGCCGAGCCAGCTCGGTTTATAATCGAGTCGAGCCCGAGCTTGGCCTGGCTCGGCTCGGCTCGGCTCATGAACAGCCCTACTTGTTGGTAAGTACATCATGCAACTCCTATCCATATACAGTGAAGTTATTATTTTCTTTTAATGCATAACTATCTTTAAATAGAAATCTAAAAAAATTCATGCTAAAAATCATAATGTAGTGTATTTTACATAACACTGCCCCTGTATACGTCTTTAAATAGAAATCTAAAATAACCAAATAGTTGCGGACCTAGGAATACACTAGGGGTGCGAACGAAGGGTTTAACAAAAATTTTAAGAAGTGCAATCGGGATTTTGTGCTATAAAATACACTAAATTTTCTTTTTCAAATGGTGTGCCCGCCCACCCAGCCCTCTACCTAGGTTCGCCCCTACATATAAATATTTTACATAATACTGCTCATATGTAATGTTAAGAGGAGTGTTGATAAACACGTAACCGTCTTATTTATGTATTTAAAAAAATAGCTATAAGCGTTGAAGTTGTTTCGCTTATTTGAACTTCAAACTACAACTACTTATGTATCAAGCGACCCTCCATGATTGTATGATTATATGTTTGTATGTATATATGTATATTGATTATATGACGTTTGTTATCTAAAAGTTATAGAAAAAGTTTAAAATCCGCCTCCCGTGGCCCAGTGGGTTATTCCCATGGGGTTAAGTCGGCCGGTTTCCTCCTTGGAGGTCTCCGGTTCGACTCCCACTTGTGGTCTTAGGGGGGGGGGGGGGGGGGACGTCCCAATGATGGATCGTATCCTACCGAGGCATGGTGCGGTCCTGAGGGCAACCCGGTTTTACCCAGCTGTTACCCCAGCGAGTCTCTCGTGTGGGGGCAGTATGGTTTCCGGGCGGAAGTCAGCTTGCGCAACGGCCGGGGCCCGATCGAACATCGCGTCCGGAAGAGCGGGGCTGACGGGGGATTGTCTTCGACATGAACCCGGTGACCGATAGGTCTTGTACATTGAAAGTCACCTTCCAAAAAAAAATAGAAAAAGTTTAAAAGTGACATATTAGTCAAATGATTTGATTTACTTTACAATAACAAATTACCATCACAGATTCAATAACTATACGAAACTATAATAATAAACCAAATTGATTCCGGTTATTTTTATCATAAATGATTTTGGAAGACATTTAGATTTATGATAATAAATTATATTATACTAAGATATGTATATCTTTTTATTTTTTTTGGAAGGTGACTTTCTCTGTATAGGACTGAATTGGTCACCGGGGTCATGTCGATGACATTCCCCCGTCAGCCCCGCTCTTACGGACGCGATGTTCGATCGGGCCCCGGCCGTTGCGCAAGCTGACCTCCGCCCGGAAACCATACTGCCCCCACACGAGAGACTCGCTGGGGTAACAGCTGGGTAAAACCGGGTTGCCCTCAGGACCGCACCATGCATCGGTAGGATATGAACGCACATTCAAAAAATAACCAAATTTAAATAGAAAACTACGAGTGTCTTATAACATGTTATTACATGATATTTTCTGAATATATTAGAAATCAGAAAGTAAATAAATAATTATGTGTTTATTATGCTATCACATAAAATGAATTATGTGTTTATTAGAATTCTTTTCATAAAAATGTCAACGTCCCTATTTATGTTATTAAATCATGCATCTTTGGATTTATGTTAAGTATATTATTTATAAAGATTTATGTTAAGTATTATTTATAAAGATTTCTGAATTGACTACAATAAGTAATCACCGTTACTTTTAATAATACAAAGTTCAAACAAGTGTATATGTTTACATCCAATCGCTAACTTTGACATGAGAGAAATATATAAAGTAATATAAATAAACTTTGGAAAAGGGTTAATCTATTCACACACCCTATCTGCCTATTTAGACACCCTTTTGCCTCGTATAGGCCTATACGAGGCGTATAGGGTTACATCAAAGTCAGTGTCTGACTCATGTCACTTCTGGTTTGACTGCTTCAATATGCCTCGTATAGGCCTATACTGGGCGTATAGGGCCCCTCGTATAGGTCTCATATATGACCCTTTGCCCCTTATATGCCTCGTATAGGCCTATACTGGGCGTATATAAGGGTTTTTTTTAACAAACATTTTATACAATATTAATCGTTTTAGCAAACTTTTATACAAAAACAAGTTTTTTATTTTAAATAATTAATATTAGGACCCCTCGTTGGTGTTTTTTTGAGTTGAAAATTGGATGTTTTGGTAGGGTAATTTGATTGTTTTTGGAGGGTGATGTTTTTTTGAGTAAAAAAATGGGTGTTTTGGTGGGGTAATTTGAGTTGTTTTTTAAGAAAAGTTTTATTTTTTTATAAAAATATTTTACAGTTTTCAAGATCGGCCTTTAAAAATATTCGATCGTAGAAATATTACATTGTTTTTAACATATAGTAGTATAGGTGTCGTATAGGTCCCTTATAGGTCTTGTATAGGCCTATAGGCCTATACGGGACCTAAACCACACCTATAGTCCTATACGAGACCTATACTACACCTACATGCCTATACGAGTGTTGTATCTTATCATATAGTCTCGTATCGTATTGTATCGTATCGTATAGTACAGTGTAGTATAAGTCTCGTATAGGTCTCGTATAGGCATTGTATGGGCCTATGGATGTAGTATCGTATCCTATAGTATCGTGTTGTATTGCATCGTATCGTATAGTGTAGTATAAGTCTCGTATAGGTCTTGTATAGGCTTATCGTGTTGTATCGTATCGTATAGTGTAGTATAAATCTCGTATAGCTCTCGTATAGGCATTGTATAATTAATATTAGTGTTATTATAATTAATATTAGTGTTATTGATATTAATATGAGTTTTTTATAGTTAATATTAGTGTTATTGATATTTAAAAAGAGAAAACAAAAAAAATAAAAATAGACACCTAGTATAGGGCTATACTGGGCGTCTATGTGCACAAAAAGACCATTATACCCCTGAATTAGGCCTATACTTGGGGCAAAACAGGGTTATAATGGTCTTTTGGACCCCTCGTATAGGCCCAGTATAGCCCTATACTGGGCGACTATTTTTATTTTTTTTGTTTTCTCTTTTTAAATATTTAAAAAGAGAAAACAAAAAAAATAAAAATAGACGCCCAGTATAGGGCTATACTGGGCGTATACTGGTGTCCAAAAGACCATTATAGTCCTGTTTTGCCTCCAGTATAGGCCTAACTCAGAGGTAAAATGGTAATTTGAATTATATACATACGCCTCATATAGGCCTATACTAGGCATATAAGAGAGGCAAAAAAGACCAATTTACCCCCAGTATAGGCCTAAATCAGGGGTTAAATGGTCTTTTTTCGCCTAGACGCCCAGTATAGACCTATACGAGGCAAATAAGACAAAATATGACATAATCATAGATTCTCTTGGAAATTGAAAAAGGTTATACGCCTCGTATAGGTCTATACGAGGCGTCTTGAAGGGTGTGAAAATAAGGAGTTGGGTGTGTGAATATGTAGACCATTGGAAAAAGATAATATAGTTTAATCTGTGGGTTAGTATAACTTGTTAGCATTGTTTTCAGCACCAAGCTTTTTCTGTTTTTTAATCATCTATTTTTTTTAATAGTATTAACCTTTTATACTTATAGCCATTTAATCATCTGTTAGGCTAGAGGGTATGGTGATGGTCCTCCAAGGGAGGATGATCCGCCACGTAGGCGTCACGTCAAAGTCCTCTCAAGGATGGTCCATCCCCCAAAACTAGAGGGTATGGAGGATGGTCCTAGTCATAGTCCTCCCCACCACTTTTATGTTTTTTTTTTAATCTTCTACTTTTTTTTTTAACATTTAACAAATATACTAACAAAAATATTTTTATTAATATTAAAAGACATTATATAAACATAAAAAAAACATACACTTAATAAAAAAAACATAAACTTAATAAAAAAAACATAGAGTTAAATAATTTGATGCTTCTTCATGATGTCGGTTTGTAGTTTTTTCAACATCGAACGTTTCGGCTCAGGATACTCATCGACATCCATCGTTATTATTTCTCATTCCTTGAGCCGAATTTTTTCATCGGAAATTCGGATTTTCTCATTCGACAATCGGACCTTCTCGCGTAACTTTTCTTCCGCTACACGAGTTTTTTCTTCGACGGTCCGCTCCTTCGCCTTCGCCTTTTGGGCCGAGACGTCCGTGTACGTTTTAAAGTGTTCCATAAACTCTTCCATCTTCGGGTCCACCTTTTCCTTTTCTTTCCCCTTGGCCCGCTCCTTCTTTGATTTGTCCCGGCCCGGTGGGCGCTCCGCTTCATGTACGGCGTACTCCTCTTCGTCAAACTCGGCGTCATCATTTAAGTTTATGTGACACCTCGCGTCCGATCCACCGGCGCTAAAACTACCCGTTTCCAATGTTTTTTGGCGTTTCGCCATCTCCACCTCGTTGGGAATCGGCGCCCATTTTGGGTGCGTTTTCAAAATTTCCCACGCGCGAACGTGTGCAAAGTTGGTATTACCATTGTTCGCCTTATACTTCTCCAACGCTTGTTTGAACACATCATCGTCGCTCATGCCGCTACGACGCCCACTTGTATATATTTTATTATATTCGTCGCAAAACTTTTTGACGAACCCGTTCATTTTCCGCCACTTTGATGACACCGAGTCGATATCTTGATACGGGCCTTGGTCCATAAGCTCGAGGAACTTCGCCAAAACCTTGAACCAAAGCCCGTCACCCGTTTGATTATTACCTATAAAAAACAAAATATATAAAGTTAAACAAAATAAACACACTACAAACAAAAATTAAAAAAATAAACAAACTGTTAACAAAATGAAAAAACTTTAAACAAAATAAACAAACTGTTAACAAAAATTTTAAATTTAAAAAAATAAACAAACTTTAAAAAAAATTAGAAACTGTTAAGAAAAAAATTAGAAAAACAAACTTTAAAAAAATCTTTAAACTTTAAAAAAATGTATAAACTTAAAAAAAAAATACCAACCTTTTGTCGGGTGTGTAGACGTGCCTATGTAAGCCTTGGCTAAGGCTTCTTCTTCGATTGGCGTCCACGGTTTCGACTTCGGTTTGGGCGGTTGATCAACCACCACTTGCTTGCCTTTTTTTCGTTTGCCTTTTTCTTTAGGTGGCTGGGTTTCGGGAACAACCTCCACATCGTCGTCGGGTTCGGATTGTTGAACGGGTTGCGTCGGGATCGGTTGGGGTTGAACGGGTGGTGTCGGGTTCGGTGGGAAATTAAAAACACCCCGCATCATCATTTGTTGAAGGGCTTGATTTTGAGAGAATTGAGCGAATTGGTTCGGTGAGTGTTGGAATGATGCAAACGCATTTGATGAATATTGCGAGAATTGGTTCGGTTCTAGCGTCGGATAATATCCCGGAACCGAGAAAACATTCGGTTGGGTCGGGTTGTTGGGATTGTTCGGGTTGTTCGGATTGTTCGGGTTGTTAAAGGGATCCATGATAGAGTATAAGGTTATAAAAATAAAGTGAGAGGGATGAGAAAATATGGTTAAAATGGTGAATGGAAGGTGAAAATAGATTTGAAATTTATATAAATTATTGTTTTTGACCGTTGCCTTTTTTGGGAAATTCAAAATTTCTTTTTATTTTTATTTTTCTAACGGCTACTTTATGGAGGAGGACCACTTTTTTGCTTCGTCGCCATCGTCGAGACGGGGGGGATGGTGTTGCTGGCGTCCAGGGGCGCAACTTAGTAGAAGTCCGAGGGGGCGCCCGAGCCCTCGAACTTTTCGATGCGTAGTGTTATGAATAGTAATTTCGTATAGAAATTTTTTAGGTATATACGTTTCCATCCCCCCCCCCCCCCCCCCCCCCCGGTTTCGGAAAATTGGGGGGGGGGGGGCGAAGCTTCGCCAATGCTGGCGTCGCCGGACCGAGACGGGATGGGGACGTCCCCCTACCCTGCAGCCTTAATATTATTAACCTTTTATACTTATAGCCATATAGGTATTCGACAACTTTTAAGGTATTCAACAACTTTAATATGTAGCGGTAATAAAATTTACACACCTGGGTATTTTATGTTACCCTAACGTGACCGGTCTTCACGTTTTGCTTCCATATACATACTGTTGACATCATGTCATTGGGTATATACTTTTTTAATCAAGAGTAGGTCTAAATCAAAGTCTTGTGCATGGTGTTCTCAATCATTTTGGAGGCCTAAAGCAAACTCCAAAATTAGGGTCCTTTTCGAATTTAATTATGAGTCATCCCACCCATTTTACCACCCCTATTAAATATCATATACCCTCAAAGCAACAAGTAATAACCGAATTTCATGAGCATAGAATAAGAATACTGAAGACTATATATATATATATATATAGGGGAACGCTAAAATAAAACCACCTCGAGTTGTAAAAACTGTGAGAACCAGTTCCTAGCCATTAGATCAACAAGATGGATAGATAAGATTAAAAGTAACTAAAATTAATATTAAATATTTTTTATCTTATTATTTCTTTAATATTTTAATCCAAAAGGGTAGTTTAGTAAAATTACTCTATTTTGTTTTTTTGTCTTTATTGTTTTTTTATTACTTTTTTGTACTAATATATTAGTTTTATTTTTTAAACATATTTTTTTTATTAAAAGCATTTTTAAATTCAGATTTATTTACAGATTTTTTAGAATTTTTACGTTTTACGTTAAACTTTTTACGTTTTACGTTTTTACGTTAACCTTTTTACGTTTACGTTAAAAACTTTACGTTTTACTAACGTTTTACGTAAAACTTTTTACGTATTACGTTTTACTTTTTACGTTTTACGTAAAAAAATTTGCGTTTTAGGTTTTTACGTTTTTACGGTTTACGTTTTTACGTTTTACTTTTTACGTTTTACGTTAAAAAGTTTGCGGTTTAACTTTTTTTCACAAATTTTTTTTACGCAAAACGAACGCACCCAGAAATCGCAAACTCGGTAGCTGTCTCAGATAGATTGTTATCATCATCGACTGGGGAAAAAAAATATAAAAAAACAACAATATCAAAACAATGCGTATCTAAAAAAAAAACGGGGTTTGGCTCAGATTTTCCGATAATCAAAAGGATGCAAAAGTGGGGTTGCAGGTTTAAAAAACCTACCATCCACCGTCCTTGTCGCGCCATCGTCATCAAAATCTACGTTTTTTTTTTTTGCATCATCGCCCTCCAAATCCAAACCGATCAAAACCCACATAATCAAATAATACAAATGCATCATTCAAGCAACCTGCATCCATACAAAAAGCATTCAAACAAGTGCAAGTAACTTTTTCCAGATCCAAAAAACATTCAAACATCAAACAACGTCAAGAACCGAACCAAAACCATCAAACAACTCACCAAAACAGAGACACCCCTCCTCACCCCACCCCTCCACCCATCATTCACCGCCTTCGACACACCGCCCCCCTAACCCACCACAACAATCCCCCTTCACCGGCCACCGCCGCCAAAGAAAACGTCAAGATCAGAACCAAAAACATCAAAAAACGTCAATAACAGAACCAAAAAAATCAAACAACCCCCCAAAACAGAGACACAAAGAAAACATCGTTACCTTTGTCTCTCTTTTCATGTTCCACCACCACTGAAGAACTGAACCACCGGCATCACGCGCCGCCACGACAGTAGGGTGGCCGGCGATTACTGTGGCGACGGAGGGGGTGGGTGGGTTGTAGTTAACTATCGCCGGAGAGCCAACCGCCATAAACGGGATGAAAGAGATGAGAGGTTTTGGGGCCACCGACATCACGCGCCGCCACCACAATTGGGTGGCCGGCGATTACTGTTGAGACCGGGGGGGGGGGGGGGGTTGGCTGGTGGTTGTCGTCGGAAACAGGGTGGGTGAAAGGAATAGATGAGAGGTTTGGGGGGGGGGGTGCATGTTTTTTGTGGTTCTCGATGACAGAGATGAAAATGGGGAGAAGAAGCATTTGAATTTAAAAGACAGAAATGAAAGAGAAGAGTGAAGAGAGAGGAGAGAAGAAATAAAATACAAATGTCTGTAACAATTAATGAAGAGAGAGAGAGAGAGATTAGACATTTGGGGTAAATGACCAAACTACACTTTTAGTTGGCATAATATGATTGGTGGAGGGTGGTTCTCACGGTTCTTACAACTGGGGGTGGTTTTTATTTTAGCGGCTCCATATATATATATATATATGGTAGGGATTCTAAGAGAAGTCCACCCTATTTGAAAAACTTGAGAAGCAATCTGGACCACACATTTTCCCTAAGCAAAAAATGCAAAAAAAAGGTGAAAAAAATGCAATTTTTTTTTTTTGGAAAAATCACAGCTTTTTCTTTAAGGATTTAATTTTTTATTTAAAAAAATTTGTGATTTATACACATGTGTATATTGTTAATATTTTAACTATACATATATGTATATTGTCAATTATACATGTATGTATATACATGTTTAAAATTGAAAAAATATGTGTTATAAACCCTAAACCTTAAACCCTAAACACTAAAGCTAAACCCTAATTCTAAACCCTAAAGCTAAACTCTAATGCTAAACCCTAAAGCTAAACCCAAAGCTAAACCTTAATGCTAAACCCTAAAGCTAAACCCTTAATGCTAAACCCTAATGCAAACCCTAAAGCTAAAGCTAAACCCAAAAGTTAAAGCTAAATCCTAATGCTAAACCCAAAAGCTAAACCCAAAATGCTATTGCCAAACCCTAATGTTAAACCCTAAACCATAAAGCTAAACCCTAAACCCTAATGCTAAACTCAAATGCTAAACCCTAGGTACTAATGTTAAACCCTAAATAACAATTATTTTTCAATTTTAAACATGTATATACATATATGTATGTTTGACAATATACACATATGTATAGTTAAAAGATTAACAATATACACATGTGTATAAATCCCAATTTTTTTAAATAAAAAATTGAAACCTTAAAGAAAAAGCTCCGATTTTTCCAAAAAAAAAATTGCATTTTTTATATTTTTTTGCTTAGGGAAAATGTGTGGTCCAGAATGCTTCTCAAGTTTCTCAATTAGCCTACTACTTCTCACATGATCCTTATCCTATATATATATATATATATATATGGTCAGGATTTAGAGAAAACGGGTGAAAGTGTGAGAACAGTGAGAACGATTATGGATCATCAGATCAAAACAATCTATGGACTAGATGGTGCGGTGACGTTTTCATAAATAACATAAACTTTTTAAAGTGGGCACGCTTCCATAAGGGCAAAAAAGTAAATGTTCATCTACAAAGCGTGAGCGAAACATACATACTTCCCAGAGAAACCTCCCCAAAAACCAACGTAAAACGCGAAAAACCCTAGAAAACGCGAAACAACAAAAACTATGGCGTCGAAAGATCAAACCAGATCCAGAGGCAAAAAACACAGTGAGTTAACTTTGATTTACATTGTGCTAGTTTATGCTGCTTTTGGCGTTCTAATTTTAACAATAAATTTGCAGTTTCTACGAGTGTGGAAGGGGAAGCGTCATCTGCTCCAAAACGCCAAAAACCCAACGAGCAACGAAAGAAAACAATAAGAGGACAAGGTACAGAATGTTACTTTTCATGATGTTGTAAATACACTTTGATACTTTGTTGCCAAAATGCCAAAATTTGTATCGTTTGTTTAACAATGTATGAGAACGAAATTTTACATATATGTCATTGTCTTATTGAAAAAACATATATCATTCTTGTGTTACTAAATGCCAAAACGTGTATCGTTTGATAGCTTTGTTACTAAACGCCAAAACATGTATGGTTTGTGTTATAAACGCCATGTATCATCTGTTATTGTCTTATTCAACATCTACCATCTGTGATTGATTTATGAAACGCCATACATGTATCATTTGTGTTATTAAACGCCATAAAATAAAACGCCATGAAATCTTTGTTTATAGGCGAAGAGAGGTTGAGATTGAGAATAAATGTCCACACTGGTAAGGCCCAGAACGCCAATAAGAGGAAGGCATTAAGTCAGAATGTTAAGGTTGAGGAAGAACCATATCATGAGTTCAGTGGGGCTAGGGTTTTGTTAAGAGTAAAACCTACAAACTTGACTGTTTGGTTTATGAATCTAAACCAAAAACAAAGACAGGCAGTACACCAAATGGGGTTTGGTGCTACACTAAAGTTGAAAATAGACACCGTACCGACAATGCTTGGGAACTGGTTGGTTGAAAATTACAATGAAAAGACAAACACCCTAAACGTTGGCAACCATACCGTACATATGAATGAAGAATTTATAAACTCTTTAACGGGTATACCGAATGGAAGGGTGCCCGTGAACATGAAAAAAAGACCAACAACTAAAGACCAGGTGGTGGATGAGTGGAAAGCACAGTTCGAAGGGTTTGACTGGGTTAACAGACCAAGTGTGAAGCTCTACTTTGATGACATTTTGCCTGTGATACATGGCTTTGGGAGAGACTTCTGCCGAAATTTCCTTGTGGCATTCTTCACTATAATGGGGCATGCAAGTGACAATGCAGTCGTCAACAAACAGTTCTTACACAACGTTACACCAACCGTTCAAATAAACCAAGTGAGCTGGTATGGTTATATCATCCAATGCTTGCAACACGCCAAAACCGGATGGTCTCCAACAAAGCATTACACAGGGCCATTGATCATACTTGCGGTAAGAATAAAATTTCCCTATATAACATATATCATTTGTGTGTCATTAAAACGCCAAGAATATATGTCATTTGAAAAATCTATTTTTTTACAGCTTTCCTTGGTGAACGATGCTTGCAATAGAAAAAAATGGGACCGAAAAGAAGGATACCCAATTGAGTGGGTTACAACAGATACTCTTGACTTGTTTGAGAGTGCAATGGCAAAACGCCTTGTTGGCAATGAAGTAAAAAGGAAAACAGTTAAAAAGGCTAAGGAAGGCAAACCCAAAAAAACAAGAAAAATGTAGATTGTTGTTGATTATGAAGCTGGTGGTGATGATGTTGAGAATGAAGATGAAGATGATGTTGACAACGTTGATGACCATGCTGATAACGATGATGATGAGTTTGATGATGATGATGATGATGGTTTTGATCATGAAGATCATTATGATTATGTTGGGCTCCACCCTGTTGTGCAAAACGCCATGCACATCAATGATGAGAATGAGAATGAAAATGAAGATAATGAGGATGAAGAGGCTTCGCTTCAAAGGATGGTGAATGAGGATAAAGAAAGTCGGGAAATGATGTTTGAAGTTTCTGCATCAGGGAACCATGCTCTTGTCAGAGGAGTAACACAGTATGACAACATTTTTGCTGATGAAAAAGAACAAAATAATGAAACTGAAGAGGTATGTTGTTCAAATAATAAAAACCACAAAACTCCATGATAAACAAAATCCTTTTTTTTTTAATTTAACAAGAAATGGCTGATAAATTGGATGGGGCATACAAAGAATTAGAAGACTGTTACAATAAAATGAGCACATTGTTAAAACAGTCAAAGACTGAATACCCAAACAGCCTCCTGGTACACATTAAATACTCACAATGTCTGACATTGTTGGAGAACATCTCAAAATTTGTTGATGAAAATGCCAAGGAAGTGCCAGCTGAAAGAGAACAAGGTAAATATGAAACTGAGGTTGAAAATGAGGTGGTACTAGGAGGTGAAAATGAAGAAGGGGAGAAGGAGATGGCTGGAATAGAAAACGCCATTGAAGTGCAAACAGTTGATGAAAACACCAATAAAGTGGAAAATGAAGGAGAAGGAGGAGGTGAAAATGAAGAAGAAGGGGAGAAGGAGATGGCTGGAATAGAAAACGCCATTGAAGTTGAAAATGAAGGAAAAGGAGAAGGAGAAAGAGAAGGAAAAGGGGAAGGAGAAGGAGAAGGAAAAGGAGAAGAGGAAGGGGAGGCGGAAGGGGATGGAGAAGGAAAAGGAAAAGGAGAAGAGGAAGGAAAAGGGGAAGGAGGAGGGAATACGAGAGTAGAAAAAGAAAGGGATATGGCTGGTGAACAAAACGCCGACCCTCAACTGCTACAACAGCCCCAATATATGATGATGAGGAGGATACTATATTATCAGATGAAGATATAAACGAAAACGATATTGAGAGACTGAGTTGTGATTTCAAGACACTTGAATATCACATTTCCAGATACAATGGGGAAAAATAATTAAAAAGAATAGGGAAATTGGCCTGTAATAATCCCACCTATACTTTATTGGCCATTAATAATCCCACCTCAGAATATCCCCCCCACCAGTCCCACCTTTCACCTATTTTTCCTACAATGGTCCCCCGTTAAAAAACTTAACGGAGTTAAGCTTTTTTCCAAATTACAAACATATTTTTTAGGGCTTTTGATTAGAACGACGATACGAGTCCATTGATGTAAAACTTGCCTCGAAACGGTGCTCCAAACGATGAAAACAACGCTTCAATTCGGGTGTTTAAATTTCCAATTAACCAAAATCAAGTCACTTGGATCACCATTTCGAAGTAAGTTTTACATCAATGGACTTGTATCATCGTTTTGATCAAAAGCCCTAAAAATTTGTTTGTAATTTGGAAAAAAAAAACTTAACTCCGTTAAGTTTTTTAACGGGGGACCATTGTAGGAAAAATAGGTGAAAGGTGGGACTGGTGGGGGGGAATATTCTGAGGTGGGATTACTAATGGCCAATAAGGTCTAGGTGGGATTATTACAGGCCAATTCCCCAAAAGAATACTGTTGAGGTTTTGGAGCTGTCTAGACAAGATCTAAAACAAATGATTGATATAAAAGAAGGTCTAGATAATTCAAAGATGGTGGACGAAACAATTAAAGCAATAAAAAAACGTCTGCAACCTGCTGAAGAGACCCCAAAAATGCCTGTATTTGATAAGACACCAAACATCCCCCCAACAGAAACACAATACAGTCAGGCATTCATCACTGAACTAGAAAAAACTGAAGGGGAGATGGTAAACAAAAGTGTTGACCAACAAGGTGCAGTGTTTGATAAAACGCCATATGAGCAGCCACCATCTACAGCTGGGAAAAACCTCTTGGAAACTTTTGAAGAGGAAGAGACACCCAATAAACCCCAAAATGAAAACGCCATCAACACATCACCACCAAAAATGCCAAACAGGCCAGTAGTGCAGGAAAAGGGTGATGAGGACAAAACTCCAGACATCACAAAGTTGATGCAAGAAAATACAATTTTAAACCCTGAAGAGCTGCCTGGTGATGAAAACGCTGATAAAGATAATGAAGAGGATGAAAATATAAACAAAAAGACTGTGGGTGCAAAGGAGAAGAGAGATAAGAAATTGAGCAGGGCATGTTTATGACCTTATGTAAGGAGGTAAGTGTTTATACATGAAAATAACCTTGCCACATATATCTTCACTGGATGCGGTGAATATGAGTATGTACACTTCTCTCAAAATAAAACGTCAAACTTTCCATTTATCACGTTTACTTGAATATGCATGTAAAAACGATCAAAACGCCATGTATTAAAATAGAATGAATTTGTATAACTAAAACGCCAAATGATATTTTTTTAGGACTGAGGTGTTCAAGATGGGAGAAAAGTTTCTCATGAGGGTGATTTGTGAGAGCATGAAACCAGGATTTCAAGTACACGTCTCAATTATTCTATGTTGGGCACATATCCTAAACTATGAAGAAAGATACAAGGCTCCCGAATCACCCTCAATGTTATTTTGCACATAATTATTGCTGGTAACTCTTTTGCTATATTTAATTGATAAAATTATACTAGGACATTGTTTTGTTGTTTAAAATGTGGTACTCAATATTACAGAATACTCTGGCATACGACGAAACGACGAAAGTAAATTTAAGATACAAAGAATTCAACAGAAACATGGAAATTGTTATGAAAAATGCCCGTTTCAAAGGAGACCAGAAAAATAAAACCATCAAAGATTATGAACTGGTCTTCGTGCCAATAATATGGGCAAGACATTTCTATGTTGTATGTTTCAACATAAAACACGAAAGAGTTGATGTATTGGATAACAGCGTTGTAGAGGATGATCTCAGATCGAAGACAAGTATGCTGGATGGGTGGAAAAGTTGGTAAGTATCTTAAAAAATTTGTATGTAGGAACTATGTTCACAAAACGCCATACTAATATATGAAAAAAAAATGTGAAACTGCAGCACCTTGCTTTTGCAAACTACTTGCGTCTTAAAAAACACCCAAAGCATAAAATCATGAGCAAGGCGGAGATTGTCAGACAAAAGATGGATTGGAGGACAACGTCTAACGTGCTCGACTATGGGGTTTTCGCAATGAGGCATATGGAAACATACGTGGGGGATATGGCTAGTTGGAGAAGTGGTTTGGCAAAAGAAGATGCCCCAAATCAACTACAGCAGAGACAACTAAATGAACCGAGGGTAAACTACATTGTAAAAATCCTGCTTCATAGCGAAAATGAAAACAGAACACGATTGACAAAATCTGTAACAAAATTCTTGGCTTTAGGGGGGCAAAATATACTTGAAATTTATGACACATCGGACAAGAAAATAGCACAAAGGATGGTAGATTATGTAGATTAGCTTAAAAGCCATGGATTGTAAAATTTTAATGTTGACTAATGTGTTTTGCTTTTTAGATTATTGCATCTACATGTTTGGTTGTGTGATTTTCTATAATATATGTGCAAATCAATGAAAACGACATGATTAGAATAATTAACAAATAGTAACCATTTAAAACATAAACAACATTAAAAAAGGTTAAAAAACTAAATTAAAACAAGTAAAAAACACAAAAACGCCATATCTGTTAGATATCAATAGAACGTCATTCAAACATAAACGTCATTCGTAAAAAAATACTTTTTAAAAAAAACGCCATGTAAAACTAGCATAACGATGAAAAAGCCATTTCTATATATTTTTTTTTTTGCAACGGAATCATAACGCCAGTATTTAGCGGGAAGTGGACAATGCCAATCGTACCACCGCACATAATTTAGAGCGTTATACCACGTGGCCTGCCAGGATCCGTTCTCATCGTTCTCACACTTTTCACCGTTCTCTCCTGATCCCGTACTTGATGTTATTTACGAAAACGCCACCGCGCCAATCTAGACCATAGATTGTTTTGATCGGACGATCCATAACCGTTCTCACACTTTCCACCGTTTTTTATATATATATAGGATTAGGTTCAAACGTGAACATTTTCTCCAGCGTGAACTGCGTGAACTTATCTGAGCCCTTGATTTTGTAGATGATAGATCTTAGATCAATGGCACAATTGTAATTAAAGGTATAATAAATTTAATTTAAATTTTAATCTAAATGGTAAAATAGGGAAATTTCATATTAAAGATATGGAAACTAATTAATTTGTAATCCCCTAAAATCTCTGTATCAGTTTCAAGAATTAAAATGTGATTTAATTTGAATTAGTATACATACAACCTATGTGAGACCCTATGAGATCGACACCATCAAAATCACTCGAAAAATCCTCTCACTCTTTCTGTTTCGATAACACCATAACTCGCCGAAGAAGTCCGACGCCGTCGGAGAAGACGACCGGACATCGAAGCGCATCGGAGTTCACCGGAGAAACCCGAAGTCACGACGGAACCACTTCCCTTCGTTTTGGTACATTCCTTTAGTTACTGTTCTTTTAATCCTTGTTTCCTTTATATAAAAGAAGCCGCACGAACTCACTGAAAGAATACGTCGGAACAAGAAGAGTCGTCGGAGTTTACGACGGAACCCGACCCGCTACCAACTTTCGTGTTCGGTATAACCTTCTGTTCCGTCATTTTGTTTTGTTTTTATTACATACTAGAAACTATTACAAACCAGTGGTCACGGGTTCGACCCGGCCACTCATGTTTTCGCTCCAGTTCGTTTTTTTTTTTGGTTCTTTTATAAAACTAGGGGTATTCGAGCGTTCGCGCGTTGCGCGACATTAAATGTTAGTTTCAGTTGGTTGTAAGTGCGACATTAAATGTTAGTTTCAGTTAGTTGTCGGTGTAGGATTCCGTTAAATTAGTAGCCGAAGATCATTAAGTTATCATGTTGTTTTAACGGAAGCAACCATAAAAAAAGGGGTATGTCTAGCATACATATCAGTGTCATTAACATTTACTCATTAGGTACACTTTTTAGAAGGATGATGTGTTACGCCGCTTGACTGCCATCCTACCCGTAGTTGTTGTTCTAGGCGGACTAAATGAAAGACTGTTGTTAACTGGATTTTAGTCCGTGAGGGTGCCTTTGCCAGGCCTTTTGGACACTTGATCTGAGTCTGCAACCAAAAACTTGTTTGCTATTATCATTTGTTGAATATAAGGCAAGTAAAAAGCTGTTTAAGGTTAATATTGTGACGAAGAGGTTAACTTTCGTTTGAGTCTGCTTACCGTGGAATTCCAATTGTTGCTTGGCTGTGTTTCTAGTGTTTGCTTTTTCGGCTGGCGTGGTTGGATGCGGCGTCTTTATTGTATCAGCGAGACTGGAAGAATTTGGTTCAACGTTCTCAGTGGCTGCAAATGAAACTTTGTTAACAACCCGTTTCAATGTGCGCATCCTCTTGTCATGTTGTAGCTGGATGCTCATGTATGCTTCCTTGCCCATAACTGCGTACAGGGTTTTCATGGGGTCTTCATCTGCGGCTAGTTCTTCGAATGTAGAGTTGCTTGCCTGCACGGTCGAAAATCACTGGTTGGATTCTTCCTCAGTTATCGGTCACGGTAGTGATGTTTACATATGTGGTAGTGTATTCAATATTGGTTTGGATTGAAGATTTAAATGCGATGTCACTTACATGATATTCACTTTTTCTTGTGCGCCATCTCGTGTACAGAATTAGTGGCATAAGTTCAGAGACTCCAGGGTGTTCCATTATGAGACACGCCACACTGAAGTACACAAATTACAATTAGTCATGATAAACATTTTCCTTAAGTGTTTGAACTGTACACATGAAACCCACATTTCATGCAAAAAAAAAAGATAGAAAACGCCACATAATTCTCGATGAACTGATGCAAAGAAAACATAACCCACAACCCCAAACCAATTAGCCAAACAATAAAAGCATACTAAACAACAATTGCAAGAACAATTCAACCAGAAACTACCTAAGATGTAATCACGTTGCACAGTGCACACGAAAACATATTAAGTGATGAAGGTGTTCACGTTTCGGTTACCAAGTTTTGCCTCTGGACTGAACAGCAAACAAACTCTTTTGAGTCAGATTAGTCAAGCGAACCAAGTAAACTGTGAAGACATGGTTAAACTCAGAAGTTTGATGATTAAATTTTTTTTTCTCTTTGCTAGTTTCTATTAACTTTTAAAAAATGGAAATTGTTGAAGAAATTTTACATATAAAATAATCACTATATTAAATATCATGAAAATCAAGTTGTACTACGCATCCGGAAAAAAAAATATTAAGTAACCCGTGTGTTTATGATCCCCATTACCCAGTTTCGCTTCTCAATTGAACCGTAAACTATCCCTTTTGGGTTGAGTGACTTACACAGATCAATCGAACTCTTTAAAATGTCAAAATGTTATGAAAAATTACAGAATGCTCAACCTAGCCTTATGCTGAAACATTTGATGCCTTATAAACCACAACCAAGCAAAACACTTAAATCATAGTAAAAAACCACCAAACAAAATCAAACGGGTTCACAGACACACTTATTAAAAACCAAATCAAAATCAAACACATACCACCATGTCGACAGTTTGGTCGACCAGTGACGCTGGTGGCGTAGAACCCGTGTGGGCCCCGATTCACCAAGAATACCAGCAGATAAAAACCTCCATTTAACCACCCAATCCGAAGAAACTCACAGATCAGCCACCATCACCACCATCCATCGTCGTCTGAACCGGAGACCTTCATCACTGACCGACGGCCGGAACGTCAGGACAAAGGCGGCGGCGGGCGGCGGATCTGTGTTCATAGGCATTCCAGCGTCCTCTGAAACCGGAGACCATCGCCACTGGCCGACGGCCGTAACGACGGGAAACAGACGGCGGCGGGGCGGTGGATTTCATCGGCGTTCCTCTCTTTCTCTTTTGCCAAATGAAGAAGATAAACAGGGGTGGAGACCCTTTTATTTGCCCTCGTTTACACACAGTTAACAGTTAACTAAAACTGAGACATATATGCAAAAATAAACATACCTGAGCGATCAATTTTAAGTAGATTTGGAGGAATGGAGAGCTTGCGGTTGATCGAAGAAGATGAAAATGAGGAGGATGATAATCGTGGAGAAATTGAAAGGGATGAAGTTATTATAGAATGTTTTGATGATGTTTCTAGGTGAGCAAGTAATGAACAGTTTGTAAACGCCATGAAACCCTAATTAGTAAAGTTTTTCAGTGTGTTGAGAGCAGCTATGGTGTATTGGTGTGTTGTTGATTTTTTTTTAACTGGGGGAGATGTGCCAGCTGCCTACTCCTAGTTAGAAAAAAAAAATTAAAGGAATTGCTTCAAATGGGTTTCGAACCTGAGTCTACCGACTAAAATAGCATTGTATTTCGCACCAGTTCACTTCCTTCATTTGTGTTATATTTTGTTTTCATATGTATATAAATGCAACTTACGGTCGAATGATAAAAAGAAAAAAGACTTTTGTGGGTGCCATATGGCACCCAACGTTTGGCAGCCGCCCCATTCAACAAATCACATGAAAATGAAAACACTATTTCGGGGCACTTTTTTTTCACTATTCATTAGCTTCCTTTTTTAATATATGTATATAATGGAGAAGATGAGCATTAACAGTAACTAGACTTTAATGCAAATACAATTATATCCCTTTTCCTTTTAAACCCATACATTCCATACAGTTTATAACTCTTCTTATTTTATTTATTTATTATTTTTTTTCTTAAACATTTAATAATAACATTGTGTATTAGTTTTAATACAATTCATTTTCAGTAATAACCTGTCGAATCAACCGTTTACATGTTCATAAAACCTTATATATCAGTAACATGAATAATTAAAAATTCTATTATAATTTCTTTTAACATTCAATGTTAATAGTAAGTTAAATTATATTATAATATTTAATTAAATTGTAAACGTTAGCGATTATATTTAATCTACAACTTGTAACGAGTCCGTTATGTGTTTAGGATAATCATTCTCATTCTCTTGGAATTTCTCAATCTTTAGTCGTGCGTTATTACAAGAAATCGCAACGCAATCAATGTGAGTATACTCGATCCCATTTTAGCTTTAAACACATTTGGGTGCAACATGTATTCCATATTAAAATGTGAGAGGATTTTTCGAGTGATTTAAAGGCGCTGTACACATGTGTATTCTGATTTTTGCTCTGGTTTTAAGGCTCTGTACACATGTGTATTCTGATTTTGCTCTGTTTTTAAGGCGCTGTACACATGTGTATTCTGGTTTTGCTATGTTTTTAATGCGATGTACACATGTGTATAGCGTCTGTTTTTGTGATATCTCATATTTTTTTTTTGTGTATTGAATGTGTAAAGTTGTTGATGTACACTTGTGAATTATGCAAAGGACTAATTGATGAGTTTTTTGTGTTATTATAGGAGACGTCGTAAACGAGGAAAGTGGAGATGGAAGGTCGATAAGGATGATTCACGTATGAGGTCGATAAGGATGATTCACGTATGTTTGTTTACTTGGTCGATAAGGATGATTCAGCATACAACGCGGCGAATAGTTGTAAAAGACTATGTCTTTTTTATTTTTCCGATTATGTTGCGTTTATTGTTTTCACGAAACTGGAACTTGTAATTGTATGTTTTTTTTGGTTTGGCAAACATTATGGAAATTGTTATTTGCTTAATATAAAATAGGTTTACAAGTTTTGTTTATATGTATGTATTATGTAGCTAATTACACATATGTGCCATGCTGAGTACACATGTGTACTGTTCAATTCATATCAAAGTACACATGTGTATACCGTTGAAATATGAAGGTTACGTGAATCTTAAAAATCATAATCCGAATTCTGGTGGTGAAATCTAAAAAATAAAAATGAAATAAAAGATAATGTGGATAATGAATTTAAAATAGGAAAGATGTAACTTAAATCAATTATTAAAATAATGATTTAAATATAATTTTTTATATAATTACAATCATACCCTTAACAACTAAAAAGGAAATCAATGGTCCAGATCAGTTCACGCAGTTCACGCTGGAACCCTACCCTATATATATATATATAGGGTCAAGATTTAGAGAAAACGGTGGAAAGTGTGAGAACGGTGAGAACGGTTATGGATCGTCCGATCAAAACAATCTATGGTCTAGATTGGCGCGGTGGCGTTTTCGTAAATAACATCAATTTTATTACGTGGGCGCGCTTCATTAAGGGTAAAAAAAAGGTTAAACATCATTTATCACATAAAACACCGTTGAAATATAAATCGCCAAATAAATACAGAACGCCAATTTTATCACTGCGTAGTGTTTTCTGTGTTTTTATTTAAGCTCTCGGGTTACAAAAACGCCACAAAATGTGAAACGCCATAATATATAAACGCCAAGCTTTACATCCGGATAAATGTTAATTACATTTTTTTGTTATAAAAATAATATCCCGCCTAAACTACGCCTCAAAAAAACACCTTCTGTTTATCACACCAAAAAAACACACAGTGGTTCATAAAAAAATACAACTCAATGTAAAATGCCAAAAGATACAACGATGGCAAACATCTTTTCTTTGATACTCAGTAATGTTCTGTATGAAGTTTCGCTGAATGATTTATTAGATGAGTGGAGTAAGATTTTGCTGCATGAGATGGACAAAATTCTAGAAAGAGGGACTGATGACACCCATATGTCATTTTGTCTTCTTTGTTCTTGAAGAAGGTTTGGATGATTAGAAGAGACGTATCCCAGTGTAAATGCTACTTTGGACTCGATGATTATACTGAAGACGACGGCCAGATAGCATCCACCCACACGGAGTCGATCTATGTCTCTAACATCCACAAAGACACTTCAACACATGAACAAAGAAAATTAACCACGCCAAACCCAAAACGCCATTTATTTGTGACAGTTCTTGTAGTTTCAAAAGAAGAAAGATACCGATGACACTGAAGATTTAGATCATAAATTGCTTCTATTTGTTTTTTTTTAATTTTCTTTATCTGTTTTTTGTTATGTAATTTCAGCTAAGAAAACAACAAAAATACATTAATCCTATAATGAAAAATATAATAAAACGCCAAACGGGCAAATGCTTGTAAAACGCCATCATGCCATAAAACGCCCCAAAAACTACCAAACTATAATAAAATTACTTTGAGTAAACTGCCATTTTGGTCCCTGTGGTTTGGGCACTTTTGCTATTTTAGTCCAAATCTCAAACTTTTTAAATCTGGGTCACTGTGGTTTCACTTTTATTGCCATTCTAGTCCAAAAGTGAAATTTGACCAGAATCCCCAAATTAAACCCCCTGTTTTGTCATTTTACTCAGGGGTATTTTTGTCATTTTAAACAATAATATATATATATATATAAATAAAATAGAAAATCCTCAAAACTCAATTTGATTATATATAGTCATCATCATCACCATCCCAACGTCTGCATATGTTTCTTCTTTCTTTCTTACCCTAGCAACACCACCCCTCTTCTTCTTTCTTTCTCACCCCGACATCACCACATGCCACCACAACCACCATTTTTTTTCTTTTTCTAACCAGTTCAGATTAAGAGCCAAAAACCAAAAGCCATAAGTTTCAGATCCATCTCTTTGACCGAAATCCTAGCCGCAAGTTTCAGATCCACCGCTAAATCTGACACTTGTCACTCCCGATCTGGACAAAAGAAGAACAATCAACTTGAAACGCCTTACCGAAATCTGACCGGAACCCTAGCCACTGTCGTCGGAGGCGGTGACTAGGTCTCCGAAACACCATTGTTGTTTTCTTCATGGCTCGAACAACCTTCATCCCTGTCCTTTTGTCTCTAGGTCGTTATCACGAAACCCCAGACTCGGTGGTGGTGGTGGCGGCGGCGGGGGCTGGTGGGTAGGGATGGTAATGGCGGTGGTGGCGAGGGTTAGTGGGTAGGGGTGGTGTCTGATTGGGGTGGTGAAGCTGGTGGCGGTGTCTGGTTGTGGAGAGGTCTGGTGGTGGAGGGGTCTGATGGTGGTTGTCGCAACCCCCGCCCCCTATCTGTCCCGGGAAAGAGCGGCCGCGAGACCAGTTGTGGTGGTATCAGTTTCTGTTTATCATTATTTAATTTGGCAGCGGAAATTTCATCAGGACCGTAGTTAGGAAATGTTTATCAGAGTAAAACCACCATATTTTATATTAATAAACACATGGGTAAAACCCAAGTTTCTTATTACAACATGTTTATAGGGATAAACCCTATTTTATTGAATTTAAAACATCGTCTTTTAGGTAACTTTTATAGCCACATTTTTCCAAGCCGTCAGTGCTCTCCAGCTGGCTTTCTTCTAATTGGCTTTTACATTTTGTTACGTGAAACGCGTTTTAAAAACATTTGTCAGTGGGAAATACTGGTGAGTGAATCCCAGTTTAATCAAGAAACATCTTATCTTTAACAGTATTGAGAGCAATCACATTGTTTATTTCTACACAATTACTCATTCAGTATTGTCAATCCTGACTGGTGGGTCATATTACACATTGGCTAACTCATTGTCCAATGGTAACGTGTTTCACATTTTGTATACAAAACCCCAACATACCGGCAGTAATTGAAGAACTACAAAGACTCAATCACTGCTTAATAGCATTGTAAAATATTTAAGGTTTTGTAAAAACAAATTACGAAAAGGAGATTACTCACATTGCTGATTTAGGTTTCTTCTAAGGTTTCCTAGAAATTATCTATAATTTACACAATGTACACGCGTTAGTATAATAACCCTTTTATTTACAACTCCCCGAGACGGTATTTCAACGACTACGTCGGGCAGAACCTCGACAGCCGTTACGGAACCCTGTAGCGATCGGGCAGCATATCTAATACGTAACCGGGGTTATAATACTTACAATGGGGCAGAACTTCGTTACTTAGGGGGATATAATACCCGTATATTATGCCTACTATGAGAGAATTTCAAGATTTAGAAAAAGAAATGAACGAGCAGACTGAAGATCCGATGCCCTCTACTTATAGGGCCTCATTTCGAGTTTCTCGTGGCCCGCGTAAGGTGAGACCTCGGGTTACGCGGGCCGCGTAGTAGGGTAATAGGGGCTAGGGTTGACTGGTCATCACGAGTAGCTCCGACACGATCGTGACACGTGGCAGCACCGGGTGCAGCCCTGATTGCAAGCTGTCGCGGCCCGCGTAAGATGTAGCCAAAGGCTACGTGGCCCGGGAGCGACTGTATTTTCTGATTTTTATTTAATTTTTATAAAAATAAAGGTATCCGGGCTCGGTTTTCGCATATGGGGTGTATTTTAAGACATATGGGGGTATTTAAAATATATTAGGGTATCAGAAAAATATTCAGGAGGGTTGTTATATTCTCCCCACCTTGTTTTAGAGCTCCTCCTCGAGGTCTACTGGAACAGGTGTGGGTATTTCCTTTGCATTTCTGATTGAAGCTCCCACGTGTATTCTGGTCCTCTTTTGGAGTCTCACTTCACTTTGACTAGAACTAGTCTCTTGTGCTTGAGATTCTTAACTTTCCTGTCTTCAATCTGTAGAGGCTTCTCTACAAACTTTAACTGTTCATTTACCTCTATATCCTTAAGAGGCACTACTAGCGATTCATCAGCTAAACACTTTTTGAGATTAGATACATGAAATACATCATGTATTCCTGCCATTTCCTCTGGCAGTTGTAACTGATAGGCTACAGGTCCTATTCTTCTAATAATCTCAAAAGGTCCAACATACCTGGGGCTTAGCTTTCCCCTTTTGATGAATCTTACCACTCATTTCCAGGGAGAAACTTTTAATAACACTTTATCTCCTACTTGAAATTCCAGTGGCTTTCGTCTGTTATCAGCATAACTCTTTTGTCTATCACGTGCTGCTTTTAGTCGTTCCTTGACTTGAATGATCTTGTCTGTTGTTTCTTGTACTATTTCAGGTCCAGATAGTTGCTTTTCTCCAATTTCTGCCCAACAGACTGGCGTTCGGCACTTTCGTCCATAAAGTGCTTCGAATGGTGCAACATTGATACTTGTGTGATAACTGTTATTATAAGAAAATTCTACCAATGGTAAATGATCGTCCCAATTACCTCCGAAATCAATTACACAAGCTCTAAGCATATCTTCCATTGTCTGAATTGTTCTTTCGCTTTTATCCGTCCGTTTGAGGATGATAAGCGGTGCTTAGATTCAACTTGGTTCCCCTTGCTTTTTGGAAACTTGTCCAAAAATGAGAGGTAAAACGACTATCTCTGTCAGAAACAATTGATAGAGGAATTCCATGCAATGATACTATTTCATTTACATATAATTTAGCTAGCTGTTCCATACTGAAAGTTTCTTTCATTGGTAGGAAATGAGCTGACTTGTTTAGTCTATCTACAATCACCCAGATTGTATCATTACCTTTTCTAGTTTTGGGTAATTTAGTAACAAAATCCATTGTTATTAATTCTCATTTCCATACAGGCATTTCTAACTGTTGCAATAGACCTGTGGGTTTCTGATGTTCAGCTTTGACTTGTGAACAAGTTAAACACTTTGCAACATATGCTGCTATATCCTTTTTCATTCCTATCCACAAAAAATTCTTCCTTAAGTCTTGATACATCTTATCACTTCCAGGATGCATTGTATACTTAGACTTATGGGCTTCTTCTAATATACGGTGACGTAGGTTTCCTAATTTAGGTATCTACATTCTTTTCTTATGGAATCTCCAAATTCCATCTGTTCCTTGTTCTAATTCCTTAATCATTCCTTTTAATTTTTCAGTATCATCCTTGATTACTGATTCTTGTGCTTTTCTGATCTGATCATTTAAATCTATTTGCAGATTTAATTTAAGAGAACGTACTCTTTTTGACTTTTCATGATACTTTCGACTTAAAGCATCAGCAACTACATTTGCCTTTCCTGCATGATACTGGATATCACAATCATAATCACTAAGCATTTTCATCCAGCGTCCTTGTCTCATGTTTAATTCCTTTTGCCCAAAAACATACTTTAAACTCTTATGGTCGGTGAATATGGTAAACTTACTACCGTATAGGTAATGTCTCCAAATTTTAAGGGCAAAAATTATAGCTCCTAACTCTAGATCATGGGTTGAATAATTCTCTTCATGATTTTTAAGTTGTCTAGAGGCTTAAGCTATAACCTTTTGACGTTGCATTAATACACATCCATAACCTAGTTTGGAAGCGTCACAAAAGATTACAAAATCTTCAGTTCCTTCTGGTAACGCTAGTATGGGTGCATGGATTAATCTTTGCTTAAGAATTTTAAAGGCTTCTTCTTGTTTTGGTCCCCATTCAAACTTAATGGATTTACAGGTTAACTTAGTTAAGGGAATGGCTATTCTAGAAAAATCTCGAATAAATCTTCTATAATAACCAACCAATCCTAAGAAACTTCTAACCTCAGTTGGTGACTCAGGGGTTTTCCACTTGGTTATCGCCTCGATCTTGGTGGGATCTACATGAATTCCTTCATGATTGACTAGGTGTCCAAGAAATTGTACCTGTTCTAACCAAAACTCACACTTCGAAAACTTAGCATAAAGCTTTTCTTTTCTCAATAAACTTAGAAGTGCGTGCAGATGGGCTGCATGATCTTCCTTGTTCTTAGAATAAATAAGAATATCATCTATAAAGACAATTATGAATTTATCAGAATATGGCTTATATATTCGGTTCATCATGTCCATGAATGCAGTTGGGGCATTGGTTAAACCAAATGGCATGACAGTAAATTCATAATGGCCATACCTTGTTCTGAAAGCGGTATTAGGAATGTCCTCTTCCTGTACCTTTAATTGATGATATCCTGACCTTAAATCGATTTCAGAGAAAAATCGTGCTACTTGCAATTGATCAAACAGATCATCTATTCTTGGTAATGGATACTGATTCTTAATCGTGACTTTGTTCAATTCACGATAGTCAATACACATACGCATTGATCCGTCCTTCTTTTTAACGAATAAAATCGGTGCTCCCCAGGGTGATGGACTTGGTAGTATGAATTCTTTCTCTAACAATTCATCTAACTGTTTCTTCAGTTCCTGCATTTCTGCAGGTGCCAAACGCTAAGGTGCTTTGGCAATTGGTACGGTTCTCGGTATTAAATGAATTCTGAATTCAACTTCTCTATCTGGAGGTTGTCCTGGTAGTTCTTCTGGAAATACATCTGAAAACTGGGATACTACGGGAATATCCTTTAATTCTTTTACTTTAGTGTTAGTGATTATAGACATCAAATACACTAATGATCATTTCCTTATATAACTTGCAGTTTTCATCACAGAGATGAGTTTTGTGGATTTAGAGAACTTATTTCCTTTAATTGTGATCTTTTCACCCCTTGGTGAATTTACTTGAATTGACTTTTGATCACATAAAATACTGGCTTTATTGGCTACCAATCCATTCCTAACACAACATCAAATCCTGCCAGATTCATTGGGTAAAGGTTTGCAATAAATTTTTGATTTAAAATTTCTATTCTTGCTCCCTGCAAGATTTCAGAAATCTTAATGGTTTCACCATTTGCTGTCTCTACTAGACATTCTTGTGGAAGTTTAGTTAATGATTGATTAAGAAGTTTGCAAAATGAAGTATTAATAAAACTTTGGTTCGCACCAGAGTCAAATAATACTTTAGCAAAAACATCATTAACTAAAAACGTACTTGTGATCACATCCGGGATCATCTTTGCTTCTTCTGCAGTTAGAACAAATGCTCTAGCATTTTTAGTGTTCTTGGGGTTTGTAGTTGGAGCTATCTTTGGACAATTGGGCTTGATATGACCTTGTTCTCCGCAGTTGTAGCATATTCTGTTGCTAGGCTTTTTCCTGCAGTCTTCCTCCTTGTGTCCAGATATTTTGCAAAAGTTACAGTAGATGGAGCATCTTCCTGAATGTTTCCTTTTGCAATACCTACAGTAGGGTGCAGAGGTCGAACCTACATTTTCCCCACGGCTAGAATTTCCAGAACGGAATTCTTGGGTCAGCTTCTGGGTTAGGTTCCTCCTTTGATCCTCTTCTCGCGTACGGACTAATTCATCTGTCAAGGTGTTGGCTAGTTCTACAGATTCTTCTATGGTTTGAGGTCTAGCTGCCTTGACTACATGTCTAATCTCCCCAATTAATCCCCAGATGTAACGGGAGATTAAAACTGGTTCAGGTGATGCAAGGGTTGACACTATTCGGGCATATTCAAAGAATAAAGTAGCGTAACCCTTACTATCTACCCCAATCATCATAAGGTTTAGGAATTTGTTTGCTATCTGTTCTTTCTCATTAGGAAGGCAGAATTTCCTTTCTACCATATTTTTAAACTCTTCCCATCCCATATTGTAAGTCCTATCACCTCCCTTTGACTGGAGGATAGTGTTCCACCATTCTAGTGCTAAATTCTTAAACAGATTTGAAGCAAACATTATCTTATCTTCTTCAGCACATTTACTTATTCTTAAGACTGCCTCAGTCTTTTCTATTCAGCGTAGAGATGCAACGGCCCCTTCATTGCCCGAGAATTCCATTGGTTTACAAGACCAGAATTCTTTGTAAGAACAACCGTAAGACACGGTTCTCCTTCTTTTGGGAATAGGCATTTGAAGTACGGGTCCATTGTTCACGCTATTTTCAGGTTCAGAGGGTCGCTTACTATCATGTTTACTTTTATTTTCGGCTTCCCTAACTGTTTTGATAATATATGGCATTGCATCTATTATCCCTTGTGCCACTATATGCTGCATGGCACTATTATCCACTTAGTTTCCATTATTGTTGTTGTTCGGATTCTCATTATCCAGGTTAATGTTACTCTAGTTATCATTATTCTGGTTTTCCTAGTTTACCTCGTCGTCCATCTGGATTTTAAACATTTACCAAATATTAATATCACCAAAATAATTAATAATTTGAGTAACAACCACGCAACACACATATTAACCAAAAGCGTCGATCATTGCGACTTTACTTTTTCTATTATAGTATTCGTCAAATACACACTAATACTAGAAATTAAAATTACAATACAATACTACTATGCATCGCTAACCACAAAGTGGTCTATATTATAACATTATTATTATTATTACACATATATATTATATTTATTATTATTATTATTTTTTTTCATTATTATTATTATTATAATATTATTATTACCAACTCCACCATCACATTACTGGTCTGGGTTCATCCAGTAATCCATGTTGCGCTCGTCGTACTTCCAGACGAGTCGCTCTCCTACCTGCCTCATTCTCTCACTACTCTCCAAGATTTCTTCTCCGAAAGTTCGGAATTCATGCACATTATCTGCACTCATTGGGGGTGCAGGTGCTGGTACTGGGTCCGGGTAATGGGGTATGGGATTCTCCTGAGGGTAAGGATTCTCTAATATCTCCGTAATATATTCATCGTTGTCGTAGTAGGGATCTAGAGGGTCCAATCCTGGATAGGCGGCTAAGTTCGGCATAGGTTCGTCGTTTAAGTGGTAGCGCGGCACATAATCCCTATGATCATCGAACCATGGATCATAGTCCGGGTCTAAGGGATTAGGGGCTGGTATCCTAGGTATTTCCTCAGGGTTGAAATCATGCATTTCTACTTGATTTTCAGGGTTTTCTTCTATCTCCATCGGCTGAGTAGGGAATAAAGGTAAGGGTTGTGGGGCTACTAGTTGTTCCAGATTTGGGTCAGCAGCAGTTGTTGCTAGGATATGGAAATTAGCTAGGCTTCTATTAAGCATATCCTGTGTATGGGCATCTGACTCTCGCTTAGCAGCCGCTAGAACTCTCTGCTGTTGCAACTTTCGCATTCTTTTTCTACGCTCAAAAGCTCCCTTACTAAACCATCCTCTCTTTTTCTGAGGGAATGGCTCTTCAGACTGAGCCTTAAAGATAAACAGCCCTTCTTCATTATCAGCAGCATACCCAGAGAGGGCTGGCTGTGAAGAGGTACCTTCACTCCTAGGTGACTCGGACAATTGACGATACACATCTGAGGGTCCTTGATCACTCATACTGAAAACTAACAAATAGTTAAATAACACACAACAATAAAATACAGATATGCACGTATTTCCATAATTAATTTCCTAACAATTTTGAATAATATATTGATGTCAGCAGAACACCTCTGTGGATGAATCAGTGGCTTAGCTCTGAGACCACCTTCTGTCGCAACCGCCGCCCCCTATCTGTCCCAGGAACGGGCGGCCGCGAGACCAGTTGTGGTGGTATCAGTTTCTGTTTATCATTATTTAATTTGGCAGCGGAAATTTCATCAGGACCGTAGTTAGGAAATGTTTATCAGAGTAAAACCACCATATTTTATATTAATAAACACATGGGTAAAACCCAAGTTTCTTATTACAACATGTTTATAGGGATAAACCCTATTTTATTGAATTTAAAACATCGTCTTTTAGGTAACTTTTATAGCCACATTTTTCTAAGCCGTCAGTGCTCTCCAGCTGGCTTTCTTCTAATTGGCTTTTACATTTTGTTACGTGAAACGCGTTTTAAAAACATTTGTCAGTGGGAAATACTGGTGAGTGAATCCCAGTTTAATCAAGAAACATCTTATCTTTAACAGTATTGAGAGCAATCACATTGTTTATTTCTACACAATTACTCATTTAGTATTGTCAATCCTGACTGGTGGGTCATATTACACATTGGCTAACTCATTGTCCAATGGTAACGTGTTTCACATTTTGTATACAAAACCCCAACATACCGGCATTAATTGAAGAACTGCAAAGACTCAATCACTGCTTAATAGCATTGTAAAATATTTAAGGTTTTGTAAAAACAAATTACGAAAAGGAGATTACTCACATTGCTGATTTAGGTTTCTTCTAAGTTTTCCTGGAAATTATCTATAATTTACACAATGTACACGCATTAGTATTATAACCCTTTTATTTACATTAGTAATACCCTCCCTGAGACGGTATTCCAACGACTACGTCGGGCAGAACCTCGACAGCCGTTATGGAACCCTGGATCGATCGGACAACGTATCTAATACGTAACCGGGGTTATAATACTTACAATGGGGCAGAACTTCGTTACTTAGGGGGATATCATACTCGTATATTATGCCTACTATGAGAGAATTTCGAGATTTAGAAAAGAAATGAATGAGCAGACTGAAGATCCGATGCCCTCTACTTATAGGGCCTCATTTCGAGTTTCTCGCGGCCCGCGTAAGGTGAGACCTCGGGTTACGCGGCCCGTGTAGTAGGGTAATAGGGGCAAGGGTTGACTGGTCATCACGAGTAGCTCCGACACGATCGTGACACGTGGCAGCACCAGGTGCAGCCCTGATTGCAAGCTGTCGCGGCCCGCGAGCGACTGTATTTTCTGATTTTTATTTAATTTTTATAAAAATAAAGGTATTCGGGCTCGGTTTTCGCATATGGGGTGTATTTTAAGACATATGGGGGTATTTAAAATATATTAGGGTATCAGAAAAATATTCGGGAGGGTTGTTATAGTGGTGGGCAAAAGGTAGAGAGAGGGAGTGAGGGAGATGATGGTGGCTAGTGTTGGTTGTTGAGTTGTGGCGGTTGGTGGTGATGACGGCTGGATGGAGATGTAGAAGATGTATTTGTTATGTTTGATGGAGAAGATGATGTAAATGGGGATATGAATATTAATAAGGGTATTTAAATGAAATAATAATTTATTTACTTTTAGTTTTTTAATTAAGAAAATGTTAAATTTAAAGCAGTTGGACAAAAATACCCCTGCACAAAAAGACAAAATAGGTAGGTGGTAACAGTAAAAAATTGGAGTTTTTGAATTTTGGAATAAAATGACAATAAAAGTGAAACCACAGGGACCCAGATTTAAAAAGTTTGAGATTTGGACTAAAATGGCAAAAGTGCCCAAACCAAAGAGACTAAAATGGCAGTTTACTCAATTACTTTGAACAAGTACTATTATAATAAATCTTAAAAAAAAAGCTTAAAACAATATGCAAAGAAAATAAAACAAAAAAGTCCCACCGTTATCTAAACGCCATTGGAAAACAAAACGCCATAATTACAGTCGTCAAAAGATTAGACGTGTTACACCATAAAAGCAGATGAATCTGAAAATAAAACACGGTAACTGCAAAAACAGTAAAATGAAACGACGGAAACATAATTACTAACATTTATTATATTGAAAGCCAAATACTTGCGGAATTCAATTATTTATCTTTTTCAAAACGCCATAATTACCTGTCATGCATGGGAAAAAAACCAATATAAAAAAGACCATGAGAACGCAACCTCAAACACGCCAAAAACGTTGACTAAAAATGCCACATATTGTCCAAAACGCCAAAAACTTCAAAAAATGGCTAAGGTTATTGCTTGGAGGTTTGAAAGGAAAGAGAAACGATTCATCATAAAGTTCTCTGATAGGAGAAGGGTGAAGGTAAGGACAATCAAAGCCCTGCTTGGTATGAATGAAGGGGTTCAGAGGGATATCCTGGCCTTTGGGGTTCCAATGGCCAACGATTGTGAAAGAACCCGAACTGTAATAAAAAGATTGAAGAGAAAATTTCCGGCAGAAGATGATGATGATGATATTGACGATACTCCTCAACCAACACTTAGCAGTTGGGTGATGCATGAAAAAGCAGGAACGATTGAAGTGACTTATCAACACGGGGTGCAATATGCAATGCCAACGGAGGAAATGTTGAAGACCGGGATGCTATCTCTCATTGAACAACTCTATGATTTAGCACATTCGAACTATCCAAAATCCAGGGTTACAATGATATTCAAGAATAGGCTGCAGCAAAGAAGAGACGAGCAAATGGCGTTATACACCAATCTAAAATTTGATGATGATGAATCTGAAGAAAGTGATGAACAAAGCGATGGGTACATCTCTGACGTAATCCCATCGACGGAAGACTATTAGTTTATTTTGATTTCGTATTATTGTAATTTTATAGAATATTAATCTATGGTAATCAATTATAAACAAAAAGACCCAAAACGCCAAAAAAATGACCTAGAAAACGCCATAACGCCAAAAAAATTAACTATGTGACACAAAAAGAATTAATTCAACGAGAAGAAATCTGGGAAAAACAGTAAAACGCCAAGTAATTAATGATTCTAGTTAACGCCAAAATTATCTTGCACGCCAAAAATGAAGTAGCATGTCACACGCGTAAATCGGGAAAGAAGAAGAATATTGAAAAGACAAAAAACCCCTCGGACCCTGATAATGTCCCGCGCCACGAGTTGGCCAGGATGCGTTCTCACCGTTCTCACACTTTTGGTCGTTTTCTCCTGATCCCGTTTCTATATATATATATATTCCAAACTATGTCTATATACTCATTCACTCAAGCAATTTAAGCAACCGTCGATGAAGAATTGTAGAAAGAAAAAGAAAAATATGATTATAAACACACAAAAAAAGTTCAACACAAGTAGAAACACCAAAACTAGGAAAACAAAATCAATTGAAGACAAAAACTAGTTTGTATAATACCTGAACCTTACGGTACGTCAACACAATGATATACGAATGGGTGATGAGAGTCGCCAAAACTCGAATCGGAATAGTTAATGGGGATATAACTTTATACCAGAAGACATATTAAGGTGGGACTATAGCAATTACGATTTAGGATAAAATAAATCAACAAAATTTGGAAATTTGTTCAATTAAGATAAACGAGCTCTACAATACTTTAAAGCATCAATTAGGGATTAGGGGAAACAATTTTTGTATCCGTCTGCGTTTTGAGACTCGGACATCGCATCTTGATGAGACGTTTCATTGCTTATAGAGCTTCGATTTCTGCGGAGACTCCTCGTGACTAATTTTCTGTTGCACATTAGATTTTATCTGTCTTCCACACATTATTCATGGATGTAAGCTGGGTTGAGTTGGGGGAATCAAGAAAGTGGTGGCCCAAAGCAGGAGCTTTATTTAGCTCCCCCAAAGGCCGACCCTGGTCTTGGACTAGATGGTGCTCCTTTGATGTTGGTAGACAGTAGTTTTTCTGTTTTGATGTGGTGGTTATGTTTCGGGTATTTGTAATTGATGCTTTGTACTTTGATGTGTAGCGTCTTCCTGGCTTTGGTTTTCTTTAATAAATATACCCGCCGTTAAAAAAAACATATTTGTGAATAATTATGAAATCAAGATAAAAAATATTCAAAGTCATTGTTAACTATCTTTTATTGTCAATTTACACAAGTGAGCAAGTCATTCTTATGGTTGAATTGGGTTTATAAAAAAATCATGAGTTTCATATAGAGAACAAGGCAGAACCAGATTCTCGCAAAAGATGCTTTGCACGGGCAAGGCATGAACTCAGGCTCAAATATGTTTTTTTTTTTTAATGGCAACAGAGAACACTTTATTATCCACAAAATCAAATGGACCATAGCAAGATGCTATGAGAACCATCACAGTACATCAAATGAAAACAGAAAAACAATTACATTTTTTGCAAACTAAACTATCCTCACCACGAAAAATAAAGCCAATCCTCCCAAGAAATCGATTGTACCTTTGTTTTATGCTTCATCCACTGAAAAGAATCATCCTTAATTTCTTCCATCATCTTGTATAACTCGCCGGCCCTTTCTCTAAAAATCCTTTCGTTCCGATTTTTCCAAATAACCCATGTTGTTAACAAGAAAACTGCATGTACAGCCTTTTTTCTTACCTTCGCCCAATTGTGATCGTTTAACGACTGAAAGATCTATCCAATTGTTTCTCTATTTGCGGCCAAGGGTGCTTTTACCCATGAAGCGACTTGGTCCCATACTTCTTTTGCTGCCCTGCATCTTACTAGAACATGGTCAGGCGTTTCATCCTCAATATTGCAAATCCTGCACCTATTCGAAGGAATCTAGACTCCTCTTTCCCTCAGTTGTGTTGCCGTCGGTAATTGAAGATTTCAAAAACTTAATCCCTGTAATTATAACTTTGAAAACAAACATGATTTTGAAAGCAAATTTGATAAAAAGAGAATGACTCACATTGCAGATTTAAACGGGCAGAGTTTAGCCTACTGATTTTAGCCTGGTAACCTAGATAAATAACAATGCACACGAAACTAGGTCAGTAACTTAATACAACTTTTACGACAACTCACGAGATTGAAACCCTCACGACGAATGACAAAGTATAGCCCAATTAAAGGCAACACTTAAACATCCATCGGACTGGTCTCCATCGATCGGACATTAAATCGTATCAGTGATCGAGTTATTACCCTGTTGTCGCGGCAGCGTTTCGTGCTGTGTGTGTGTTTTGTATTAAATAAAAGATATATCAACGTAGAAAGCGAGTTTTTACATCGAACCAACGCCGAAATTCAAGTGCCAAAGCCCTACTTATACTGAAAAATTGGCCCCCTCGCGTGGCGCGAGGACCTGTCGCGTGGCGCGAGGACACCCCCTCTAGCATAGGGTTGCCTCGTGTCTAACTAGCTTGGGTGAGTCGACGGTTTGTTAAAATTCGATTTCGACAATAAACTGTTTAGATAATATCAATTAGGGAATACCCCCCCCCCCCCTGAGTTTTAGGGGCCCTTATCCTAGTTTCGATTGTTCTGAAAATTTTGGGGTCATGCAATATTACTTGGGGGTCTCAATTAGGGTTTCCTATTGGACAAAATAAAATAAGAAATAATAGTTTTGGTGAGAGTTGTTACATCCTCCCCACCTTAATAAAAATCTCGTCCTCGAGATTTACTGGAATAAATGAGGATATTTCCGCTTCATTTCTGATTCCAGTTCCCAAGTGTACTCCGGTCCTCTCTTAGAATCCCACTTAACTTTGACCAACACTAGTCGTTTGTGCTTGAGAAACTTGACCTTTTTGTCTTCTAACTGCAGTGGCTTTTCAACAAATTTTAACTTTTCATTTACCTCTACATCTTGAAGAGGTACTACCAGGGATTCGTCAGATAGACATTTATTGAGATTGGATACATGAAACACATCATGTACTCCAGCTAGTTCTTCTGGTAGTTGTAAGCGATAAGCAACTGGTCCTATTCGTTGGATTACTGGGAATGGTCCTACGTACCTTGGACTTAGCTTTCCCTTCTTTCCGAACCAAACTACTCCTTTCCAATGAGAAACTTTCAAGAGTACTTTGTCTCCAACTTGAAATTCCAGTGGCTTGCGTCGATTGTCCGCATAACTCTTCTGGCGATCTCGAGCCGTCTTTAGTCTTTCCTTGATTTGAGTGATCTTGTCGGTGGTTTCTTGTACGATCTCGGGACCTGATAATTGGCTTTCTCCTATTTCTGCCCAACAAACTGGAGTTCTACACTTTCGTCCATACAGTGCTTCAAATGGGGCAGCTTCAATGCTTGAATGATAACTATTGTTATAGGAGAATTCAATTAAGGGTAGGTGGTCATCCCAGTTTCCACCAAAATCTATTACGCATGCCCTGAGCATGTCTTCCAGGGTTTGGATCGTCCTTTCACTTTGTCCATCTGTTTGGGGATGGTAAGCTGTACTTAAATTTAATCGCGTCCCCATGGCTTCTTGGAAACTTGTCCAAAAATGTGAAGTAAAGCGACTATCTCTATCCGATACAATGGAGAGTGGAACTCCATGTAAGGATACTACTTCGTCTACGTACAACTTTGCTAACCTTTCCATGCTAAAGGTTTCTTTCATGGGTAGAAAATGAGCTGATTTGGTTAATCGATCCACAATTACCCAAATCGCATCATTACCTTTTCTGGTTTTGGGCAACTTAGTAACAAAATCCATGGTTATTAGTTCCCACTTCCAAACAGGCATTTCTAATTGTTGAAGTAACCCTGAAGGTTTCTGGTGTTCTACCTTAACTTGGGAACAAGTTAGACACTTAGATACATATCTAGTTATGTCCTTTTTCATTCCTATCCACCAGAAATTATTTCTTAAATCTTGGTACATCTTATTATTTCCAGGATGCATGGTATACCTAGATTTATGGGCTTCCTCTAAAATCTTATTTCTTAATTCTCCTTGCTTAGGTATCCAAATTCTTCTTTTGTGGAATCTCCAAATTCCATCAGCTCATTGCTCTAATTCCTTTATTCTTCCTTTCATTCCTTCAGCATCATCCTTGATTGCTGTTTCCTGAACATTCTTCAGTTGTTCCATTAAATCTAATTGTAAACTTAATCTAAGAGCACGGACTCGTCGTTGTTTCTCATGATACTTACGACTTAAGGCATCTGCAACTACGTTTGCTTTTCCTTCGTGATATTGAATATCACAGTCGTAATCGCTTAGAATTTCCATCCACCTTCTTTGTCTCATGTTTAATTCTTTTTGCCCAAATATGTACCTTAAACTCTTGTGATCTGTATAGACTGTAAACTTACTCCCATACAGATAGTGCCTCCAAATCTTAAGGGCAAAAATTATTGCTCTTAATTCTAAGTTGTGAGTCGTATAATTCTCTTCGTGCTTTTTCAATTGTCTTGATGCATACGCAATTACCTTTTTGCGTTGCATTAACACACATCCTAATCCTAGCTTAGAAGCATCACAATAAACTTCAAAATCTTCTGTCCCTTCTGGTAAGGCAAGGATTGGGGTGTTTGTTAACCTTTGTTTCAAAATCCTAAAAGCCTCTTCTTGTTTAGGTCCCCATTCAAACTTAACTGTTTTACAGGTTAGCTTAGTTAATGGTACGGCTATCTTAGAAAAATCCTTAATAAAGCGCCTATAGTACCCAGCTAATTTTAGAAAACTTCTAACTTCTGTAACTGATTGCGGGACTTTCCATTTGGTGATCGCTTCTATCTTGGAGGGATCTACGTGAATACCTTCGTGATTCACCATGTGTCCTAAGAATTGCACCTCCTGTAGCCAAAATTCACACTTCAAGAATTTGGCGTAAAGCTTTTCATTTCTTAACAGAGTTAAGAGTGCATGTAAATGCTTACAATGCTCGTCCTGACTTTTGGAATAAATAAGTATATCGTCGATGAAGACAATTACGAATTTATCCAAGTACGGTTTACATATCCTATTCATCATGTCCATAAATGCTGCAGGAGCATTTGTTAGTCCAAATGGCATGACTGTAAACTCGTAATGACCATACCTAGTTCTGAAAGCAGTCTTAGGTATGTCTTCTTCTTGTACCTTCAATTGATGATATCCGGAGCGCAAGTCGATCTTAGAAAAATATCTAGCTCCCTGGAGTTGATAAAAAAGATCATCAATCCTAGGTAATGGGTATCGATTCTTAATTGTAACCTTATTTAATTCTCTATAATCGATACACATTCTCATCGAACCATCTTTCTTTTTCACAAACAACACTGGTGCTCCCCATGGGGATGAACTAGGTTGTATGAATCCTTTACTTAGCAATTCGTCTAATTGCTTTTTCAATTCTAACATTTCGGTGGGTGCTAATCGGTAGGGTGCTTTAGCTACGGGTGTAGTTCCAGGAATCAAATGAATTCTAAATTCTACCTCCCTATCTGGTGGTAATCCTGGTAGTTCTTCTGGGAATACATCCGAGTATTCTGATACTACAGGAATTTCATTAAGTTCCTTACCCTTAGTGCTAATGATTACCGAAATCATATACATTATTCCTTGTTTTCGTTCATAACTAGCAACTTTCATTACTGAAATGAACTTCATGGGTTTACGCGGTTTATCCCCTGTAACCATGATTACTTCTCAGGTGGGTGCACGAATTTCTATGGAGTTCTTATCACAAAGGATTCGAGCATGGTTGGCTACTAACCAGTCCATTCCTAACATGACATCGAATCCAGCTAAATTCATTGGTAATAGGTTTGCAGAAAATTTATGACCTGAAAGTTCTATATTTGCTTTTTGCAAAATCGTACCTATGTTAACAGAATTCCCGTCTGCCGTTTCTACTATAAAAACTTGCCTAAGTTTTGTTAAGGGTAGCTTAAGAGCTTGGCAGAATGAAGTATTTATGAAACTTTGGTTTGCACCAGAGTCAAACAGTACTTTCGCATAAACGTTGTGAACTAAGAACGTACCAGCTATCACATCTGGGATTAGCTCTGCTTCCTGGGTAGTCAACTGGAAGGCTCTTGCGTTCTTCTTGTTAGTCCCTTCAGCAGGTTTGGCTTTGTTATCTGCTGGTTTGACCAATTTAGGGCATTCTGGTCTGAAATGCCCAGCTTCTCCACAGTTATAGCAGACCCTTGTTTTCTTTCTGCAATCTTGTTCACGATGTCCTACAGCTTTGCAGAAGTTGCAGGTTTCATTACATTTTTCAAAATGTTTCTTTCTGCAGTTCCTGCAGAACGGCGGAGTGGAAGATTGCTCATTTCCTCTTTTCTTGAAATTGCTACTAGTATTACCCACACGGAATCCCTGGGTAATTTTCTGAGCCAATTCCTTCTTCCTGTTTTCTTCTCGCGTACGCACCAGTCCGTCAGTCAAAGTGTTGGCTAATTCCACCGCATCATCGATCGTGCGGGGTCTCGCAGCTTTGACAATATCACGGATCTCGCTAATTAAACCCCAAATGTAACGAGAAATAAGTACCGGTTCTGGCGAATCCAGAGTTGGTACAATCTGGCATATTCGAAAAACTTCGAAGTATACCCTCAGCAGTCAACATCCACCATTCGGTGGCTCAGAAATTTATTTGCCATCTGCTCTTTTTCATATTCAGGGCAGAATTTTCTTTCCACCAAACGCTTAAACTCATCCCAACTCATGGCATAAGCCATGTCACTTCCCTTGGCTTGTAAGACCATATTCCACCATTCTAATGCTTCTTCCTTGAAAAGGTGAGAAGCATACATGACTTTATCTTCCTCGGCACATTTACTTATTTTGATTACTGCCTCGGTTTTCTCCAACCAACGTAGTGCCGCAGTCGCCCCTTCATTACCTGCAAATTCAGCGGGTTTACAGGCAAGAAATTACTTGTAAGTGCAACCAGGCGTTGCAGCTTTCATTCTTTTAAGGAATGGGGCTTGCATCCCATTATTATCATTATTATTGTGGTTGTTGCCTCCATTTACGCTATTACTGAAGTTGCCATCACGAGTACGTTTACTGGGAATAATTTGTTGAGGTTCAACTGGATTTCGGGCAGCAGCAAGGATTGCTGGAATAGCATTGGCTATTCCTTGAGCAACGATATTCTCGATATCTTGCCTATTGAGGAAGTGATCCTCATTGTTTTGCTCAGATTGGTTAATCTCATTAACTGGTTCATTATCAGCGTGTTCCATCTGGTAATTAATATATATAAGTTATTAGTATAAAATAAATCGCAACTAAATGTAAAATAATCACACCAAAAACCACGTCAACACGTATAGCCAAAATTGTCGATTTTTCGACTTCCATATTTTATATATTACTATGCGTCCGTACACACCAGTTATCTTACAAAAGTTTTATTTTTAAGTTATTTTACAGGATTATATTTTTATTACTATTATTTTATTATTATACATCTACTCCTACAACCACACACGATTCCCATCAGCTGGCATCTCAGAAACGACGTTCCCTTTCGTCGTATTTCCAGGCGATTCTTTCTCCCACAGCCCTAATCATGTTTCCTGCATCTATCAGCTCTTCGCCGTAGTGGCGGAGTTCAGCCAAGTTTTCTTCGCTTATAGGTGGGTTTGGTGCAGGCTCGGGGTCAAACTGAGGGAAAAAGGTATCAGGGTTATTTAGGAGATTCTGAAATTGCCAGTCATTGGTCCACCATTCTTCCATCTCTCCTAGAGGTCGGGTGTTGACAAGGGGATCTGGGATGGCCGGTTCCAAATTAAATGGGAATTGGGATTCGGCAGGATAAGTGAAGAGGTTTTCATTGACAGGCCTAAGGAAATCACAATCTGCTAGTTTGCGATCCAGCTCTTCCCACAATGGCATTTCCTGAGCTCGCTTGGAACTTTCCCCGATCTCTATTCCTTTCCCTTTATCCATCGAATTCTCAGTCTTGGTAACTTTCTGAGTTGCTGGTTTCTTCCTGTGCACACGCCTCCAGCCCACGAATCTTCTTCTCTTCTTCGGCTTTGGTTTCTCCGGAGGTTGGGCTTGGAATTCCATAGGTTCATCAATGTTGGCCCAATAACCGGAAAAGCCCTCGGAAACTTCCATTTCAGCAGAATGGATAGTGATATTATGAAGAGCTTCAGATAACTCATTCATGCTGTTGGTATATATGCAGAAACGTACACAAAATTCTAAGTTAAAATTTTGTAAATTTAAATTTTCACAGAATCACAGAATGGCAATCAGTAAAATTAAGTATTTCTAAATACTTAATTGGCTTAAATTAGTGGCTCTGATACCACCTTTTTCTGTCACGGCCCCCGGCCCGGTTTTACCCGGTCCAGAAGCCGCGGGACAGAAACCCCGTGGTATTTATTTAATTTGGCAGCGGAATTATTAACAGGATCGTTTAAAACTTGAAAATGCCCGATTATTTTATTTCATAATCCGGGACAAACCCCGTAATTTACAGTAAAGGTGATTTCACTGGGAAACCCCTATTTTTACAAAAAAAAACATGTTTCTTTATTTTTATTAAACCACTTCTTCAAGCTTGTAGTGCTACACGACACTTTTTTCTGGATCACAGCAGATCACCTGAAACATGTTTTAAAAAGGTTTTATCAGCAGGGAAATACTGGCGAGTCATTCAAGTTGCACAAAACGACACATTGTTATAATATACAGTATTAAGGGTGATTACATTGTTTCTATCAACCAATTACCCCAAATCGGTATTTGTCACTCGACTGTATCTGTGACTATGGTCAGATCACCCATTGGCTATCCCGTTGTCCAATGGTGACGGGTATCAAGTAATGTATACAAAACCCCACATACCGGCAGTAATTGAAGATTTCAAAAACTTAATCCCTGTAATTATAACTTTGAAAACAAACATGATTTTGAAAGCAAATTTGATAAAAAGAGAATGACTCACATTGCAGATTTAAACGGGCAGAGTTTAGCCTACTGATTTTAGCCTGGTAACCTAGATAAATAACAATGCACACGAAACTAGGTCAGTAACTTAATACAACTTTTACGACAACTCACGAGATTGAAACCCTCACGGCGAATGACAAAGTATAGCCCAATTAAGGGCAGCACTTAAACATCCATCGGACTGGTCTCCATCGATCGGACATTAAATCGTATCAGTGATCGAGTTATTACCCTGTTGTCGCGGCAGCGTTTCGTGTTGTGTGTGTGTTTTGTATTAAACAGAAGATATCTCAACGTAGAAAGTGAGTTTTTACGTCGAACCAACGCCGAAATTCAAGTGCCAAAGCCCTCTACTTATACTGAAAAATTGGCCCCCTCGCGTGGCGCGAGGACCTGTCGCGTGGCGCGAGGACACCCCCTCTAGCATAGGGTTGCCTCGTGTCTAACTAGCTTGGGTGAGTCGACGGTTTGTTAAAATTCGATTTCGACAACAAACTATTTAGATAATATCAATTAGGGAATACCCCCCCCCCCCTGAGTTTTAGGGGCCCTGATCCTAGTTCCGATTGTTCTGAAAATTTTAGGGGTCATGCAATATTACTTGGGGGTCTCAATTAGGGTTTCCTATTGGACAAAATAAAATAAGAAATAATAGTTTTGGTGAGAGTTGTTACAAAAAGATAGAAGTTTTGCTTTCCAATTCGATAGCCTCCTGTTAAATGTATCAATAACTTCCTTCCAATTTTGAACGCGGTTCATGTTCGCACCTACTTTCAGACCCAGATACGTGAAGGGAAAGTTCCCTGGTTTTAAACCGAGACTTGTTGCCTTTGCGACGACTTCTTCTTGCTCAATTCCCACACCAAACAGTTGACTCTTTGTTGGGTTAACTTTTAGACCGGACACCAAGTAATAAACTCTTAATATTCTTTTCAGATTTTTAATATTGTTTTCTTCCCACTCCCCAATAAAAATCGAATCATCCTCAAACAATAAGTGGGTAATTGTTAACCCATCCCCAGGTAGTTCCACTCCCGAAAATATACCGGCTGATTTTGCGTTTATCATCATAACATGTAGTGCTTCCATTGCGATAATAAAAAGAAATGGAGAAAGCGGATCCCCTTGTCGTAGTCCCCTTTTGTATTGAAATTCCCCCGTTTGTGCTCCATTTACAAGAATCGATCCTCTTCCTGCGAACAAAATCCCCATGACCCAATTCTTCCACTTAGATGGGAAACCCATATGCGTTAAAATGGAGATTAAAAACTTCCAATTCAACTTATGTTTTATGTTTTCAAGATTTGGCCAAGAACAAAGTGTAGAGTATCACCATGAAATTGAGAAAGAATTTGAATACAAGTAATAAGTGTAAAATTGGTTTGAAATAACCAAGCCTTAAGATAATTTGACAAAGTAAATGAAAGCATGATAAATCCGTATTTCAAGATGTAGAAGCATGATAAATCCGTATTTCAAGACGTTTCATAAAGAGATAAAATAACGAACTATTTCAGTTGAATACACACACATCCTATGAGATGGTGACTGATGACCAAAGAAGGTGGTCATGAGGAAAAATAAGAAGTTGGTTATCTATGAATAAATGAGTAATGTTTCAAAAATTAACACGAAATGTGAACTTTTAGCTTATCATAAAAACATATGTGTAATTCACTCTTTGGATTATAATTGGTTGACCTAAACATCGAATGTATATCTTCTTTAAAATCGGGGTTCATAATGCACCATTGTACTTTAAATAGTAAAATCAAAATATCAATATAATATGTTAAAAAAACATATAATTTGTCATATAGTATAATAAAATAATATCGTCGTGCGATTTAACAACTTAAAACATATGTTGTGCAATCATACCCACAATGAATTATTGAGATACCAACTTGTTAAAGTTTTTAAAGTTGATGAATCTGTTAAAGTTTTAAATATGGTTGATGAATATAAAAGTAGGACCAAATTTGATATAAAACAAATTTCTAGTACAAAGTTGTGACAATTATATAATACATTTCTGAGTATCATTACATAGTTGTGACAATTATATAGAGATCGATTATTATACAAGAGAGTAATTTCGTATGAAATGTAGGAGATAATGGTATTTCAGAAAGATCTAATATTGTTCACTCGTAAACCCACTTTCTTCACGATTTTCAAACGACTATAACTTTTTCATATGATAATATTTTTATAAAAAATTTACACAGAATTAACAAGCATTTTATTTTCTTTAATTTGAGTAGGCTATTGGTATAGTTTTCTTATTTTTTTTACATAATACATGATTACGTGATTAGACATTAAATATGATTTGTTATACTTATTACGTGATTGGACATTCAGTGATGAGAACTTAATTGTTTATACTTTATTATGTGATTAAATCTGTAATATACGACATTACGTTGTTATTATAGGTTGATTAGTTAAATTTTTTTCATTTAAACTGATACATAATCACGTAATGTTACTCTTGTTTCATGAATAAAATACATATTATGTAATTACGTACTGGAACATAGTCACGTAACGTTACAAAATCACTTAATGTTATAGCTTGTAAAATACAAACTTCTAAAAATTAAGAAAATTATAGCAATAACTTACTCGAATTACAGATAATGCAATGCTTGATAGGGTGTAATTTAAAAAAAAAAATATCGTATGAAAAAATTATAGTCATTTAAAAATTGTAAGTAAGTGGGTTTAAGTGGATAATAATATCCAAATAAACATTCCATAATACACAAGTTATCTAGCTTTTTGCATTTTCTGTAGACGTTTCAACATTTCACATACAACTAAATGATTAATGTTTATTTTTTTCATAACATTTTGCGTTTTCTGTGATTCATACATTATAGTTATGACATAAACTCCAAAACATATAACATTGTATAAAATCTGTATTCCTCATTTTTCTCAGATGTATGACGTTTATTTTCAACGGTATTCTTTAATTGTCTTTTACCGGTTTATACGCATAAATTTTTATTATATTGACGCCATAAACATCTATTAACTCAAATATATTACAACATATATAACTCACTTTGATATTTAAGGTTGTAGTGAGCTTAATCTTCAGACGCCACAAAGTAATCTAGGGTTTCGCATTTTCCGTGGAAGTTGGGGAGGTTTGTAGTGAAGTTATAGGTTTCGTGGCCTTTTGAATTGCTTATGTAATTGCACAATTACTATTTTACACTTAGTGACACTTCACGCCTTTTTGAAAGTTTCAATTAATTATAAAAAAGCCACCACGTCCATCTTGTCCCTTTTGGTTTGATCTGATGGCTAAAATATGTTCCTAGCGTTTTAGTGTTTTTGACCGTTTGTATAATATCACCCTTAGGCTTAAGGGTGTGGAGGTAATGGTTGGAATATGATTTGTCACGTAGGAACATAAATGGAAAGTTACATCACCCCCTCGATGATTCATAGTGGTTGGTGTGGATTGAACCACGATTGCCACGGGCCACCTTTTTCATTTTCTAGATTTTGACACTTTAAAAAATAAATTAAAATATTAAACGAGATAGTGGTTTGAATAATGACCACATCCTTATAGTAGTGGTTTTGGATGGTGGATTAGAGCTGTGTGATATGGCGTCTATGTGAAGGGTCATGATGATCATGAGAGACGTTATGACCATACCCTTTAGCCTTTAAATGTATAATCTAACTTATAATAAAAGACTCCAAATAATGCAAAATGACATTCTCTCCTTCAACCCCATATATTTTATTTATATTTGTTTAATAAATTTCTTTTAATATTAATATTAATTAATAACCAACATATATATATCACTTATTTTTATCATTATCTTTATCTAAAATCAATAAAAAGCTTCAATTTTGCAATTTAGACCCTTTGTTTTTTTTTACTTTTAACCCAAAGTTTTTCATCTTTTGCAATTTAATCCTAACTTTTTTTATTTTCAATTTTGGTCTACCATACTTTTCATATTTCCCAAGTTTTTCGTTTCGTTCTAAATTTTGTGAGTTAACGCACCGCAACGTGCGTGTGGGGTTCAACATTTTTTCGTATATTTTTTTTCCCGTTTGACTGGCCCGTCGCGTCACATCTATTTTTATGCGTTTGACAGGTTCGTCCAACACGCGGATCCTGGATGGACTTAGTTATATTTTTCTATGTTTTACGTTTCGGTTTAATTTCTCAGCAACGAGCGTGCGTGATTCAAAGATTTTACGTCTGCTTTTCGCTTGGCGTTTTTTTTCCCGTTTTTATTTATTTTGTTTTTACAAGCTTTTACGGTGTTGGTGGTTGCTGACAATGGTATAGTATTGCTACTAAACACAGTTTTATAACAACCGCTGCAACACAGGGGCTTAATACTAGTAGTGTAATAAGAATAAAATCAATAAAGCATTATACATGGTGTAATAAGAATAAAAAAATAAGTAAATAACCACAAACCCATACAATCAGGGAATCTTGTAATTTTGTATTTTTACATTACTTCTTGAATATACAACATATAAAAAAATAGGGTCCTAATATTAACATATGGAAAAAATTTATTTTTACATGGTGTATACAGGCCGTATAATGTTATACGGTCCGTATATAATTTAAACAACTAACAAAGTTTGTGCTAGTAGACTTTGTCAGTTTTTTTAATTCTATACGGGCCGTATAACATTATACGGCCCGTATACACCATGTGAAAATAAGTTACCTGGTCGTATACAATGTATACGAACATTGTATACGAGCCGTATAATGTTATACGGGCCGTATATATATCACACACTATAAAGTGTAAACTTATCGTATGTTGTAGTTTGGAAATATGACCGAATAGAGATCTGAAACAGGCATGCATTGTTTAAATCTGAATCAGGTTCTCAAACAAACACTACTAAAGATGATCCGAATCAGGTTGTTAATTTTAATGAAGCAATGAAGATTGAATATGCAAACCGCATCCGTTTTGTATACGGAAACGGTGGCTATGGGAAATACAAACCCGACACGTCTTCTGTGATGATTCGAAACATTCCGAATAACTAGCAGAAGAACCCGACACGTCTTTTGCTAGTTACTCTTTTCTTCGATTTCAACAAATCTTTCAAGACCATTCACCTCTTTCAACCTACCAAAACACCGTAAACCCCTTCTTTTCTTCCCAAAACCAACCCTCAACGAATTTGACAACTGTTTAATATCTTTAATCTATTAGAACGATCATTGTTTTGTCACGTACATGCGTTTAATTCACAAACATCAGCAACCATTTTTTCTTTTCCTTCAATTTCGAGAACATTCTCCCTAACATGAGAAACGAAAGAGATTTCGAGCAGTTGGTCGATGACATGATAGATAAAGATCCTGACATACGTAACATCTAGTTATATTCCTACATCTATATATTTTGTCATGACAAACTATGTGACATGTGTCTGGTCCAGTGGCCCCGGTGGCCGGTACTACAGCTGCATTTTGAACAAGAACTCCAACAATCCGTTCATTATCTGTTGTTGTCTCAACAAATATAACGGCACGGATTGTTGGACTTCTTGTTCCAATGCTCACACAGGGTGATAAACAACGCTGATACGAACACATACCAGCTGATTCAGATTTAAACAATGCACGCCTCAACTGAAATAACGGACATCCATCAAGCTCAAAAAGAAAACTTGTGTTTCCCATAGTCACAAACGATTGCGGTTCGTATTTCGCATAGCCACCGTTTTCGTAGTAAAAAACGGTTGCGGTTTGCATATTCAATCTTCAATACGTTATTAAAATACCACTAGTAGAAGAACCCGACACGTCTTCATGTTACGGAGAATGTTCTCGAAATTGAAGAAAAAGGAAAAGATTTGTTGAAATCGAAGAAAAGAGTAAAAAAGATGGATTGAGGCGTGCATTTGGAACAAGAAGTCCAACAATCCGTTTATTATCAGTTATTATCTAAACAATATGAATGCACGCAACGAATTTGACAACTATGACAGCTTATTAAAAGTAGCAATCACCTCCAATCATTTCCTGGTCAAATCACACAATATAAAGTTTAAAGTTATCGTGTGTTGTAGTTTGGAAAGATGACCGAATAGAGATTTGAATAACAAACTGTGGAGAACTTGTTTGTGTCGGGTTCTTCTGCTAGTTATTCGGAATGTTTTGGATCATCATAGAAGGCGCGTCGGGTTATTCTGCTAGTGGTTTCTGTAACCAATCCATAATCACCCTTGGTGGTTTCTGTACTCATCCCCGCCGATAACTAGCAGAATCGATAAATAACCAACACGAAGATCTCTGCGATCGCTAAGGTTTCCATCAACGGACTGATCGGTAACGTTACTCTACTTGTGCTCCGATTTAAGCGGCGTGTTCCAATCAACGTTTATCGACATTGTTAAAGGTGATGAAGAGTTTAGAAACCCTAGAATGATTGTGTTTTTACTGGAAAAAACGTGATACTTGAAAAAACATCCTTATATACGGCCCGTATACATTTGGTAACATAAAAACCTCACAAAATAAATCCATTGAGCCGTATACAAATCGTATACACATGTATACGGCTCGTATAACTATATACGGGCCGTATATAGTAAAATCAAAAAAACATTCTCTGCGCATTTTTCTATTAAAAACATTCTATACGGGCTGTATAACTGTATACGGCCCGTATACAATAGATGGTGTAAAAATAAGATATAGAGTATGTGGGAATAAGAGGCCAAAAAATAAACTAAAAGAACTCACATAAAAAAATGAATTTTATATTCGATACCATATATATTTTTAATATAAAAATAAGAAAACTTTAGAAACAGAAAAAATAATGGCGTGAATATCAATGTAGTATGCATCCTTGATAACTTGCCGGGAAAAAAACAAAACTCACCGGCCAGTTGATAAATCCAACTGGAAGCAGACAGACGACCCCATCGTCTGCCACGTGTCATAACGGTGACGTCTATTTTTCCGTTTCCGTCTTTCCACATTTCGTCTCACGTTAGGATACCCCGTTCGGTGCACCCTTTCAAGGATAAACATACTGAAAAGTCAAAAATGCCCCTAGTGCCTTCCTAAAAGAAAATAACATATACATATCTCTCAAAGAAACTATGGTATAATTATAGCCTAGTGGTATTTTAGAGGTTGTTAGAGCATTCACATCCAATTCATTATGTTATGTGTGTGGAGTTTTTATAATATAAAGAGCATAAAAAGTGGTTGTGAGTGGAGGAGAGAGAAAATGTTACCGTTCATTTGTATATTTGGGGGGCACTGTTCACCCCCTATAATTTTTTAATATATTTTGAAAGTGGTTGTGAGTAAAGGAGAGAGAAAAGGTAATGATAAATGTATAAAAATATATTATTTAATTGAAAGGGAGAGAGAAAATGTAGTGTTTTTTAGTGTAATTTATGGTGAAAATATGGTGAAATGGATGTGAATGCTCTTACTTGTTAATATCTTACAAATCGTTTTGGGGATGTCAGGCGCCAAAGATGTTGTCAAGCTCATCTTCGGCGTTAACCATTGCTATGTGTGGGGACCACCTAATATCAACCAATCAATTTTTTTTTTATTTCTAGTTGAACCACAATGTAATAGTTAATGGTAAGCTATTAAAATTCATTATCTTTAGCATAATGACCTCAGCAGTGGCGGACCGGTAATTATTTTCAAGGGTTGCGAACAAGAGGTTCAACCAAACTTTCAAGTAGTGCAATCGGGATTTTTACCTATAAAATACACTAATTTTTTAAAAGGTACGGCCACCCCCTACACCCCCTTGGGGTCCGCCTCTGGTAACATGACGGAGCGTTATTACATTTTTGTTTTGTTAAACCACAATGCATAGCCCTATGAATATTCGTTAGCGTTTGTGTCTATTGAATTGATTTGTAAATAAAACATCTATATTTTTTTTGAAAGGCAGATAAAACATTTATATAATTTATTTCCCTTGGTCACTACTTCTGATTTCTTTTATGCATTGTATGAAAAAAAAAAAGATGAAGTGTGGCTGTTTTGAAAATATTATTAGTTTTAAAACAAACATGTTCATATATACATATATTTTTTTTAACAATCATCAAAATTAAATTGAATAGAAAAAGACCTGCAGGAAATTGACCTATATGGTACACAATATACCGATTACATCATCAAAGAGGTCAATCACCTGAAATACAATTAGATCCGATAGAACATAGACAATGTTTTTTTTTTTTTAGAGTTAAATGCTTGATTGGTCCTTCTGGTTTGCGAAAATTGCAAACTTGGTCTCAGTGGTTTACTAATTACAGAGTTGGTCCTAATAGTTGTAATTTTTGCACTCGGGTGGTCCTTGTTACTAACCTCTGTTAAGTTTTCTAGTTAAGTGTGTGTAATGTCTGTTTTACCCCTAAAGTTAAAAAAACAAATAAAAATAAGTGGACCCCACCCCATCCCCACCCTTCTTCTTCCCCACTCCAACCTTTAACAACCATCCTCCAAATCACCATCATCATCTCCCCAAATCTTCGCACAAGGCTCAGGTTTAGCGGAGATTCTAATTTGAAACCGAGCCCGATTTACAACTTTACCTTTGTTATTAATCAGAGAGAAATTTATTACCAATATAATCTTCTAAATACTTCAGTTTATACAAGGCTCGTGGTACAACCAACTGGTCATATAGAGCGCTTGTTGTGGTATGATAGCAAGCAAGAATGGGGCTTTTATTTGGACCCAGAAAGTGATCACTGTGATCAATATGCAGTGTGTGGGCCATTCGCAAGCTGCAACATTTACAACTCCCCAGTTTGTTCATGTTTGAAGGGGTTTGAACCAACATCTCCTGATGAGTGGAGAGTTTCGGATTCCACTCATGGGTGTCGGCGTACTGTCCATTTGGATTGTGGATCTGGGCATGGGTTCATCAAATATACGAATTTGGAGGGGTGGTCGCCGGTGGAAACGAAGGGGTTGGGGGTGGGAAGCGGGTGGAGGGGCAGAGCCAGTGACGATGATGAAGAAGATGATCGGAAATGGGTGGAGGGGTGGTCGCCAGTGACGATGATTGAAGAACCAAAGAATCGTGTTTAGGCCGGAGCCTGTAAACGAGGGTTTGGATCTTGTGAGAGAGCTGGAAAAACAGTCCTGCAAAACAGAAAACCGTTAGGCTCGCCGCAGAGATGGGAGGGCCCCTCTGCGACCACCCTCCGGCGTGAGGATAAGTATTGGTAGAGAGAGAAAGTAGAGAGAGAAAGTAAGGACGAAGGTTCAGAAAATCGTACTTGGCTTTGTACTTGATGGGGTATTTATAGTAGTCAACTGAGATGACATCATCCGTCTTGACGCACTTGAATGGAGGTTCGTCTTCGGAGGGATCATGTCCGATTCGTGTGGAGTCTGGTTCGTCCCAGGGATCATGTCCGGCCTCGGACATGTGTCTTCAAGTCCCCCAGTTTGGTAAGTCTTTGTAAAGACTTGGCAAACTATTATTTCAAGCTTTTTGTCCTATTCGGATGACGTGTCGCCATTGGAGTGGTCTTGAATTGATGAAGTGGCATATTTTGAATGGTGCGGGTGACCATTATTGTTTTGACCGTTAGTCACCTGCTGGTGACGTTAACGAATCCCGCATTGGAAATCGTGGGAGGTGACGGTTGACACGACAGCCCCACCACCGACTTACTTTCTCTATAAATTGGGTTTTTACCACCTCATTTTTACCCTCTTCCTCTCTTTTTTCATCTTCTTCTCTGCTGTTATCCTCTCTGTTCTCCTCTTCTTCTTCAAAGAAAGGTGCGTCCCTTTCCTTTTCATTTTTTAAAGGTATGGCTCCTGGAAAGGACAATCTATCGGAGAGCGTGAGCGTGCTTACCCAACGTCAGTTGGATAAGTTCATTAGTGATTATAGGATTCCCTTAGATCTTCACCCGGTCCTTCCTTCCAAAAGGGAAGCCATATACCCATTACGTCAAGGGAAATTTTCCCTTTATACTCGCGTCTGTAATTTTGCGAATTATAGGGTTCCTTTCTCTCGCTTTTTGATTAGGGTTTTACAATTTTTTAGGGTTCATATTAGCCAAGTTAACCCGTTCGGCCTTAGCCGTATCAATCATTTTGAACTTTCTTGCCGAGCCCTAGACCAGAGGCCGGATCTGAATGTCTTTCGATATTTTTATGAATTTATTACGGCCGGAGATTGGTATACATTCGCTCATCGAAAGAATGTTCCTTCCCCATCCTCCGGCGAGCGGTCTAGCCTTAAAAATTGGAAGGACAATTTTTTCTGGTTGGACGATCGCTGCTTACCGGAAGATATGAGGTGGCGTTTCAAAGATCAGTCGATGTCCTTCGATCTTGATGAAGATTTTGTTTTTAACGAGAGTCTAGTCCGTGCCCTTGTTGAGCATAAATCCCCTATTCGTCCCCTTCCCGAGCATTACCTTTGGTTAGGCCGAGTCAGTTTTTCCTGGGCCCAAGGGGATAGGGATTGGCCGATTATTCGCCGGAAGAGTGATCGTAAGTTCCGGTCCTTCACATCCCCTTCGGCATTTTTTTGTTGTTTTGCTGACTCTTGCCTTTTTGTTTGCAGGTGTCGTAATGTCGCTCCTTGATGCCCTGAAGGTTCCAACCACGGATGTATTCGATTTTGACTTCGAAGAGCAAGGTGAAGAAGATGTTCCTTTTATGAAGCAAGTGGCGTCTTCGGCCCAGCCGATTCGTCCGGAGGTAGCTCAAGACATGGCTGAACCTTCTATTGCAGAAGCAACTTCTTCTATTCCTCAGGACGTACCTGAACAGGTTGCTATTGAGGCTACTTCTTCTATTCCATTATCTCTGAAGGGCGCTGAGGGCTCGTCCGGATCTAGAACTGGTAGGAAATCTTTTCTTGATGATGTGGATAGCGATCCGGAGTTACATACTCTGGACGAGGCCTTGCAGTATCGACCTTCTTCTTTAAAAAACAAGGATGTTGTGTCAGGTGTGGATTTATCAGGAGTGGTTTTAAAGGCTCGCTCCCATAAGAGGAAGAAGAATGAATCGGTTCAGATTCGTGCTACCGATCCTCTTCCATTTCCAACGTCGAAGAAAGCAAAGAAAAGTTCTCATTCCGAAGGTAATGTGCTGGAAGAACTGGACGAACATCTTACCGGAGGTAAATTTTCTAGGGAAGAAGCCGCTTTGGCTCGTTTTAAACCAACTCCTGCGTATTCAGGTTTTGTTCCTGATAGTGAAGTGGAAAGCATGGAGGTTGAGAATCCGGTGGTTACGGATAAGGAAAAAGGTCATGGTGAGCCGAAAGTGGTTACTTTTTCAGGTATGCATTTGGGCTCATCTTTGGGTCCGGACTGTTTTTTGGATGATGAGGAAGATCAAGTGTCTTCGCTTCCCCCATCCTGGTTCGGACCTGAGTTGATGTCCTTTTTTCGATATGCAGATTTGTTTTCGGATGACATGGATATCGATCCAGCGACTGCTGAGGAAAAGTTCATTCCTGATTGGGATATCCGAAACAAAGATTCGGTGATGGATACCTTGGTGGCTAGGACTATGCTTTTTAATATAAATACTCCGATAGACCATGCAAGGAGCCGGAAGATGAAGAATCCAGATCTGGGAGCTGCGGTTCTGACCAATCAGGCCCAGTCAAACATCTTTGTGACGGAGTTGTACCGTAGGTGGGTGGAGGCGGAGTCAGGTAGGGAGGATTTGGAAAAAGAAAACCGTTCTTTGAAACGAAGGGTTGTGAAAACTTCAGATGCGGAGAAGAAAATTACTCAACTGACCCAAGATCTGCAAACTCAGCAGGAGAAGGTTAAGTCCTTGACTGCCCAGAGTCAGTCGTCCCAGGCGACTGCTGCTGCTGCCGCGGAAGACAGGGATAAGATCTCTTCGGAGCTTAAGGCGTTTTCTGAATCAATGAAACAGAAGGATGAAGAGCATAAGGTGGTGTTGGCAAACATGGAGGATTCTCTTAATAAGGCGCGTCTTGCTTATGAGAACATGTTGGCTGGTACGTCTTTTTTCTGGTTTTAACTTGTTTCTTAGTTCCTGTTTTTCTAACACTTTTTCCAGAACGGGACGCGCTTAAATCAGGCGAGGCTGATTTGAAGGAGCGTATAGAGGAGATGAAAGGGCGCGAGGAAGAAATGGGGGCGGAGAATGTTTCTTTGAAAGCCAAAGTGGAGGATCTGCAGGAGACGAAGGTTTGGATGCTCTCTGAGGGAGCTCAGCTTTTGGCTAAGAATATTCATAAGGGTCCAGAGATGACTGCCGCCGTGGCTGGAGTTAATAATGCAATGAGTGCGGTGGGCATCAACTCCGGAGTGCATGCTGGTTATGTACATGCTCAGAAGAAGACTGCTTATAAAGACGTTCCAGTTTTGAACCGTAATGCTAGGGAGGAGCTGAAGGCAGCCGTTACTTGCTTTGATACTCTTAAATTTCCGGTGATAGAAGACCTTCCGAAGCTTGTTGACGCGCCTCTATCTGAGATTAAGAAAGCTCTTCGCTTTGCAAATGACGCTTCTCCATAGTAGCAAGGTGGACATGCCTGGTTCTTTGGGGCATGCACCTGTGAAGTTTGTAATTGATTTAGATTTCTTGGAAGGTGGACATGTCCGTCAATTTGGGGCATGCACCTTATTTAGGATGAATGTAATGATGCTTTTACCAATGTTTGAACAATTATCCTGTGTATAGTTTTGTAATCTCCGGTTTACACGAGTCCGGTGAATTTTGGATGTAAACACTTTTTTACATGCGTCCATGCTTTGTGTATTACATTTTTATGTTTCTAGAACGTTCAGTTTTGAAGTACGGATCCGATTTGTCTTGATTTTGTTAGGATAATTTTTTTTTAAGTGAAGGAAAAGCACGAACGAGACCAGTTCGTCCTTACCTTTTAGGGTTAGTATCCCTAGTTCGGCCGAGAATTACACTTGTTGCAACGTTTGTTAAAGATAGAAAATTTTATTCTATTTTCTTTTCCGGAGTTTTATACTTCTCCGATTGACATAGTAAAAACATTTCGTGCAATCCGTGGGTAAAACCCTCCACGGTTTCTTGGAACTTATAATTCATTTGGTGCGGGCATATCCATCCGCATTACATGGAAATAAAAAGAGTGACGGTGGGTAAAACCGTGGGTAAAACCCTCCACGGTTTCTTGGAACTTATAATTCATTTGGTGCGGGCATATCCATCCGCATTACATGGAAATAAAAAGAGTGACGGTGGCCGTAGCTCCGTATTACAATCTTATTAAAATAAGAAACTTTTTTAAAGAAAACATTTCTTTAAGTGGACTCCGTTCCAGGTGCGTGGTATGATGGTTCCATCTATTTTCTTGAGTGTGTACGCACCATCCCTTCCTGCGGTGTTAATCAGGTAAGGACCTTCCCACTTGGGGGCCATTTTTCCGGAGCCTTCCGCTAAACTTGCTTCGTTGTTCCGCATGACGTAATCCCCAACCTTGAACCGGACCTCTTTCACCTTTGAGTTGTAATGTTTTTCCAACTCTTGTTTATATTTGGCTTCTCGGATTGCCGCGAGCTCTCTCCTCTCTTCGGCTAGATCCAAGTTCAGAAGGAGTTCCTGGTCGTTTTCTTCTTGATTCAGCTGCATGCGTGGAGTGGGTATCCCTACCTCGGCGGGAATAACTGCTTCGGTGCCGTATGTCAGGCTGAAGGGTGTTTCTCTGTTGCTTGTCTTTGGCATCGTTCGGTGAGCCCATAAGACATGCGGCAGTTCATCGGCCCATGAAACACCCTCTTTTCCCAAGCGTTTTTTAATGCCTTCCACGATGCTGCGGTTGGCTCTTTCAACTTGCCCATTGGCTTGGGGGTGGGCTACCGAAGCAAAATTCTGTTCGATACACATCCTTTCACACCATGTCTTGAACGGTTTTTCAGCAAACTGCTTTCCGTTGTCACTGACTATGCACATCGGCATCCCATATCTGCACACTATGTTTTCCCAGACAAACCTCAGCACTTGCTCCCCTGTGATGGTCCGGAGGGGTTTTGCCTCGACCCATTTCGTGAAATAATCAATAGCTACCAACAGGAATCTTACCCCTCCGGTGGAGACAGGGAAAGGACCAACAATGTCAATCCCCCATTTCTGGAAAGGCCATGCCGATGTTACCGGAACGAGATTGTTTTTAGCTCGGTGGCTAATGGGAGCGTGCCGCTGGCAATCTTCACATGACTGAAGCTCGTTTACTGCGCTTTGATGCATACCCGGCCAAAAATATCCCGCGTTCATTACTTTAGCTATGACCATCCTTGGTCCAGCGTGAATGCCGCATATTCCCCAGTGGATTTCTCTTATGACATAGCTGGCTTCCTCCGGAGTTAAACATTTAAGGAGCGGACCTAAAAAGGTCTTTCGGTAAAGTTGCCCATCATGGATCTGATACTGCAACGCTTTTACCTTTAGCTTCCGGGCCTGAGCTTTGTCTTCAGGGAGCGTCCCTTCTTTTAAGTAATCCACAATCGGAGTCATCCAGGATTTTTCTATCACAGAGACAGACATGACCGACTTCGTCTGTTGGATGGCCGGGGCTTGCAAGGTTTCAACTAAGACTTCTTTGGACAGATGACAGAATGCTACGGATGCAAGTTTACTCAAGGCATCGGCCTTTTTGTTCTTACTCCGCGGTATGTGCACTATCTTGCAGGAATCGAAAGAGGAGATTAAACTGTTAACTTGTTGGAGATACCGAACCATGTTACCCTCTCGTGCTTCATACTCTCCGCTGACTTGATTGGCTACCAATAAAGAATCAACATGTGCCAGTACGGAGGTTGCACCGGCTTTGGCCGCGGTTTGGAGACCTGCAAGGAGAGCCTCGTACTCTGCTTCATTGTTTGAAGTTTTAAATTCGAACCGCAAAGCATAAGTGTACTCTATCCCTTCCGGATCAATAAGAATTAGCCCTGCCCCGGATCCCTCTTTACTGGAAGCTCCATCCGTATATAAATTCCATACCCTTGGTAGGGCGGATTTTTCTTTGGTGCTTTCTCCGGTTGGAACCTCCGTAAGGAAATCTGCCACCGCCTGACCTTTCACCGGTCCTCTGGTACGATAGGTAATGTCGAAAGCGCTAAGCTCAATTGCCCATTTCGTCAGACGTCCGGAGACCTCCGGCTTTCTAAGAATTTGTTGGATCTGGAGATCAGTCTGTACTTCTATATTGAAGGCTTGGAAGTATCTTCGGAGGCGTCTTGAGGCGTGTACCAAGGCAAGTGCCAATTTTTCGATCATCGGGTACCGAGTTTCATAATCTTTCAGGATACGGCTTACATAGTAGACCGGGATCTGTGCTTGATTCCGATGCACTACAAGCACTGCACTTATGGCAAAATGAGACGCGGAGAGGTACACCGTGACAGTTTCTCCGGTGACCGGAGCGGTCAGGGTTGGTAATGACCCAAGACAGACTTTCAATTCTTGAAACGCCGCGTCAGCTTCCGGTGTCCATTCTATTTGTCCTTTTCCGGTTCGCTTTTTTAAGACATTCATGAAAGGAATGGAACGATCTGCAGCCTTTGAGACAAAACGATGGAGAGCAACGAGCTTCCCATTTAGCGATTGAATTTCTTTGACGGTTTTAGGGGGTTGCATGGAGACTACCGCTCTGATTTTGTCTGGATGTGCCTTGATTCCGGACTGAGTTATCCATACACCGAGAAATTTCCCTTCTTCAAGGCCGAAGGAGCATTTTTTGGGATTGAGTTTAAGATTGATACTCCGAAGCCTGGTGAAGGTTTCGAGGATATCATCGATCATGTTATCTTCAGCCTGGCTTTTGATGACCAGGTCGTCCACGTAGATTTCCAAATTTCTTCCAATCTGACCCTTGAACGCCTTATCCATCAGCCTCTGATACGTGGCTCCAGCGTTTTTCAACCCAAACGACATTTTGGTATAACAATAAAGCCCTTCATTGGTTACGAACGCTGTCTTATCCTCGTCTTCTGTAGCCATCTGTATCTGATGATAACCCTTATATGCATCCAAGAAGCATTTAAGGCGGAAGCTGGAGAGGGAATCAATCTTTAGATCGATCTCTGGTAGGGGGTAACAATCCTTCGGACATGCGTTGTTTAGATCGGAAAAATCTACGCACATTCTCCAGGTTTTATCTTTTTTGGTTACCATTACTGGGTTAGAAACCCAGGTCTGGTAACGTACCTCACGGACGATTCCGGCACTTAACAATTTTCTTACATCCTCAGCGATTGCCTTGTTTCGAGCTGGAGCCATGTTTCTTTTTCTTTGAGCCACTGGCTTTGCCGAATGTGATACTTTCAGCTTATGTTCAGCCAAACATCGAGGAACTCCCACCATATCGGAGGTTTGCCAGGCAAATACATCGAGAGAATTAGATAAAAGATTCCACAACTTCTTTTTGGTGCGTTCAGGTAGCTGAGCTCCGACTGAAATTTTTTGCTCTGGGAAGTGCGGATGAATAGCCCACTCTTCTGTGAGGAGGTTCGGAGATTTGTTAGTACCCTTGCTTTGTCGCACTTCTGCTACACAAATTGTAGATTCAGAGTGCAAAGTTGCCACCCCTGCTTCAGTGGGGAATTTTAGTGATCCGTGAATGGTAGAGCTGATGATACCGAAGGCGCACATTCCGGGCCTTCCTAATATAACATTATGCACGGACCTTGCTTCTACCACTAGATACGTCAGATTTACGGTTCGCTTGAAATTCCCTTCTCCCAGCGTTGTTGGTAAGGTTATTTGCCCCATAGGCTGTACTACTTCTCCGGAAAAACTTACCAACGGCATTGATACTCGGACCAATTTTGCTTTGGTCTGCGGGGCTAGCTGTTGAAAACACTGCTTATACATGATTTCGGTGGCACTTCCACTGTCGACATAAATCCTCCGGACCTTGTGACCTGCTATGATCGCAGACACTATGATTGGTCCGTCCTTGATTTCTTCAGGATTAATGGGAGGGAAAGCAATGGGTTGCTGCATCCAAGCGGCCATATGGTGACTGGACCGCTTGATGCCTTGGTTATCTGCTTTCCTGATCATGCCAATTACTGGTTGATTGTTCGGATTATCCACCGAATTTCCTGAAGACTTTCCTTCCTTCACTTCTTTCACCAGGTGCGACAGCTTTCCGGATCGTACTGCTTTTTCTATTTCTTGCTTTAGGGACCAGCAATCATCAGTGTTGTGGCCTCGAGCATGATGATAGTCACAGTATTTCTTGGAGTTCTTATCACCCGGGTTTCGGAGCTTCGGTGGAGCGGGGAAGTTTGACCCTTCCGCACTAAGAATTTCACTGGGAGTTTTGGAAAGGTCTGACAAGTTGTAAAATCTTGATCCGGAGCTTCTTCCACGTGGAGGTCTGTCGTTCCTGTTGTATGGGTGTGGTCGCCCTCTATTACTGGACGGAGCTTTATCGAAGACGGACCCACCATTTTTCTTCCAGGAAGACATCTTGTGATCTGACTCCGGAGCTGGATTGCATGCGTTTTTGCCTCGAGCAAAGGCTCTGGCTCGCTCCATGAGTACCTCCATTGTCTTTGGGAGATTTTCATGTAATTTTTCGACCAACTGATTGTTCCGAACTCCGTGACAGAATCCGGAGATCCTCAGCTGATCAACTACTCCACTAATCTGCATACTCTCCCGGTTAAACCGGTCAATGAAGCTATCCAAAGATTCTCCGTCTCTTCTCCGAATGTTGTGAACTTCGGTGATTTCTTTGGAGTAATGCCTTTGCTGGCTGAAATTTTGGAGAAATAATCTTCGGAACTCTTCAAAATCGTTTATCTCACCCTCATTCAGCGCATCAAACCACACTCGAGCAGCTCCGGTGAGTGTTTGCGCGAACATAAAACACCAAGCTGGCATCGGCCACTGTTCTACCCGTGCGGCTCCGTCGAAATCGAACATATGATCATCTGGATCAGTTGTGCCATCATATTTTTTTACTGTAGTTGGCATTTTGAGCTTCGGAGGAAGCTTGGCATGTGTGATGCGGGCGCTAAACTTTGATTTGGCGGTCATGGAGACTGGGTGATATGGTTTAGTGAGTTCCGGATCATTAATTACATCCATCTGAGCTTCATTTCGTATGGCCATTGCTGGCGAGGGTCCGGACGATCCCTGGACATACCCTGTGTAAGTTTCGGAGGTGACAACTGTGGAAAAGGTTGGAGAGGTAAACATCGTAGGACCCATGGTCCGTATCGGAGTTTCTTCTTGAAATAACCTGGTTCGTAAACCGAGGATTTGTTCATCTCTAGCTTGTTGCGCCTTCAATCGTCGCAGAAGGCTTGCGTTTTTGGAGAGAAACTCCGCGTCAAACTCGGATGTTTGTGAAGTAGGAATTAGAACAAAAGGCAAGGTTGTTCCTGGACCTGAGCTTAAAGCAGCTGAGGTTATGGAAACAGTACTTGCCGGTGCTGTAACTTGCGTACTAACAGTTGTAGATCCCAGATTCACAGAACCTGAGGCCGCCATTTGTCAGTTCTTTGCTCAAGAAATTCACCGGAGTGAAGGACTAAGAGCTTTGAGATCGGATGGCGCCAATTGAAGAACCAAAGAATCGTGTTTAGGCCGGAGCCTGTAAACGAGGGTTTGGATCTTGTGAGAGAGCTGGAAAAACAGTCCTGCAAAACAGAAAACCGTTAGGCTCGCCGCAGAGATGGGAGGGCCCCTCTGCGACCACCCTCCGGCGTGAGGATAAGTATTGGTAGAGAGAGAAAGTAGAGAGAGAAAGTAAGGACGAAGGTTCAGAAAATCGTACTTGGCTTTGTACTTGATGGGGTATTTATAGTAGTCAACTGAGATGACATCATCCGTCTTGACGCACTTGAATGGAGGTTCGTCTTCGGAGGGATCATGTCCGATTCGTGTGGAGTCTGGTTCGTCCCAGGGATCATGTCCGGCCTCGGACATGTGTCTTCAATGATGAAGAAGATGATGGGGTAGGCCGGTGTTCTCCGGTCGATGGCTGTTAAAGGGTGATTTGGGGAGATGATGATGGTGATCTGGGGAGATGATGAAAAGGGTGATTTGGGGAGATGATGATGGTGATCTGGGGAGAAGATTTGGGGAGACGATGATGGTGATTTGGAGGATGGCTGTTAAAGGTTGGAGTGGGGAAGAAGAAGAAGGAGGGTGAGGATGGGGTGGGGTCCATTTATTTTTATTTGTTTTTTAACTTAAGGGGTAAAACAGACATTACACACACTTAACTAGAAAACTTTAACAGAGGTTAGTCACAAGGACCACCCGAGTGCAAAAATTACAACTATTAGGACCAACTATGTAATTAGTAAACCACTGGGACCAAGTCTGTAATTTTCGCAAACCACAGGGACCAACCAAGCATTTAACTCTTTTTTTTAACGGCCAACTAAATCACCGGATAAGTATCATGGGATGCCCTCAATCAAGTAAGTGCATCCCCTCCTCCATAACGGTCAGAGATACATACTTGAGCCATCAAGCCACCAGTTTCGGGGAAAATCCGCTGCCCGAACGCCCACTGTGGTAAAACCCGGTTCGGCTCGGTTTCAAACTGGCGAAACTTCATTGCCATCACCAAGGAGAGAAATCAAATGATTAACCACTATACCAATATGTTATGACATTGACAATGTTTCGAATGCTCAATTCACCATTTTAAAGATTTATTTCTCCCATTGTTGTAGCATCAGCCCATCCAAAGTAGACTTTATTGAGTGAGCTGGATTTGTCTATTTTCTATAAAGTTGAAATTTCACTTTTGTTTTGTTATGGTGGTTTTTTAGATATTAGCCTGACATTCACCAAATACCCAATTTTTAGAGATATTAGCCTGACATTCACCAAATAATTAATCCACTAAATTATTATTTTTAGCCTGACATTCACCAAATACCCAGTATAATTTATAAAAGTAGCATTTTAACCATTAAATTGTTATTTTTAAGTGTAGAGTATGAATATGAAAACAAAGCATGGGTGAAGAAGGTATAATTAGGGATTGTTTGGCAACTTTTGAATGGGGTAAGTGCTGAACCAGTAAGAGGTATAAACAATTAACTGTTGAACCAGTAAGAGGTCTGAATCATTAAGAGCTAATATAATGCTTAACCGTTTAGAAGCTAATATCTGACAAATTCAGATAAGAGGTCTTAACCATTCAGACTCAGTATAATGATTAACCATTCAGAGGCAAATGTCTGAATCATTCAGACATTTGCTCGCGAAACAAACAGTCTGAACTATTAAGTGTTCAACCAGTAAGATGTCTGAAGCATTAAAAGTCTCATTAAGAGCTAAACAAACAACCTCTTAGTGAATAAGATGACTTTCTGTTTTCAAACTTTGAAATTTTAAAATGATAGAATTTTACAAACTATTAACTTGGTTAAGTTTTATAATATATGAACTTTATAAATATTATAAGTTAGTTATAGTTAGAGATTTACTTTTCGAACTTTATAAATACATTTTATGATATCAAAATGGTGTCTAAAGTAATTTTGTTTAATTTAAATTAGTTATTTTAAAACCTTGTAATTATATTAATTTTTAAATTTCAATTTAAATTAAAATAATTTATTTTAGGGAATTCTAGGGGAAACTGGGTTGACACCCAACATTCTAAGGAAAACTAAAGAAAATGTTGACGTGCTGCTAATGTGACACGCGATCAAAAAAGGAAAACTAAGACGACTCCCTCCACCCTTATATAAATATATACATATAGCTAGAGATTAGAAAAAAAATGAATAGAAAGAGCTAGAGAACTATTTAAATGTTCAGAATCGATTTTGAAAATGTATATGACCATCTAAACTGAAAGTTTCTTGATGAAGTGACAATAAAGACGAGGTTCCCGCAAAAAAATGGGAATTGTGGATATTTGGTACTAGTTCCTTAGCTAGGTCCGGTGGTTGTAAATAGATCACCGACTTTTAAAGTTAGATGTTCATGAGGAATTAGGCAGGGAGACCCCATCTCGCCCTTCTTATTTATTTTGCTATGAAAACCTTATAGGTTTTATTCACCGAGGCATGCTCAAAAGATCTTTTCAAAGCTTTCGAAGCTCCTAATGGCGACTCTTTAATTTCCCACTTATTATTTGCATATAACATTATGATAATTGGGGAGTGGTCGGAATCAAGCGCCCGATCCTTGGCTCATCTTCTTAGATAATTTTTTACTTTTGTCAAGCCTGAAGATAAACCTCCATAGGTCTTCATTGATTCAAAGGTACACTGGCATGGTTGACATATTATAGTGTAAAAGGGATATGATTCCATTTGTGTACCTTAGCCTGGAAGTGGGGGCAAAGAAGAGTCGTGTCAACAGTTGGCGGTTAGCAGGTTGGAAATCTCAATCGCTTTCAATAGGGGTCGATTAATTATTTTGAAGTATATTCAAGAAAGCCTCCCGACATATGTCACACCCCAACCGATGACGGAATCATCGGGGCGCGGCACTGAGCGAAACAGATTGTTCAAAGAAATTCCATAACGACTAAATTACCAAATAGTTTAAATATTATGTCCCATACCATAACCCATAAGATAATCTAGTTATTACAAACATAGATATTCTTCAAACAAATAAAACATGTTCCGACAACTCAAATTTTTAAATAAAGTAAATTGTCTTTGTTTCTAGACTCTTTCCTAGCCTCGATTTCATCACACAGCAAACAAGGCATCCTAGCATCTTAAGCACCTGCCACATACGTTAAAGTAAAAGTCAATACACATAGTGTAAAGGTGAGCATACAAGTTTAATACTAGCATAATAGAGTTCGAAATCGTTTACACATAACCAGCACGTACAACGTGTAATGCGAAGCATGTAAGTTATCGACATGATCCTATCAATACCAATGACTGCGAGTTGACTGCCCAAGGCAGTTCGTAACACATATTCACCACTGCGAATCATGTGATTAATAGTCCTTAACAACCCCTGAGTGAACAGGTGCTGAGTCCAAACAAATAGTACTACCGTTGCTAAGGCAGATAGACATCAATCTATGTGTAAACACAACAAACAAGCATTCATCGAGTCACGTATAGCATGCGGTAATGGTTAACGTTAAAGTATTGCGTAGTGTGATTGATGTGATTTAGTATAAGTAACGTATGTAACACCCCAAAAGTGCATAAAGCAAAAAGGGATCGAGTATACTCACAGCGATTGAGTTAATGGATTGAAGGGAGCGCTAGAGCGGAAATTAGCCTGAACAGTTAACGATAGCATAAGCGAAAGTCGGTGCGTAAAACGGTGTAGGCGTACCAAGGATTGGATGGTAATCCGATCGGGTGGCAATCCGATCGGATGTCCAGTCGATCGGGTGGCAATCCGTTCGGATGGTCACCCGATCGGGTGGCCATTCGATTGGATTGTCACCTCAGTTGGTGAGTGATGTGTTTATGTATGATGGTTTGTACTTTGAAGTTTTCGTTGTAGCATTTTAAAAATAGAGAAGTATCTCTACCTTTCAGGTCGGTCGATCGAACGGTCATTCGATCGGACAGCAATCCGATTGGCGAGGCTTCTCAGTTGAGAAAAAGTCCACAGCAGGACGGTCACTCGATCGGATGGCTATCCGATCGGGCGGCAATCCATTTGTATTGAACATGTTGAAAATTGTTTAAGTATCCAAGTCCCAAACGTCACACGATCGGACGGTCACTCGATCGGATGGTAATCCGATCGGGTGGTAATCCGTTTCAACGTTCAGATCTTGAATAGTTTGAAAAATAGATTGAGTGAGAAACCAAGTGCAACCCGATCGGATGGCCGGTCGATCGGGTGGCAATCCGATCAGGTGGCAATCCGATCGGACGGCAATCCGCCCCGACTATCCGTTCGTCTTGACACTTGACTCGTTTGAAGCTTTGTAGCGTTGAACGAGATATCTTGATAACATGCTTGAACAACAGAACCCTTATCCCGGCCCAAGTGACCCGACCGAACAGGAATCTGTAGGATCGATTTCATCGACCAAATGAGTCAATATGAGTCAATACACGACAGTTTGAGTGGCGGAAACAATCAAACTGTTTAGAATCAGAAAGAACGGAGTAGAAAACAGAAGAATATCACTTTAAACACGTTTCTGATTGATATAACACTGATTACATCCAAGAATCACACCGGCAGCACCTCGGTATGATTTTCTAATCTTCTACCTGTCCGTTTGAAATGAGCATACATGTGAGGTATTTATAGGGTAGACCCTTCCGTTTGAAACAACACATACATGTTCAAACGGACTCCTTCAAATGGACACTCATGTTCAAACGGTACCTATTTCAAACGGAACTTCTTCAAACGAACCTAAATTCTATTTTGTCTTATATGAGAATATTCCATGTGATGCAAGATGTGATGTCATCTCTATGATGTCACATGATGTCATTTTTGATGATGTTACATACTTGTTCAGATTCGCAACGAGACCGAGACTCGATATAATACGCAGTCTTCAGGCTTTCACAATCTGAGACTCGAACTAAGATGAAGTCGACAGACAACTGCACTAACAGACTCCCCCTTGAATGTTGACGGAATCTTCAGTGAGAGTCTTCATCATGACGACTCTTCAATCTTAATCGAACTCCTTTCTTTCTTAGCATGTACCAGGATCTTCTCTTTGGCTCTAACCTCGTCAGACTCCCCCTCTCATCATGATGGGATCGCTGTCTGGAATTAGCTATCACCTTGAGATCAATCCCTGGCTTTAATTCTGTTCAGTTCATCTCCTGCACAAATTTTCTCACCACCACATAAGTTTTTACTTAAAACAATAAGAAAAACTTACTGGAAATAGTTACATCAAGTTCAAATTAATGACCCTGATTAACTAATCTCAGCTTCTTTCTCAAATCAAAATATTTTCAATTCAGCACACACACTCCCAAACCAGTTCATCATATTCAGCACTTGGAATTCCGAAAAACAGCTCTTCAACATCAGTTGTCGAAAATCATTTTGGATTTTTCAAAATTTATGCTAAAACACACTGAAAATCTTTTTGGATTTTTGAAATAAAGGAATGCAGTAAAGCAATATTTACAAACAATATTTTTGTGAGTTTGCGAAAGAGGATCATATCAGTTTATGTGACCAATCACTAGCACCGTTAAGCTTTAAACATTTTCAGTTTTAAACAATTCACATAGATTGACGATATTGTTGTCCACTTAAACTCAATCTAAAAACTTTCGAAATGCTTACCGATACTTTAAGGTATATTAATTTGCACTAAATTCTTATGGACCCCACGATCTCAGCATATCCCCTCATCAGGTCGATACTTCCGTATACGCAGAGAAAGTCCAATGTTTAAACAAAATAAGAAAAATAAAACAAGTTGAAGTTGTTTAGGCTTTAACCACCAGGTCGATACTTCCGTATACGCAAAGGTGATCCAAAGCTTAAACGAAACACCAAAGAAAATAAAGCAGAACGTTTAGGCAATAACATCCAGTTCGATACTCACGTATACGCAGAGGATGTCCAATGCTTAAACAAAATAAAGAAATAAGACAAGTTTAAATATTTGCAAAATGAAATGCACAATCACAGCGACTTTTTTAGCAAAGTTGTGAAAGTTCACAAACTTAACCAGTTTTATGTCTTACGACAATCAGCGATTACCGAGCAGGCACACAATCAAGAAGGACAAAACTAAGTACTATGCTTTCAATCATGTTTCCCACTAGAACTAGGCTTTTTCATTTTAGGTTTGTATCGTTATCGCAAATCTACTAGTCTAGCTGAGCCTACCGTCACATCTTTAGTAAGATCGTTTATCACATTTTATCTCTCCATTTCTTTAGCATGCTGTGACAGTCTCACTGATCTACTATCATTTCCTCTTTTTACAACAAAACTCATTTTTTGCATTTTTCAATGTTTTTGACTTTTTCAAATTTTCTATTTTTTTTAAATTTTTACTCCCCCTAAAATCAAAATATGTCTCAATTTTGATTTTCTGGGAAAAATTTGAAAACCAACTGTACAGAGTAAATAACAACATGATGAGAATTACTTCAATTCTCCATTCACTTGGCTTGAACAATCAGAACTCCCCCTGACAACAAAACATTTTCCCATAGTGATTTCAAAACACTTAAGTTTGTTTTAATCAAAATGGTTTTTCCGGAAAATAAGTTTTGTGAGTAATTTCTCAAACATGGGAATCATTCATCACCTTGTTTTCTTTAACCACTTGTATGATTTAACATTTCCGATTTAAACAACAAAACCACTTGTAGAAAATCAAGTACAATTTAATGTCCCTGATTTACTACTTGTAAGACGAAATATCACCAAAGTGAATTTCTCAAGAAATGTGCCGATTCCTACTCCCCAATTACCAACCTGGGAGTTCCGGCAAGTCAGGTTTTTCATTTAAACAGATTCACCCAAGCCTGACTGTCCTTGGGTGATTTTGAATTCTTGTTCAACAATGGTGGAAAATTTTCATCATCCATTGTTTGACCAGAATTCTCAACTTTTACCTCAACACACGGCTCTTCTGGCTTTACCACACCAGATTCATTGCCTGATCGTGGCTTGTCTGACTTTAATGAGTCAGATTCATTGCCAACAACTGGCTCCTTTGTTTCCGGAGAAACAAATTCATCACCAGGAAGTTTCTTTTTCTTTACTCTCTCCTCTGTCCTCAGATTTGTATCTGATGAATTCGTTTTGCTTGATTTGTCATTCTTTGACGAGCAAGACGATTTATCAGAACTTTTATCTGTTTTACCAGTTGTATCCGAGGACAAAATCCTTTCTAGATCCTCTCTCGCTTTCTTCCTCTTCTTCCTCGGTCTGTCTTTTTGCCCCTGTGAAAGCTTCACTTTCTTTTCTTGAACTTTAGGTTCTTGAACCTTCTGTTCTTTGGACTCGACATTGACTGGTTTCTTCACCTGCTTCTGAGATTCAACCCTCGATCTTCTCATTGATCTCATTGAGCAATCTCTAGCAATATGGCCAATGATGTTGCAGTTAAAGCATCTCCTTGACTCAAACCTCCAACTCTGGCAGTTAACAGCAATGTGTCCTTGATAGCCGCATCTGTAACACACTCTGTTATCGTACCAATCACCATTTTCAGTCCAAACATTTAGATCAAAGCACTGTTTGGCTTGGTGATAATCTTTCCTCCTCTTGTTTGTTGGATTTGGCTTTTGAACACTGTGGTCCGACCTGCACCACTCATTACCAATAATTTTTGAATTTTCATTTTTTACTTTTTGTAATTTTTGATTGCGATTGGATGATTGATCTGATGAACTTTCATTTTCTTTCTGAACATTTTTCAAAATTTTCTCTTTTTGTTTTTGTTCCACTTTCTTCTTCAAAGGTTTTTGCTTAGAACATTCTCCCTTTTTAGTTGATTGTGGAACAGTTTCTTGAAACTTTTCTTTTAATTTCAAAAACAAATTCTTTTTTTCAATTTTTTCGTTTTCATCATCAGATTTTTCATCGCAATCTTCAACTATGACTTTATCATAGTTTGTGACATCGTCACTTATTGGAACTGAATTAACTGGTTTTGGGCAGGGAATAGCTGAAGTATTCACAAAAACCTTCAACTTTTGTTCCCATTCCCTGATTTTACCTTCTAACTCTTTGATTTTCTTTTGAGCACATTCAGCTTCTTTTTCAAGTCGAATAATCGTCTGAAGATGAGAATTTATCATTTTTTGCTTTTCAATGTTATTCTTGCTAAAAACAGATCTCCCATCTTCAAGAATTTTTATTTGACTTTGAAAATCTTTTTCAATCTTTACTTTTTTATTTTCCAAATTGTGTATTTGATTTTTCAAAACATTTTCTGATTTTTTGAGATTTTTGTTTTCTAATGACAAACTCTCAACCTCCTTCAAGAGTTTGTCATTTTCAGATGTCAACTTCTCACAATTTTTCAGCAAAACAAGAATCTGTTTATCATCAGCTTTTGTTTCAACCTTTAAAGCTGAAATATTTTCAACCTGTTTCTTTTCCTCATGGACACTTTCATCCTTACTCTCTTTTTCTGATGAATGATCAAAGATAGGTGCGTCTTCTACAACCTTTTTCTTTAATACTGGTTCAGGATTCACAAATACAGGTTTTTCAGATTCTATTTTCTCAATCTTGACAGCTGGAACTTGTTCAATCTGCCTTTACACACTAGGTTTGATTTGCTTTTTTGTTGTTGCTGCTTTTACTTCTTTCTCAGCTCTGATCTCTTCTTTAACAGTTGCTGCTTTTTAATTCTTCATTTTTGCAGCTTGTTTTTCTTTAATCTTTTCAATTTTACCTGCATAAAACAATTTTCCACTACGTTGATCAGATGGAAGTTGTTGTATAAGATATTCAAGTTCTCGGATTTCTTCTTCATAATAGTCACCCTCTTCATCAGATGAATGATAAAAAACCGGAACTTTTTCAACAACTTCTTTTGCTGAGACTGTTTCTCCTTCTTGCTTTATCGGAATATACTGCTGAGATTCATAATTCATATACGCCAATAATTCTTCAAAATCCATGTTTCGATGTCAAAGTTCACAAAGCTGTATCACCTTGTAAAATACCACTGAATGAATGGGCCTGAAAATGTTGATACCCAAAACAATTCTATTTGATCGAACAAACAACTTCTCACAATATGCCCTTATCACCTTTTGACTAGTTGACCGACAATAATTTTTGATATAACCAAAACTTTTGCCGACAATAATTTTTGATAATGTTGTTCACGTGATTTGTAGGTTCGAGACAACCACTTCACTTAGTCAACATATTCCAATTTTAAATGCCGACAACTGTTGATGACTATTAATGTTTGCTGACACCCTAAGATTCACCACACCAAGTAATGATAAACTCTTTCCTATGCAAAAGTCGACAATTTTTTCACATGCACATGAACCGACAATTTGATTTGACCACACTTCGTTTCTTGACCGCCAAATGTGATTGCCACTCAAATCTCATTGGACCAAAAATATAGTGTCTTGGGCTAATACATGTCTTGGGCCAAGATAATCACATGGGCCTGACACATCTGATCAGATCAAAACAAATATCACGTGAACTACTGAACTACTTTCAAACGGAAGTTGTGTTTCAAACGGGACGGCTAGCTTCAAACGAAAGCCTCAAACGGAATACATTCCTCAAACGATGTTTCAAACAGAAGCATCAATTTTCAAACGGAAGCGTCAGTTTTCAAACGGAAGCGTCAGTTTTCAAACGGAAGAGTCAGTTTTCAAACGGAAGCGTCTGACTTCGTTCAAACGGAAGCAGATTTTCAGTCCATTTTTACCACTTTTACTTCAAGTTTAGATCTGATATTCTCAAGGATTTGTTAAAACTCGGTTTTACACACAATATCAGAAATTCAGTTCATTTTGTCAGGCCAAAAGTCCGGAAATCAAATTTTGTGTAGAAAAACCAACTGATTCAGGTGTATTTACTCATAACTGGCTCTGATACCAATTGTAGGATCGATTTCATCGACCAAATGAGTCGATATGAGTCAATACACGACAGTTTGAGTGGCGAAAACAATCAAACTGTATAGAATCAGAAAGAACGGAGTAGAAAATAGAAGAATATCACTTTAAACACGTTTCTGATTGATATAACACTGATTACATCCAAGAATCACACCGGCAGCACCTCGGTATGATTTTCTAATCTTCTACCTGTCCGTTTGAAATGAGCATACATGTGAGGTATTTATAGGGTAGACCCTTCCGTTTGAAACAACACATACATGTTCAAACGGACTCCTTCAAATGGACACTCATGTTCAAACGGTACCTATTTCAAACGGAACTTCTTCAAACGAACCTAAATTCTATTTTGTCTTATATGAGAATATTCCATGTGATGCAAGATGTGATGTCATCTCTATGATGTCACATGATGTCATTTTTGATGATGTCACATACTTGTTCAGATTCGCAACGAGACCGAGACTCGATATAATACGCAGTCTTCAGGCTCTTTCACAATCTGAGACTCGAACTAAGATGAAGTCAACAGACAACTGCACTAACAGAATCACCCAAGTCCGACTGGTTCACGTTTCGAGTCGGTAGTTCATGTTCAAACCTGAAGTCAATACCTCTTGGATAGAATTCGGATCTGGAACTAATACATCACCAAGAATCGGTAGAAGATCAGAACGAGCTCTGATTCCATCGGGTTTGAGTGCATTGAGTGTAAAAAAGTTGAAAGAAAGTTGGAAAACCTTCTCTCAATCCTTTTATCCATGAGTTCATGTAGATCTAGGTGAAATTATTGATAAATGTTGTGGAAATCCTTTAGATCTGAGTTGTTCTTGGTGGAATGAAGCCAAACATTGAAGTTCATAAGAACTCCATGATGACATCACCCTAGAACACCTCAAATCCGGTGATTTCACGGTTAAAAGTTAAGATTCGAAAGATAGAAAGATAGAAAGGTGTAGGAGTGCGTGTAGATTAAGAAAGTACAAGATTTAGGTTGAAAACTTACAAGAATCGAAAGAAATCACGAGAAATGAAGGCTGGAGCGAGTTGGGTCAAGTGAGAGCTGTCACATCAAGTGATGTGACAAATGAGGGGTATTTATAGGGTTTCCTAAAATGGAAAGTGGGGAAGAGGCTGGTCGATCGGATGGCAGTCCGATCGGGTGGCAACTCGGTCGGGTGGCAACCCGATCGGATGGAAATCCGATCGGATGGCCACTCGGTCGGTTGGCCACTCGATCCACTTGTCCAGTGCGATGAGTTTTGCCGTTTCGATTCGAGTACAAAGCGCTGCGATGCGATTCGAGAGAGCGATGCGATAGAATTACTCATCAAATTACTTTTAATCCCAACTACTATATCTAACATACAATCACTATAAATAACTTGCGTTTAGCGTTTTCGATTCAATTGCGATGCGATAGATTGCGATTTCGATTAACACCTCAACGTAAACATAACATGCACAAGTAACACATAAATGGCACACACACGTAAAATAATATCCAGAACACATAATTCGAGTTGCGAACGCGATAGCGATAAATCGATTAAACATGCGATTAAACTTCGATTATTAGCAAGTACTCCACATAATACAACTAAAGCAGACAGACTAAATAGATTAATTACAAGTCAAAGAAGTCAAAACAGGAGTTGAGCAAAGAGTGACAAATCGCAATTAGCAATCTTCTATTCCTTTGACTTTAATCTTGACTTTGACTTTGACTTTCGAAACACGGGGTGTTACAGCCTCCCCTTCTTAAGGGAATTTCGTCCCGAAATTAGGCTGAAGCCGTAACAAACAACTGCGGGTAGTTCGCCTTCATGTCGCTTTCGAGTTCCCAAGTAAACTTTGCGCCTCGTTTGCCTTCCCAGCGAACTTTCACAATGGGAATGCGTGAGCACCGGAGTTGCTTGGTTTGGCGGTCCATGATTTCGACAGGCTTCTCCACAAAGTGTAGTGTTTCGTTTACTTGAAGATCCTCGAGGGGTACATGTAAATCATCATCAGCCAGGCATTTTCTGAGGTTCGAAACATGGAAAGTCGGGTGAACGTTGTTAAGTTCCTCCGGTAGTTCGAGTCTGTAAGCCACTTTTCCGTTCATTTCAAGAATCTTAAAGGGTCCAACATATCAAGGCGCGAGCTTTCCTCTCTTGCCGAATCTGACCACACCCTTCCAAGGTGATACCTTTAGGAGTACATGGTCGCCAACGTCAAATTCGAGGGGCTTGCGTCGTCTATCGGCGTAACTTTTCTGACGACTCCGAGCTTTCAGTAGATTGTCTCGAATTTGGAGGATTTTGTCAGTCGTTTCTTGCAATAGCTCAGGACCGGTTAGTTGCGAGTGCTCGATCTCGTGCCATACAATAGGCGATCGACATCTTCTTCCATACAATGCCTCAAATGGTGCCATTTGAATGCTGGAATGATAACTGTTATTGTACGAGAATTCGACCAAAGGTAAGTATGCGTCCCAATTACCACCGAAATCTATGGCACATGAACGGAGCATGTCTTCCTCGTTCTTTCAGTCTGACCATCGGTTTGAGGATGAAAAACGGTACTTAGATTAAGCACGGTACCTAGAGCGGCTTGAAACGTTTCCCAACAACGCGAGGTAAACCGAGCATCACGGTCAGAAATGATGTCGCGAGGCGTCCCATGTCGACAAATAATCTCCTTGGTGTAGATTCGGGCTAATTTTTCTACCTTATAGTCTTCCCGTATTGGCAGAAAATGAGCAGATTTAGTCAAACGGTCAACGACTACCCAGATGCTGTCGTGACCTGAGGGCGTGCATGGAAGTTTCGTTATGAAGTCCATAGTTATACTCTCCCACTTCCACACAGGGATCTCGGGTTGAACGAATAAGCCAGAGGGTCTTTGGTGCTCAGCCTTGACCTTCGAACAAGTCAGGCATTTCGAAAGATAGAGGGCGATATCTCTCTTCATGCCCGGCCACCAGTACTTGTAGCGCAGCTCCTGGTACATCTTGTCGGCACCGGGATGAATAGAATATCGGGATTTGTGGGCTTCATCCATCAGAATCTGTCGTAAGTTGGTCCGTTTAGGTATCCAAACTCGGTCCAGATAATGAAATATCCCATTCGACTTTTCACTAACTGGGCTCCATCGTTGAGAATCCTTTCCTTCTTCAAAGTGTGCTCATTAAAACAAGCATGCTGGGCTTCGCGGATGAGGGTTTCGAGATCATATTGGGCTTGGATATTACGGGCGCTGTGCAAATAACTCCGTATGCTGAGAGCGTTGGCAACGACATTTGATTTGCCAGGATGATAACGAATCTCACAGTCATAATCGTTGAGAAGTTCCACCCACCGGCGTTGACGCATATTTAGTTCCTTCTGGTCAAAGATATGCTGTAGGCTCCTATGATCGGTGAAGATCGTACACTTGGTACCATAAAGGTAGTGTCGCCAGATCTTTAACGCAAAAACAACTGCGCCTAGCTTGAGGTCGTGGGTTGTATAGTTCTTCTCGTGGATTTTGAGCTGATGAGATGCGTAAGCGATAACCTTGTCTCGCTGCATGAGAACACAACCAAGGCCAAGGTTCGAGGCATTGCAATAGACTATAAAGTCATCGTTTCCGTCGGGTAGAGTGAGAACAGGAGCATTGCAAAGCATGTACTTGAGGGTTTGAAAGGCAGTCTCTTGTTCAGTTCCCCAAACAAAAGGCTTGTCTTTTTGCGTGAGAGAGGTAAGCGGCACAGCGATTTTAGAGAATCCTTCGATAAATCGGCGATAATAGCCCGCTAGTCTGAGAAAAGAACGGACTTCAGACGGGTTCTTAGGTGTAACCCAACTCTTAACTGCTTCGATCTTCGCGGGATCGACGTGAATACCTTGACTATTGACAATGTGATCGAGGAATTGAACCTCCTCCAGCCAGAATTCACACTTGGAGAACTTGGCATAGAGTCGATTCCCCCGGAGTAACTCGAGAACCAAACGTAGATGTTACGCGTGTTCGGCCTTCGACTTGGAATAGATCAGGATATCATCGATGAACACGATGACGAAGCGGTCTAGAAAAGGTTTACACACGCGATTCATCAGATCCATAAAAACTGCGGGTGCGTTGGTTAAACCAAAAGGCATAACAACGAACTCGTGGGGGCATTATCGAGTGCGAAAAGCAGTTTTGGGAATATCTTCTTCTTGTATGCGTAACTGGTGGTAGCCTGAGCGTAGATCGATCTTGGAGAAACACGTAGCACCTTGTAACTGGTCAAACAAATCATCGATGCGAGGCAGATGGTAACGATTCTTGATTGTCAGCTTATTCAATTCTCGATAGTCGATGCACATCCGGAACGACCCATCCTTCTTTTTGACAAAAAGGACTGGTGCGCCCCAAGGAGAGGTGCTAGGGCGAATAAAGCCTTTGTCAAGCAATTCCTGGAGCTGACTCGAGAGTTCGCGCATTTCGGACGGAGCGAGTCGATAAGGAGCTCTTGCAACAGGGTTTGTTCCAGGAATGAGGTCGATGCGAAAGTCGATATCACGATTTGGTGGCAAACCTGGAAGATCTTCAGGAAAAACGTTGGGGAATTCACAAACAATGGGGACGTCTTTCACCTCTTTAACTTCCTTTTTCTCCGCTACTACAATGTTAGCCAAGAAAGCTATGTATTCCTTGCGGAGATATTTGCTAGCTTGGACACATGACATGAGCTGGAGTTTCTTCGACGCGACTTCACCGTAAACACACAACTGATCACCATTAGCGAGCGAGAATCGAATCATCTTGTCAAAGCAAACAACTTCAGCATGGTTTTCACGAAGAAAGTCCATGCCTACTATGACATCAAAACTACCGAGCTGCATCGGAATATGGTCGATAGGAAAGATGTGATTGTTGAGTTCTAGAGTACAATCATGAAGAACAGAGTTGATGGAGACAGTTCTTCTGGTAGCAACTTCAACATCGAACGTCGAGGGGAGATGGGCGCACTTACGATTAAGAAGCTTTTCGAACTCAAACGATACAAAGCAGTTATCGGCTCCAGTATCAAACAAACACGAAGCATAAATACCATTCACAAGGAACGTACCATTGACCACGCTGTTGTCAGCCTGAGCCTGGCGCACATTAATGTTGAAAGTTCGAGCACGAGCGGCTTGTTGTTGTTGTTGTTGCTGAGGCTGTTGCTGGGGCTGCTGCTGTTGAGGCTCCTGCTTCACAACCCGATTGGGGCACATGTTTGCGAAGTGGTTGGGATCACCACACGCAAAATAGACTCTAGCATTGACCGCGGGTGCCGGAGCTGCTTGTTGGCCTTGAGGGGCAAGGAGCAGAGCTTGATGAGTAGTAGCTGGTGCTGGTGCTTGTCGAGGACCTGTACGGCAGTTGGCGGTGAAATGGCCGTACATGTTTCAATGTACACAAAATCTGCAGGCAATCCCCACTGGGTGATGATAGGTGCAAGTTGGGCAGGCAGGATGAGGACCAGTATAAGCACGCTTCGCCGGCGGTGCTTGAGTTACCGGTGTCGCAACCTGGCGGTGTTGAGCATGCTGATGGAGATTCTTGGCGGTGTTGAGTTACCAATCTGTCACACCCCAACCGATGGCGGAATAATCGGGGCGCGGTAGTAGCTTGATGGAGATTCTTGGCGGCTTTATCCCATAAGCCAGACTTGACTCGCTTGTCGTTTATTTCAGCGGCAAGCAGGTAAGTCTCTTCGATTGTTGCTGGCTTTGAAGCTTGCACAGAATCTGCGACGCAGTCGGGTAGAGCTCGAATATACTTCTTGATTGCCATGTCAGAAGTCTTGACTTGATCAAGACAGATTATGCTAAGCTGCTTGAAGGGAGCAGTTAAAGCAGCGTTGTCACCCTCCTTCTGCTTGATATGCCAGAATTCGTCCTCCAACTTTTGGAGCTCGTGGGGAGGGCAGAACTCTTCCATCATGACATTCTTCAACTCATCCCACTTCAAACCATAAGCCGCGTCGTTTCCGTGTTTGTTTCTCTCGGCCGTCCACCAGTCTAAAGCGCGGGACTGGAAGACGCCGGTCGCGTTGAGAGTGCGGAGATCATCAGGACAGCCACTCTGGTGCAGGGTGACCTCGATCGAATCAAACCATTAAAATAGGGCCGTAGGACCATCTTCGCCAGTAAATTCTTTCGGTCCGCAAGCTTTAAACTGTTTGAAGTTGAAAGCAGCCTTAGGGGTTTCAGTCCTGGATTCTTCAGACGATTTGCTCACATTCTCATACAGTTCACTGACGATCTGAGAAACAACCTTCGCCATTTGCTTAGTAATCATAGAGGCGAGGCATTTGTCTGCTTGCTTTCGGCGAGCAGCTTGAGTAGCGCGAGATCCAGATGACGACATTGTCTGCAACAGACATCGCCACAGGACTCAACACAAATTTTAATTATTCCTAGTACAGTCTAGCGATTACCATAAAGCTCAAGAATACATCCATTCATATAATCACACAGGCACGTAGGCACGTAAACACATTAGCACATAAACACGTAGATCACAGAAACACATAAGCACATAAGGCACAGAAGCACATGAGGCAGTCAGAATACAGAAACCTAACTATATGTTGCACGTATTCCCTATCCTTCCCAGCGTGTATAGCGATTGCGAGTATCGAGCAGCGATTGCGAATAATGACCAGCGATTCGTGGGCGATTGTGTAGTGTGAGTTGTGCGTGTTGATCGAGAGCGAAGAGCGAAAAGCGAACAAATCACCAAAATCGAAAACATATCACCACATAAAACACATAAATCCACATAAAATCAGCAAATATCAGAGTCAGCAGTTGCGGCTCAGAATTGAAACACATAGAAATCGAGAATAGATTGTCTTCGGCTAAATAGACGTCGACTACCCAAAGTGATTCAACTATTCACAAGGACTCTAAGTGCACACTTTGGCCTTTTGGACTGTGTTCTCGCTTCGATTCGAGCGATCGGCACGCATCCTTCCAGTTACTGTGTGACTTCAAGTCGTCGGTGTCCGTCGAGACTTTGGTGAGAGTTTTGTAAAAACCATATTAGAGAGTAGAACGGGTCACCAAGGTTCGGGTTTCACCCCTAATTTAGCGACTACTGATGTGCGCAATATGCAACATATAAATTACATCAATTGTGGCATAAAACTAACCCCTTTTTAGTACTAATGTTGGAAAAAAGTGTGTTTTTTGTCTTCCTTTTGTATTTTCAGGATTAACTGAGCTCAAATGAACAAAAGAAGCAAAAAGGCAGCTAAATCTAACATAAATACAAGAAAAGGAACAAACGTGGCATGCCCCACCCCCCGACAACATCTTCCCAGGCAAAATTAAGAAGACAGAAGGCTGAACACGCCCCGTGCTCAGTGAGCACGGGGGGCGTGCCCAAGTGTCAGCATAAAAGACAAAGCTGTAGAAGCTTCTATCACCCACCACGGGGGCGTGCCCAGCGGACACGGGGCCGTGGTCAACTCTAAGATTCGCAGAATCTGGGGAAATCTTGATAGTACAGATACGCTTCTGCACACGGGGTCGTGCCCAGCGGACACGGGGGCGTGGTCAACTAATGCAGACAAACTGCAATTAATGAAGAAAGAGAAGGAAGGTGGACACGGGGTCGTGCCCAATGGACACGGGGCCGTGCCCGAGTCTCTGTTCAGCCTATAAATAGGGGTGCTTGGCTCATTTGCAAACCATCCCTTGGCACACCACCTCTCTCACACTTCACCCACCACCCACCACCATCACAACACCATCATCCATCGTCCATCATAGAGTGTGTGAGTCGTCTCAGGATCCAAGATTGATCGTAAGAGTTCTTGACAATCAAAGGCCATGTTTGCCTAAGTCTCTTACATCACTTGGTGAAGACAAGTGTCTAGTGTAATACTTTTTATTTTTAATCTTTCCGCACTTTTTATTTGGTTATGTATTAATGACTTTAATAACTAGTTTCTTATGTTGAAGGTGATTCTTCCTTATCGTTTGTCCGTGGTGTCTTGGCATTATTTTACTGTCTATATAAAATAAAAGATTTTCACCATTCATATCTCCACGGTCTATATGGAGGTATGTTGGCTACCTGGTCGGGGGTTAAGGGAACGGTTTGGTAAGGGTCTTGCCTTGTTCAGTGTATAGATCCTGCAAGGACCTGGGTCAAATTTAGTAGGACCTCCTTCAATACCCACAGGTATTGGATGGCGGGGGTCCAAACTCTTTGATCCCCTCATATGTAAGCTACTATTAATACTTTAACCCGGCTACTTAGGACTGTATCCCTGCTGACTCAGACTACTTAGCCGAGGGTAACGTCACCTTCAAAAGAGGGGCCTACCATAATATGCATTAATAACTTAATTAATTATCTTTCAATAACCCGACCCTTTAGGATTGTATCCTTGCTGACTCAAACTACTGGGTTGAGGGTAACGTCACCTTCAAAAGAGGGGCCTACTACAATAACTAAGATAATCTCTTAAAAAGTGCAAAAGTGCGGAAATAATCAAAGGTTACACTAAACACAAGTCGGAGCCAAGTGATTCATCTTGTCTATCTGTTTTTACTTTTATTTTATTTTTAAGCATTTTAGTTAGTTTTTATTTTTTCTAGTTTAAAACCTTTTTCTAACTTTTTGATTTGATTAGACGTTGAGGATAAACCGGTATTAAAATCTCTTGTGTCCTTGGACGACCTCGGTATCTTACCAACACTATACTACACTCACGATGGGTGCACTTGCCCATATGTGTGTTTGGTGTTAGTAAAATATCGTGTTTTATAAATTTAAAACTTGACTAACGTGTAAAAAGGGCTTAAAATATACTTAAAAAATATAGTACACCACACACGCATCAACTACGTTCCTGGTTGTGTGGTAATACCACAAGATAGAGCAGAGGATTTGCGTCGAAGTATGGATTTCACTCCTAATTCAACGCAAATTCTCTTGTTTTATTAGCAAAAATAGCAATTCGAACGAGTAATCTGGTCGAGAGTTTGCGGTTTTCACATCTAATCTTAACCAGATCATTCGTTTGTGTGTGTAATCGGCCTTAGGAAAGGCTGATCTTGCGCAGAACTGTAGTATGCGATGTTTGCGCAAGTGTGTAGTGTACAGTGAGTTCGAGCGGGAAATAGCGGGAATAGCAAGTAAGCTCGTACGAAATCCCTACTGGGCATGTACAAGTTGGTCTGTTGGTACTTAGACTGTAGACTAGGTCGTTTCTAAGAGTTGAAAGAAAGTTGGAAAACCTTCTCTCGATCCTTTTATACATGAGTTCGTGTAGATCTAGGTGAAATTATTGATAAATGTTGTGGAAATCCTTCAGATCTGAGTTGTTCTTGGTGGAATGAAGCCAAACATTGAAGTTCATAAGAACTCCATGATGACATCACCCTAGAACACCTCAAATCCGGTGATTTCACGGTTAAAAGTTAAGATTCGAAAGATAGAAAGGTGTAGGAGTGCGTGTAGATTAAGAAAGTACAAGATTTTGGTTGAAAACTTACAAGAATCGGAAGAAATCACGAGAAATGAAGGCTGGAGCAAGTTGGGTCAAGTGAGAGCTGTCACATCAAGTGATGTGACAAATGAGGGGTATTTATAGGGTTTCCTAAAATGGAAAGTGGGGAAGAGGCTGGTCGATCGGGTGGCAGTCCGATCGGGTGGCAACTCGGTCGGGTGGCAACCCGATCGGATGGCCACTCGGTTGGTTGGCCACACGATCCACTTGTCCAGTGCGATGAGTTTTGTCGTTTCGATTCGAGTACAAAGCGCTGCGATATAATTACTCATCAAATTACTTTTAATCCCAACTACTATAACTAACATACAATCACTATAAATAACTTGCGTTTAGCGTTTTCGATTCGATTGCGATGCGATAGATTGCGATTTCGATTAACACCTCAACGTAAACATAACATGCACAGTAACACATAAATGGCACACACACGTAAAACAATATCCAGAACATATAATTCGAGTTGCGAACGCGATAGCGATAAGCGATAAATCGATTAAACATGCGATTATTAGCAAGCACTCCACATAATACAACTAAAGCGGATAGACTAAATAGATTAATTACAAGTCAAAGAAGTCAAAACAGGAGTTGAGCAAGGAGTGACAGATCGCAATTAGCAATCTTCTCTTCCTTTGACTTCAATCTTGACTTTGACTTTGACTTTCGAAACACGGGGTGTTACAACATATTACTTCTATTTTTACAAAATCCCTGTTCAGGTTATTGAGATGTTAGAAGCAAAACGACGCAAATTCATTTGGGGCAGGTGGAAGGAAAAAATAACAAATTAAGTTGGGTGGCTTAGGATAAGGTCACTACGAAGAAGGAGGAATGTGGGTTAGGTATTTGCACTTTGAAGATGTCTAATTGTGTACTCCTAGCAAAGTGATGGTGGAGGTTCAAAACCGAAGACGACAATATGTGGAAAAATCTGATATCCGCCGTCCATTTCACTCCATAATTTATCCTTTTTTACCCTGCAATAACGTGATAATGGGTACATAAACGACCATAGAGAAACTAGATAATACCTTATCTAGTTCAAACATATCCTTGGCAAATCTCAACAGAGGCAATGTGGGAGATGGGATGATAACCTAGTTCTAGATAGACACCTGGGTAGAAAACAAATCGATAAGGGTGTGTTACCCAGATTTATATGCTCTTAAGTTAAACAAGACCTGCAAGGTGGCTGAAAGGGATAATGAGGATTCTAATGTCGCGGTGTTCATAGGATCATGGAAAGGCAAGGTTCGTGGCTTGCGGGTGGAGCAAAATTTCTCGGTGATACAATCTAAGGTAAGTAATTATATTTTTAAGAGGACTAAGATAAACGGTCATGTAAAGGCAAATTATCCGAGTGTTTCTCGGTGGCTGCTATGAAAAAGGCCATGAGTGTCGATAACACACACAACCCTCCCAGTATTTGGGAATGGAGTCATCAGGGGCCACTCAAGGTTAACATCATGGGTTGGAGATTGATTCAAAACCGAATTCCCACAGTGGACAATTTGATCAGAAGAGGTATCTTAACCGCGCCTTCGGTTTGCCCGTTATGTAATGCAACCGAGGAAACTACGGACCATGTTTTCACTGCTTGTATGGTGGCCTCGGTTGTTTGGCAACCGATTTGGTTGTGGTGCAAATTTAGCCGGTGTTTGCTTTCACATCTCAACATTTGTTCGACCTTCATAAGCATGTCCAAGGCTCGGTAGTGAAAAGAAGATATACATGGAGAGCGAGAAACAATGGGTGTTCAACAAGATCCTGGTCAACGTTCAAAGCATATGTGGCGACATTAAGGGGCTGTTTGGTAGCCTCTGAATGGTCATTAAGAGGCTACCTCTTAATGGAATCATTAAGAATTTTACCAATGAGAAGGTAGAAGAATGTGACATGTGATGATTTACCATTCAGATGTTACCTCTTAACCATTCAGACTTGAGGTTACCTCTTATTCATTCAGAGGTTTTAAATCATTAAGAGGTAGCATCTGAATGGTCATTAAGAGGCTACCAAACAACCCCTAAATCTTATAGCTTTTAATGAATAAAAAATAGATCTAAAGGCCTGTTGTCGGATTGGTTTAGATGGTTAGCATTCGATGTGTAATTTTGTAATTTGTTGTAGCCTTTGCTAGTTGCTTGCTAGCAGGGCGTTTGGTTAATAGAAGTTGTCTTTCGATTTTTTATGAAAGCATTCAAATAAAGTGATGTTTTCGCTTTTAGAAGCTAGTATTCATAAGAAAATTTTATAATCAAAATACTTAACCTTAAATTTTAACTCTTTTCATCGCTAAAATCCAAAATATTAACTTTTCTAAAAAAACTCTTAAACATGTTAATAGACTAACCCACCTAGGGCTGTAAATAAACCGAACGAACACGAACAAGGCCTTGTTCGTGTTCGTTCGTTAAGGAAATAAATCTGTTCACGAACGGTTCATGAACACTTAACGAACGAGAATTTATGTTCGTGTTCATTCATTAAGGAAATGAGCGTGTTCGCGAACGGTTCACGAACACAAACGAACACAGATAAATTTGGCGAGTGCGACGAAGGATAAAGATGGATGACCCAGAGAGTAGCACTTGAACTTGAATCCCTTATTGTGGAACGGAGGTCGATCGTATTCACCGATGTAAATAATGAGAAATGAAGGGGGAAATGATGCATAAACAAGGTGAACGTGGGTTTCCTAGAAAGTACACAGATCTTCAATTAAAACACAAATATACGAATATAAGCGAATGCAAATCAACGAATGTTCACGAACACGTTCACAAACACCTTACCGAACGTTCACGAACACAATCGAACGAACGAGACTTCTGTTCATGTTCGTTCATTTAACTAATCGAACGAAATTTCTTGTTCATGTTCGTTCGTTTATTAAACGAACGAACATAAACGAACTTTCCGCCGAACGGTTCACGAACTGTTCGCTGAACGTTCAGTTCGTTTACAGCCCTAAACCCACCTATTAAATGGTTCTTGTTCAAGTTAACCTATTTTTTTTTAATAAGTTATGTTCGGATTGACTCCTATAATAAACGGTTGACGTCAATAAAAAGCTGTTTTTTTTCATGTCATGTATAAGTCTTGTTTCAGTGTCATATCACTAACTACAACCGTGTGTTTAAGTAGGCTCCAACCTTCCAATGTCTTATCCAAACACATGCAACTAATCCAAATGAAATTAAGTTTCACCCAAAAAACTCATCCAAACACATGCAACTAATCCAAATGAAATTAAGTTTCACCCAAAAACTCAACTAAACGACTTGGAACTTTAATGGATTAGATGGGTATATTGTCTACTCCAATAATTAACACCTAATAATATTTTAAGACAGATGCATTTTATTTAATCTAGAAACTTTTATTCTATCTTTTACCAAACATACATAAAAAGCATTTAAATACCACTATAATAATATTGGGAATAATTCATCACTAACGAAGTTTATCAACTGTTTAGGCTGGTGGGTGTGGGGGGCGCCACCCCGCTACCTCAGCCTCCATAGTGCCCCCGGGGCTCCATCGTCCACACCGCCACAATTAAAGGGGGGGGGGGGGGGGCACAATCATCCTTCCGCCAGCATGTTAACGAGCAAAGTTGGAGATTTTCGAAGCTGATTGGCTTTAGAGGGGGGCGCTATAGTGGTAAGGGGGCTTTATACCACACCCTACAAGTTAAAGGAGAGAGCTTTAAAACCCTTATGTGACGTAGCGTGTGATAAAGTCTCTAACCACACCCTCCAGCCTTACTAAACTATTCAACTTTCCCCCCCTACGAAATTCGTTCACGTTTTGATATTATTCTACTACATTGTGATCTTTTTTTTTTTTTTTACAAATATTAGAACATTATAAGTAATCTAAACCTAAATAATTAGGGCTAAAATGAATCGAACGCTCAGCAAACAGTTCATGAATCTTTTGGCAAAAATTCGTTTGTTTTCGTTTAATAAATGAACGAATGTGAACAAGAATTTTGTTCGTTTAGTTAAATAAGCGAACATGAATAGAGAAAACTTTCGTTCATTTATGTTCGTGAATATTCGGTAACATTTTCATTTTTGCTCGATTGTTCATTATAGTTTTTAATTTTTATTTAAATACTTGAAAATTCTCACTAATTATATATTTAATAAATATTCGTTTGTGTACGTCTATGTTCATCAATATTTGTATTTGTTTGCTTCTATTCACGAATTTGCATTCGTCACCAAAAATTTATTTAATAAACGAACATGAATACGAAAAAATAAATCGAAAACTAAATTCAAATATGGTTTGAATCAAGTTGGAAATACTTGGGTTCTTCTTGAAAACTCAAGTTCAATTCCTACCAGTGTCATATTTGATGGATAAAGGCAATGAAAGCAGCGGGTGGTATGGTTTCTCGGGGAACGCCGTTATCCAAACTTGTGAGATCTCTCTCATCCCTCAAAAAAAAAATACGGTTGATTTAGAAAAAAAACCCAAATAACCATATAAAAAAATAAGTAAATAACTGACTCCTTTGTTAGAGGGTAATTTGTTAAAAATAAGTAAATAACTGACTCCTTTGTTAGAGGGTAATTTGGTAAAAAAATAAAAATAAAAATAACAAGCAATAAAACGGCGCGTTTCGAGGCGTCAATAAAGGGTGCGTTTGGTTGAACATGCCTAACCAACCACCACTTTCCTTCATTATTTCACCACCATTTTTTTATAAAAAAAATAAAAAAATCATTTAAAATTAATAAAGTGGTTACAAGTTACAATTATGACAAAAATAAAATACAATAATAAAAAGATATAAATTATCCTCTCTCTCTCCTTTTTCGGTTTCCTGACGCCATACTCTTTCTGCATTTCATCCACTGTTCACTTTCTCTCTCTACAACTGTTCCTCTTTCTCTCTCTATAACTACCGGAAAACCGCTCTGTTTTCGCCGGTAAACCGCTTTTTTTCCGGCAATCCTCTCCGGCGATTAAGTTCTGACGTCAGCGATCATACACTGACCAGAGCTACGGTGATATCAATTATCACCTTCTTGCTGACGTCACAGAGTTTTCACCGGTGAAAATTCTCCGATCTCTGTGTTTGAGGCGGTTTCGAGGTAATGTGGCGGAGATACACGACGGAGATCGTGATTTCCGGTTGAATTTTGTCGCTGTGTAACCGTTTTTGTTCGTTCATCTCGTTTTCGTGTGGTTTTGGTGAAGTGAGAGAAGACGGAGGCTTCCGGCGAGAAAGTTAGGAATGATATGGTATGATTACGTCATCATTTTTTCGTTTATTTTAATCCTGTTATATTGCATTTTGTAGTCGTTGTTATTGTTCAATTTCTTGTGTATGGAGGAAATTGCAGAATATATGTGTTACTGTTCGTTCGTATTCTAACGGTTAATCGGAATTTTTGAAATGGTGATTCTTATTTTGTTGTTCAATTTGTAACCACGAATACGTTGTGTCTCGGTTTTATTCCAGTTTTGACTTTATTTGTGTACTGTTTACACTTTATTGCCTAATTTCTGATAATATTATTGTTCAGTTGTTATTCGTCAACGATGTTTGTTAGGAATTCGTTAGTTTAACTGTTCAAAGCTGTTTGACTTTGTATGGTTGAATTCAACTTCATCATGACATTGAACCAGAAATTGAACCAATAGAGTTAATTATATTAAGGATAAGTTATATGATGATGTACGATGGATGATCAATTCAAAACTCTAAGTGCACAGTCATAATATCTTTCCGTACGGATTTATTATGAGGAAAACTTGTTTATACAGGGCTAATTCTCTGTATTAGGCTTGTATATAGTTTTTTGGGACAAAAACTTGGTTGATTTTGCCAATTAAATCTGCCACTGGTCTATATGTGTGTTAGTTTGTTAGTCTGGTGAGATTTAAACGATTTTAGCACACTGACACAGTATAATTGTTTGTAATCGGTGTGGATTTGTCAGCTTTGGGTTTATGATTCTTTTTGATTATCAGTCATCATTCCGAACACCTAGACCTGTTGACGTTTATGAACGGAACAATATCCGACTTATGTTTTTGGTTTCGACAGGTGGAAGGAAGGGTTTGTTCCTCCCGGGTGGATACACTAAACTATCTGAAGCACAAGAGGCTTCAGCGGATGGGATCTGGCACTGTGAATGATGCTACATTTGCGTCTAACCTAATGACTCGAAGCGGAGGAGATGCTTTAAGAGGTTCTGCATCTTCTGGTGATAGATTATCCAGCGCTCTGGATTTATGTGGTAGAGATAATATGTCAAACCAAAAGTTTGACTTGAATGATCTTGACTGGACGGATAAAGTTCCAGAGTGCCCTGTATACTTTCCAAGTAAAGAAGAGTTTGAGGATCCTTTGATTTATCTGCAAAAGATCGCTCCAGAAGCTTCGCGATTTGGTAATACTTGTTAATAAAAATTGATAAAGGTTAATGTGGTTCTCTAAATTGATATTTTCTTCTTGAATCTTTTTGTATTTAGGTATATGCAAGATTGTTTCTCCTTTAAGTGCTTCAGTTCCTGCTGGAATAGTTTTGACGAGAGAGAAAGTTGGTTTTAAGTTTACTACAAGAGTGCAACCTCTTCGTCTCGCTGAGTGGAATACCGATGATAAAGTCACCTTCTTCATGAGTGGAAGGTTGAATCTTCATATGTAATTTGATATCGTTTACTAAGTATGTGATTTTATGCGGTTTGAGTAATGCTTTATATTCATCAGAAATTACACGTTCCGTGAGTATGAGAAAATGGCGAACAAGGTTTTTGCTCGTAGATATCATAGTTCTGGATGTCTTCCTGCTACATATGTAGAAAAAGAATTTTGGCATGAAATAGCTTGTGGAAAGACGGAAAGCGTTGAATATGCATGTGATGTTGATGGCAGTGCTTTTTCATCTTCTCCAACTGATCAACTTGCAAGTAGCAAATGGAATCTAAAGGTTTTGATTTTGTTTCAGTCATTCAACTTTTTTGATTCTTTCTTATTCGACTTTTCTTGCTGAGTGGTATCAATGCATGCGTCTCTGTTACGGTGTTTTTAATTGGGATCATTGTTGCATGTTTCTTGCTTTATTCATCCTTATTAATCAACATCTTGGTTTGTTTTTTCTGTTAAATTCAGAAAGTTTCAAGACTGTCCCGTTCTATTCTACGTCTGCTTGAAACAACTATTCCGGTATTCACAATTTCAGACAATCCTCTCTTATTTACTTCTAAAAATTTTATATCCAATTTTTAGTTATTATTTATATGTTTACAGGGAGTTACTGAGCCTATGCTTTACATTGGGATGCTATTTAGCATGTTTGCTTGGCATGTAGAAGACCATTACTTGTATAGGTATTTAATTTTGCTATATATAATATATTGTAAAGCATATTTGTCTCATGCTCTCTTATATTATTGTAGCATGAACTTTCATCATTGTGGCGCCGCAAAAACATGGTACGGTGTTCCTGGTCACGCTGTTCTGGATTTCGAGAAGGTTGTTCGACAAAACGTGTACACTAATGACATTTTATCAACTGATGGCGAAGATGGTGCTTTTGATGTTCTTTTGGGAAAGACAACCATATTTCCTCCAAATATTCTATTACAACACGGTGTTCCGGTTTATAAAGCTGTTCAAAAGCCCGGGGAATTCGTAGTGACGTTTCCGCGAGCATATCATGCAGGATTTAGTCATGGTATAATAAATTTCCATAATTTGTATCTACGAAATTTTGTTTCAGAGTAAAATGCCATTTTTGTCCCTGAGGTTTGGCCAGTTTTGTGACTTTTGTCCAAAGGTTTGTTTTTCCGCATCTGGATCCAAAAGGTTTAAAATCTTGCCGTTTTCATCCGGCTTGTTAACTCCATCCATTTTTCTCCGTCAAGTCAGGGGTATTTTCGTCTTTTTTGTTAACTTAAAGGGCAATTTGGTCTTTTTCACTTTATGTACAAGCATTTAGCATAATGTACAAGTACTCAAATATCCTTAACGAAGAAAAAAGACAAAAATACCCCTAACTTAACGGAGAAAAATGGATGGAGTCAACGAGCCGGATGAAAATGGCAAGATTTTAAACCTTTTGGATCCGGATGCGGAAAACAAACCTTTGGACGGAAGTTACAAAACTGGCCAAACCTCAGGGATGTAAATGGCATTTTACTCTTTTTTTATCATATAAGTTACTAATGCTTGTATGTATACCATAGGTTTCAATTGCAGCGAGGCTGTAAATTTTGCAATTGGTGATTGGTTCTTATTAGGATCAATAGCTAGTCATCGTTATGCGCTTCTAAACCGGACACCTCTTCTTCCTCATGAGGAACTTTTATGTAAAGAATCTATGATTCTTCATTCAAATATGGAGTATGAGGATCAATCTTGTGAAGATATGATATCTCATAGAAACATTAAAGTAGCATTTGTGAACCTAATCCGTTTTCAACATCGGATCCGCTGGTGTCTAATGAAATCAAGAGAATACATGGGTGCTTCCACACATTCTCATGGAACCATTCTTTGCAGCGTTTGCAAACGCGACTGTTATGTAGCGTATATTAACTGCAACTGTTATCTACATCCTGTGTGCCTTCGCCATGGTATGATGACCCATCACTTTTGACTTTCTGTTTCTCTAGAGGTAGCAAGATGGGTGGGTTTGGTAACTTGTCAATTTTACTGTTTTAAATAAATAATAACATGATGCCTCAAATATATCTAAAATCATCATCATCATCATCAAATATATCTAAAATATTATCTATAATACAATTAGGAAGTTTGGTGAACAGTACTTTGACTTTTTGACGTCTTTTTTTTTTTGACATTTTTGATTTTTTGTATACTTCTATTCCACAACTTTCAGCATTGGCACTTACAACCCCTTAAGTTTCTAAAGACTTTGTAATCAAGTTTTACGTGTTTATCTTTATGTACGTATCGGTATAAATTCAAGTTGATTTACGTTTCGACGTAAATTTTTCCCGGAAATGAGTTGGGTCAAATATAATATGTTCTTATGCTTATTATTGTGTACGTTTTCAGTTGCTGTACGTTTTGACATAATTTTTTTTTCCGGAAACGAGTCGGGTCAAATATGATAAGTTTTCGTGCTTATTTTTATGTACGTTTTCAATTGGTCTACGTTTTGACGTAAATTTTGTTTGAAAACGAGTTGGGTCAAATATAATATGTTTTCATTAAACGGTATAAATTCGAGGCGCTTCACGTTTCAACACCACCGCAACGTGCCGTGCCATTTTTTAACTTAAAAAATCAATATTTTCTTACGTGCTTATTTTTATGCACTTGTTGGTATAAATTCAAGTTGGTTTACGCATCGACGTAAATTTTCATTAAAGCTATATTTAAGATAGCGTTTACGTTTCCATTTACAATTAATTTAAAACCAGCCCGTCCCACTGTCCAATTTAAATTTATTTTTATGGTTTTCGGTCGATGTAAAACATGTGTAGATATTCTTTTGAGCATATTAGCGCGGGTAAATGTTCAAATAAAATGATTTAGGAAGTCGTATGTGTGCACTAAAAATACACGTTGGTCGACTATTAACCTGTGTGGACTCATATCGACACATTAATATGTAAATGGATCAATAAAGAAACCTATCGTAACTTTTTTGTTAATCCTTCATTTCTAATTATAATATTGCTTAATTTTCCATTTCAGAGTCTAAGCTACTTAACCTACCTTGTGGAGACAAATTTACAATCTCTGTTAGGGATAATATCTTAGACATGGAGGCTGTAGCCAGGACGTTTGAGCACGAAAAAGATATCATAAACGAGGTTCAACAGCAATCTGGAATTTCTTCCGACATGATTCTACTATCTAAACTGTATCCACTAACTGAACACGAAGCATATGATCCATATTGTAAAATTGGGTTTGGACCTGATTTGAATACTTCTACCGTCTGTACGTCATCGGATAGTTTATCTTCACTCAACCATGTAAGATTTAACACTAGTTATTTGGGCAAAAATTTTGATCATGTGACGGTTGGGGTCTAATGAGAACGATTTTGTTATAGCAGGCACAAGGTGATAGTGATTTCCCTGTTGATGTTAAAGTTACATATCAAGAAAGTGATGATTCTGACTCGGAAACTTTTTGGGTCAAACGTCGTTCATCTTTAAAGTCAGAGCACAGAAATACACATGATTCTGTTCCTCCAGGTTTTGAAAATCAGGTAATGATCTTTTTCTTGTTCTTGGCATTCTCATTGTCTTCTGTTTTATTATTGCTACTTTATTGTTTTTGAAAAGTTTTTTTTTTCATTATTTTATTAGAGTTGAGTCTATGGATGGTACCTGTGGTTTTCCAAAATTTTGGATTTGGTCCCTAGCTTTCCAAATGTACACGGATGATCCCTATGTTTGCACTTTGTAAAGAATTTAGTCCCTAGCCAACAAATTTAAAGGTTTCAGGAGGTCCAAGTTACGGACTAAATGTGTTACAAAGTGCAAACCACAGGGACCATCATGTACTTTTGGCAAAGATTGAGGATTTAATGCGTTACCAAATGCAAACCACTGGGATCAACCCTGTACTTTTGGAGCTAGGGACCAAATCCAAAATTTTGGAAAGCCACAAGGACTATGTGTGTACTTTACTCATTTTATTATTTTTTATATTTTTTTTATCTTGTAACAAAAGACAGGTGCTAATGGTCAGAACAAGCTCACTTTGTCCAAAATTTTGACTTAACAATTAGAGCTTCAAATATAATATGCTCTAGCGATTCTTAACCCTTTGACCTGTTTCTTTTTTAAGCTATTTTTCCTAATAGTTTACCCCATTTGACCCGTTAGTGTTAAATTATAACCCGAGTTGACCCAATCATAAACAAATTGGTCAAACTCTAGTTTTATTTATAATACATTTATGTCCTCTTTTCGACTATTGATCAGCATTTGTATCCACAGGGGCTAAAACGATTGAAGAGAGTACAGCTAGAAGCAGGCTCTCGGCATGATTCAGCATCCGAGTGTTCCATTCACTCTAAAGAAGCCAAAGAAAGCGTATCAAACAAAGGAAGCATCACTCACATCTCAATAAAGTACAAGAAAACGGGAAACGAAGAAGTTGTGAGCAAACACGGAGACTATGATTTGAACCACGAACCACTGCCTCTAGAACACGGTCCAAAACGACTTAAAGTTAAAGGCCCATCGGTTATAGGGTTGGACAATGCTACGTCGTTTTGAATACTGATTTCTTAGAGCTTGAGTGCTTGACCTTTTTTAACTTGGATCCAAACAGGGTTTCTAAATTCTAACAACACATGGAAGCAGCAGCAAATTGACACATTTTTAGATGAAAGAAAAGTATACTTTTTGTGCAGGCCTCGTATCAGGGCGTGATTGGCACGTTGGCGGATTCTAATGGTTCTTGGGCTGGGCTTTTTTTAAGGGCTTCGGCTGGAGATCCTTTCTTTCTCTCATTTTCAGCAAAATTTTTAGGTAAGCAGTCATCATTTTAGCGGTTTATTTTGATGTACATCTTGTTGTTAACTGTTGATTAGTTTGGTGAGATGAAAACATCACATAGTTCTTTCATTCTTTGGCAGCAAAATAAAATCCATATTTTTTTTACCACTTTGTTCATTTTTTTTAAAAAAAAGTTATCTTGTTACTTTCCAAATTAAAGCATGTTGCTATTATTTTTATTATTTTGTTTGTTTATAGATTGAATGTTATCCTTTGGTTTGAAGGGAAGCAACAATGTGATTCTTTGGGTTATAGAAGAGTAAGGATCTTGTGATTCTTTGGCTTAAAGAAAAGATCTTGTCTGTGCTTTTCTGTCCCCCTTCACAATTCTCTTATCCATAAACAAATTCATCAATTCCAACAAGTACATGCATTAAGCTTTAAGTTATAAAGAGGGTATACTCATTTGAGTTACAATTCTCAAAATAGAGTTAATTACTCAAAAGGTTTGGTTCTAGTCACAACTTTTAGCTCTAAGTTTACATGTGTAGGTTATGTGGTTTTCATTTTGTGACAAGGGTTCTAACACTAATTTTCGTTAAGTTTGTGTAAAAGGAGTAAAATGCCCTTTTAGATAGAAAAAACCAGTAATTAAACTTTAGGGAATGTTATTTAATTTACTCAAACCTAATAAAAAAACAAACACTGCATTCCTCTTTTCTTAATGTCCAGTCATCTTCCTTCGTGATCACTCACCCCTCTCCGGCAATGTATGATTGTTATCGATGTGGTTATTAGTCGAAGCTATAACAATTCAACTGAATTTTCTTAATAAAGGTTTTAGACACAATTTTGTTTTAAAATGAATACCACAAACACACAAAACATTCTAAACTTAGGCTCTAAAGGTAGGATTATGATTAAACTACATGGACTGTTTGTGAAATCAACTCCTGTTCTGTTTTGTTTTGTCGGCTCGTTTTGGGTCGGCGGTTGTTAATGAAGTATACTTAAAAAAAAAAAACTCCTTAAAGTATTATCTAGAATAGATGACAATGATTAGGTTTTGTGTAATGATTGTTCGTAGTTTATTGTTTATAATTTTATTGTTTGTATTATGAGGGGTTGCATTATCATTTTATTCATACATGATTTCATCATATTTACTTTTGTATTGTAGTATAATTTGGTGAGCCACAAAGTTAAAATGGTAGTGTATAAATCACCTCCACTTATACACCTATATGTGTATGACATGCAGTGAGAACTAAAGCCTGTGCTCACCTTTTCATATTGATATAGCCAGTGGCGGAACCAGAAGAAATATCCAGGGGTATCCCAATTTTTTTTAGCGTGTTTTATATAATTTATAGAATGGAGAATTTTTTTTTTACCTAAATTACGGGGCAGGGCCAATCTTGAAAATCAAGTGCCCTGGTCGAGCCAAAAAAAGACACTTAGGCCTTAAAGAATTAAATTTTATAAACTAGTTTTTTTAATGTTATTAGTATTTAGGTTAATGAATCAATATTGAGCATTTCACATTTGAGCTATGTTTTATGAATCAATATTGACAATAAGTTTTTAGGTTTTAGACCGGGCTATATTTATTTTTAATTTTTACGTAAGGGGCCGATCGATTACGCAAAGAATGAAGCCTGTGCGTTAGAGCAAGAAGATTGTAAACTGAATTTCGCTACAAGGCATACTAATTGTTTAATATAATGAAACTGCTTCTCAATATTTATACACAACACAAATCCCTTAATAGTCCATCCCCACCCCACCTAACAGGTTATATTAAATTGTTTCTTTTAAAGAAAGAATTAAAATGTATTTTTTGGAATTGAAAGGTAAGTTAAAACCTGCAACTTTTTTTTTTTATTTCACTTCAACGCTAACAAAGAAACTTTACCAACTTCATAAAATAATAATGAAAAAAACACGATAATAAATAAAGTTAAACAAATACTCATGGTCGTCGTCTTTGAGGACTCGGGTGCCTCGAGGGCCTTGTGCAAGTAGAAACTATCGGCCCATAAATACAAACCTATTTATAAAATGAAAAAAACTAAAATCTATTTTTTTACTACTTTTTTTGTTAGGTTTTAAATTTAACTAGCGGTATATTACTCTGCATCAAGGGTGTTAAAATTTGTAAAGATATTAGCTAATATTAATCTAAACTAGGTTAGATCAAACATAAGTGATATCTAATCTTATAATTTAAATGCTAATCTAACCATATAATCAATAATCAATTAAGAGAAATATTTTGATTTGATAAGATCTCGTGTAAAAGAACACATTTAAAAAAAGTTAGAATTTCTTTTGGCTAATTTAGATAATCAAATAAGTGTTCAAATCAATTCAAAAAAATTACAACGTGAAAAATAAATAAAATAATAACCATTAAATTTGTATGTATATAATAATATGACAAAGAATAAGAACCTAACTTTTTACACAGTTGTTACTTAAATGAACCTAAAAGAAAAAAAAAACAAAAACAAGTAAAAGAATGGTCAAACAGATGGTAAACATTGTTTGCTATCTTCTTGTGAAAGGTAAAGCCATAAAGAAAATCACTATTTTAATATTAAATTTAATATTTTAATACTAAGGCTATTTAATAGACTGAGAGAGGCTAAGGCTATTGGAGTTAATAAGTGCATTTGCTTTTAAACAGAAGCACAAGACCCAATAATTTATATTATTTTAATAATATTATAGTCATCTTCTTCCTTTTTCATCGGAACTGATATGTTGTTTACCAGAGAAATTTTTTTCTATTGATTCTTTCACCCATATTCCGCCCATGTTTGAGGGGTGTCCTAGTTGTTGTTGAGGGGTGTCCTTAATATAAAAATCGAAAAAAAATAAAAAAATTTACACTACCGGATAAAAGTTGAGCCGTAGCCCGGGCTACGCCCCGGACTACACTAGGTCCGCCCCTGGATATAGCATCAGACATTTTTTAACTTATACACCTATGGCTTAATCAATTATATATATATTTTTTCCAATTACAAACCCCATACCTCACCACTACTCCATTTTCAGACGTTGATGATGTGGACGCCACGTGTCTAAAAAATACCAAACCACATACCTCACCATTACTCATGGTCTTAGGGCATAACCGTTTTGGTAGGTATATGATTGGTGGTCACATAAACTTGTATTTCACACAATTTGCCATGTAGGTGAAGCATTGTTGGTGAACATGACACAATCTGAATCTCATAGATCTAGACCTAGTGGGTTAAATTTGATCCGGTTTGGTATCATATATCTCTTCATAAACTATGCATGTTTATGAGCAATAAAAAACATTTTCAAGCTAGAGCTGGAGGCAAAATATTTAAATTTATATGGCTTGGCTAAGTATTTCTAGAGTTTTTATTATTGTCATCGTTAAGTATGGGGTTGTTGGAAAAAAAATATTGTTCGATTGTTGGGTCAACCTTATGTATTCTGATTATGAAATGGCAATTGTGTGTTGTTTACACAAACTCGGTAAATGACAAGGCATTTATTAAAGTAAGGTTTGAATATGTGTTGGTAAGGGGGTGTTTGTTTTTTTAGAAAAACTCTTCTGACCTCTTATGTCTGCGCCGTGTAGACCATGCGTAGACGTTTACTTGTCAAATCAAGATTAACCTTGTTACTTAGGTGAAATGATTATGTTCTTAAACGTTTTCATAAAGTTTGTATATGAATCTCTTCAATTGTTTGTTTGATTCTGTTAAAACAAATAGGAATTTTTTGATTCTATTCAAGTCACAATGCAGAGATCGGTGGATTGAATTATGGGTCATGTTAGATTGAGTTTGATTCCACATCAAGTTATGGGTGGTTAAATACTAGAATTGATTTCTTGCTTGTTCATGACAAAACATCTAATGTAACTTATAATAAAAGACTCTAAACAATGCCACATGACATTCTCTTCTTCAACCTCATAAATTATATTTATATTTGTTTAATGTTTAATAAATTTCTTTTAATATTAATATTAATTAATAACCAATATATAGATATCACTTATTTTTATCCACATCTTTATCTAAAATTAATAAATAACTTCAATTTTGCAATTTAGACCCTTTGTTTTTTAACTTTTAACCCAAAGTTTTTCATCTTTTGCAATTTAATCCTAACTCTTTTTTATTTTTAATTTTGGTCCACAATACTTTTCATCTTTCCCATTTTTCGTTTCGCTCTAAATTTTGTGAGTTAATGCACCGCAACGTGCGCGTGGGGTTCAACATTTTTTCGTATATGTTTTCCCGTTTGACTGGCCCGTCGAGTCACATCTATTTTTCTGCGTTTGACAAGTTCGTCAAACACGCGGGTCCTGGATGGACTTAGTTATTTTTTTCTATGTTTTACGTTTCGGATTAATTTCTCAGCAATGAGTGTGCGCGATTCAAAGATTTTACTCCTGCTTTTCGCTCGACGTAATTTTTTTCACGTTTTTATTTATTTTGTTTTTACGAGTTTTTCTGGTGTTGGTGGTCGCTGACAATGGTATAATATTGCTACTACTTAACATAGTTTTATGATAACCGCTGCAACGCAAGGGCTTAATACTAATATTTTATTATAAAGGATTTGAGAAGCCATCTTAATCTAAAATATAATATGCACCATGCTTAACATGTTTTGACTCAATTTTCTTTTATCCAGTTGAGTTCTGAACTAATATACATACAATTTGTTTGAGAAAAAGAAAGCCCACATCAACTTATCTAGATAAACTAATTTTAACCGTGACATGTGTGATAGTGCATTTTTATCTGTTTTTTTTTACTTATACGTTTGAGAAAATATATAAAAAAGTTATCTAACATTGGTGATTTAACAATAAATAAATTAGGATGTATATATACTGCCCTGATCCAGGCCCAAATTTTGGAGGGCTAAGGCCAAACTTGACCGCCCAGTATGTCAGTTTTTGCAGATGTAAATTTCAAAAATAATATTAACTAGTATTAAGGGCCCCCGCGTTGTGGGGGCGCCGAGAGGGGGGGGGGGGGGGGGGGGGGGGGGGGGAGGGGGGATACACCGTGCCAAGTAGCACTGATGCTACACAACTACCAGCGATCAACAACACCAGAAAAAGCTCGTTAAAATAAAATAAATAAAAAGAAAAAATAACACCGAACGAAAAGCATACGTAAAATCGTTGAGCCACGTATGCCAGTCGCGACATGTTAATGCGAAGAGATAAGACTGAAATGTAAAAATAGAAAAGAATAACTAAGTCGATTTAATACCACGCGTGTTGCGACAAACCTGTCAAACAGGGAAAAATAGACGTATTGTGAGGGTCCTGTCAAACAGAAAAAAATAGTCGGAAAAACTTTGAAACCCACACGTATGTTACGGCGTGTTTACTCGGAAAAGTATAACAAAACGTAAAACGAAAAAATTGGAAAAGATAGAAAATACATGGATCAAAGTTGAAAATAAAAAATGTGTTTGGGTTAAATTGCAAGAGATGAAAACTTTTGGGTTAAAAAAAAAAACAAAAAGGTTAAAATGCAAAAAATAAAACCTTTGGGTTACAAATGAAAAATCAACAAATTTTTTTGAAAGACTCCCCATGCTTAAGGTACAAGCCTTAATGCACAAACATTTTGTTAATTTATAATATGGTATAATTTGTAACCTTATGAAGTTTTGTTAAATCATCGTATGAGCATTTGAAGTAAATCATATTTTCATCGACTTCAATTCTTTCATGTTTTTTTTTCTAATTAGATGTATCATAAATTACAATTTCTGATTCTTTTCAGTGATTTCAATTCGTTAAAATTAATTAGATGTATCATAAATTACAATTTCTGATTGTTTTCAGCGATTTCAATTCTTTAAAATACCAAATTCTTTGAGAAATTTTAATTTCAAATTCTAAATCTAAACTTTCAATTTCATTCCAATTCTTTTAACAAATTTTACTTCTTTAAAATAAACTTTCAAATGCCATCTATTTCGCAAACGTCATCTATATCACTATTTAGTTTATAGAACTTATAATTTTGTTCAAAATTAAAGAACATGTAAGGCCTCAAATTATTATGTACCAATCAACCGTTCGTAGAGAAACATAAACATCATATGCCAAGGCTTTAACAACTTTTCTCATTTAGTTTTTTTATACCAAAAATTGGAAAGCCTAAAGTTCATCTGTATAAATTGATAATTAATATACTTTTTAAATTTAAATTTTCACTAATTTACCATATATTTTTTTTACATTAGTTCCTGGTATTTATAATCAGTTTTAAGTTTTTATATTATTAGTTAGCAAAAAAATCAACTTCATCGAAAAAAATTATTATTTTTTGAAAGGTGACATTTTATTAGAAACACTAGCCAGGAGCTAGTAAAAACAACAAGCACATAGAGGAAAACAAAAAACAAAACATTCAAAACTGAAACTTGTGCTCGTTTAACTGAATCTTCCTCGATCAGTTCTTGATCCAAGGGAAACCAAATTGTCAAAATAACAGGTATCGAAAATGAAGAAATTGTTTTATTAACCCAGAACAATGAACAAACAATCGAATAACCCTGAACTATGAATGAACAATCGAACAAGAACTGCACAACAAAACTCTCAACTCTCCTCTCACCTGCTGATTATCAATGTGATAATCTGCACATAAAACGATCTAACAAGCACTCAGTGAAACAAAGACGTTCACTACTCGAAAGAAACCCTAATCGCCTAGAGAGAAGATACCGAACAGAGAAAACAAAATATGCAAGTTGTTAGTTTAGTTCATGATCCCAATGCATATTATATAAGCTATCCGGAAATAAAATGGATATCCACCAAACAAGCCTGGTAACCCGAAGCCTTCACTGTATGCGCATAACTATCTTCAGCCCATATCTCCAGCCCATATCTGATTTCAGCCCATATCTTGACTTCAGCCCAGCTATCCGGCCCATATGTAATGAACAAAACAAACAAAGAAACTAAATTAGAAAGAAAATAATGGAATTGATAATTGATAACATGTGATGATATTTTAACACCCCCCCCCCCCCCCCACAATTCCATTAACTAAACATATCATACAACTGCAATTCTCGGCATAAAATTGATGTTCTTTTACTAACACTCCTTTTGTGAATATATCAGCAACTTGTTTATCCGATTTTATGCCAACACATTTTATTGTACCTTTTGCAATTAGATCTCGTAGAAAAAACAAGTCTAACTCGAAATGTTTGGTCCTATCATGGAAAGCTGGATTGGCTGCTATAGATATAGCAGCACTGTTATCACATAACAGTTTAATAGGAAATTCAACAATAACCTTTAACTCACTAAGCAAATTTTTTAACCAAACAGACTCACATGCAGCCGCACACATAGATCTGTATTCAGCTTCAGCTGAAGATCTAGACACACTAGACTGTTTCTTACTTTTCCAGGATATCAAAGAATTACCAAGAAAAAAGCAAAAACCTGTGACTGACTTCCTGGACACCAAACACTTTGCCCAGTCAGAGTCAGCAAAGGCTGTCAGATTAAACGACTCATTTTTACTAAATAACAGTCATTTTCTTAGAGCAGACTTAAGATACCTTAATAAACGAAAAGCAAGTTTTAAATGTCCCTCAGTGGGACTATGCATAAACTGGCTTAACATATGGACTGCATATGAAATATCAGGCCTAGTGTGTGACATGTATATGAGTTTTCCTATTAACTGTTGATAACCAGTTATATTGTTCAAAGGACCAGAATTACTTTCAAGCAAAGCATTAACAACATGACTTTGTTCTATTGGTACACTAACAGGCTTACACCCTAGCATGCCATATTCAGTCAATAAGTCAGTGCAGTACTTTCTTTGAGACAAACAAATGCCTGTTTCACAGGTTAAAACCTCAATACCTAAAAAATACTGCAATAGACCTAAGTCTTTGATCAAGAATTTAGTTTTTAAACTTTGTTTTACACTTTCTATTTCAGAAATAGAATTGTCGGTGATGACAATATCATCAACATAGACTAAAAGAACAACAAACACATCATTAACACTTTTAATAAACAAGGATGTGTCACACTTGCTTTGAACAAACCCAACATCAAGTAATACACTAACTAGTTTCTCATTCCACATTCTAGGGGCCTGTTTAAGCCCGTACAAAGACTTATTAAGTTTACACACTTTAGACAAATTATTTAACTCATAACCTTCAGGTAAAGACATGTAAACATCCTCATTTAGATCACTATACAAGAAAGCATTATTAACATCTAATTGATACAAATTCCAGTTATTCTGAACAGCCAAAGCAATAATACATCTAACAGTTACTAATTTAACCACAGGAGAGAAGGTCTCTTCATAATCAATTCCCTCTTTTTGGCTAAACCCTTTAGCAACCAGCCTAGCCTTATATCTTTCTATTTCACCATTAGATTTATATTTAATTTTATAAATCCATTTGGAACCCACAATATTTTTATTTTTAGGTCTGTCAACAACATCCCAAGTGTGATTTCTATGCAAAGCCTGAATTTCGTCATTCATTGTAGAAACCCAGTTGGGATCTTGAGCAGCCTCTTTATAATTTTTGGGTTCAACAACTTTAGAAAGAACAACGGCAAAGCATTTATTATCACATGAAAGTTTAGAAAAATTAACCACTCTCTCAATACCATATTTAACCTTCCCTTCCAAAACAAAATCATTTAATTTTGTTGGCAAACTAGAAGTCCTAGAGGACCTCCTAGGAAGACTAGATGTTTCAGAACCACCCGTGTCACCCTTAGAAGGAATTTGGACTTCATCTGTGATATTCACGTGTTCTGCCCTATCAGCAGAATCTTGAACCTCATCAGACTGCTGAGTATTAGTCTCAACATTAGAGGTATCAAGATTCACTGATTGCTGAACATCTTGTGTTCTCACATCAGTCTCACCTGGACCCCTTCTTTCATCATAGGGATCCTCCACAGTTTGAAAAAGTTTGGGTTCTGAGTTTTCATACAAGTCAAAAAAATTTAGAGCATTAATGTCTTTAATAGGATTAGAATCATAATGTTCAAACACAGTTTGTTCCTTAAATGGAAAAATAGTTTCATAAAATTTCACATCCCTTGAAAATATAATAGACTTTGAATCAAGACTAAAAAGTTTATACCCTTTTTTCTCAAGAGAATATCCTATAAAGACACATTTTTCTGCTCTACTATTCAATTTGTCATTTTCATTTAGAATAGTATAAAAACTTAAGCACCCCAACACTCTAAGATGATTCAAGAAGGGTTTAAATTTATACACTAACTCATATGGTGTCTTTCCAGCAAGCACAGAGGATGGAGTCCTATTAATAAGATAGGCAGCAGTTAAAACACACTCATGCCAAAACCTAACAGGTAAGTTACTTTGGAATAGTAAAGCTCTAGTAACATTCAACAAGTGCCTATGCTTTCTCTCAACAATTCCATTTTGTTGAGGAGTATATGCACAAGCAGTTTGATGTACTATTCCCAGCTGACTACAAAACTGAATCATTTGATTGTTTACAAATTCTGAGCCATTATCACTTCTGAAACATTTCACTGTTCGTTTAAACCGAGTTTTGATAATGTTCACAAAATGTTTTATATTTTCAAAAACTTCAGTTTTATTTTTCATAAGACAAACCCAAACAGCCCTGGAATAGTCATCAACAATTGTCAAAAAATACTTGTGACCTTCCCTGCTAGCAACCCTATATGGACCCCACACATCCAAGTGAACCGGTTCTCCCAACTGAGAAGACTTATGTTCACTTAAAGGAAAGGGCTCTCTGTGTTGCTTAGCCCTATGACATACATCACAAGGACCATGATCAACCTCAGTTAAAATGTTTAAAGTGTCTTTAAACATCTTAATAGCTTGATCAGCAGGATGTCCTAATCTAGAATGCCACAGTTTATACACAAAAGCATTAAAAAAAGACACATTAGACACAACAGTATTACCACACATATATAAACCTTGCTGTTGGATTTTCCCTGTTAACAAGTCCTGTATATAACACTTATGTTCATCAAATCCAACAAACAACTTATTATCTCTGGCTAATTTATGTACAGAAATTAGGTTAACATTATATTCAGGGACAACAAACACATCATGTAATACAACACCATCAGCTAATTTAAACGTTCCAATCTTAGTTACATACGCATTAGTCCCATTAGGACGCTTTACTTGTATTTTAAGATTAGAAGCATCAACATAGTTAGTTAAATTTGTTTCCGATTTAACCATGTGATTATTAGCCCCTGAATCTATTATCCAACCTGAACCTCTACCCACATCATGGCCAAAAGAATAAACAGGACAACTAAAGACAGTTGAACAAAACAACTCACCTGAAACATTACAACTCCGTGATGATTCAGGTGTTCTATCATTAATCAAACTGAGTAACTTAGACAACTGATCAGAAGTTAAAGTAGTAATCGGAGCACTAGACTCATCAACTTTAGCATTATTACTAGAACTATTTTTCTTCCCTTGATTCCCTCTTGGTGGTTTTATCCAAGAGGGATATCCAATTATCTCAAAGCATTTCTCAATTGTATGCCCTACCTTATTATAGTGAGTACATTTCAAGTTTTGATTTAAACCATTGTTAGTTTTCTTAAACTCAACTGAAGGACTAATTTTAGACACAAAAGATATGTTTGGATTTTTCTTATTACCACTGCTATAGTTTCTATGAGATTCCTCTCTAGAAACTACATCAAAAGCCTCTTTAACAGTTGGTAATGTTTCTTTCATCAAGAGATTAGTTCTAACCCCTTGATACATATTATCCAAACCCATTAGAAACTGCATTAATTTTATCATATGATTAAAATCATTGAACTCCTTAGCAGCATTGCAAGAACATGTAGGCAGTTGCAAAATCTGATCTAACTGACCCCACATAACATTCAACTTATGGTAGTATTTAGACACACTAGACCCATTTTGACTAAATGAATTTATTTTCTGATACAAGTCAAACACCACAGATCCATCAACTTTGTTATACGTTTCCTTTAAATCTGACCAAACATCACTAGCCAATTTAGAAAAGACATTACCCATATATAGCTCTTCACTAATTGAATTCAAGATCCAAGTTAAAACTATAGAGTTACATCTATCCCATTGCCTAGCAAGAATCTCATTTTTTTTCAGACTTAACACAACTTTTATCAATGAATCCCCATTTATTTTTTACTTGTAAAGCAAGTTGCATAGCATTAGACCAAATTGTGTAATTCTCAGAACCTTTAAGTTTAATGGAAACAATAGTCAAGTTACTAGAATCAGAAGGATGCAAGTATAAAGGATCACTGGCATCAAGTTTACTTACAAGTGTCTCAGGTGGTGGATCACTAGGACCAGAACCACCACTTGTGACAACTGGACCATCAACCATTATAACACACAATCAAGAAGCAATCAAGAAATAACAACAAGAAAGTTGCAACTATAGAGCACTAAAGAACCACAACTAACCAGATCCTAATAGGGCGAAACCTTGACAGGGACCAGATCAGAGGTTCATCACTCAAGGTGCCTCTGCAAGCCTTATCAAGGGAGCCCAACAGACCTAGACACAAAGTAAAACCAGCAACAACAAGAACAAATAGGAAAGGTAACAAACAAGAAAACAACCATCAAATAAAATGCAACAGGATGTACCCTTCTCGTGTCCCAAACAACACCGCCCAACTAGTCCGGCAACAGAGATGCCTAAATGCAAGAACAGAAAATTAAAAAAACAGAACAACAAGGAACGATCTCACCAGGGGGTGCGTAACTCCTGCAAATCAGTCTTGCAGCCTTCACTTAGGGCTACAAGAACCGATTAGAAGACCAACAGCTACACAAATCCGGTCAGTTTGCTTTGCAACCTTCTAGGGTTACAAAGACCAACGCGAATCACTTCAACAGCACCAAGAACGTCACAAACCCTAGACTAGGGTTTCGAACCTTTAAGATCCCCAAATTTCTTCACAAAGCACGCACTCCAAGAACTGATTCGGTGTCAACCACAGACGAAACACCACTGAATCGGTGTCAACAAGAAGCGAACCAAGTCAGATCCAGTTAGATCTGAACCGATCCAACTTTAGATAACACAACGGAACAAAAAACACACCCAAGAGGTTATGAAAGCTCTGATACCATGTCAAAATAACATGTATCGAGAATGAAGAAATTGTTTTATTAACCCAGAACAATGAACAAACAATCGAATAACCCTGAACTATGAATGAACAATCGAACAAGAACTGCACAACAAAACTCTTAACTCTCCTCTCACCTGCTGATTATCAATGTGATAATCTGCACATAAAACGATCTAACAAGCACTCACTGAAACAAAGACGTTCACTACTCGAAAGAAACCCTAATCGCCTAGAGAGAAGATACCGAACAGAGAGAACAAAATATGCAAGTTGTTAGTTTAGTTCATGATCCCAATGCATATTATATAAGCTATCCGGAAATAAAATGGATATCCACCAAACAAGCCTGGTAACCCGAAGCCTTCACTGTATGCGCATAACTATCTTCAGCCCATATCTCCAGCCCATATCTGACTTCAGCCCATATCTTGACTTCAGCCCAGCTATCCGGCCCATTTGTAATGAACAAAACAAACAAAGAAACTAAATTAGAAAGAAAATAATGGAATTAATAATTGATAACATGTGATGATATTTTAACACAAATGTCTTCGACTCTTGGATAATGCCCAACGCCGTACTCTTTTTATGATTGAAAACCAAGATGTTTCGCGATTTCCATATTAATCAACAACCCAAAAGACTGAACCATTTGCTTGTGAATGGAGTTGCCATTGGTCAAAGTATGAAAATTTAGGATATCATTGGTGGAGAAGGCGTAAACAGTTACACCAATCTGCAACCCGTTGCCACACACCATGAGAGAACCTGCAGCCCGTAAACAAGTGATCAGCAGATTCCTCACAAAACGGGCATAAGTTTGACAACACGTTCACTCTATGGATCTGAAGGTTGTCTCTAGTAGGTAACCTGTTAAGCCAAGCCCGCCAACCAAAACACATTTGGCAGCCAAATGTTCCATGGAAAGACACACAACTTCAAGGCATAATTGTGTGACCGAAAAACCTTGCTTTGCATTAGCTCCACTTATCCTCTTTATCTTGGAAAGAAACCTGAGATAATAAATCTTGACATTTGCGCAACTCAAATTTGAGCTGATATCTTTGATCCACTCCCAGTTAAACTCGATACGGTCTCATGTCAATTCGAGTTTTTGATAACTCTCCGAGGAGCTTTATATAACGAGAAGTAATAAACCGGGAGACATTCAGAAACTGACCTTAACAAAGTAAGTCTTCCACTTATGGAAAGGACTGAACGTCGACAACCGATTCTCCACAGTTTCAGTTACAGGGCTCCAATTCAGTGGTCATTTTTTTTATTTTAAAAAAAGAAATCATTTTTTTTCACTTGTAGCATTGTAAAACGGTCGGAAATTGGAAACCTACAAGCATGAGTAAGCTCGTTGACTCACGCGAGGTTGGCGTAATGTTCCAGTGAGCATAGGCCAAAAAGAAGAAGCGGAATCTTGTCGCAAAGTTTTTTAGGGATTCCAGTCAACCATCACTCGTTTATTCAGTTGAATATGAACATCCGGGTTTTAAAGATTTTTATAAATTGAACATTTTTGTTTTGTTTTATAAATTGTAGGTCGATGAAGAACTTACGAAGATAGCTAGCTGGGCCACAAGCGTACTTGATGCACTGTTTACCAGCAGAAAGAGGAGTTGAAGTTACTAATGAAGTCATTGAAGCTCCCTACTCCATTGTCTTTCCACAAGCGGAGATTCGAATGCATGCACAAAATGCAATCATGCTACATTCACTAGGCCTTTAAACACTCTTATAGATGGTTTGTATGTTTTGCATTTGTAGTATCCTCGAGTTTGGTTGTTGGGTTTGGCCACATTTGACTTGTTAGATATCGCACTATCGAGATCTTATGGTTTTCGGAAGCTTTTCTGGTCACAAGATGGGGCGAACAACTTATGTTTGTGAAGTTTCAACACTGCTTGGCTTGTTTCGCTAACAAATACAAGATGATTAAAAAACCACTATCAAAATGAGTATTACGAGCTACTTGGTTTGGATAGAAGTTTGATCTCAGATTCTTTTATCTTAATCTATGGTAGAGTAGGTCTTCTCCCATGGGCTAGCCCTGGATTAGAGTAAGTCAGTTTAAGATTTTCTTCCATGACCAATATGAAAAATTAGTATGATTATGTATCCTTAAAGGTTCACAAAACGGTTTTATTTCTCAACTCAACCCCGCTATTTTTTTCTTGTATTTTTTATCTGGTTCGGTTAATAATTCAATTTTTATTTTTATTTTTCGATTAACCAGTGTCGGTTAAAAACTGGTTCCTTTCAATAGATCTCTAACTGGTTACGAACCTACGGTTAAAAAAAATCACTAATTGGTTACTCCTCAATTGGTTATTAACCGGTTAAGGTTTTTGTTAATATCCGTGTTTTCTGCACCTCTACCTTTGTTTTTGAATGACCAACGAAATAAAAGCCCTGCTACTCGGGATAACCCAATGGCAAAAGGCGACCTCATACGCCGGCAATTGTAGACAGTGCTGGGTAGCTTAAGCCCACCATCTCTAGTTTCGAGGAATACCTGCTGCCAAAAGACCCACTGTGGCAAAACCTGGTTGAGATCAGATTTGAACTTGAGATCTATGACCTTAAACCCGAATCTTCATTCTTCTCTAATGCCAATTGAACTATAGCTCTTTGGCTTGTACACCTATATCTATACCTATCCTTGGTTAAACTAACACCCATTCACCCATTAAATGAAGCAAAATATTGCACCACAAGAATCAATAACTCCCCTTACGATGATGATGTTCTCCTAACGTTTGATACAATGTTATCTTATAAATACTTTCCAACACTTTTGAGGGTATCAAAAAGATCCAATAAAACCCGTTACGGCTATGATGTCCTAACAAAATCCTAGAATTTGAGACGTAAAAGTTGTTACAAAATTATTCATAAAATACCCTAACATCAAAGGCAATCAACATTGTATCAAAGTAAGACATGCCATTAGGAACTACCAAGAATTCTACACATACCAAAACATCAACGTCACCGCACTTACATATGATTGACTTTTAACTCTATAAGTACATGAAATAAAAAGCCTACATAATTATACAACAAAATTCAATATGTAAAATATTATAGAGCATTAGGTTAATTTTGTCCCATGACTTGGAACGTTATCCATTGGAAAATATATCACACCGAAGCTAGAAATGTCAAACAATGTATAATTGATGAGTTGCGGGGCAAATCTCTCTTGGTAGTTAGTGTCAGCAAACGACTTATTAACCGCTAGTGGAGTAATTGCCCAACAATTCATTCATATACTTAAACAAACTTTTTAAGGTACTTGATTGATATAACTCATTGTTTTCCAAACCATTTATAGGCTAACAAGTATACACATGTTCTATTTTAGCATATACTTCACATATCTCCTCCCCCTCTCTTTCATTTACGAGACATTTAATTAACAATATTCGTAATTACTACTTTTATGGTAGCGACGTTTTACCGAGCTTCTACAAATGAGCATATAAAAGAAGGAAATACAAAACATCTCAAAGGAATCTCAATAACATAATATAGACATAAAGAGCCCCACATTACAACGTCTTTCAATAATTTCTAATAACATATTAAAAGTAAATACAAAAAATTAATATGAACGCACCTTTATAGAACTCCCCTTTTATTCAACCGTACTTGAAAATCTCAACAATCTTGTGTTAGCAAGTTAATCATTTGAAAATTTATGTAAATTTAAAAATTAGAAAAAAATAAAGAGACTAAATGTGTGAGTTTGACGTAATGTTTTAGACTCATATTTTTAAACTATTAAATATATTATTATATTATATTATATATATTGTTTATGAGTGATGATGAATAGTGATTTAAAATTTAAAATAATATATATGTTTTTAATATTTTATTATTAAAATATTATAATAGTTGTAATTATATTTTCTTTTAGCTTTAACATTATTTTCATTTTTTTTTTCTAAAACCATATTTAGTGATTTAAAATTTAAAATAATATATACCTTTTTAATATTTTATTATTTTAATATTATAATAGTTGTAATTATATTTTCTTTTAGCTTTAACGTTATTTTTCTTTTCTAAAATCATATTTACTTTTTTTTTGATATATATATTTTTTCAAAACATATTTTCTTTATCAATTAATTTGATGTTTCTTTAATAACGTATGTTGGTTAATTTTTTTTTCTAGAAATTTAAGCACGTAACTAAATCGATTATGACGGTTTGACTTTCTAAAAAAATGCTACATTTTCAAATAACGTTTGTTTTACAGTATTATTTGCTCTATTTCGCCGCAAAGCGTGACGGGAACAAAACTAGTTATATATTGTTAACAAATTATATATTGTTAACAAAGATTTATGAATAGTAATTTTAATTTTATAATAATACATAGTTTTTTTTAATTATTTATTATTTTAATAGTGTAATATTTAATTATTATATTTACTTTTCACTTTTTAACATATTTTCATTTTTTTTCTTAAAGCATATTTCCTCATTAAATTATTTTCTGTTTTTAATAATTATTTTTTCCTTTACTAAATCATATTTCCTTTTTTAGTTACTTAGATATTTTATTAATAACTTAGATTCATTATTTTTTCCCTTGACATTCCCGTGTAAGTTTTGTTAAAAACAAACATGTATTCAAAATAGAGTATTTATTTGGTATCATAAAACGGTACGATGATAAACTGAACCGATTTTCTGACGGTTTATATAACAACCCTCTTAAATATTTTCGACACCATAAAAATAATTAAAATGTCCCTATATGTCGTAAAATACACCCCGTATGCAAAGACAGGCCCCGAATACCTTTATTTTTATTAAATTTAATTAAAAACAAAATTCAAATGGCTGTCGCGGGGCGCGTATAACAACCCTCCTAAATAATTTTTGACACCCCCTAATGTATTTTAAATGTCCCTATATGTCCTAAAATACACCCCGTATGCGTAAACGGACCCCGAATACCTTTAATTTAATAAAATAAAAATAAAAACAAGATTTAAAGGGCCGTCGCGGGGCGCGTAGCCTACGACTACCTCCTACACGGGGCGCGACAGTTGGTCACCAGGGCGACACCTTGAGCTGCCACGTGTCACCGTTCGTGTCCACTCTATAGTACTGACCAGGCCAAGCTAGGCCCTACTGTCCTACTACGCGGGCCGCGTAGCCCCTGGCTACGTCTTACGCGGGCCGCGAGGGAAGGCGAAAGGTCGCCTATATAAGAAGGCCCTCAGCCTTTAGTTTCCGTCGCTCATTTCTTTCTTTCTCTCTCGAATTCTCACATAGTATAAGCTATTTCCGGGCATAATACCCCTCAAATTAACGAAGTTCTGCCCCGTTGTAAGTATCATAACCCCGATTACATATTAGATAAGCTGCCCGATTGATCCAGGGTTCCATAACGGCTGTCGTGGTTCTGCCCGACGTAGTCGTTGGAATGCCGTCTCGGGGAGGGTATTACTAATGTAAATATTGGGTTATTATACTAACGCGTGTGCATTTGTGTATTTAATAGATAATCATCAGGAAATCCTTAAAGGAAACCATAAGACAGCAATGTGAGTAATCCTCTTTTTATGTAAACCTTTTTGTGAGTAATCTCCTTTTTGCAAACTATTTTACAAAACCTTTATTTATTTAAATTATAAATAGCAGTGATTGAGTCTTTGTAATTCTTTAATTACTGCCGGTATGTTGGGGTTTTGTACACAAAATGTGGAACACGTTACCATTGGACAAAGAGTTAGCCAATAGGTAATATAACCCACCAGTCAGGATTGACAATACTGAATGAGTAATTGTGTAGATGTAAATATTGTAATCGCACTTAATACTGTGAAAATTGATAAAACTCTTCTTGATTAAACTAGGATTCACTCACCAGTATTTCCCACTGACAAAATGTTTTTAAACGCGTTTCAGGTAACAAAATGTGAAAGCCAACTAGAAGCCAGCTAGACAGCACTGAAGGCTTGGAAAAGTGGCTATAAAAGTTACCTAAATAAAAGAAGATGTTTTATTAAATAAAATATGGATTTTCCCTATGAAAATATTTGTAATGAAAACTTGGGTTTTATCCCAATATGTTTAATACTATAAAAGCGTGGTATTTACTCTGATAAATATTTTTTAACTACGGTTTTGATGAAATTTCTGCTGCCAAATTGATAAACACCTGGATACCACCGAAACTGGTCTCGCGGCCGCCCGTTTCCGGGACAGATAGGGGGCGGGGTTGCGACAGAAGGTGGTATCAGAGCTAAGCCACTGATTCAGCCACAGAAGTGTTCTGCTGACACCAAGATATTATTCAAATTGTTAGGAAATTTATTACGGAAATACGTGCATATCTGTATTTTATTTGTTATGTGTTATTTGAATATTTGTTAGTTTACAGAATGAGCGATCAAGGACCCTCCGACGCCTATCGTCAGTTGTCCGGCTCACCTAGAAGCGAAGGCACCTCTTCACAGCCTGCCCTCTCTGGGTATTCAGCTGACAATGAAGATGGGATATTCGTGTTTAAGGCTCAGTCTGAAGAGCCATTCCCTCAGAAAAAGAGAGGATGGTTCACTAGGGGAGCACACGAGCGTAGGAAAAGAATGAAAAAATTACAACAACAGCGAGTTCTAGCAGCCGCTAAAAGAGAAACCGATGCCCACACCCAAGACATGCTTAATAGGAGTTTAGCAAACTTCCCTATTTTAGCATCCACAGCTGCCGACCCAAACCTGGAACAACTAGTGGCCCCATGGAGATTGAAAACAACCCAGAAAACCAAGTCCAAATGCATGATTTTAACCCAGAGGAGATATCTAAGATACCAGCACCCAATCCCTTAGACCCAGACTACGATCCATGGTTCGATGATCATAGGGATTATGTGCAACGCTACCATCTAACAGATGAACCCATGCCGAACCTAGCAGCTTACCCAGGTCTGGACCCTCTAGATCCCTACTACGATAATGATGAATACATTAGGGAAATCCTAGAGAATCCGTTTCCTCAGGAAGAACCCATGCCACAGTACCCAGATCCAGTACTAGCACCTACACCCCCAATGAGTGCAGAAAATGTGCAAGAGCTCTGAACTTTCGGAGAAGAGATTTTAGAAAATAGTGACATGATGAGGCAGATCGGAGAACGACTCGTCTGGAAGTACGACGAGCGTAATATGGAGTTCTGGATGAACCCATATAAGTGAAGGTGACGGTGGAGATAGTAATATAATATATATATATATATATATATGTGTGTGTGTGTAATAATAATAATAATATATCTATCGTAGTATAGACCACTTTGTGGTTAGTGATGCATATTAGTATTGTAATTTTAAATTCCAGTATCGGTTTGTATTAGATGCATATTATAAGAAAGAGTAAGTCGCAATGCTCGACGCTTTTGACCAATATGTGTGTTGTGTGATTGTTTGCCTTAAAATATTATTTTGTGATATTAATAATTAGCGAATGTTTAAAATTCAGATGGACAACGAAGTGAACCAGGAAAACCAGAATAACGATAACCAGAGTAACAATAACCTGGATAACGAAAACCCGAACAACAACAATAATGGAAACCAAGTGGATAACAGTGCCATGCAACACATAGTGGCACAAGAGATAATAGATGCGATGTCATATATTATCAAAACGGTTAAGGAAGCAGAAAATAAAAGTAAACGTGATAGTAAACGACCAACTGAACCTGAACACAGCGTAAACAATGGACCCATACTTCAAGTGCCCATTCCCAAAAGAAGAAGAACCATGTCTTATGGTTGTTCTTATAAAGAATTCTAGTCTTGTAAACCAATGGAATTCTCGGGCAATGAAGGCGCCGTTGCATCTCTACGCTGGATAGAAAAGACTGAGGCTGTCTTAAGAATAATCAAATGCGCGGAAGAAGATAAGATAATGTTTGCTTCCAATCTGTTTAAGAATTCAGCACTAGAATGGTGGAACACTATCCTCCAGTCTAGAGGAAGTGATAGGGTTACAACATGGAATATGAAGAATTTAAAAACATGGTAGAAAGGAAATTCTGCTCTCCCAATGAAAAGGAACAGATAGCCATTAAGTTCCTAAACCTTAGTGTCACACCCCGATTTCCACGTGTCACCGGTGGGCCCGGTGGGGAGTATCGTGACGTGGTTGGCAACATAATAGTCAAACAACACAATATATAATATGCACAGCGGAAACAATTTTAAAAATATGATACAACCGAATTTAATTATTGTAATATCAAGTATCACAACGTTCGATTGTTTATCCACAGAACGGATCGAAATAAAATAATATTAATGGTTCAACAGACTTCAGGCATCTTAAGCTTGCGAGACTTCTAATGATGCTAAGGAGAAATCCCAGCCAATTTCGCTTAGTACCTGCATTTAATCTTTTTGGGAAAATACGTCAGTTTACACTGGTAAATACAATCAACTGACTCATTTTGGAAAATGATTGAAAATTGGTTTGGATGCACATGGCATAAACATTTTATTTAACTTGGGAGAATTATTTAATATTATAATCTTGTGAACGAATTACATGTTCCTTGTGCGTTCAGTAGCCCGGATCTTGTCCGGGTTAAAGATCAATAGACACACCACATTATTCTTTTGTGCACTGACGGGTGTACGCCTACACCCCGCGCTTAAGTCGTGGCCATTTCGTAAAATGATGCCAAGGATATCCGGGACATGGTCATTAACCCCCAAAGGCTTTAAGTAACAAGACTGTTTAAACGATCCGATCAAATTAGTCAATTACCCACTCTACGGTGGAGGATTTGATGCTCGATCAAGCGGTATGCTATATACCGTAACCCAAGCCCGTATAGGGAAAATAAGTTAAAAGTATTTACCTGAGCAATGTATAAATCACAATAAGCAAAATGCACGTAGCTTTTACTGGTCCTCCTAATCTAGAATGAAGGTTTTATAATAACCTATTAGAATCCTAACGGGCCTTTAATTAAGCTTAAGCTTAGACCGGCTAGTTTCAAGATACGGTTCGTACGCACGATTAAGCGAAGACCGGATAGAAAGTGATTTAGACCCGACAAGTTTGAAGACTTGTTTAATATGGGTTTATTATTCACATTCTGGATTTTGAGATAAAACCATTAAGGTTTGACCCGTTTCGGCTAATTTATGTAAACTTGTTACATAAACCGAACCGTACGCGTAATAAGCGTGACGGGTATTCATGAGAGCTATATACAGGTTTCCTAAGTTAATTATGCCTCAAATATGTTGTGAAATCAGTAAGATGTCTTTCATTATGCCCGAAACGTGTTTAAACACAAACTAGGCCCCGTAGGGGTACTTTGGTCATTTAAAAGTTTATAAAAGAGTTTAAGTAACAATCTGAGCTACAGGTCTGATGTAATCAGAAAAAATACATAATTTGCTAAGTTATATCAGTAGGATATAGCATATATGTGAAATTTATCATTTTTAACCAAACTATGCCCCGTAAGGGTATTTTGGTAATTTCACATAAGCCGAAAAGCTCAAAACTGAAGTCTGAGTTTATCAACCTTTGCTTACTGTTAAAATATTATAATTTGCCTCATATATCAGTAGGTATCAACCCGGGTATGTCCAATATAATTTTAATACATACTTTACGTTAAAAACGCTTAATAAGGCGATTAAAGGCCATTTCCGGGTTCAATACTTAAATCTGATATTTTTTATATTTCCAGGAGGTTTAAAATAATTTATTTATCATATCTAATCAGTAGCAAAAGGTTTAGAGTCATTTAGATATGTAAAACTCATTTTATGGCCCGTAAGGGCAAAACCGACATTTACCGGATTAAGCCTACGACTACTAGTTATGCTCAGCCTAAAATTTATTAAAAATCTTTAAAAATCCAAAAATAATATATTGCATCAGTGGGTAAAAGATTTGATATCAAAAAGTAGGCTTAACTAGGCTATACGCTAATTACGCCGTTTTATTAACATAAAGCTTTAATTTTGCGATATTGAGCATAACTCTAAATCTACAATTCAAACTGATGTCAAACTTTGCATACAAGTTTATATATCAGTAATTAAAGTTTCTACTCTTTTACATTTCCAAAAATCACGTTTTAAGGTGATAAGGGCATAATGGTCAACACACGATCAATTAACGGAAACATGCATATTAATTGGATAACTAATGAACCAAGGTGTAACATCACAGAGGATTATTCTAACATGTAACCTAGTCCAATTAAAGCTCTGAGGCATTTCTAAAACATGCCTAAACGGGTCAGAACTGAAAGTCAAAGTGAAAGTCAAACTATGTGACTTTCGGTTCCGAACCGGGTATTTACAGGAATTTATCGGGTTGAACATGTTTAGACATGTTCTTACACTTATTACCAAGTTATAACAATGATCCAACAGGTTGTATATGATCTATAATGTTAATTATGCATAAATGGCATTTTAAGTATCCTGTTGACTTTTTATAAACTAGTTTGACCCGACTTTTGACCTGGTTAGAGTGGGAATCAGGGGGAACCCTTTTGAGGGTTTATTACCCACATAATTACCAACTTATAACTACTTTTAATTCGAGATATGACTGAGCCATCGCTGACTAATCTCAAAGTCAAACCGTAATTACGACGGTTTGACTTTTAGCTAAATAACTAAGCTAAACTCAATAAAGGAAAGGATTAGCAACTTACTGAAGTCCTAAGCTTGATTAGTGATCACTTGGAAGCAGACTTGAGCTCCAGGAATGATCAGATAGCTTGAATGAAGGTGTGAAGACTTGTTGCAAGTTCATGCCCCTTTTATAGTGAAAATTCCACCACAAATCCTTGACACTTGGTGTCTACAACTCTCCATACCCTTCCAACAAGTGTCCTAGATGTTTAGGGGTCGTTTAGGGGCCAAAGGGGATGTGAAAAATCGATTAAAGTCGACTACAAGAGCACCTAGCAGACACACATCCCTGAACTTCGGATTCTGTCCAGATGTGACCGTCGCGTAGCGCGACGGCAGGTGCCTTCAGGCTCGCGCTACGCGAGCATGCTTGGTTCAGCCAAACAAATTTTTAGTTATTTGCAGTTTGGTCCTTGGCTCTTCAAACTTTGTAGAGACACTTGTTTCTTGCATTATGAACCCTCATAATTGATTTATAAGGGCTTTAAAACATATACCCACTTTGTTAAGTCCCCGGTTAACTTTATTGTTACCCGAAAAGTCCTAACTTTCAACGTTTACGCTTTAACCCTTCGCACACGAATTTGATCATAACTTTCTCATACGATTACGAAACTTTATGAAATTTATATCGTGCATTCTAGTGAGCATAATTAATAGTTACAAAGCTTCAGGTTTGTCAAGAGGTCACTCAGAGGTATAACTTAAACATGTTGACACATTTAGCCCCTGTAGTTTGTAATCTCTCACTTTTAGCTCCGTATGATCCATGATTTATTCGTTTGAAGGTATGAGCATCTTGTAGGGTTAATATACAATATATATATTCACTGTTTACATTTAGAATACGTATATCCACATACTTTCCATGATTGTCAACTTTAGTCCTTCTATAATATTCTTTCACACGTTTAAACACATGACACGTGTCAACACATTATAGGACGTGAATTTTCGAGGTGTTACATCCTCACCTCCTTAAAATAAGTATCGACCCGATATTTACTGAAATAAATAAGGGTACTTTTCTTTCATCATGGATTCAACCTCCCACGTGAATTCGGGACCTCTACGGGCATCCCATTTGACCTTTACAATAGGTACATGCTTCCTTCGAAGCTTCTTAACCTGTCGATCTTCAATCGACAAAGGTTTTTCCATAAATTTTAAGCTCTCATCTATATGCACATCTGTATGCGGTATTACCAGTGATTCATCAGCGAAGCACTTCTTCAGATTACACATTGTGAATTCCACTGAGCTCTTCTGGTAAGTTTAACTTATAGGCAACTGACCCGACACGTTCGATAACCTCGAAAGGTCCTATGTATCTCGGGCTTAGCTTGCCTTTCTTACCAAATCGCATCACCCCCTTCCATGGTGATACTTTAAGTAGGACTTTGTCACCTACTTCGAAGTGAAAATCTTTACGTTTTGGATCAGCGTAACTCTTCTGCTTATCTCGGACAGCCTTGAGACGGTCACGAATCTGGACAATCTTGTCCGTCGTTTCAAAGACTATCTCTGGTCCTGATAATTGGACATCTCCAACTTCCGCCCAACAAACGGGCGATCTACACTTTCTACCGTATAATGCCTCAAAAGGCACAACCTTTATGCTGGTGTGGTAGCTATTGTTGTAGGAGAACTCAATTAGTGGTAGGTTCTTATCCCAACTACCACCCAAATCGATCGCACATGCACGTAGCATGTCTTCCAACGTTTGAATAGTACGCTCACTCTGACCGTCAGTCTGAGGATGATAGGCCGTACTAAAATTCAAACGTGTGCCCAAAGATTGTTGGAAACTCTTCCAAAAATGTGACGTGTATCTAGTATCTCTATCAGAGATAATAGACACAGGTATGCCATGTAAGGCTACAATCTTATCAACGTATAACTGGGCTAACTTGTCGGAGCTATAAGTCTCCTTGATGGGTAAGAAATGTGCTGACTTAGTCAGTCTATCAACTATAACCCATATTGTATCATTTCCTTTCCTTGTCTTAGGTAACTTGGTGATAAAATCCATAGTTACCATTTCCCACTTCCAAGTAGGAAGTTCAGGCTGTTGTAGCAAACCTGACGGTTTCTGATGCTCGGCTTTGACTTGTGCACATGTCAAGCATTTAGCTACATGAGTGGCTACAGACTTCTTCAAGCCTATCCACCAATAATTTGCCTTTAGATCCTGGTACATCTTATCAGCTCCAGGATGAACGGAGTATTTGGAACTATGGGCTTCCTGGAGGATGACATCTCGAAGTCCTCCATAAATTGGAACCCATATTCGTCCATTTAATCTTAAAATTCCGTCCTTGCTAAGAGTTAACTGCTCCTCAGTTACTCCTAGCTTTTCCTTAGGATAGTTAGCTTCCAACACAGCTTCCTTCTGTGCAGCTAACAACCTTTCAATCAAATTATTCTTTATCTCCATGCGCTTGGCATTGATTCGGATGGGTTTCACCCTCTCCTTTCGACTCAAGGGATCGGCGACTACATTCGCTTTGCCGGGATGGTATCTGATTTCACAATCATAATCATTTAAAGTCTCCATCCAGCGGCGTTGCCTCATATTTAATTCCTTCTGATTAAACAGATGTTGGAGGCTCTTGTGATCAGAATAAATCACACACTTGACACCATATAGATAGTGCCTCCAAAGCTTCAGTGCGAATACAACGGCACCCAGCTCCAAGTCATGGGTGGTGTAATTCTTTTCATGCACTTTCAATTGTCGTGAAGCGTAGGCAATAACTTTGCCTTTCTGCATAAGCATACACCCCATGCCAGTGTGCGAAGCATCACAATAAACCACAAATTCTTCTATTCCATCTGGCAATGTCAGTACTGGGGCGTTGCTCAGCTTTTGCTTCAGAATATCAAAGGATTCTTGCTGCTTAGGGCCCCAAACAAACTTAACCTTCTTCTTAGTTAGGGAGGTTAGGGGTGCAGCAATCCTTGAAAAATTTTCGATGAAGCGCCTGTAATATCCTGCCAATCCCAGGAAGCTATGAATCTCTGTAGGCGTCTTTGGTTCTTGCCAGTTCATAACTGCTTCAACCTTAGCGGGATCCACCTGGATACCACGCTCACTAACCACGTGTCCAAGGAATTGGACTTCTCGAAGCCAAAATTCACACTTGGAGAACTTGGCATAGAGCTTCTCCTTGTGCAGGAGCTTGAGAATACAGCGAAGGTGTTTCTCATGGTCAGCTTGATTCTTCGAATAGATAAGAATGTCGTCAATGAAAATAATGACGAATTTATCTAAGTATGGCTTGCAAACGCGATTCATGAGATCCATGAACGCGGCCGGTGCATTAGTGAGCCCAAAAGGCATCACTAGGAACTCGTAATGACCATAACGAGTCCTAAATGCTGTTTTCTGCACGTCTTCATCTCTGACCTTCAGTTGATGGTAGCCTGACCTCAAATCAATCTTCGAGAAATAACTTGCCCCTTGTAATTGATCGAACAAATCGTCGATTCTGGGCAGAGGATACCTATTCTTGATCGTGACCTTATTAAGTTCACGATAATCGATGCACAGACGCATCGATCCATCCTTCTTCTTCACAAATAGGAATGGCGCTCCCCATGGAGACGAACTAGGTTTAATGAAACCCTTGGCTAGCAATTCGTCTAGCTGTGTCCTCAATTCTTTCATCTCCGTTGGAGCCAACCTATAGGGTGCTCTGGCAACTGGTGCTGCTCCGGGGATGATATCAATCCTGAATTCCACTTGCCTACCTGGTGGCAAACCAGGTAGTTCTTCCGGGAAAACTTCTGGGAATTCAGAGATGACAGGGATGTCTTCTATCTTCGGTTTAGGCTCATCAATAATCACTTGTGCCATGTAGATGACACAACCCTTCTTTAAACACTTGGAAGCCTTGAGCATAGTTACTTGCTCCGGCAATCCATACTGGGTATCTCCCCGAATGGTAAGTGGTTCACCAGACGGAGTCTTTATCACCACTTGCTTTCTGTTGCAGACAATTTGGGCCTGGTTATGAGATAACCAGTCCATACCCAGAACTATGTCAAAACCGGCCAACTTAAAGGGAAGCAGAGATAGAGGAAAATAATGGTTCTTAATGGATATAACACATCCATCTAACACAGTTGAGACGGTTTCTAGTGTACCATCTGCTAACTCCACCTCATAATTCACGTTTAAGGTTTTGACAGGTAATTTCAGCAATTTGCAAAATTTATGATCTACAAACGACTTATCAGCGCTTGAATCGAAAAGTACTCTAGCAAAGACGTCATTTACAAGGAAAGTACCTGTAATAACGTTGTCGTCTAGAATCGCTTCCTTTGCGTCCATTCTGAAGACTCTTGCATTAGTCTTCTTGGCCTCTTCAGGCTTCTTGGTGTACTTAGGGCAGTTGGTTTTAATGTGGCCCTTTTCATTGCAACGGTAGCACGTTGCGTCTTTCATCTTCTTGCAATCCAAGGTTTTGTGATCCGTGGACTTGCATATACCACAAGCATAGGTTTTTGATTGAGTCTGTGAGTTCGACTCAAGTCTGCACTTTCCAAAGTGCTGCTTCTTGCAAATTTTGCATTTGGGCTTCTCACCAGAGTGATGCCCATCCCTCCTTGACTCCGATCCTTTCTTGTGGTCACCGTTCCCATGGTGCTTCTTGTTCGATCTACGTGAACCATCATCTTCACGTTTTCTCTTCTCAGCCTCTTTGTTTCTCAGCGACCTTTGCCGGACCGCATCCAAAGTAAGTGACAAAGATATGTCAGCTACAGACCTGAAGGTAGCTGGCCGAGAAGCTTTTACGCTTGCCTTGATTTCCGGGGCTAAACCACCGATAAAACGAGTGATTCTTTTTGGTTCCGGGGTTACCAGATAAGGAACCAACCGGGACATCGTGTTGAAGCTCGTTAGGTAAGCTTGACAGTCAAGGTTTGTCATCATCAATGATAGAAAATCAGACTCTATCTTTTCCACCTCATGCTGAGGGCAGTAATTTTCCCTGATAAGGGCAACAAATTGATCCCATGACATATTGTACAATGGGATTTTTCCGGTGGCTTGAATCAGAGATCTCCACCATGCTAAAGCTTCACCCTTAAAAGACTGCGACACAAACTTGACCACGTCTCTCTCAGCGCATCCGCTGATGTCTACAATCATATCCATCTCATCCAGCCACGTCATACAGTCAATGGCTCCCTTCTCCCCAGTGAAATCCCGGGGTTTGCAGGAAACGAAATATTTATATGAGCAACCCTTGTCACGGGGTCCCTGATTTAGTATAACCTGCTGAGATGGAGCACTGTGGTTCGAGGAGCGTCGATCATCATCTTTCTTCAAGTCGTCCTTCTTGGACGGTGGCTTTGAAGGCTGCGTAGATTGGGTCCTACTACGAGTCCCACTATACTCTTCGTACTGCCTTTCCAAGGCTTGTGTAACTGCGCCGTCTATTATTGCCTTCAATTCAGCACCCGTTAAATTAATTCGGGCGTTCTGGTTATTCTCCACTGGATGACTATTACCCTCGTCCGAGTTAGCCATTTTAATTGAACTGTTGCAGAAAACAAGGACAATAGTTTATTTGGGAGTTTATTGTGGAATTGCCCCTTAGGGAAATTCATTAACCATGGTAGCAGAGACCATATTTGGTTAATTTATTAATCAAATTTATTTAGGATTTTTATTATAATTTATCCTAATTATAAAACAATAACAGTTTTATTTGTGGCACAAAAGGCCTAGTCACATGGACACTTTTAATTTAATCTATGATTTCAGAGAATCAAAACATTAAGGTATACTGGCATAATAGGCCTAGTCACAAGGACGTTTATAAATTATATGCTAGGATTTCAGAGAATCAAAGCATTTGAGGTTTGAACCTAGTTCATTACCTTTATTTGACAGGGAGTCATAGCTACCACTGTCTTTTGGGCTCATATAGAAATGAGTAAGGGCCCGTAGGCGCTATATTACCACGCATGGTAAAAATATGATCATCTTAATTGATGATCTTAACCTTTGATTCAGAGATCATTAAATTGGGTTAGGAATCTTCTAAAGAATCCTTATACATATAAAATGACGTGTGATTTTTAACGAATCACGTCTGCCAGGAGTGTTAACATGTTTTCAGATGTTAACTTGGATTTGAACCTTTTGAACAGGTCTTACCATCTTGGCCTGGTCTTAGAATGACCCGAAGGCTAGGTTTCACACTTTAAGATTCTTAATTAATAATTTCATAGGTAGATTATTTCAAAAGGAATGGTTTTAATTTATTTATTTCATTTATAATTTATATATGCACATAATGGCAAAACATGAAATTTATAAAACAAACATTCCATTAATTTATTATAATATTACATGCTGCCCTAAACGGGTCTTTTCAACAAACAATTACCCACGCAGGGGTCAATCAATAAGCTAGTCCACGCAGGGACTTTAAACAAACATAATAGTCCACGCAGGGACCTTAAACAACAAACTAGTCCACACAGGGACTTTAAGCAAACATCATACCCTCGTAGGGGTTAACGGAAGATAGACCCACGCAGGAGTCAAAACAAACACACATACATACCCACGCAGGGGTTTAAACAAATACAGGAAATACAGGCCCACGCAGGGGCTCAACAACAATTAGAAGGATTCAGTGATCCTTCTTGTTCTTCCCTTTGATCAAGCTTGCCAATCCTTGGAAGAAGCTCTGTCTCTCCCTACGGTCACGGTGGAAGCCTCGCTCTACTTCATCCAAACTTTGTAGGATTTCCTCCCTTTCTGGGGTAGAAAACCGTGGCGGCTGCGATTGCGTCCGGATAATAGGCCTAGGAGGTATCTGGTACCCCTGAGTCGGGTAACCTACTCCCCATGGATCCCCATAGGGTCCTTGGGTGTTGTAGTTCGCCGCTACCATGTAAGGCTCGGCCTCCGCGTAACCATAGTTGTGATGAGTCGGCGGTTCAAACGGGTTATACGCCATGGAACCCGTATATGCCGGAATTGGGTTGTCAAAACCCATCGGCGGTGGCTGGGGTACAGCTGGGTTAGAGGGTCCACCCATTTGTGGGTCCTCCTGATGTGGCGGATAGTGGCTGCCACTGGATTGGCGTGGGGAACTGAAATGGAAATCCCCTGCTCGTGACGACATGCGCGCACCGGTTCTCCTTCGCCTCGGCGGTTGTGGCGGTGCCGGCTGCACTGGCGGTGGTGGAGGCGGTGGCGTGACTGCCACGAATCTGGAATCCACAGAGGGATCCTGTTGTTGCTGCGGCTGCTGCTGCTGAGGCGATGAATGGTGAGGAGGTGTATAGTACCACTTGTGCCGAGTGAACATTGCTTGGAAGCTATCTGGACCAACATAGGGTGATCCGTGGAACGAAGATCCGTCGGAGATCTCGATCGGGTGGTTTGGAGTACCACTGGCTGGCTCGACGGGGTCCGTATCCTCGTCTATGTCGTCCGCATTATCTCCAGAGAAGTGATCATCTGGCCCCTGTGGGTTGAAACCCACGGGTTCTTGTATGTAGCCTACCGGATTAAACTGGCCCCGAAAAACAGGTGTGGGGTCCCCGTAAGAATGATGCGATAGAGATCGCTGTAATGGTATGTATGACGGTTGAGGGTTGTTGGGCTCATATTCCGGCTGAGGCCCATAAGGGTTAGGAGGTGTTGAACTATGTGAGACCGACCGTCTAGCCGGCTCAAAAAGGTTTCTCCGGTTCTGCCTGGGATCGTCACTTTCTGTCGTAGATGGAGCTCGAACATTCGAAGGTCCAGCTTCATTATCGTTGGGGGCGGTGACTGGCCCCTTGCCTCGTCCTCTCCTTCGGAAGAATCTTGGCGACATTTTTTTTATCAAGAGTCCTGTCAATATAGCATGAGATAACAAAACAAAAAAAATATATGCAAAATAAAGGACAACACAATCAAAGTGGAATTTGTCCTATGTTATATGTCTAGACTCGAAAGTTTAGAATTGTGCATTTGTGTAACTGAGATTAAACACAAAAGGCTAGTGTTTAATTCACTCAGTGTTGGCTCTGATACCAACCTGTCACACCCCGATTTCCACGTGTCACCGGTGGGCCCGGTGGGGAGTATCGTGACGTGGTTGGCAACATAATAGTCAAACAACCCAATATATAATATGCACAGCGGAAGCAATTTTAAAAATATGATACAACTGAATTTAATTATTGTAATATCAAGTATCACAACGTTCGATTGTTTATCTACAGAACGGATCGAAATAAAATAATATTAATGGTTCAACAGACTTCAGGCATCTTAAGCTTGCGAGACTTCTAATGATGCTAAGGAGAAATCCCAGCCAATTTCGCTTAGTACCTGCATTTAATCTTTTTGGGAAAATACGTCAGTTTACACTGGTAAATACAATCAACTGACTCATTTTGGAAAATGATTGAAAATTGGTTTGGATGCACATGGCATAAACATTTTATTTAACTTGGGAGAATTATTTAATATTATAATCTTGTGAACGAATTACATGTTCCTTGTGCGTTCAGTAGCCCGGATCTTGTCCGGGTTAAAGATCAATAGACACACCACATTATTCTTTTGTGCACTGACGGGTGTACGCCTACACCCCGCGCTTAAGTCGTGGCCATTTCGTAAAATGATGCCAAGGATATCCGGGACATGGTAATTAACCCACCAAAGGCTTTAAGTAACAAGACTGTTTAAACGAGCCGATCAAATTAGTCAATTACCCACTCTACGGTGGAGGATTTGATGCTCGATCAAGCGGTATACTATATACCGTAACCCAAGCCCGTATAGGGAAAATAAGTTAAAAGTATTTACCTGAGCAATGTATAAATCACAATAAGCAAAATGCATGTAGCTTTTACTGGTCCTCCTAATCTGGAACGAAGGTTTTATAATAACCTATTAGAATCCTAACGGGCCTTTAATTAAGCTTAAGCTTAGACCGGCTAGTTTCAAGATACGGTTCGTACGCACGATTAAGCGAAGACCGGATAGAAAGTGATTTAGACCCGAAAAGTTTGAAGACTTGTTTAATATAGGTTTATTATTCACATTCTGGATTTTGAGATAAAACCGTTAAGGTTTGACCCGTTTCGGCTAATTTATGTAAACTTGTTACATAAACCGAACCGTACGCGTAATAAGCGTGACGGGTATTCATGAGAGCTATATACAGGTTTCCTAAGTTAATTATGCCTCAAATATGTTGTGACATCAGTAAGATGTCTTTCATTATGCCCGAAACGTGTTTAAACACAAACTAGGCCCCGTAGGGGTAGTTTGGTCATTTAAAAGTTTATAAAAGAGTTTAAGTAACAATCTGAGTTACAGGTCTGATGTAATCAGCAAAAATACATAATTTGCTAAGTTATATCAGTAGGATATAGCATATATGTGAAATTTATCATTTTTAACCAAACTATGCCCCGTAGGGGTATTTTGGTAATTTCACATAAGCCGAAAAGCTCAAAACTGAAGTCTGAGTTTATCAACTTTTGCTTACTGTTAAAATATTATAATTTGCCTCATATATCAGTAGGTATCAACCCGGGTATGTCCAATATAATTTTAATACATACTTTACGTTAAAAACGCTTAATAAGGCGATTAAAGGCCATTTCCGGGTTCGATACTTAAATCGGATATTTTTTATATTTCCAGGAGGTTTAAAATAATTTATTTATCATATCTAATCAGTAGCAAAAGGTTTGGAGTCGTTTAGATATGTAAAACTCATTTTATGGCCCGTAAGGGCAAAACCGACATTTACCGGATTAAGCCTACGACTACTAGTTATGCTCAGCCTAAAATTTATTAAAAATCTTTAAAAATCCCAAAATAATATATTGCATCAGTGGGTAAAAGATTTGATATCAAAAAGTAGGCTTAACTAGGCTATACGCTAATTACGCCGTTTTATTAACATAAAGCTTTAATTTTGCGATATTGAGCATAACTCTAAATCTACAATTCAAACTGATGTCAAACTTTGCATACAAGTTTATATATCAGTAATTAAAGTTTCTACTCTTTTACATTTCTAAAAATCACGTTTTAAGGTGATAAGGGCATAATGGTCAACACACGAGCAATTAACGGAAACATGCATATTAATTGGATAACTAATGAACCAAGGTGTAACATCACAGAGGGTTATTCTAACATGTAACCTAGTCCAATTAAAGCTCTGAGGAATTTCTAAAATATGCCTAAACGGGTCAGAACTGAAAGTCAAAGTGAAAGTCAAACTATGTGACTTTCGCTTCCGAACCGGGTATTTACAGGAATTTGTCGGGTTGAACATGTTTAGACATGTTCTTACACTTATTACCAAGTTATAACAATGATCCAACAGGTTGTATATGATCTATAATGTTAATTATGCATAAATGGCATTTTAAGTATCCTGTTGACTTTTTATAAACTAGTTTGACCCGACTTTTGACCTGGTTAGAGTGGGAATCAGGGGGAACCCTTTTGAGGGTTTATTACCCACATAATTACCAACTTATAACTACTTTTAATTCGAGATATGACTGAGCCATCACTGACTAATCTCAAAGTCAAACTGTAATTACGATGGTTTGACTTTTAGCTAAATAACTAAGCTAAACTCAATAAAGGAAACGATTAGCAACTTACTGAAGTCCTAAGCTTGATTAGTGATCACTTGGAAGCAGACTTGAGCTCCAGGAATGATCAGATAGCTTGAATGAAGGTGTGAAGACTTGTTGCAAGTTCATGCCCCTTTTATAGTGAAAATTCCACCACAAATCCTTGACACTTGGTGTCTACAACTCTCCATACCCTTCCAACAAGTGTCCTAGATGTTTAGGGGTCGTTTAGGGGCCAAGGGGGATGTGAAAAATCGATTAAAGTCGACTACAAGAGCACCTAGCAGACACACATCCCTGAACTTCGGATTCTGTCCAGATGTGACCGTCGCGTAGCGCGACGGCAGGTGCCTTCAGGCTCGCGCTACGCGAGCATGCTTGGTTCAGCCAAACAAATTTTTAGTTATTTGCAGTTTGGTCCTTGGCTCTTCAAACTTTGTAGAGACACTTGTTTCTTGCATTATGAACCCTCATAATTGATTTATAAGGGCTTTAAAACATATACCCACTTTGTTAAGTCCCCGGTTAACTTTATTGTTACCCGAAAAGTCCTAACTTTCAACGTTTACGCTTTAACCCTTCGCACACGAATTTGATCATAACTTTCTCATACGATTACGAAACTTTATGAAATTTATATCGTGCATTCTAGTGAGCATAATTAATAGTTACAAATCTTCGGGTTTGTCAAGAGGTCACTCAGAGGTATAACTTAAACATGTTGACACATTTAGCCCCTGTAGTTTGTAATCTCTCACTTTTAGCTCCGTATGATCCATGATTTATTCGTTTGAAGGTATGAGCATCTTGTAGGGTTAATATACAATATATATATTCACTATTGACATTTAGAATACGTATATCCACATACTTTCCATGATTGTCAACTTTAGTCTTTCTATAATATTCTTTCACACGTTTAAACACATGACACGTGTCAACACATTATAGGACGTGAATTTTCGAGGTGTTACACTTAGAATGACCGGGGTAGATAGTAAGGGTTATACTACATTATTCTTTGAATATGCTCGAATAGTACCAACCCTTGCATCACCTGAACCAGTATTAATCTCCCGATACATCTGGGGATTAATCAGCGAAATTAGGCATGTAGTCAAGGCAGCTAGACCTCAAACCATAGAAGAAGCTGTAGAACTAGCAAACACCTTTATAGATGAGTTAGTCCGTACACGAGAAGAAGATCAGAGGAGGAACCTAACCCAGAAACTTACCCAAGAATTCCGTTTTGGAAATTCCAACCGTGTGAAAAATGTAGGTTCTACTTCTGCACCCTATTGCAAGTATTGCAAAAGGAAGCATTCTGGAAGATGCTCCATATATTGCAACTTTTGCAAAATATCTGGACACAAGGAGGAAGACTGCAGCAAAAAGCCTAACAACAGGATATGCTACAACTGTGGAGAACAAGGTCATATCAAGCCGAATTGTCCAAAACTAGCTCCAGCCACGAACACAAAGAATACTAAAAATGCTAGAGCATTTGTTCTGACTGCAGAAGAAGCAAAGATGATCCCGGATGTGATCGTCGATACGTTTTTAGTTAATGATGTTTTTGCTAAAGTATTATTTGACTCTGGTGCAAACCAAAGTTTTATTAATACTTCGTTTTGCAAACTTCTTAATCAACCATTAACTAAACTCCCACAAGAATGTCTAGTAGAGACAGCAAATGGGGAAACCATTAAAATTTCTGAAATCTTGCAGGGAGCAAGAATAGAAATTCTAAATCAGAAATTTATTGCAAACCTTTACCTAATGAATCTAACAGGATTTGATGTTGTATTAGGAATGGATTGGTTAATAGCCAATAAAGCCAGTATTTTATGTGATCAATAGTCAATCCAAGTAAATTCACCAAGGGGTGAAAAGATCACAATTAAAGGAAATAAACCCTCTAGATCCACAAAGTTCATCTCTGTAATGAAAACACCAAGTTATATAAGAAAATGGTCATTAGTGTATTTGATTTCCATAATCACTAACACTAAAGGAAAAGAACTAAAAGATATTCCAGTAGTATCTCAGTTTTCAGATGTATTTCCAGAAGAATTACTAGGACAACCTCCAGACAGAGTAGTTGAATTCAGAATCCATTTGATACCAGGAACTGCACCAATTGCCAAAGCACCTTACCGTTTGGCACCCGCATTTCTGCAGGAACTGAAGAAATAGTTAGATGAATTATTGGAAAAGGGATTCATACAGCCAAGCTCATCACCATGGGGAGCACCGATTTTATTCGTTAAAAAGAAGGACGGATCAATGCGTATGTGCATTGACTACCGTGAATTGAACAAAGTCACGATTAAGAATCGGTATCCATTACCGAGGATCGATGATCTGTTTGACCAATTGCAAGGAGCTCGATTTTTCTCTAAAATCGATTTACGATCAGGATATCATAAATTAACGGTACAGGAAGAGGAAATTCCTAAGACCGCTTTCAGAACAAGGTATGGCCATTATGAATTTACTGTCATGCCATTTGGTTTAACCAATGCCCTAGCTGCATTTATGGACATGATGAACCGAATATGTAAGCCATATTTGGATAAATTCATAATTGTCTTTATAGATGATATTCTTATTTACTCTAAGAGTAAAGAAGAACATGCCAAGCATTTGCACGCACTTCTAAGTTTATTAAGAAAAGAAAAGCTTTATGCTAAGTTTTCGAAGTGTGAGTTTTGGTTAGAACATGTACAATTTCTTGGACATCTAGTTAACATGAAGGAATTCATGTGGATCCCACAAAGATCGAGGCAATTACCAAATGGAAAACCCCTGAGTCACCAACTGAGGTTAGAAGTTTCTTAGGATTGGCCGGTTATTATAGAAGATTTATTCAAGATTTTTCTAGAATAGCCATTCCCTTAACTAAGCTAACCTGTAAATCTGTTAAGTTTGAATGGGGATCAAAACAAGAAGAAGCCTTTAGAATTATTAAGCAAAGAATAACCCATGCACCCATACTAGCGTTACCAGAAGGATCTGAAGACTTTGTAGTCTATTGTGACACTTCTAAGTTAGGTTATGGATGTGTGTTAATGCAACATTAAAAGGTTATAGCTTACGCCTCTAGACAACTTAAGAATCATGAAGAGAATTATTCAACCCATGATCTAGAGTTAGGAGCTATAATTTTTGCCCTTAAAATTTGGAGACATTCCCTTTACGGTAGTAAGTTTACCATTTTCACCGACCATAAGAGTTTAAGGTATGTTTTTGGGCAAAATGAATTAAATATGAGACAAAGACGCTGGATGGAGATACTTAGTGATTATGATTGCAATATCCAGTACCATGCAGGAAAGGCAAACGTAGTAGCTGATGCTTTAAGTCGAAAGTATCATGAAAAGCCAAAAAGGGTACGTTCTCTGAAATTAAATCTGCAACTAGATTTAAATGAGCAGAGTAAAAAGGCACAAGAATCAGTAATCAAGGATAATACTGAAAAATTGAAAGGAATGATTAAAGAATTAGAACTAGGAACAGATGGAATTTGGAGATTCCATAAGAAAAGAATGTGGATACCTAAATTAGGAAACCTACGCCACCATATATTGGAATAAGCCCATAAGTCTAAGTATACGATGCATCCTGGAAATGATAAGATGTATCAAGACTTAAGAAAGAATTTTTGGTGGATAGGAATGAAAAAGGATATAGCAGCATATGTTGCAAAGTGTTTAACCTGTTCACAAGTTAAAGCTGAACATTAGAAACCCTTAGGATTGTTGCAACAGTTAGAAATGCCAGTTTGGAAATGGGAATTGATAACAATGGATTTTGTTACTAAATTACCCAAAGCAAGAAAAGGCAATGATACAATCTGGGTGATTGTAGACAGGCTAACTAAGTCAGCTCATTTCCTACCTATGAAGGAAACTTTCAGTATGGAGCAATTAACTAAATTGTATGTAAATGAAATAGTTTCATTACATGGAATTCCTCTATCAATTGTTTCTGACAGAGATAGTCGTTTTACCTCTCATTTTTGGACAAGTTTCCAAAAAGCAATGGGAACCTAGTTAAATCTAAGCACCACTTATCATCCTCAAACGGATGGACAAAGTGAAAGGACAATTCAGACACTGGAAGATATGCTTAGAGCTTGCGTAATTGATTTTGGAGGTAATTGGGACGATCATTTACCATTGATAGAATTTTCTTATAATAACAGTTATCACACAAGTATCAATGCTGCACCATTCGAAGCACTTTATGGACGAAAGTGCCGAACAACAATCTGTTGGGCAGAAATCGAAGAAAAGCAACTATCTGGACCTGAGATAGTACAAGAAACAACAGACAAGATCATTCAAGTCAAGGAATGACTGAAAGCAGCACGTGACCGACAAAAGAGTTATGCAGATAACAGACGAAAGCCATTGGAATTTCAGGTAGGTGATAAAGTGTTATTGAAAGTCTCTCCTTGGAAGGAGTGGTAAGATTCATCAAAAGGGGAAAGCTGAGCCCCAGGTATGTTGGACCTTTTGAGATTATTAGAAGAATAGGACCTGTATCCTATCAGCTACAACTACCAGAGGAAATGGCAGGAATACATGATGTATTTCATGTATGCAATCCCAAGAAATGCTTAGCTGATGAATCACTAGTAGTTCCTCTTAAGGATATAGAGGTAAATGAACAAATTAAGTTTGTAGAGAAGCCTCTACAAATCGAAGACAGGAAAGTCAAGAACCTCAAGCACAAGAGATTAGTTCTGGTCAAAGTGAAATGGGACTCCAAAAGAGGACCAGAATACACATGGGAGCTTGAATCAGAAATGCAAAGGAAATATCCACACTTGTTCCAATAGATCTCAAGGACGAGCTCTAAAACAAGGTGGGGAGGATATAACAACCCACCTAAATAATTTTTGACATCCCCTAATATATTTTAAATGTCCCTATATGTCCTAAAATACACCCCGTATGCGTAAACGGACCCCGAATACCTTTTATTTAATAAAATAAAAATAAAAACAAGATTAAAAGGGCCGTCGCGGCGCTCGTAGCCTACGGCTACCTCCTACGCGGGGCGCGATAGTTGGTCACCAGGGCGACACCCTGAGCTGCCACGTGTCACCGTTCGTGTCGACTCTATAGTGCTGACCAGGCCAAGCTAGGCCCTACTGCCCTACTACGCTGGCCGCGTAGCCCCTGGCTACGTCTTACGCGAGCTGCGAGGGAAGGCGAAAGGTCGCCTAAATAAGAAGGCCCCCAGCCTTCAGTTTCCATCGCTCATTTCTTTCTCTCTCTCTCTAATTCTCACATAGTATAAGCTATTTCCGGGCATAATACCCCCCCCCCCCCTAATTAACGAAGTTCTGCCCCGTTGTAAGTATCATAACCCCGATTACGTATTAGAAACGCTGCCCGATTGATCCAGGGTTCCGTAACGGCTGTCGTGGTTCTGCCCGACGTAGTCGTTGGAATGCCGTCTCGGGGAGGGTATTACTAATGTAAATATTGGGTTATTATACTAACGCGTGTGCATTTGTGTATTTAATAGATAATCACCAGGAAATCTTTAAAGGAAACCATAAGACAACAATGTGAGTAATCCTCTTTTTGTGTAAACCTTTTTATGAGTAATCTCCTTTTTGCAAACTATTTTACAAAACATTTATTTATTTAAATTATAAATAGCAGTGATTGAGTCTTTGTAATTCTTCAATTACTGCCGGTATGTTGGGGTTTTGTATACAAAATGTGGAACACGTTACCATTGGACAAAGAGTTAGCCAATGGGTAATATGACACACCAGTCAGGATTGACAATACTAAATGAGTAATTGTGTAGATGTAAACATTGTAATCGCTCTCAATACTGTGAAAATTGATTAAACTCTTCTTGATTAAACTGGGATTCACTCACCAGTATTTTCCACTGACAAAATGTTTTTAAACGCGTTTTAGGTAACAAAATGTGAAAGCCAACTAGAAGCCAGCTGGACAACACTGAAGGCTTGGAAAAGTGGCTATAAAAGTTACCTAAATAAAAGAAGATGTTTTATTCAATAAATAGGGATTTCCCTATGAAAATATTTGTAATGAAAACTTGGGTTTTATCCCAATATGTTTAATACTATAAAAGCGTAGTATTTACTCTGATAAATATTTCCTAACTACAGTCCTGATAAAAGTTCCGCTGCCAAATTGATAAACATCAGGATACCACCGAAACTGGTCTCGCGGCCGCCCGTTCCCGGGACAGATAGGGGGCGGGGGTTGCGACAGCTAGTCGCCAAGGCATAGCCCGGTGCTGCCACGTGTCACGCCATTTGTCAAACCTACACCGATGACTGGGCCAGGCTAGGGCCTACCCAGCTTACTACGCGGGCCGCGTAGCCCTTGGCTACCATTTACGCGGGCCTCGAGGAAAGTCGAAAAGTCACCTATAAATTGAGTCCTCCAGCCTCGGTTTACAATCGCTCAATCTCTCGATCTCTCTCTCAATATTCCTAATAGCAATTATAATAGTGGGCAAAATACCCCCTAAATAAAGAAGTTCTGCCTCGTTGTAAGTATCATAACCCCCGGTTACGTATTAGATACGCTGCCCGATTGATCCAGGGTTCCGTAACGGCTGTCGTGGTTCTGCCTGACGTAGTCGTTGGAATGCCGTCTCAGGGAGGGTATTCCTAATGTAAATATTGGGTTATTATACTAACGCGTGTGCATTTGTGTATTTAATAGATAATCACCAGGAAATCCCTAAAGAAAATCTAAGACAGCAATGTGAGTAATCTCCTTTTTGTAAACTGTTTTTACCAAACTTTAAATATTTTACAATATGATTAGTAGCGATTCAGTCTTTGTAATTCTTCAATTACTGCCGGTATGTTGGGGTTTTGTATACAAAATGTGGAACACGTTACCATTGGACAAGGAGTTAGCCAATGTGTGATATGACCCACCAGCCAGGATTGACAGTAATGAATGAGTAATTGTGTAGATGTAAACATTGTAATCGCTCTCAATACTGTTAAGAGATAAAACTCTTCTTGATTAAACTGGGATTCACTCACCAGTATTTCCCACTGACAAAATGTTTTTAAATGCGTTTCAGGTAACAAAATGTGAAAGCCAACTAGAAGCCAGCTGGACAGCACTGAAGGCTTGGAAAAGTGGCTATAAAAAGTTACCTAAATAAAAGAAGATGTTTTATTTCAATAAAATAGGGTTTATCCCTATAAAATAGTTTGTAATGAAAACTTGGGTTTTATCCCAATATATTTACATAAAGTGTGGTATTTACTCTGATAAAAATATTTCCTAACTACGGTCCTGATGTAATTTCCGCTGCCAAAATGATAAACACCTGGACACCACCGAAACTGGCCGCAGCCGCCCGTTCCCAGGACAGATAGGGGACGGGGGTTGCGACAGAAGGTGGTATCAGAGCTAAGCCACTGATTCAGCCACAGAAGTGTTCTGCTGAGACCAAGATATTGTTCAAATCGTTAGGAAATTAATTACAGAAATACGTGCATATCTGTATTTTATTGTTATGTGTTATTTGACTATTTGTTAGTTTACAGTATGAGCGATCAAGGACCCTCCGACGCCTATCGTCAGTTGTCCGGCTCACCTATGAGCGAAGGCATCTCTTCACAGCCTGCCCTCTCAGGGTATTCAGCTGACAATGATGATGGCATATTCGTGTTTAAGGCTCAGTCTGAAGAGCCATTCCCTCCTAAAAAGAGAGGATGGTTCAGTAGGGGAGCACACGAGCGTAGGAAGAGAATGAAAAAGTTACAACAGCAGCGAGTTCTAGCAGCTGCTAAAAGAGAAACAGATGCCCACACCGAAGACATGCTCAATAGGGGTTTAGCAAACTTCCATATCTTAGCAATCACAGCTGCCGACCCAAACCTGGAGCAACTTATAGCCCCTCAACCATTACCCTTGTTTCCCACACAGCAAATGGAGATTGAAAACAACCCAGAAAACCAAGTCCAAATGCATGATTTTAATCCAGAAGAGATACCTAGGATACCAGCACCCAATCCCTTAGACCCAGACTACGACCCGTGGTTCGATGATCATAGGGATTATGTACAATGCTACCATCTAACACACGAACCCATGCCGAACCTAGCAGCATACCCAGGTCTGGACCCTCTAGATCCCTATTATGACAATGATGAATACATTAAGGAAATCCTAGAGAATCCATACCCTCAGGAAGAACCCATGCCACAGTACCCAGATCCAGTACCAGCACCTGCACCCCCAATGAGTGCAGAAAATGTGCAAGAGCTCCGAACTTTCGGAGAAGAGATTTTAGAAAATAGTGACAGTATGAGGCAGATCGGAGAACGACTCGTCTGGAAGTACGACGAGCGTAATATGGAGTTCTGGATGAACCCATATCAGTGAAGGTGATAGTGGAGATAGTAATATTAATAATATAATATATATATATATAATATGTGTGATGGAAAAAAATATTTTAATAATATATCTATCGTAGTATAGACCACTTTGTGGTTAGTGATGCATACTAGTATTGTAATTTTAGATTCCAGTTCCAGTTTGTATTAGATGCATAATATAAGGAAGAGTAAGTCACAATGTTCGACGTTTTTGACCAATATGTGTGTTGTGTGATTGGTTACCTTCAATATTATTTTGTGATATTAATAATTGACAAATGTTTAAAATTCAGATGGACAACGAAGTGAACCAGGAAAACCAGAATAACGATAACCAGAGTAACAATAACCTGGATAACGATAACCCGAACAACAACAATAATGGAAACCAAGTGGATAACAGTGCCATCCAACACATAGTGGCACAATGGATAATAGATGCGATGCCATATATTATCAAAACGGTTAAGGAAGCAGATAATAAAAGTAAACGTGATAGTAAACGACCCACTGAACCTGAACACAGCGTATACAATGGACCCATACTTCAAGCGCCCATTCCCAAAAGAAGAAGAACCATGTATTATGGTTGTTCTTATAAAGAGTTCTGGTCCTGTAAACCAATGGAATTCTCGGGCAATGAAGGGGCCGTTGCAGCTCTACGCTGGATAGAAAAGCCTGAGGCAGTCTTGAAAATAAGCAAGTGCGAGGAAGAGGATAAGATAATGTTTCCTTTCAATCTGTTTAAGAATTCAGCCTTAGATTGGTGGAACACTATCCTCCAGTCTAGGGGAAGTGATAGGATTTATAATATGGAATGGGAGGAATTTAAAAACATGGTAGAAAGAAAATTCTGCCCTCCCAATGAAAAGGAACAGATAGCAAATAAGTTCCTAAACCTTAGAATGACTGGAGTGGATAGTAAGGGTTATACTACGTTATTCTTTGAATATGTCAGGATAGTGCCAACCCTTGCATCACCAGAACCAGTATTAATCTCCCGCTATATCTGGGGATTAATCAGTGAGATAAGGCATGTAGTCAAGGCAGCTAGACTTCAAACCATAGAAGAAGCTGTAGAACTAGCAAACACCCCGACTGATGAATTTGTGCGTACACGAGAAGAGGATCAAAGAAAGAACCTAGCTCAAAGGCTTACCCAAGAATTTCGTTCTGGAAATTCCAACCGTGGGAAAAATGTAGGATCTACTTCTGCACCCTACTACAAGTATTGCAAAAGGAAGCATTCTGGAAGATGCTCCATATACTGTAATTTCTGCAAAATATCTGGACACAAGGAGGAAGACTGCAGGAAAAAGCCTAACAACAGAATATGTTACAACTGTGGAGAACAAGGCCATATCAAGCCAAACTGTCCAAAACTAGCTCCAGCCACGAACACCAAGAATACAAAAAATGCTAGAGCATTTGTTCTGACGGCAGATGAAGCCAAGATGATTCCGGACGTGATACGTTTTTAGTTAATGATGTTTTTGCTAAAGTATTATTTGACTCTGGTACAAACCAAAGTTTTATTAATACTTCATTTTGCAAGCTTCACAATCAACCATTAACTAAACTCCCACAAGAATGTCTAGTAGAGATAGCAAATGGAGAAACCATTAAGATTTCTGAAATCTTGCAGGGAGTAAGAATAGAATTTCTAAATCAAAAGTTTATTGCAAACCTTTACCCAATGAATCTGGCAGGATTTGATGTTGTGTTAGGAATGGATTGGTTAATAGCCAATAAAGCCAGTATTTTATGGGATCAAAAGTCAATCCAAGTAAATTCACCAAAAGGTGAAAAGATCACAATTAAAGGAGATAAGCCGTCTAGATCCACAAAATTCATCTCTGTGATGAAAACAACAAGCTATATAAGAAAAGGATCATTAGTGTATTTGATTTCCATAATCACTAACACTAAAGGAAAAGAACTAAAAGATATTCCAGTAGTATCTCAGTTTTCAGATGTGTTTCTAGAAGAATTACCAGGACTACCGCCAGACAGAGAAGTTGAATTCAGAATCCACTTGATACCAGGGATATCACCAATTGCCAAAGCACCTTACTGTTTGGCACCCGCAGAAATGCAAGAACTGAAGAAACAGTTAGAAGAATTGTTGGAGAAAAGATTCATACAACCAAGTTCATTGCCATGGGGAGCGCCGATTTTATTCGTCAAAAAGAAGGACAGATCAATGCGTATGTGCATTGACTACTGTGAATTGAACCAAGTCACGATTAAGAATCGGTATCCATTACCAAGAATCGATGACCTGTTTGATCAATTGCAAGGAGCTCGATTTTTTAATAAAATCGATTTACGGTCAGGATATCATCAATTGAAGGTACAGGAAGAGGACATTCCTAAGACCGCTTTCAGGACAAGGTATGGCCATTATGAATTTACTATCATTCCATTTGGTTTAACCAATGCCCCAGCTGCATTTATGGACATGATGAACTGAATATGTAAGCCGTATTTGGATAAATTCATAATTATCTTTATAGATGATATTCTTATTTACTCTAAGAGTAAAGAAGAACATGCAAAGCATTTGCACGCACTTTTAAGTTTATTGAGAAAAGAAAAGCTTTATGCTAAGTTTTCAAAGTGTGAATTTTGGTTAGAACAGGTACAGTTTCTTGGACATCTAGTTAATCATTAAGGAATTCATGTGGATCCCACCAAGATTGAGGCAATTACCAAATGGAAAACCCCTGAGTCACCAACCGAGGTTAGAAGTTTCTTAGGATTGGCCGGTTATTATAGAAGATTCATTCGAGATTTTTCTAGAATAGCCATTCCCTTAACTAAGTTAACCTGTAAATCCGTTAAGTTTGAATGGGGACCAAAACAAGAAAAAGCCTTTAGAGTTCTTAAGCAAAGATTAACCCATGCACCCATACTAGCGTTACCAGATGGAACTGAAGACTTTATAGTCTATTGTGACGCTTCTAAATTAGGTTATGGATGTGTGATAATGCAATGTCAAAAGGTTATAGCTTACGCCTCTAGATAACTTAAGAATCATGAAGAGAATTATTCAACCCATGATCTAGAATTAGGAGCCATAATTTTTGCCCTTAAAATTTGGAGACATTACCTTTAAGGTAGTAAGTTTACCATTTTCCCCGACCATAAGAGTTTAAGGTATGTTTTCGGGAAAAAGGAGTTGAATATGAGACAAAGACGCTGGATGGAGATACTTAGTGATTATGATTGTAATATCCAGTATCATGCAGGAAAGGCTAACGTAGTAGCTGATGCTTTAAGTCGAAAGTACCACGAAAATCCAAAAAGGGTACGTTCTCTTAAATTAAATCTGCAGATAGATTTAATTGAACAGATTAGGAAAGCACAAGAATCAGTAATCAAGGATGATACTGAAAAATTGAAAGGAATGATTAAGGAATTAGAACAAGGAACAGATGGAATTTGGAGATTTCATAAGAAAAGAATGTGGATACCTAAATTAGGAAACCTACGTCACCGTATATTAGAAGAAGCTCATAAGTCTAAGTATACGATGCATCCTGGAAATGATAAAATGTATCAGGATTTAAGAAAGAATTTCTGGTGGATAGGAATGAAGAAAGATATCGCATCTTATGTTTCTAAGTGTTTAACCTCTTCCCAAGTCAAAGCTGAACATCAGAAACCCTCAGGATTGTTGCAACAGTTAGAAATGCCAGTATGGAATGAGAATTGATAACAATGGATTTTGTTACTAAATTACCCAAAACAAGAAAAGGTAATGATACAATCTGGGTGATTGTAGACAGGCTAACTAAGTCAGCTCATTTTCTACCAATGAAGGAAACCTTCAGTATGGAACAGTTACCTAAATTATATGTAAATGAAATATTTTCATTACATGGAATTCCTTTATCAATTGTTTCTGATAGGGATAGTCGTTTTACCTCTCATTTTTGGACAAGTTTCCAAAAAGCAATGGGAATCAAGTTAAATCTAAGCATCGCTTATCATCATCAAAAGAATGGACAAAGCGAAAGAACGATTCAGACACTGGAGGACATGCTTAGAGCTTGTGTAATTGATTTCAGAGGTAATTGGGACGACCACTTACCATTGATAGAATTTCCTTATAATAACAGTTATCACACCAGTATCAATGCTGCACCATTCGAAGCACTTTATGGATGAAAGTGCCGGACGCCAGTCTATTGGGCAGAAATTGGAGAAAAACAACTATCAGGACCTGAGATAGTGCAAGAAACAACAGACAAGATCATTCAAGTCAAGGAACGACTGAAAGCAGCACATGATCGACAAAAGAGTTATGCAGATAACAGACGAAAACCATTGGAATTTCAGGTAGGAGATAAAGTGTTATTGAAAGTCTCTCATTGGAAAGGAGTGGTAAGATTCATCAAAAGGGGAAAGCTAAGCCCCAGGTATGTTGGACCTTTTGAGATCATTAAAAGAATAGGACCTGTAGCATATCAGCTACAACTGCCAGAGGAAATGGCAGGAATACAAGATGTATTTCATGTATGCAATCTAAAGAAATGCTTAGCCGACGAATCACTGGTAGTACCTCTCAAGGATATAGAGGTAAATGAACAACTTAAATTTTAGAAAAGCCTCTATAGATTGAAGACAGGAAGGTTAAGAATCTTAAGCACAAGAGATTAGTTCTGGTAAAAGTGAAATGGGATTCCAAAAGAGGACCAGAATACACATGGGAGCTTGAATCAGAAATGCAAAGAAAATACCAGCACCTGTTCTAGTAGATCTCGAGGACGAGCTCTAAAACATGTGGGGAGGATATAACAACCCTCTTAAATATTTTTGACACCCTAAAAATAGTTAAAATGTCCCTATATGTCGTAAAATACACCCCGTATGCAAAGACAGGCCCTGAATACCTTTATTTTTATTAAATTTAATTAAAAACAAAATTCAAAGAGCTGTCGCGTGGCGCGTAGCCATTGGCTACCTCCTATGCGGGGCGCGACAGCAAGTCGCCAAGGCACAGCCCGGTGCTACCACGTGTCACGCCATTTGTCGAACCTACACCGATGACTGGGCCAGGCTAAGGCCTACCCAGCCTACTACGCGGGCCGCGTAGCCCTTGGCTACCATTTACGCGGGCCGCGAGGGAAGTCGAAAAGTCACCTATAAATTGAGTCCTCCAGCCTCAGTTTACAATCTTTCAATCTCTCGATCTCTCTCTCAATATTCTGAATAGCAATTATAATAGCGGGCAAAATACCCCCTAAATAACGAAGTTCTGCTTCGTTGTAAGTATCATAACCCCTGGTTACGTATTAGATACGCTGCCCGATTGATCCAGGGTTCCGTAACGGCTGTCGTGGTTCTGCCCGACGTAGTCGTTGGAATGCCGTCTCGGGGAGGGTATTCCTAATGTAAATATTGGGTTATTATACTAACGCACGTGCATTTGTGTATTTAATAGATAATCACCAGGAAATCCCTAAAGAAAATCTAAGACAGCAATGTGAGTAATCTCCTTTTTGTAAACTGTTTTTACCAAACTTTAAATATTTTACAATATAATTAGCAGTAATTGAGTCTTTGTAATTCTTCAATTACTGCCGGTATGTTGGGGTTTTGTATACAAAATGTGGAACACGTTACCATTGGACAAAGAGTTAGCCAATGTGTGATATGACCCACCAGTCAGGATTGACAGTACTGTATGAGTAATTGTGTAGATGTAAACATTGTAATCGCTCTTAATACTGTTAAGAGATAAAACTCTTCTTGATTAAACTGGGATTCACTCACCAGTATTTCCCACTGACAAAATGTTTTTTAACGCGTTTCAGGTAACAAAATGTGAAAGCCAACTAGAAGCCAGCTGGACAGCACTGAAGGCTTGGAAAAGTGGCTATAAAAAGTTACCTAAATAAAAGAAGGTAATGGGGTTTATCCCTATAAAATAGTTTGTAATGAAAACTTGGGTTTTATCCCAATATATTAATATAAAGTGTGGTATTTACTCTCATAAAATATTTTCTAACTACGGTTCTGATGTAATTTCCGCTGCCAAAATGATAAACACCTAGACACCACCGAAACTGGCCGCGGCCGCCCGTTCTCGGGACAGATAGGGGACGGGGGTTGCGACAGTTTAGCTTTCTAAACATGTTGCTTCTTTTTCAAATAACGTTTGTTTTACCATATCATTTGCTCCGTTTCACCGCAACGCGCGACGTAAACAAATCTAGTTAATGAATTATAATCGAATGATATATAAAGAATTGTTGTGTTTAATTTAATCATGTCAGTTGAACCTAATAATCGTAATGTTGTATCAAAAAACCATTTAATGTAAGAATTGTATCTTAACTAGGTGATGTCCCGCTCGCGTTGCGAGGCGATGACCGAATAATTCTCAACCAATTAAAAAAACAGTACTATAGTTTTGCTAGAAATAAAAAGTAAAAAGAGTGTTAGACAGCTCTTTGACACGATTTTTAGCTGAGAGCAATGTCATATTTTTATTTTTACTTGGGGGAAAAATCAAATTTTTTCCCGAGGTTAAAATCCTAATTTTTAGCTAGGGGAAAACAATATTTGTATTTTGCACTGGGGGCAAGAATTGAGGGTGATATCGTAATTTTGAACCGAGGGGAAATTCGTAAATTTTAGCTGGGGGCATAAATTTATTTTTAACTGGGGGCAAATACGTAATTTTAAAATGTGGACAAAACCGTAATTTTAAAGTAGATATAAAATAATAATCTGGTGTAAATTCGGAGTTTTGAGCCGGGGGGGGGGGGGGGGGAACAAAATTTTATTTTGAACTAGGGAGAAAATGTAATTTTGGCTGAGGGTAAAAGCATAATTTTTTTACCGAGGGCGAAATCGTATTTTTTTAGCTCGGGGCAAATGGGTAAATGTATTTTGAAGTTGAGGCAAAAGCGTATTTTTTAATAGGGGGTCTAAACGTAATTTTAAAGTGGATATAAAATAATAAACTGGTTGGTCCAATGGGTATTGCTCGCCGCCCATTTGAACCAATGGCAGAGAAACACTATTGCAGGGCAAAAACGTAATTTTAAAGTGTGTATAAAATAATAAACTGGTTGGTCTAGTGAGGGAGAGGCGGCCGCCCATTTGAACCAATGGCAGGGTGATACTATTCCCTGCCATGTGGTTTGTATATGTTGAAAATATGAACTAGAATCATTGTTATAACGAATTATGATATTTTAGTAAGATGTATCAATTTCAATCCAATCTTATAAAAATAAGCAGTATCTTAATTTTGATAACATTTGAGAGTAAAACTAAGAAAAAACAACGTTCAACATCTTTTAATTTTTACTATTCTTCATGTGAGAACCAAATTATAGCATGCCAACAACTAGTTAAATGTCAACGTAGAGTTAGCTCATTTGATAAAGGTTTGCGCCTCTTATACGAGAGATGTCTCAAATTTAAATCTGGTCAAGAAGGTTAATTTAAAATAGGGTTATTGGATTTTATCACTTTCAACTATTGGATGTTGGCCATTGTCACTCCAATTATCACTTTGACTCTCACCACTCCCAACTTAACACTTTGTGTGTTGTGTCACTTCGGTTGAGTGGTTTTTGGCTCCCCTTTTCTTTTTTAGGAATAGATTCACCCACACTCATTAGTAATTCACAAAGTGTTAGCCTAATATCACTAATAACACACGTCAAACACGAAGAAATGTTCACATGCGAAGTGACACAACATACAAAGTGTTAAGTTGGGAGTGATGGGAGTTAAAGTGATAGTTGGGAGTGGCAGCGGCCAAAACCCAATAGTTAGGAGTAATAGAATCCAATAACCCTTTAAAAAATTGGTGTAAAATAGAGTAGAAGTAAGGTTTGCCACTAAACAAAAAACTATTTAAATGCTAATATGTATATCTTCGGCACAAGGGTACGGTAGAAACTAGAGTTCAAATTGATATTTTAGTCATCATACAATTCTTTTGATGCATCTACCATTATTCTTTCATTTTAGCTTCTCTTTCAAGTCATTATTCAATATTGAGTAAACTACAATTTTACACCCTGGAGATTGGGGACGATGACAACTTTCCACCTTATTTTGAAATTTTTGCTGTATTACATCCCTCGTATGTTTAATTGGTTCAATGTTGGACCCTGGGTCCTAACGTCGGTAAATTAAAAATCACAAAGCTAATGGTCAACAGAACAGTGAGGGTTATTATTGCAATTTCTCATATTGTTACTTAGCCATGTGAACATCACACCCTCACTATAAATCGATCATTCGAACAAGCTGCAATGCCTTTTAGGACCATGTTCCTCACCATACTACGATCGATTTGAGGTACATATGTATACCTTTAACAATTTGTAGATGTAAACATCTATAAAAATGGTTCCTCACTGTTTAGGGGTTTAATTAAGGGTTAGGTAGGATCGTTGTTCGATTAACTATGTTTGATTTCGATTATAAACAGTAAGGGTTTACTGTTCATGTGGCTATTTGGTAGGATCTTAGTTTGATTAATTGTGTTTGATTTTAGTGACAGGCTTGGGTTTAGGCATGAGTGATCCCCCGTTTTCGATTAAACATTGTACACACTATTTTTGAATTTCTTCTTGCATCGATAAAACATAACCTTTTTTCGAAATGAAGCTGTGTATTGCTGGTATGATATCCTGTTTTTGAAATTCATGCTTTGATCTTAAACATGTCACACCCCAACCGATGATGGAAACATCAGAGTGAGACGAAAACGAGATTGCAAGAGACTTTATAGTGTCTAATTGTGACAAGTATTTAAAGTAACAATCTTTCATTTCATGATAGCGGGGAATACATTGTTTCAATAAGAAAATACAACATTTAGAACATAACAATTTAAACAACAAAACATAAATTTAACTAAGTGCGTTTCTAGTCCTTCCTACTAGATTTCTTTTCAACACATCAACATCAAGCTCTTGCAATATATATTAAAGTTACATGTCAACACAAAAACATTGGTGAGCATACAAGTTTAGTGTACTAGCATATGTATAAAAGTATTTTAACGAATTCAACATGGCAAAAACGTATACTAAGGCATAACATACCATGGACTAGCATGCATCACATACGTGTCAACCCAAAGATTCCACTAGCGTAATCTTATTGTCGCAACGACAAGACCGTTTTTATGATTACTTAACATAGACCCAACACGGGCGGTGTACTACTCTTATTGCACTATACATGTTAAGGTAGGCTCGCATGAAGTTAATGACAAAGTATAGTGTAAGAATGGCTTCTAGCATACATGTATTTCTAAGTATAAACGTATAAAGCATGTATAACGGATCCGTCTATATGAATTAAGTATTTGCATATGTGTGTTTGTGTGAGTTTTATATGGTAATATATATTGCACCAAAAAGTCATAAAAACGGAAATAAGGTTATGTATACTCACGGTTTGCAAAGCAATTCCACTTAGTGAGTTTAACGAGTCTTGAGTTTAGGAACACCGAAGTTACCCTGAGAGGGAAACGAAGGTGTGTGAGTTATGGTTTTTGTTTAACAGATAGGATTCGGAAATTAACAGTTAACATATTATGAATGTAAATCTAAGTACCATGAGAATGGTCATGCAAGAGGTAGGTTGAATTCCATTCATTTAACCTCATTATATGATTCACCAAAGCACAAAATCATCAACTTTGTTGATGATTTAGGTTGGTCATGAATATAGACTAAAATGAAAAATACAAGAACTACTAAATCTTAAAACAACCAAGTGAGCAAGCTAGATGTGTGCATCCTAAACATGGAGAGTGTTTGGGGACGTGATGTAGCCTTGTCTCTTTGTTGGAATTTTTGTTAAGGTTTAGTGTATGAATCTAACTAAAAGTTCGGGCAAGTGAGGTAGTGGAACAAGTTTAGAGAGCCAAGGCTTCCATGGTTCACACATTCACTAAAACACAAGTCTTTCAATATTAAAGGTTGAAAGCTTGGATGGTTCCAATACTTATGAAGTCACTTGGGACTTTTAGGGCATACTTTTATGGAGGTTTTTTGTCACACCCCAACCGATGGCGGAAACATCAGGGCATGGCACTAAGTGATTCAGATTGTTCAAGAGATTCCACTACACTATTAGTTTCAATATGGATTAATTAAATTCATAGTATTGTCTAAAAGTCAACACGGTCCAAAACCACATAAAGTATCAAGTTACATCATACTTCAAATAATGTTCAAGATTTTCTGATTAACTAAGATGAATTTCTAGGCATCATCCTAGCTTGTTTCTTGATTTCCTCAGCTACTATCAAACTGCAACATGTATTAAAATACTATCAACAAAAAAATGTTGGCGAGCATATAAGTTTGAATACGTAGCATAATAGTTTAAAAACTCATATCCATTATGTAAACATAAGTTTCACCATGCTAGTTTACGCAGTCCAAGTGATAGCCCAAGTTTCCAATGCGTTAAATGCCTTTCCCAAAGACTAACGAGAGGTTAAATGTCTCATCTTAACAATACCCCAAAGACTAACGGGGAGGTGCATTACCCCTATAGCGCTACCATTGTTAAGGCGGAACTACACACAAGGATTAAACGTTCACATAGCATAAAAAGTCTCAAGTGTCAAGTTTCAAGTTTCAAGTTTCATGTTTAACGAGGATAGAGTATGTTTCCAAATAAGTTTCAAGTTTCAAGTATCAAGTGTCTTGATAATAGAATACATGTTGCATCCCAAAAGTGTTTAAAACAAAAAAAGGGATCGAGTATACTCACAGTGGGTGCTTAAACCAAACACTGCTAATGATTGGATCGAAGGGAGCGCTGGATCAGCATGCGTGCGGGGAACAAAGCATAAGTCCTTTAAGAGCTGACCCGGTTGGGAACAGAGTGTCGAATGGTGTGAAAATCGAGTAAAAGTATCTGACTGAATACCTGAGCGGATGGTCATCTGGACGGATAGTCATCCGGCCAGATGACCATTCGAACAGATGGACTCCATCAGATCGGATGGTCATTCAGACAGATGACCATTCGAACGGATGGCCATTCGAATGGATGGCCATTCGAACAGCAGGTAAAGTCTGTGAACTATTAAAGTTTCAAACGTCGTGATCATAGTGTCCTGTAGAATAAACAAGTGACAACATAACCAGATCATCTAGACGGATGGTTATCCGATCGGATGGCCATCCAGACCGACGATCAATGCGTGAAGTTTCGTGAAATTTTCTAGGTTTTGAGTTACGGAGACGGTGCAACGATGTGTCAAACAACGGAAACATACCAAACCCAGCTCGTTCGATCGGTTGGGAACCACCCCTTCTCGAACCGACGAGCTGTTATGGCGAGGTTTCATGTTTGGACCTGTCAACCTGCCCGTTTTCTGGTGAAATTTAGTTCCCAAGCCGGCTGTTGACTAAGGAATGAGTAAATAGTCTGTCTGAGTCTGATTTCACCCATGTTTTGTATAAAAGTTGAAGGAAAGTTCGAAAATCAAGCATAAAATATGATTCTGATCAGATCTGAGCCGGAAACCATGAGAAATTTAGTCAGATCCGGTGTAAAAGTGTGAGTTTTCTTTAGATTTCGTTTAAAAGATGTGAAAACCTGTTAGATCTTAGGCCGATCTTGGTTACATGGTCTCCACAACGGTTTGTACCAACATCTGAGGAGAAACCACCTCATGAGGCCCAAATCAGTTGATTTTCATGAAAAAGTTGAAGTGTTCGTGTGATTTTGATGAAGAATCTTATGTAGAAGTGGTGAAGGCTTTAAGCTGTACAAGAATCTAAGAGAGATACTTACAAGTTTGCCTTGAATCGAGTGAAATGTGCTTGAAAGGACTTGGGAGGGTGTGTGGTCGGATGACAGAGGCAACAGTGTGAAGTGAGAGCACAAGTGGAGTATTTATAGGTGAAAGTGACAGGTGAGGCGGTGTAAGTGTGCAAAGGGGTCGGATGGTCATCCGACCGGATGTCCATTCAGACAGCCGAGATCCGTTTGCTATTTTTTCCGACTTTGGTTCGTTTTGCGAGCTAGATTAAGCATTGTGTTGTGTATTATTGTGAGTAACTATTAAATGGCATAGTTGTATAATTAACACAAAAGTTTCCATGTTTCGGGTTTATGTTCACGCTAGTTTATCATACAATAAGTATCAGTTTCTCGTTCATCAAGTATCCATAATGTATCAAAGTTTCTCATTCAATAAGTATCAATAAAGTATCAAGTTTCTCATATCAATAAATTATCAAAGTTTCGCGTTCAATAAAGAATCAAAGTTTCTTGTTTATTAAGCATTAGGCATAACAAGTGTCTAGTTTCCAGAGTCAAGTTTCTAAGTATCAAAAGAGTTCAGATTCAAGTATCACAAGATTCAAAGTTTACCAAGAATCAAGTATTACAAGGGTCGAGAATCACATAGCGTAAAAGTTTCACATAGAGTCAAGGTTTCACATAGTTTATTATGGTTAAGACTCAAATAAGCCTCATTAAATATTACAGGGACGAGACTTGCCAAAAGATAAAAGTTTCAAAACGCAGGGTGTTACAGTCTCCCTTCCTTTAGGAGATTCGTCCTCGAAATCTAAGAGGAAGACTGCTCGAAGAGCTGTGGATACTTGGTTTTCATCTCACTCTCGAGTTCTCAAGTGAATTCGGCGCCACGCTTTCCTTCCCATCGCACCTTAACTATGGAAATTTTGCTGCGCCTCAGCGCTTGGTACCTCGGTCCATGATTTCGACCGGTCTGTCCACAAAATGAAGAGTCTCTTTTATTTGCAAGTCTTTGATGGGAACCTGAAGTTCCTCGTCTACTAAGAACTTTCGAAGATTTGATACGTGGAACGTTGGATGTACGTTGCTAAGCTCTTGTGGCAAATCGAGTCGGTAAGCCACCTTGCCAATCCTTTCAAGAATCTTGAAAGGACCCACATAGCGAGGGGCAAGCTTCCCCTTTTTACCAAAGCGTATAACCCCTTTCTAAGGAGATACTTTGAGCAGAAGATGATCTCCAACATTAAATTCCAGAGGCTTACGCCTTTTGTCAGCATAGCTCTTTTGCCTGCTCCTGGCCTTGATCAAGTTATCATGGATTTGAAGAATCTTATCCATCGTCTCTTGAATGATCTCAGGGCCAGTAAGTTGCTTGTCACCAGTCTCATGCCAACTGAGAGGAGATTGGCACTTGCGACCGTTTAAAGCTTCGAAAGGAGCCATCTGAATACTGGAATGATAGTTGTTGTGGTACGATAACTTGATCAATGGTAAATGTACATCCCAATTACCACCAAAGTCGATGACACAAGAACAAAGCATATCCTCCACAGTTTGAATAGTCCGTTCAGTCTGTCCATCCATTTGAGGATGAAAGGCTGTACTAAGATTCAAGTGAGAACCCATAGCGGACTAAAAAGTTTGCCAAAGACGTGAAGTAAAACGACCATCACGGTCCGAGATTATGTCAATGGGTATACCATGAAGACATATGATTTCATCGGTGTAGATTTGAGCAAGTTTCTCCACATTGAAATCTTCGTGAATAGGAAGAAAGTGGGCTGATTTGGTCAAACGGTCAATGATAACCCATATACTATCATGACCAGCAGGGGTACGAGGTAGTTTAGTTATAAAGTCCATAGCGATACTATCCCATTTCCAAACAGGGATTTCGGGTTGTTCAAGAAGACCTGAAGGACGTTGATGTTCGGCTTTAACCTGTAACACCCCTAAAATATAAACCTTTTATTATAAATTCGATATCGATAATAAACAAAATGAACTAACTAGGAATGAAAAATAACCTAGTTAGATAGAAGTCTTGTGGTAATACGTTAATGTGTTAGAAACACCTAAATTAAGAACCAAACAATAGTTGGGGGACCAAAGTTGTTAAGTATGAAACTAATAATATTAAAAAAAAATAAAACACCAAACACACACTTAAGTGTGTGTCTGGTTCGATCAGAACACATGAGCGACCAAAGATCCTCCATCAAACCCTAACTCACACAAAATTTCACAAATTGAAGGCTCAAATCAGTTCCAAATTGAAATCCGAGCATAGAATAGTGATCTCCTCTGTAAAGGGATCATAAGGTATGTAAAAATTCACTCTTTGATTCCATCTAAAATTCTGGATGAACATATGAAATTAGAAATTGACGATGCATGAATGTTGTTTGGATAAAATTTGAATGATATTGTGTCTGGGAATAAACCCTAGTCAATCACTTGTTGAAATTTTGCTTATTAATTGTGAATTCATAATCACCATAGAAGATGTTAAGTGGGTTTTGTAGAAACATGTGAAACACTAGGATATGGATATCATTCTAGTGTAATTTTAAACCTTAGGAAGCAAATTCAGGTTTGTTGATGGAAAATTTGATACGAGCATGCCTAATTGAAGTTTAATCTTGACTAAATAATTAGTCATGAGCTTAATTGTAAATTGTATGAAATTCTGCCCTTTAGGTGTTCGTAGAAATGCCTAAATGAAAGCCTAATGTTGAAAAGTTGAATTTAAAATACATACTTGTATATTTTGGCCAATTATGTGTGGAATGTTAAGAAAGGAGTTCTAAACAATACATGCTTGAACTCTATAGGAAAGGAAACCGGAACGTCGAGCGGACAAGCCGGTGGTGACGCACCTTTGAAGGGAACGCTTTGAAGGTATGTAACCGTAATTCCATTACATTATGTTACTTGAAACATTATAGTCACTTGAAATGGTGTTTATTAGAATTGGTAGTATTAGTAGAAGTGATGATGATCACTACCTAGTTAATCGAATCAATACTTGTTTAGAAAACATTTGGTAGTCATTGAAAATGGAGGATTCCGTAAACGAGCCAAACGGGTCGAATAATTGTCTAGTAGTCATTACAGAAGTGATTAAATATCATTTGGCGATTTTAGATCACGGAGGCGTAAAACCATGAAATGGGTAATGATATGCCGATGATCACAAGCCCATGGAATGGGTATATATGCTTAAAAGTCCCAATTTTGAGTAACATAAAATTTGATGCAAAACTATGCGGGTCGAACAAGTACAATAGGTGTTTATAGACTTTCAGTTCGTAAACTTGATTTTTGATATGATAATCATGATAGATGCGTTGGTAATTTAATTACGGACGCGTAGGAAAAAGAATCACTTAAAACGGACATTTAGATAGAAAGTTATGCAAGTTTGAAGTTGGAATTGTGTAAATTGGAGCTGGGAAAACAGATACAGGTTTAAACCTGCACCCGCTGGAAAATGGTCTCCCCCGCGGCACGCGGAGGGAGCAACTCATTCTGTCGTGACAAAGCTTAAGGGTGACCTGTCGCGGGGCGCGATAGACCCAAATTCAGAAATTTTATTTTCTTTTCATTGTTTGGCATTTGAACTTGATTATTCGTGTTTTAATATTGTCAAAATTAACAATTAATGTGGTTTTGACATTAGGTGAATCTGATCTCACTCCGGATGGCGATGAAGCTTAAAAACCAAGAACCGAACACATCATTTTGAAGCTTTCGCGTTTATCAAACTATGTTGTAGACAATGTTCTTTTTTTGTAAAAACTTAACTTTCGTTTTAGATGTTTAAACTAGATGGTTTGTTAACCAAGATATTATCTTAATGAAATCCTACCATTTTGTCTAACTACATAAATGGTGCACTTAAATTATAAATGCGTATTTTATGTTAAAATCTTAATAAAAATGAGACGGGCGTTACAAGTTGGTAATCAGAGCTCAAGGTTGTTAACAAAGTCTGTTCGGTTCAAGCTTGATCTAACATCCGATAAGAATTAGTTACTTTAGTAGATTTTATCAAATGTTAGAAAAAGAAATGTGAATGGACGTGCACGGGAAGATCGTGTTAACACAACTCAAACCCGGAAAGTGCACTAAACATAAATGGTTAAAGCAAGTGGTGAACTTGGCCAAACCAAAACGAGTGATGCATATGTTATAAAATGAAATGTTTAATAATGAATATAAACATTTCAGATTCAAAATGGCCGACGGAGGGGATGATGATACGGTGCCGGTGGTCACCGAACAAATGAGAGGAGTGATTGCTGAAGAAGTAGGGAAGGCAATTGTGAATAGTCTATCTGGTTTTATAGACAAAATCCAAAACACGGTGCTTAATGTGGTTGAGGAACGAATTCAAAGGTTGGAAGAAAATGCCAAACAAGCTAAGGAAAAGTCCGGAGAACGGAAAGGTTGTTCGTACAAGGAGTTCATGGCGTGTAAACCGCCAATTTACAATGGGGAGGTTGACCCGATAATATGCCAAAGATGGTTAAGTGATATTGAGGGAGTGTTTGAAAGGACCCACTGTGACGTAAGCGATTTTGTAGCTTACGGTACAGGTCAGTTAAGAGGTCAAGCCAAGGACTGGTGGGATAATATGAAGAAGGAGATTGGGGCTGAAGCTGCAAGAGCTATGACTTGGGATGAGTTTAAAGCACCATTCCTTAAACACCACAGCCCCAAGGCGGTCATCAACAGAATCAAGGAGGAATTCATCCAGTTGAGACAAAAGGGTGAATCGATAGACAAGATTACGGGCATCTTTCTCTATAAATTAAGGTTTTGTGATGAGCTTGTGACGAATGAGGAGTAGAAAATATATTATTATTATAATATGTTAAGTGCTGAATATCAGGAGTTTATGACTCTTTCCAAGTATGAGACGCTCACCGAGATCATAAATACGGCTCGGGAAAGAGAGATCGAACTCAAAAAGCAAATTGAACGGCGTCAACGAAGGGCAATATATGTGAACCCGAGCCCTACAAAGAAGGCTCGAACAACTGAGCCGGTAAAGAAGACGGATGCGAAGGGTGGATCACCGAGTTGCAAAGTATGTGGAAAGGGGCATAAGGGCGAATGTCGCTTTAAAGACAAACCATGCCCCATATGCGGAAAGACAGGGCATACGGCCTCGTTATGTCCAGGGAAAGTTTCGGCGTGCTACAAGTGCTATCAGCCGGGTCACAAAAAGTCTGAATGCCCGGAATTGGTCGGGAAAAAGAGCGAGAAGGATGTACAAATGGAGACCCAAAAAGCAAGGGCTAGATCTTTTCAACTAACAACAGCCGAAGCAAAGACAGAACCCGATGTGGTCTCAGGTATATTCACAATAAACTCAATTCCTGCACGTATATTATTCGATACGGGTGCGAATAAATCCTTTATTTCACATGGATTTATTCGACATCCTTCATTTGTATTGACGAAATTACCTTTGCCCTTAGAAGTTGAAATAGGGGACAACAAGAGTTTTATTGTATGTGATGTTTGTCAAAATTGCAAATTGAGTATCGATGACGAAGAATACTCAATAGACCTAATCCCGATGTCTATGTGGGAGTTCCAAGTGGTTGTCGGAATGGATTGGTTATCCCGACATCACGCAAAGGTCGTGTGTTTCCATAAAGAGATAAAGTTAACATCTCCAAGCGGAAAACACGTTACTATCTTTGGCAAAAAAGAAGGCAATCCTGTGATGTGCTCGATGTTGAAAGCTCACAAGGTTATGAGGCACGGATGTAGAGCGTTTATGATGTACGCGAATGAACCAGGGAAAGAATCGCCGAAGATTGGAGAAGTACCGGTGGTACGTGATTATGAAGACGTGTTTCCGGAAGATTTGCCGGGAATACCGCCTGAACGAGAAGTAGAGTTCGGAATCGAGTTGATTCCGGGCGCGAAACCCGTTGCTAAGGCGCCATACCGACTCGCGCCATCGGAGTTACAAGAATTAATGTCGCAAATTCAAGATTTGCTTGATAAAGGATTTTATAAGGCCGAGTGTGTCTCCTTGGAGCACACCGGTATTGTTCGTGAAAAAGAAAGACGGGAGCATGCGAATGTGTATCGATTATCGGGAGTTAAACAAACTCACGGTGAAGAATCGATACCCGCTTCCAAGAATTGATGATTTATTCGACCAACTACAAGGTGCGAATTGGTTTTTGAAAATTGACCTGAGATCGGGGTATCATCAGTTACAGATCAAGGAAGCGGATGTACCAAAGACAGCTTTGCGTACGCGGTACGGACATTACGAGTTCCTCGTAATGTCATTCGAATTGACGAATGCACCCGCGGCCTTCATGGACCTCATGAACCGGGTTTGCAAGCCTATGTTAGATAAGTCGGTAATTGTGTTTATCGATGACATTCTAGTATACTCAAAAAATGAGGCGGATCACGCGCATCATTTACAAGAGGTGTTAGAGACGCTCAGGCATGAAAGACTGTATGCAAAATTTTCGAAGTGTTCCTTCTGGTTACGAGAGGTACAATTTCTCGGTCACATCATTAGTGCCGATGGAATACTAGTAGATCTGTCAAAGATAGAAGCCGTGTCAAAATCGAGCCCTCCAAAGAATCCTTCGGAAATTATAAGTTTCTTAGGGCTTGCGGGTTACTACAGGAGATTCATTCAAGATTTCTCCAAGATTGCTTCGCCGCTTACTAAATTAACTCGGAAGGAGGAAAGATTCATATGGGGAGTTGAACAGAAAGGGCATTCCAAACGCTAAAGGAGAAGTTAACTCACGCTCCGGTATTAACTTTGCTAGACGGAGTCGACAACTTGGTAGTCTACTCTGATGCGTCACATTTGGGGCTCGGATGTGTTTTGATGCAACGGGGCAAGGTGATAGCTTATGCCTCGAGGCAACTGAAAGTTCATGAAAAGAAATACCCCACGCACGATCTTAAATTGGCGGCGGTGGTATTCACACTGAAAATATGGAGACACTACTTATACGGAGTAAAGTGTACTTTATTCACTGACCACAAAAGTTTGAAATACTTCTTCGATCAGAAGGAGTTGAATATGAGACAGAGGCGGTGGTTGGAAACGGTGAAAGACTATGACTGCGAGATACATGACCACCGCAGGAAGGCCAATGTTGTTGCGGATGCGTTGAGCAGGAAAACAGATTATGTTCCAATACGAGTACGGTCGATGCAGGTTGTTGTAACCTCGGGTTTACTTGAACGAGTACGGTCGATGCAGTATGTGGAAACATGCTTGACTTGTTTACAAGTCAAGGCGGAACACCAAAGACCATATGTTAAGCTTCAACCATTAGATATTCCAGTTTGGAAATGGGAACATATCACCATGGACCTATTGACCAAATACCAAGGACGAACCGAGGATTTGATGCTATATGGGTGGTTGTTGATAGACTAACGAAAACTGCTCACTTTATTCCTATACATGAGACTTATATGTCAGAAAAGATGCCAGAGGTGTATACCAATGAGATAGTGGCACGCCACGGAGTACCGGTATCCATCGTGTCTGACAGGGATACCCGGTTTAGTTCAAAATTTTGGAGAGATTTCCAAGATCAGATGGGAACGAAACTATTTATCAGCACTGCATACCATACTCAAACGGATGGGCAGAGTGAAAGAACGATACAAACAATAGAAGACATGCTGAGAGCGTGTATTATCGATTTCGGGGGCAGTTAGGATGTTTATTTACCGTTAGCAGAATTCTCTTATAAAAACAGTTATCATGCCAGTATTGGCATGGGTATGAGATGCTATATGGTAGAAAATGTAGAACCCCGGCGTGTTGGGGTGAGGTGGGTCCGCGTGAACTGGCCCATAAAGATGTAGTTCGGGAAACTAATGAGAAAATTGATGTGGTTAGAGCTCATTTGAAAGTGGCTCAAGACAGACAGAAGTCTTATGCCGACAAAAGACGAAAACCGATCGAATTTCAGGTGGGCGACAAAGTTATGTTAAAAGTGTCCCCATGGAAGGGAGTTATACGGTTCAGGAAAAGAGGGAAATTAAGTCCGAGGTTTATTGGACCGTTTAAAATCATTGAACGGGTTGGCAAGGTAGCATATCGCCTTGAATTACCGAGAGAGTTTCACGTGTCGCAACTCCGAAAATGTCTAGCTGAGGAAACGGATTATATCCACTACGATGACATCGAGGTGGACAATAGGCTTAATTATGCTTTAAAGCCAATTGAGGTTCTAGATCGGAAGGTTAAAGGTTTGCGGAATAAGAAAATCGATCAAGTGAAGATCAAGTGGGAGCATAGAAAGGGTTCAGATACTACATGGGAATCCGAAGAGGAGATGCGACGTCTCTACCCAACTTTATTTGGTACGTATTCCGGTTTCGTGGACGAAACCCTTTTAAGGGGGGTGGACTTGTAACACCCCTAAAATATAAACCTTTTATTATAAATTCGATATTGATAATAAACAAAATGACCTAACTAGGAATGAAAAATAACCTAGTTAGATAGATGTCTTGTGGTAATACGTTAATGTGTTAGAAACACCTAAATTAAGAACCAAACAATAGTTGGGGGACCAAAGTTGTTAAGTATGAAACTAATAATATTAAAACAAAAATAAAACACCAAGTGTGTCTGGTTCGATCAGAACACAGGAGCGACCAAAGATCCTCCATCAAACCCTAACTCACACAAAATTTCACAAATTGAAGGCTCAAATCAGTTCCAAATCGAAATCCGAGCATAGAATAGTGATCTCCTCTGTAAAGGGATCATAAGGTATGTAAAAATTCACTATTTGATTCCATCTAAAATTCTGGATGAACATATGAAATTCGAAATTGATGATGCATGAATGTTGTTTGGATAAAATTGGAATGATATTGTGTCTAGGAATAAACCCTAGTCAATCACTTGTTGAAATTTTGCTTATTACTTGTGAATTCATAATCACCATAGAAGGTGTTAAGTGGGTTTTGTAGAAACATCTTAAACACTAGGATATGGATATTATTCTAGTGTAATTTTCAACCTTAGGAAGCAAATTCAGGTTGTTGATGGAAAATTTGATATGAGCATGCCTAATTGAAGTTTAATCTTGACTAAATAATTAGTCATGAGCTTAACTGTAAATTGTATGAAATTATGCCCTTTAGGTGTTCGTAGAAATGCCTAAATGAAAGCCTAATGTTGAAAAGTTGAATTTAAAACGCATACTTGTATATTTTGGCGAATTATGTGTGTAATGTTAAGAAAGGAGTTCTAAACAATACGTGCTTGAACTCTATAGGAAAGGAAACGAGAACGTCTAGCGGACAAGCCGGTGGTGACGCACGTTTGAAGGGAACACTTTAAAGGTATGTAACCGTAATTCCATTACATTATGTTACTTGAAACATTATAGTCACTTGAAATGGTGTTTATTAGAATTGGTAGTATAAATAGAAGTGATGATGATCACTACCTAGTTAATCGAATCAATACTTGTTTAGAAAACGTTTGGTAGTCGTTGAAAACGGAGGATTCCGTAAACGAGCCAAATGGGTCGAATACTTGTCTAGTAGTCATTACAGAAGTGATTAAATATCATTTGGCGATTTTAGATCACGGAGGCGTAAAAACATGAAATGGGTAATGATACGCCGATGATCAAAAGCCCATGGAATGGGTATATATGCTTAAAAGTCCCAATTTTGAGTAACATAAAATTTGATGCAAAACTATGCGGGTCAAACAAGTACAATAGGGGTTTATAGACTTTCAGTCCGTAAACTTGATTTTTGATATGATAATCATGATAGATGCGTTGGTAATTTAATTACGGACGCGTAGGAAGAAGAATCACTTAAAATGGACATTTAGATAGAAAGTTATGCAAGTTTGAAGTTGGAATTATGAAAATTGGAGCTGGGCAAACAGATGCAGGTTTAAACCTGCACCCGCTGGAAAATGGTCTCCCCCGCGGCACGTGGAGGGAGCCACTCATTCTGTCGCGACACGCGAGACTTACTCGCGGGGCGCAAAAGCTTAAGGGTGATCTGTCGCGGGGCACGACAGACCCAAAATTCAGAAATTTTATTTTCTTTTCATTGTTTGGCATTTGAACTTGATTATTCGTGTTTTAATATTGTCAAAACTAACAATTACTGTGGTTTTGACATTAGGTGAATCTGATCTCACTCCGGATGGCGATCAAGAGTAAAAACCAAGAACCGAACACATAATTTTGAAGCTTCCGCGTTTATTAAACTCTGTTGTAGACAATGTTCTTTTTTTGTAAAAACTTAACTTTCGTTTTAGATGTTTAAACTAGATGGTTTGTTTACCAAGATATTATCTTAATGAAATCCTACCATTTTGTCTAACTACATAAATGGTGCACTTAAATTATAAATGCGTATTTTATGTTAAAATCTTAATAAAAATGAGACGGGCGTTACAAGCTTTAACCTTTGAGCAAGTAAGACACTTCAAGACGTACGCGGCGATATCCTTTTTCATACCAGGCCAACAATAAGTCTTATGCAAGTCATGGTACATGTTATCAGCACCAGGGTGAATAGAGTATCGAGATTTGTGAGCCTCATTCATAATGAGCTCAAGAAGGTTATCGCAATCTGACACCCAGATGCGATTGAGATAGTATTGAAGTCCATCAGACTTAGTTTCAAGTTGATAGAAGCACCTTGTATTTCAATGATTAGGCTACCTTCATTGGCTAACAAGTACTGCGCTTCGCGGAACAAGCATGATGATCACTAGTGATATGAGAACAAAGAATGCTACTAACATGAGTCTTACGACTAAGAGCATCAGCCACGACATTCGCCTTGCCAGGGTATTAGTGAATTTCACAGTGGTAGTCGTTAAGCAACTCCACCCATCGTCGCTGACGCATATTCAGTTACTTTTGGTTAAAGATGTGCCGCAGGCTCTTATGGTCAGTGAAAACCACACACTTAGTACCATATAGGTAGTGTCGCCAGATCTTTAATGAAAAAACCACTACGCCATGCTCCAGATCACGGTTCGAGGCATCACAATATACCACAAAATCATCATTCCCATCAGGGAGAGCAAGTACGGGAGCGTTACAAAGAAGATTATTAAGAGTCTAAAAGGATTCCTCTTGCTCAGGGCCCAAAGCAAAAGGTTTCTTATTCTGATTCAACGAATTCAGAGGAACGGCGATCTTTGAAAAGTCCGAGATGAATCGGCGGTAATAACCCGCCAATCCCAAGAACGAATCTCAGATGCAGATTTAGGCGTACTGACGTGTGCGTATATATACATAAATTTTGCAATGAATTACACACGATTTGGTTTTAAATTTATAAAAGTGATTATTACTTTTACATCAAAACACACACGAAAGAGGCAAGTGTACCCCGTCATATATGTAATAAAGTATCGGTAAGAACCAAGTATCGATCCAAGGAAATGGGCGGAGAATTAATACTAGACCTTTGTCACTAAACTACCGGTAAAAACATAGGTTTGGTTGATTTTAAACTAAACTAAAGTAAGCATAACCAAATACATAATAAAAACATAATAAATAGTAGATAAAAAGCCTTGCTAAATACACAACCACAGCATGTCAACTAAGTCAGTTTTGGCACTAGAAGCATTCGGTCAATATTCCAATTTAAAACAATTAGTATCCCTTTCGGGAATCCTAACATGACAATCATTCGGAAAGCTAAAACGATAAACACACTTTAACCACCTAAAATTGTTCTTTAATGCACAATTGATAAATGTCTATGAAAATCTCTTAAAAATAAGTTAGTCAGCCGTTAGGATTATTCTAACCTCACTTAAACAAGAAAGCGACACCGATAAACACAATGCAACCACCGAGACAAGCATAAACTAGATTAAATCACAACCAAGTTCATTTTACAAATCTTGCACAAAAATTCACTAAGATAGCAATTTTGGCCTAAACTACTAACTAAGCTAACAAATCATGGCAAGAATTTATAACGACACCATCTAACCCGTTTAGGTCCTTACGTGACGGCAAGCTCTCTTGATTAACAATAATTACATTTTATTAACTCACTAACCATTTCTAGTATCATGATGCATACATTTAAACCAAGTTAAACTAGTTAACCAAATTCAAAGTTTACTAATACAAGATTAATTAAGCTTCATTTTTCAACTATCTTAACTAACCAAGCACCAATCATCCAACATAATTACTTATAATCAAGAGTTCAATATCAATAACAAGGTTGCAAACTAATCATCAAAGATAATCATAGAAAATACTTCAAATGTCATTACAAACAAAGTTTAACATACTAATGGCTATAATCTAGCAAGGGATTGTTGTGTTTTTGCCCAAAGGCTACAATAATACATAAACATTAATCTAAGTACTTGAAAGATTAACAAAAACATGGAAAGATTAGAAAATCAAACCATAAACAAGTACTAGACTAAGGATCCGGGTAGTAATCGAGCTAAACGAGACAATGTGGCTTGAATCCTGGTGAAAGCTAATGCCTCCGGAGCCTGAAAATCGCCTGAGAAGCTCTCCAAAAATCCAGAATATCGAGCAGAATGTTTCTGCGGTGTTTTTATACTTTTTGCTGTTGCACGGTCGTTCTCTCTGTGGAACGACCGTTCACTTTATTCAATTATTGAGGATGGGTCACCATACTGCATACGTCATCGGATCGTTGACCGGATTCGAAATGGCACGACCATTCTTTGTGTGGAACGGTCGTTCAGTTCCGGGCTACATGTTGCACGCCAAGTCGCACCTACCGTTCATCACCGAGACACTGCTGATTCACCGGAGACGCACGGTCGTTCCTCAGATGGAACGACCGTTCTTCACCTAGTCGCTTGTTTTCCTGGAACGCCCAGTCGCACAGGTCGTTCATCACCGAGATGATCAGCTTTGTCGGAGATGCACGACCGTGCATCAGGTGGAACGGTCGTTCCACAGGCCCAGTTCAGAATCCTTAACAGAATGTCCGCAGCTTCGTCGTTTTGTCCGGAAAGTCCTCGTTTTTGCTATCATCTTGTCTGGAATGCAGTTTTAGGCCTGTAAACACAAATGTAGATAAATAAGTATCCGAATGATGGTTTTACGGCCAAAAACGCATAAAATAGGGGTAAAACGGGGGACTAAAATATGTGTAAATTAACGAATATCACGTACTCCAATTCTTCACAGCCTCGATTTTAGAAGGGTCAACATGAATTCCTTGTTTACTAACAACGTGCCCGAGAAATTGTATTTCATTAATCCAAAATTCACACTTAGAAAACTTTGCGTATAAGCGTTCACCACGTAAAAGTTCTAACATAAAGTGTAAATGATGTTCATGATCAGCTCGAGTTTTCGAATAAATGAGAATATCATCAATAAAGACTATCACAAAATGATCCAAATAAGGTTTACAAACACGATTCAAAAGGTCCATGAACACAGCGGGTGCGTTGGTCAAACCAAAAGGCATAACCACGAACTCGTAGTGTCCATAACGAGTGCGAAAAGCGGTTTTGGGGATATCTTCTTCGAGAACACGGAGCTGATGATAGCCAGATCGAAGGTTGATTTTAGAGAAACAACTTGCGCCTTGTAGTTGGTCAAATAGATCATCGATACGGGGGAGAGGATAACGATTCTTAATGGTGAGTTTGTTAAGTTCACGGTAGTTGATGCACATACGAAACGAGCCATCTTTCTTCTTGACGAATAACATAGGGGCACCCCAAGGTGAGGTACTTGGATGGATAAAGCCTTTGTCGAGTAGTTCCTGCGGTTGGCTAGAAAATTCTTGCATCTCAGAGGGTGGAAGTCGGTACGGAGCTTTGGCAACAGGAGTTGAACCAGGTATGAGATCAATACGAAAGTCAACAGATCTAGGAGGAGGAAGACCAGGAAGATCTTCAGGAAAGACATCAGGGAAATCGCACACTACTGGAACATCACTTACGCTCTTTCCCTTGCCCTTTTGTTCCACTATGTGGGCCAAGAAGGCAAAGTACTGTTTACGTAAGCATTTATTCGCTTGAGTGCATGACATCAACTTCGGTCCTTTAGAAGGTCGGTCTCCATAGACGTGCAAAGCATCACCAGACGGGAAAGGTAAACGAACGTACTTCTCGTGGCAAGGGATTTCAGCATGGTTCTTACGCAAGCAATCCATGCCGACTATGATATCGAAACTACCCAATTGCATGGGTATGAGGTCAATAGTGAAAACGTGATCAATAAGAGTCAGGGAACAATAACGAAGAATAGAGTCAACTAGGACAGACTTACCATCGGCAATCTCAACAGAGAATGACTTAGGTAGTTTAGAGCGTGCATAGTTTAACAAAGATTCAAATTCTACGGACACAAAGCTTCTGTCGGCACCATTATCAAACAGTATTGAAGCGTAAAGGTTATTAACGAGAAATATACCATTAATGACATCATTGTCGTTATGAGCCTGATTTGCATTGATGTTAAACGCTTGTCCTCGAGCGGCTTGCTGTTGCTCCTGGTTTAGCTGGGGACACTGGGGACGGAGATGAGTAGTGTCTCCACACTTGTAGCATGCCTTCACGTTGTTTGCCGGCCTGGGATTCTGCTGAGGAGCTGGTAGAGCTGGAGCTGCTTGCTTAGTTTGATTGGTTTGACGGCAGTAAGGAGCGGTATGACCATAGCGATTGCAGTAAGTGCACAGGCGACAAACATCGCTGACAGGATGTTGATAGTTGCAAGTGGCGCACTTAGGATAAATCCTAGTGTACGTCTTCTTGACGTTCTCTGGAGCAGGAGGGTTAGCAACAGCAGGCACAATAGCATTGCCCGTAGGGTTTGCATTTGCAGCAGGGATAACTGCGTTGCAACCAGAACCTTGAGACTTTCGTTTCTTATTCTTGCTGCCACTTGGCTGCTGGGTAATCTGGTTAGCAGGTTTCGATGGAACGGAGTTTCCAAGCTGTTTATCACGGACACGGTTGTTGTTCAAACTTGCTGCAAGGCGATAAACCTCTTCGATAGAACTGAGTTGAGCTGCTTCAATGGCATCACGCATAGCATGAGGTAACCCATGGATATACTTGGTGATCATGCGTTTAGGAGTGGACATCAAATGCGGCACAATGATGCTGAGTTGCTTAAAACGGGTAGTATAAGCCAGGTTGTTGTCACCCACTTGTTTGAGATGCCAGAATTCATCCTCAAGTTTCTGCTGCTCATGCGGATGGCAGAATTCAAGCATCATCATTTCCCTAACTTTGGACCTGGGTAAAGCATAAGCTTTGTCATTTGAGCGGATGTTTCTCTCATTGGTCCACCAATCTAGAGCTCTTCCTTGAAACACGCCAGTTGCACTCCTAGTGTTTAGATGCTCAGGGCATTCACTGTTGATGAAGGTAACCTCGATGCTGTCGAACCATTCCAGCATTGCAATCACCCCATCGCTGCCCGTGAAAGGCTTAGGGTTGCAAGAGACGAAGTGTTTGTTGTTGAAGCTCACAGGCTTAGGTTTGTCTGCTTTAGATTTAACGGAGGAGGGTGGAGTGTTTGAACCCTGGATCTCGGAGACGATCTTGGGAACAGTGCGTGCGATCTGGTCGGCCATGAAAAACATCATCTTTTTCTGAGTGTTGGCCTTTGAACTCTTGTGTGGGTTGGAGAGACGACTTGCTGACATCTAAAGAGTCAGAGTAAGAATCGGGTAAGACTCAATCACAAAGTTTCGTCTGGTAACATAGTGAACACATAGCATAACATTGAGTTTCACATGATTGCATAAGAGATTCAAGTTGCTTCACGTATCACAAAATGTTTAACAAGTTTCATATTGTTTAATAGCCTAATACGTCCAACATGTTTCACATATTTTGATCAAGTTGTTTCACTTAGCATAACGTTCAGTATGTTTCTCATAGCTTTAAAACAAAGATTCCCACGCCGTATAACACGGATGAATAAAGCATCATAAATTTAGTTCGATCCTGAGAGATTATTATTAATGTTTTAGATTACGGAGATATGTGCGATTCGTGCAAAAGTATCGAAACGAACAAAGTATCAAGTACAAAACCACATGTAAATCGAAATAACATAAAAGATAGGCTCATAAAACATAGGATTGCTTCGCGTAGAGGAACGTTGACTAACCAAAGTAAATCGAACCCCTTTCGAATTAAGGTAATGTGCCTTGGCTTACTTAGACAAATACGTCATTGATGTTAGGCCTACAATATTTGTCCTTTCGGTCACTACACGTCCTTAACTGATTGGTGCATTTCGAGACTTTGGCGAGATTGAAAATCAAGGAGTGGGACTAGTTATCAAGATGTGAGTTTCACCTCTATCTTGACAACATCGTACCCTAATAGTGTCAGTACTTATCGATAGATGAGACCTACTAGATCATGAGATGGAAATTTCCCTTCAAGGTTTGGATGTCACCAGTGGCGGAACTAGCCCAAAAAGTTAGGGGTATCCTAATTTTTTTCTAGGATCAGGGGTATCCTTTATATAACAGAAACAGAGTTGAGAGATATTTTTACACTACGGAAATGGAGTTAAGGGGTATTTTTACACTACGGAGACGGGGGGTTGAGGGGTAGCCCGTGCTACCCCTATTTGTACTATAAGTCCGCCACTGGATGTCACTCCTTACTTGAGGGTAAATCTAGTGCAAAATACAAAAAACGGCTCAGCAGTGTTTTCAAAGCATCCAAGTGTGTATTGTGCTAGCCTTAGGAAAGACATGTAAGTTTAGCAGGAAAGTGCTGCTAGGAAGCATGTACGGTAGAATGCATAAGTCTTAAACAACAAATAAGAGTCAAAGTTTTCTAGAACTATAGACTAGGCAAAGCATTCATACTTTTCCTAATTCCCTATAGTTATGGCTCTGATACCAATATGTCACACCCCAACCGATGGCGAAAACATCGGGGCGCGACACTAAACGATTCAGATTGTTCAAAAGATTCCACAACACTATTTGTTTCAATATGGATTAATTAAATTCATAATATTGTCTAAAAGTCAATGATGTGTGCAAAATGCAACATAGAAATTACATCAAATGTGGCATAAAACTAACCCCTTTTTAGTACTAATGTTGAAAAAAGTGTGTTTTTGTCTTCCTTTTGTATTTTCAGGATTAAATGAGCTCAAATGAACAAAAGAAGCAAAAAGGCAGCTAAATCTAACATCAATACAAGAAAAGGAAAAAACATGGCATGCCCGACCCCTCGACAGCATCCTCCCAAGCAAAAACAGGAGAACAGAAGGCTGAACACGCCCCGTGCTCAATGAGCACGGGGGCGTGCCCAAGTGTCTGCAGAAAAGACAAAGTTGTAGAAGCTTCTATCACCCACCACGGGGGCGTGCCCAGCGGACACAGGGCCATGGTCAACTCTAAGATTCGCAGAATCTAGGAAAATCTTGATAGTACATATACGCTTCTACACACGGGGTCGTGCCCAGCGGACACGGGGGCGTGGTCAACTAATGCAGACAAACTGCAATTAATGAAGAAAGAGAAGACGGGTGGACACGAGGCCATGCCCAATGGACACGGGGCCGTGTCCGGGCTTCTGTGCAGGCTATAAATAGGGGTGCTTGGCTCATTTGCAAACCATCCCTTGGCAAACCACCTCTGTCACACTTCACCCACCCACCACCACCATCACAACCCACATCCACCACCATCATCCATCATAGAGTGTGTGGGTAGTCTCGGGATCCAAGATTGATCCTAAGAGTTCTTGACAATCAAAGGCCATGTTTGCCTAAGTCTCTTACATCACTTGGTGAAGACAAGTGTCTAGTGTAAAACTTTTTATTTTTAATCTTTTTGCACTTTTTATTTGGTTATGTATTAATGACTTTAATAACTAGTTTCTTATGTTGAAGGTGAATCTTCCTTATCATTTGTCCATGGTGTCTTGGCGTTATTTTACTGTCTATATAAAATAAAAGATCTTCACCATTCATATCTCCACGGTCTATATGGAGATATGTTGGCTACCTGGTCGGGGGTTAAAGGAATGGTTTGGTAAGAGTCTTGCCTTGTTCAGTGTATAGATCCTGCAAGGACCTGGGTCAACTTTAGTAGGACCTCCTTCAATACCCAATGGTATTGGATAGCGGGGCTCCGAACTCCTTGATCCCCTCATATGTAACCTACTATTAATATATTAACCTGGCTACTTAGGACTGTATCCGTGCTGACTCAGACTACTTAGCCGAGGGTAACGTCACCTTCAAAAGAGGGGCCTACCACATTACACATTAATAACTTAATTAATTATCTTTCAATAATCCAACCCTTTAGGATTGTATCCTTGCTGACTCAAACTACTGGGTTGATGGTAAAGTCACCTTCAAAAGAGGGGCCCACTACAATAACTAAGATAATCTCTTAAAAAGTGCAAAAGTGCGGAAATAATCAAAGGTTACACTAAACACGAGTCGCATCCAAGTGATTCATCTTGTCTATCTGTTTTATTTTTATTTTTATTTTTATTTTCAGCATTTTTAGTTTTTATTTTCTAGTTTAAAACATTTTTCTAAACTTTTGATTTGATTAGACGTTGAGGATAAACCGGTATTAAAAGCTCTTGTGTCCTTGGACGACCTCGGTATCTTACCAACACTATACTACGCTCACGATGGGTGCCCTTGCCCATATGTGTGTTTGGTGTTAGTAAAATATCGTGTTTTATAAATTTAAAACTTGACTAACGTGTAAAAAGGGCTAAAAATATACATAAAAACCTATAACACCACACGCGCATCAAGTTTTTGGCGCCGTTGCCGGGGACACAAGGATTTTAAGAAAGCTTAAAATCGACGGCCTAATCAGTTTTTCAAAACGCGAGCACATTTTTCTGCATTTTAGTTAGTTTTGCATTTACAGTAGGTTGAACACGGGCCGTGCTCTCTGAACACGGGGCCGTGCTGCATATTTTTCATAAAAACACCCAGATACAGAGTCTGAACACGGGGTCGTGCTCACTGAACACGCCCCCGTGCTGCATAAAACCAGTCACTTTAATTCAAACGCCCAGATGATCCTGAACACGGGCCGTGTCCACTGAACACGGGGCCGTGTCCAGCCTCTGTTTCCATTTTTATTTTTGTTTTCTGGTCTCGAGACTCTGTTGTGGTCTACTGAGTGATTCTTATGGATCAATACTCAGGAGGCTACAACTACACCTATGAGGAGGATGATTATAGGGAAGACTATTGCACCATTTGTGGTGATCCGCACTCGGTTCAATATTGTGACTTATTTCAACCATCCACTTCATACACCTACTATGACGAGCCCAGGTACGAGCCATCAACTTCATACTCATCCTATGAAGACCCAAGGTATGAACCTTCACCCTCGTACTCATATTTTGATGAACCAAGGTATGAGCCTTCGTACTCATACTTTGAGGAACCAAGATATGAGCCACCACCTTCATATACTTATTATGAGGAACCATGGCGTGAACAACCCACCTCATATGAGTATTATGAAGAACAAAATTACGACCATTATCCATCATATACTTACAATGAAGAACAATGGTATGAACCATCTACTTCATATGAGTATTATGAGGAACCAAGGATCGAACATCCGGATTCAAGCTTTGAGGATCCTGATCCTTACTCTATCACCGACATAGCCGATAGGATAATAGAACACATTAAAACTATCGAACGTTGCATAAAAGAATCTCGCGCAAGGGAAGAGGAGTCCCGCGCAAGAGAAGAATTAAATAAAAAAGAGATAGTTGAAAATGTAAAAATGGAAGAACAAATAATTGAAAAACCAACACATGAGTTAAACAACGAAAAAGGTGAGTCCGACAACGTTAAAATTCAAGAAGAGTCTAATTTTGAAAAAAAATAATCTCTTGTCACCTTCTTTCGAAAATCATTGTTTAGTACCTAGTCATGCTAAGTTTTAAAAAGAGTTGAACACTAACACTAAAATTGACGAAACGGTAAGCGTTAACTTAACAAATGATCAAACCTCGCTAATTAAAGAAGACCCATTTGAAATCAACATTACACCGGTTCCATTTTTTTTCAAAACTCCTTTATTAGTAATGTTACAATTGATAAAGATCTTTGTGTTAATATAATGCCAAACTACATTTTCGAAAAATTAAGTATTAGTGATTTTCTCCACTTCAAATACCCATTTCTCTATCCAATCGGAAAGTAATAAAATCAATCGGTATAGTTGAGGATATCTTGGTTCAAACAAATCAAATGGTAGTCCCGACCGACTTTGTCATCCTCGATGACGCCCCTCTAGTGTTGGGACGACCTTTTGTAAAAACCCACGAAGCTTTGAAAAATCGGAAGCACAACAATCTATCTATTCAATTAGGGGCATTTAAAAGAAGTATCGATCTTGAGCGTTCAATGAAACATCAATTCGGCAATAATGACCCCCTAATTGAAGATGAAGATGAACCACCCGATACAAGTGAAAAGATTGACCACTTTGTTGAAGAAGAGGTCGTCATAGAACAAACTTTTAAAGTTCTTGATCAAAATGAGCAACCTAATAAGGGGTCTCCGAAAGACCCTCCTCTTGAGCTCAAAGAACTTCTGAAAGGTTTGGAATATGCTTTTCTAGATAAAGATGGTAAATCACCTGTAATTATTTCGTCCAAATTAAGTAGTTTAGAAAAAGAAAAATTAATTACACTTTTGAAAAAACACAAAAATGCGATCGCATGGAAGCTCGTAGATATTAAAGGAATAAGTCCTTTCATGTGCACGCACAAATTTTAATGAATGATGACTATAAATCGGCAATACAACCACAACGAAGAGTAAATCCAAATGTCTAAGAAGTGGTTAAAAACGAAGTCATCAAATTACTTGACGCCGGACTCATTTACCCAATTTCCGATAGTCCTTGAGTAAGTCCCGTCCAAGTAGTTCCAAAGAAAGGAGGTATGACGGTAATAACTAATGAGAAAAATGAATTAATACCCATGAGAACCGTCATAGGATGGAGAGTATGTATAGATTATAGGCGATTAAATGAAGCAACAAGGAAAGATCACTTTCCTTTACCCTTCATTGATCAAATGTTATAAAGATTATCCGGTCATAAATTTTATTGTTTCTTGGATGGTTTCTCAAGTTACTTTCAAATCTCGATAGCACCCGAAGACCAAGAAAAGACAACATTTACATGTCCCTATGGAACGTTTTCTTATCGACACATGCCATTTGGTCTATGCAATGCCCTCGCAACCTTCCAACGTTGCATGGTGGCCATCTTCCATGACATGATTGAAAAGACAATGGAAGTCTTCATGGACGACTTTTCTATCTTTGGAGATTCAGACGACCAATGCCTCGATAACCTTGAACGAATGCTATACCAATGTGAGGAAACTAACCTTGCCCTTAATTGGGAAAAATGCCATTTAATGGTAACGAAGGGAATAGTACTCGGTCACAAAATCTCAAGCGAAGGCATGGAGGTTGATCGAGCCAAAATAGATACTATTTCTCGATTACACCCCTTCCTCCGTTAGAGCTATCAAAAGTTTCCTAGGGCATGCCGGATTTTATAGATGATTTATCAAGGACTTTTCTAAAATCTCAAGACCTCTAACAAAATTACTTGAAAAAGATACCCCTTTCGTCTTCGACAAGGATTACAACCAAGCATTTCTAACACTAAAGGAAATGCTAGTCAATGCACCTATCATGATAGCACCTGATTGGAAATTACCTTTCGAAATCATGTGTGATGCAAGTGACTTTGCAGTTGGAGCTGTCTTGGGACAAAGAAAAGAAAAGCATTTTCACCCAATTTATTACGCTAGTAAAACACTTAACAATGCACAAGAAAATTATACAACAACAAAAAAAGAATTACTAGCCGTGGTATTTGCTTTTGATAAATTTCGTTCTTATCTTGTTCTTTCTAAAACAATAGTCTACACAGATCATGCATCCATTCGATATCTCTTCAAGAAACAGGATGCTAAACCGCGTTTGATTCGGTGGATTCTACTCCTCCAAGAATTTGATATTGAAATCAAAGACAAAAGAGGAGCAGAAAACACCGCAACAGATCATCTTTCGCGCTTGGAAGACCCAGCTTTGGAGGCAACCAGGGACGAGTAAATAAATGAAATATTTCCAATGGAGTCCTTGGAAATGGTGGAATACAGAGAAGAGCCATGGTACGCCGACTACGCTAACTACCTAGCTAGTGGTATAGTCGCAAAAGGTTGGCCACATTATCAAAGAAAGAAATTCTTTACCGATGTGAAACATTATTTTTGGGAAGATCCTTATCTTTTCAAAATGTGTGCCGGTCAACTCATCCGCCGATGCGTACATGGTAGTGAAGCAAGAAGAATTCTCCGCCATTGTCATGAAGGTCCATATGGAGGACATCATGGTGCCGCTAGTACCGCATGAAAGGTATTGGATTCAGGATTTATTGGCCAACCATTTACAAAGACACCCAAAGTCTTGTCAAAACATGTGATGCTTGCCAAAGAACAGGTAATATTTCTTCCAAAAATGAAATGCCACAAAATGGCATTCTTGTTTGTGAAATTTTTGATGTGTGGGGACTCGACTTTATGGGACCCTTCCCACCGTCAAAAGGAAACAAATATATACTTGTGGCAGTAGATTACTTGTCTAAATGGGCCGTGGCCGAGGCACTTCCAACAAACGATGGGAGAGTCATGGTAAGATTTCTGAAAAAAATTATTCTCTCGTTTTGGCACACTTAAAGCATTAATAAGTGATAGAGGTACCCATTTTTGTAACCATCAACTTGAAAAAATTCTAACAAGATATGGGGTCTATCATCGGGTCTCAACGGCATATCACCCTCAAACAAACGGACAAGCCGAAGTGACTAATAGAGGTTTAAAACGAATACTCGAAAAAACCATAGGGTTAAATAAAAAGGAATGGGCCGATAAATTAGATGACGCTTTATGGGCTTTTCGAACTGCTTATAAAACCACAATAGGTACAACCCCATACAAGCTTGTCTATGGAAAAAGTTGTCATTTGCCACTAGAAATTGCACACAAGGCCTACTAGATGTAAACTTAGATTTAGAATATGCCGGTAAAAACCGATTTTGTCAATTAAATGAATTAGATGAACTAAGGAATTATGCATACTTTAACTCCGAAATTTATAAGGAAAGAATGAAAAATTTGCATGATAAACACATTAAACCTAATGAATTTCGAGTGGGAGATCAAGTTCTATTGTTTAATTCACGACTTAGATTATTTCCTGGTAAATTAAAGTCTAGGTGGTCAGGACCTATTTCCATCACCCATATTTTCCCTCACGGTGCAGTAGAAATTAAATCTCGGAATGGAATTCCATTCAAAGTCAATGGCCAACGGCTGAAGCTCTATCAAGGATTCATTGAGGATGAGGAGGAAGAAATCTCACTTCAAACGGTCGAAGAATGAAAGCATCAACATCATACCTGGTAAGTTGCGAACAAGCAGGGTGACATCTAAATCGGTAAGTCTTCTAACCAAGTTTTTAGGAAACAGGGCACTCACACGAGCACTTATAAAATTTTTTTCAAAATTGCCTGCCCACGGGGCCGTGTCCGCGCAACTGTCGGGATAAAACCCCTTTTTCATAACAGTTTCTTCATTCCACACGCCCCGTTTCCCCGAAAACTCTCTGGTTCAGGCGATTTTTCTGCAATATTTCAACGTCTCCTCTACTTCTAACAACATCAAGGTATGATTCTATCATTATTAGTAGTTAGATTAAGCATTTGCATGTAGTTTAACATAAAAAATTTGGGGAAAAATCTAGGGTTTTTGAACTTCATCCGGATCGAACCTCAAATTTTTTCTTAGATCTGTTAGCATTAGTTTAGATACATGTTATAGGAAGTAAATCAACTTGCTTTGTTCGTAGATTTGCCCGATTTCTCACAAAAACCCCAAACCCTTGTTTTTGAACCGAAAAAGATAAAATTGAAGGGGTAAACGGTTTGTTTTGGGAAAAACGGCACTTGGGGTTTCATTTTCGGGGAAAACCGCCCCTACTGGACCAAAAATTTTCAAGTTTTCGGGACCGGGTCGAAAAATGGGAATTTTGAGAAACAGACGTCTGGACACGGGGTCGTGCTCGCTGAGCACGGGGGCGTGTCCAGCCAATTTCATGCCAACTCGGGGGGTGTTCAGCCGACTGTTTTCAGTTTTCTCTGAAAAATTTCACTGTTTCATGCTAATTGTTTGGTGTTTCCTTTCAGATGGCCAAGAAATTCACGCGGTTCAATGCAAATGAGTTGGATGCTAAAGCAAGATACGATGTGTTTCGAACCAGGCCGGAGGAATACCCACGAACAGTATGCATGGATCTTCTAGGAGCAGTGAACCAGCTTGACCAATTTAACAACCTAGTCACCGGCCCACTAAGAGCCGCCCTGTTCACTCGACTTCGCTCAGTCCATGAATATAACCTAGAATTCTACAGCACACTAGCTTTCAAAACGAGAGCTGACCCATTTGATAATGATGGGGTAGAATTCCGGTGTGGAGGGACTGTGTACTTAATCTCGATAGCACAGTTTGGGTCTATAGTTGGGTTGTATGCGGAGGAAGATGAGGGGGATGAAGAAAACACCGGAGGTTTACATGAAATACCAGAAAACCAACGCCAGGCTGCTTGGGCGCAAATAGGAGAAGGCAACTACAATCCTAGTAGCACTAAGAGCACTAAGTTGAGGGACCCTCTTTACCTTTATATCCATAGGGTCCTCACTTACTCTCTTAGCCAAAGGCACGACAGAAGTGGCGTTGTAGGGTTAAGAGATCTGGTGGTCCTTCATTGCATTCATACCCGCACCAACCTTGACGTTCTGTACCTCCTGCTCTGAAACATGCATTGGAACCAGCTTACAACTCCCCCGACCCCTATCTTCTTTGGGGGGGTGTATATACCGTCTCTTCAAGCATTTCGTGAACATGGCCAGGTCTTTCCAAAAGAGCCCATGGCCGAGAAGAGTGGACATGGTCATCTGCCGCTCCATGAACCTGATTTATGAAGCAGAAGACGGAATGGTTAGCTTCCAAAGAGTCCAGGGGCATGCTTGGAACCCGCAAGAGGCACTCGTCTTACCCGCTCCACATTTCCAACCTCCTCCTCAGTTGGTTGGAGGTCTAACAGGTTAACCCCCTTATCTCATGAACAATTTCTGGCCTGCGTGCCATGTGTTGAACAATTTACTTTCCTCTAACACTTTTTACTTTTCTGCATTTTCTTTATTTTAACTTTGTGGTATGGATGTTTGAACAATGGTAATTTAGGATGTTTGCTATGGTTTGGTGTGGTATTTATTAGTTAAATAGGTACATACGAGGCCTAGAGTACTAAACATTAGTGCTACTAAAGCTGGGACAGCAAAACCGAAGCCAGAAACCTGTTTTACACCTTTGCAGATTTTCTACACGGGGTCGTGTCCACCCAACACGCCCCCGTGTCCATTGCCCCAGACCTGCTGTTGGTCAAAATTCTGCAGATTTTTTCCAGACATGGGGTCGTGCCCAGCCGGCACGCCCCCGTGTCCACCTTCTGTAAGTTCTCGTTACTAGCAATCTGACCACGGGGTCGTGTTCACCCAACACGGGGCTGTGTCCAGACGGCCAGTAACATAAATTTTTGCTTTTTCATCTTTTTACACATTCAATCAACCTAAAAACTTATTTTTGGGACACATTGAGGACAATGTGTAATTTAAGTGGGGGGGGGGGATGCTAAAACCTTGAATTTTGCAAGTCCTAATTACAAGCCTTACACAAAACTCTATTGGAACCGCTAAACACCCCAAATTTTTTCAAAAATTTATTTTATTTTTTTACTTGTCTTGGTTTAATTTGGGAATTTCAAGTTCTAAAAAAGGTTATATTTTACAAATTTACAACCGATAGCGTCGTGATAAAAGAACCAACATAAGAAAATTATGAAACGGCATGACAAATCTAGTTAAAATTTGATTATATATACTTGATCACATAAAAACCCATTCCCACAAAAAGTGAGTCTTGAGCCTTTATTGAGCATACAAATACACATCTTTAAACTAAATGCTCATTTTTCGTTTCTTGTGTGAATAGCCGCTTAGTTTCTTACAACTCTAGAACTTGCCACGACGATGCATTCCCGGTCCTTAACAACTTAAACCCGAGTAAGTAAATGATGGAGGCATTAGGACTAAGCCCTTTTTATTTCTACACCATTATTTTTCTTTTTTTATACCACCTACCCAAAATCCCCCTAGTTAACCCCTTTGAGCCTTAACCTTTTCATTTCTTAACCCATAAAACAAACACCCTTTTACCCACCAAAACCTTTTTTCATTTAAACCCCTGTATTTTAGTAAAAAGCTAGGCTTTTCATATGACATTATACCTTAAAAAAATGATGATGAAGCCAAAAGAAATAAACAAACAAGTTTATCAAAAAGAACTTTGTTTGAAGAACCGCTTCATCAAAATAAAAAAGTTACAAAAATAAAAAGTCTTACGAAAACCGACGCTTTTTACGCCTTTCGCCCTTTTCTACTAACCAATAACCCAACCACCTACCTTTAACCCAAGCCTAACCCTTCCCCAAAGTCCTCTTGATATTTACATAGGTATATAGTTAAAAAGGAGGAGTATTGATTGCTTGGCAAGCATATGGTAGAAGTAAGTTCCATGCCGCTCTCGAGTGTTTCACAAAAATACTTCTTCGGCCGAGTGTTGAGTGATCTCCCGTGAGGTATGTGAACATGTATATAAATGGAATTTTAAAGAGGCATGTTATGCCCAAATAAATAATTTCTCTTATGTAACGTTTTAATTAAATCATGACGAATAGGATTGTAAATAAATAAAAATAAAACTTAAAAAAGAATCGTGGAAATCCCGACACTCTATGACAAGCCCAAAACCTTCTCTTCTACCCATTCCATTTGGGAGTGTAAAGCCACATTATAAAGAGTTTTGCTTGAGGACAAGCAAAGATTCAAGTGTGGGGGTATTTGATGTGTGCAAAATGCAAGATAGAAATTACATCAAATGTGGCATAAAACTAACCCTTTTTAGTACTAATGTAAGAAAAAGTGTGTTTTTGTCTTCCTTTTGTATTTTCAGGATTAAATGAGCTCAAATGAACAAAAGAAGCAAAAAGACAGCTAAATCTAACATCAATACAAGAAAAGGAATAAACGTGGCATGCCCGACCCCTCGACAGCATCCTCCCAAGCAAAAACAGGATAACAGAAGGCTGAACACGTCCTGTGCTCAATGAGAATGGGGGCGTGTCCAAGTGTCTGCAGAAAAGACAAAGTTGTAGAAGCTTCTATCACCTACCACGGGGGCGTGCCCAGCGGACACGGGGCCGTAGTCAACTCTAAGATTCGCAGAATCTAGGAAAATCTTGATAGTACAGATACGCTTCTACACACGGGGTCGTGCCCAGCGGACACGGGGGCGTGGTCAACTAATGCAGACAAACTGCAATTAATAAAGAAAGAGAAGACGGGTGGACACGGGGCCGTGCCCAATGGACACGGGGCCGTGTCCGGGCTTCTGTGCAGGCTATAAATAGGGGTGCTTGGCTCATTTGCAAACCATCCCTTGGCAAACCACCTCTGTCACACTTCACCCACCCACCACCACCATCACAACCCACATCCACCACCATCATCCATCATCCATCATCGAGTGTGTGAGTAGTCTCGGGATCCAAGATTGATCGTAAGAGTTCTTGACAATCAAAAGCCATGTTTGCCTAAGTCTCTTACATCACTTGGTGAAGACAAGTGTCTAGTGTAATACTTTTTATTTTTAATCTTTTCGCACTTTTTATTTGGTTATGTATTAATGACTTTAATAACTAGTTTCTTATGTTGAAGGTGAATCTTCCTTATCATTTGTCCGTGGTGTCTTGGCGTTATTTTACTGTCTATATAAAATAAAAGATTTTCACCATTCATATCTCCACGGTCTATATGGAGATATGTTGGCTACCTGGTCGGGGGTTAAAGGAATGGTTTGGTAAGAGTCTTGCCTTGTTCAGTGTATAGATCCTGCAAGGACCTGGGTCAACTTTAGTAGGACCTCCTTCAATACCCACTGGTATTGGATGGCGGGGGTCCGAACTCCTTGATCCCCTCATATGTAAGCTACTATTAATATATTAACCCGGCTACTTAGGACTGTATCCCTGCTGACTCAGACTACTTAGCCGAGGGTAACGTCACCTTCAAAAGAGGGGCCTACCACATTACGCATTAATAACTTAATTAATTATCTTTCAATAATCCAACCCTTTAGGGTTGTATCCTTGCTGACTCAAACTACTGGGTTGATGGTAAAGCCACCTTCAAAATAGGGGCCTACTACAATAACTAAGATAATCTCTTAAAAAGTGCAAAAGTGCGGAAATAGTCAAAGGTTACACTAAACACGAGTCGCATCCAAGTGATTCATCTTGTCTATCTGTTTTATTTTTATTTTTATTTTCAGCATTTTTAGTTTTTATTTTCTAGTTTAAAACATTTTTCTAAACTTTTGATTTAATTAGACGTTGAGGATAAACCGGTATTAAAAGCTCTTGTATCCTTGGACGACCTCGGTATCTTACCAACACTATACTACGCTCACGATGGGTGCACTTGCCCATATGTGTGTTTGGTGTTAGTAAAATATCGTGTTTTATAAATTTAAAACTTGACTAACGTGTAAAAAGGGCTAAAAATATACATAAAAACCTATAACACCACACACACATCAGTCAACATGATCCAAAACCACATAAAGTATCAAGTTACATCATACTTCAAATAATATTCAAGATTTTCTGATTAACTAAGATGAGTTTCTAGGCATCACCCTAGCTTGTTTCTTGATTTCCTCAGCTACTATCAACCTGCAACATGTATTAAAATACTATCAACAAAAAAATGTTGGCGAGCATACAAGTTTGAATACGTAGCATAATAGTTTAAAAAATCATATCCATCATGTAAACATAAGTTTCACCATGCTAGTTTACGCAGTCCAAGTGATAGCCCAAGTTTCCAATGCGTTAAATGCCTTTCCCAAAGACTAACGGGAGGTTAAATGTCTCATCCTAACAATACCCAAAGATTAACGGGGAGGTGCATTGCCCCTATAGCGCTACCATTGTTAAGGCGGAACCACACACAAGGATTAAACGTTCACATAGCATAAAAAGTCTCAAGTGTCAAGTTTCAAGTTTCATATTTAACGAGGATAGAGTATGTTTCCAAATAAGTTTCAAGTGTCACGTGTCTTGATAATAGAATACATGTTTCATCCTAAAAGTGTTTAAAATAAAAAGGGATCGTATATACTCACAGTGGGTGCTTAAACCAAACACTGCTAATGATGGGATCGAAGGGAGCGCTGGATCAGCCTGCGTGCGGGGAACAAAGCATAAGTCCTTTAAGAGCTGACTCGGTTGGGAACAGAGCGTCGAATGGTGTGAAAATCAAGTAAAAGTATCTGACTGAATACCTGAGCGGATGGTCATCTGGATGGATGGTCATCCGGTTGAATGACCATTCGAACAGATGGACTCCATCCGATCGGATGGTCATCTAGACGGATGACCATTCGAACGGATGGCCATTCGAACAGTAGGTATAGTCTGTGAACTATTAAAGTTTCAAACATCGTGATCATAGTGTCCTGTAAAATAAACAAGTGTCAACAAAACCAGATCATCTGGACGGATGGTCATCCGATCGGATGGCCTTCCGGACCGACGATCAGTGAGTGAAGTTTCGTGAAATTTTCTAGGTTTTGAGTTACGGAGACGGTGCAACGATGTGTCAAACAACGGAAACATACCAAATCCAGCTCGTTCGATCGGCTGGGAACCACCCCTTCTCGAACCGACGAGCTGTTATGGCGAGGTTTCATGTTTGGACCCGTCAACCGGCCCGTTTTCCGGTGAAATTCAGTTCCCAAGCCGGCTGTTGACTAAGGAACGAGTCAATAGTTTATCTGAGTCTGATTTCACCCTTGTTTTGTATGAAAGTTGAAGGAAAGTTTGAAAATCAAACGTAAAACATGATACTCATCAGATCTGAATCGGAAACCATGTGAAATTTCGTCAGATCCGGTGTAAAAGTGTGAGTTTTCTTTAGATTTCGTTTAAAAGATGTGAAAACCTGTTAGATCTTAGGCCGATCTTGGTTACATGGTGCTCCACAATGGTTTGTACCAACATCTGAGGAGAAACCACCTTCAAGAGGCCCAAATCAGTTGATTTTCTTGAAAAAGTTGAAGTTTTCGTGTGATTTTGATGAAGAATCTTGTGTAGAAGTGGTGAAGGATTTAAGCTGTACTAGAATCTAAGAGTGATACTTACAAGTTTGCCTTGAATCGAGTGAAATGTGCTTGAAAGGACTTGGGAGGGCGTGTGGTCGGATGACAGAGGCAACAGTGTGAAGTGAGAGCACAAGTGGAGTATTTATAGGTGAAAGTGACAGGTGAGGCGGTGTAAGTGTGCAAAGGGGTCGGATGGTCATCCGACCGGATGGTCATCCAGACAGCCGAGATCCGTTTGCTAGTTTTTCCGACTTTGGTTCGTTTTGCGAGCAAGATTAAGCGTTGCGTCGCGTATTATTGTGAGTAACTATTACATGGCATAGTTGTATAATTCACACAAAAGTTTTCGTGTTTCGGGTTTACGTTCACACTAGTTTATCATACAATAAGTATCAGTTTATCGTTCATCAAGTATCCATAATGTATCAAAGTTTCTCATTTAATAAGTATCAATAAAGCATCAAGTTTCTCGTATCAATAAAGTATCAAAGTTTCGCGTTCAATAAAGAATCAAAGTTTCTCGTTTATTAAGCATTAAGCATAACAAGTGTCTAGTTTCCAGAGTCAAGTTTCTAAGTATTAAACGAGTTTAGATTCAAGTATCACAAGATTCAAAGTTTCACAAGAATCAAGTATTACAAGGGTCGAGTATCACATAGTGTAAAAGTTTCACATAGAGTCAAGGTTTCACATAGTTTATCATGGTTAAGACTCAAATAAGCAACATTAAATATTACAGGGACGAGACTTGCCAAAAGATAAAAGTTTCAAAACGTAGGGCATTAGATTTTGAGCCTCATTTCTTGTGGAAACCCATGTTGTTGGCCCATGAGATCCTTCCTTGAAGAACAGATGATACAAAGCCAAAACTCATCTGCAACAGATGATCCAGAATAAGGGGCTATTTGGCAACATCTGAATGGTTAAGTGCTGAACCAGTAAGAGGTCTGAACCATTAAGTAGTGAACCAGTAAGAGGTCTGAATCATTAAGAGCCTGTATAATGTTTAACCATTCAGAGGCAAATATCTAACCAATTCAGATTAGAGGTCTTAACGATTTAGACTCTGTATAAATCTTAACCATTCAGAGGCAAATGTCTGAACCATTCTGACATCTGCTCGGGAAACAAACAGTCTGAACCATTAAGTGCTAAACCAGTAAGGGATCTGAACCATTAAGAGCCTCATTAAGAGGTAAACAAACAGCCCCTAACAGTGCCTTGAACATCTTTTCCCTCCAATGGTAGTGGCATACAACATCTGATGATTTCTAAAGACTGTTAGTCACTAAAGCCTGTTACACACAAAAGTCTGCTCATATACAAAGTCTGTTGAAGACCAATCAACTCCTCGAAGTCAAAGGCCTGATCAACCTTAATGGAAAGCACTGCTCAGTCTTCATCAGTGGTTGAGCATCATCAGTGGATAACATTCATCAGTGCTTAGTTAATCATTGTCTAATGTAACAGTGTCTGTAATCATCAGTGTTTAGAGGTTGTTAAGATTGTTAGTTGTCACTGTCTAGGTGATGTCAGCAAAGATGCCACAGTGTTTAGGATTGTCGTATAAATAGACAGTGCCTGTACTGTTCTATTAGCTCTTCGCACACACTTGCATCTTGTACGAACTAACATTGTGAGCTCAGGCTGAGGGGGAGAAAGTGTTCATGCATGCATAGTCGAAACATTGTGTAAATCAATCTTTTGATTATAAAGCATATATGATGAAAACTGTTCTTTCCTTGATTGTGTTATAAAGTTTTACTTCATTCCACTGCAAATTATCCCTCTGTTTATCTTCTTTCATTGTTCATTTTATAAAACAACACAATCAAGTAAACTCAGATCCTAACACATGCATAAACCCACATTTATGAGCTTAGTTGGGAGCAAGGTGAGTGTAAGATTCCATCAAGTTTTAAGCAATATATTCAAGAAACAAAAAGGTAAGTTAGAGCAGAATTTTAAAGCTACTTTAGACCTCAAATATGTTGAGGTTCCACCTTAGTTTGCCACGGCAAACTTGTGGAAACCTTCCTAGAGGTTATCCAAGTAGTTTCAAAGAAGATTTAAAGAAGAAAGGTAAAGAAAAGTGAGTGAAAACTCACTTAGAACACTTGTATGTTTCTGCCCAAAATAGGATTTCTTGAGAATTTTTGGGTGTTTGGAGTGATTTGTAGAGTGTAAAGGTGTTAGGAAGGTGTGGGAGGCATATATTTATAGTGGGAGATTAGGGTTTGGGTTTAAAGAAGGTTGGAAGGTGATTGGGCTGAAAGGAGGTGGAAAAATTTACCAAACCGTTGGTTGGAAATGGTTGGATGTGGATCGACCTCCCTACAGCGTCGCCGGAGATGTCTTGGTTTCTCCCGCATGTCGCCTGGGAGTGCAGTCTGACAAAGTTTTGTTTTGTTACACTTTTGGTCCTTGTACTTTGTAATTGCGTTATTTTATGTCGTAAACTTGTATTTTAGTCCTTTTTTAGGTATTCATAGTTTATCAAAGTATTGTATGAGTATAATGCATGTATGATTGATATTTTTAGGTATTTCGAGTCTCGGTTTTGCGTATAAACATGTATTCGACGATTGATTGCGTATAACACAATATGTAACATTTATAAGTATAAAATTGAATTCCATTATGATCAAAGCCTCGGATTACAAGATTTGGAAATGAAATATAAATACGACAGGATTACAAGTTTCTAAAAATAGAAATACGAATACAACTTTTTAAGTAAGGAAAGTACATAAATGCGAAGCGTTACAAAACAGAACCTGTAATGAACTTGTAATGAAGTTGTAATGAACAAGCAGTGACCCCGTAATGAACCTGTGTCATACTACGGATTCTAATGACCTTCTGTGATACTACTAATTGTAATGAGCCTGTAATGAATAATATACAAGCCCCAAACAAAACATGTAATGAGCCTGTAATGAACTTGTGTGTATACTACTAATTTTAAAGATTGTTATGTAGTTGAATTTAGGGGCACTTTGACCTTCCAAAGGAAGATGGTTCTTATGGTTGTCACTATGTTTGATAACCCAATCCTGAAGTTGCCACTATTTGACCTGCCACTACATTTGCATCAAGACTAAGCATGATATGATAGCCTTGTTTAATAACTTATTATGTGCTATATGTTAAGGAATTTTATGATGATCTTGATATTAGGTAACTTTAACTCAAACACCTACATTGATGTCTCATCCTTCAATTTTGGAATTGATTTCTATTGCTTTGCTTTCTAAAATTGGTTGTTGCTATAGCATCCACTATGGTTCTGCATTTTTCTTATGATATGCATATGCAACACCAATTTGAATCGGGTTTCCATATGATATGATGGTTATTTGACTTTCGAGGGTCAATGTTAAAATTGTTATTTGACTTTCCAGGGTCAAACACTTAGAGCGGGAAGGTTTAACAGATTTGCAGGGGGGTAAGACATTTAGTTATTAAAAAAGACAGGGTGTAAAAGGAAAGGGTATAACTGTCTTTTAACATAAAAGACAGGGTAAAAGTCGAGTCAGTTTCAGGTTGAACCCGAAAAACCCGTTTAGTTAAACGGGTCGGGTTCGTGTCAACTCGGGCGGATTTACGGGTTGACTTGCTTAACCCATCTGTATTATATTTTATTACAATATTTTTTATGTCATGAATTAAATCGGATGACTATTTTATGCTATACTTATAACTTAAAAAGAGGAATTTGTATAGAATTTTATAAAAAATGTAAATGTCTTATATGCATATGTGTTTTTGTAATAAAAATTTAAATTTAATATATTAATTTGCAAAAAAACTAAAAAAATAAATGGATATTGGATTTAAGGGTAGGAGTTGGCTACAAAGTCCATTTTTCCTACAAAGTGTAAAAAAATCATAAAACACCATAATGCCAACCATTAAACACACCCAAAACCCATAAATAACAAAGTGAAGATTACTAAAACGCCATATTTGTGGATTTTGTGTTTTGTTTTGGGTGATAAGGCTTTGATTATCGAATGACTAACATTAGTGTGTTTTATGTTGATTATCATGTTGTGTTTTATATTCATAGTTCTACGATGGTGTGTTTGAAGTGTTTTATGGAATGTTAGGGTCTAGATATTGTGTTTTAGTGATTTTCACTCTGTTATTTGTGGGTTTTGAGTGTGTTTTATGGCTGAAGTTGTTGTGTTTTATAACTTTGTACACTTTGTAGGAAAAATGGACTTTGTAGCCTAACCCCACCCTTGGATTTAAATAACATCAACTTTCACCAATTGGCCAATAACACTTTCAACTTTCAATTTGTACCCCAACACTCCCAACTTTCAACTTATTTTCCTCTTGCACTCCCTAACTAATTGAACCCTTGCCCAGTTAGTTGATGTCAGCTGCCATGTCATCAGAAAAGGCCATATCAGTTGTTACATCATCCAAAAAGCTACGTCAGCTGCCACATCACTCCCAACTTTCAACTTATTTTCCTCTTGCACTCCCTAACTAATTGAACCCTTGCCCAGTTAGTTGATGTAGCTGCCATGTCATCAAAAAAGGCCATATCAGTTGTCATATCATCCAAAAAGCTACGTCAGCTGCCACATCAGTTAACACGTCATAAAAAAGCCATGTCAGCTTCCACATCAGCTGACACACCAATAAAAAATGCAACATCAGCCGCCACGTCAACGAACAAAGTGCCACATCAGCAAAAGACTAACTAGGTTAAGGTTCAGTTAGTTTGGGAGTGTCAGAGGAAAATAAGTTGAAAGTTGGGAGGGTTGTGGTACAAATCGAAAGTTGGGAGTGCTATTAGCCAATTGGTGAAAGTTAGGGTTATTTAAATCCAATATCTCAAAAATAAAAAAAATCAGGTTGAACAGGTTGTGTCATGGCAACCCGTGAAATTCGGTTCGGGTTCATATGTATGACATAATCTTCGGGTTCTGGTCGGCTTGTATCGACTAACCCGTCAACACGACCTGTTTAGCATCCCTAGTTTTGCTGAGGTGGACTACCATCACCATCATCATCCACCACCTATATCTCTCTCTCTTTCTCTCTCACCCCTAATAACTCCTGGTCTCCTCAAGCACCACCACTAAACCTCTCTCTCTCTCCTTCCCTCTATCTTTTTCTCCCATTTAAAGCAATCATCACCAATGCAACTACCATTGCCCACCTACGTACCCACCTGCAAAACCGAACCAACTTGAACCGCCACCTGCAAATCGAGTGTTTAGGTTTAATGACGATTAGGGTTAACGTCGAGGGCTTAGAAGTCGAAAGAAAAAGGAGGTGACTAGGGTTTATATTTTGAGCTCAGATCCGTGTGGTTTAGGTTTGACGATAGTGGTTAGGGTTTTGGTTCGAGTGTTGGTTCTAGTGTATAGTAGAGATGGGTGGTGGTGATGGTGGTTGGTGGTGATGGTGGTTGGTGGTAATGGTGATGGCGACATGTATAACATAGAAAAGGTAAAGAGGGAGACATAAGTAGTCAATATCATAGAAAAACCAAAGAGGTTAGGTTTTAATTAGTATAAGATTACTAGAGAAAAATACGTTTAAATTTGAGACGATCTGTAAACATACATTTCCTGAATTAGGCTTAATCCTGATCGATAGGTCAAAATCGAGATGACTAAAATCCAATTTTTCTAAAATTAATATTGTTTAAAGTATTATAAAACTTGTTACGACGGATCAATAGCAACGACCTTGTTGCGACTAATTTTAGACGCAAAAGGTTACAGGCACGGAATTTCGTCGCGAAAAGTCGTTTTTGGGTCGTCGCTAAAGGTCCGATTTCTTGTAGTGATATCTGTTTCATCATTTTAATATTGACATAACTTGAAGTGACACAGACACATTCAAGAACCGGGTCAACCTGTGAACTCGTCAGATAGACTAAAAACAACATGTTTAGCTAAACATGTTCGCGAGTTCCACACTTCACCCGGAACCATTTTGATATATAAGAATTTCACACCTCTAAAAATAAATTAATTGTGTGTACATCTAAATGCTATAATCAGTCATAACCATTCATAGCATTTTCAATTCAAAGTGGAAAATATTCTTTTTCAAGGTTAGTTCGATCAATTTCTTGTCTCAATTCTTTTATATATATAACTTAAGATCGATCTATTGTACTAAAATAAATACATATGGGTTTCTTACAATTTTTTGAAAGCAAATATATGCTTTTTGAAACCCTACTCAGGTCCTTTGATGCTTTTTGTGTCCTTTCTTAGTTGTCTTCTGCTCTCCTTTTTCCTTCATTACTTTTCTCAACTGATTTTTCAATGGGCACCTCTCTTTTTTAACATCTCCCATGCATTAAGTAACACTAATCATATCAAAATGAGTAGTACTATATATATATATATATATATATATATATATATTACTGTGCTCTTCCCAGAGTGAATTCTAGATTGGGCTTCTTAAGGCTGGTTTCTGAATGGCTTGATGAGCTCAGGTCTGATGATCTCTCATGCTTCATACCTTTTGAATTCATTTCCTTCTGTAAGAACACAATTATTCAAGATATAAATCATTAGTCAATTAAAGTATAGTTGTTATGTTCATAAAAGACTTTAACTGACTATATGGATAATCTTTAGGGCATTTAACTAAACTCATTGTGTTTACACACACACATATAAATATATGTTATGAACCATCATTGCTATGGTATTAAGGGTTTATATCATTGCAATCATCAGAGGATGTTTGTTTTTAATTTCAAGTACCTTAGATAGAGCGCAATGCTATCTATTATCAACTGTATTGTTTGTTCAGCTTTATTTCTCAACATATGCATCCCATCTAACTTTAGAAAATACACCTTTATCTTTATAACATATACAACCCATTAAGTTCTAGAGAAATAGTGGACTGATGCACCAACACTCCTTTTAAATTAATCATCATTATTATGTGTATATCAATTTATAAAGGCCGTTCTAAAAAATCCATAGATAATTTCCATTCCGTCACATAAGTTTAAATATGATAGTCGTTACAAAAACTTATAGTTTTGAAAATAAATATAAATCAGAAAACAAAAAACACAATAATTTAATGCAGCAGTATGAAAATACAATGTGAAAACTATGGTAGCCTTTTTTGTTTTTTAGAAAACTCTGATAACTAAGAAATAATATGCGTCCATATTATATGAATGTCCTTAAGGTAATATATGAAAAACCTTGAATAAATATGTGTATATAAATAAAAAAAATGCTTATTTGGAATATAAGAGCACATATTCGCTACGTCTCTAGTGTGGGCATTCACTGTAAATCAGAGTACTTTTACTGGTTGTAGTATCCATCGTTTATCCGGCTGTGAACACACCAGTTCGTCGTTAATCCGTCAGTGAAGTTTTGTAGAAAAACACGACGTGGGTAAAGACTTCACCAGCAGATAACTGCAAGTCACTTCTCTAAAGAATAGATTATTCACTTACGGCGCACCGCATATTATTTGTTGGTAAAAGTTCTTTTCTTGTAGTTGTATCCTAAATTTGGAGTGTGTCCTAGATTCTTAGTTATATTATGTTTTCCTCGAAGTATATCATATCATAAATATTTAACCAAACCCAACATTAATATTCACAAGAGAAATTGTTGGTGCACTTGTGTCTGTACTTTGTCTGTATTTTGTAACGATACAAAACGACGTCTTTGTTAGTCATGTAAGTTTGACCAGTCAACCATCCTCCGGTTTGACTTGGTCAAACAGTTAGATCAATGGTTTGAAAGATGGCTGTGTCGAAGGATGTGTGTCATCGAAGGATTGTTCAGATCCTTCGATGAGCTCGAAAGATAGCCTTCGATTGATGGACCTCGAAAGATGTGATCCTTCGAGGTAAATGTTGATCATTCGAGCTGTTTCTGGTCGATAGATGATCCTTCGATCATCTATCTGATCCTTCGACCAGACCTGCTGTTACGGGTATATATACCCATGTTGTGTGTTCATTTCAGTCAGACACTTACAAGTTAGACACGAGAGAAAACAGTGAGAGCATTCTGTTCAGAACACACACATAGAGAGTTTGCAAAACTGATTTGTAAACATTGAGCTTGTAACCGAACCTTTCATACGTTTAATACAAGTGGTGTTAATCGGTGAATCTTGTGTGTTGTTTATTTACGTGTTCTATCTCGGTTTGCTATCTCGGTTGGATTCCGCACAACCGGGTTGGTTTGTACACAAGGATTAGGCGACTAGATCCTCCCCTAGCCGGACCTACAAGTGGTATCAGAGCCTTGGCTCTTCTCCTTGTTAAAACCGAGTGTTTTCGGGTGTTTTCCGGGTGTTTGAAGTTTATATTTTTCTGGAAAAACTTGTTAAAATCGGGTTTAATCTTGTTGTTTTGCTGGAAGTTCTTATAAAAACCTTGTTATTTTTCATTATCACATGTTAAACATTGGTTTTTAGTGAAGTTTCGGCTGAAATCGGGTTTCGGAAAACCTTCGGTTCATCAGAAAACTCACATATCTGGGCTGTGTTCTTGACATATTCAAGTTGGTTCTTGTTAAAATACACTTTTGATCTTGAAAATTTTGAATTACCAAGTGTTTGTGTGTTGGAAGTTGTAAACTGATTAAAATATTTGGACATTACCTGTTTGGTGAAACCTGCATGTTCAGAAGATATGGTCTGAACATACTTCCTGCAGAAAGTTTCTACCAACCCGTCAACTTTTTCACCAACCTGTCACCCTTTGTCAACTGTGTCAGAGCTGTTCGAAAGATATCCTTCGAAGTCGAAAGATCATCTTTCGATCAAAGGAGGTTCGATAGATAATCATCCTTCGAACCAAGGAATATTTTCGAAACATACATCTTTCGGTTTACTGCTCTTTTTCGAAAGACAAGGATCCTTCGATTGGGGAGTCTTTCGAAATCTTTATTCGATACTCAACAGTGTTCATCTTTCGGTCTACAGTTGTTTTTCGAAAGATAAGGATCCTTCGTTGGAGAATCTTTCGAAATCCTTGTCTCTTTTTCGAAAGATAAGGATCCTTCGGTTGGAGAATCTTTCGAAGTCATTGTTCGAAACTCAACAGTGATCTTTCGAACACTGTTGATCCTTCGAACAAGTGTTGATCTTTCGATCCTTGTCTGTTTATGTTTAACAAGTTGTGATTTTCAGGTATTATTTTTCTTGATCAAAAATGAATCCAGCCTGGGGTACTCCGTCAAATACAGAAAACGAGTATAGAAGCAGTGAGGATTTATTTAGAGAAATGTACTATGGAACTCCGTCTCCCGCACCGGCATCATCACAAGCTAATGCTACATCTACCGGTCAATGGGCATTCGTATCAAATCAAGCTCCAAGTGTTCAAAGCATTTTGCTAAGCGAAAGTGAAACGGGAAGTTTGAATAGGCCTCCAAAGTTGATGCACTTAAGTGAATATCAGGGATGGTTTGGTAGATTTCATACATACGTCCTTGGTCAAAATACAGAATTGTGGTTGCGTTTCATCACAGATTTTGATCAAACAATAGAAGTTGCCGCTTCATCTGCTGCTACATTTGCTGATCTTACGGAAGATCAGAAGAAGGTGTATGACTTAGAGAAGAAAGCGTATGCCATTCTTACTCAGGCGTTAAGCAAAGATATTTATCATCAATTTGTCAGTCACAAGACAACGAAGAGGTTGTGGGACGCATTGAAAACAAGGGGCGTAGGAAATGAAGCGACACGTCAATTAAGAAAAGACCTGCTAAAGAAAGAGTTTGATGGTTTTACTTGTATGCAGAATGAATCTTTGGGAGATTTGACAAGTCGATTTACTCATTTGCTGACTGAATTGGTGAATATTGGGGTTGTAACAACTTCACCAGAGATAGTGAAGAAGTTTGCAGATGCACTGCCACCTCAATGGAATAATTTCTTAGAAATCCTGAAGTACAATGGCACTTTGGATACAACAAACTTCGGTGATTTTGCTCAACTCCTGGAAAACAAGAATCAAGAAGAAACTCTCAAGGCTAAAAGAGTTCCAGTGCCACAAAATCCTGAAATGTATTATGGAGCTTCTAGCACTTCTACGAAACCTTCTTCACACGCTCCAATTCAAACAGCATTTGTGTCTAGCACAAGCTTGTATGGCATTACTCCAACAACAGACATTTATGGAAATCCGCTTAATCCAGTTCCTCAACCAGTGCCACAACAGCAAAGCCAACAACCTATCAGAGCAACTGATATATTCGGAAATCCACTTCCTCCTCCTCCTCAACAGCAAGCGTGTTATGGAAGCACATCATCTGCTGGTCAACAATCAAAGCCAAATACAGTACGGCTCGACACCTCAAGCTTTTCTAAAGTCAGTGTGGAAGTAGCCAAGGAACACATGGAGCTGCTAAACACTTTGGTGAGCGCATACTGTGGATTAGTTGAAGGTCAGATTGGCAACATTAATCTGACACAAGAAGACTATCAGCAGATTGATAAAGAGGAGATGGAGATGATGGACATAAAGTGGGCCTTTGCCAGTGCTGTTAGGCGAGCAAAGGATTTCATGAAAAGAACTGGCAGAACCAGCTTGGAAAGCAAGAAAGACACCAAGTATGGGTTTGACAAGCAGGCTGTTAGATGTTTCAATTGTGGGGAACGTGGTCATTTCAAGCGTGAATGTACGAGGCCATCTCAACATGGAAACCAGAATCCTTTCAGAGGCCAAGGCAACCAGCAGAACCAGAACAGGAACAATGTTCGCACATTGGTGCCTGTCAACAACCAGACTCAAGCAGGACCATCAAATGCCAACCAGGCACTTGTGGTTCAAGTAGATGAAGGATGTGATTGGTCAATCCAGCTGGGAAATGATGCTCCAGATGGAACAGCTTGTTTTGCTGAAATTGTCAAGGATCTAAATCACGCCAGTGGTGGAGAATCTTCCGCCAATGTTGGTGACTCTTCTGAGGATGAAGACTCTTCTGGTTATAGTAGAAGTTCAGATGAAGAATCCTCGAGTTCAGGCGATGATCATGTAAATGACACATCAAGTGCGTCAGTCGATGCAAATATTGATGAGCTTTTGGAAGACGCTACAGCAGGAATTCAAAGAAGATCTATTTTGGTGGATCAAGCTGCTTATTCTTCGTCTTCTCTCCATTCAGCCTTTATGGCTAATGTCGACAGTTCATCAAGTCAGGTATGTGTCGATGAACCCACTTCTGTTAGTTGTAATAACTGTGATAGTTTGAATGTTAAATGTGCTGATTTAGAAGCAAACATGTCTGAGTTGCAAGGCAAACATGATGCTGTACAAGCTAGTTTGTTTGACTTGCAAGACAAACATGTTTCTTTGAATGATAGGTGGTGTGAATTGCAAAGCAAACACGAGGCTTTGCAAGAGAAATATGATGTGACATTCATTCATAATCAGAAATTGACTGTTGATCTTTCAAAGTGCACTGAAGCCAACATGTTTTATGAAAACCATGAAAAGGAGTTTAAATCGATGATTGAAAAATTAAAGAAAGATAAAATCGAGTTAACAAAAATGGTTTCCAGAAAACAAACTGACATTAATTTGTATATAACTCGTCTTGAGGCAATGCAAAAGGAAATGGCTTGTGTCAAAACCGAAAGTGAGGCGACCCGACTCAAGTTAGATAGCTATTTAAGCTCTAGCTATGTGTTGGATCACATCATTGATGTGCAGAAAGAGAAAAAGGATGTCACATGCATCGGAGATAAGCAATGTCCACCACCTGTTAGACAAAATTATGACGCCATGCCTGACGAGGAGAATAGAACCTTCTTTGAACCATCTGTTCCTCTAGATGTTAATGAATTTGCAGCGGGACTCGGATACAGGAAAGAGGTATCATCAGATTCAGATGTGTCAGCAGATACATGTGTGTCTTCTGCCGAACCGAATCAGGCTCCTCCAGTTGTGATTGAGGATACTGATTCTTCTGATGATGAATCCGATGATATTGATTCGGAAAAGTCTGATGCGGTAATCAAAGAAGAGGACATACCTCTTGAGAATCATATTCTATGTGATCCTCCCGCAAAACCTGCTAAGACTGTTCCAACCGAGTCCACATCTGCCAAAGAGTCGGAGAGTGTGGATTTGCTGTACACTCTTGTTGGTGATGATAAAGTTTATTCAGACAAAGATTTTCCTATTAAGAATGTTAATCAATCTTTAATCAGTAAAGTCTTTGAGAATTCAACAAGTAAGTTTTTGGGAAAGACAGGATCACATGTTACAGTTACACAGTGTCCTCCTATCCCAAAGGCCGAAGTTCGAAAACAATTTGGCAATCAAAAATTACCAACAGTGCAAAAACAGCAAAATCATGCCAAACCAAGAGGTAAAACACCGACTCAAACTCAAAGGAAGCCGAATCAGAAGAAGAAAAAGAATGTGAACTTTGTGAAATCTAAGGGGACGGACAAAATTGAAACATTTCAAAATCAATCTAACTTAGATTTTGTCAAGAAAGCAACTGTGATGAAAAGGAATGAACCAAATAGTTCAAAACCTAGTACCTCGAGATCACAAAGTTCATCATCGGCAAGACGATCACATGATACTTCGGGGTTTGTTGAACGAAGATCATGTTTTGAATGTGGTACAATTGGGCATATCATTCGAAATTTCCCGTATCTTCATAAATTGAAAGCCAAAGAAGATGATCCCCGTGACAAAACTGACCGCAAGCGATCTGTTTCTGTAAAACCAGATCCCCGCCTTGTAAAAGAAAGGGAAAAGAAACAGAAACGCCAACAGGTCAAGAAAATTGAAAATGCAATTAAAACCGATGTGGTTAACAAACCATCTGTTTCTGTCAAACCAAACAATTTAAAAACTTCAGACAACCATGAAGTTAAGGTTTTAAAGAATAACAATGGTATAACAAAACAGACCTGGAAACCTAAAACGGTTAAAAATTCAGGGGGACCATCTCAATTTTCAAATCATCAAAGAATAGAGGTTATTGTCATTGATGAAAATGGAAGACCCAAGACCACAATGGCTTGGGTCCCCATCTCCAACTAATTGTGTGAGTTCATGTGCAGGGTGTTCCAGGAGGAACTATCAGTAGTCATTGGATTGTTGATAGTGGGGCATCCAGGCACATGACAGGCGACATGAAGCTTCTCTACGACGTTAAATCTATTAGAGGAGGTTATGTTGCTTTTGCTGGAGATAAGGGCGGATACATTACGGGTGAAGGAATGATTTCCAACGGGGTTGTTAGTTTTGACAAGATCAACTTCGTACAACAACTTGATCACAATCTTCTTAGTGTTTCTCAAATTTGTGATAAGCAGTTCTCAGTACACTTTGATGCAAACGGATGTTATGTGCTGAAACCCGGCTTCAAAATTCCAAAAGAATGGATTCTCTTGTCGGCTCCAAGGATAAATGATCTGTATGTCCTTGATATGAGCCAAGCTATTACTACGTCTGCACAAGCAACTTGTTTCGTTTCCAAAGCCACAGAAAAAGACACAATCTCTTGGCACAGACGAATGGGTCACATTCACTTACGCAAAATGAATCATTTGGTGTCAAATGAATTGGTGAATGGTGTTCCTCTTAAAAACTTTCATCTTCAAGACATCTGTGTCTCGTGCCAGAAAGGAAAACAAACGAAGAAGCGACACCCTACAAAGAAAGTCAACACGGTGGCAGTTCCTCTTGAACGTTTGCACATGGATTTGTTCGGTCCTGTCAAGCACAAAAGCATCAGGAATCATCAATATTGCCTCGTGATAACAGATGATTATTCAAGATTTTCTTGGGTGGCGTTCATGGCACATAAGAGTGAAACCTTCGGTATTATCAAAAACTTAATCATTCAGATTGAGAATCTTTATAAGTTGAAGGTTAGGCGGATACGCAGCGACAATGGTACTGAATTCAAAAATCATGCCATGGCGGAGTTTTGCACTTCAAAAGGTATTCTTCACGAATTTAGTGCAGCTTATACTCCTCAACAGAATGGCGTCGCTGAACGCAAGAATCGCACATTGATCGAGACTGCTAGGACCATGTTGGTAGAGTCACAATTGCCGATTCCTTTTTGGACTGAAGCTGTGGCCTCTGCATGTTATACGTTGAACCGAGTCCTTACAGTCAAACGACACAACAAGACCTGTTTTGAGCTTATCAACAAACGGAAACCAGATTTGTCTTATCTTGAACCGTTTGGAGCTCCATGCACAATAATCGATCCTAATGGAAAGTTTGGGGCAAGAGCAATTGAAGGATACTTTCTTGGGTATTCCACCCCGAACTTAAGAGTCTGGAATCTAGAGACTAAAAGGGTCGAGGAATGGTCTGAAGTCAGAGTACAAAGGCACACTTTACCAGTCAAAAATCCTGGTCAGCCTTGGATGTTTGAGTACGATGACTTTTTCAATTCGATCAATGTTGAAGCAGTTGAAGAAAATGCTGCGGCAAGGATGTTTTTCGAGAGTGACAATGCAACAGATTCACCGTTGGTTCGTCCCATTATTGTCAATCAAGAACCATCTTCAGTGAACAATAATGCTCTCGACAATGAGGATTTTCACGATGCTACCGACTTGAATGAATCTTCAGAGGATGATGATTTTCTCGATGCAGATCAAGAAGTTCCAATAACAGCAGTTCATGGTACTTCAGAGGGTACACCTCCAGTGGTTGTCCCTGGAACAGCTGAAGCTACTGCATCATCCTCTTCGTCAATTCCGGGCATTGAATTGGTTGTTGATCTCAATCTCAACAATCTGGGTACAGATATTCCAGTTCAAGATAATCCAGAAACAAGGATTCACAATACCCATCCTCAACAAAACATCATCGGAAATGTGCAAAGTGGCGTTCAAACAAGAAACATGTTGCGGAACAACAACAATGCAGGCTTGTATGCGGCGATTAGAGAATCCGGGCAGCAAAACGATTGGTCTTTCGCGTGTTATGTCTCACAGGAAGAGCCAAGAACTTGGAAAGAAGCTTTGAAAGATAGCTCTTGGGTTGAAGCAATGCAAGAAGAACTGCAACAATTCCAGAAGCTTGGTGTCTGGAAACTCGTAGAGAAACCTGCTGGTTACAAGAAGATTGGTACCCGTTGGGTGTTTAAATGCAAAAAGGATGACCGTGGAATCGTTATTCGCAACAAAGCAAGGCTAGTCGTTCAAGGTTTTCGTCAGATAGAAGGGATCGACTACAACGAAGTTTATGCACCAGTTGCACGTCTAGAAGCAATTCGGATCTTTCTGGCTTATGCCTCATTCAAAGGTTTCAAGGTATACCAGATGGACGTGAAAAGTGCATTCTTACATGGTGTGGTGGAAGAAGAGGTGTACGTCGAACAGCCTCCAGGTTTTGAAGATCCTATCCATCCCGATCGGGTTTGGTTGCTCAACAAAGCTCTCTATGGTCTTCATCAAGCACCGCGAGCTTGGTACGCAACCTTATCTAATTATCTGCTGGAGAATGGTTTTCGAAGAGGTCTTATCGATTGTACTCTTTTCGTCAAAGAACAAGATGGAGATCTTCTACTGGTACAGGTATACGTTGATGATATTATTTTTGGTTCTACTAATGATGTTTTGTGTAGGAATTTCGAGCGCATTATGCAGGATAAATTCGAGATGAGTGCTATGGGGGAAATGACTTTCTTTTTGGGCCTACAAGTACAACAAACTGAGTCTGGGATATTCATCCATCAGACTAAATATGTTGGTGACATCTTGAGCCGGTTCCAGATGTCTGATGCAACGCCCATTGGTACCCCATTACCACAAAATCACGGAATTACTCCAGACTTGAAGGGTCAAGATGTTAGCCCCTCATACTATCGCGCAATGATCGGATCTCTTATGTACCTCACAGCATCAAGACCAGATATAATGTACCCAACATGCCTGCTTGCCAGATATCAAGTGAACCCGAAGGCCTCACATCTTGCAGCTGTAAAAAGGATTTTTCGTTATTTGAAGGGTTACCCTGACACCGGTCTATGGTACCCTAGGGATAATAACTTTGACTTGATCGCATTCAGTGATTCTGATTTTGGCGGATGCAAAATCGACGGCAAATCCACAACGGCTGGATGTCAGTTTTTGGGAAATCGCCTAGTCACATGGCAGTGCAAGAAGCAGACGTGTGTAGCTACATCAACATGCGAAGCTGAATACATTGCTGCCTCAAGTTGTTGCTCCCAAGTTCTATGGATCCAACAACAAATGCGCGACTACGGTTTTGAATTCCTAACTACTCCTATTTACGTTGATAATTCTGCTGCATTACAGATCACTAAAAATCCTGTGCAGCATTCAAAGACTAAGCACATCGACATTAAGTATCACTTCATACGTGATTGCTTTGAGAAAAGGCTAATCGATGTTGCTTACGTCCACACCGATGACCAACGTGCCGACCTTTTTACCAAAGCATTTGACAAATCAAGATTTGACTATTTATTATTGGTAAACGGCATTAAGGTCAAGCAAGAGTAAAACCAACATCGGAAAATCATTTTTGTAAATACCTTTGTGTTTTAAATTTGTCTTAGTTTATTGATTTTAGGGGGAGTAAATCCAAAATCTGAAAATCCAAAAACATTGAAAAATTTCAAAAACACAAAAACAATAGAAAAACAAAAATGAGTTTCCTGGCGAGCAAAAGAGAAAATGATAGTACATCAGTGGTCTGTCTAAACCTCTTTAAACCTTAAATGAAAAAGCGATAAGCAGCTCTATATAAGATGTATCGGTAGGCTCACAATCATTTTAAAGTGTGCAGGGTGATATAAACTTAAATCCGACTGAAGACTGGGTGGGAACCATTCATTGGCATATGGTCTTAGTACCGAAATTTCGTTTGAGAGATTGCCGAGGTTCTGAGATATTCGGTCTTTATGCTGCTTATCATCTGGGTATCATGGTTGTATCTTTTACCGAAAAATAACGGGGACGCAAGTCTAGATCTTCCATGATACCATACATACGTGTACATATTGCATTCGACCTCAATAAGTGATCAACAATCACATGTCCCTCAAAATAAGTGATAATATATCACAAATTCTTTATCCGGGAGTCAAGTTCGTCTCTCTGCTGTACGAAAGTACTGACCTGTTCACGGACTTGCTCCTGTGCCCTCATGCATATGAAAATCAAGTTCCTCATCAATAAGTGATTCTATCACATAGGGCTTGTTTTCAAATCAAAATAAGTGAGAATCTCACATCATATACGGTCAAACAGATGATAATCCGTATACTCACCGGTAAGATGAACCCTCGTGCATACCTTGATACGGGAATGTGTCGTGACGTGGATGAACACCGGTCGGTAAGTATAAATCATACCTTAAAGTATCCCCTCGCCATGATTACAAATGATAAGTTGAGCTTATGTGGACAACAATACCGATAATTGTTATAGGATGCTTATCTTAAATGTTAATTAATTGAACAACAAGAGCGTTTTGACCTGACCGTACACTGATATGATTCTCTTACCCTCGAAACTCGCAAAAAGACTGTTTGTATATATTTATTTACTGCTTTCAGTCTTTACATTTGAAAAATTCAAAAAGCCAAAAAGATTTTATTTTATTTTCGATCGTACGATGTTGGAGCTCGAGTCTTCGTTACCTGAAACCTGAACGAAAACCGAAACGACTAAATCTTCATAAACGGTCGAAATTTGCAAGTTTTGAAAGTTAAAAACTGAATTTGATAAATTTATTAAACTTTCAAACTGTCGGACGGTGTTTGATTGAACAATGGTCACATGTGTGTCGTTTGCTTATGATATTCCAAGCAGTTGTTCTCATTACGCGTTTAGATTTCTTGCATGTGCAGATTCTAAAGGCAAGGAGAACATGGTCGATGACAAAGCCTCGGAATGAAGACACGACGTGAAGGCACTCAAGTGATGAAGATGATCGAGTTGCCGCTGACCATCATCAATACCACAAGGATCTCACTTCATAACGAACAAGTATTTCACGAGCATAACTCAAGGGGGAGCTTATGTTAAGGGGGAGTTTGTCAACACACTTTCTACATGAAACGGGGAGTTTGTTGGTACACTTTCTGCTTTCAAGACGTGAAGACTTTAAAGATCCTCCGACATTGAAGACTTGAAAGGACGTCAAGTTGAAGACACAAAGATCGAGACAAAGCTCAAGTTATAAAGATCGAGACAAAGCTAGAGACAAAGCTACAGCCAAGTGGGAGTTTGTTGGTGCACTTGTGTCTGTACTTTGTCTGTATTTTGTAACGATACAAAACGACGTCTTTGTTAGTCATGTAAGTTTGACCAGTCAACCATCCTCCGGTTTGACTTGGTCAAACAGTTAGATCAATGGTTTGAAAGATGGCTGTGTCGAAGGATGTGTGTCATCGAAGGATTGTTCAGATCCTTCGATGAGCTCGAAAGATAGCCTTCGATTGATGGACCTCGAAAGATGTGATCCTTCGAGGTAAATGTTGATCATTCGAGCTGTTTCTGGTCGATAGATGATCCTTCGATCATCTATCTGATCCTTCGACCAGACCTGCTGTTACGGGTATATATACCCATGGTGTGTGTTCATTTCAGTCAGACACTTACAAGTTAGACACGAGAGAAAACAGTGAGAGCATTCTGTTCAGAACACACACATAGAGAGTTTGCAAAACTGATTTGTAAACATTGAGCTTGTAACCGAACCTTTCATACGTTTAATACAAGTGGTGTTAATCGGTGAATCTTGTGTGTTGTTTATTTACGTGTTCTATCTCGGTTTGCTATCTCGGTTGGATTCCGCACAACCGGGTTGGTTTGTACACAAGGATTAGGCGACTAGATCCTCCCCTAGCCGGACCTACAGAAATTAAGTGTGGTAACTTTTGGGGATTGAGGAATCAATTATATATTCTGGAATAGAAAAAGAAAAAAGCATATCTACCTCAAGATATGGTATGCTTGCATCAAAATCTTCCTGTTTGCCATTCAACAAAACTTCCCTGCTACAAGATCCATAGCCAAGAGAAGTTAATAATTCCAATCAGGGCAAAACCCATGCCATAAAAAAAGAATTGCAAAAAGCATGCACTCCCATATAAAGAAAGCATTCTTTCAAAGACTAGTTTATAGCTATACATATATAGCTTCTCACTTTACCAGTTTCTTAGAGATAAAAGAAATCAAAATCAACCCATGTGAATTCCCCTTGCCCATGCCATTGTGCACTAAATGAAAAGAAAAAAGGTGTCTGTGTGTGTGTGTGTGTGTGTGTGGTGAGGGGTACTAGAGGAGACAAAGAATACAATAAACACAAATGCATAGACATAGCTACAAGGAAGTTTAGAAAAAAGGATAGCTTTTGGCACCAAGTTTAGAAGTAATGGGTCCCTAGCTTCTTGAAAGGTCATGGTTGATTGAAGACCAAAAGATCAAAGTGAATTGATGGGTTGAATTTGGCTTTCATCTTTTACATGAAATGGCAAGATCAGTAAATTAAATATACTTTTCTTATTTTACTTAAAGCCCCTTTTCATGCCACTTGAAAGGGAGGTTGTTTTCTTGGAAGGCTCGAAGTTAAAGCACATACGAGTGGTAAAACTTTTATTCCACGAATTGACCGTTCTTTATATTGAATATATGTACTCTAATGATAATACACATGGGCATGCATGTGACTCTCAAAATGGGTTCAAAGGAAGACCGATAATTAGCTACATAAAACATATGCTAGTGATGCATGTAGTTAAAATGTTTTTCTAGACTATATATATGTTTATAAAGGTTGTTAAAATATCTATTCTCTATTTTTACTAAATGTTGTTTTTGTCAAATCAGTCATTTCATTTTTTTCAACCGAGGAGAATACGAGCTCATACGGCCATTTACGTGGGCTTATACGGGTGTATAACAAGACAAATGGACTTATACATTTGTTTAAAAGCCTGTGTACCAACGTACATGCATTTTAAATTTATGTTTAAATCACTCGATTATCAATCGATATCGATGGTACATTTAGTCAACCTCTTTTTATCAATGAAATGATCATGAACATAACACCATTTTTCAAACCTTAATTAACTTTACTCACAAAATAGTTGATTAGCATAAGTATTTTTTTTTTCACCTTGACGAGTTGCTCCAACGACAATGCTGGAAATCTTTATCTCGACAAAGGCTAGACCGTCCTCCTTGCTTAGCTAATGATCCTGTTCTTTGATTTTGGATGTCAAACATTATATCATCGGAATTATCAACCGATGATCCATTCTCGTAAACTTCTGATTGTCCTAATGAAATATGATAGACCACCGTTACAAATTGATAAAAGTATTGAACAAGCCGATGACAAACAAATAATTAGGAGCCCAATTAACCTGAGGAAGCTAGCCCTTTGTCTGTCGTCTTAATTGTTCGATACATCTACAAAACAAGAATAAACATAATTTTATACACGTTTTCAAACTTATAACATACATTGTATTATATTATGATGTATACGCTTTACGTGCTAGATGCATTCTATACAGGGAGAGTTCGATCTAAGCATAACACATTTTTTCACAAGAATATGGAGAACAAAACAAATTGTTCGTCATTTAAGTCTTATTTTTTTAATATAAGAAAATGATTGAAATGAAAGTTAAAAATTAAATTTAAAAATTATATGAACAAATCACTTTAATGAATGTTATGTATATGAAATAAATATTTGTATGGAACTTAAAAAAGGTAATAAATATTTGTATGTTAGAACTTAAAAAGTTAATAGAATAAGTATTTATGTTTGTTTTTATTTTCAAGTAATAATTTAGTGTTTTAAAATCAAAGGTAATATTTACATCATTCACTTATTTGGTACAATATGTGATATGTTTTAAGCTTACTTTTCTATACTAAAGTTAAAAATAAGTGAATGTGTCTACCGGTTAAGTATAAATGTGACTAGTGACTACGGACTATGTATATATTTGACCATGCATAAAGAAAGCATATAATTGAAAACGAATCTACTGTAGGCTGCATGCCTATTTGAATGAAAGACCATTCTACCATTAGACTTAACCATGGTTAAGATGCATGGTAAAGATAGTGCTATTAGACATATATACACACATCATTGACAAATGATGGCCTTTGTTGTACTTTCCCATATCTCAAGTTTCCCTCTGAAAAGGAGAGAATTATTAATGTTGTTATTCAATTCAAACCTAAAAAATACACACAATTACACAGTGGATTGTGTGTAAACTTGTCTTGGCTTGTGCCATATCTCTTTATTTTCAATTCCTGTAAACTTTGACTTTTGTGTATGTATATTATATATGTGTATATATATACTTGCACACACTAGGTGTGCATTTATGTAGGAATATTAATGTGATAACAATAAATATATAAAACATGTGTCCTGGAAAGCAAAAGAAAAGCTGATTTTGAAAACTGTGTGAATGCAGAACCATCTGATCCAGTAGCAGGATGAGAAGAAAAGAAGAACAAGGATAAGTGCCAAAGATTAGAGATGGTTCTCTGCATGAATAAAATATATAATATGTCTTGTATTTATTTTAAAATACATATTTGTTTTGTCTGATAATGCAAAGTTGTTCTTACAGTCTAAAGGTCAAAAGTAAATATAAATCAAAAGAGGCTGGTCTTTGCCTGCATATAAATAAAAAACTTCGGTTTGAAGGTTCCTTCCTCTATGTACTGTGTTTTAACTTTATATATACATAAAAGTGTACATATATATTAAGATCCTTTGGACTGATAGCTAATAAAAATAAGGACTTTTAACATAAAAAAGAAGCAAACTCACTAGAGTTTTGTGTTAGTTAATTTAACGACAAAATAGTACATTTCAGTTGTAGAACTGAGTTATAATTGACCAAAAAAAAGGCTCACTTCGGTTGTTATTTGTTAAGGGAGTTTTGTGTTAGTTAACATAATTTAGAAAACAATCTGGCAAATAAAACTCTTGAAATAGATATAAAAAGATGATATTTATATCAGAAATAAAACCCTTTTTGAATTAATTAGAAAACAATGGGAGCTAGGGTTATCAATCAAGTTTACCTGCAAATGAGATTTCACATGTGCTAATGTGAGATCTTTAACATCCATTAGCTCAAGAACTGACTTGGGTGTGGCTCCTAGTCCATTTCACAAGCAAAATCAGTAAGGAAATTCAAAGAAAATTAATCAACCAAAATTTAATTTTATATTAGGGTTTTGTCTTTAAAATTAGATTTAAAAAGAGTGAGAGCTCTAGAACATACTTTCATGGCCACCCAAGAGCTCAACAGCATGGACAAACCGAGCATGAAGGGTAGTTGTCCATCGCATCCTCGGAGCTCGAACACTGCGCTTAATCGGAACCCTCGAACAAAAGAACCGCGATCGCGCAATATTGTTAGGATTATTTCCATGAGTTAAAGAAGAAGAGCTACTACTTGTAGATATAGTACAAGAATCTAATGAAGGGTGGTTAATTTGATGATGAGGATGAGGAGGGGGAGGTGGATGAGGATATTGAGCTAGTATTTGGAAATTAGGATGACTATTTTGGTAATAAACAGGCACCCCTCTTATGGGTATCAAAAACCCTTGCTCTGGGCTTAGTCCCTGATCATGATGTTCCTGAATAGTTGTGTTTGTGTTATGGGTTAGGTTGGGTGCATGCTGCTGGTTTTGGGAGCTTAAAGCTTTCTTCCACAAATGATCCAAACCCAAATTATGATCTTGATGTGATGGGTTTGATGGTCTCCAAGGTTTTGAAGAGGGTTGTGTGTTGGGTGGGCTGATTCTAAGAGATAGGTCTGGTTGTGGTGTAAAGAACTCCATTATCACTTGCAAAGCTTTCTACTTTTGTGTCTTTCTTGTTCTTGCTTCAATCTTGTAGGTTATGATCAAGTTTCTTGAGATGGGGTTGTGTTACTTTAATGGAGAAAGATGAAGTTGGAGATCAGTATTAAGTGAAGGGTACGGTTGTATATGGTATGCGAAGTGTGTGTCAAAATGACACTTGAAGAGACCAAGGGGGAGTGGGGGTTGGGGGAGGGGGGGGGGGGGGGGGGGTAGGTGGCCTTTATTTCTTTATGTGGACGTGGGGGTAGGAAAAGAAAGAGAGGAAAAAGATGTAAAAGGAAAAAAAGGTGAATAAGTTTGAGGCTTGATTCCTTTACCATCTTTAACTTTTTCTTCTTAATTTTTAGTTTTTGGTTTAAAATACAACTAAAAGAATTGCATCTAAAATCCGAAATCTAAGGGAATTGATGAGATAATTCAGTGCTTATTATTTTAAACCATTTTAATCTTTATCAGGAACAATATAAGACAACCAAATGAAGACCAAAATGATATATTTTTGTTTAATAAAATCCGTAAAACATATATCTTGATTATGACATAAGGTTACGATGAAAGATGTTGTAGGGTTACACATGTTGAAAAAAAAATTTTAAAAAATAATTTGTATATAAAATGCAAAAAAGTACATGAGTGTTTATGCATGTGTATATATATAAACTGGCAAGCTTATATACCTGCACTTGTATGTCATTGATATATAAAGGCCTATACTATCGGCACACCAAGGCTGCATATTTGCATACTTAGGGTTTTAATACGTAGCGTATAGAGATATACGCAACGTATAGGTTGCATAAAATTCAGCGTCTTGCCCAGCAATCATAGGCACAGACAACTAGGGTATATTGTTTGGTTATACGTTGTGTATAACTCTATACGCAGTGTATATAACCCATCAGAATTTTGTTTGGTTATTTTGGTGTATTTGTGTTATAAATTCTCACCCGGTTTCAACGTTAAATCGCTTAAAATATATAACCGTTAATATTATATACCGTTAAAATTTTTCAAAAAACATAGGCACAGACAACTAGGGTATATTGTTTGGTTATACGTTGTGTATAACTCTATACGCAGTGTATATAACCCATCAGAATTTTGTTTGGTTATTTTGGTGTATTTGTGTTATAAATTCTCACCCGGTTTCAACGTTAAATCGCTTAAAATATATAACCGTTAATATTATATACCGTTAAAATTTTTCAAAAAACGTATATACGGTTCAAATATATTATATTGTTATCGTTTAAATTAAATTATTGCACGTATAGTGTGGTTCAAATACTATAAACGTTTAAATATCACACCGTTAATTATTTTTAAATACTCTGTACGGATCCTGTTGCTGTTACTGATGCCATGCTGCAGCTGGAATAAAGTGTCGTGGAGGTAACCCCTCACGCTTTCGACGATCCTGCGCCTCCTCAACTAACCAATCCATTACATACGTCAGCGTGTCAACGTCGTGACGTAGCTACTAACATAGGTTGCGTATAACTCTATACGCAGCGTATGTCTGCATGATTTGACAGTGTACGAGGTTGACTGACTGGTCGTGTACGTACCCTGTACCTACGCTGCGTATAGCTCTATACGCAGTGTATAGGTGCCTTGTATACCGGTTTCGTATGGCTCTATACGCAGCGTATATCTGCATGATTTGACAGTGTACGAAGTTGACTGACTGGTCGTGTACAGACCCTGTAGCTACGTTACGTATAGCTCTAAATGTCTTTAATTAAACGTTTATTCATTTATATGTGACTAAACCAATTTATTCTAATAAACAACGAAAACTTTGTAGGTCATCATATATGAGTGATCCTAAAATGATTTCTTTTAAGACCAAACGTCATGGGCGTTTTTTCCCTCTTCCACGCCCAAAACGCCGACAGGGTGTGTTTTGTAGTTTTTGGTTCCCAGGCGTTTTTAAAAACACGCCCAAGCCCCATTTTATGGGCCAATAACTAGGGTTGTTCAAGATCGGATAATCCGGTTTTCGAATATCCGAAAATCGAATATCCGAAATTTCGGATAGTGAAATATTGACATCCGAACCCGAATCCGAAATTTCGGATATCCGATTTTCGGATATCCGAAATTTCGGATTCGGGTTCGGATATCTAATCGGATATCCGAATATCCAATTTTTTATTTAATTTTTATTTTTTAATATTTGGAACCAGATTTTTCGGATAGTTTCGGATATCCGAACATAAATGTCAGATATTTTTCGGATATTTCGGATATTTTGGATATTTTTCGGATACTTCGGATATTTTTCGGATATTTTTTCGGATATTTCGGATATTTTTCGGATACTTCGGATATTTTTCGGATACTTCAGATATTTTCGGATATTCGGATATCCGAAAAAAATAAAAATTAAATTTTCGGATATTTTCGGATAATCCGAATATCCGAAAATTCTCAAAATCACTATCCGAATCCGAATTTTTGGATTATCCGATTTTCGGATATCCGAAAATTCGGATATCCGAAAGTTCGGATATTTCGGATACGGGTTTTCGGATATTTCGGATTCGGTTTCGGATTCGGATTTTTTTGAACACCCTACCAATAACATCTAACCCTTTTCTTCTTTAGCCAATCAAAATTTTTCATGGTTTTTTTTTTATTTTTTTAATTCTTTACACCCCTTTTAATATAATGCTCATATCCCCACTACACCCATTTTAGAAAAACGTCCCATTGCTGACTGGGCTGCCACATGACGCAAAACGCCCAAGGGTGAGGCATTATTCACCCTAACGACTATGCATGGTCTAATAGAAAAATAGAAAGATTTGTAAGTCAACGTAAGAGTAAGTAATCATTATTGTTAGGTGGAACACCAATTAATTAAGGAAAGGAAGAAACATTAAACTCATCTATTTACCCTTTTAAAATTTAAAACTTGAAATGTTTTCCATCTTCAAGGATCGAACGACCAACAATTATCTCTTTCCTCCCACTTTTATCCATTACTGCCTCATTATACGTGAACATTCACCAAATGCAAATAATGCTTGAACTTTTCTATTGGTATTGTGAACATATATATGTTAGTCTCCATTGCTATTTTCTGAATGGAGTACATATATGCTTCAAAGTCATCATATTATGAATGAAATCAATATGACACTATCAACTTCCAATACATCATGAAGAAAATCAGCTTGACTCTAATACCCTTTGTCATCCTATGATATATTAGTAGTAGAAAAACTTAATGCACTCTGAATGTTATAATAAAAGAGTAGGTTTATCGATCTAGAGACCAAAACTCGCAACATGACTATATATATAGCCTACACATTCTTTTACCCCATTCATTGTATAATGTTCGACCAAAACTCGATACATTCCATAAATTCAAATAAATATTCAAATAAAACCACAAAATGATATGAAAAACCAATAAGTACTAAAATTCTTCAGTAAAAAACATCGAATATTAAAAATACGGTGAAAAGTACTAAATCCTACAAAGATTTATTACATGTCGATTCGGTTTGGTTATGGTGGGTATGGAAAAATGATAACCATAACCGACCCTCTATACATTTGGTTTTCAATAAAACTATAACCGACCCACCGGTTTTTTATTTGGCTCGGTTTTTCGGTTCGGTTTTGTTGGTTAATTCGATTATGGTTCGGTTAATTCGGTTTTTTGCACACCCCTAATTGATACTAATAACACAAGGTTGGATTGTATTAATGCATAAGGCGATATGGACATGGGGTGGGGTGGGGTGGGACGGGGGTGTTCCTTAAATCAACAATCTCATAAGGCACAAAGTTGGATTGTATTAGTGAATATGAAAATGTAGAATAACCATTTGTTTAATTTAATACTTGTGTGATTAGGAGGGTATAAAGTAATTTGACACAAAGTTGAAATAGCATATGTAAACAAATCTTGAATGGTGGGTAATGTCAAGATTAGCCTAAGCATTTAAAAGTACTAAAACTTGAAAAAGCAAACTTAGAGGAAATTTAAAAAAGTGATAGCAAGAGATACTTAAATCACGATTAGTGTAGTATGCAAGTATATGACTAATCCTGGATAATCTAATTTGAAAACAGTTATGTGGATATCATGTGATACTTAAAGGGCATATGAAATATATTTTTTTTTGGTTTATGGCGCCAATAAGTCTATTGGTGGTCTAGTTGGCTATGTAGACTAGATTATGATCGTGATATTATGAAATAAAAAAAGTAGAATGCTAATGTATACCATGTTCGGATGTACTATTAGTTGGAAAACGACACTTCAATCTATGGTTGTGAGTTTGAAGTGTCGTTTTCCAACTAATAGTACATCCGAACATGGTATACATTAGCATTCTACTTTTTTTATTTCATAATATCACGATCATAATCTAGTCTACATAGCCAACTAGACCACCAATAGACTTATTGGCGCCATAAACCAAAAAAAAAAAAATATTTCATATGCCCTTTAAGTATCACATGATATCCACATAACTGTTTTCAAATTAGATTATCCAGGATTAGTCATATACTTGCATACTACACTAATCGTGATTTAAGTATCTCTTGCTATCACTTTTTTAAATTTCCTCTAAGTTTGCTTTTTCAAGTTTTAGTACTTTTAAATGCTTAGGCTAATCTTGACATTACCCACCATTCAAGATTTGTTTACATATGCTATTTCAACTTTGTGTCAAATTACTTTATACCCTCCTAATCACACAAGTATTAAATTAAACAAATGGTTATTCTACATTTTCATATTCACTAATACAATCCAACTTTGTGCCTTATGAGATTGTTGATTTAAGGAACACCCCCGTCCCACCCCACCCCACCCCATGTCCATATCGCCTTATGCATTAATACAATCCAACCTTGTGTTATTAGTATCAATTAGGGGTGTGCAAAAAACCGAATTAACCGAACCATAATCGAATTAACCAACAAAACCGAACCGAAAAACCGAGCCAAATAAAAAACCGGTGGGTCGGTTATAGTTTTATTGAAAACCAAATGTATAGAGGGTCGGTTATGGTTATCATTTTTCCATACCCACCATAACCAAACCGAATCGACATGTAATAAATCTTTGTAGGATTTAGTACTTTTCACCGTATTTTTAATATTCGATGTTTTTTACTGAAGAATTTTAGTACTTATTGGTTTTTCATATCATTTTGTGGTTTTATTTGAATGTTTATTTGAATTTATGGAATGTATCATATCACTTTATTTGAATATTCGATAATAATTGATATTAATATTATAGATTATACGTATTTTTTAATACTATGTAATATACTAATATATACAAATATGCAAAAACAATTTATTCCATGCTAAACAAATTAAGTTATTTTTAGCTAAGCTAAATACACGGTTAACCACCCATAACCGACCCGTTATAACCATCAAAACTGAATAACCATAACCACCATAATCAATCGGTTATGGTTATGGTTATCCAATAACCGACATCGCGGTTATGGTTATGGTTTTTGATCAAAACCGACCCATGCATACCCCTAGTATCAATGATCTCATAAGGCAATATAGACGGGTGAGGTGAGGGTGTTACTAGTTTCAATGACCTCAATGGTTAGGTGACAATCAAAATTCATTATTATGTACCTTTAGTGTCTAGTAAGCTTATTTGTGTAGCATATCCACGTACGATAACCACATCCAAGTATTGTGTCTTATTTTTGAAGCTGTGTGCTTTGTAACTCAAAACACCAATTTAACATGTGGATTATATATTACATGCGACCTTTGTATAATTCATATGTTGTTCTTGCTAGTATATTGATTACTAATGATATCTGGTAATATTCGTTGAAATAATGAGTTTAGCATATTAATAATCTCGAAGGGGAAGATTTCAAATGTATTAAATTATTAACTTATAACGAAATAAGGACACCTATCAAGAGGATTAAGAGTAAATATGAGCAAGGTGTGACAACTAGCACTTTTCCACATATTCCATACAAGGTTAAACAGTAATTTGTGCATTAATGACTGTGTCTGATTTAATTAATGACATGAATGATTTTCTGAATGCTGTCATATGCATACATGTGCATACATGTGCATTACATGTTGCAAGATTATTTATCATTATTGCATGCAACACAATATAGTTCAATTAGTGCACGAAACAAAGTAAGCACAGTTATCAGACAAACTAGAAGTGCTGACGGGAGTTCAGTACTCAGACAGACATGAAATTAAGACACAAAATGAGCCCGAAACCAAGGGTTACACTAGTATAGTGTGTAGGAAAGTAGGAAACATAAAACTGCCTTCCGAGTGATAGTTGAAGTGTCGGAAAGTGCCCGAAACACACTAAAACTGCAGAATTCTGCAGAAAACACCAAAACTCAGCAATTTTCAGCTTCTTAACAACAAAATATAATGCAGAATTATGGTTTAATGATCCATAATACCTTCCTAAGTGTCAAAAATTAAAACTGTCTTAAAAGACTACATAAAACACACTAAACTGCGTAATTTAGCACCTTAACGAACCGGTAACCAACCGAACAACCGGACACTACCCGAAACACCAAATTTTCACCAGAAGCATTGTTTAGTGTTACGAAGCTAGTTATGGTCATCGAACATCATAACACACCCTAAAAACCCTAAACACATAAAACACTAACTAATACCATTTCTTTCCAACCAAATTACCTAACTAATATTTGAAACCAAACTCATACCCCCCCCCCCTCTAATTACGGTCCAACATAGGGACCCACTTGATGATTTCTTTTAAATACTTTAGTAGATATGTTGGATGGATAAAGAACATAGTGACCAATGTTTAATCTTTTTGTTGGAAGAAACTTTTATAAACACCACAAGACTAAACTCACTTCATTCATCACCAACTTCACCACACCATCTTCTCTCCTTCCCCCCTTTGTTCTCGGCTCCAACACACCACACATCAACCACCATTTTCATTCCATTAACAACCAATCCAAGGTGATTCAGGGGTGCTAGGAGCTAAGTTAAGAAGCTTGAAGGCATTGGAACTTGAAGGACCACCTCCTAGAGCTTTTATCCACCTTGTTCATCATCTTCTTCAGCTTTGATTCTTCCATAGCCCTTGTGCTAGTAGTAAGCTCTTCATAACTTGATTTTACTTCTCATTTTGATGGTTAAAAGATTATGTAAGTGGTTAATCATAAGAATAAAAAAGAAACAAGAAGATGATCTTTAACATAAAGCTAAATAACATAAGAATCTAAGTTGTTTTAGTGTATGTGTGATACTTGATGATTGATTTATTGTGTTTATGATGTTAATCATCATAAGAAGCTTGCTAGATTGTGATTAAACACATGATCTAGCAAGTATGAGGATGAATCTTGTGAAAATCAAAATGATCATCCTTTATGTGGAACATGAACTTGAAAATGAAGTTGTTTTTGTGTATGATGATGAATGATACATGTTATAAGTCTTGTAAATGGATAATTACAAAAATAATTTTCTCAAGAAACCAAAGTTATTTACAAGATTTACATAATCATGATTTTTAAAGAAACTAATCATGTTTTAAGTGTTAAATCAAAGCTAGAAACATAAGTTATTATTAGGATATCAATCTAGTAAGATAAGTTATTATTACGCTTGTGAGTAGAATAATATTTTTTCTTTAGAGGGCCCCTATTTTAAAATTCGCTTAGGGTCTCCAAAAAAGCTTGGGCCGACCCTGGTGTATATATATATTAATTGGCAAGCTTATATATACCTGCATTTGTATGTCACTAATATATAAAGAGGAAGTGTAGAATATAAATCCCCTAATCATACATTACGTGCGCGTTCATAATAGCCCTACACGTGTCCCTGATTCAGTTTTCCTACATAAGGGTATATCAGACAATTCATTCAATCAGTAGAGGGAAAATTAGACAATTCCTTCAATTAGCAGATGACGTGTTCGTTACACCACTATCCCGGTAATTATGAATCGTATCAGTTTCAGATATTCATAATTTTTAAAACTATACATTACGGTTTTCATTTCTACGTGATTAGGGTTTAATCGATTGTTGTTTTCAATGGATCCACAGAGCAACACCGGACAAAACACAGATGTTGATTTTGAAGATGTTGAACTAGTCAGTAAGCATGGTGGTGACCAGAGAGTTACGATTGAGGAAGTTAGAAATCCCATTTTTGCAAATGTTGTAACTGAGGGTTCCAATAGAAATTAATTTCGCATGTTATTATTTAAACAAATCGCATGTTATACAATTTCACATGTTTATAATGTCACATGTTATACAATTTAGCATGTTATACAATTTAGCATGTTATACAATGTAGCGTGTTATACAATTTAACATGTTATACAATTTAGCATGTTATACCATGTAGCGTGTTATACAATTTAGCATGTTATACAATTTAGCATGTTATACAATTTCATGTTATACATTTTCGCATGTTATACAATTTCACATGTTATACAAGTTCATGTTATACATTTTCGCATGTTATACAATTTAGCATGTTATACAATTTAGCATATTATACAATGTAGCATGTTATACAATTTAGCATGTTATACAATGTAGCATATTATACAATGTAGCATGTTATACAGTTTAGCATGTTATACAATTTAGCTTATACAATTTAATGTTTACATTTTCACATGTTGTTATGGAAGCCCAAATTCGCATGTTAGTTACAAATTCGCATGTATACATTTTGTACGTTAGTTGCAAGTATTCGCAAGTTCGATTGTGGTTGGTCATTGTTTTTCTTGCTCTGTTGCTCTGCTGTTTCAGTTTTCATAATCGTCGGATGAACAATCGATTGGATGAAATCGCACCGGCAGACGTCGATTGCAGAAGAGTCGGTTGGAGAAGAAGAAGATACCGAACGAAATTACCGGGATTTTGATAGAGGAATTGTCAATTTTATCCTTCGCGGTTAGTTTTATGTATATTAATTTGATTAATTTAATTATAAAAATTAATTTCACAGCGTTCAATAGATAGAAGATCGGACGGCTGGGCTTATCGCGTATATAATATAGGATAAGAGGTATTGTACGTTAACCGGCCTCAATATATAAATGTCTTTAACTGAACATTTATTCATTTATATGTGACAAAGCCGAATTCTAATAAACATCGAAAACTTTGTAAGTCATCATATGATTGAACTAAAATGATTTCTTTTAATAGAAAAATAAAAAGATTTGTAAGTCCTCATAAGAGTAAGTAATCATTATTGTTAGGTGGAACACCAATTAACTAAGGAAAGGAAGAAACATTAAACTCATCTATTTACCCTTATAAAATTTAAAACTTGAAATGTTTTCCATCTTCAAGGATCGAACGACTAACAATTATCTCTTTCCTCCCACTTTTATCCATTACTGCCTCATTATATGTGAATATTCACCAAATGCAAATAATGCTTGAACTTTTCTATTGTTACTGTAAACATATATATGTTAGTCTCCATTGTTATTTTCTGAATGGAGTACATATATGATATATGCTTCCAAGTCATCATATTATGAATAAAATCAATATGACACTATCAACTTCCAATACATCATGAAGAAAATCAGCTTAATTAAGACCAATATCCTTTATCATCCTATGATATATAGTATTAGAGAAACTTAATGCACTCTGAATGTTACAATAAAAGAGTAGGTTTATCGATCTAGAGACCAAAATTCTCAACATGGCAATATATATAGCCTACACATCCTTTTACCCCATTCATTGTATAAGGCTTCAATTATCGACAAGACAACCATAGATTGAAGTGTCATTTTCCAACTAATAGCACATTCGAACAAGGTATATATTAGCATTCTAGTTATCTTCATTTCTATTATGGGTGGTTTTTTGAACCCATATCCCGAATTATATCCTGACTTTGTTATCTTTAATTATGACTAGCATACCAGATCAGGATATTGGTAACATCCTGATATAGTATCCTGACAGTTACTAATTAATCACATGCAGGTTAAGGTAGCAAGCTCATAACGTTCAAGATGGACTTGTTCTCCTGAAGACTCGGTCAATTCCGTTGAGAGAAGAACGTTGAAGCCGGAAGAAAGGGTCTCCAACGTTCTATAAGGAATATTTGAAGCATCCCAAGATTATAGGATAGTTAGTTATTTCTGTTTACTATAAATAGGAGTTGTACGGATCGATAGAGACACACGATTTCCACTCACTCTTTTGCTCTCTTAACAGCTACAATCACTCGCAATCACATTCACCAACACTCACACTTGAAATTCATTGTAACACTTAGCTGATCCGTACAATATCCTGCACTGTATCCTGAATTTTGAAGAAATACGAAGAACTAGGCAGCTGTGATTGTCAGCTCCCGAGGTTTTATGCCGGAGATCTAGATTGATCAACGGCTTTCCTCGTACATCTCGTGTCACCCTTTACATTTCTGCTCATTGTTTGATTGTTGATATAGCTTAATATCCTGAGCTATTTCCTGGAAATTGTTTTTGCAAACAACTAAATCAACATATTTTTTACCAACACATCTAGCACACTACCTCACAAAACTAATTTGATCACTTAAATACTTCGATAATTTTTTACGAAAACAATTTCATAATATCACCGTCAAAATCTAGTCTACATAGCCAACTAGACCACCAATAGACTTATTGGTGCCATAAAAAAAAACATTTCATATTCCCTTTAAGTATTACATGATATCCACATAACTGTTTTCAAATTAGATTATCTAGGATTAGTCATATACTTGCATACTACACTAATCGTGGATTAAGTATCTCTTGCTATCACATTTTCAAATTTCCTCTAAGTTTGCTTTTTCAAGTTTTAGTACTTTTACATGCTTAGGTTAATCTTGACATTACCTACCATTCAAAATCTGTCTACATATGCTATTACAACTTTGTGTCAAATTACTTTACACCCTCGTAATCACACAAGTATTAAATTAAACAAATAGTTATTCTACATTTTCGTATGCACTAATACAATCTAACTTTGTGCCTTATGAGATCATTGATTTAAGGAACACCCCCACACTACCCCACCCCATGTCCATATTATCTTATGCATTAATACAATCCAACCTTGTGTTATTGGTATCAATGATCTCAAAAGGCAATATGGACGGGTGAGGTGAGTGTGTTACTAGTATCAATGACCTCAATGGTTATATGACAACCAAAATTCAATATTATGCACCTTTAGTGTCTAGTAAGCTTATTTGTGTAGCATATCCACTTACAATAACCACATCCAAGTATTATGTCTTATTATTTAGGCTGTGTGCTTTGTAACTCAAAACACCAATTTAACATATGGATTATATATTACATGTGACCTTTGTATAATTCATATGTTGTTCTTGCTAGTATATTGATTAACTAATGATATCTAGTAATACTAGATGAAATAATGAGTTTAGCATATTAATAATCTTGAAGGGGAAGATTTCAGATGTATTAAATTGTTAAGTTATATCGAGATAAGGACACCTATCAAGAGGATTAAGAGTAAATATGAGCAAGGGACACCCCTTGCTTCTAATAACTTTCGACCATACATGCTTAGTTGGACATGGAGCACACTTCTACAAGATGATGCTAAACTCAATTTATCTGGAACTACATGCATGGGCGTCTAGAGGATTGTGGAAGGTGGGTGACTGTATAGGGGTTATGTTCTAGATCCGGGGGGGGGGGGGGGGTTCTCTCTCATTAGATACCATAGATAAATTAGCATAAAAAAAGTTATAAAGTTAGTAGTAATTTTATATTATAGAGGGGGCCAAATAAGTCAATAATCATTTAATCATTTACCATTACTCCATTAACTAACTAATCATTTATATAATGTATTTTAAAGGGCTCACTTCTAGTTGTTCTTATGAATTTTGTTTATATACACAAGTTTCTATTTTAAGCATATGGTGTTGAGCATTGATTTCGATACCATATTAGTATTGTACTGAACTGGTACCGACAGAATTATATCAATATTGGTATCCATTATTAGGGGCTTTCGGTATTAGGTACTAACTGGTATATGTACTCTTAATTTCGGTACTCCTGAATTAATATTTGTAGAATTTGAAGAGTTTTATTTAGTAACTCCATCTTTGATAAACATATCGATCTCCAATACTTATCCTAATAATCTAATTTACATTTTTTCTTGTTTATGAAAGTTACATGTCTCTGCCATGGCCGTTTGTTTGGCTTTATGATTTTAACTTCCAACAATCATCTCTTTCCTCCTACTTTTATCCATTACTACCTCATTATATGTGAACATTCACCAAATGCAAATAATGCTTGAACTTTTCTATTAGTATTGTAAACATATATATGTTAGTCTCCATTGTTATTTTCTAAATGGAGTATGTATATGCTTCCAAGTCATCATATTACGAATGAAATCAATATGACACTATCAACTTCCAGTAAATCATGAAGAAAATCAGCTTGACACCAATATCCTTTGTCATCCTATGATATATTAGTATTAGAAAAACTTAATGCACTCTGAATGTCATAATAAAAGACTAGTTTTATCGATTTAGAGACCAAAACTCTCAACATGGCTTCAATTATTGACAAGACAACCATAGATTGAAATGTCGTTTTCCAACTAATAGCACATTCTAACAAGGTATATATTAGTGTTTTGGTAAAAAATCAGTTTAAGGATGATGTAATCAAAATTTAGATTGTGAGGTAGAGTGCTAATGTATTAAATAATAACAAGGAACCTTGATCCTCAGACTTCATGCACCATTTGTTAAGGATCAATGATTGTTGGATCGTGTACGTGACCCTGAAAGTCAGTTAAGGTAGTTCAACATCGATTACTAAGGCGGAATCAAAGTAAACAACGTCCAAAACAACTTGTATCCTTTAATCTTTCTTTTCTGATTGATTTACGTGCTTGTACAATGTTTTCTGATACAAATCCGGCAGCACTTCGTTTCACATACAACTGTTCCACCCGTTCCGTACCGTTCCGTTTGAAATGTGACTAACACACTCCTATATATAGACAATGAGAACCTTCTGTTTGAATCTTAACATAATGGTTCAAACGGAACCCTATATCTCAAACGACCTGTTCAAACGGAACCCTCATATTTCAAATGGAACCCTTCTATTTCAAACGGAACCCTCTTTAATTACTTCCTAAATCAACACTAAACCCTAATTTGACTTTTAAGTTCCAATCTTGACTTTCTTGATATAAGACTTGATGAAGATGCAGTCAACAGACATTCTTGTGCATCAACAGACTCCCCCTTGGATGTTGACGTAGTCTTCAGATCCTGAGTCTTCAATCTTAGTCTTTTCTCTAACTCTGTCTTTTCATCATAAGCACTCTATCTTCACACTCCCATATACTGTTGATCCAGACTCCCCCTTTCACAGACTCCCCCTCTCGATATGCTAGAATCTGAGAAATCTGGTTCAAGCTTTGACAATTTGCTTCCATTGGGAATAATGAAGACCAAATCTGTTACTCAACCAACAAACATTACAATTCTATTTTTCAAACATAACCCACAAACTTAATCAGATTTAACAATCCACTCAAGTATTCAGGTCCAAGTTAATGACCCTGATTACTTGATTAATCTACCAAGTCCAAATTAATGACCTTGGTTGATCATTTGACGAAACAAAACTGATTTTAAAAAAACAACAATTTCAAACATTTTCTAAAAATAACAAGTATCAAGTTAATGAACTTGTTTTTGATTTTTCAAACAATTTAAACTTCTTCAAAGATAAGCTCTCCTCATTTTTCAGTCCAGAATCTCCTGCATCTGCTTCAAACATCTGAGAATCCAACAATCAACTCTGCACTTTGGTTTGTCAGAAAAATAAAGCAAAAATAAAATCTTTTTGGATTTTATCAAAGTGTTCTAAACTAAGAAATGAAATACAGAAAACTTAAATTGCAGAAAGTAAACAAAGTAAACTAATTACAAACATATTTTTGGCGAGTGTGTCAGGGAATCATATCAGCTTTTCAGACAAAACACAAGTACCGTTAAGCTTCATTACATACTCAGATTTAAACAATTCACCTCGATTGTCGATATACTGATCCATCTTAAATTCTCACACAAATTTCAATTTACTCAGGATACGATTTAGATGAATTAAGAACTTAGATCATTCATGTGTCCCACCTCTTGAATATACTCCCGTATCCAGAATCTCAATAATCAGTCTTACAGGTGAGTATACTACAATGATATCTGTATATAATTTAGGTATGCGAGGGCCGAGGGATCTCAGGTCGATACTTCCGTATACGCAGAGAGATATCAGCTTCGACTTTTCGGTGTGTCCCCTTTAGAGGATCTTTTTGCTTACAACAGCAGCATTTATCAATTTTATTGTTTCAGCATGCGGAGGGTTTAATGCTGTGTTTCAAGCATTGCAGCAAGTATTAGCCAAGGACTAGGTCAGAACTACCGTTCAGCAGAAGTCCCGGAATAATACCCCAGACATCATTAAGTATAAAAACCTAGTATATCAGATTAAGAGACCTTTCAAACGAGATTTCAGGGGTTACCTATATATCCAAGTAGTGTTCCCCACGAATTCACAAGTTTGAATTTAGGTTTATATCCCGAATAAATCTACTAAATGTGTGAAAACCTATCGACACATCATCAGTGAGATTGTTTAACTCTTTTATACTTTTCAAATCTTTAGCATACTGTAATCGTCTAGCTGATGTACTATCATTTTCCCTATATACACAAACTCTTTTTCAGATTTTATCATGTTTTTGTATTTTTGCATTTTTTACTGTTTTTGTATTTTCTAAAAATAAACTATGTACAAACATCTACTCCCCCTAAATACCAAAACAAGTAAAAATTCGACAAACCATTGCAGATTGTTTCTCGTCTTCATCCGCAACAGTACTCTCATCAACGCCAACTATGCCATCCGACACCGACAGAAGCTTCATACCATTCAGTTTTAACAAATATTTAAACCGATTTTTATCAAAAGCTTTGGTATGTAAATCAGCTTTCTGTTCGTCAGTGTGGATTTTCTCAATTCGTATCAACTTTTTCTCAAAGCAATCATGAATAAAGTGATGACGAATTTCTATGTGTTTAGTTTTAGCGTGATGTACTGGATTCTTAGTTATATTTATTGCGGCCTCATTATCAACAAAAAGAGGTGTGTTAAGAAACTGCAAACCGTAGTCGCGCATCTGTTGCTGTATCCACAAGATCTGAGAGCAGCAACTGCTAGCAGAAACATACTCCGCTTCACAAGTAGATAACGCCACAGACGTTTGTTTCTTACACTGCCAGGTAACCAATCTAGGACCAAAGAACTGGCATCCTGCAGTTGTTGATTTTGAATTGACTTTGCAGCATCCGAAATCCGAATCGGAATACCCTTCGAGCGTAAATTCGCCTTTCCTAGGATACCACAACCCCAATGAAGGAGTTCCTGTCAGGTAGCGCAATATCCTCTTCACAATGATCATATGCGATGCTCTCGGGTTAGACTGAAATCTTGCTGCGAGGCACGTTGGGTACATGATATCAGGACGTGAAGCAGTTAGGTACATTAAAGAACCTATCATGGAACGGTAAAATGTTTCATCAGCCCTGTCTCCGGTGAGATCTGGGTGAATCCCATGATTTGTTGCAAGTGGGGTAGCAGCTGGAGTAGAACTTGACATCCCAAATTTCTCTAGAATATCATGAACATACTTTGACTGATGAATGAAAATTCCCTCAGGAAGTTGTTCAACTTGTAAACACAGAAAGAATTTCATCTCCCCCATTGATGACATTTCAAACTTTTGCTTCATCACTGATTCAAAATCTTTGCATAGATTTTCATTTGTCGACCCAAAGATTATATCGTCCACATAAATCTGAACTATCAGAAGATGACCATCGACCTCTTTAGTGAAGAGAGTGGCATCCACTTTTCCACGAATGAACTTGTTGGCTAGTAGGTGTTGAGACAAAGTCTCGTACCAAGCTCTCGGGGCCTGATGTAAACCATACAGCGCTTTGTCCAATAAGTAGACCTTGTTTTTGTGGATTGGATCGGTAAAGCCCGGTGGCTGACCGACATAAACCTCCTCTTTAACCTTCCCATAAAGAAACGCCGATTTAACATCTAACTGATAAACTTTGAAGTTCTTCCAAGACGCAAATGCTAGGAAAATTCTGATAGCCTCTAGTCGTGCAACAGGAGCATAGACTTCGGTAAAATCAATTCCCTCCTGTTGACTAAATCCCTGAACAACGAGTCGAGCTTTGTTCCTTACGACAACTCCTCTATCGTCCCTCTTACACTTGAACACCCACTTGGTGTTAATCTTTCTCTGACCATCCGGCAAATCAACTAACTTCCACACTCCCAATTTCTCGAATTGACTAAGTTCCTCCTGCATAGCATTGACCCAAGAGTCTTCAGTAAGCGCCTCTTTGTAAGTTCTTGGCTCAACCTGCGAGATAAAACAACTTAATGAGAATTCAGTTTGCAAAGGAGCAACTTTTGTATAAAAACATGTAAGCCCTTTATCAATCTGATTTCGAGTGTGAACGCCTGTCTGCAATTCTCCTATAATCAACTCCTCTGGATGATATGAAAAAGTTCGCGGCATCACTTCACTTTGAACATCTACATTTCCCTCCAGATTAGTAACATTCTGTTCTGCATCTTGTTCACCAACTTGGTTTGTTTGACTTGAAATCTGAATTTGCTCCCCCTCAGAATCTGAATCACCATGATCAAAGACTGGCATATTTTCAGCTTCTAGATTATCATTCTGAACCGACTGATTATCCTGAGCAACTTCATTCTGTTGGACATCATCATGTTCACCAGCATTACTTGGACCTGCTTCATCATCATTTGAAGTTTCCCGTGATCTCCTCGAATACTCAGCTGGGAATCTTAACTGTGACTCATATTCACGCAAAATATCCAACTCATCAAAGAAATCTTCATCATCCTCTGATTCTTCTCTCATGTCAAACGAATCCCAAAGTTTGTCATAATGATAACGCCATGAATCACCAGGATTCTGCGGCGGCATAGTATAACCTTGACATTCAACATTTGCAGCTTCAATAATCCGCTTCTCACTTGGAACGAAGACACGTCTCAACGGATTTGAATAACCAACAAATATTCCCTCAATGCTCTTCGGACCAAACTTTCCATGAGGCTCTATAACCGTACAAGGTGACCCGAACGGTTCTAGATACTTCAAATTCGGTTTGCGGTTATTGATTAGCTCAAAACATGTTTTGTTGAACTTCTTGACAGTGAGAACCCTGTTGAGCGTATAGCATGCGGCAGAAACAGCTTCAGCCCAAAAATTAATCGGTAACTTTGAATCTGCGAGCATAGTTCTAGCCGTCTCGATTAGCGTCCGGTTTTTGCGTTCTGCGACTCCATTCTGCTGTGGAGTGTACGGAGCACTAAACTCATGCAAAATACCTCTTTCATCACAAAATTCTTCCATCTTGCTGTTCTTGAATTCAGTACCATTATCACTTCTAATTCTCATGATACGCCTTTGGTACAGATTCTCAATCTTCCTGAACAGACCCATCAAACTATCAAATGTTTCATCTTCAAGAAAGAAACCCACGAAAATCTGGAATAATCATCAGTAACGACCAAACAATAGTAATCTCCTGTAATACTTTTGACATTCACAGGACCAAACAAATCCATGTGAAGTCTTTCCAGCGGTCTCGAAACTGAATTGACTTGCTTTATAGGGTGTGACTTTTTCTTCTGCTTGCCTTTGATGCAGCTAATGCACTCCCCTTCCAGATGAAAACCTTTGATATTAACTCCCAATACCAAATCATTGTGCACCAAGTGATTCATCTTCCTTAGGTGAATATGCCCCATCTTTCGGTGCCACAATCTCGATTCTTTCTCAGTTGCTCTAGACACAAAACAATGTGCTTGACCAGTAGTTGTAGTTGCTACAGACATATCTAACACATATAAATCATTCACTCTAGGTGCCCTCATAATAATCCATTCTTCAGGAACAACAAAACCAGGTTTCAAAATCAAACAGTCTTTATCAGTGAAGTGAGTAGTATACTGATTGTCACAAATCTGCGAGATACTAAGCAGATTGTTCTCCAGCTCAGTGATGTAGTTAACTCTCTCAAACGTTACAATCCCATTGGATAACGTTCCTTCACCAACAATTCTACCACCTTCATGACCAGCAAATCCCACATAACCACCATTTATATTCCTCACATCATATAGCAATGCAGTTTTTCCTGTCATATGTCGAGATGCGCCACTATCCATGATCCATCTTGAAATGGCTCTTGGAAGATCCTGCACATACCACAAGTTGATTTTAAAACATTTCAATAAAGATGCCGATTCATGCTTCGCGATCCAAGAAGCTCCGGCAATTCAAACTGCTTATTCGAACATGGTGTCCACCCAGGCCTCATCAGCCTTAGGTGTAACCTTGACTCTCGCAATTTGAATTTTGAAATTTTCAGCCTTCAAAGGTGGAAAATTTGCATCATAATCAACCGAAATTGATTCTTCAGCCTTTTTCACTTCAGAAGTTGAAATTTTCATTTCAGTTTTTGGTTTCCAAACTTGTTGAGATAATGCAACCCTCTTGTAAAATTTGTCATTTTTAGTTACAACTTTCTTTACGGGTTCATTTTTCAATTTAATATTGTCATTTTTCACACTCTTTTTCTCAACAACGATTTGTGCTTTACCCTTCACATCAACTTTACCCTTTTGAATCTTCACATTTTCAGTCTTAGGCTTCGCATTGGTACACTTTCGTGCAATGTGACCAACTTGATTACATCTGAAACATGTACGAGTATCAACAACTCGACTTGTGCCTTCAGACTGATAATGTGAAGCTCTTTTCTCAAAGAACTCTTTATTTGATTTTGAAAAAATTTCATTTTCCTCATCAGAACGTGAACTGTTCACAAACACCTTCTTTTCAGCAAACCTTTTGTTTTGAAAACTCTTTTTCTGATAACTATTACCACCCCGATAACCACCCGACCAATTGTTTCTATTGTTATTATAAAAACGTGGTGGAACAACAGGCTTTTTGTAATAAGCTTTATCTTTCTCAAAATTCATTTGCCTTTTTGTTTGACACAAACTGTTCACTTCTGACAACTCAACTTCAACCAATTTGAAAACATTTGTCAACTTTTTCACATTAACATTCTCAATTGGAAACTCAGAATCCGAATACAACTTATCAGATCCAGCCATCTTGTACATCACAAGACCCGGTTCATCACTTAAGTTGTTTTTGGACTTTGATTTCTGAATGTATTTGTCCAAGAAACACCCATCATCTTCAGCTGAATCACTATTCAAAACACTTTCCGCTGTGCTCTTAACAATCTCTGTCTGAACACTATCATCAGATGATGTAGAAAAAGTAACATCAATGTTCTCCGGAAGTATAACTTCTTTTTCTTCCTCAATTTCAATCAACCCAGACTGCTTTTTAGTGTAATTATGAAGAACAGGTGGTGGTACTTGATGAAAACCCACCCCAGTTCCATCAGAATACACATCTTCGCCCGCTTTATCTTTCCCGATGGGTTTGGGAATGATATGTTGCAAAACAAAGCTTGCGGAGCTGTAACTGTTAAGCTTCAACTGGATTCGCTCGTTTTCGATTACAGCCTCTTGAACTTTAAGTTTCAATTTAGCGATTTCATCCAGTTGTTTATTGATTGATTCTTCTTTAACTCTAAGCACTGCTTTTAAATGTTCATTTTCTTTAAAAGTTTTACCATTTCGATCATCACAATCTTTCATTGTGCTTTTGAGTTTTTCAAATTTTTCAGAAATCTGACGGTTTTCAAGAATCAACTTTTCATTTTCTTGTTTAATTTTGTCATGATCAATTTTATCAGTTTCAATTTGAGTAGTTAATTCTCTTATCCGTTCAGTTGAAGCTTTAACTGTTTTGTCACGACCAAGAATCTGATTCTCAACGTTTCTGACCTTTGCTGTCAGATCTTTAATTTTCTCACCGTTGAGATACGTGACAGTATTACAAAATTTGCACTCTTTGTTGCAATTTTTGCAATCAGCATTTCCTTCGATCTTTTTACCTGACGCATTTGTTGACACATCTGAACTGACCTGGCTTTTTTACTCAGACACGGAGTTAGAGTCTACCTCAAGTGCTTTGGCAGCCAGCACTTTGTCAGCCATTTTTCCCAGATTCTCTGCAATCAACTCCTTCGTAGTATCGATAACTCCAGTATCAATCTTCTTGGATTCTTTTCCTTCTATCTCTTTTCTCTCTTTCTCCTCTTCAAACATTTTCGAAGTTGGAGTTCCCCACCATTTGTGTTGCCAATACTCATCATTTTCTTTCATTTCCTTGATTAAGACTTCCAGATCAAGAGTTTTATGATCGATTGCAATATTTCCATACTCATCAAGATAACACTCTCTGTCTGGATCCCATATTTTGGCTCTTTTTGCTTCCAAATAGATACTAGAAAGTCTAGTAATTTTATTTTCCGAAATCATTTTTCTGTATCTATACTTCTGCTCTTCAGTTCTCTCATCTTTCCATGGAATAGGTTCATTTTTCGCCATGAATGCGTAACCAACCGCATCTTCTTCTGGTAGAACCTCTTGACTCCAATCATATCCCTCATCATCATAAATCACTGCAAGAGCTCTAGATTTCTCTCTGTTGTCTTCAACCTGCTTCAATCTAGGTGGCTCGGATTTATTCTGGTGATAAATCGCCTTCTTGTAGTAATCATCTCTGAAAGGATTCTCCGACTCATCAACATAAGCATTTCGGCATTCTCTCTTAAAGTGACCCTTCTGCTTACATTTGAAATATGTCACTTTGGATTTATCGAATCCCAGCTTAGTAGAAGCACCACCAATTGTTTTTCTGCCAGTAATTTCCATAAATCTTTGTGCACGACGAACAGCACTTGCCATAGCCCAACGAATATCGATCGGTTCCATTTCCTCCGGATCAATCTGATCGTAATCTTCTTTTGTCAGATTTGTATTGCCAATCTTCCCAGCTACCAATCCTTCATACGATTCCAACACCGATGCTAGGAAAATCATTTGCTGCTTGGCCGATTCTTCATCAAAATTATGAGCATTCTTCAAATCTATCGCGATGTTGCATTGAAAACGATTCTTTGCATCAGAATGACTTGCAGATGATGAAGATCCACTGTGATAACCACTATGACTTCCACTGCTTTGACCACTTTGACTTTCTTTGCCGGCTGTCGACACATTTTCAGCAGAAAAAGCAGTTTTTGGTGAAGTTGCTTTTGGCATCATGCTTTTTGGATAGTATAGATCCAGATTCTGTTGATAAGATGAATGATTAACTTTGTACGTCTTCTTCAACTCCAGCTCATGACTTTCAAGTCTCTCAATCACCAAATCTGGTTTCAACAATTCAGAAGGAATAGTGTTCTTAAGCATGAGAGCATAATATCTCCACTCCATCTCGTCTGGCAACGAATCGAACAACTTGTCTACTTGCTCATCATCAGAATACTTAATTCCATGTCTAACTAACTCCAGCTTCAAGTGCCCAAATCTCTCGATCATTTTTGACACTGATTCATTCTTTAAGCATCCAAACATATCAAACTCTTTCCTAAGTAGTTTTATTTTATTTTTCTTGATTTCTTCACTACCTATACATTTCTTTTCTAACTTTGCCCAAAGATCTTTAGCATTTGAATATTCTATCAATGAGATGATATCCTCCCGAACAGACTGAAATAACAACGCCACACATTTTTGTTCGGCTACGAATGATTCAATCTCATCAGATGCTGTTAAAACTTCCCCATTCTTGTTTCCTTGATCATAACCATTCTTCAGAATTTTCCAACTTGGAAACGCGAATGCCATCATCCAATCTTCAAACTTTCTGGACCAACGACTGTACTCCTCAATAGCCATTAGCTTTGGAGGTTTATTGAACGTTCCGAAGGCACTTTCCGATTCCCAAGCTTCCTTTTTCTTCTCTTTTGGTGGATTCTCATTCACATTGCTTGATGAAGTATCTTTGTTTCCGGAATCTCCAGCGAACGCGTACATGTCGCTAAACGGGTTTAAGAAAATATCATCCATTGTGAACGTACCTGTAAAATCAGACAACACTTAGAAAAATTTTGGTTTTGGAAAATATCAGATTCAAACAAAACTTGTTCAAACGGGATGGTTCAAACAATTTTTCAAACGAACTAGTTGTTTTCAAACGGAATGGACTGTTCCGTTTGAAATAACAATAGTTTCAAACGATGGCTGTTCAAACGACAATAGTTTCAAACGATCAATTTCAAACGATCAAATTCAAACGACAACTATTCAAACGACAACATTTCAAACGACAAACATTTCAAACGATCAGTTCAAACGGTCAGTTAGTTTTCAAACGATATGTCCGATTTCAAACGATATGTGTTAATTTCAAACGGTGACGTCAGCAATTCGCGAAACTTTTCAAACGGTATGAATGATTTCGATCGGTTTTAGGTCGAATTTTGGTTTCAAAATTTCAAGGATTAGTTAATAGTGAAATTCGTTTGCTATGTGAACGTTTCAAGCCATTTTTAACCGTGACAACTAGTTTAAATCAGAAAAGAAAGGTAGAAGTGAGATAATCCGATGATTTCAAGCTGTATTCGGTATGAACTCCTCGTCCTGAGCTCTGATACCACTTGTTGGATCGTGTACGTGACCCTGAAAGTCAGTTAAGGTAGTTCAACATCGATTACTAAGGCGGAATCAAAGTAAACAACGTCCAAAACAACTTGTATCCTTTAATCTTTCTTTTCTGATTGATTTACGTGCTTGTACAATGTTTTCTGATACAAATCCGGCAGCACTTCGTTTCACATACAACTGTTCCACCCGTTCCGTACCGTTCCGTTTGAAATGTGACTAACACACTCCTATATATAGACAATGAGAACCTTCCGTTTGAATCTTAACATAATGGTTCAAACGGAACCCTATATCTCAAACGACCTGTTCAAACGGAACCCTCATATTTCAAACGGAACCCTTCTATTTCAAACGGAACCCTCTTTAATTACTTCCTAAATCAACACTAAACCCTAATTTGACTTTTAAGTTCCAATCTTGACTTTCTTGATATAAGACTTGATGAAGATGCAGTCAACAGACATTCTTGTGCATCAACAATGATCCAGGCCAGATCTAAGGATATGTGATCCATAGTATTAAAAATTCATCCCCTAACAATTTCCCCCAAATATGACGGATATTAGACTAACTTTATCTTCCATATTTCCGTTATAATCGAACTAGCCGTTACACAAGGAACTAGCCGTTACAGACTGATTACATCACTGATGCGATAACCTGCAACCATCATTGCGATATATAGGGACTAGATATAGTTTGAAAAACTATTTAAGATCAAGAACTTCCATTTTGAAACCCATTCCATAAGCTTTATAAGGTATTCTCTCTTCTTCTATCCCTTTATCTTTTGTATTGTTCTTCTTCTTCAATCAATCAATGACAAGATGGTTACTCGATCTTTTCCAAAGAAAGTTCTGGATCTCAATGGTTCACCACAGAGCCAAAACCTCTTGAAGAATCCTTCCACCTAGTTATGCAGATTCACTGATCTAGAGATTGATCGGTATTACACCTGTTTCCCTCCGGAAACAATTTTTCGTCCTTTCGATTCATCGACCAAAAGTGATTCTGTCTCACCCATTTGGGTGTGCTTTCTTGACATACATTTCCAGATAGATTACACACATCCATTCCCTGAATTCACCCAACGGTTCTTCACCCAAACTGGTTTGTGCTACATTCCAGCAATGCCCATGTTGTGGAGGGTATTGGACCTTAGAATAGATCATTAGCGATGAAGGATTAGACTTCAATCTTTCTGAACTCTCACACCTATACGCCCTTGTGTCTCATGGATCCCACTGGTTCTTGTTCAAGGCCAAGCCCCATCAGCCACTCCCAATCCTTAAGACCACCAAAAATGGCACCTCGTGGAAGAATCAGTTCTTCTTTGTGAGGAGGGACTCTATTCCTTTAGGGGATAGTCTCCCAAAAAAGTGGATCTGAAAGGGTAGGATATAGGATCCTTAGGTTAAGACTGTAGAGAACTATTTTTTTGTTACTAACTGATCTTGTTTTCTTTATTTGTATGTAGTGAACAATTTCGCTTCTTTTGCTGAGCTACCGTGCAGTAAAGAAAGAATCGTTGCATTCTGGGCTTTGGATTCAACCATCAAGACGTTCAAGTTAAAAGCAAAAGATTTAGAAGAAACCACATCCATTTCCTTCACAATGTCAAGTAAGCATTCACATATAATATGATTATGTATTGAAATAAATGTAAAAGATTAAGGATACTTATCTTTTTGTTGATTGAATAGGTGCTCCAAGATCCACAAGCAAGTCAGCTTCTAAGTTTGATCTGGGTGACATCGACAACATGATCTCCCCTCGTTCCATCAAGAAAGAGTTGGCCAAAGGACAGAGCCAGCAGGAGCCAAAGACTATGACCACCAGAGCCAAGGTAGGATCCAAGAGGAAGAAGCCTTCAGATCCTGAAGAGGACAACTTCTAGTTTGAGCGATAACTCCATGACTTTGTCACTTAGGTAAGGATCCTTGATCCTCATAATTATTCTTTGACTGTAGTGAAGGATCATTGATCCTGACTTTCCCTTCTTGTAATATGCAGAGGTTTGTCTGCCTCAAGGCCCTTTAGGATAAATTCCTTTCACAAGCTAAGGAGAAGCTAGATGATCTCCGTTCCATCATCGCTGCTAAGGATAAGAAGGTTGCTCAACTGGAGAAGGAGAAGGAAGGTGTCACACCCTCAAATTTCCACATGTGGAGTACTACCACGAGGGGTGTGACTGACCAGGATCCAGCCACCAATCATACAAAACAATCATAGTAATCAAGAAATATTATCAAAAGTATGATTAGTGACTAATAATGTCCAAGTCCATAGTTTTGAGTTTAAGACAATTTAAAGATAATAGCGGAAGCGTAAGTTAAACAGTTCAATAAAAGTTTAGAGTTCATAATTATTATAGAAAGAACCTAACACGGGTTAATGCAACCACTACACTTCCCAAACTGTAAGCTCCGGTCATCACTGAGCACCTACATAGCATGCAGTAGGGTGTCAACATAAAGTTGGCGAATTCACGAGTTGTATAGTTTTAATTCCATAAAGCTTGTTTAAGTTGTTAAGTTACTCATTTATACCATGCCATGGGGAGCTACCCCATATGTAAGCTACTAAACTGCGTAATACCGAATACTTAGCGACCACACATTTCGTGATTTGCCCCATTTGTCAACGTCTATCATCATTGACGGTTTTCCAGATTCTATTAGTTCACACCGGATCCTATCCAAGCACGGTGTGAGGTTGGTGAGAACTCATAGCGCTATCAACTAATAACCCGTTCGCCAGGCCAGGTGACTAATCGGTATAGAAAGTAGGGACTTCGTGATAGAGTTTCGTTTAGTACGCTTGTTGCATCTAATATAAATAGTAATTAACTGAGCGTCCCACACAAGGGGAGAATGTTACCCGTATCCCACACAAGGAGATAGTCTTACCCGTATCCAACACAAGGAGATAATGTTACCCGTATCCCACACAAGGAGATAATGTAGTTTGTACCCGCATAAGTAGATAATGTTTTTCGTTTCGTTTCCCAACCACCGGGAACGCATGCTTTTAGAAAAAGTTGTGAATTCACCTTGGTTTGATCGACAGATAGTTTACTTGTTAAAACAACTTTGATCAATCGTGTCCTATTATTGTTATCATAACTAGTTAGGTTCGTATTCAATGTCACGTATACACGTATTCAGCACGTAGCACATAAGTAGTATGCATTTCATAACACAAGGCAAATTATGAGAATACAGCCTAATTCTGTGAACAGTAGCATACAAGTATTCTAAGTGGGTGGCCCAACAGTATGCATGGCCTAATTACCAAGTTTGCGCCCCAAATTGCATGTACGTTGCAAGTGGGGCCTTAGTCGAAACCATGAGATCTCGACTCAAAATCAAGAGATTTCGAGTCGCAACCGAAAGGTCTCGAGTCGGGACCAAGAGATCTCGAGTTGTAAATCATTAGTTGAAACCTCAAGGTTTTGAGTCATGCTTTGAGTCGGAACTGGACAGGTCTCGACTCGCAACCTTGCTGGTCTCGAGTCCCTTGATGTGTGGTGTCTTCTTTTGAGTTGTAAACAAAATGATCTCGAGTCGCAACCGGACAGGTTTCGACTCGCAATCTCAGTCGGAGCCTCCAAGACCACTATCAGATTCAACATAAACCAATCAAAATCCACTAACAGTTATTTTCTTCATATAACTCTAATTCAGATCAAAGGTACAATATTTCAAATATTTTTAGGCTATTTAAACAGCTCATTTCATTAGGCACATATTCAAAACAGATTTACCAGCTCCTTTTATCCAAATCTGATCTATTCAGGTGACAATCAATTTTTTATCATCCAAATGCATTTAAACATCAAATCATCATAAAAAACAATCATTAGCAGCAATAGTTCAACCATTTTATAATACACATTCGTTGTAACATCAAACACCTATTAAACATGCATCTTTATCACACAAACAAAAAGATACAAACAAGTTATGCTATCCATATCATTTACACTCAAATTATTCATCAAGCTAGCATCTTTAATATTCATTTTTAACCAACATGGAGGTGGTACACTAACCGGTACTAGAGTGTGTAGAAATATGTATGAAATGAAGCTCCTGATTAACCACTTCTAGCTGCTCTTAGAGTTGATGGTGCTGCTGCTGAAATGACCCGAGGGAGTGGAGCTGCCATTTGTTTCCGAGAGGGAAGGAGAAAGGAATAATCTAGGGTTTTTTGGAGAGAAAATGGATAAGGATGGAGAAAGAGAATGAGGGAATGTTTTGGGATTGATGGATGATGAAATGATTGCTGCCAAATATTTAGGATGTTGGCTGAAAATGAGGGTTTTATAACCTTCCTAAGATACCGCACTAGGGTTTCGAGTGGGCTCAAGGTGTTGGGCCAGGTCATGTAGGCACATGACGTGCGTGCGGGTGTATATATTTTTTAGTATATTTTTAGCCTTTTATTTTAATCGCCAATTTCAAGTTTTAAATTTATAAAACACGATATTCCACTATCACTCAATACACACGCTAGGGCAAGTATACCCATCGCAGATGTAGTATAGTGATGGCAAGATACCGAGGTCGTCCAAGGAAACAAGAGCTTTTAATACCGGATTATCATCAACGTCTAATCGAACCAAACTTTGAGAAAATATTTTTAAACTAATAGAAAGATAAAAATAGAAAATAAAATTAAATTAAAAAAACAGATAGACAAGAAAGAAACACTTGGATCCGACTTATCTTTCATGTATCTTTTTGATGATTTCCGCACTTTGGGCATTTTAAGAGATTATCTTAGTTATAGTAGTAGGCCCCTCTTGTGAAGGCGACGTTACCCTCAACCTAGTGGTTTGAGTTAGCAAGGATACAATCCCACTAGGCCAGATTATTGAAAGATAATGAAGTAAATTATTAATGCAAAATGTGGTGGGCCCCCTTCCAGACAGCGGTCACCCTCAACCCGTTGGTTCGAGTCAGCAAGGATACAGTCCTAGCGGGGTTGGTTTAAAGTTTTAATAGTAGTTTATAGATAAGGGATTCAAGCTTTTTGCACCTCTCCCGTGGTGGGTAATGTCCGATCCGACTCGTGAGGTGTTACTAGGCTTGAAAAAGGTTCTCGCAGGATCTATGCACTGAATGAGACATAAAATTTACCAAACCACCCTTCTAACCCCCTTCCAGGCAATTAAAGCGCTTTATATAGACCGTAAAGACACGAATATGTGAATCAATGACACATGAAGAATGATTAGATAAATTTGCCTTCAATATAAAAAACTAGTTATTAAATTCATTAATACATACCCAATTAAAAAGTTGCCAAAGATTGGAAATCATAGAAGAAAATACATTAAAGATATGTCTTCACCAAGTGATGTAAGAGTTTAGCCAAGCATGGCCTTTGTTTGGAAAAGACTCTTACTATCAATCTTGGATCCCGAGACTACACACACGCTCTAAAATATGGAAAATGTATGATGGTGTTGTAGTGGTAGTGAAGTGGTGGCAAGTGAGAGAGAAGTGGTTTGTCAAGGGATGGTTTGGAGTGAAACCAAGCACCCCTATTTATAGCTGATAACAGAATGTCCACCACGGCTCGTGCCCGCCTGGCATGGCCCCGTGGCCATTAGTCTTTTTCTTCTACATTAACTGCAGTGTCAGACTTGTACTAACACGGCCCCGTGTGTCAATGGCACGGCCCGTGGCCAATGTACTTGTTGTACTTCTTCAGATTCTGAAAATCCTAGAGTTGACCCCGCCCCGTGTTGCTTTAGCACGGCCCCGTGTTGAGTCTTGAATTTGTCTTTTGTTGTTGTCTTTTTCAATTGCAACGAATTCCCACTAGGCACGGCCCGTGCTAGGTGAGCACGGCCCGTGCTAGGTGAGCACGGCTCGTGCCAGATCTTCTGATCTTGCTATTTCTTAGGTTTGGATGTGGTCGGGGGGCTTGGCGAGTTGCGTCAATCCTTGTTTATTGTATTTTGTGTTGGTTTTGCTGTTATTTTTCTCCTTTTGGTCATTTAAGCTCTTTTAACCCTGTTAATTAAAAAGGAACAAAGAAACGGGTTTTTTTCCAACATTAGTACTAAAAAGGGTTGATTTTACACCGTATTTGATATAATTTATATGTTGTATTTTTAGCACATCAAATACTCCCACACTTGAATCTTTGCTTGTCCTCAAGCAAAACTCTTTATCGTGGCTTACACACCCAAACGGAATGGGTAGAAGAGAAAGTTTTGGACCTATCTTTAGAGTGTCGGGAATCCAAGTTCTAATTAATTTTGTTTTTATTTCATTTACATTCTTATTTGGCCATGACTTATTTACAACACAATTTAAGAAAAAGTATTTATTTTGGGCATAGCATGCCTTTATAAAATTCTCTTTGGTTATATACACATTTTACACACCTCACAAGTAATCACTCAACACTAGGCCGAAAATGTATAAGTGAGAACGCTCGTACCCGATTTGGAAAGTACTCCTTCTATAGGCTTCACAAGTAATCAAGCCTCCTCCTTTTTGACGTTTTTAATCCTTGTAGGTATCGAGAGGACTTTTTAAAGGGTAGGTTATGGCTGGGGTAGGTGTGTTTTATTTGAAAGTGGCTAAAAATAGTAAAATCTCGGCTTTTCTTTTGAAAAATTTATTCTCTTGTGACTTAATTAAAACTAGTTATTTATAAGCAATATTATTTTTGCTTATTTATTCCAAGTAGTAGTTTTTTTAGATAACTAAGTCACTTATTTTATAATATCCAAAAGTGTCGCATTTACTGAAAATAAAGTGTGCAAAAATAAAAAGGTAGGATTTTTAGGGTGATGGGTGATTATTTTTGCAAAATGTTTTGCGGGTTAAAGAAACGAAAGGTTTTAAGGCTCAGCATGGTTTGTCTAGGGGAGTATTTTTAGGAAAAGCAGGGAAAAATAAAGGTTTTGGATGAAAACGGGTTTAGTCCTAATGCCTCTGTCATTTACTTACTTGGATTAGCGTCGATAAGGACTTGGGGTGTATTGCTTTGGCAAGTTCTAAAGTTGTAAGAAGCAAATGTGCTATTCACACAAGAAACGAAAATTTGAGCGATTAGTATATATGTGTATTTAAGCTCAATAAAGGCTCAAAACTCACTTTTTGTGGGAAAAGGGTTGTAGTGTAAAAACTTATATATAATCAAGTCAATTTTTACAAAGATTTGTTAGGCCCATTTTTTTAATTTTCTTTAATTGGTTCTTTTTATCATGATTTTTTAGGTGTAAATTAATAAAAACATCATTTTTAGAACTTATTTTCCCAACTAACCTAAGATAAGTAAAAGAAAGAAAATAAAGATTTTGAAAAAAGTTTGGGGTGTTTAGCGATTACAAAACGAATTTTGTGTAAGGCTTGTTTTAGGACAAGTGATTCAAGGTTTTAACCTCCCCCCCCCCCCCCCACACACTTAAATTACATATTGTCCCTAATGTGTCCCAAAAATGATTTATTTTGATTGAATGCATAACAAGTGCGGAAAAATAACAAAATTTTACAGTTACTGGGCACTGGACACGGGGGCGTGTTGGATGAACACGGCCCGTGCTCAAAATGCCAGTAACTGGGTTTTTAGAAAACTTACTGATGTATGTAAAATGCAACATATAAATTACATCAAATGAGGCATAAAACTAACCCTTTTTAAGTACTAATATTGGAAAAAGAGTGTTTTTGTCTTCCTTTTGTATTTTCAGGATTAAATGAGCTCAAAAACGCAAAAGAAGCAAAAAGATAGCTAAATCCAACATAAATACAAGAAAAGGAATATTAGTGGACTGCCCGACCCCTCAACGGCACCTTCCAAAGCAAAGTAGAGAAATCAGAAGACTGAACACGCCCCGTGCTCAGCCAGCACGGGGCCGTGCCCAAGAAGCAGCAGAAAAGACAAACCTATAGAAGCTTCTATTGCCCACCACGGGGCCGTGCTCAGCGGACACGGGGGCGTGTCGAAAGTACAGCAGGCGCATTTATTGTAATTGCGAATTACAATTAATGAGGAGAGAGATTGTCAGACGGACACGGGGCCGTGCCCAGCGAACACGGGGCCGTGCCCAGCTCTCTGTTCAGCCTATAAATAGGAGTGCTTGGATTCATTTCATCTCATCCCTTGGTACACCACCTCTCTCACACTTCATCCACCACCCACCACCATCACAACACCATCATCCACCACCATCATCCATTGTCCATCGTAGAGTGTGTGAGTCGTCTCGGGATCCAAGATTGATCGTAAGAGTTCTTGACAATCAAGGCCATGTTTGCCTAAGTCTCTTACATCACTTGGTGAAGACAAAGTGTCTAGTATAATACTTTTCATTTCTAATCTTTTGCACTTTTTATTTGGTTTTGTATTAATGACTTTAATAACTAGTTACTTATGTTGAAGGTGATCTTTCCTTATCGTTTGTCCGTGGTGTCTTGGCATTATTTTACTGTCTATATAAAATAAAAGATTTTCACCATTCATATCTCCACGGTCTATATGGAGGTATGTTGGCTACCTGGTAGGGGGTTAAGGGAACGGTTTGGTAAAGGTCTTGCCATTGTTCAGCGTTTAGAGGTCCTGCAATGGACCTGGGTCAAATTTAGTAGGACCTCCTTCAATACTTCACGGTATTGGATGGCGGGGGTCCAAACTCTTTGATCCCCTCATAAGTTAACTACTATTAATACTATAACCCGGCTATTTAGGACTGTATCCCTGCTGACTCAGACTACTTAGCCGAGGGTAACGTCACCGCCAAAAGCGGGGCCTACCACAATACTGCATTAATAACTTAATTCATTATCTTCCAATAATCCACCCTTTTAGGATTGTATCCCTGCTGACTCAAACTACTGGGGTGAGGGTAACGTCGCCTTCAAAAGAGGGGCCTACTACAATAACTAAGATAATCTCTTAATTATGTGCAAAAGTGCGGAAATAATCAAAGGTTATACTAGATACGAGTCGGAACCAAGTGATTCATCTTGTCTATCTGTTTTTTCTTTTATTTTTATTTTCAGCATTTTAGTTAGTTTTTAATTTTCTTAGTTTAAAACATTTTTCTAAACTTTTATTTTGGTTAGACGTTGAGGATAAACCGGTACTAAAAGCTCTTGTGTCCTTGGACGACCTCGGTATCTTACCAATGCTATACTACACTCAACGATGGGTGCACTTGCCCATATGTGTGTTTAGTGTTAGTAAAATATCGTGTTTTATAAATTTAAAACTTGGCTAAAATAAGTGTTAAAAAGGGCTTAAAATATACACCTAATATATGTAACACTTCGCGCACATCACTTACAGTGAAGTGAGCACAGGGCCGTGCCTGGTGAGCATGGCCCGTGTCACTTTTTGGAGAAAAACTTTTTGACATCAGTGGAGTGGGCACGGGGGCGTGTTGGGTGAACACGACCCCGTGCTATTTCTCTGTTTTCAGTTAAAAATGCAGTTTTTTTGACATTTTGCTCCTGGTTTCCGGGCTTAGGGACCAGTATGCTTAGTGTGTCCAAGTCTCCCATGGTACCTGCGTTCTACAATACTACCACAACATAATACAACAAAACCATCATAAAACCTACATTATGAGCGTTTAAGTTTAACCATCAACACATCATCCAAACGTAAAAACTAAAATGGAGAAAATAAAAATTGTCTAGTGGAAAGTAAATTGTCTTAACGGGACGCAGCTCGAGGAAATATCAAATTGTTCAAAAGGGTGAGAGATTTAACCTGCACGACTACCATTTCGCCCGCTACCACCGCTGCCTAGTCAGAATCCTTGTCATGTCCTTCATCGTTGTCGTCCTCGTCCTCCTCATCTTCGCCTCGAACCACCATATGATCCCGGATGTTGGCGATATCATTTTTCATAGAGAGGATGTTGCGTTCCATGCCACCAATCAGGACACTTGAGCTTTGGCCTAAGGTGTAAGCGTTCTTGGAGACTTGGAGGGTTTCCTGCATAATGTTATACAAATTCATAAGGTTAGGAAAATCAACCCCTCCTTGAGACGAGGACCCCGGGAACTGTCCGGGACGAGGATGGTTCGGGATATCTTCGATTGCCAAGATCATGTCCGGGTCGTTTGGATTCCAAGCACGACCACTTGTGTCTTTGAAACGCATGGTACAGTCGGGGCAATCGATGATAAGATTCATGCTACGGCATACCGCGAGATCAACCTTTGTAGTACCAACACCATTGTTGAATGACAATGGAGTTCACTGAATGAAGTGTTTGAATAACTTGGCGATCAATCCTCCAAAGAAAATTGGCGTTTGGGTGTCCGCGGTGGCGTTGGCAGCCATGTTCCGTAGCAAGGTCTGGGCGACGTCGAGTGGTTGGTGAGTTACGATGCAATAACGGCAAGTGAGCTCTCGTAAATTCACCACCCCACCACTGTTATCTCGTTGGCACAAAGAACCACTAAGGACCCGATGAATGTAGTGAATGAGCGTGTCCCTTATTTTAGTGCTCCTTGTGGAGCTTGGGTTGTAGTGGCCCTCTCATATCAATGCCCATGCAGCTTGGCGGAGGTTTTCCGGTAGTTCGCTAATGGCTTCGGTAAACTTTGGTTCAGCCGCATCCTCCTCGGTATATAAGCCGATGTTTATACCGAATTGGGCAACCGAAATGCTATACCATTCTGTTCCACACCTAAACTCCACAACATCGGAATCAAACAAATCCGGATCGGTCCTTTTGAACTTGAGCATGCTTAAGAACTCCATATTGTATTGATGTATGGACCGGAGTCGGGTTTCCAGAAAGATTCGGAGTGGACCAGTCACAAGTGCATTATATCTCTCCATTTGTCCAACCGTCTCGAGCGTGTCGTAACAAACCTGCCTCACGGACTCTTCATGTCGCGCTTGTAAGGTTTCGAACCGTGTTTGGTACTCCAATTCAGAGGTTTTGAACCTCAGGAACTTGTGTGGTGCCATCCTGCAAGAAATAACCAGAAAGACGGTTGATATGTTAACAAAAATATGTAAAAATATGATATCAGATGGTCTGGACACGGCCCCATGTCTGTCTGAAACGACTCCATGTCTGAGGTTTTAGGTTAGGCACGGCCCCTTGTCGAACAGTCTGTTTCTCCAAAAATCAAGATTTTCGAACTGGCTTCGAAAAATTCAAAATTTTTGGTTCATCAGTAGTGGTCTACCCCGAATAACAAACCCTGATATTCATTTTTACATAAAACACCCATTTACCCTTCCGATTTTAAGATTTTCCGTCAAGAACAAGGTTTTGATTGAAACAGTGTGAATAATTCGATTTCCTCAACAATGCTCAGATATTTATTTACATAACACTAATGCTAACTACTACTAACAAGATCTAAACAAAAATTCAAGATTGGCACGGGGTCTAGTTCAAGAACCATAGATTAAACCCGAATTTTTGGTGTTAAACTACATGCAAATCGTTACACTAACTATCATGATGTTAGAATCTTACCTTGTAGTTGGATTGGAGAGATCGAGCGTTGAAAACCGTCGGAAAATTGGCAGGAACCGCTGTCACAGAGAAACGGGTCGTGTTTTGTTTGAAAAAGTGAAGACTGGGGGTTTTATATCCCAACAGTCAGCCGGCCACGGCCGTGTGCTGATGCAGTACGACCTCGTGCCGCGTTCTATTATTTTTATTGTATCTGGGTGTTTGGGCATGGGGGCGTGTCAGGTGGGCACGACCCCGTGTTCAGACTACCAGTAACCTTATTTTTTATTCGTGCACGTATGTGTGACCGTTTTTCTTTGGTTCCTTTGGTACTTACCTTTTTTTCATCAAGTCTTCATGGATGATGCTTTCCAGTTGTTCCTACAAGATGATTAAAAAGAAAAAAAATATGCAAACATTAAAATAAACATTTGATCGCTTTACCGATCATGTGTCCACTTCTTGAAGATCCATTTCAATTTCCTCATCCTCAACGAAGCCATGATAGAGTTTAATCCTTTGTCCGTTTACCATGAAAGGTTCATCATTTGGAGGCTTAATTTCTACCGCTCCATGTAGAAAGATTTGGGTGATGGAAAAAGGTCTCGTCCACCTTGACTTAAGCTTACTCGGAAATAATCTAAGCCTTGAATTAAACAATAGCACTTGATCCCCCTCCCGAAATTCTTTAAGTTTGCTTATTTTATCATGTATATTTTTCATGCGTTCCTTATTAATTTCGGAATTAGAATATGCTTGGTTTCTTAATTCATCTAGTTCGTTTAATTGATAAAATCGATTTTTACTCACAAGTTCTTGGTCTAGGTTTACTTTTTTTAACGCCCAATAGGCCTTGTGAGCAATTTCTACCGAGAGGTGACAACTTTTCCCATAGACGAGCTTATATGGGGTGGTGCCTATTGGTGTTTTGTAGGCGATTTGGAATGCCCATAAAGCGTCATCTAATTTGTCCGCCCAATCTTTCCTGTTTTGACCTACGGTTTTCTCTAGAATTCTTTTTAGCCCTCGATTTATTACTTCGGCTTGACCGTGGTTTGAGGATGGTAGGCGATTGAAAAACGGTGATAGACCCCATATTTTGTTAAAATTTTGTATAATTGATGATTGCAAAAATGGGTCCCTCTATCACTAATTAGTGCATTTGGTACACCAAAACGAGAAAATAGTCGTTTTAACAATCTTATCACCACTCTACCATCGTTGGTTGGAAGTGCTTCGGCCTCGGCCCATTTGGACAAGTAATCAACAGCTACAAGAATGTATTTATTACCTTTTGACGGTGGGAAAGGTCCCATAAAATCGATACCCCAAACATCAAAAAGTTCACAAAGAAGAATGCCTTTTTCGGGCATTTCATTTCTTGTAGAGATATTACATGTTCGTTGGCATACATCACAAGTTTTGATGAAATTGTATGCATCCTTATGGATGGTAGGCCAATAAAATCCTGAATCGAGTACCTTTATTGCGGTGCTTGCGACTCCATGCCTCCATACGATCCTTCGTGACAATGGCAAAGAATTTGTCTTACTTCTTGACCATGGACGCATCTTCGAATAAGTTGATCGGCACATATTTTTAAAAGATATGGGTCTTCCCAAAAGTAGTGTTTTACATCGGCAAAGAATTTTGTTCTTTGTTGATGTGACCAATCTTTGACTAAAATGCCACTAGCAAGGTTGTTAGCATAGTCGGCGTACCACGGTACTTCTTGGTATTCAACCATTTCCAAATATTTGTTAGGGAACTTGTCGTTGATGAGCTCTTCTCGAGTCGACTCCAAATCGGGATCTTCTAAGCGTGACAAATGGTTGGCGGTAGTATTTTCGGCTCCTCGTTTATCTTTTATTTCAATGCTGAATTCTTGGAGGAGAAGAATCCACCGGATCAAACGTGGTTTGGCATCTTGTTTTTTGAAGAGGTATCGAATAGTGGCGTGGTCCGTATAGACTATTGTTTTAGAAAGAACAAGATAGGAACGAAATTTATCAAAAGTAAATACTACGGCTAGTAACTCTTTTTCGGTTATTGTATAGTTTTCTTGAGCATCGTTAAGAGTTTTACTTGCATAGTATATTGGGTGAAAGTGTTTTTCTATTCGTTGTCCTAAGACGGTTCCAACTCCAAAGTCACTTGCATCGCACATGATTTCAAAATCTAATTTCCAATCGGGTGCTATCATGATTGGTGCATTGACGAACATTTCTTTTAAGGTTAGAAATGCTTTGTTGCATTCCTCATCAAAGACAAATGGTGCGTCTTTTTCAAGTAATTTTGTTAGAAGTCTAGAGATTTTCAAAAAGTCTTTGATAAATCTCCTATAAAATCTGGCATGTCCTAGGAAGCTTCGAATGGCTTGGACGAAGGAAGGTGGAGGTAATCGGGAAATAGTGTCTATTTTGGCCCGATCTACTTCCATTCCTTCGTTTGAGATCTTATGACCTAGTACTATTCCCTCCGTTACCATGAAATGAAATTTTTCCCAATTAAGGGCGAGGTTAGTTTCCTCACATCGGGATAGCATTCATTCAAGGTTATCGAGGCATTGGTCAAATGTATCTCTAAAGATAGAAAAAACATCCATGAAAACTTCCATAGTTTTTTCTATCATATCGTGGAAGATAGCAACCATGCAATGTTGAAACGTAGCGGGGGGTATTGCATAGACCAAAAGGCATGCGTCGATAAGCAAAAGTTCCATAGGGACATGTAAAAGTTGTTTTTTCTTAGTCCTCTGGTGCTATTGGAATTTGAAAATAACCGGAGAAACCATCGAGAAAACAATAAAATTTATGACCGGATAGTCTTTCTAACATTTGGTCGATGAATGGTAAAGGAAATTGGTCTTTCCTTGTCGCTTCATTTAACTTACGATAGTTGATACAAACCCTCTATACGGTGATGGTCCTCGTTGGTATTAGTTCATTTTTATCATTTGTTATTACCGTCATACCTCCTTTATTTGGGACTACTTGGACAGGGCTTACCCATGGACTATCAGAAATGGGATAGATAAGTCTGGCGTCAAGTAGCTTGATGATTTTATTTTTAATCACTTCTTGTACGTTTGGATTTACCCTACGTTGTGGTTGTATTACCGTTTTATAGTCATCTTCCATCAAAATTTTGAGGGTGCACATGGATGGGTTGATGCCTTTGATATCCATGAGCCTCCATGCGATTGCATTTTTATGTTTTTTCAAAAGCTTTTTTAATTTTTCTTTTTCAAAAAGTGCTAGTTTAGAAGAAATGATGACGGGGAGCTTACCATGCTCGTCTAAAAATGTGTATTCTAGACCTTTAGGTAGTTCCTTAAGTTCAAGTGTCGGTGGGTCTTCAAGAGACCTCTTATTTTCTTCTTTATTAATGTCGATGGACGAAAAGGTTTGTTCTATGGCAACTTCCTCTTCGACGAAATCTTCTTCTTCCTCCGTATCGGGTGGTTCCGCTTCATCTTCGATTAGGGAGTCGTCAGCGTGAATTGGATATTTCATTGATTAGTCAAGATTGACGTACCTTTTGTCGGCCCCGAATCGAAGTGGGAGGTTGTTTTGCTTCCGTTGGGTCAAGGCTTGATGGGATTTTAAAAATGGTTGTCCCAACACGAGGGGGGGCGTCATCTAAGATGATAAAGTCGATTGGGACTACCTCTTGGCTTGTTTGAATTAAGACATTTTCGACCATTCCCATGGTATTAATCGTTTTGCGATTTGAGAGAAAAATAGGAATTTTTAGAGGAGAAAAATCACTAGTACTCAATTTTTCGAAAATATAGTTTGGCATTATGTTAATGCAAAGATCTTTATCAATTAGCACATTACTAACAAAGATGCTTTGAAAAAAACATGGTACCGGTTTTATGTTCATTTCATGATATTTATCTTTTATTAGCGAAGTTTGATCATTTGTTAACATGATGCTTACTAATTCTTCGATTTTAGTAGAATTGCTCAACTCTTTTAAAAACTTAGCATGTGAAGAAACCAAACAATGATTTTCAAAAGAAGGTTGTAAAACGTGAATTTCCGGAAAAGTTTGATCTATTTTAGAATCGTTAGTTTTAAACTTACCTTCTGGTTGAGTTGGTTCATGGAGAGTTTTTCATTTTGTTCTTCTATTTTTATCTCTTCGATTATTACCTCTTTAGTACAAATTGCCTCATCTTTTTCACGAGATCTCTTAAGTAAGAGTTCTAGATTTTTGAGACCTTGTATGAGTCTTTCGGCTTAGGGAGTGATAGTTGGTGGTGTATCGTAAGTTTCAAACGGATTGGTATCCCAAAAGTTTGACTTTGGGAGCTCAAACCTTTGTTCTTCATACATGGTGTCTGAAGAACTTGGTGGGTGTATGAGGTTGATGGTTTGAAAAGGTAACAATGTTGTACCAAATGAGATTCTCCGCAAATGGTACAATAAGGTTCCTCATAATCATCCTCAATATAGTAGGTACAGTCTTCTGTGTAGTAATCCATTGTTTTGGAAGATAGCCAAAAGAATAACGAGCCTCGAGATCAGAAACAGAAACTAAAAATTTAACAGAAGAATGACCACGGCCCCGTGCTGAACTGGCACGGCCCCGTGGGTAGCTCTGTATCTAGGCGTTTAAAAAGTTTTTAAGAAAAGTTTGCAGCACGGGGGTGTGTCCCAGTAGCACGGCCTCGTGTTAAACCTACTGTAAACAGAAAAAAATTTAAAAACTAGCACGCAGTTTTGAAAAAATGTTAGAATTTGATTAGGCCGCTAATTATAAGCTTTCTTAAAATCCTTGTGTCCCCGCAGCGGGGCCAAAAACTTGACGTGTGTGCGGGTGTATATATTTTTTAGTGTATTTATAGCTTTTTTTTACTCGCTGATTTCAAGTTTTAAATTTATAAAACACGATATTCCACTATCACTCTACGCGTGCGCTAGGGCAAGTAAACCCATCACGGATGTAGTATAGTGATGGTAAGATACCTAGGTCGTCCAAGGACACATGAGCTTTTAATACCGGCTTATCGTTAACGTCTAATCGAACCAAACTTTGAGAAAATATTTTTAAACTAATAAAAAAATAAAAATAGAAAATAAAATAAAATTAAAAACTGAAAGACAAGAAAGAATCACTTGGATCCGACTTATCTTTCATGTATGATTTTGATGATTTCCGCACTTTGGGCATTTTAAGAGATTATCTTAGTTATAGTAGTAGGCCCCTATTGTGAAGGCGGTGTTACCCTCAACCTAGTGGTTTGAGTCAGCAAGGATACAATCCCACTGGGCCGGATTATTGAAAGATAATTAAGTAAGTTATTAATGCAAAATGTGGTGGGCCCCCTTCCAGGCAGCGGTCACCCTCAACCCGTTGGTCCGAGTCAGCAAGGATACAATCCTCACGGGGTTGGTTTAAAGTTTTAATAGTAGTTTATAGATAAGGGATTCAAGTTTTTTGCACCTCTCCAGTGGTGGGTAATGCCCGCTCCGACTCATGAGGTGTTACTAGGCTTGAACCAGGTTCTCGCAGGATCTATACACTGAACGAGACATAAAATTTACCCAACCACCCTTCTAACCCCCTTCCAGGCAATTAACGTGCTTTAAATAGACCGTAAAGACACGAATATGTGAATCAACAACATATGAAGAATGATTAGATAAATTTGCCTTCAATATAAAAAGCTAGTTATTAAAGTCATTAATACATACCCAATTAAAAAGTTGCCAAAGATTGGAAATCATAAAAGAAAATACATAAAATATATGTCTTCACCAAGTGATATAAGAGTAAAGCCTTTGTGTGAAAAAGACTCTTACTATGAATCTTGGATCCCGAGACTACACACACACTCAAAAGATGGAAAATGGATGATGGTATTGTTGTGGTGGTGGAGTGGTGGCAAGTGAGAGAGAAGTGGTTTGCCAAGGGATGGTGTGGAGTGAAACCAAGCACCCATATTTATAGCTGATAATAGAATGTCCACCACGGCCCGTGCCCATCTGGCACGGCCCCGTGGCCATCAGTCTCTCTCTTCTACATTAACTGCAATGTCAAACTTGTATTAACATGGCCCCGTGTGTCAATGGCACGGCCCGTGGACAATGTACTTTTTGTACTTCTTCAGATTCTGGAAATCCTAGAGTTGACCACGCCCCGTGTTACTTTAGCACGGCCTCGTGTTGAGTCTTGAATTTGTCTTTTGTTGTTGTCTTTTTCTACTGCAGCGAATTCCCACTATGTACGGCCCGTGCTGGAAGTATTGCAATTAGGGATACCTGCGCATCATCTAGTCTTCCCGTTCCCTGGTAAACTTTGGGCCATGGCGCGAGTTCCAACGAACTCAGACTATTGGTATTCTGCTACGCTTGAGGGTTTTGATTTCTCGATCCATGGTCTCAACTGGTTCCTCAACGAAGCATAGTTGATCATCAATTGTGAGTTCCCTAAAAGGAATGATAAGAGTTTCATCTGACAGACACTTCTTCAGATTTGATACATGAAAAACGTTGTGTACCGCACTCAACTCTTCAGGCTGGTTTAGTCTGTATCCTACCTTACCGATTCTCTCGGTAATTTTGAAAGGTCCAACATATCACGGATTAAGTTTGCCCCTTTTGACAAAACGTACCACACCTTTCCTAGGTGAAACTTTTAGTAGCACCCGGTCCCTGACCTGGAATTCTAGCGGTCTCCTATGCCTATCAACATAGCTTATCAGACGGTCACGAGCTACCGCCATTCGGTGTTTGATCTGGGCAATCTTATCCATAATGTCAAGTACGAGCTCTAGGCCGGTAATTTGGCTTTCAGCAACTTCCGCTCAACACAAAGGTGACTGGCATTTACGACCTTACAATGCCTCAAATGGTGCTTCCTAAATGTTAGTGTGATAGTTGTTGTTATACGAGAATTCTACCAGAGGTAGGTGTCGCTCCCACACATTTCCAAAGTCGATAACACATGCTCTCATCATGTCTTCAACGGTTTGGACGGTACGTTCCATCTAATCATCTGTCTGCGGGTTATAAGCGGTGCTCATGTCTAACTGTGAGCCAAAGGATTTGTGTATAGCCTGCCACAATTTGGATGCAAAACATGGGTCTCGATCAGAGATAATAGTAGTTGGCACTCCGTGCCTAGCAACTACTTCCTTCAAGTAGATGGCTGCAAGTTTTGAAAACTTGTCGGTTTCCTTGATTGCGAGAAAATGAGTAGACTTCGTTAGACGGTCTACAATCACCCAGGTGGTATCGTTTCCGCTTTGTGATCTAGGTAAGCCGGTAACAAAATCCTTGGAAATCTGTTCCCATTTCCAAGTTGGCAACTCTGGTTGTTGTAGTAATCCTGACGACTTTTGGTATTTGATCTTGACTCTAGCATAAGTCAAGCATTTGCTAACGTACTTACCAATAATAGCTTTCATGTTAGGCCACCAATACAAAGTCTTGAGGTCATGATACATCTTGTCAGAAAGAGGATGTATCGAGTAGCGAGATTTGTGTGCTTCGTTCATCACAAGCTCTCGGAGGTTTCCGTAAAATGGAACCCAGATACGTTCCATGAAATAGTGTATACCGTCATCTTTAAGTTTGAGTTGCTTTTCCATGCCCCACATAGATGTAGCTAGGAGGTTCTCCGCTTTCAGCGCTTCGACTTGGGTGCTTCGGATCTGGTTAGGGAGATTCGAGTGAATTGTAAGTTGTAAGGAACGAACACGCTTAGGTTTGGTTTCCTTTTAACTTAGGGCATCAGCCACAACGTTTGCCTTGCCCGGATGATACTTGATTGCGCACCCGTAGTCGTTTAGGAGCTCGACCCATCGGTGTTTCCGCATGTTCAATTCCTTCTGATCAAGTATATGCTGGAGACTCTTTTGATCGGTGTAATCTTGCACTTGGTACCGTACAAGTAATGTCTCCAAATATTGAGTGCGAAGACTACTACTAGCAGTTCCAAATCGTGTGTTGTGTAATTCCGTTCGTGGATCTTGAGTTGTTGAGAAGCGTAGGCAATAACTTTCGCGCGTTGCATAAACACGCAACCGAGCCCTTGAATAGACGCATCGCAGTAGACAACAAAGTCGTCAGTACTTTCTGGTAGTGAGAGAATAGGAGCGCTACAAAGTTTCTCCTTTAGCTTCTGAAATGTAGACTCCTGAGCACCGTTCCACTTGTAAGCAATACCCTTCTAGGTAAGAGTTGTGAGAGGTTGGGCAATCTTTGAGAATCCCTCGATGAATCTATTATAGTACCCTGCCAATCCTAAGAATTGGCAGATTTCAGTTGGAGTTTTCGGCGTAGGCCAGTTTTTGATAGATCAATCTTAGCTGGATCGATGTGAATCCCAGCTTCATTGACTACGTGTCCAAGGAAATGGACTTCATGAAGCCAAAAGTCGCATTTCAAGAACTTGGCGTAGACTTGTTCGTTGCGTGAGAGTTCTAGGATAAGACGTAGATGATGTTCATGCTCCTCTCGATTCTTCGAGTAGATTAAGATGTCATCAATTAATACGATCACGAATTTGTCAAGGTACGGCTTGCACACTCGGTTCATGAGATTCATGAAAACCGCAGGTGCGTTTGTCATCCCAAAAGGCATAACAAGGAATTCGTAGTGACCATAACGGGTTCTGAAGGCTGTTTTAGAGATGACCTCATCCTGAACTCTCAATTGATGATAGCCTGATCGAAGGTCGATCTTAGAATAGAAACTTGATCCTTGCAGCTCATCGAATAGATCATCGATTCGTGGAAGTGGGTAATGGTTCTTCATAGTTACTTTGTTTAGTTTGCGGTAATCGATGCATATACGAAAAGTGCCATCTTTCTTTTTGACAAAAAGTACTGGAGCTCCCCATGGTGACGAGCTAGGACAGATAAAACCTTTGTCTAACAGTTTCTGTAGTTGCATAGATAATTCCTCCAGTTCAGTTGGGGCTAGTCGATAAGGTGCACGAGCTATGGGTGCCGTTCCAGGAGTTAACTCGATTTGGAATTCAACTTGACGGTGAGGCGGAAGGCCTGATAATTCCTCAGGGAATACCTCGGGATAGTCGCATACAATGGGAAAATCTTCAATCTTCCTTTCTTTCTCCTGGGTATCAGTAATGAGTGCTAGAATAGAAGTATGGCCCTTTCGCAAACACTTCTGGGCTTTTAAGAAAGAAATAATGCCGGTGACAGCTCCACCTTTGTCACCTTGAATGAGTGGTTTACCAAAAGAACGAGGAATACGAACGACTTTCTCTTGACAGAGTATTTCTGCTTGATGTTTGGATAACCAATCCATTCCAATGACAATGTCAAAACTTCCAAGGATGATGGGAAAGAGATTGACGGGGAAGGTTTGACCAGATAGTACGAGTTTATAGTTGTTGATAACATGTGAGGCCTCGATGTTTCTACCATTGGCTAATTCGATGATGTGCATAGTATTTAGCGGGGTAGGTGTATGCTTAAGCGTCTTACTAATATGTAGGGATACATAACTAGCATTGGCTCCAGAATCAAACAGTACAGAATATAACGATCAAGTAGGAATTTACCTGCTACAACGTTGGGATCATTACTTGCTTCACCAGCTCCAATCACGAATGCTCTTCCCCTTGCCCTGTTATCACCATTATTGTTGTGGTTGGTTGTGCCTTGCCGGGTACTGGCTTCTACAGTCTTTTGCCTCATGCCCTGGTTTGTTGCATCTCTGACAGCGGTTTTTATCACACGGCCCGTTGTGATGTTAGTTGCACTTGTTGCACTTGGGTCAGTTTCCTTGGTAACCACCCTGTTGCTGAGGACCCTTGTTGTTATCAAAATTTCTTTGCTGAGTTAGGGCTTGAGTGGGGTTAGCAGCCTTGCCTTGATTGCCATCCCATTTACACTTGTTATCACCAGGAGCTTCAGTAGTAGTACTGACTTGTTTGGGTAGCTTGCCCTACTCCACAGCTTGATCAGTGAGACGGTGAGTTATACGAATAACCTGCTGGGTTGTGGTGAGATTAGCCGAAGTCACAAGACTTTGAATTTTAGGAACCAAACCCTTAAGGTAAAGCTCAATTCTTTGATAAGCAAGCTGAGACATGTTGGGACAAAGAGCAGCATAGTCGTTGGATCGCTTAGTGTACGTCTCAATTTCTGATCCAACCATCTTCAGCTCATAGTACTCATTCTCGAGCTTGTGAATCTCATCCCTGTGACAGTACTCTTCCTTAATCAGATTCTTGAAGTCATCCCATGAAGTAGCATTGGCAGTTGCCAATCCAAGCATTTGAACTTGTGCTTTCCACCATGAAAGTGCATTTCCCTCTAAGGTTCCAGTAGCAAAATTCACCTACTTAACAGTAGGACATTCGCATACAGCGAACACAGATTCAACCTTCTTGATCCAGTGCAGAAGGCATATGGCTCCTTCAGTGCCATCGAAAGAGAGAGGTTTGCAATCCATGAAAGTTTTGAAAGTGCAAACACGTGGTTGAGGATGTGCAGGTTGCCCTCCCTCCCAGATGGACTACAAAAGCCGCAGCCATGGTGTTGATCAGGTTCGTTAGCTGATCCTGAGTTAGGTTAACGTTTCCTCTTCCGCGTCTACTCATTGTCTTCATATCAAGAGAACACAGTATGAGAACGACGTCACAGTGTCGTAAGAATAAGTAGGAGGAGGATTGACGATTGCACACAAATATATATATATATATATACATATATATACATACATACATATAACTAGGCACACCAGTACATATAGCATCACATATGCACTAAGCAAGTAACAAGTAAACACATGCCCGAGCTACTAAGTCTAAAGTGTTGAGCCTTGCACTTGGAGTGTAGTGTCATTGCGAGCTGCTTAGTTCAAAACGGGTTATAGTCCGGTTGTTCTCAAAAGACTCCTTTCTTTTAAAACCAATTTCTATAACCAATGGCTCTGATACCACTCTGTCACACCCTCAAATTTCCACATGCGAAGTACTGCCGCAAGGCCTGTGACTGAACAGGATCTAGCCGCCAATCATACTGAACAATCATAGTAATAAAGCAGTATTATCAAAAATATGATTAGTGACTAATAATGTCCAAGTCCACAGTTTTTAGTTTAAGACAACATTTTAAGATAATAGTGGAAGCGTAGGTTAAATAGTTCAATAAAAGTTTAGAGTTCATAATAATTATAGAAAGAACCCAACACGGGTTAATGCAACCACTACACTTCCCAAGTTGCAAGCTCTGGTCATCACAGAGTACCTGCAAAGCATGCACTAGGGTGTCAACATAAAGTTGGCGAGTTCACGAGTTGTCCAGTTTTAATTCCATAAAGTATGTTTAAGTTGTTAAGTTACTCATTTATACCAAGCCATGGGGAGCTACCCCAAATGTAAGCTACTAAACGGCGTAATACCGAATACTTAGCGATTTTCGTGAATTGCCTCGTTTGTCAATGCCTATCATCATTGACGGTTTGCCAGAGTCTATTAGTTCACGCTCGATCCTATCCAGGCATGGTGTGAGGTTGGTGAGACCTAATAGCGCTATCAACTAATAACCCGTTCGCCAGGCTAGGTGACTAATCGGTATAGAAAGTAGGGACTTCGTGATAGAATTTTATTTAGTACGCTTGTTGCATCTAATATAAATATTAATTAACTGAGCGACCCACACAAGGGGAGAATGTTACCTGTATCCCACACAAGGAGATAGTGTTACCCGTATCCCACATAAGGAGATAATGTTACCCGTATCCCACACTAGGAGATAATGTAGTTTGTCTCCCGCACAAGGAGATAATGTTTTTAGTTCCGTTTCCTAACCACCGAGAACGCATGCTTTTAGAAAAACTTGTGAACTCACCTTGGTTTGCTCGATAGATAGTTTACTTATTAAAACAACTTTGATCAATGGCGTCCTATTATTGTTATCATAACTAGTTAGGTTCATATTTAATGTCACGTGTTCAGCACGTAGCACATAAGTAGTATGTATTTCATAACACAACGTAAATTATGAGAATACAACCAAATTCTGTGAACAGTAGCATACAGGTATTCTAAGTGTGTGGCCCAACAGTATGCATGGCCCAATTAACCAAGTGTGCGGCCCAAATTACATGTACGTTGCAAGTGGGGCCTTAGTCGAAACCATGAGATCTCGACTCGAAATCAAGAGATTTCGAGTCACAACCAAAAGGTCTCGAGTTGGGACCAAGAGATCTCGAGTTGTAAATCATTAGTCGAAACCTCAAGGTTTTGAGTCATGCTTTGAGTCGGAACCGGACAGGTCTAGACTCACAACCTTGTTGGTCTCGAGTCCCTTGATGTGTGGTGTCTTATTTCGAGTTGTAAACATAATGATCTCGAGTCACAACCGGACAGGTTTCAACTTGCAATCTCAGTCGAAACCTCCAAGACCACTGTCAGATTTAGCATAAACCAATCAAAATCCACTAACACTTATTTTCTCCGTACAAACCCAAATTCAGATCAAAGGTACAATACTTCAAATATTTTTAGGCTATTCAAACAGCTCATCTCATTAGACACATATTCAAAACAGATTTACCAGCTCCTTTTATCCAAATCTGATCTATTCAGGTGACAATCAATTCTTTATCATCCAAATGCATTTAAACATCAAATCATCATCACAAACAATCATTTGCAGCAATCGTTCAACCATTTTATAGTACACATTCGTTGTAACATCAAACACCTATTAATCAAGCATCATTATCACACAAACAACAAGATACAAACAAGTTATGCTATCCATATGATTTACACTCAAATCATTCATCATGCTAGCATCTTTAATATTCATTTTTAACCAACATGGAGGTGGTACACTAACCGGTACTAGAGTGGGTAGAAATGAGTATGAAATGAAGCTCCTGATTAACCACTTCTAGCTGCTCTTAGATTTGATGGTGATGCCGCTGAAATGACCGGAGGGAGTGGAGTTGCCGTTTGTTTCCGAGAGGGAAGGAGAGAGGAATAATATAGGGTTTTTAGAGAGAGAAAGTGGATAAGGAGGGAGAGAGAGAATGAGGGAATGTTTTGGGATTGATGAAATGATTGTTGCCAAATATTCACGACGTCGGCTGAAAAGGATTATAACCTTCCTAAGATACCGCACTAGGGTTTCAAGTGGGCTCAAGGTGTTGCGCCAGGTCATGTAGGCACAACCCATTAGTCCAACAAAGGGGGTGTTCGGAACTCGTAATTCTGAGTCGAAACCCAAAGGTCTCGAGTCGGAACTGAGAGGTTCCGATTCACTTTCATACATATACACTTTTGCACATAAATTTAACTTACATAATTATATTATAATTTTTGGTTTACATGTTTTCACATAACTAACACATAACCAATCCGTTAATTATCCATTTAATTCTCGTTTATTAAATCCCCATAGTTACAACATAAAAGAAATGTGTAGGAAAACCCGAAGCGTCACAGAAGGTCTGGGAGAACAGCTTCTGTACGCCGAGGTTGGCATCAATGAGGCATCTATGGTCGCAATAGATGAAGCCAAAGCCTGTGTTGCTTGTGTTATCCTTCAAGCAAAGATCAAGATAGCCCAAGATGCTATGGATCCTGACTTTGACAAGTATGCTTTGGATGTTGCTGGCTGGAGGCAAACTCTCCTAGAGCTGGGCGGTGATGCTGAAGTGAAATAGGTGAAGGCTCTAGAGGCTGGTCCAAGCGGGGTGAAGGATGTGAAGGAGGTGCTCGTGCTGGTGCAGCTGAAGGTGATGCTGCAGAAGTGGGCAATGAAGGATAATATAGACAAGGCATGAGCCCACTTTTTTAGGATTTGTGGTTTTTGTTTGATGATGTTTTTATTTGAACAATTATGGTCTGTATAATCTCTGAACAATAGTCTCTTAGGATAAGGATCGGTGATCCTTAAAACAATGGGGGGTGGAAATGGTGGATGGGTCCTTCTTTTTCATGGAGGATGAAGCCTTTACACCCCTCGCCTTTATTTTCCTGCACTTCATGAACAATTAGAACTGGACACCCTGCATCAACCCGAGTGGACGGGCCACGTTTTACTGGTAGAAACCCGGGTTGATCATTTTGGTAACCTTTTAACAGGGTTTTAATAAAAACTATAACCTTTTAATTATACTTGGTGTTGTACTTTTGTATTTAAAGTTTTGTTCTGATATGTTTGTGTTTTAACATCCAAACAGGTTATTTGTGAATATCATCAGTTTCATTTTATAAAAAGTTAGAGAATTTTGGGTTGTTAAAAATTTGCTAATTCTCTTTCATAACAACTTTAGAGAAAATTTGATTACATATATGATTATGGATCATATATCCTTAATTGAAAGGTCTAGGGTGTAGTTAATGGAAAATAAAACTAAGGATAAAACATACCAGAGAATCCAAGTTAGGATCCAATATCCTTGAGAGTTACAATAGTATAAACAGACCAATGAAATTAGTAAAGGTTTAAGGATTTAGGAGGGTTGGCAACCGGGTTCTTAAAAACTCTAACTTCCATTTCATCTCGATTTCCATATCCATCTCGTTATGATTCTCATAAATAAGCATGAAGTAATATGAGCATTGTTTTGGTCAAAAATCAGTTTAAGGATAATGTAACCAAAATTTGTTTGTGAGGTAGAGTGCTAATGTGTATGAACAATAGTGTGATCAAAATGTAAAGTAAAAATGACAGACCAAGTTAGGATCCAAATTAGGATCCTATATCCTTGAGAGTTACAATAGTATAATCAGACCAATGAAATTAGTTAAGGTTTAAGGATTCAGGAGGGTTGGCAACCAGGTTCTTAAAAACTCTAACTTCCCTTTCATCTCGATTTCCCTATCCATGTCGTTGTGATTCTCATAAATCAGCATGAAGTAATATCAGCATTGTTTTGGTCAAAAATCAGTTTAAGGATAATGTAATCAAAATTTGTTTGTGAGGTAGAGTGCTAATGTGTATGAACAATAGTGTGATTAAAATGTAAAGTAAAAATGTCAATGAACATCTATATTTGTACGAGGAAAAAGCCCTTGATCCTTGATAGGTATCCGGCACAAAAAACCTCGGGTGATGGAAACTACCGATCACCAAGTATATAGAAAAGTAAGTAGTGATTCAAGTACAACTTCGGAAGATAATGTGCTCAATACAATAATGACTAGTGTTTGCAGTTTTTGCGAGAGAGAGTGTGAGTGATGTATGTTCATATGAAAGCTTGCTATATGCCTAAAATGAGCTCATTATCCCCTTATAAAAATAGAAACAACAAATTAACAAACAATCCGAAATATGTGCAAGTATCCCCATGTTCTCCATAACGGCTACACTCGTCCAAGCACATTCCAATAGTGAGCATATTCTGCGATATTCCAGCATAGACCAAGTCCAATTCATTAAACTCCTGCTAATACAAGTTTAAACATAGGATACAATTGTTAGTAAATATAAGTAATAATAAAGATCCTTGATCCTCAGACTTCCTGCACCATCTATTAAGGATTAGTGATCCAAGCCAGATCTAAGGTTATGTGATCCGTAGTATTAAAAATTAATCCCCTAACAGGCATGAGGGGTTACAGTCGGTTCTTGAAACCCAGTTTCGCATTAGATCTCAATCAGTGGCGATTTTGTTTTTATCTCTTGGGTGATTTATGAGAAGGATTCAAGAAGAATACTGAAGCAATTGAAGGGTTCGATGTGCGATTCTAAAGATGGAATTGTTGAAAATCAATGGTGCTCATGTTGAACCTTTTAAAGTATCAAGAAGAATACCGAAGCAATTGATGAGAGATTGATGTTGCTCTTATAAAACCTATTGAAAATCGATGACCTTTGTGGCTGTTGCGGTGAGATTCACACCTTTATCTCCTTCTACATGTTGAATCTGTTGTCGATGTTGCATTATAAGAAATCTAACGACAGTTAAATGACTGAGATGATTTTGGTGATTGTGGTGGTGGAGATAAGTGGTTTAGGGATCGCCGCCGGAGATGACATGTTTTGGTTATTTGGGAGAACGATTTTGGATGTTCGGGTTTTGCTTTTTTTATTGTTATGATTTTTACATATATAAATAATTTGATTTTATTCAAACTACACAAATGACGCTTGTAGTTAAATGGAGTAATTACATAAATGATCCTTTTAATATGGAATGACATTTTTGTCATTTTGCTTAAACTTTACATAAAATCTAACAACACTTAGCCTTAATACACCCATAGGTGTTACAAAATTAAACTAAAGAACCTAAACATCTTACTAAAAGACTTTAGTACTCAAAAGTGTTACTTTTAATAAATCACAAGTACTATTTGTGTAATTAACTCTAAATTATATGATATTTGAAGTGAACCACAAAAAGTAAAGGAAAATAGGGAATAGTCTTTTTGGTGTTGAGGTGATGTGCTATAATGAAAATAAAACGAAAACACCAAAGTACTGAAAATTCGGTATTGATACCGGTACTATACCGAACTAATACATTTTGTACAGTATTTGGTACCCAGGGCTATAGGTGTGACACGTCGCTAGGGAGGGGAAAAAAGAAACTAAAGGGATGGAAGGGTATAATCGGAAATACATGCCTTGTTTACTTTCTCTTAATATATATATATATATATATATATATATATATATATATATATATATATATATATATATATATATATATATATATATATATATATATATATATATATATATATATTCCCCATCTTTTTAAACTTTCATAACTTTTTATGTGTTATTATTTTTATTTTGTTAAATTTACACCATTATAACAAACACTTTTTTTTATCTTTATAATGAACATAATCTTGCTATATGAAAATTATATATATATATAGGATTAGGATCAAGAGTGAACAACTTCTTGAGAGAGAACTGAGTGAACTAATCTTGGCCTTTGATCATTTTTTAGATTAAAAGAGTAAGATCCCTTAATATATATATATATATATAGGATTAGGATCAAGAGTGATCATTTTTTTTTACATTACCCAAGTATGTTTAATTAAAATCCCTTAATTTTCTCATCTCTTAACTCTCTTTCTCTCTCTATCTCTCTATCTCTCTTTCTCATTTTTAATTATTTCTTCAATATTTCTTTATTCATAGATTTTGTTTTAATTTTAATTTGAATATTGTTTTTCTTTTATTATCCGTATATATAGTTATCATAATACATTGTTTTTAACTTTTTATAATTTTCAATAAACATTAAAAAATTTCTTTGAGATTGAAATTGTAATTATGTTTGGGCATTATTTTTTATTTTATTTTTTTGAATATGTGATGAAGTTATTTATTTTTGCATACTTGTGATATGTTTCATTTTTATTAATTTCATAATTTTTATATGAATCTACTCGTGTGCATGCCTAATATACTATATGTTGTTAATATACACATATGTAACCATTTCTGAATATAATACACAGATGTATAAAAGACTGTACACATGTGTATAAACTAACAGTTGTCTATCTTGTATAAACTGATAGTTAGCGAGACTGTACACATTTGTAAAACTAACAGCTGTGTATATTGTATAAACTGATACTAGCGAGACTGTACACTTGTGTATACACTAACAACTATTATGTATCTTGTATATACGAAAACTAGCGAGATTTTAGGGATTTTGATTATATTGTTTAATAAATGCAATTTACAAAAGACACAAATACCCTTCTATCATTTATTTTAAAGGGGAGTTACAACATTATAATTACAATCTTGCCATTGTCTAAAAATCTCTAGATGATGTAATCCAATGGTCCAGATTAGTTCACACAGTTCACTCTCAACCTAGTGTTCACTCTAGAACCCTACCATATATATATATATATATAGGGAGCCGCTAAAATTGAAACCATGCCCAGCTGTAAGAACCATGAGAACCACTCTCAACCAATCAGAAAAAGGGGTAGTTTGGTCATTTCCCTTAAAAGTCTAATCTATCATCTTTCCTCTCTCCTCTCTCCTCTTTAAATGTCCAATATAAGTTGCTGACCTTCACTCCCTCAACCCTTCTTCTTCCATTATCTTTCACCCACAAATAAGGAGCTTCATCCTCTCAAACTCACAACACAGACACCCACAACCTGTTACCCCTGTTCCCTCTCGATAGCTTGGCCGACGACCGGACTCCATCTCTGGCGCCGGGTTGATCCGACGACCACACCACATCAGCTCCCCCTTTCTCATTTAAAACCGACGGCGTATCCGGTGACCAGCAGAGCATGGGCCACCGACGGATGAAGACGGCGCTTCCGTTAACGGCGGCGGCTGTGGTGAATCTGAACAACGGACACAACGACCCCTTCCCTTTGCTCGTTTTTCCGATGATGGTGACAAGGTTAGATGAAGAGGATGATGGTTCGAGGAGCCGACGACCGGAGACGCCGCTCACGGCGGCGGTCTGTATTTTGGTCCGACAAATTTCCCGGTAAACAATCCCCCCCCCCCCGGTTCCTTTTGTTTTCCTGAAGAATGAAAGTGATGTTGATCTTGTTGTGGCTGATGTTGTTTAGCTCAAATCTGAGTTATGTTCGGTTCATGAATTAGTTTCGGCTCGAGTTCAGGGTTTAAACCGATCAGCTCAGTTTTCGTTCGGGTCTCGGTTCGGAAAGGCAGCGGCAGCGGTCAGCTCCGATGAGTGCCACACACTCGCCCGTTCAAAACCCTTTGGTCAGTCTTTATGCCACTGTTTGTGTTTTTGTGTTTTTGATCTTGCATCATAGTTGACTGCTTGTTTGTTTCGGAAGTTGTTAAACAATTGTTGTATTTAATAAAAATGAGGTGGTATTGTTCCTGTTCAAGATGATTGGTAATTTAGGATCAAAATAAGGTATATGGATCATGTTCAAAGGATGATATAATGCTAGATGAATGGTGTCGAGATGCTTAACCGGGTTGAATTGTTTGTGATCCTAATTGATGAAAGATGATTCTTGTTTATGTGAATCTGTTTGTTGATTCGGGAATGTACGACTTGTTGGTTTTTTATTTTTTTCCCCTAGTCGATGATGATAACGATATATCTGAGACACCTCCCGAGTGCGATTTCTGGGTGCGTTCGTTTTTGCGTAAGAAAGTTTTTGTAAAAAAAGTTAAACCGTAAACTTTTTAACGTAAAACGTAAACTTTTTAACGTAAAAACGAAAAACGTAAAAAGTTTAATGTAAAACGTAAAAAGTTTACCGTAAAACGTAAAAAGTTTAACGTAAAACGTAAAAAGTTTAAAAAGTTTAACGTAAAACCTAAAACGTAAAAAGTTTAACGTAAAACGTAAAAAGTTTTACGTAAGACGTAAAATTTTTTACGTAAGACGTAAAAATTTTAAAGTAAAACATAAAACGTAAATTTTTTTACGTAAAATGTAAAAAGTTTAACGTAAAACGTAAAACCTTTTCTACGTAAATTGTAAAACGTAAAAAACCCTTTCTACGCCTAAACAAGGGGCGTGAATGCGGCGTATAAAAACGCGACGTAAAAAACGGCGCGTTAAAAAAAGACGCTTGAAAAAACCGAGCGTAAAAAACGACCCCTTAAAAAACGATGCATGAAAAAGCCGGACGTAAAAACGGAAAACGTAAACGTAAAAACGTAAAAAGTTTAACGTAAAACGTAAAAATTTTAAAGTAAAACATAAAACGTAAAAAGTTTTACGTAAAACGTAAAACCTTTTCTACGTAAATTGTAAAACGTAAAAAACCTTTTCTACGCCTAAACAAGGGGCGTGAATACGACGCATAAAAACGGGACGTAAAAAACGGAGCGTTAAAAAAAGACGCTTGAAAAAGCCGAGCGTAAAAAACGATGCGTGAAAAAGCCGGACGTAAAAACGGAAAACGTAATTTTTTAACATAAAACGGAAAACGTAAATTTTTAACGCGAAACGTTAACGCAAAACGTAAAGTTTTTAACGTAAATGACGGCGCGTTAAAAAAGGACGCCTGAAAAGCCGGGCGTAAAAACGGGGGGTAAAAAAAACGGCTCTTCAAAACGTTTTTTTTTAACAAATCTTAAAAAAATTTATCATAAAAAATCTGATTTGAAAATATCTTTAACAAAAAAAATCAGTTTCTTAATAAATAATAATTAAGACAAAGAGTAATTAATGAATAGGACAAAAAAAGGCAATTAAAAATAATATATATTAAAAGACAAAAAAAAAACAATTTTACTTATATACCCTTTAACAATAAAATATTAAAAATATAATAAGACAAAAAAAATTTAATATTAATTTTAACTACTTTTAATCTCATCCATCCATCTTCTTGATCTAATGGCCAGAAAGTGGTTCTCGTGGTTTTTACAACTGGAGGTGGTTTTCATTTTAGCGGTCCCCTATATATATATATATATATAGTGTAAGTATATGGAGAAAACTCATTTTATTGATAAAACTTAGGAAACTAGAATTTGTGGTCCATATGCATCCACATCATCAATTCAATTACATCCATATGAGGGTATTTTTGTCACTAATTTTTATTCTCTTTCTCTTTGTCTTAAATCAATCACACCTTTCAACATTTTCTCTCTCATACATCCAAGATCTTCAACACACATTTCAACACTTTCTCTCTCATATATCAAGATCTTCAATATTTTCTTCTTCACATCTTCAAGATTATCTGAAGATAATATTCTCTCTTAGATCTTCAACATTCTCTTCTTCGCATCTTCAATACTTTCAATTCTAGATCTGAAGAAAAACTCATGATAGTCTCTCATGAGACTCAAAGATACTAATAAGAGTTTTCTCAGGATCCATGTTCGTTCCAAATATGTATGGCTAAGGCAGTCGATGATTCGGTACGTCGGCTAAGGTTTTCTCAGGATGAAAGTCTGGTCAAAATCATTCTAGATCTATGTTTGTCCCAGAATCCAGTAAGAACAGAGATACCTGGCAAGATGAAAACTCTGGATGATAAACTTCAATTTAAAAAGAAAAAGATTCAGGTATCTAGCATTTAGATAATGAAAAAGCTCTCTGGTCATGGTTAAAAGGAAGATCATATAGATATGCCTCATGGATTCTAATTTGCAGAGGTGGATATGAACAAAACTAAGCCATGGGAATTGCCTAGTGAGTTTGTCTTAACTTCCAAATTTTATTTTCTTTACTTATTTATATATTTGGTAATCTTAAACTCCTTTATTTTGTTTGAAAAGGGTTTGCGATATGTGATGTGTTTGATTTTGTTTTTCTTAAACTCCTGTGTTTTAAACTCTGTTATTTTTCTTTCTAAGTTTTTCCATAAATTATTTACTTAAACTCATGCTTTCCTTGGATTTTTCTAATGATTTCTAGGTTTTTTATTGCCAAAGTTCTAGTTAGTTGTAGATTTATTTAATTTTTGAGTTTGCAATTATGTGTGGATATGACTAGCATATAGGGTGTTATATGTGTTACATGTGATACATACAGGGTGTTACATTTTTTATTAACAAAGTTCTATATGTTGTAACACATGTTACACTGCGGGTAACATGTGTTACATATATGGTGTTACATGTGTTACACCCAGTTGGTTAAAGATGTATACCTATGTTACATATATAGGTTACACATGTGACCTATATGTGGCAACATATGTTTGCTACATATGTTACATTTCTGCTAGCTACATTCTAAACTGTTTGTCCTATATGTTGTAACATGTGTTTCACTTCGGGGTAATATATGTTGCATACAGGGTTTTACACAGTTATACATAATGTAATAGTAAGTTTAAATGTTAAAATGTTTTTTAGATGGGCTGTTAAATGTTAAAATGTATAAACTTCATAATTTATTCAGAATATCACGTTAATTTTACCAATAAAAAGTCGTGTTTTTTTTTGTGGGATAATTAGCTACATATGTAGTAACAACGTTACACAAGTAACTTATAGATACCCCAACCTTTTTATGGACACACATGGGGGCTGCACATAGGTAACACATGTTTATAACATGTGTTAGACTAGTGAGGTAACACATGTATAGCCACGTTATACATATTACATATAGTTGTTACAGGTGTTACAGCAAAACTTTACACATGTACACATGTTACATAGGAGATCAATAAGTTTAACTATAGAAGATTAATACTGGTGTACTTGTTTTGTTCATAGGTGAATAGATGTTTTGTGTTCAAGATGAAGATGGTAATTAAGAAGCGAAGCCCGCCGAAGGATTACAACGCATCATCAGGTTTTCGTGGTAAAGATGGTGTGTTTTTTGTTGGCTGCTATGTGTTTTAGAGAAAGAAAGCTAATGTTTTGGAGAGATTGTTTACTGATGAGTTAGCATTGACGACAAACTTGAAGAACTAAAACAAGAAATCCGACGGAAGAATGATTATTTAGTGATGAGTTGGTCTATACTTGTATAAAATACATTATATACGCTATGTCACACACGTTATACATTACATGTAACATTTTATGTGCAATAGTCCAATGCTTTGAATTTTTTCTTTTCGCATCCTGATATATAAAATACATTACATGTAACATTTTATGTGTAATAGTCACCAATCACATGATATACGTTATGTCACACACGTTATACAACATATGCAACAGGTTGATCGATGTTACACATGTGTAACATCATTCCCAAAGCAAAGAAATAGTGGGTTCTGTGTCACCGATGTTACATTCTTGTTTTGTAACATGTGTAACATCGTTTCAAAATCAAAGAAATTGTTGGTTCTGTATCACCTTACAAGTTATATGTTTTGCTGACAAACGCCATGTCACACATGTTTTGCTGACAAACGCCATGTCATACATGTTACACACTATCGATATTGTAGGTTTGCTACATCATGTAACATGTATAGAGAAGTTGGATGATATTGTGTTGACATTGGATTTGAGTTAAATTTCTTGTTCAATCACAATGACTTACGTTGACTTTGGAGTTTAAGGGATACAACCTGTAACATGTGTTACACTGAAGTGTTACACAAGTGTTTCCAATTTACACATGTTACATCCTGTGTAATATATGTAACATGATTAAGCAACAGCTAGGACCTGCTTAGTATCGTACAAACTAACTAGTTGTATATCAATAGTTGTAATGCTTAAAAAAACTAACTAGTTTTATATCAATAGCTGGTGTTAGTAAGTTTTATGTCATAATGGGTTTTTAGTATTTGCACACATTACAATTAAACTTAAACGTAACAAAAATGTTTATACAAACTTCAATATATATAAAAATGATCCAAAAAATATCATAAGGAAACAAAAATCTAGCTATGCTTCGCGTCTTGATAACCATCTTTATCTTGAACACAAACATCCATTCACATTTGAACAAAACAAGTGCATTAGTGTGAACTCCTAAAGTTACTAACACCAGCTATTGATATAAAACTAGTGTTACATATGTGTAGCCCCTTTTGTGTCCAAGAAAGGGCTGGTTTTAACACACGTTACAAACATGTGTTATATATGTGTAGCCCTCCTATGTAACACACGTTACAAACATGTGTTAGATGTGTTACCCTCCTGTGTAACACACGTTACAAACATGTGTTACATATGTGTAGCCCCTTTTTGGATGCAACAACTATATGTAACATGTGTAACCTTGACGTTGTAACACATGTAACACCTATATGTAAGATGTGTAAGATGGCTATACATGTGTTACATATGTTGCCCCATAGTGTAACATATGTTATAAACATGTGTTACATATGTCAGTCCCTTTGGTGTCAATTTAAACTTAGTAAAATTACATATGTAACAACATCACATCATCCAAAATGTCATATCAATGAACAAACAAGTAATATATGTAACTATAAGTATATGAGACTAGCGTAACGAATTAAAGGGACAAACGATACACTTCATGTTACATATGTACCTAGAGTTGTTATTAACAATGTTATTAGTAGATAAAAAAACTGCATTAACGTATATTTTTTACATTGAACCCAGCTTATTGGTCATAAGTCTTATACATGGCAAGAAGTTCTTCCAGTGTGACGTATGATTTAACATTTATAGGATGATATTGCTCGTTGATATTCGGTGTCCACAATTTAGTGCCATTAGAAGACTCGTAAAGATGGTAATGTGGAGTATGTTCTAGATCATCTGTGGACATAGGGATGGATGTTAGTATAAGTTTACGTGCGTTATGAACATTGTAATACGTTTAGCACCCTAGGGTAACAAAAAAAGATCACACATGACACTTGTCGCCATGTTACACATGTTAATTGTGTGTGCACATGTAACATCTTCTCTACAACGTGTGTAACATCCTTAAAAGTTGTGTTCCTACTATGCTTTATATTTTTTAAGTACTTATAGGTAAACATGTTTTTTAAGATACAACATGTAACATGTGTTACACCGAAATGTTACACAAGTGTTTCCAGTTTACACATGTTACATCTTGTGTAACTCTGCTTTATATTTTGTAAGTGTTTCCAGTTTCCAGTTTAAACATGTTTTAAAGATACAACCGTATCACCTTACAAGTTATATGTTTTGCTGACAAACGCCATGTCACACATGTTACACACTATAGAGTGAAACAACAGTATTGAACGCTGCTACACATTTCCCATTCTGTCATAACATGTGTAACCTTTTTGGGGGTTTCGATGTTGTAGGTTTATACAGACTTAAATATATACAAATGATCCAAAAATGATCATACATGTGTTACCCTCTAGTGTAACATAAGTTACAAACATGTCTTTCATATGTGCAGCCCCGATTTTTGGTAACAAAGGGGTTGAACATGCGTAACACATGTTTGTAACATGTGTTACACTAGAGGGTAACTTCTGTGCAACGTCAAAGGTACCCACCACCTGCCCTTCATCGACTTCTTGTTCCCATTCTTCATTGGTTTCTCCATCTACCTTCTTTCGCTTTATGGCCACCTTTTGTCGTATCCGATAATGTAGTTCTTTTTTTTCCTGCCAAGATCCCTTCTCGTTTGGTTGCAACTGCTATGGTCAAGTCGTAATAACACAAGTTACACTCCAGTATTTTTAATCTATTAATTAAAAAAATAGTAGTAACATAACTAATACTAGTTACCTTCTACCCAATTATGCCCTGAACTTGAAGACTCCCTAAATTTTGAGTTTTTATCTGCATCATTTCACACATAATGTTTTGTTAGGTTTCTTCCTAGTCCCAGTCCTGCCCAAGAAATGAAAAACACAAATATTAGTAGTCAGCAAAAGAGTACTTGCTAAGATGAGGATACAACAATTACCATTCACCATTTCAATATCCACTCATATCAAAACAAAATGTGTAACACAATGTATGCACCATATATTGTCCGAAAGTGTAACATATGTTACAACATACAGGACAAACAGTTTAGAATCTAACTAGCAGAAATGTAGCTGGCAGAAATGTAACATACGTAACTAGTTATGCCTGCAAAAAGTTGAAACATTTAACACTAATTATAAAAAAAGAACAACTTAACCAACAAAATTTTGAAACCTTTACTGTAACAATTATGGATTTTCAAACTAATTATCTACCAATAATTGGGATGCCCAATTTAAACAAAAAACAGAAAACAAAATAAAGCAAATCCAATTCATAAAACCTAACACAAACCCAACCCATAAATTATTGGCCAACAAACTGAAAATATAAAAAAACTAAAAATGATTTTAACATAAAAACAAAAACCTGCAAAATACATGAACATTAACCCATTACTATAACACTTTGAGCACACAAAAAGTTATTGACAACCATTTTAACAAAAAAATCAAGTATGTTCTTGCTGTTAGTAGAACACTTACCGGATCTAGACCCGTCCGATGAACACGATGAAGATCTTCAAAAATGATTCTCTCTCACACACTTGTGCGTGTGTTCTAGATGAACATGATGAAGATTTGTACCGCCGTACTGTGTTGGAGAGATCGAATGGGGGTGATGATGATTTCTGACCTTCTTCTCTCTCACACACACACACTTGTGTGTGTGCTCTTGGCGTTCTAACAATTTTCTCTCTCTAAAAACCCATGAACCAAATGATTTCTGGCCTGCTTCTCTCTCACACACTTGTGTGTGTTCTTGGTCTTGGTGTTCTAATAACTTTCTCTCTCTAGAAACACATGCAACCGAATGATTCAGGCCTGCTTCTCTCTCCCACACTTGTGTGTGTGTTCTTGGTGTTCTTCATGAACACGAAGGAGAATCTTGTTTCTCTTTCTCTCACACACTTGTGTGTATGCTTTTGGTGTTTCTCTTTCTTTAACAATAACGATTCAGGCTTGCTTCTCTCACACACACTTGTGTGTGTTTTTGGTGATTGAAACATGAAGAAAGAGAGAGGATGAGAGAATGGATGATGATGATGGTTTGATGGTGAATGTACAGAAGATATTTTGAATTCTCAAAGAAGAAGAAAGAAGAAAGAGAGACAATGATAATGCTTTGATGGTGATGGTGACAATTATACAGAAGAGAGAGAATGAGATAGGGTCTTTTTGACAAAAATACCCTCCTGGCCCACTCATCAACATATGTTATGTATTAAATTTAAATCAATAAACATCAAATTTCCCTAACCCTTAGATGATCAAGATCAATGGTCACAATTGGGTTTCCTTAGTTTTCTCACTAAAAAATGGTTTCCTATATATCCTTGCCCTATATATATATATATATATATATATATATATATATATATATATATATATATATATATTTAAAGAGGTATTCTATACATGGTATTATAGGTTCTGCCAATCGTGTTTCTAGGTTTGCACATGTGTTATAAGCTTATCTATTGTGTTTTTTAGTCGCCACATATTTTAACTTTGTCCATGGTGTTTTTAGTATGTCGTCATTGTCGTTTTATGTCTTTTGTCTGTTGTGTTTTTAGTCTGTTGACCATTGTGTTTTTGCCTGCTATCTATTGTGTTTTTTTGTTTAGTTTATTGTGTTTATAGTCTGCACATGTAGGTTTTTACTTTATTGTTCATTTTGTTTTTAATTTGTTGTCAATTGTGTGTTTAATTTACACGTGTGTTTCAATTTTTTTCAAAAGTATAACAATATTATACTCATATTAAATATTAAAAACGGCTCAGTGATATAATTTTTTTAAATAGTGGCGTATGGAGGAATTGACATGCGGCTTGCATATGAATTTTTTTTTTTTGCATGTGAGAAGCGAGAAGCATGTGCATCTTTTTTTCCTCACCGACGCATCTAACATTTCCATTGTTTCCTCCTTAGACATATGACACTCTATAGTGGCTTCCTACATTTCTCACAATTCACTACCCTACACACACTTGTCGCACATGATCTTTGAAATCTTAAGGACAGAGATGGCTACGCACAGCTCGCAACCTTATGTTTGAAGCAAAATGTGACATGCCAGAAATCACTTATTACATTGCTTTGCATAGAAGATTTTGTCTAACATATCTAAACAAGCAATTATTACATATTTTTTTAGTAAAATACACAGATGGTCCATGTGATTAACCATAATTTTGGATTTAGTTCCCACCTTTTTTTAAAATGCATGGATGATTCGTGTGGTTTGCATTTTGTAACGCATTTAGTACTCAACTTTTGCCAAAAGTACATAGATGGTTCCTGTGGTATGAACTTTGCAACGCATTTAGTCACTAAACGTTGGGGGCCAAATGCGTTACGAAGTGCAAACCACGGGGACCATTTGTGTACTTTTGGCAAAAGTTGGGGACTAAATACATTACAAAGTACAAACCACAGGGATCATCTTTGTACTATTAAAAAAACTAGGGACTAAATCCAAAATTTTGGTTAAACACGAAGATCATTCGTGTACTTTACTCCATATTTTAATACCAAATTTACAAATATATGGATATTTATTACTTGAAGATGCTGAAAAAACCAATACCAGAAATTTTATTAGACCCGTAGTTAATAGAATGCAAGTTAATTCATCTTATCTTGATTTGTCTTTATCTATAAAGAATAAAGTAAAAAACATGAAAATGGACATTGACTATTAAATTTACGAAAATGCACATGCTTCCCGTCTATTAATCTAATAAAATATTGCAGTTATTCTTAGATATTAATCTAATAATTTGTATTTCTAAATTAAAAAATAATAAAGTAATAAATTTTAAAGCTAAACAAAAAAACTGAACTTACTATGATATAAAGTTAACAAAGATATAAACTCTTAACATCCTATTTTTTACAAAAACTGTTTTTAAATATATAAAAACAAAATTTAACAATTAAAGTTAAAGGTGTAAAACGTACTTACGAGTCAACTACTATTTTTTATTTTTATAAAAACAAAAATTTTAAACTTAAAGTTTATTGGATGAGTACCTTATGGATATTTAAAAAAAGTTATGAACTTTAAAGAATAAAATTATAAACTTTATCATTTAACCAACAAAAAAAACTTACTTTACAACCATAACAACTTATCTTTTATTTTTTGTCATTTGATTATCATTTATTTTATAAAAAACAAAACTTTACATGTGTAAAACAGTTTTTACTTTATTTATAAACAAAACATTTTGTTTTTATAAAAAAATAATTATTTTATAAACATTTTTTATAATAAGTAATATAAATAAAATACTCTCGAAATTTACAATCTTTACTAAATAAATTCTAAATTGTGTTGCAAATTTTTAGAAATTATAAGTTCAACTATATTGTTATAGATAATATTAGTCAGTTTCAAAAGAATTCTTTACCAACTTAACTAGATACATAGTAGATTGTGTTGCGTATTTTTATGGATTATAAGTTAAAAGTAGACTATATAGATAAGATTATTTAGGAACTAAAAATCTAAACTTAGTATGATATAAAGTTAATAAAGATATAAACTCTTAACATCCTATTTTTTTATAAAAACATTTCTTTAAATTTTATAAAAAAATATAATTTTTTATATCTGTAAAAAACAAAAATTAACAATTTAAGTTAAAGCTCTAAAACTTACTTACGAGTCAAATACTATTTTTTTATTTCTATAAAAACAAAACTTTTAAACTTAAAGTTTAGTGGATGAGTACTATGTGGATATTTAAAAAAAGTTATGAACTTTAAAGAATAAAATTATACGTTATAATTTAACCAATAAAATAAACATATTTTACAGTTATAACAACCTAATTTTTTTTGTCTTTTGATTATTAATTTTTATAAAAAACAATATTTTTTTGTCTTTTGGTTATTAATTTTTATAAAAAAAACAAAACTTTACATATGTGTAACACTAATGACATATATCCACCACAATAATGTTATCACAAAAATTATACGAATAAGAAAACTATCAGAAACGAGTATCGCAATCCAAAGTGTCGCCCCGCCGCATCGCGCGGGCACCCTACTAGTTAATCCTAACGAATAAGAAGTTTACACATATCATCTTCCTTAGCTTTTTTTTTTCTTTTCTACCATAATTTTAAATGAGCATAACTTTTTTCATACGATAATATTTTTTTAAAAAGTTTACACCAAATTAAAGAGAATTTTATTATCTTTAATTTGATGTATTTTTATAAAAAAATATACTATCGTATGAAAAAAGTTATGTTTGTTTAAAAATCATGATGAAGAAAAAAATAGGCATGAAAATCCTGGTACAATCTTACACGCAAACTTAGAATCTTAGACGCATTCTCTACTGTAGATGCAATAGTTAGAGACTGAGGCTACCCTAAACGCTAAATTTGTAAAATGGAAAAATGAATGTATTTTCCCAAATATTAAAGTGCTACATAAGGGTTAAATAGATTAAAATATTTTATAGGGCTTCTCCTATTTTTGTTCTTATTAATCTTGGGAAGCTCATGATGTTGCCGACAGCAATGGAATCAGTAGGTTCAAGAAGAAACTAAGCATTGGAGCATGTTTCTTTGAACCAAATACAACTCTGGCAATTTTGATTTGTGTGGCAATTTGACTTCTATGCGCTCTAAATCTTTGATTAACCCTATTATTAAATAACTAATAACTTATACAACATACAAAAACGATCCTGATTTCCATTTAAATAATAATGCATACTTACTAAAACATTGGAATTATATAACAGGGGAAAAGATCAAATATGAAGATTAATTTCGCTAGAAATGATAGGAATCAATAAGAGGATGACATGTGACAACATTTAAAATAACGAAAAAATATATTTTAGTCAATCCAACCCTTTCTTCTTCTTTTTCAAAACCCAGTAACTTCAAAACCCACCATTTTCAAAACCCACCATCTTCAACCATTTCTTCACTTTCTATCTCAATAATCACTACATTATAGTGCGATTTTCATCACCAATCAATGATTCAAACACCCGATCAACGTGTTCTTCAGCTTTTTTGAAGAAAACCCAGTTTACTTTCATACAAAATCTCGTTTTTTCCGGTGATTTTGAAGATAATCACTCGATCCGTTCGATTCGAGCGCTGATAAGTGTTTCAATCATTCAAAATTTGTCAATTGTTGAAGAAATCACTTCGATCCAGGTAAGAAATTCTTTAATTTCATTTTTACGATCTGGGTTTTTGATTTAGTCATTGCGTTTTACGATCTTGGCGGGGGTCCGGGGGCAGCGCCCCCGGTAGCGGGGTCCCAGGGGCGGCAGCCCCTGGCGGGGTCCAAGGGGCAGAGCCCCTGGCTGGGGTTGAGCTGCATCAGAAAAATTGTTGTACTAAAAACGCATCAGAAAAATTAATTTTCCAGAAATTGGCTCATTTCGAAGACAGTAATTCGTAGACAATTCAGACAGTTCACAGACAATTCACAAACAGTTCAGAAACAGTTTTATGTGTCCATTGCGTTTTAGAAATAAGAGAGTTTTATGTGTTTTCTGGCTATTGCGTTTTAGAAAAAACACATTTTTAAGTATTTTTAGTCATTGCGTTTTAGGTAAAACACATTTTTGAAGTGTTTTTAGTCATTGCGTTTTAGGTAAAACACATTTTTAGGTGTTTTCAGTCCACTGCGTTTTACAGAGAACACTTTCTTTTGTTTTTTTAGGTCATTGCGTTTTAGAAATGAGACATTTTTAAGTGTTTTCTGGCCATTGCGTTTTACAAATAAAACATTTCTTTGTGTTTTCTGGCCATTGCGTTTTACAAATAAGACATTTCTTTGTGTTTTTTGTGCATTGCGTTTTAGGTAAAACACTTTTTTATGTGTTTTCAGTCCATTGCGTTTTAGAAATAAGACATTTCTTTGTGTTTTCTGGCCATTGCATTTTACAAATAAGTCATTTCTTAGTGTTTTTTGTGCATTGCGTTTTAGAAAAATGTCATTTTTTAGGTTTTTTTTTTTCATTGCGTTTTACGTAACTGGTGGTTTTTCTATTGCGTTTTACACAACTGGGTTTAAATTTTTTTTTTTAAATATAGCAATAGTATACTCGTTTTAAAGATAAAAAAACGCTCGTTTTTTTGGTGCAATTTTTATAAAAAAAATAATGTCGTATGAAAGAGTTATTAACGTTTAAAAAATGGGGGGGGGGGGGGAATTGGAGGAGAGAGAAACTATTGGCTTAGATTGACTAGAATGCCCTTGAACAAACTCACGCGCCTCTTTTCTTCCTTTCAATTTCCCTGATTTAATTTTAGCCCTTGATTAACTTAATGGATGGTCAAGATCACTTCCTAGCCAAATAAACTTCCTATTGTATGTCCACCCTATACAACAGTTAGAGTTGAAAATAAAGTCATCAGATCTGGAGGTAATATCCGTTTATAAAACTAGCAGCATGTCCGCGTGACGCGACGGGGGAGCGACACATCGCATTGCGATTCTTGATTTTGATAGTTTTCTTATTCATATAATATTTATTGTAGCATAATCGTGATAGATATACATAAAAATTGAAGTAATCAAGTAATCCCGGTGCCTTCCCCGAGAAGTCTGGCGCCATTTAGGGCCTTGTGCGAGTAAGAAAATTGGGCTTGTATATAAACTAGTAATTATGCCCGCGCGCGTTGCGGCGCGGGTACATCGCAAACATCGAATGAATTAGTTCAAGCATTATGTGTCGCGTTAACCACATGAAAACGCCTGTTTCGACGTATCCGATTGAACTTAATGCAACCTACATAAGCATTGCGATTTGATCCAAGCATTATGTGTTGCGTTAACTACACGAAATCAAATTTGAAAAATCAGAAATGTTACACTTCTAATCGAAACATTGGAGGAGAGGAGCGGGTGCACCTCCCGTCCCTTAAAAGCTAAGTCTCACTCTAGTGTAATGATGATGGTTTGAATAGGTGACATGTGGTTTTGTATGGTGGTGGCTCATAATATTGCTCATGACAGTGGAGGCGGTTACTTTTAGTGTTTTATGCCATAGGTTAAAAAATTTAGGGGTAAGCCACCGACTTTCTCCTTAAGATATATGATAATAGATTTTTAAGAGTCCAGCACTTACCTAGTTTCGTTCAAGTCCCGCCACTAAGATTAGCAGTTTATCATGCTAAATATCATTTTGACTCGCTACAAATATTGATTTATTTATTTTATTATATCCGACTTATCATGTTGTCACTCATTTTAACTCGTTATAAATATTTGTTTATTTGACTTAATTATATTCGTCTAACTTATCATGTTATAAATAATTTTAACTCGCTTTAAACATGTAGTTTTATCAATTAAGACTATAATAATAGATGTTAAAGTTGTGTCCTTATAATACAAAGTATCATAAACACACATCAAACTAAATCAATATTTCACGTTTTGAAAAACGGACCACCTTTTAAAGACATTTTGATTGCTATTATCCTTCTAAAATACATTTTACGAACTATAAATAAGTTATAGTTAAAATATATTTCTATTTTATTTTTTGAACGGCTAATTTTTATAATTCCCTGTTGTCTTGGGGACTTGAACCCAAGACCTTACCCTTCCCAACCTAGGTGTTTTAAAGGTTTTGCCTTTGCTAATAGACCACCACCCCATTGGTTAAAATATATTTCTATTAATATATCAAAGTTAAAAGTTTGCTAATAAGGATTAGCAATATCATCAACACTATTGTCTCATCATTAACAGCAACTTTCTCACTGTTACCCATGATTCAAAGTTAATGTTTCAAACTATTGAATTTGATGAGTTGAATATAAAATTAACCAAAAAAGATAACTTCTTTAGTTCAAAGCAGATTCAAAGTCAATGTTTCAAACTATTGAATTTGATGAGTTGAATATAAAATTAACCAAAAAAATAACTCCTTTACACAAATGGCAGTATAATGTGTATATAAGACAAACTCAAAGAGAAAGTCGGTAAATCGTAGAGATTGTCGGTGGCAAAAGCCACCGACTTTCTCTTTTAAGATTATATAATAATATGAGTAAATTGCCATTTTGGTCCCTGAGGTTTGGTCACTTTTGCCACTTTAGTCCAAAACTCAAACCTTTTACATCTGGGTCCCTGTGGTTTCAGTTTTATTGCCATTTTGGTCCAAAAGTGAAATCAGGTCATATTTGTCTTATAAACACCTGTCATTTTGTCCTTTTCCTTAGGGAAAAATGGTCATTTTAAGCATTAATATATATATAAATAAAATAAAAAAAACCTCAAAACTCTGCACACTCTCTCTCTCTAAACACCCCCTGTCTCTCTCTTCTCTCTCTCTCTCTCTTTAACACCACCGCCACCTCCTCCCCTCTTCTCACCACCGCCACCACTACCTCCTCACCACAGCCGCCACCACCACCTCATCTTCTACCCTTTTCTCTCTCTCTCTCTTTCTCAAATGCACTACCACCTGCAAATTCTCGAAGTTCTGCAACTCAAAGGTCTTATAAAACATAGAGAAATCAGAGAAGAGATGCGACAGAGAGACAGAGTAGTCTCCGGTGGCAGAGACGGTGGTTAGACTGTCGGAATAGGTGAGAACCTAGTGCCGTGTACAACCATTTATGTTTGTGTCTTCTTTCTCTGCCACCTAAACCACAATCCAGATCCCCAACTCGCGAATGTTGAGGAATCGTCGCCGGCAACTTTACCCTCCGAGGCCGCCGACTAGCCACCGCACAACCACCACCAAATGTCATCCCGAAACCACCAGCCGTCGTGAACCACTTTGATTTGTAGAGAACTCAAGATTCATTCCTAGGGTTTGATTGTAAGAAATTCTGATACGATTTATATAATTTTCGTATGATTCAGTGTTATTGTTGATGGAATTGACAACTGTAGTTTCAGTTTCTTTTAACATTATGTCTGATTTGATGATATTTGAGTACTAGGGTTTGATTATAATAAACTTCTCATCTGATTCATAGAATTTAGTACAATTTTACTGGCAAAGTTGATGAACTACATTGATTTGGGGTGGTGTTGGCGGTGGAGGTTTGGGTGGTGGGCTGAAGGTGACGGTGGGGGTCGTGGTGGTGGAGGTGGAGGTTGTGGTTTGAAGGTGACGGTGGAGGTGGTGGTTGTGGGTTGACCATGAAGGAAGGAGATGAAGAGGAAATTATATTTTATTTTATTAGTTTTTAATTAACATATGTTTTAAATTAAAATGACCATTTTGCCTCTGAGAAAAATGACAAAATAGCAGGATTTTATAAGACAAATATGACCTGATTGTATTTTTGGACCAAAATGGCAATAAAATTGAAACCACAGAGACCCAGATGCAAAAGGTTTGAGTTTTGGACTAAAGTGGCAAAAGTGACCAAACCTTAGGGACCAAAATGGAAGTTTACTATATATATATATTTTTAAGAGTAAACTGCAATTTTACCCCCTGGGGTTAGAGCCAATTGGCACTGTAAGCCCCTCCCAGGGAAATTTCGTACTTTGACCCCCCAACTAATGAGAAACCATGCACTATTACCCCCTGCCGTCAAAGAACTTAACATTTCTGTTAAATGGTATGTTAAATGGCTATATTACCCTTTCTTATTACCCCCTATGCTTTGTTCTACTCTGCAATATTACCCCTCGGTGTTAAATGACTATATTACCCTTTCTTATTACCCCCTATGGTTTGTTGTACTCTGCAATATTACCCCCCGGTGTTAAATATTTCTTGCAAACCTTACCCCCTGCAATATTATCATATTCGTCATTAGAAAGGACAAGGCGACCTCGTTTCTGACTAACTGTCTGACTAGATATTAGTGGCTATGAAAAACGAAATTCCTGATCCAAGCCCGTATCCTTTCTGGAGAAGTTCGTCTAAACATATAACGATAATTCCGGCAAAACATAGCTGAACAATGATCAAAATAGCATTCCCGACACCGAGTTGACAAACACTGCCATACATTCCTGATAGAACATAAGCTACGGCCTCACCGACAGCAATAAAGATTCCCAGCAACTTATAAGCACCATTCCTAGAAAAATCATGAGTGTAAGTTTAATAAAATATAAGAAAGGATTTAGATTTTATTAATATATACATTCTAAGACTGCCATGTGCTACTGAATACTAGTGAACTCACAATAGTGCACGGTCCTCACGAACGTTGTTGTCCACTTTAATAATTTTTGACCCAGCCAACAGCTGCATAACCAATCCAGAAGTCACAATGGGAGTAATATCGAGCTCCATGACAGTCCCGCAGTTTGAAGCAAGAATAACACGCATCCAGTAAAATGGGTCCGCACCCGTCGTTGAATGTATGCCATACAAAGGAAGCTGACCGCACACCAGAAAGATGAAGAGAGAAATCACAGTGTAGATGACTTTCTCTCTGAATGGGACCTTCCTGTCTGCGCTCTGCACTTCTGGAAGAAATGCAAGAAACGATCTAACAAGATGCAATACTCTAAAGCCACCTCCCATAGTAACAAGTCAGCCAAACCTACTGTTCAAGCCATTTGTGTAATTGCAACCATCAGTATCACATAGCAGGTATTAAAAGAAATTGAAAAACATCACATTTGGTTTCTCAAACTGGTACGCCACACACATATCGATATCAGAAAAAAATTTCAGTTAAAAATGCATATTTCCACAAGATACAGACCAATACATGCCAATGTGCTTTAAGAAACTCGTATTTGCAAAGGACTAACAGAGTAATTGAAACAAGTGAACAAGGTCGCCTTGTCCTTTCTGACGACGAAGATGATTATATTGCAGGGGGTAAGGTTTGTAAAAAATATTTAACACTGGGGGGTAATATTGTAGAGTACAACAAACCATAGGGGGCAATAAGAAAGGGTAATATAGTCATTTAACTCCGGGGGGTAATATTGCAGAGTAGAACAAAGCATAAGGGGTAATAAGAAAGGGTAATATAGTCATTTAACAAAAATGTTAAGTTCTTTGACGGCAGGTGGTAATATTGCATGGTTTCTCATTAGTTGGGGAGTCAAAGTGCGAAATTTCCCTGAGAGAGGCTTACAGTGTCAATTGGCTCTAACCTCAGGGGGTAAAATTACAGTTTACTCTATTTTTAATAAGACGATAAATGGGTGAAACATAAGGATATTAATCATAACTTTTTATCGATAATATTATGAAAATTGTTTTTAAAAAAATAAGAAACAGTAAACAAAATCTAATGAAATTAAATTAAATGTTAAATAAAATGCTATAATAAAAATTAAAAGAAAAGAACAAATGGCTACTATTATAAATCTTATCTTGATTGTTTTTAAAAATGAAATTAAATTAAATGTTAAATAAAATGCTATAATAAAAATTAAAAAAGAAACAAATGGCTACTATTATAAATCTTATCTTGGTTGTTTTTAACATGAAAGCTAAAAAGCTTATGGGTAGGAAGAAAAAAAAGGTCCAAATGCATCTTTTACAAAAGATACCCGGTCTCGATCTACAAACCTCAACATTAGTAAACAATAGCTCAGCCATCTGAGCTACAATTATCGGCGGTTCTCTAAAAAAGATAGCGAAAAAAGTTATCCTTAGAGTCGAGACTAATAGGAATGTATACAATTAATGATTCAGTTTGCATATAATTTATATACATAATACGGTAAAAACAAATTTATTTTGGGACCCTAAAACTTTTGGGCCCTGTTCGGTGGCCCATCCTGCACACCCTACGGGCCAGTCCTGGGTAATCAATTTCATTGTGTTGTGCATGATTTGGTTGGTTCAGTTATTATCCTAGACCGAAGCCGAAACTAAAGTAATCGGTTAGTCTATTTTATTAAACAATCGGTTTTTGGTTAATCACTTTGGTTTATTCGGTTAGATTGACGGTTTTTGTTTTGGTTCATTTAATTTTAGTTAATAGCAAAAACCAAACTTGGGCTTAAACTTTTGCTTAGAAATATATATTGAGGTATAAATACTTATAATGAAAGTATTAATATCTAAAATAGAGATATAAAATATGAAATATATGAATCAGATGTATAAAAGCTAGAAATATATGAAAATATGAATGATTCGGTCTGTTTCAGCTAATTTTGGTTAAACGAGAGTACAAAATGATAACCAAATTTTGGTTATTCGGTTTTCGGTTTTCAGTTAATTCAGTTTTTGGTTGATTTCAGTCTGATTTCGTCTGTTTTTTATTTGGTTTAGGTTAGTGATTTAGTTATTGCTCACCGATAACGGGGTTTGGTAATAACCAATAATAGCGCGCGATGCGGCGGGAAACACTGAAATTGCCACGGTGTGCATTGTTGGGTTGGTTAGATTATTATTCTCAACCGAAATTGAGGTCATCGATTAGTCTATTTTATTAACCAATCCGTTTTCAGTTAATCGGTTTGGTTTACTTAGTTAGATTGGCGTTTTTTAGTTTGATTAATTTAATTTAGGTTAATAGCCAAAACCAAACTTGAGCTAAAACTTTTGATTAAAAGATACATGAAATTTAGGTATAAATACATGAAATGGAGGTATAAATACATAAAATGGAGGTATAAATATGAAATACATGAACTGTATGTATAAAAGCTAGAAATATATAAAAATATGAATGGTCTTGTTCAGATAATTTTGGTTTAATGAAGCTACAAAAAATTGATAACCGTTTTTTGTTAAATCGAGGTTCAGTAAATCAGTTTTTGGTTGATTTCGATTTGGTTCCGGTTAATGATTTAGTTATTACTCACCCTTAGACAATGTTAATCACGTAACATATCAATTTTCTAATTAAAAACTATAGCAATATTATACTCAAATTAAATAGAATAAAATACGTGTTTATATGGTGTAATTTAAAAAAAAAAATATTAACGGTATTTAATCTAGATGGGATAAAGTGTATCTTCTAACTAATTATCTATAATTTTGTTAGAGATAGGGGGATTAAGTGTAATCTAGATGGGATGATTAAATTGACGGTATTTAATCACTTGACATTCTGTAGCTATTAAACATTCTGGGATAATGACTAAGTACGTTGGGCTTTAATCACTTGTACACTAAGACATCATCTACTTATATCTTTTAATCCACACACCAATAATTACAAAGACAACTATTAAAACGTCAAAAAAAATGAGTAGGTCGTCACGGTACGTTTGGATTTTTTTAAAACATTATAGTTTATAAGATATGACAAGAATACGTAAAAGAATTATAAGTTTGTTGTGGATGGAGAAAAATGTAACTAATTACCTATAATTATGTTAAAACTCGGGGATTTAAATGTAATAAGATGGGGAACTAAAATATAATTATTGTCTAAAAGACCAATTCACCCTCATTTCAGTGGTGTATTTGTAACAACCCTCGGTAAAACCAACATCCTCATAATATTTCCGACACCCCAGTATATCTTAAAATATTCCCTTATGTCTTATAATACACCCCGTATGTTTAAACCAAGCCCGAAATATGTTATAGTATATAAAATAAATTAAAAACAATAAAAATTAAGCTTAGGCGGGTCGCGTAGGACCCCATCCCAAGCTCACGCGGGCGGTATCAAGGCTGAAACTTGATTCCGGTGAAATTATAAGTTAAGGAGGGCCGCGTAAGCTCACCTTAACTCTTACGCGGGCCGTGTGAGATCATCAAACGCGGAGACACCAGGAGCTGACACGTGTCGACATCGTGGCGGACCTACATGCTGACCCAGCTAAGATACATGTTGACCAGGTGTTGACGCGGGCCGCGTAAGCCCCGCTTATCCTTTACGCGGGCCGCGTGAGAGTCGAGATCAGCAACTATATAAAGGAGGCCTCGGGTTTCAAATCAGTTCGTTCATTTCTCAATTCTCAATCACAATTTCTGTAGTAGAGTTATAATACATGGGTATTATACCCCCTAATTAGCAAGGTTCTGCTCCGTTGTAAGTATTATAACCCCAGTTTCGTAATAGTTACGCTGCCCGATTGATTTAGGGTTCCGTAACAACTGTCGTGGTTTTACCCGACGTAGTTGTTGGAATACCGTCTCGGGGAGGGTATCATTAATATTTTCAAAGGGTTATAATACTAACCAATGTACATTTGTATAAATTATAGATTATATCCAGGAAACCCTTACGCGAAGTCTAAGATAGCAATGTGAGTAATCCTTCTTTTTGTGTAAACCTTTTTGTGAGTTTATCCTCTTTTTGTTAATCTTTTTGGAATGTTTTACAAAACCTTAATTATTTTACAATGTGATTAAGCAGTGATTGAGTCTTTGTAGTTCTTCAATTACTGCCAGTATGTTGGGGTTTTGTATACAAAATTTACTACACTGTGAGTAGTAAGTCGGGATGACAATACGTTAACATTGGACAATGAGTTAGCCAATGTGTAATATGACCCACAAGTCAGGTTTGACAATACTAATGGAGTAATTGTGTAGAAATAAACAATGTGATCGCTCTCAATACTGTTCACTGTGACTTTTTATTTAAACTTGATTAAACTAGGATTCACTCACCAGTATTTACCACTGACAAATGTTTTTAAAACGCGTTTTAGGTTACCCAATCTGACAGCCAATTAGTAGAAAGCCAGCTGGAGAGCACTAAAGGCTCGGGGAAAATGTGGCTATAAAAGTTACCTAATAAACGATATTTTAAATTCAATAAGAATAGGGTTTATCCCTATAAATGTATTGTAATAAGAAACTTGGGATTTACCCATGTAATTATTAATATGAAATATGGTGGTTTTACTCTGATAAACATTTCCTAACTACGGTCCTGATGTAATTTCCGCTGCAAGATTAAATAACTGATACCACCGAAAATCTGAGTTCGCATCCGCCCGTTCACGGGACAGATAAGGGATCGGGGGTTGCGACAGAAGGTGGTATCAGAGCCTAGCCACTGGTTGAGCCAAAGAAGTGTTCTGCTGACACTTAAATTCTAAATTTTGTGTTAGGAACTAAAGGAAATACGTGCATAATTGTATTTATTTGTTATGTGTTATTTGACTATTTGTTAGTTTACAGTATGAGTGATCAAGGACCCTCAGACATGAGCCGTCAGTTGTCTGAATCACCTTGGAGTGAAGGTACCTCATCACAGCCTGCCCTTTCTGGGTATACTGCTGATCAGGAAGAAGGAATGTTTGCTTTTAAAGCACAGTCAGAAGAGCCATTCCCTCATAAGAAACGAGGATGGTTCTGTAAGGAAGCCTTTGCTCGTAGGAAAAGAATGCGAAAGTTGCAACATCAAAGAGTTTTAGCAGCTGTTAAGCGAGAGACCGATGCCCATACGCAGGATATGCTTAATAGAAGCCTAGCCAATTTCCATATCATAGCTACAACTACTGCTGACCCAAGTCTGGAACAACTAGTAGCCCCACAACCCCAACCCCAACCCCAAAACCCAGACCAACCCATGGAGATAGAAAATCCTAAAAACCAAGTGGAGATGCACAACCTTAACCCAGAAGAAATCCCTAGGGTACCTGCACCAAACCCCCTAGACCCAAATTACGACCCCTGGTGGGACGATAATAGGGACTTTGTGCATCGTTACCCTATCCATGAAAACGCACCCATAGGAGCCTATCCAGGTATGAACTCTTTAGATCCCTATTACCATGATAACTACATTAGGGAGATCTTATAAGATCCTTACCAATTTCAGGAACTTTCACCCCCATATCAGGAACCTGCACCCCAGATTCTGAACCCAGTCCTAGAACCTGCACCCCCAATGAGTACAGAAAACGTGCAAGAACTTAGGACTTTCGGTGAGGAAATTTTAGAAAGCAGTGAGAGAATGCGTCAGGCAGGAGAGCGTCTCGTATGGAAATACGATGAGCTCAATATGGATTTTTGGATAAATCCATATCCGTGATGTGATGGAGGAAATGATAATAGTAATAGCAATATAATAAAATAAAATAAAATAGGTGTGTATGGATGCATATTACTATTAGTGTGATTCTATTTCTGTCAGTATTGTAATTTTTAATTCAGTACTAGAATGTAATAGATGCATAATAGTATGTGGAAATAGAGTAAAAGTCGCAATGATCGACGTTTTTGGCTAGATTGAGTATCATATGATTAACTATATTAAATATTATCTTGTGATATTAATATGGGAAAAATGTTTAAAATTCAGATGGCCGATGAAGGAAATCAAGGAAATCTGAATAATGATAATCAGAGTAACATTAACGTGGTTAATGAGAATCCAAGCATCAATAACAATGGAAACCAGATGGATAATAGTGTTGTTCAACATATAATGGCACAAGGAATCATAGATGCAATGCCATTTATTATTCAAACTATTCAAGAAGCGAATAATAAAAGTAAGCATAGCAGTAAGCGACCCATCGAACCTGAAAACAACGTGAACAATGGACCTGTACTTCAAATGTCTATTCCCAAAAGGAGAAGAACCATGCCTTATGGTTATTCTTATAAAGAATTATGGTCTTGTAAACCAATGGAATTCTCAGGCAACGAAGGGGCTATTGCAACTCTACGTTGGATAGAGAAGACTGAGGCAGTCTTAAGAATAAGCAAGTGTGCTGAAGAAGATAAGATACTGTTTGCTTCTAATCTATTTAAGAATTCAGCGTTAGAATGGTGGAACACTATCTTCCAATCAAGAGGAAGTGATGGAACCTACAATATGGAATGAGAAGAATTCAAGAACAAGGTAGAAATGAAATTATGCCCACCTAATGAGAAGGAACAGATAGCAAACAAATTCCTAAACCTTAGGATGACTGGTGTGGATAGTAAGGGATATACTAAAATATTCTTCGAATATGCTAGAATAGTGCCAACTCTTGCTTCACCAGAACCAGTGTTAATCTCCCGTTATATTTGGGGATTAATTGGAGAGATAAGACACGTAGTCAAGGCAGCTAGACCTCAAACCATAGAAGAAGATGTAGAACTAGCAAATACCTTGACAGATGAATTAGTCCGTACCCGAGAAGAAGATCAAAGAAGGAACCTAACCCAAAGGCTTACCCAAGAATTCCGTTCTGGGAATTACAACCGTAGGAATATGGGTTCTACCTCTGCACCTTTCTGCAAAATCTGCAAGAAAAAGCATTCGGGAAAATGCTCCGCTCTTTGCAATTATTGCAAGATGCCAGGGCACAAGGAAGAAAATTGTAGGAAGAAATCCAGTAAAGGACTATGCTACAACTGTGGAGAAAAATGTCATATCAGGCCAAATTGTCCAAAACTAACCCCAGCTGCAAACAACAAGAATACTCAAAATGCTAGAGCATTTGTTCTGACTGCAGATGAAGCTAAGATGATTCCAGATGTCATAGCTGGTACGTTTTAGTTAATGATATTTTTGCTAAAGTATTATTTGACTCTGGTGCAAACCAAAGTTTTATTAATACGTCATTTTGCAAATTTCTAAATAAATCATTAGCTAAACTACCACAAGAATGTCTAGTAGAGACAGCTAATGGAGAAACTGTTAGGATTTCTGAAATCTTGCAGGGAGCAAGAATAGAAATTTTAGATCAGAAATTTATAGCAAACATGTATCCCATGAATCTGGCATGATTCGATATTATTTTAGGAATTGATTGGTTAATAGCCAATAAAGCCAGTAATTTATGTGATCAAAAGTCAATTCAAGTAAATTCACCAAAAGGTAAAACGATCACAATTAAAGGAGATAAGCCCTCTAGATCCACAAAATTCATCTCTGTGATGAAAACTGCAAGTTATATAAGAAAAGGTTCTATAGTGTATATGATTTCCATAATCACTAACACTAAAGGAAAAGAACTAAAAGACATTCCAGTAGTGTCTCAGTTTTCAGATGTCTTTCAAGAAGAATTACCAGGACTACCTCCAAACAGAGAAGTTGAATTCAGAATTCACCTGCTACCAGGAACGGCACCAATTGTCAAAGCACCTTATCGTTTGGCACCCGCCGAAATGCATGAATTGAAGAAGCAATTAGACGAATTGTTAGAGAAAGGATTTATATAACCAAGTTCATCGCCATGGGGAGCGCCGATACTGTTTGTTAAAAAGAAGGACGGATCAATGCGTATGTGTATTGATTACCGTGAATTAAACAAGGTCACGATTAAGAATTGGTACCCATTACCGAGAATCGATGATCTGTTTGATCAACTGCAAGGAGCTCGATTTTTCTCTAAAATCGATTTAAGGTCAGGATATCATTAGTTAAAGGTACAGGAAGAGGACATTCCTAAGACCGCTTTCAGAACAAGGTATGGCCATTATGAATTTACTGTCATGCCATTTGGTTTAACCAATGCCCCAGCTGCATTTATGGACATGATGAACCGAATATGTAAGCCATATTTGGATAAATTCATAATTGTTTTCATAGATGATATTCTAATTTACTCTAAGAGTAAAGAGGATCATGCAAAGCATTTGCACGCACTTTTAAGTTTATTAAGAAAGGAAAAGCTTTATGCTAAATTTTCTAAGTGCGAATTTTGGTTAGAACAGGTACAGTTTCTTGGACATTTAGTTAACCATGAAGGAATTCATGTAGATCCAACAAAGATCGAAGCAATTACTAAATGGAAAACCCCTGAGTCACCAACTGAGGTTAGAAGTTTCTTAGGTTTGGCCGGTTACTATAGAAGATTTATTCAAGATTTTTCTAGAATAGCCATTCCCTTAACTAAGTTAACCTGTAAATCTGTTAAGTTTGAATGGGGATTAAAACAAGAAGAAGCTTTTAGAATCCTTAAGCAAAGATTAATCCACACACCCATATTAGCATTACCTGAAGGAGCTGAAGACTTTGTAGTATATTGTGATGCTTCTAAATTAGGCTATGGATGTGTATTAATGCAACGACAAAAGGTTATAGCTTACGCATCGAGACAACTTAAGAATCATTAAGAGAATTATTCAACTCATGATTTAGAATTAGGAGCTATAATTTTTGCTCTTTAAGATTTGGAGACATTATCTTTATGGTAGTAAGTTTACCATATTCACTGATCATAAGAGTTTAAGGTATATTTTCAAGCAAAAGGAATTGAATATGAGACAAAGACGTTGGATGGAGATGCTTAGTGATTATGATTGTGATATCCAGTATCATGAAGGAAAAGCAAATGTAGTAGCAGATGCTTTAAGTCGAAAGTATCATGAAAAATCAAAAGGGGTACGTTCTCTTAAATTAAATCTGCAAGTAGATTTAAATGATCAGATAAGAGAAGCACAAGAATCAGTAATCAAGGAAGATACTGAAAAATTAAAAGGTATGCTAAAAGAATTGGAACAAGGAATAGATGGAATTTGGAGATTCCATAAAAAGAGAACGTGGATACCTAAATTAGGAAACCTGCGTAATCGTATATTAGAAGAAGCCCATAAGTCTAAGTATACGATGCATCCAGGGAGTGATACAATGTACCAGGATTTAAGGAAAAATTTCTGGTGGATAGGAATGAAGAAGGACATAGTAGCCTATGTTTCTAAATGTTTAACCTGTTCACAAGTTAAAGCTGAACATCAGAAACCCTCAGGTTTGTTACAGCAATTAGAAATGCCAGTGTGGAAGTGGGAATTGATAACAATAGATTTTGTTACTAAATTACCCAAAACAAGGAAAGGTAATGATACAATCTGGGTGATTGTAGATAGACTAACCAAGTCAGCTCATTTCCTACCAATGAAAGAAACTTTCAGTATGGAACAATTAGCTAAATTACATGTAAATGAAATTGTTTCTTTACATGGCATTCATTTATCAATTGTTTCTTATAGAGATAGCCGATTTACCTCTAATTTTTTGTCAAGTTTCCAAAAGGCAATGGGAACCAAGTTAAAATTGAGCACAACTTATCATCCTCAAACGGATGGACAAAGTGAAAGGACAATTCAGACAATGGAGGACATGCTTAGAGCTTGTGTAATTGATTTTGGAGGTAATTGGGATGATGACTTACCTTTAATATAATTTTCTTATAATAATAGTTATCACACAAGTATCAATCCTGCACCATTCGAAGCACTTTATGGACGAAAGTGTCGAACCCCAGTCTGTTGGGCAGAAATTGGGGAAAAGCAACTATCTGGACCTGAGATAGTGCAAGAAAAAACCGACAAAATTATTCAAGTCAAGGAATGACTGAAAGCAGCTCGTGATCGACAGAAGAGTTATGCTGATAACCGACGCAAACCATTGGAGTTTCAAGTAGAAGAAAAAGTATTATTGAAAGTCTCTTCTTGGAAAGGAATAGTAAGATTCATCAAACGGGGAAAGTTAAGTCCCAGGTATGTTGGACCTTTTGAGATTATTAGAAGAATAGGACCTGTAGCCTATCAGCTACAACTGCCAGAGGAAATGGCAGGAATACATGATGTGTTTCATGTATCTAATCTCAAGAAGTGTTTAGCTGATGAATCACTGATAGTACCTCTTAAGGATATAGAGGTAAATGAACAATTCAAATTTGTAGAAAGACCTCTACAAATTGAAGACATGAAAGTTAAGAATCTTAAGCATAAGAGATTAGTTTTGGTCAAAGTGAAGTGGGACTCCAAAAGAGGACCTGAGTACACATGAGAACTTGAATCTGAAATGCAAAGGAAATATCCGCATTTATTCCGGTAGATCTCGAGGACGAGCTCTAAAACAAGGTGGGGAGAATGTAACAACCCTCGGTAAAACCAACATCCTCATAATATTTACGACACCCCAGTATATCTTAAAATATTCCCTTATGTCTTATAATACACCCCGTATGTTTAAACCAAGCCCGAAATATGTTATAGTATATAAAATAAATTAAAAACAATAAAAATTAAGCTTAGGCGGGCCGCGTAGGACCCCATCCCAAGCTCACGCGGGCGGTATCAAGGCTGAAACTTGATTTCGGTGAAATTATAAGTTAAGGCGGGCCGCGTAAGCTCACCTTAACTCTTACGCGGGCCGTGTGAGATCATCAAACGCGGAGACACCAGGAGCTGACACGTGTCGACATCGTGGCGGACCTACATGCTGACCCAACTAAGCTACATGTTGACCAGGTGTTGACGCGGGCCGTGTAAGCCCCGCTTATCCTTTACGCGGGCCGCGTGAGAGTCGAGATCAACAACTATATAAAGGAGGCCTCGGGTTTCAAATCAGTTCGTTCATTTCTCAATTCTCAATCACAATTTCTGTAGTAGAGTTATAATACACGGGTATTATACCCCCTAATTAGCAAGGTTCTGCTCCGTTGTAAGTATTATAACCCCAGTTTCGTAATAGTTACGCTGCCCGATTGATTAAGGGTTCCGTAACAACTGTCGTGGTTCTATCCGACGTAGTTGTTGGAATACCGTCTCGGGGAGGGTATCATTAATATTTTCAAAGGGTTATAATACTAACCAATGTACATTTGTATAAATTATAGATTATATCCAGGAAACCCTTACGCGAACTCTAAGATAGCAATGTGAGTAATCCTACTTTTTGTGTAAACCTTTTTGTGAGTTTATCCTCTTTTTGTTAATTTTTTTGGAATGTTTTACAAAACCTTAATTATTTTACAATGTGATTAAGCAGTGATTGAGTCTTTGTAGTTCTTCAATTACTGCCAGTATGTTGGGGTTTTGTATACAAAATTTACTACACTGTGAGTAGTAAGTCGGGATGACAATACGTTAACATTGGACAATGAGTTAGCCAATGTGTAATATGACCCACAAGTCAGGTTTGACAGTACTAATAGAGTAATTGTGTAGAAATAAACAATGTGATCGCTCTCAATACTTTTCACTGTGACTTTTTATTTAAACTTGATTAAACTGGGATTCACTCATCAGTATTTCCCACTGACAAATGTTTTTAAAACGCGTTTCAGGTAACCCAATCTGACAGCCAATTAGTAGAAAGCCAGTTGGAGAGCACTAAAGGCTCGGGGAAAATGTGGTTATAAAAGTTACCTAATAAACGATGTTTCAATAAGAATAGGGTTTATCCCTATAAATGTATTGTAATAAGAAACTTGGGTTTTACCGATGTAATTATTAATATGAAATATGGTGGTTTTTTCTCTGATAAACATTTCCAAACTACGGTCCTGATGTAATTTCCGCTGCAAGATTAAATAACTGATACCACCGAAAATCTGAGTTCGCGTCCGCCCGTTCCCGGGACAGATAAGAGATCGGGGGTTGCGACAGTATTTATAAATTAAGATTGGAAAAAGTTCTTATTTTTTGAGTATATTAAAATGTCCCCCTCTCATAAATTATAATATAGTATAGATAGTTGTCGTTATCTATCGGTGAAACGTGAATCAATGATTTGTTAATAATATTTGCCCGTTCTTCATTGGTGAAGTCTTTACCGACGCCAGTAAATTTCGTCAATAAGTTCCTCTAACATGTAGTGTTTTGACTCATTTAACATTCTAATTTAGATTTATATATTTATTTATTAACAAACATTATAAATAAAAAAAAATATGTTTAGACATTGACTCTAGATTGTGTTAGTTTAATTGGTAATGGTCTTTTAGTTGTTTGACAACTTCAATCGTTTACTGATTTGCATATTTAAAAAGTGATAATATATAAAATATATGTTTTGCTTTTAAAAAAGGATGTTGTATTGTTGTAATGAGTTAATTTAAAAAAAAAATCTGGTTTGAAATGTGGAAAAACTGATTATATATTGTCATTACTTTACTTAAAAATAGTGTGTGTGTATAAAAGCTAAATTTAACTTAAAAAGTGAGAATATATAAAATACACGTTTTGCTTTTAATAAGGGATGTTGTAATGAGTTATTTTTTTTTTAAAGTTGTACTTTGAAATGTGGGAAAATTGATTATATATTGACATTATTAATTCCCATTCTCAAATGAAATATTATAATATAATATAATAAAATATTATATACAGTTTTTCTATAATTTTATTATTTTAATATTATAATTATAATAATTGTTATCTTCTTTATTTTTTAAGTTTGATAAGTTTGGTGTTAATCGGTACTTGTATCGAAAATACCAGTTCGTTATCGGTACATGAAAGTAAAAACCAGCACCAGCGTGGTACATAAAACGCCAAAGTCGGTGCCGGATTGAGTTTGATAATCTTTTAGTTCGAGAAATTTGGTACTGCTACCCAGTACTATTTGCTCATCCCTGATCACGAGTACCGTACGAACAACAACAGTATCGTACAACTTTTTTTTAGTTTCAGGGGTAGTGATGAGCTCGGTGCCAACTGATACCGAATCAGTATTGGTACAGAAAATACCGGTTACGGTATCGGTATATGAAGGTAAAAACCGGTAGCGAAGCGGTACCAGGAACGCCAAACATCAGTACCGAACTGATACTTAGGATCTTTCGGTTCAGGAAATTCGGTACCGGTATCCGTTACTATTTGCTCATCTCTGACTACGGGTTTCTACCCAACAACATCATTACCATACAACTTTTAGTTGATTTTCTTTCGGTTATTTTTTAGTGTTTTTTCTACATTTTTTTTCTTGTCAGCGATTCTGTGTGCAACGCGCTCGTAGTGATTTCAAACACATATAAACACAGACTAAAAAACAAAATAAGTGTGGCGACGGTTTTTATAACTAGTTTACTTAAAAATAGAGTGTGTATGTATATAAAAGCTAAATTTGACTTTTTGTTTACATGCCTAAAATCGTTTTGAACGGTGCTTAAAAAAATACTACTTAGATATTTCCACTCATGTGAAGAATATTGGTGTTATAACGTCGTCACATTTGACACTATAAACATCAAAGAATTACTTAAACTATTTTAAGCTTGGAGAAATTTGGTATATACAAGATAATTCGTTACAAATAAGTGGACTTTCGTTAACGGGACGTATTGGACAGTAATACAGGACAGTAATATGAGTTGTCAATAATTTGTCGATGAATTTGTTGGGTTAATCGGTTCGTTTACAAGTCAGCAATTGGCACGTTATCGGGTCACGGTTCAAATTGTTATATGTTTACGGGTAATGCGAGTCGTAGGTCGCGGGTTCAATTCGGGTCAGATGGTTACGGGTCAAACGTGCAAGTGGTTTAGTAGTAGTAAATGGGTCAAGTAAAATCCATAGGTTTAGTTAATTAGTTTCTGCACGTTTGATTTAGAAGAGTGGGTGGAGAGGTTTGACCGAATCTCTAGCAAGCATACGTTGATTTTGTTTGAGTAGAAGATTGGGTCATGAGGTACTGATTTTTAGGATAGAATATAGTTTATTCTGTTTTTCATTCGCATGTATCATGTATGCATGGCTATATAAAGCCTTTTGTTTAATGAATGATGTACCCATTTTTCATTCAAAACAGCTTTATCTTTACGTATACTTTATCTTCATAATAACCTTCACATATATCACATATTTACGTGAGTTTGAGAGTGTAGTGAGTGGAACCTGAACCAACAGAATTTTCATTAAAAATTGGTTAGGTAAAGACTTCATATATGGATAAAATAAGCACCTTTCAAAAAAAAGATGGATAAAATAAGTAAACTCATTGACTGATCACCAACATATAAGATGTTCAAGCTTACAAATAAATACGTTTCTTTTTTTCTTTTCTTTTTTTATAAGGTTTTATAGATTAGGATCAAATACAAAGGATTCTAATTGTAAGAAGTGTAAGAAGGATTTATAGAGTGACAAGTGTCCAATAATCTAAAAAAACCAACTACACAAAAAAACCCCACTACAAGAAAAAAAAAAAAAAAAACCTTAAACATCCACCACCACCAAAAACCTAAACCCCCAACCTCCCCCCATCACCCACCCAAAAAAAAAAAAAAAAAAAAAATTTTTTTTTGGCCGAGGGGGTGGGTGTTAAGTTATTTTTTTTTTTTTGCCCGGGGGGGGGGGGGGGGGGGGGGGAGGGTTACGTTTTTTTAGGTTTTTGGGGGTAGGGGTGGAGGGTTAGGTTTTTTGGGGTTTTTTTTTGGTGAGGTATAGTTTTTTTTTTTTTTTGCCCGGGGGGGGGGGGGGGTGGGTGTTTAGGTTTTTGGTGATGATATAGTGGGTTTAGTTTTAGGTTATTGGACACTTGTTATTCTATCACTTCTTACAATTAGAAGTCTTTGTTGAATAACTTGACCTAATGTTTTATTTATCCTAATGAAAATCAACATAAAATAATGCGTCGCTAATCACTTTTTTTTTCCTTTTAAGCGTGAATTTATCTTTGATCTTTATAGTTTTTTTCCTTTCCTTTTCATTTCAATATCTGTTATCTACGAAAGTAGAAACTTATATACATTTATTGATAATGACAAAAGCTTATTATTTTTAGGTGTTTCATAAAAGTGAATATTCACATATTTATTGTACTCTCTACATGCATATGTAATTATATATACAGTTATACACCCCAATGTGGGTGTTCAAAGAGTACAAATTTTATACACCCCAGTACATAGTTAGTAAGGGTTATGATATAATAGGAAGTTTATTTGGGTAGGAAGCCGAGGAAGTAATCTTGACCATCCAATTATTTAATCAAGAGCTAAGATTAAATGAGTGAAATTGAAGGGAAAAAAGTAGGCGCGTGGGTTTGTCTAGTGGCATTATAGTCAATCCAAGACAATAGTTTCTCTCTCCTCAAATTCCCTCCACCCCCCCCCCCCATTTTTTAAACGTTAATAACTCTTTCATACGACATTATTTTTTTATAAAAATTGCACCAAAAAACAAGCGTTTTTTATCTTTAAAACGAGTATACTATTGCTATATTTTCGATTTTTTTTTGAAAACCCAGTTGCGTAAAACGCAATGGAAAAAACCCAGTTGCGTAAAACGCAATGGAAAAAAAAAACCCCTAAAAAATGACATTTTTCTAAAACGCAATGCACAAAAAACACAAAGAGATGTCTTATTTGTAAAACGCAATAGCCAAAAAACACAAAGAAATGTCTTAATTCTAAAACGCAATAGCCTAAAAACACAAAAGAAAGTGTAGTTTCTAAAACGCAATGGACTGAAAACACATAAAAATGCGTTTTACCTAAAACGCAATGCACCAAAAACACAAACAAATGTCTTATTCCTAAAACGCAATAGCAGAAAACACTTTAAATGTATGTTTTCTAAAACACAATGCACCAGAAACACAAACAAATGTCTTATTCCTAAAACGCAATGGCCAGAAAACACTTAAAATGTCTGTTTTCTAAAACGCAATGCACAAAAAACAGAAAGAAATGTCTTATTTATAAAACGCAATGGCCAGAAAATACTTAAAAATGTCTCATTTCTAAAACGCATTGGCCTAAAAAACAAAAGAAAGTGTTCTCTGTAAAACGCAATGGACTGAAAACACCTAAAAATGTGTTTTTACCTAAAACGCAATGACTAAAAACAATTCAAAAATGTGTTTTTCTAAAACGCAATGACTAAAAACACTTCAAAAATGTGTTTTTCTATAATGCAATGGCCAGAAAACACATAAAAATGTCTTAGTTCTAAAACGCAATGGCCTAAAAACACCAAAGAAAGTTTTGGACCCCGCCAGGGGCTACTGCCCCTTGGACCCTGCTACCAGGGGCGCTGCCCCCGGACCCCTACCAAGATCGTAAAACGCAATGACTAAATCAAAAACCCAGATCGTAAAAATGAAATTAAAGAATTTCTTACATGGATCGAAGCCGATTTCTTCAACGATTGACGAAATTTGAATGATAGAAACACTTATTAGAGATCGAATCGAACGGATCGAGTGATTATCTTCAAAATCACGGGAAAAACGAGATTTTGAATGAAATTAAACTGGATTTTCTTCAAAAAAAAAAGCCGAAGAACACGTTGATCGGGTGTTTGAATCATTGATTGATAACGAAAATCGCACTATAATGTAGTGATTATTGAGATAGTAAGTGAAGAAAAAGTTGAAGATGGTGGGTTTTGAAAATGGTGGGTTTGAAGTTACTGGGGAGAAGAAGAAAGAAGAAATGATTGGATTGACTAAAATACTCTCTCTTTATTTTAAATTTTTTTACATGTCATAATCCTATTGCTTCCTATCCTTTCTAGCCAAAATAAACTTCCTATTTGATCCTCACCCTACTTAGTAAATGCCAATTTTTTTTTTTAATAAATTATAGTTTTTTGCCACATTTTATTATATTATATCAAGAAAAATCAGTGGAATAATATATTTTAATATTTTATTCATTACCAAATATTATAACACAGCGCCCACAAATGCTTACAAAACCTAGAGCAGTGAAAAACTATTGATAAATGCTTATCAAATATTAGAGGTCTGCCTCTTTCAACCCTAAAGAAAAAGTTAAATCTTCAAAATTATTTAACGCTTTTAAACATATTTTAATAAAAAAGATAAAAAATTTCTACTAAACTAGCAAATTATTCCATTGGTAAATGCGTTAAACAAAAACAACTTTTACATTTGTGCGTTTGAAGACCCCGATGATCATATTACGGAAGAACCTTATGTTATATAAAACATGTTCTGATGGACATGCCAAGAAATGGTTAAGAAATATATTATATTTTGAATTTGAATTTTGATCTATTATATATGATATAAATATTATTCTTACAATATGTTACACAAATAAATCTAAATTACAAAGTTTGTTAGGTCTGAATAAAGCATATCCCCTTTTAATATAAGTTTTTAACAAATGGACTAGCATTACGTTGACACTCAAATTCTTTTAGAGCTTGTAGGCAACCCTTGCAAGTTACGACAATTTTTTTACATCACGAAGGCATGGTCATAATCTAAAAAAAAACACCAAAAAACGAAATGGAAATTAAAAAAAAAAAGAAATCAATAAATGAAAATTTTATAAAACTTTTGAAAAAAACCCTAAACAAACAGTAAGGAAACAAAGAATCATGAAATAATAATTAAAATTATAAAGAAGAAAAAAAATAAAATTCAAAATTTGCAAAAAAATAATATTGATACATGATAAATGAATACCGATACTAGTTTCAATATTATCGATACCGATCGATATTGTTCGGTCGGTATCAGTTCAATTTATTACCATATCAATAATCGGTATAGTTTTCAATACCAAAAAGAAGTTTATTAGGAATACAACTCAATTTTCAATAAAACTTATATCTAAGTTTTAGAAAGTTAATTAAACATGACAACATATTAGTTTTACAAACAAAGTTATAAGTGAAAAATATAATGAAATGATAAATAAAATATTATATTGATTAAAAGTATATTTACTATTACCATTACGTTATCATTTACGACATCTACATTCTCAAGATGTGGTAATAGTGTTTTTCAATGATTAGGTAAAATGGGCGGCAAAGGGAATAGTGACAGGCAGCTGCCAGACACTCCCCTATTGGTTCAACAAATTTACGATTTTATCCCGTTTTAAAATTATGATTTTGCCATTGCTTCAAAATTATGTTTTTACCCCAACTTAAAAATAAATTCACACTTTTGCTCCCGGCTAAAAATTTCAATTTTGCTCTCGGTTAAAATTACGATTTTGCCCCGTTTAAATTTACACTTTTGCCATTTTTTTTCCTTAAAATTACGATTTTGCCATCAGTTCAAAATTATGTTTTTACCTCACTTAAAAATAAATTTACGATTTTGCTCCAAGCTAAAAATTTCAATTTTCCCTTCGGTTCAAAATTATGATTTTGCCCCGTTTAAATTTACAGTTTTGCCATTAGTTTTTTTTTTTCACAGTTAAGTTACGATTTTTCCCTCAACTTAAATTTACATTTTCTCCATCGTTTTTCTTTGTTTTCCTGGTTAAATTACAATTTTGCCTTCAGTGTAAAATTACAATTTTGCCTTCAGTGTAAAATTACAGTCATGCCGGCAGCTGCCAGCCACTCCCCGATTGGTCCATTTAATTTATGATTTTATCCCTGAATTAAAATTATGATTTCGCCCTCAGTTCAAAATTACGTTTTTCCCATGGTTTTAGTTTTTTTAGCAAAACTTTAAAAGTTTTTTGTTTTTATTGGTTGACTCCATTTAATTTTTTTCGTGTCAAGGAGTTGCCTAACACTCGCTCATTAGTCCTGAAAAATTACAGTTTTACACTGGGCCGAAAATTACGGTCTTATCATTGTTTTAGTTTTTTCCTAGCAAAATTATAGTAGTGTTTTTTAATTGATTGAGAATTATTCGGCTATCGCCCCGCAACGAGGGTGGGGCATCAACTAGTTTTCAACACATACAAACCCCATGAGGGGCAATAGTGCCCAGTGGCGGAGCTTGACGAAAAGTTTCGAGGGGGCGTAAAGTGATGGGACCCAAATTTTTTTTCCTATCGTTATGTTTCGGGTCGGGTTGGCTATTCGATACAAGTTGGGTCAAATAATAATAGTTTCAAACAAAACAAAATGTATATTTACCAAACTACCCATCATTTATTTACAAAGTTTATAAATATTTAGAATATACAATTTTGGAAAAATAATCGGGAGGGCGATCCTATATAATTTTAAAAATTTCGGACGAAAAATCGAAACTTATACACTTCTAACCGAAACATTGGGGTGGGCAGGTGCACCCCCGGGCACCCACTATCCTTCGCCTCTGATAGTGCCTGCCATCTATTGGCTGAAATGGGTGGCAAAGGGAATAGTGTCAGGCACCTGCCTGGCACTCCCCTATCGGCCCAACAAATTTACGATTTTATCCCGCTTTAAATTACGATTTTGCTATCAGTTTAAAATTATGTTTTTACCCCCACTTAAAAATAATTTACGCTTTTGCCCCCAACTAAGTTCTTCAATTTTGCCCTCCGTTCAAAATAACGATTCTGCCCCGTTTAAATTTACACTTTTGCCATTAGATTTTTTTCCTAAAAATTACGATTTTGCCATCAGTTCAAAATTATGTTTTTACCCCCACTTAAAAATAAATGTACGCTTTTGCTCTAAGCTAAAAATTTCAGTTTTTCCATCGGCTTAAAAATACGATTTTGCCCCTTTGAAATTTACAGTTTTGCCATCAGTATTTTTTTCTCACAGTGAATTTACGATTTTGCACTCAACTTAAATTTTCTTTTTCTCCATCGTTTTTGTTTGTTTTCCTGGTTAAATTACGATTTTGCCCCCAGTGTAAAATTGCAGTCATGCCGGCAGCTGTCTGGCACTCCCCCATTTGTCCTTTTAATTTATGACTTTATCCCTGAAATAAAATTATGATTTCGCCCTCTATTCAAAATTACGTTTTTCCCATCGTTTTAGTTTTTTTTTTTTTTTGCAAAACTATTGAAGTTTTTGTTTTAATTGGTTGACTCCATTTAATTTTTTTCGTCTCAAGGAGCTGCCTAACACCCGCTCATTAGTCTTGAAAAATTACAGTTTTTCCCTGAGCCAAAAATTACGGTTTTATCAACGTTTTAGTTTTTTTTTTTTTTTTGCAAAATTATAGTAATGTTTTTTTTAATTGATTGAGAATTATTCAGCCATCGCCCCGCAACACGGGCGTGACATCAATTAGTTACATACAAAACTAAGGGTGGACGGGGCGTTCGCGGGGAATGGGTTCGGTGACCCTAGTCACCGATCGGGAACACCGCCGCCATCAAAGCGGGGACCCGATTCGGTGATAGGGATCGGTGGGGAGATACCGCGTTGTTTGGCTCGAATTTCGAAAGAAGACCGTTTAACAACGGTCATTTTTATAAAAAAAAAAAAAAATCAACTTTTTTAAACAATATATATTAACCAACCTAAATCAAACTCACCACTCTCAAACTCACACCAAAACTCTCAAACTCAAATCTTTCAAATACAAAATGGATCCCAGGCTTCCGTTTCTTTCAACCCTACCCAACTTTCCCGACGATGGAGATGCATCGTCAAGCGATACTAGCTTAATTTTCTTCCAAAATCTCATCCAACAAGCGGAGCTACTAGACACGGCATCGTCTAGTAAAAAAAAATTTGTCCGTCGAGATCGTGAGGGGGGCCATGAGACACTCATGGCCGATTATTTTGATGAAAATCCAAAATTTAATGACGATACTTTTCGTCACAGATTTCGTATGTCCAAGTCGTTGTTCCTAAAAATTGTTAGTGACGTGGAAGCGTTTGACGAGTGGTTTAAAGAAGGCTTAGACGGGAGAATGAAGAAAAGTTTCACACCGTTGCAAAAGGTTACTTCGGCGATTAAACAACTTGCAACCGGTAACCCACCAGACGAGGGGGACGAGTATTTAAATATGTCTGAAAGGACCTCTCGTGAGTGCCTTGAATATTTCTGCGAGACGGTCTGTAAAAGGTATGGCGGTGAATTCCTACGTAGACCAACGAGCCACGACGTCGCGCTATTGTATCAGGCTCATGAGGATAGGCATCACCTACCTGGTATGTTGGGTAGTCTGGATTGTACACACTTCGTCTGGAGAATGTGCCCCACAGAATTGCGTGGACAATACATGAGAGGCGATCATCAATACCCGACGGTTATGTTAGAAGCGGTGGCGTCTCAAGATTTGTGGATTTGGCATGCTTTTTGTGGCCCGGCGGGTTCACAAAACGACATCAACGTGCTGCAACAATCTCCATTATTTCTTGCTCAACGAAACGGAACGGCGCCAAATTGTCCGTTTCAAGTGAACAACCACTTATACAAACGCGGGTATTATCTTACTGATGGGATCTACCCTACCTGGTCCGTGTTTGTGAAGTCTTTTCCATATCCACACGACCCGAATGAAAAAAAGTTCAAGAGGCAACACGAGGCCGCAAGAAAAGATGTGGAACGGGCGTTTGGTGTGTTAAAGTCGAAGTGGGGAATACTAAATCGCCCAATGCGTTCGAAAACGGTGAGAAAGATAAGGTCCATCGTGTATACGTGCCTTATTTTACACAACATGATTATAAAAGACGACGGAAGGGCGATAGCACCGGTACATATTCAAGATCCTCCAGCCGAACCCGTCTTCGATGATACAGCTTATACGGAGCTCATTGACGAAGACACGCATTGGAGACTAAAACACGATCTCGTTGAGCATCTCGGAAGTTTAGACCTGCCTCACCTTGAAGTTGATTCGGACGACGAGTAGTTTGTTTTTATATTTTTCTACTTTGAATGTATTTTTTTTTCTAGTTTGAATGTATTTTTTTTTATTTAATGAAATGTCTTTTATTTAATTTTTTTTATTAATATTTTTTTAATTTGTAAACATTAATAATTTTACAAAAAAAAAAAAAAAAAAACCCAAGTCACCTAAAGAGGGGAGTGCCGCCATCAAAATGGGGTGTTAGGGGAGTTTAAGAGGGGAGTTGACGTGGCACTAATTGATTGGTTGGGCGTAAGAGAGGGGACTCACCTCTTAGGTGAGTGCCCCTTACACCCTAATGTGAGGAAATAGTGTCAACTGCGTGCGTGGCAGCTGGCCATTGGTTTTATTTTTTCCCAGCCTCTGTTTTTGACTTGATGTTATATACAACAAACTTCAACTAATAAAACAAAACTCAACTTTGTAAATTGGCTTTCCTAGGCACCACTAAGACTAGATACCCGAGTTCGAAGTGTGCTTTTTTTTAGCTATTTTATTTGCATATGCATATTTATAAAAAAAACTTATGCTCTAACAAAGATGTTGACCATAGGCAATCAACATATCAAGAATGTCTTTTTATTTTTTTGAACGACATCCGAGTAAGGGTTACTATTGCACTTATTTTGATACATTTTTATGAAGATAATTCCTAGCTTTGGATACGAGAGTAATATTATAATAAGTTGGTCAAGTTTATGTAATATTATAATAAATTGGTTGCTGTGCTTGCAGGTTATTCATAAACAGAGAAATGACCTTGAATGTGAATTAAAAAGGGTAATTAGGATATCCTAAAACTATATAACCTTCTATCAACATGAATCAAGAACCACTCATCCTATTTCTTCACAAAATCACTTACTTTTTAATAAGAACAAATAACAGAGGATGCCCCCACTCTTAAACAATTTGGATATCATTGTTCTTGTATATTTTCTGTTATACGTGCCTGGTTAACTAGTTCTTTATGATGAGCTCGCCACTCATATATTATCATGTTAGTCAAGCATGAAGGGTTAACTTTTTTATAAGATTCACCACTACACAAATCATCACAAGGATGATTCGAAGGGTTATGAATAACAAGTAACACATAACTAACTAATACGTTAACAAATAAATCATCAAGTGAGCTGTGGAACCAAGTTAGGATTGCCAAAGCATCCAAAGTTCACACTTGCATCAAACCTAAGTCTCACCATATGAACTATGGTAAACTTATGTGACTTCAACACTTCTGGGTTGTATTGCACCCTTTCAAAACAGAAAGTTTAGAGGTGTTTGCACCTCTTAAGCTCAAAAGAATCTACTCCTAGCAAGTCTCATAGCCTTAGATAGGTTCAATAACAAGTAGGCATTAGATAAAATCAAGAAAACATAGTTTTATGAAAGTATAACAACTATTCTTCCAAAACAGAAAGTTTGGACCTCAAAATAGTGTTGTTCCACCTCGGTTTACCATGGTAAACCCATGAAAACATTCCTAGAGGTGTTCCAAGCTTTGTAGAAGAAGAAATGATGAAGACAAGTTGAAGAAAAATGAGTTTGCATATGTTTTTATAAATCAGAAAGTAAATCTGACTTTGGAGCCTTGTGTAAGTGATGTATCACGTGATTTCACCTTGGTGAATCTTGGATAACATCCTTGAAGGTCATCCAAGTAGACTGGTACAAGAAATCATGAGAAAAAGTAGAAGAAAAGTGATCAAAACTCACTGTTTTGAGCAAAGGTATAATCTGCCATAACTTGGAAAGTTGGATGAATTGAGAGGATTTGAGAGTGAATTGAGGGTGTGTAAAGGGTTAAGGTAGTGTGGAAGACTTGTATTTATAGTGTGGAGGTTAGGGTTAGTCTTAATTGTGAGTTAGTTGGGTAATAAAGACATTTAGGTGGAAGTTGAGTGTGAAAATCGACCAACCAGCGCGTAGATCAGCTTGGATGCTGATTGGCACGCGCCGCGTGTCGCGGTAGGGAGAGTGTCTCCGTGCGCATGTCGCGGAGATGAGTCTCCGGGCTAAGTTTCTTATTTGGCACAAACAGTCTCTGAGGTTTGATTTATGGCATATTTTGAGGTATTACTTGTATGTGGAACATATAATTAGTATAAAATAGGATTAGAAGTAAAGGTTGAGTATGGTAAGTATATAATTAAGTATAGAACGTTCAAAGTCACGTATTTACGGTAGTTGTTCGTAAGATAAACGTGCATTTACGAGAATAACGGATATGTATTAGGTATGCATAAGATTTGAAAGTAAAACAAGTACGATTACTCGAAGTATAATTTAATTAAAAATATCAAAGTTTTATTACAATTAAAGCGTCGGATTATAATGATTAGCAATGAGATAAGATTTCGAAAGAATACGAGTTTCTATAAATGGAATACAAGGCGAGCTTTCTAAATAAAGAAAGTTATAAAAAGCGAGGCGTTACAGTCTCCCCTCCTTTAGAAAATTTCGTCCCGAAATTTATTTAAGGCCATTGGGTATACTTTAACCTATCTTAACTCCACCTAAGTGACACATCAATTTTTTTCCTCATTTCACTTTGTCTCACTCTAAGGAAATGGTTTAACATGTTAACACATAACTCATTTAATGCACTTTAACCTATCTTTTAGTGGTTTTTGTCTAAAAAAGAAAATAATAATTAATTCAATCTCTTAACATTGGGTTAACATGTTAACAAATAACTCATTTAATGCACTTTAACACAAAGAGGGAGTGGTTTTCAATGTTAGTTAACATGCCATGTCATTGTTAACACTCTAGATGTTAGAGTACACCCCATGGCCTAAGATGAAGACTTTGTAAAAAGGTATCTTGGCTTAAATGATTGACTAAAATCGGGATTTTGAAGTTTTAAAGTGTGTTGAAAATGTATGAAATTTGAGGAACGAAAGGGTTGGTTTGTAAAAGTAGTTCGTTTGGCTATGGTGATCTGAGGCGTTGATCGTAAGTAAAACATGCATGTGTGTGTATAGGCATATTGAGTTTGATTAAGTTTGAATAGACCAATGGGTGTAGTATTTCAAATGATGTTACCTAAGAAGAAATTTTTTTGTATAAAGCGGTTTGCATTTTGATGAAAAGTGCGGCCCCATCGTAGGTTGCAAGAAAGTTTTATCAGTTTTAAGGAGAATCAGTAAAATTACATGTTTGTAGAAACTTGTTTATTGGTGAGAAACAGGAAGGCTAGGTATTTATTAAAAAGTTTTGGGGTCACGGGCCGACTAAATATGTTTGTGCGTAAATAAGAATGGAAGATAGTTTTAGAAAGCAAGGAAGTATTTTAGAGTTTGAACGTTAAACCAATTTATTGTAAATAAGGTTTGTATAAAAGTCAAAGAATAATTGGGAATAATCGGGTATGAGTGTGAACGAACGATTCAGTAGATGAATGCAAGGACAGGAATGGTATGATTATTAGATACGATGCGAATATGAAGTGTTGAGGATGAGGTTTCGTCATGGATAATCGGATATTGCGCGTTTAGCAGTGTGTTTGTGAGTCATTAAAGTTTGTGTATCGTGTTAAAACAAGGTATGCAAAACACCGAATTTCTTATGGCACGTTTTACGAAAATTTGATAACGTGGTAAAAACACTTATATATAGGAAGTACCAGCGGCGTATCCACCATGTTTTAAGCATGTTATGTCCATTTCGTTATTTGGTGTCATGTTACGTTCCGTGTCTTACCATACACACTAGAACACCCTATGATTTTCATGTGCCTACCACTATAATCCCGTGTGCACCTGTGATTATATTGGTCGTCGCATGATCCGCATAGTTTGTACTAGTTGTGTATGAGTCAAGGTATACAGTAAATTTGAAAAATGAGAATGTGTGTGTGTGATAGCGTATGAAAATTAAGCATGTGAGTGTGATTGTGTTTAAGTATGTATGCGACCCACGTAAGTGAACCACTCGGGTTATGCTCACGTATAGGTACGAATGTATGAATATGAGTATGAATATAAGTATAAGCATGAATGTTAATGATTGCGTATATAGTATAAATTGAAACACAACGAATTTAAGCGTATAAAATGATCGATAATTTTGGGCATGTAAAAATTAAATGATATGCGTGTGCTTGTTGTGAAATATTAATTTAAAACGTGTATGATGATATGCATGTGTAGTTGTTTGAGCAAATCGTTGAGTTCATTGAATCAAAATGGATTGAGTTTGACTGGAATGTAGAATCAAGTTTGTGAATGTCAAAAGAGTATAAAGTATCTATTGGTTATGCGAGATGTATTTTGAAAAGAAAAAGGATACGCTATTATTGTTTCAAAAGGAATAGGGGATTCTCGTATGTCGAAGATTGTCGGTTCTTATGAAGTCTCCTTGCCCACGTGTTTTGAAATTGGGATGATGTATTGAGCGGTAACTGAAAAGATTTTTGAAAACAGAAAGTTGATTTATTTAAAGTATTTCGTATTACAATACGAAGAGTTGTATTTTAGAAACTTTTATGAAAACTTCGGTCCTTGAAAAGAATTTCAGCAAAAATGAACTTAGTGATTTTGAAAAGAGTTTTAGCAAAACGATTTATTGATTTGAAAAAAGTTCTAGCAAAATGACTTTATAACATCTATGAGATTTTATAAGCATGTGAGAAAAAGTTGGTTTAGTCTCCGACTGAGAACAAATGTCTTTAGTATAATGATATAATGTGAGCGTGTTTTAGTGATTAGGTCGAGTATGAAATTCGTGAGCAAGAGATTCATTAGACTGATTAAGTTGATAGTTAGCATTTCATAAAATTTTGAAAATCGGGTGATAAAACGTTTAAGGTATGATTAGGAATTTTGTGTATAGGATTTATGTAAAATAGATTGTAGGTAAGAAATACGTTTGATATAACAATGAACTTTGAAATTTTGCATAAGTAAAGATTTGACAAAATGATAAACGATTTAGGTATGAGATTTGATCGTGTGGTTGGCATAATAAAGTCTCATGAAAAGAAAGTTTGGTAACGATCACCATGGTAAGGGAATCACCCCTAGTTCGTTGGTGAGGTCGTTTTAAAAAGGGAAGGAGTGGAGCTAATCATCAAGGTAAGGAAATCACTCCTATCTTGGAGATAAGCCTCCATTTAGGGATTTCGGAAAATGTAAATCCTGTTGGTGACGTTTTTTAAATCATGCATGTAAATAACGTATAAGTATTTGAAAAGATTTAGTATGATGTGGGTGTAACCATCTTGAAAATAATTTGAATTTTTGGAAAGGAAAGTTTGAATCATGATAAGCGAAAAAAATTGATATTGTAAAATGGGAGTTTGATTAAAACTCGGATTGTTCCAAAACGGAACTTTTGACTAAACCAAAGTGGTCGAAAGTTCTTTTGAGTTTGGGAAGGATGTTTTGGCTTAATAGGTGGAATACTTTCGCCGAAATTTCGGTTAACGATATTCACCCTTCCGGTTACTACATGTTCCAAATCAATCGAAAGTTCGAGACTTGGCGGGATTTCGAAAATCGAGGAGTGGGACTAGTTGACAAGATGCGGGTTTCACCCCTAACTTGACAACATCGTACACTACATGTGGTTAGTACTCTTTGGGTCAAGAAAGTTAATTCCAAAACGTTGACGAGTGTCCACTAGATTTGAAATGGAATTTCTCCATCAAGGTGAGGATTTCACTCTAAACTTAATGGCGAAATTTATGCAAAAAGAATAAGTGGATTGAGAGTCATTCACGAAATGGTGGGTTTCACGGCTATTTTGGTGAAGTCGTCTCGTTTGTATAATACGAGTGTTTTTCGAGTTTAACATAATCGTGTAAAATGACCTTAGGAAAGGCGTACGTTTTGAAATAGTAAAACAAGTATGAGAACATAAAAGGCATTTCAAGAATTTAGCACATAAAATATGTTTCAAGAAATTAGCACATAAATCAAGTATGGTTGAGTATGGTGCTTAACTATAGACTAGATCAAAAGCATGGTAATTTTCCCAATTCCCTATAGTTATGGCTCTGATACCAAACTGTCACACCCCAACCGATGGCGGAAACATTGGAGTTAGACGAAATAGATTGCTCGAGACTTCATAACATTAAATTGCGACAAGTATTTAATAATAAATTTCATTTCATTGCTAAAAGAATTAATTACATTGTTTGAAATTGAATACAACAAGCTGAAACAAAATGAATTACATTACAACAAGTATTAAAGCTTTAAAGTGCGTTTCAAGGCATCCTACTAAGTTACATGCATCATCATGAACATCATCAGCGTAATCCTGCAACATGTTTTAAAGTATAGTTCAATACAAAAGTATTGGCAAGCATACATGTTTTGGTGTACTAGCATATAAGTATATAAAAGAGAACAATCCACATGGCAAACCTAGTTATCAAGATTAACGTATAAACTGACATGTGAACAAACAAGTCAACCCAAGGTTTAACGCAAGTATGAATGAGTGCCTTAACATAACCTCACGTTCACGGGCGGTGCGTTACTCCTACAGCGCTATACATGTTAAGGGTAGGCTCGTACGAAGTTAATGACACATTTATCACAAAACGAACAACCCCAGATTAACGAATCAAGCATAACATATTAGTAAGCATGTATTGCATTGTTTGTATGATAAAGTATGTATGTTGAGTGTGTTTTGTATATGTAAACATGTTGCACCCAAAAAGTGTAGAAACGGTATATGCCAACACTTGTGGGTTGTATTGCACCCTTTTAAAAAAAGAAATTTTAGAGGTGTTTGCACCTCTTAAACTCATAAGAATCTACTCCTAACAAGTCTCATAACCTTAGATAGGTTCAAGAACAAGTAGGCACAAGATAAAATCAAGAAAACATAGTTTTATGAAAGTATAACAAGTATTCTTCCAAAACAGAAAGTTTGGACCTCAAAATGGTGTTGTTTCACCACGGTTGAACATGGTAAACCTGTGGGAACATTCATAGAGGTGTTCCAAGCTTTGTAGAAGAAGAAAAGTTGAAAAAACAGTGAGGTTGCATATGCTTTTATAAATCAGAAAGTAAATCTAACTTTGGAGCCTTGTGTAAGTGATGTATCACGTGATTTCACCTTGGTGAATCTTGGATAACATCCTTGAAGGTCATCCATGTATATTGGTACAAGAAATCATGAGAAAAAGTAGAAGAAAAGTGCTCAAAACTCACTGTATTGAGCAAAGGTATAATCTGCCATAACTTGGAAAGTTGGATGAATTGAGAGGATTTGAGAGTGAATTGAGGGTGTGTAAAGGGTTAAGGTAGTGTGGAAGACTTGTATTTATAGTGTGGAGGTTAGGGTTAGTGTTAATTGTGAGTTAGTTGGGTAATAAAGACATTTAGGTGGAAGTTGAGTGTGAAAATCGACCAACCAGCGCGCAGATCAGCTTGGATGTGGATTGGCACGCGCCGCGTGTCGCGGTAGGGAGAGTGTCTCCGTGCACGTGTCGCGGGGATGAGTCTCCGAGAAAAGTTTCTTTAGGGAGAAAGGTTTGATTTATGGCATATTTTGAGGTATTACTTGTATGTAGACATATAATTAGTATAAAACAAGATTAGAAGTAAAGGTCGAGTATGGTAAGTATATAATTAAGTATAGAATGTTTAAAGTCACGTATTTACGGTAGTTGTTCATAAGATAAACGTGCGTTTACGAGAATAACGAATATGTATTAGGTTTGTATAAGATTTGAATGTAAAACAAGTACGATTAATCGAAGTATAATTTAATTAAAAAGATCAAGTTTTATTACAATTAAAGCGTCTGATTATAATGATTAGCAACGGGATAAGATTTCGAAAGAATACTAGTTTCTATAAGTGGAATACATGGTGAGCTTTCTAAATAAGGAAGTTATAAAAAGCGAGGCGTTACATGAGTTGAGGCTATGCAACAAGAACTGCTTCAGTTTAAAAGACAAGAAGTCTGACAGCTAGTTCCTCTACTTGAAGGAAAATAACCCATTAGAACTAAATGGGTATTCAAGAACAAGACAGATGAAAGGGGAGTAGTTGTTAAGAACAAAGCAAGACTAGTGGTTCAAGGATTCAGGCAAGAAGAAGGAATTGATTATGATGAAACATTTGCTCCTGTTGCTAGATTAGAAGCTATCAGATTATTCCTAGCATTTCTGTGACTAAAAAATGAAAGTCTAATAGATGGACATTAAGTGTGCATTTTTGTATGGAAAGATCAATGAAGAGGTTTATGTTTGTCAACCACCAAGTTTTGAAGATGTTCACTATCCTAACCATGTCTACAAACTGGATAAAGCTCTATACGGACTCAAACAGACACCAAGAGCATGGTATCAAACTCTTTCCTCAATTCTAACTGCAAATAATTTTAAAAGAGGAACCATTGATAAAACCTTGTCTTTAAAATTCTAAGGAAGTGATTTAACCATTGCTTAGACTTATGTTGATGACATAATGTATGCCTCAACAAATTTAAAACTATGTGAAGCTTTTCAGAATCTCATTACCTCTAAGTTTGAAATGAGTGCAATGGGTGAACTACAATGTTTTCTAGGGCTGCAAGTTAAACAACTTGAAAAGGGAACTTTTATGTAAGACCCTCGTCTTTATATAATAATAATTTATACATTATGTAATGCATTTAACATCTCATTAAACAAAACATCTACAAAACGATGATTTGTATAAAGTTAAAAACTTCAAAAGACATTCCTACAAAGATGTTGACCATAGGCAATCAACATATCAAGAATGTCTTTTTATTTTTTTGAACGACATCCGAGTAAGGGTTACTATTGCACTTATTTTGATACATTTTTATGAAGATAATTCCTAGCTTTGGATACGAGACTAATATTATAAAAAGTTGGTCATGTTTCTGTAATATTATAATAAATTGGTTGTTGTGATTGCAGGTATTCATAAACAGAGAAATGACCTTGAATGCAAATTAAAAAGGGTAATTAGGTTATCCTAAAATTATATAACCTTCTATCAACATGAATCAAGAACCACTCATCCTATTTCTTCACAAAATCACTTACTTTTTAATAAGAACAAATAACAGAGGATGCCCCCGCTCTTAAACAATTTGGATATCATTGTTCTTGTATATTTTCTGTTATACGTGCCCGGTTAACCTATTCTTTATGATGAGGTAGCTACTCATATATTATCATGTAAGTCAAGCATGGTGGATTAACTTTTTTATATGATTCACCACTACACCAATCATCACAAGGATGATTCGGAGGGTCATGAATAACAAGGAACACATAACTAACTAATACGTTAACAAATAAATCATCAAGTGAGGTGTGAAACCAAGTTAGGATTGCCAAAGCATCCAAAGTTCACACTTGCATCAAACCTAAGTCTCACCATATGAACTATGGTAAACTTATGTGACTTCAACACTTCTGGGTTGTATTGCACCCTTTCAAAACAAAAGGTTTAGAGGTGTTTACACCACTTAAACTCATAAGAATATACTCCTAGCAAATCTCATAACCTTAGATAGGATCAATAACAAGTAGACATAAGATAAAATCAAGAAAACATAGTTTTATGAAAGTATAACAACTATTCTTCCAAAACAGAAAGTTTGGACCTCAAAATGGTGTTGTACCACCTCGGTTTACCATGGTAAACATGTGGAAACATTCCTAGAGGTGTTCCAAGCTTTGTAGAAAAAGAAATGATGAAGAAAAGTGAGTTTGCATATTTTTTATAAATCAGAAAGTAAATCTGACATTGGAGCCTTGTGTAAGTGATGTATCACGTGATTTCACCTTGGTGAAGCTTGGATAACATCCTTGAAGGTCATCCAAGTGGATTGGTACAAGAAATCATGAGAAAAAGTAGAAGAAATGTGCTCAAAACTCACTGTTTTGAGCAAAGGTATAATCTACCATAACTTGGAAAGTTGGATGAATTGAGAGGATTTGAGAGTGAATTGAGGGTGTGTAATGGGTTAAGGTAGTGTGGAAGACTTGTATTTATAGTTTGGAGGTTAGGGTTAGTCTTAATTGTGAGTTAGTTGGGTAATAAAGACATTTAGGTGGAAGTTGAGTGTGAAAATCGACCAACTAGCGCGCATATCAGCTTGGATGCGGATTGGCACGTGCCGCGTGTCGCGGTAGGGAGAGTGTCTCCGTGCGTGTGTCGCGGAGATGAGTCTCTGGGCAAGGTTTCTTATTTGGTACAAACAGTCCCTGAGGTTTGATTTATGGCATATTTTGAGGTGTTACTTGTATGTGGAACATATAATTAGTATAACATAGGATTAGAAGTAAAAGTTGAATATGGTAAGTATATAATTAAGTATAGAACGTTCAAAGTTACGTATTTACGGTAGTTGTTCGTAAGATAAACGTGCATTTACGAGAATAACGAATATGTATTAGGTATGTATAAGATTTGAAAGTAAAACAAGTACGATTACTCGAAGTATAACTTAATTAAAAATATCAAGTTTTATTACAATTAAAGTGTCGGATTATAATGATTAGCAACGAGATAAGATTTTGAAAGAATACGAATTTCTATAAATGGAATACAATGCGAGCTTTCTAAATAAAGGAAGTTATAAAAAGCGAGGCGTTACAGTCTCCCCTTCTTTAGGAAATTTCATCCCGAAATTTATTTAAGAGGAAGACTTTGTAAAAAGGTATTTTGTCTTAAATGATAGACTAAAATCGGAATTTTGAAGTTTTGAAGAGTGTTGAAAATGTATGAAATTTGAGGAACGAAAGGGTCGGTTTGTAAAAGTAGTTCGTTTGGCTATGGTGATCTGAGGCATTGATCATAAGTAAAACGTGCATGTGTGTGTATAGGCATAGTGAGTTTGATTAAGTTTGAATAGACCGATGGGTGTAGTATTTCAAAAGATGTTACCTAAGAAGGAAAGTTTTTGTATAAAGCGGTTTGCATTTTGATGAAAAGTGCGGCCCCCATCGTAGGTTGTAAGAAAGTTTTATCGGTTTTAAGGAGAATCAGTAAAATTACATGTTTGTAGAAACTTTTTATTGGTGAGAAACAAGAAGGCTAGGTATTTATTAAAAAGTTTTGGGGTAACGGGCTGACTAAATATGCTTGTGCGTAAATAAGAATGGAAGATAGTTTTAGAAAGCAAGGAAGTATTTTAGAGTTTGAACGTTAAACCGATTTATTGTAAATAAGGTTTATATAAAAGTCAAAGAATAATTGAGAATAATCGGGTATGAGTGTGAACGAACGATTCCGTAGATGAATGCAAGGAAAGGAATGGTATGATTATTGGATACGATGCGAATATGAAGTGTTGAGGATGAGGTTTCGTCATGGATAATCTGATATCGCGCGTTTAGCAGTGCATTTGTGAGTCATTAAAGTTTGTGTATCGTGTTTAAACAAGGTCTGCAAAATACCGAATTTCTTATGGCACGTTTTACGAAAGTTTAGTAACGTGGGAAAAACACTTGAATATAGGAAGTACCAGCGGCGTATCCACCATGTTTTAAGCATGTTAAGTCCATTTCGTTATTTGGTGTCATGTTACGTTCCGTGTCTTACCATACACCCTAGAACACCCTATGATTTTCAAGCGCCTACCACTATAATCCCGTGTGCACCTGTGATTATATTGGTCGTCGCATGATTCGCATAGTTCATACTAGTTGTGTATGAGTCAAGGTATACCATAAATTTGAAAAATGAGAATGACTGCGTGTGATAGCGTATGAAAATTAAGCATATAAGTGTGATTCTGTTTAAGTATGTATGCGACCCACATAAGTGAACCACTCGGGTTATGCTCACGTATAGGTACGAATGTATGAATATGAGTATGAATATATGTATAAGCACGAATGTTAATGACGGCGTATATAGTATAAATTGAAACACAACGAATTTAAGCATATAAAATGATCGATAATTTTGGGTATGTAAAAATGAAATGATAAGTGTTTGCTTGTTGTGAAATATTAATTTAAAACGTGTATGATGATATGCATGTGTAGTTGTTTGAGAAAATCGTTGAGTTCATTGAATCAAAATGGATTGAGTTTGACTGGAATGTAGAATCAAGTTTGTGAATGTCAAAAGAGTATAAAGTATCTATTGGTTATGCGGGATGTATTTTGAAAAGAAAAAGTATATGCTATTATTGTTTCAAAAGGAACAGGGGATTCACGTATGTCGAAGATTGTCGGTTCCTATGAAGTCTCCTTGCACACGTGTTTTGAAATTGGGATGATGTATTGAGCGGTAACTGAAAAGATTTTTGAAAACAAAAAGTTTGCTTTATTTAAAGTATTTCGTATTACAATATGAAGAGTTGTATTTTAGAAACTTTTATGAAAACTTCGGTCCTTGAAAAGAATTTCAGCAAAAATGAACTTAGTGATTTTGAAAAGAGTTTTAGCAAAACGATTTATTGATTTGAAAAAAGTTCTAGCAAAATGACTTTATAACATCTATGAGATTTTATAAGCATGTGAGAAAAAGTTGGTTTAGTCTCCAATTGAGAACAAATGTCTTTAGTATAATGATATAATGTGAGCATGTTTTAGTGATTAGGTCGAGTATGAAATTCGTGGGCAAGAGATTCATTAGACCGATTAAGTTGATAAGTAGCATTTCATAAAATTTTGAAAATCGGGTGATAAAACGTTTTAGGTATGATTAGGAATTTTGTGTATAGGATTTATGTAAAAGAGATTGTAGGGTAAGAAATACGTTTGATAAAATAATGAACTTTGAAATTTTGCATAAGTAAAGATTTAACAAAATGATAAACGATTCAGGTATGAGATTTGATCGTGTGGTTGGCATAATAAAGTCTCTTGAAAAGAAAGTTTGGTAACGATCACCAAGGTAAGGGAATCACCCCTAGTTCATTGGTGAGGTCGTTTTAAGAAGGGACGGAGCGGAGCTAATCGTCAAGGTAAGGAAATCACTCCTATCTTGGTGATAAGCCTCCATTTAGGGATTTCGGGAAATGTAAATCTTGTAGGTGACGTTTTTGAAATCATGCATGTAAATAACGTATTATTATATGAAAAGATTTAGTATGATGTGTGTGTAACCATCTTGAAAATAATTTGAATTTTTGGAAAGGAAAGTTTGAATTATGATAAGCGAAAAAATTGATATTGTAAAATGGAAGTATGATTAAAACTCGGATTGTTCCAAAACGAAACTTTTGACTAAACCAAAGTGTTCGAAAGTTCTTTTGAGTTTGGGAAGGATGCTTTGGCTTAAAAGGTGGAATACTCTCGCCGAAATTTCGGTTAACAGTATTCACCCTTCTGGTTACTACATGTTCCAAATAAATCGAAAGTTCGAGACTTGGCAGGATTTCGAAAATCGAGGAGTGGGACTAGTTGACAAGATGCGGGTTTCACCCCTAACATGATAGTGTCGTACACTACGTGTGGTTAGTACTCGTCTGGTCAAGAAAGTTAATTCCGACACGTTGACGAGGGTCCCCTAGATTTGAAATGGAATTTCTCCATCAAGGTGAGGATTTCACTCCTAACTTGATGGCGAAATTTATGCAAAAAGAATAAGTGGATTGAGAGTCATTCACCAAATGGTGGGTTTCACAGCTATTTTGGTGAAGTCGTCTCGTGTGTATAATATGAGTGTTTTTCGAGTTTAACATAATCGTGTAAAATGACCTTAGGAAAGGCGTATGTTTTGAAATAGTAAAACAAGTATGAGCACATAAAAGGCATTTCAAGAATTTAGCACATAAAAGATGTTTCAAGAAATTAGCACATAAATCAAGTATGGTCGAGTATGGTGCTTAACTATAGAATAGGTCAAAAGCATGGCAATTTCTCTAATTCCCTAAAGTTATGGCTCTGATACCAAACTATCACACCCCAACCGATGGCGGAAACATCGGAGTGAGATGAAATAGATTGCTCGAGACTTCATAACACTAAATTGTGACAAGTATTTAATAATAAATTCCATTTCATTGCAAAAAAAAATAATTACATTGTTTGAAATCGAATACAACAAGCTGAAACAAAGTGAATTACATTACAACAAGTATTAAAGCTTTAAAGTGCGTTTCTAGGCATCCTACTAATCATCATCATCATCGTAATCCTGCAACATGTTTTAAAGTATAGTTCAATACAAAAGTATTGGAAAGCATACATGTTTTGGTGTACTAGCATATAAGTATATAAAATAGAACAATTCACATGGCAAACCTAGTTATCAAGATTAATGTATAAACTGACATGTGAACAAACAAGTCAACCCAAGGTTTAACGCAAGTATGAATGAGTGCCTTAACATAACCTCACGTTCACGGGCGGTGCGTTACTCCTATAGCGCTATACATGTTAAGGGTAGGCTTGTACGAAGTTAATGACACATTTATCACAAAACGAACAACCCCAGATTAACGAATCAAGCATAACATATTAGTAAGCAGGTATTGGATTGTTTGTATGATAAAGTATGTATGTTGAGTGTGTTTTGTATATGTAAACATGTTGCACCCAAAAAGTGTAGAAACAGTATATGTCAACACTTGTGGGTTGTATTGCACCCTTTTAAAAAAGAAAGTTTAGAGGTGTTTGCACCTCTTAAACGCATAAGAATCTACTCCTAACAAGTCTCATAACCTTAGATAGGTTCAAGAACAAGTAGGCACAAGATAAAATCAAGAAAACATAGTTTTATGAAAGTATAACAAGTATTCTTCCAAAGCAGAAAGTTTGGACCTCAAAATGGAGTTGTTTCACCACGGTTGAACATGGTAAACCTGTGGGAACATTCCTAGAGGTGTTCCAAGCTTTGTAGAAGAAGAAATGATGAAGAAAAGTTGAAAAAAGTGAGTTTGAATATGCTTTTATATATCAGAAAGTAAATCTAACTTTGGAGCCTTGTGTAAGTGATGTATCACGTGATTTCACCTTGGTGAATCTTGGATAACATCCTTGAAGGTCATCCATGTATATTGGTACAAGAAATCATGAGAAAAAGTAGAAGAAAAGTGCTCAAAACTCACTGTTTTGAGCAAAGGTATAATCTGCCATAACTTGGAAAGTTGGATGAATTGAGCGGATTTGAGAGTGAATTGAGGGTGTGTAAAGGGTTAAGGTAGTGTGGAAGACTTGTATTTATAGTGCGGAGGTTAGGGTTAGTGTTAATTGTGAGTTAGTTGGGTAATAAAGACATTTAGGTGGAAGTTGAGTGTGAAAATCGACCAACCAGCGCGTAGATCTGCTTGGATGCGGATTGGCACGCGCCGCGTGTCGCGGTAGGGAGAGTGTCTCCGTGCGCGTGTTGCGGGGATGAGTCTCCTGGTAAAGTTTCTTATTTGGCACAAACAGTCCCTGAGGTTTGATTTATGGCATATTTTGAGGTATTTTTGTATGTAGACATATAATTAGTATAAAAACAGAATTAGAAGTAAAGGTCGAGTATGGTAAGTATATAATTAAGTATAGAACGTTTAAAGTCACGTATTTACGGTAGTTGTTCATAAGATAAATGTGCGTTTACGAGAATAACGAATATGTATTAGGTATAAGATTTGAAAGTAAAACAAGTATGATTAATCGAAGTATAATTTAATTAAAAAGATAAAGTTTTATTACAATTAAAGCGTCGGATTATAATGATTAGCAACGGGATAAGATTTCAAAAGAATACGAGTTTCTATAAATAGAATACAAGGTGAGCTTTCTAAATAAAGGAAGTTATAAAAAGCGAGGCGTTACATGAGTTTAGGCAATGCAACAAGAGCTGCTTCAGTTCAAAAGACAAGAAGTCGGGCAGCTAGTTCCTCTACTTGAAGGAAAATAACCCATTAGAACTAAATGGGTATTCAAGAACAAGACAAATGAAAGGGGAGTAGTTGTTAAGAACAAAGCAAGACTAGTGGTTCAAGGATTCAGACAAGAAAAAGGAATTGATTATGATGAAACATTTGCTCTTGTTGCTAGATTAGAAACTATCAGATTATTCCTAGCATTTCTGTGACTCAAAAATGAAAGTCTAATATATGGACATGAAATATATAGATTATGATGAAACATTTGCTCCTGTTGGTAAGAAATAACATTTTTACAAATATGAATTCTGATAGACGTATAAATAGTAAGCATGAAAGATATAAGTCTTGACACTGATAGGTGCAAGACGATATATTCGAAAAGTGATGTTTTTGAAAATTAAAAGTTGATATAAAATTTGGCATGCGCGTGACATGATCACGGTCAAGAAGTGTAATGTGAAGTATAATCACATTAGAGACGAGCGATGAATATTGCTAAGTTAATTAAACTAGTGGAAGTAACGAGATTACGTTATTTCAAGTTGCATTATGTCGTATGAGATACGTAGATGATTAGTAACCAAAAAGATATTATCATACTTTTATGGTAATACTAACAATTGGTTAAAATATGAGCAATGCTCAATTGATTATCGAGATCAAATGCATGGAGTTAAACTCGATAAATCATGCAAGAAAAAGGTTTCGAGGACGAAACCTCTTTAAGGGGGGTAGACTTGTAACACCCCGAAAACGGGTTTGGTAATCAAACTCCGTTAATACTAAAAGATGGGTAAAGTACCGTTAGTAGTAAAAATAACCCGGTAAATATTTAGATTTAAATAAGAAATCCTAATATTAAATACAAGCGAATAAAAGTTTTAAGGAATTGAGTTTATAAGAGCCCGAGTTACCGGGACTTAAAATAAAATGGGTTATAACTCCCGGGACCCACTAAGTAACTAGGAATATCAACCTAGTTAGTTAAATGTTTTAAAATAATAAGAAAACTTAGTTAAAACACCCTTTATAAAACTTGAATAAGTGGAGGGACCAAAGTTGACAAAGAACTCAAATGGTTTTTAATTTATTAAAAATAAAACACCACAACACACACTATAGTGTGTGTTCTGGTCGAGATTTCCACAGGAGAAAAAGGGTTCCCCACATTGAACCCTAGCATACACAAAATCAATCAAATTGAAGGCCAAATCGGGCTCGAATCAAAGGCACGAATACATACAAATGATCACCAAGTCGAGGGGATCAAAAGGTATGTAAAATTTTGTTGTTACATGAAGTTGTAAAAATTGGATGAACATCACTATATGCGATTTTTGGTATGAATCGTAGAAATTAGGACTGAATTAGGGATGTATACATGTTTAGTAACAAAACCCTAAGTGAAAATCATGCATAACATGCTATGAATTGAAGGATTTGATGAATTAACACACTTAGATAAGTGGATTTTAATGTTATGATGAAATTGATGATATAACCATGCTTAGAATCAACATGCATGATAACGAATAGAAGATGTTTGATTAAACCATGAATTTAAGTACAAGATCATACTTCTCACGAAATGGGTTTTGTATGATATAAAAGAATTGATGTTAAGATCGTGATATAGATGCTTGAAATCATGTTACCTAGTAGTTAGTGTGTAAAATTTGATTTCGTTAAGAGTTCGGATGAAATGCCTAAGCGAAATTCAATAAACCAAATGTGCATTGAATAAGTTGATAAGTCGATTGACTTTAAAAAGTCAAACCGACCAAGTATATGATCGAATGATAAATTCGATATAAGAAGCGTAGGATGGAATAGTCGTAAATGATTATGACTAACCTAACCATTTTACAATTACAATAATAGTTTGACGCTTGGCAAGCTAGGTGAAAGCTTGGGGAAGGAAGCGGGTCAAACGAATCAAGAATGAAGGAAAAGCGTAATTCGGGTGCAATGTAAGTATATCTTACACTAGCCATATATTTTAGAATATTCTTTTGTCGTATTACTTACGAAAAAGACAAATACCTAATTGAGATATGGTGTTCCGGCGTGTAGACGTACGTAACAAGATAATCAAATATGATAAGAAACCATAGTGATGGCTAAAAAATGAGTTAAATCGGTAATTCGATCATATTATGACGAATGAAACATGTACTTTTAATGGTTACCATATAAGGTAAATCATAATAACCAATAAGGGCAAAATGGTAATTTGGTCACACGTTGACCATAACCGTTAGTTTTGAAAGACAATTATGACGTAAGCCATAATAGGCCAAAAAGTGTTAAGGAATGAATTTATAAATAAAATGACCGCACGGTGTAAACCGGAGCGAGTCATATATACGAGGTGGTAATAAATGTCATCTCGCTAATATAATCGGCCATTTAGACCAAACGGGTCAAAAAGTGAAATTATCATCCTTTGACAATATCTACTAATGGATTGTCGAGTTGTATGATTTTAGGAAATAAATAGCACATGGATGTTTACATCGCTATCAGTTAGCAGCCACTAAGGCAAGGTATTGAAACGGGTCAATATATTGATCCGAGCCAGGTATGTATAATGATACAACTCATCATGTAGAATTTGGAGTTCTATAAGAGTTAGAAAAGGTTAAAATAAGATATTCGGTTATCTTTTAGGTAAACCGAATAAATTGAGTTATGATTATGATGTTTTAGAAACATATTGGTTTCTAAATAAGATTATAGTTAAAAGGTCGAATTTTGGGTCAAACAATTATTTAAAAGTCCTTCGTTGTAAAAGAAGGGTGAAAATTGACCAAAAAGCCCTTATAGGCTAAATTGAACAAACGACCTATAAAGGTTGTTTGAAAACGAGCTTTATGAGTAATTAAATACTTAGAATAAGTATAGAAGTTGAAAGATGTAAATACTTGGGTCAAATGACTATATAGGAGTCTTTGTGTTAAAACAATGATCCGAGTGGTAAAACTCGGAATATATGGATTTCCACATTTAATCCACCACACATATAGTTGTGGTGGAAGATTACTTGATAAGAAATGTAGGAATATGATGCTAGAAATGAAGGAAAGCGATTTCAAGTTTTAAAGTGCTTAAATACCCTTAATGGGTCAAAATAAGCAGTTGATCGTAAACGGATTTTAATTAAGTAAGAAATCCGTGATTTATGATTAATATGTTAGGAGATATTGAAATTATGAATCTCATGAGTTTATAGACCAAATAAACATGTTTGTTTGATAAAATCACGAACGGGTCAAAATTTGGTAAAAAGGGTAATAAGTCGAAGACTAAAAAGTCTGAAATTCTATTAATCCGGATGTTGGATTTTAACTCCATAAGATGGAGAATTAAATTACGGACCCGTAGGAAAAAGAATCGGGTATAACGGATTAAAAACGAGAGAGTTATGCTCGTTTCCGTGAAATCGGGTTATGCTGGAAATATGCAGCACCAGCTGCAACAGTTCTGATGGAATCAAGCCATGGCGTCGCACGACGGGGAAGGCCCCAGGCCGTGGCGCGACGCGACGGGGTTCCAGTTGCGCAAAAATCGTTTATTTTAACCGTTGATGCATTGCGAACCCGTTTAAATACGTTCTAAGTTACGTATGACTAATCCAACTCATGTTTTATGAGTTTCAGGTATAATTCTAGCACCAGAGGATGATCAAGAACAATGAAGAACCGAACACGATCAAGAAATAAGCTTCCACACGACGTTGCCTTGTTACTTTTAAATGACGAACTTAATTACATTATGTTCTAAACTTTTAAATTGTAAAAGGTTTTAATAAACCCGTATTTCCGGTGTTTATGTAATCTTAATTACATGATTGTTTTCGTAAAATATACGTTAAACCTTGATTTATAAGAACGGGTGTTACAAGTTGGTAATCAGAGCTCAAGGTTAAAAGAATAAAGTGTTCGGTTCGAGGCTTGATCGCAAATCCGGTAAGTACATGTATGTTAATAGTTTAGCATGCAAAAGTGTTGTAAACAACACATAGGGATATCGTGTGATACACGTTACCCCAATTAAAATGATGGATATAGTTGACGAAAATACGCGCGTTGACTCGTATAGTAGGAAAAGCCTTGTATTATAATACCGGCGATTATTGAAGTTGACATTACTAACTTTTGTGAATGTTTTAATTGAAGGACACTAGCGTCTGAAGATGACGAGAGTTGAACGAATTGTGGATATAATGATGGAACGGTCCGAAGTATGACAAGAAGAGCATACTCATCAAGGACCTAAATCACGTAATGATCGCAAATAAGTAATGGCAAGGAAATCCCGTTAGGGAAAGCATTTACCAGGTGCACGTTTAAATTATTGCATGAATAGAAATATGCAACAGATACGTAGAAACTGATAGTTGCATATGTAGATTGAAAACTTGGAAAAACCTGAATAGAATACCTATCCAGGATATTGTTTCCAAGAGAAATAAATAGAGGTGTTACTTACATGGGGCGTGATGTGAAAGTTATAAAAAGGTCATGTATGTCATGTGTTGATTTCCTACTCTGGCCAAGTAGGTAGTGAACACATGATACCATGAACTTTTTATGATGGACACGCTCACACCCGATGTAGTAAGGACGGGGTGAGTGGGACAAATTAAAAAGTACCCAAATGAATCAGATAAGCAAAATACTTGATAATAATGTAAACGCACAGCCGAGTGACGGAAGCGTATTATATTAGGATAATGAGCCCGAGAGAAGGGACAAAGAAACTTGTAAAACGATTAAGGTATGCACTGGGAGGGGGTGTACTTACACTCGAACCCAGAGAATGCAAACATGTAAAATGATTAAGGTATGAACTGGGAGGGGGTGTACTTACACTCGAACCCAGAGAATGCAAACATGTAAGACGATTAAGGTATGCACTGGGAGGGGGTGTACTTACACTCGAATCCGGAGAATGCAAACATGTAAAACGATTAAGGTATGCACTGGGAGGGGGTGTACTTACACTCGAACCTGGAGAATGCAAACATGTAAAACGATTAAGGTATGCACTGGTAGGGAGTGTACTTACACTCGAACCCGGAAAATGTAAATATGCCTCTTAACGGGCCGTTTTTGTAAAACGTCAAACTTGAGGATAAAGTCGGAATATAAAAATGAAGCGAGGTCTTAATGCATACCGGGAGGGTTGTAATAATAACGACTTCAGTAAAACACCCGGTTAATGGGTAGGAATTTAAACACATGTGAAAATCAAGAGACGTGAACGCGGGTCGAGAAATCAAAAGACTTGGATTACGAGTTATGACTATAAAATCTCGTAAATAGAAATTTTGAATAAATATGTTCAACTATTCGAGGTCGAACGGGTTGAATAAAGGATAAAGTTGATTGTTTATAAGTGATGGATTTCACATTAATTAGTCAAACAGGTTGAATACAATATAATGTCGGATGGCACAAATAAGCGCTAGCCAGATAAAGGTAGCGTTAAATGCAAAAGAGTAATGAGCTCGGTAATGGGACATAACCAAATAAGAATATATGCAAATCAAATAACAGTAAGCATAAGACAAACCGATGTATAAATGACGTGAGAAGTCATAGAGTCGGGAGAATGATATGAAATAAAACGATTATAGCCACGAACTACAGTCAAGGTTAACGGATCTTAAGCTTGAAACCAAATGATTCTTCAAACAAAAACAGGGTGCCTTGACACCAAACATGTATTTTAAGAACGACATGAGTAAAGAATGATCTACGGGATCAACATATCCTTTGGGGTTATAAACAATGGAAAAGTCTACGAGACTAAAACGACCCACGGGTCATGACTAGAAAGAAATAGATTATAAGGACCTCGCCTTAAAGAGGTGAAAGTCTAATAAAATATCCCATAAGGCTAAATGATAAAACCTACGGGTTAATTAGACAAATGAGGGAATCAATTAAGAATCCTCGCATAAAACAAAGATTGTAAAAGAATAAATTTTGGACTGTCAATATCCCGGTATGAATAATTGACAAAAGTTAAAGAGAAGATGCTAAACTAAAACTTCGGTTTTGGTAAGAAATAACGTTTTTACAAATATGAATTCTGATAGACGTATAAATAGTAAGCATGAAAGATATAAGTCTTGACAATGATAGGTGCAAGACGATATATTCGAAAAGTGAAGTTTTGGAAAATAAAAAGTTGATATAAAATTTGGCATGGCGTGACATGATCACGGTCAAGAAGTGTAATGTGAAGTATAATCACATTAGAGACGAGCGATGAATATTGCTAAGTTAATTAAACTAGTGGAAGTAACGAGATTACGTTATTTCAAGTTGCATTATGTCGTATGAGATACGTAGATGATTAGTAACCAAAAATATATTATCATACTTTTCTGGTAATACTAACAATTGGTTAAAATATGAGCAATGCTCAATTGATTATCGAGATCAAATGCATGGAGTTAAACTCGATAAATCATGCAAGAAAAAGGTTTCGAGGACGAAACCTCTTTAAGGGGGTAGACTTGTAACACCCCGAAAACGGGTTTGGTAATCAAACTCCGTTAATATTAAAAGATGGGTAAAGTACCGTTAGTAGTAAAAATAACCCGGTAAGTATTTGGATTTAAATAAGAAATCCTAATATTAAATACAAGCGAATCAAAGTTTTAAGGAATTGAGTTTATAAGAGCCCGAGTTACCGGGACTTAAAATAAAATGGGTTATAACTCCCGGGACCCACTAAGTAACTAGGAATATCAACCTAGTTAGTTAAATGTTTTAAAATAATAAGAAAACTTGGTTAAAACACCCTTTATAAAACTTGAATAAGTGGAGGGACCAAAGTTGACAAAGAACTCAAATGGTTTTTAATTTATTAAAAATAAAACACCACAACACACACTATAGTGTGTGTTCTGGTCGAGATTTCCACAGGAGAAAAAGGGTTCTCCACATTGAACCCTAGCATACACAAAATCAATCAAATTGAAGGCCAAATCCGGCTCGAATCAAAGGCACGAATACATACAAATGATCACCAAGTCGAGGGGATCAAAAGGTATGTAAAATTTTGTTGTTACATGAAGTTGTAAAAATTGGATGAACATCACTATATGCGATTTTTGGTATGAATCGTAGAAATTAGGACTAAATTAGGGATGTATACATGTTTAGTAACAAAACCCTAAGTGAAAATCATGCATAACATGCTATGAATTGAAGGATTTGAAGAATTAACACACTTAGATAAGTGGATTTTAATGTTATGATGAAATTGATGATATAACTATGCTTAGAATCAACATGCATGATAACGAATAGAAGGTGTTTGATTAAACCATGAATTTAAGTACAAGATCATACTTCTCACGAAATGGGTTTTGTATGATATAAAAGAATTGATGATAAGATCGTGATATAGATGCTTGAAATCATGTTACCTAGTAGTTAGTGTGTAAAATTTGATTTCGTTAAGAGTTCGGATGAAATGCCTAAGTGAAATTCAATAAACCAAATATGCATTGAATAAGTTGATAAGTCGATTGACTTTAAAAAGTCAAACCGACCAAGTATATGATCGAATGATAAATTCGATATAAGAAGCGTAGGATGGAATAGTCGTAAATGATTATGACTAACCTAACCATCTTACAATTACAATAATAGTTTGGCGCTTGGCAAGCTAGGTGAAAGCTTGGGGAAGGAAGCGGGTCAAACGAATCAAGAATGAAGGAAAAGCGTAATTCGGGTGCAAGGTAAGTATATCTTACACTAGCCATATATTTTAGAATATTCTTTTGTCGTATTAATTACGAAAAAGACAAATACCTAATTGAGATATGGTGTTCCGGCGTATAGACGTACGGAACAAGATAATCAAATATGATAAGAAACCATAGTGATGGCTAAAAAATGAGTTAAATCGGTAATTCGATCATATTATGACGAATGAAACATGTACTTTTAATGGTTACCATATAAGGTAAATCATAATAACCAATAAGGGCAAAATGGTAATTTGGTCACACGTTGACCATAACCGTTAGTTTTGAAAGACAATTATGACGTAAGCCATAATAGGCCAAAAAGTGTTAAGGAATGAATTTATAAGTAAAATGACCGCACGGTGTAAACCGGAGCGAGTCATATATACGAGGTGGTAATAAATGTCATCTCGCTAATATAATCGGTCATTTAGACCAAACGAGTCAAAATGTGAAATTATCATCCTTTGACAATATCTACTAATGGATTGTCGAGTTGTATGATTTTAGGAAATAAATAGCACATGGATGTTTACATCGCTATCACTTAGCAGCCACTAAGGCAAGGTATTGAAACGGGTCAATATATTGATCCGAGCCAGGTATGTATAATGATACAACTCATCATGTAGAATTTGGAGTTCTATAAGAGTTAGACAAGGTTAAAATAAGATATTCGGTTATCTTTTAGGTAAACTGAATAAATTGAGTTATGATTATGATGTTTTAGAAACATATTGGTTTCTAAATAAGATTATAGTTAAAAGGTCAGATTTTGGGTCAAACAAGTATTTAAAAGTCATTCGTCGTACAAGAAGGGTGAAAATTGACCAAAAAGCCCTTATAGGCTAAATTGAACAATCGACCTATAAAGGTTGTTTGAAAACGAGCTTTATGAGTAATTAAATACTTAGAATAAGTATAGAAAGTGAAAGATGTAAATACTTGGGTCAAATCACTATATAGGAGTCTTTGCCTTAAAACAATGATCTGAGGGGTAAAACTCGGAATATATGGATTTCCACATTTAATCCACCACACATATAGTTGTGGTGGAAGATTACTTGATAAGAAATGTAGGAATATGATGCTAGAAATGAAGGAAAGCGATTTCAAGTTTTAAAGTGCTTAAATACCCTTAATGGGTCAAAATAAGCACTTGATCGTAAACGGATTTTAATTAAGTAAGAAATCCGTGATTTATGATTAATATGTTAGGAGATATTGAAATTATGAATCTCATGAGTTTATAGACCAAATAAACATGTTTGTTTGATAAAATCACGAACGGGTCAAAATTTGGTAAAAAGGGTAATAAGTCGAAGACTAAAAAGTCTGAAATTCTATTAATCCGGATGTTGGATTTTAACTCCATAAGATGGAGAATTAAATTACAGACCCGTAGGAAAAAGAATCGGGTAAAACGGATCAAAAACGAGAGAGTTATGCTCGTTTCCGTGAAATCGGGTTATACTGAAAATATGCAGCACCGGCTGCAACAGTTCTGATGGAATCAAGCCATGGCGTCGCGCGACGGGGAAGGCCCCAGGCCGTGACGCGACGCGACGGGGTTCCAGTTGCGCAAAAATCGTTTATTTTAACCGTTGATGCATTGCGAACCCGTTTAAATACGTTCTAAGTGACGTATGACTAATCCAACTCATGTTTTATGAGTTTCAGGTATAATTCTAGCACCGGAGGATGATCAAGCACAATGAAGAACCGAACACGATCAAGAAATAAGCTTCCGCACGACGTTTCGTTGTTACTTTTAAATGACGAACTTAATTACATTATGTTCTAAACTTTTAAATTGTAAGAGGTTTTAATAAACCTGTATTTCCGGTGTATATGTAATCTTAATTACATGATTTATTTCTTAAAATATACGTTAAACCTTGATTTATAAGAGCGGGTGTTACACTATCTTCAACCAAACCTCCACCACCACTAAAACCAGCTATCACCACCATATCCCAGCCACCAGCACTACTGTATCCAATAATCACCACCACCAGATCCGTCCACCAAACCCCACCACCTCCACCCGGGTTTGAATCGATGAGAAAATGGCGTAGGATGAGGCTCAGAGCTTCGAAACAGCTTTCCAGCCGCCCGATAGATCTGAAGTGTCGTTGTTAGTGACGGTTTTTTAATCGCATATAAGTAGTGTTGTTGCTGACAATGGTTTCGTTGTTGATGGCGGCGGCGTTGTTGTCCCGTTAGATCTGAAGATGAGCTTTAAATCTGAGCAACAATTTAATCTCAGATTTAGCCTATATTGTTCAAAGTGTAAAAGGGTTTGTGATTTGTAGAAATTAGCAGCAAAATGTAAATCTTATTAATTTCATTTAAAAACCCATAAATGGGTTGAAAGATTGAAGGGATTGATTGAGAAATTAGTAGCAAGATTGTGAGTTATTGGATGAATTTAGTTGTGGGTGATTTGAAGATTCATGAAATTATTGATTTTGAGGGGTGATTACATAGTACTTGAAATGTTGAATTTGTGTAGCAGACGATGGAAGAAGAGTTGTTTTATCATTTAATTTTAATATACATGAAAGCATTAAGTGTAATTTAACTAAAATATAATGACAATAAAGAAATAGAAAAAGAACAGGTGTTTATTGCATTGTTTGGTGAGCTTTTATGTGGACTTTGGAAACTCAGATCTGATTATAATGAACTGATTACGCAATCGAAACCGGAAAAAAAACCGAAACCGGTTTTTCTAAAAACCGGTTTTTTTATAACCGGTTCGGTTACAACCGGTTTGACCGGTTATTAATCAGTTACACTTTTTCTGGCCCGGTTCGGTTTTTAAAACGGTTTATAAAAAACCAGTTAATAAATCGATTAATTAGAAAAACCGGTTACTAACCGGTTAACCGATAACGTTAATAACCGGTTAACCGATAACGTTATAAAAAAAACCGGTTAAAATAACCGGTTAATCCGGTTTTTTGTGCCCAGCGATAAAAAAACGGTCATATGACCGTTAGAGGCTATTATAGCCGTTTTTTCTTGTTTTTTTTTTTTTTACCAAAACTCATCACAAACTTAGTATAAAAGGTTTGTGGGTGTTTAGGTTCAATCACAACACTTGGGAACTCTCAAAGAATCTTAAAAAGTCTCTTATTCTTGTTCGATAACTCTCAAAACGCAATGGCAACCTCTAGTGCCCATGATTCGGTCCATGTTGGCGAGTCTACAACCGACACGGTGATTTGTGTTGTTCCAACCAAACGCAACCCCGAGGTTTGGTCACATTTTGATTTGTGCGAGATGGCCAACGGTAAAAAGAAAGCGCGTTGTCATCATTGTCAAGGCTTTTACTCCGAATCCGCAAACTCCACGTTGAAGCAACACATCGAAAAACCGTTTTGCAAGGCGTTGAAACAACAAAACGTTGGTGGTCAAGCTTCCATGGCAAGTGATGGCGCTAATATTTTCAACTACAATTTCAATATGGTTAGGGATGAAATGGCGAAGTTTGTAATCCAAGAAAGTTTGCCGTTCAACCACTTCGACAACCAACGCTATACAAAGATGGTTCAACGAACTCTCCAACCACGATACACCCATGTAAGTCGTGCTACTCTTAGTAGGGATTGTTTAAAATTGTGGAAAAAAGCTAAACTATAATTAATTTCTTATTTTGAAAAATTAGAAACCGGTTTTAACTTGACTAGCGACGTTTGGTCCGCACCGCACGGTTCACCCGATTCGTATATTTGTGTCACCGCCCATTGGATTGAACCGGCGACGTGGCAAATGATGAAACGCACGATTTTGTTTAAATTGTTCGATTACCCTCACACCGGTAAAGCTATATATAAAGTAATCGACAAATGTATTACAACATAAAAATTGGAAAATAAAGTTTTTTCAATATCTTTTGATAACGCCTCAAACAACACGAGCGCGGTAATGCGTTTAAAATTAAAATACAATCCGATTTGTGAGGGTACTTTTTTCCATAGCCGATGCGTTGCACACATCATAAATTTGGCCGTTCAAGACGGTTTAAGGGTTATTGAAACACAAAAAGAAGCTTTCAAAAGAATGTTACGAAGTATATTTAGTAACATGCAAAGACATTCAAAATATATTAAAACTTGTAAGGAAGCGGGTCGAATATGCTTAGGACCCAATTGGGACGTTGCTCATAGGTGGAACTCGACTTGCATTATGTTTGAAAAAGCTATTTTGCAAAAGGAAAGTTTACAAGAATTTCATAACCTTTTGGCTAGTCGTGGAAAGTGTTTGCCTTACCACCCATCGGGTTGGGAAGCTATTGAAACTGTTACACAAGTGCTTCAAGTTTTCAAAACATCACCAAAGACTTTATCGGGGGTTTATTATCCAACAAGTTCATTGGTACTTCACAATTGGTTTAAAATGTGTTTGAAAGTAAACGAGTTGTCGGTTAGAGGTAGACCATATTGTGACATGGCTGATACAATGAAGGAAAAATTAAGAAAATATTTTAAAGAACTACCGGCGGTTTTCACTTGTGCCGCCGCTCTAAACCCTTGTTTTAATATTTTTGGAACCGGGTCTTTGATTGAAAAAATTGCACATTAATTGAATTTAAACCCCACTCAAGAACCAAACTTTGGTGAAGTCGCAAAATCTAGTTTCAACGATCAACTTTCAAAATTGTTTGATGTTTATGTAACAAAATATGGTTCAACCTCGTCACACATTCACGCGTCAATGAGAAACGCCGCTTTTGGTGAAGGTTCAAGTCAAATGGAAGATACCGATTTGTATGTTTATAACCAATTGTATGATGAGTCGAGTCAAATGCATCGTGGTAACACTAGTAGTAGTGAACTCGGTCGGTATGGTGGGTCGAACTTTCTACAAATGATGAGTTCACAAGAGTTTAAAAATTTTGATTTGTTGGCTTGGTGGAAAAGTAACGAAAATCAATTTCCGATCTTAGCCACAATGGCCCGAGATTTACTAACGGTCCAAGCTTCCACGGTAGCTTCGGAAAGTGCTTTTTCTATTAGTGGTAGGGTGATTTCGATAAGGAGGACTCGACTAACACCTAAGGCGGTTGAGATGTCGATTTGCTTAAAAGATTACTTGGATGAGGCGGAGAGAGTTCAAGACAAACGTTCACTCGAGGAAGAATTAGATTACGAAGAAGAAGTTTACGAGGACGAGGTCGAAGCCGAATTGACAACCCCAATGACCGACGAAGAAGCCGAATTAGATGAATTCCTACGCAATAGTTCGGGTTCGGGTTTGGCCGAAGAAGATTAAACGAGGCTTCTCAATATTGTAGTTCCACTAAAAAAATATATATATATTAGTGGACCTTCTTGCGGATTAATATTTTAAGTTTATGTATTTCGTTTGTTACGTGTATCGTTCGTATTTTCATTGTTATGTAAAACCGTTCGTTCCAAGACTTGATATTTATTATGTTTAACTTTTTATATATTATTGTGAAGTTTTTATATAAAAAAAACTGCATTTATAGTTAAAAAAAGATCAAAAACTGCTTAAAAATAGAAAAACAGCAAAAAAACAGAAAGAAAAACAGCAAACATGCATTCTGTGAACATTTCTGCAGACCGGTTAATTTACCGGTTTTTATGAATCGGTTTTTTAACCGGTTTTTTAAACCGGTTATATTATTCAATTTAAAAAACCGGTTTTTTGTAAAACCGGTTACAACCGGTTATAATCGGTTAGGATCGGTTACAGTTTTTCATACTTAAAACCGGTTATTAACCGTAACCGGTTTTTAATTAACCGGTTTTTTTCCCTTTTTAACCGGACCGGTTATTAACCGTAACCGGTTATTGAAAATAACCGATGTGTACACCTCTAGATGGAGGGGAGGAGGGTTTGGATGGTTAGAGAGAGAGAGAGAAAGAAGAGGTTTATGTTTATATATATATATATATTAAATCTGATTTGTTTTATCATTTAAATTTATTTTAGATAACTAAATGAGTAGAATTACCAATCTGCTCTTATGTGCAAGGCACTTGTTATATTTAACTGAAAATTTTAACCAAGTTAGGAGCAAAGGACATAGAGTGTAATGAGTTTTACAAATAAAGAATTGTAACTGTAATTATTGAACTTAAAGGTCATCCATTGCAATTCAATACAAACATAAAGGACGAAAAGTGTAATTTACCCAAAATTCTAAGGAAGTGATTTAACCATTGCTTAGACTTATGTTAATGACATAATGTATGCCTCAACAAATTTAAAACTATGTGAAGCTTTTCAGAATCTCATTACCTCTAAGTTTGAAATGAGTGCAATGGGTGAACTACAATGTTTTCTAGGGCTGCAAGTTAAACAACTTGAAAATGGAACTTTTATGTAAGACCCTTGTCTTTATATAATAATAATTTATACATTATGTAATGCATTTAACATCTCATTAAACAAAACATCTACAAAACGATGATTTGTATAAAGTTAAAAACTTCAAAAGACGTTCCTTAAAGTTTAAAACCATATTTGTTAAAACATAACATACTTGACCTTCAAACGAGCTAACCATATTTACAAAGTATGATAACACAACACTTAAAGGGTTTGTAAGGAAAGTAATCATTTTCATTTGCGGAAGCTTCTTTGCGCGCGTGCTCGGTTCTCTAATGTAGCTTGATCTTCATCCGCAAGTTTCTACAGTTATCTATGACCAAAATCATCCAAAACATTAGTTATATGTGTTTATAAGATGATTAAACAAGTCCCAAATGTCAAACCATGTCAACAACAACATTTTTCCACATCTGGCATGCTGTCGCGGGTCGCGACAGGGGAGAGCTAGCCTCTCGCGGGCCGCGAGCCCTGTCGCGTGTCGCGCAGGCAGTGGTGGTTTCGTTCGCGTGGCACGACAAACACCCTTTTCCAACACTTTTTTTGGTTAAAAACCTGCAGTTTCCCAGCTATGCTATCTTTTATGAAAATGCACATAACTTGTCCATTATTGATCCGAATTAGGGCTCGTTTCTTCCTACATGACCGTAATTCGATATTCTATAACATAGAATCAAAATCCTACATTCACCTGAACAAATTTTTTTCATTTAAGCCCTCGGCTTATAGGAATTTTCATGTTATTTTGACCCGCTTGTGTTTTAATAACCATAACTTGATTTTAGCATTCAAAACTTTTATACGACTAACACCTATAACATATCCAAAACAACGGGGCTTTATTTATGCGTTTTCTTCGCCCTTAATTATATGGATAAGTTTATTCGACCCGTTTAACTCTAACTAGTTAAACAACTTCAACACAAATCCTATATTGGGAATTTGCGCATATTTTAGTCGTACTAAAACCTGAGTTTATGACTTGTATACATTGTTACCCTTTCTCGGCTCATTACAATAATATGTATAAATTAAAAATCCCCGGTATCATTTCGACGTCTTTATTTCTATAACCCTTCTGGTTTACATCAAGACATCCTATTGACCCATTAAGCTTTCTTAGCGAAATCCATTGCTTCATTTTACCAAAGTTTCATTACCTTGGTTGTTTTAACCTGTTTGGTTTACTTAACGACATTCGTTGCTTTATACCAAACAATCACCGTTTGGATCAAATTAACCCGTTTAACTTTTCTAGCGACATCCATCGCCTTATTTCACCAAAGTTTATTACTTTGGTTGTTTTGACATGTTTGGTTTCGTCGGTGAATTCTATCGCTTTCACACAACCAAACATGTATGATTCGGATCACTTTGACCCGTTTAAACCTTAAAGTGGAATCCACCACTTCCATGTTTTTATTTAGCACTAAAACTAGTTATTTCAACCGGTTAATACATACGGAAATCCTCCGTTTCAGTAATAACCAATTTTCATAACGATTTTATCATTATTCAAATAACTAAACATAAGATAATAACGATAATCTACGAAGCGCATAGCCACGTACCTTTCAAAGCTTTACTTTTAAGCGGTTATCCGTTCCGCCTTGCCCACTCGATGATTCACCCAATTTACCTATATAATTTAATTCGAATATATCGCTTAGAACTCATGGTTCAATATTCGACATACCATACTTTTAGTTATTCTATTGAGTGATTACTTCATATTTTCCAAATATTCCAATTCACTTAGACATTTTGTTGAACACCTTAAAGGCGAGATTATAATACTAGCATGATTATGTTTAGGATTAACAATTTACCCATATGAAATCATCATTTTCATAATCATATGTCAATGACACTATAACCAACACTAGAACTTGCATCATAACCATGAAATAACATTAGTTATCACAATGATTCAAGTAGTTTCACAAAATCCATATAACCCACATATGATACATATTGAAATCACTAGGTTATAACATGAATTGATCAATTTCTTATCTAAGACTTGTGTCCTAGACCTTTAATCATCTAGATTTTAGCACCTCGTCAATGAATTCTTCAATAACTTCAGTTATGAGAATTCAAGAAGAATCAAACATTACCAAAGATCGAAATTAAACATACCTTGTGATCCTCCAACTATAGTGATCACGAATTTAGCTTAGAATCGAGTTCAATTAAGTTTTCTCTCTTTGATTTTGATGAGAAATTGAGGGAGTTTAGGGTTTTTGTAAGAAGAACTTTGTTTCTTCTGTGATGTTGGTCGACTAGGATAAGCATACCCAGAGGGTGTTTTGAAGCTTATCATTTTGACTAAAAACTAGTTTCAAAAATGACTAGTTAGTCCCTCTAGTTTTTAGAATAGGTAAAAGGATTATAAATCCTTGATTCCCCATCATTTATATCTTGTATTTAACTAGGTTAATATTCATAGTTTTTATTTTTACTAATTTATTATTAATACTATAACTTATAAATGTACTCACACATATATAATTTAATATTTTAGGGGTGTTACATTTTATACATCAAGTAAATATGTTAAAACCATTCTAAAGAAATTTGATCTAGAAATTGTAAAACATGAACCACACCCATGTGCACATCGAAATCACTTGATGTTAATCCAACATGCAAGCTCGTTTTAGGGTTTTTGTAAGAAGAACTTTGTTTCTTCTGTGATGTTGGTCGACTAGGATAAGCATACCCAGAGGGTGTTTTGAAGCTTATCATTTTGACTAAAAACTAGTTTCAAAAATGACTAGTTAGTCCCTCTAGTTTTTAGAATAGGTAAAAGGATTATAAATCCTTGATTCCCCATCATTTATATCTTGTATTTAACTAGGTTAATATTCATAGTTTTTATTTTTACTAATTTATTATTAATACTATAACTTATAAATGTACTCACACATATATAATTTAATATTTTAGGGGTGTTACATTTTATACATCAAGTAAATATGTTAAAACCATTCTAAAGAAATTTGATCTAGAAATTGTAAAACATGAACCACACCCATGTGCACATCGAAATCACTTGATGTTAATCCAACATGCAAGCTCGTAGATCAAACCTTGTACAGATGCATGATAGGATCCTTGATGTATCTCACTACATCAACACCTAATATCATGTATCACATATGTGTCTATGCAAGGTATCAAGCTTCTCCAAAAGAATCACATTTAACTGATGTGAAAAGGATATCCGGATATCTGAAGGGGTCTCTAACCCTAGGAATCTAGTATCCAGCTAATAACAATTTGGAGCTAGTTGGCTTTTCAGATTGTGATTCTACAGGCTACCTCACAACAAGAAAGTCAACCATAGGAAAATGCCAGTACTTGGGAAATGCATTAATCTGTTGGCAGAGTAAGAAGCAAATCGATGTGTACAATTCAACTGCTGAAGCATAATACATTGCAGCAGCCAACTGAGTAGCTCAAATTCTCTGGTTGCAAAATCAACTTTTGGACTATGATATTATTGCCCTTAAACCCCCCCCCCCCCCAAATAAAAATGGACATTGAAGTTGCACAAAACATTATCAAAAATCCTGTCCAACATTCAATAACCAAACATATTAATATCAGACACCATTTTGTTAGTGGTGGTTATGAAAAAGGTTTGATTTCAATACATCATGTGTCTTCTACAAATGAACTAGCAGATAACTTCACAAAACCAATGCACACACTAACATTTCAAAGTCTCATCTCTAGGCTTGGAATGTTAGAATTAGAATGACCAAAAAAATGTATGTGTGTGTGTGTATATATATATATATAATAAAATATAATATGTATATCTTCTAAATATTTTCAAAAACTGAAACCCTGGTTCCTAACCAATAGTTTTACCAGAAAGAGAATAAACTTCTGGGTTTATACCAGTAGTTTTTAAAATCATCTCATTTTCTCAGTAGTTTTCACATCAAAGGCCAAAGGACATAGGTAAGCACATGTATGACATTTCTTATTATCTGATTCTCTTTTTGGGCCCACTGCCTCTACCTATCCAAGGAAAGCCACCTTCCTATGGTATCCCAAGGCCAAAAATGTCACACCCCGACCACGTAAAACAACAAAACGTGGCGGAAACGTCGGGGGGTGTTGTAACATAATCATTGTTTCACAACCATGGATTTAAACAATTTCGTTTTATTGAATTAAATGTATTACATTACATTGGAATTTGAAACAAAACATGAACAAATAGACTTTCATTGTTATTAAGTCACTAAGGCCTCGTCCATTCCTATGTGAGCGTACACAAATATCATCAACTATGGTACCTGAAACACATGTGAAAATACGTCAGCATAAAATGCCGGCGACTACATAGGTTTTATATGAGTGTCGGATCCATGGCTAGTTTACATGTTGCAATACTTAATTAAAAACCTTGTTTTTTAAAAGTATAGTATTGCGACGTAATTAACCAACTCAAATCAAGTTGGTTATAATTTATAAAATCTCATAGCCGTGATTCGTAACTCTAAAACATTTGTTTTATTAAATCAAATTGTAAAACATCTCATAGAAACTCGTTAATAAAACTCGTATGGTTTATATTATTCAGAAAACATCATTGAGTGATATCGTTTCAAAATCGTTTACCCAAGTGATCTAGATAACTCAACGATATATAATGTGTTAAAAGCACTTATATATAGGAAGTACCAGCGGCGTATCCACCATGATTTTAACACATTACTCCCGCCCCGTTACCTAATCACTTCCCTAACCCAATGGTTCCTTAACCCTCCTTAATTCAGTTTTACTTAGTTAATTAGCTTAAAGTCAAACCGTCGTAATTAAGGTTTGACTTCGTGATTATTCATAATTTGTCCAGTCAAATCTTGAATTGAAAGTACCTATGAGTTGTTAATTATGTGGGTAATAAACCCTTAAAAGGGCACCCTCTGATTCCCACTCTAACTAGGTCAATTGTCGGGTCAAACTTAATCATAAAAAGTCAACAGAAAGCTTATTTTCAAATAAACGCATAATTAACAATGTAGATGCCATGCAACCTGTTTTATCACTAATATAACTTGGTAATTAATGTAAGAACATGTCTAAACATGTTCAACCCGACAATTTTCAGTTTAAGCTCGGTTCGGAACCGAAAATCGCAAAAGTTGACTTTTGCTTTGACTTTTAGTTCTGACCCATTAGAGCATAGTTTATAAATTCATTAGAGCTTTATTAGGACCAGGTTTCATGTTAGTATAACCCTCTGTGATTATACAACTTGGTTCATTAGTTATCCGATTCATATGCATGTTTCCGTTAAGTGCTTAAATGTTGACTATTATGCCCTTTTGACTTTAAAACGTGATTTTCGAAAATGTAAAAGAATAGAAACCTTAGTTACTGATTTATAAACTTGTCCGTAAAATTTGACATCAGTTTGAGGTCTAGATTAGGAGTTATGCTCATTAGCGTAAATGAAAAGCTTTTTATTAATTAAACGGCGTAATTCGTGTATAGCCTATCTAAACCCGATTTTTAATACCAAACTTTTTACCTACTCATATAAAATAATATTTTGGGATTTTTGAAGATTTTTATTTATTTTTAGGCTGAGCATAACATAGGGTTCTAGCTTTGATTCGGTAATTGTCGGTTTTGCCCTTTTGGCCTATAAAATGAGTTTTAAAAATCTTTTTGATACCAAACCTTTTTCTACTGATTTAATATGATAAATAAAATATTTTAAGCCTTCTGGAATAATAAAAATACCAGCTTTTCTTATAAAACCCGGAAATCGCTTAAAATCGTCTTTTTTCGCGTTTTAAGCGCATAGTATGTATTAAAACTGTTTTAAATATATAAGACTTGATACCCACTGATATTTTAAGTAAATTATTATACTTTAATAGTAAGCAAAAGTTTTAAACTCAGATTTCCAGATTTGACCTTTAAACCTTAGGTGAAATTACCAAAATACCCTTCGGTGCATAGTTTGGTTATAAATGGTAAATTTCACATATATGTAATACCCTACTGATATAAATTATTAAATTAAGTATTTTTACTAATTATATCAGACCTGAAACTCAGATTTATATATAAACTCTTTTATAACCTTTTATATGACCAAAATACCCCTACGGGGCATAATTTGAGTTTAAATTCGTTTTGGGCATAATAGAAGATATCTTATTGATGTCACAACATATTTAAGGCATATTAACTTAGGAAACCTGTATATGGCTCTTATGGTTACCCGTTACGCATCTTTCGCGTTCGGTTCGGTTTATGTAACTAGTTTGCATAAATTGACCAAAACGGGTCAAACCTTATCATTTTTGTCTCAAAATCCAGAATTTGTTTAGTTTACACATATTATACAAGTCTTCAAACTTGTCGGGTCTAAATCACATTCTATTCCGGTCTTCGCTTAATCGTGCGTTTGAACCGTATCTTCCTTTAAAACTAACAGGTCTAAGTTTGGCTTAATTAAAGACCCGTTAGGAATCTAATAGGTTATTAAAAACCTTCGTTCCAGATTAGGAGACCCGGTAAAAGCTACTTGCACTTGCTGTTGTGAATTATACTTGCTTAGGTAAATACTTTTAACTTATTTTCCCTTATACGGGTATGGGGTACGGTATATAAAATACCGCTTGGTCGGGCATTGAATTGTTAATCATATGAAGGTTAATTTATTGAGATAACCCGTTTAATCTACTTTGTTTGCTTAAAGCCTTTGGGGGGTTAATGACCATGTCCCGGATATCCTTGGCATCATTCATTGAAATGGCCACGACCGAAGCACGGGGTGTAGGCATACACCTGCCGGTGCATATATAAAAAGATATAACCGCCGTTCGAGAATAACTCGCCGCGGGATTATATTATGTGGTGTGTCAATTAATCTTTAACCCGGTGTTTAGCCCGGGCTACTGAACGTGTAACAAACATATAATTCTTTTACAAATTTATATATAAATAATTATCCCAAGTTATAAAATGTTTTGTGCCTTGTGCATTCAAATCAATTTTTCTAAACCTTTTCAAAATGAGTCAGTTAATTGTATTTACCTGTGTAAACTGACGTATTTTTCCCAAAAAGGCTAAGTGCAGGTACTAATCGAAATAGGTTGGCCTCTCCTTAGCATCAATAAGAGTCTTGCAAGCTTGGATGCATTTTAAATCTGATGAACTATGTAACACCCCGTGTTTTCACGAGTGAAAGTCAAAGTCAAGGTCAAAGTCAACGATCGTTTTCGCGCGACTTGACTCGTAGAAATGTTTTTATTTTATTTATATTATGTGGAGTAAGTGTCGTTCATTACAATAATCGAATCGTGTTTACCGTATTCCAATCGACCTACGACTGTGAATGATAGGAAGTAACAATGCGATAAAGTTAATCAAGCTATGCTAACCAAAATCGACATCGAACCGCAACTCGAACTGTGTATTTTACTTGTTGTTTATACGTGTGTGTGTGCTTTACGTGTTACCTGTGCATGTTTATTTTATGTTATGTCGTGATAATCAAGCGAACTCAATCGAACTCGAAGTCTAACTCGAATGTAAACGAACCCGAACCCGAATTCCGAGCCAAACCATATAAGAAGTAGTTGGGACTGAAAGTAATTTGACTAGGAAACCCTATCGAATCGCTCGCAAATCGAAACCGAAGCAACATCGCACCGAACACACCAAGGCAGGCGGCATCCGCACGGATGGCCAATCCGCACGGATTGCCAATCCGCATGGATTGCCAATCCGCACGGATGACCTATCCGCGCGGATAGCCTACCCGGGTGCGTGCCATGCGCACGGCTCACCCTTTCCCTTTTTGGCATCCTATAAATACACGGGTCACTCTCCAACTTTTCCACTTTTGGCAAGTGACGTCCGAACCGCACGCATTCTTCACTTTTTCTCAGATTTCTCTCACATTCCGCATGCATCACCATCCGCACGGATAGGTCATGCGCACGGATGACTCCCTCTCACGGATAGCTGATCCGCACGAACAGCCATCCTAACCACTCTCACTTTGTACTGTTTTACGCGCCACTTATCGTTATGTTATCTAATCTATTCAGGCTAACCGTACTCGCTGTAAAGCGCTCCCTTCAATCCACAATCGCTGTGAGTATACTCGAACCCTTTTTGCTTTAGCACTTTTGGGTGTTACATACGTTACGACTATTCAAACTACAACTATCACACTACTCAAGCTATTTTAATGCTAAACCATTAATGCATGTTATACGTGGCTTATGAATGCTTGTTTGTTATGTTTACACATGGAATGCTGTCTACCTGCCTTAGCAACGATAGTACTATAGTTTGGACTCAGCACCCGTTCACACGGGGGTTGTTAAGGATCTTTTACTTGCATGGATTACGGTGGTAATCATGTATTGCGAACTGCCTCGGGCAGTCAACCCGCAGTCATTGGTATCGATGGATCTATGTCGATAACTAACGTGCTTCATTTCACTATGTGTACGTGCTGGTTATGCGTAAACGAATTCGAACTCTATATGCTACTATCAAACTTGTATGCTCACCTTTACATTTTATGTATTGACTTTATTTTAACGTATGTGACAGGTGCTTAGGATGCATATGTGGTAGGGAATGGAAGCTAGAATAAAGCTTTAGAGCCCAACAAATATTTAAATCTGAGTTGTCGGAACATAATATTTGTTTTGATGTTGTCTGTAATAACTTGTTTGACTATTTATGTTACGGTATGGGACGTAATGCTTTAATTAAATGGTGATGATAGTTGTTATGGAAACTTCTGGACAATCTGTTTCGCTCAGTGCCACGCCCCGATGATTCCGCCATCGGTTGGGGTGTGACAGATTGGTATCAGAGCCATAACTATAGGGAATTAGGCAAGACTCGACCTAGTCCGGGTCGAAGTCTTAGAGACCTAGTCTATAGTTAAGAACCAACAGACCAACTCACGCGTATGCGTAGACTCGCCACTATCACTCACTCTTTTCTATCACTGCACTCAAATTTTTCAAGTTGTGAACAGGTAACGAGGCCGAGAATAGGTGTGAAAACCGCAAACTCTCGACTAAAGTTGCCTAATTAACTTGCGTTTTAGCTACAAACGAGGAGAATCATGCCAAATCAGGAGTGAAATCCATATTTTGATGAATAATCTCCTCAATTTTTATCGAAAACGAGGACGGAAGTTGCAAGATAGAGGTGAAACCCTAACCTTGACGACTCGTCCCGCCGTTACACAAAAACTCTCACCAAAGTTTGATGGACTCCAACGATCTAAAGACACAATATAACCAATGGGAATTGCGCCAACGCCCAAGAATCGAGGCAAAGGCATAGTCCTGGAGGTAATTGTGCAGGATCCTTGCGAATAGTCGAGCCACTTTGGTTAGTCGAAGTCTAGTAGCCGCAGACAATCTGCCTTCGATTTATCGATCTTTATGAAAATTTTATGCATTTCCTGTGATTTGTTAACGTTTTGAGGTACTATTGGTTCCGACCCAACACTATTGCTTCTGCTAAAACACAAAACCCACACGACTCATCGCTAGCGAATCGACAATAGAGGTAGTCAGAATGCTTTATATGCTCGTAGGTAGTTTTAGTGATTAAGCTATGTGTATTTTGCTATTGTGCTTATCTGTTTAGGAATATTGTGATTATGTGCTCTATGTGTTTATGTGATTTTGTGCGATTCTGTGATTTTGTGACTATATACGTTTACATGGTACGTGTTACTGAGCTTTAGTAGTAGTAGACGTGTGAGGTGAGATTCGAATACATGTGTTGAGTTCCATGGCGATGTCTCTTGCAGACAATGTCGTCTGGATCCCGTCATCCACTCTCTCACCAAGAAAAGAAGGACAGACGTCTTGCTTCCATCGTCGCGAAAGCCGTAGCAAAGGCGGTGAGCGATGCCTATGAAAATGCCAGCAAATCATCCAAGGAATCAAGGACTGAAGGTCCTAGAGCTGTCGCAAGACCTTTCAGTTTCAAACAATTCAAGTCATGTGGGCCGAAAGAATTCACAGGCGAAGGAGGTCCTACTGCTCTATTCCACTGGTTTGACTCTATCGAGGTTACTCTGCGACAAAGTGGTTACCCTGATGACCTTCGAACTCTGAACGCTACCGGCGTCTTTTAGTCCCGTGCTTTGGACTGGTGGACGACCGAGAGGAACAAGAGAGGGAATGATGCAGCTTACGGTTTGTCGTGGGACGAGCTCAAGGAAGTCATGCTAGAGGAATTCTGCCCTCCCCACGAGCGTCAAAAGCTTGAAGATGAATTTTGGCACATACATCAGAAGGATGGAGACAATGCTGGCCTCAATGCTCGCTTCAAACAGCTCAGCATTATCTGTCCTGACAAGGTCAAGATTCCTGAGATGACCATCAAGAAGTACATCCGAGCTTTGCCCGACTGCGTCGCTGATTTCGTGCAAGCGGCTAAGACTGCCACGATCGAAGAAACCTATCTGCTGGCCGCTGAAATCAATGACAAGAGGGTTAAGGCTGGGGTGTGGGATAAGACCTCCAAGCATCTGCATCAAGCCACTACTGCTGCACCAGCTACTGAAACCACCTCGTCAAGCAACAAGAGAAAGAACAAGAGAAAGAACAGCTCCACCAACAAGAACTGTGCGATTACTGCTGCACCGATCCAAGCTGTACCTGCCCAACAACGTCAAGTAGCGGCGCCTGTGGCCAATGCACCGCCTGCAAAGCGTGCATATACTGGGCCACACCCACTCTGCCCTACTTGCACCTATCATCACCCGACTGCTATTCAATGCCGCTTCTGTGCTCATTGCAACGTCTACGGCCACTTTACTGCTAACTGCCGTATTCGTCAAGCTCCTGCCAATCAAGCTTTACTCGCTACCCCACAGGGTCAACAAGCTCCTCCGGCACCCGCAGTCAAAGCCAGAACATGCTTCACGTGTGGCGACCCGAACCATTTCGCCAACATGTGCCCGAACAGGGTAGTGAAACAAGAACCGCAGCAGCAGCAACCACAGCAGCAACAGCAGCAGCAGCCACAGGCCGCACGCGCCAGAACTTTCAATCTCAATGTGCGTCAAGCCCAGGCCGACAACAACGTGGTCAATGGTACGTTCCTTGTGAATGGTATTTATGCTTCATGTTTGTTTGATACTGGAGCCGATAATTGCTTTGTGTCACTCGAATTTGAGAAACTCCTTAGTCGTAAACGTTCCCGACTCTCCTGTGCATTCGATGTTGAAGTCGCTACCGGAAGAACCGTCGCTGTAAACTCTGTTATTCGTGATTGCACTCTCGAGCTCAACGATCACATCTTCTCAATCGATCTCATTCCAATGCAACTAGGAAGCTTTGATGTCATAGTAGGCATGGACTTTCTTCGCGAAAACCATGCCGAAGTTGTGTGCTTCGATAAAATGATTCGTTTTTCGCTCGCAAACGGTGATTCGTTGTGTGTTTATGGTGATACTACTTCGAAGGGTCTCAAGCTTATGTCATGCCTACAAGCTAGCAAGTATCTCCGCAAGGAATACAGGGCTTTCTTGGAAAACGTTGTAGCAGCGGAGAAGGAAAAGAAAGAGAAGAAGGAAGTGAAAGACGTTCCTGTGGTTCGAGAATTTCCTAATGTTTTTCCAGAGGATCTTCCCGGACTACCTCCGAAGCGTGATATTGATTTTCGCATTGATCTCATTCCGGGAGCTAATCCTATCGCCAGAGCTCCTTATCGACTCGCGCCGTCCGAAATGCGCGAACTCTCAACCCAACTTCAGGAATTGCTTGAAAAAGGCTTTATTCGCCCGAGCACCTCTCCTTGGGGCGCACCAGTCCTTTTCGTCAAAAAGAAGGACGGATCGTTCCGGATGTGCATCGACTACCGGGAATTGAATAAGTTGACTATCAAGAACCGCTATCCTCTGCCTCGAATCGACGATTTGTTTGATCAGCTACAAGGCGCTACGTGTTTCTCGAAGATCGATTTACGTTCAGGATATCATCAGCTGCGTATACAAGAGGAGGATATACCCAAAACCGCGTTTCGCACTCGTTACGGCCATTACGAATTCGTTGTCATGCCTTTTGGCCTAACAAACGCACCAGCAGTTTTCATGGATCTGATGAATCGAGTGTGTAAACCATATCTCGACCGTTTCGTTATCGTGTTCATCGACGATGTCTTGATCTATTCTAAAATGAGAGCCGAACACGCGCAACATCTACGTTTGGTTCTCGAGTTACTCCAGGGGAACCAACTCTACGCCAAATTCCCCAAGTGCGAGTTTTGGTTGGGGGAGGTTCAGTTTCTGGGTCACATCGTAAATAGTCAGGGTATTCACGTCGATCCTGTGAAGATTGAAGCTGTTAAGAGCTGGGTTACGCCTAAGAACCCGACTGAAGTCCGCTCATTCCTCGGGCTAGCGGGCTATTATCGATGATTTATCGAAGGATTCTCGAAGATTGCTGTCCCACTTACCTCTCTCACTCATAAGGACCAGCCTTTTGTCTGGGGAACCAAACAAGAGTCTGCCTTTCGAAACCTCAAACACATGCTTTGCAATGCTCCTGTTCTCACACTACCCGATGGAAACGATAATTTCATTGTCTACTGTGATGCTTCCAACCTTGGTCTAGGTTGTGTCCTAATGCAACGAGACAAGGTCATAGCTTACGCATCTCGTCAGCTCAAAATCCACGAGAAGAACTATACAACCCACGATCTCGAGCTAGGCGCAGTTGTTTTTGCATTAAAGATTTGGCGACACTACCTGTATGGTACAAGGTGTACGATCTTCACCGATCATAAGAGCCTACAGCACATCTTTAATCAGAAGGAACTAAATATGCGTCAACGCCGATGGGTAGAACTTCTCAACGATTACGACTGTGAGATTCGTTATCACCCAGGCAAGGCAAATGTTGTTGCCGACGCACTTAGCAGACGGAGCTATCTGCTTAGCACACGAAATGTTCAAGCCCAGCACAACCTCGAAGCTCTCATTCGCGACGCCCAGCATGCATGTTTCAACGAACGCACCTTGAAGAAAGAAAGAATCTACCACGATGGAGCCCAGCTTGTGAGCAAATCAAATGGGATATTCCACTTCTTAGACCGAATTTGGATTCCCAAACGAACCAACCTGCGACAGATTATCATGGATGAAGCCCACAAATCCCGATACTCTATTCATCCCGGTGCTGACAAAATGTACCATGATCTTCGCTATAGGTACTGGTGGCCGGGTATGAAACGGGATATCACTCTCTACGTCGGAAAATGCCTAACCTCTGCTAGAATCAAGGCTGAACATCAAAGACCCTCTGGCTTGCTCGAACAACCACCAATTCCCATGTGGAAATGGGAGAGCATAGCTATGGATTTCGTAACCAAGCTTCCAACCACGTCGTCAGGTCACGACAACATTTGGGTTGTTATTGACCGTTTGACTAAATCAGCTCATTTCCTGCCAATACGAGAAGACTACAAGGTAGAACGATTAGCCCGAATCTACACCGACGAGATCATTTGTCGACATGGGACGCCTCGTGACATCATCTCTGATCGTGATGCTCGGTTCACTTCACGATTGTGGGAAACGTTTCAAACGGCACTCGGTACAACGCTTAATCTAAGTACTGCGTTCCACCCACAAACCGACGGTCAGACTGAAAGAACGATTCGTACGCTTGAAGACATGCTCCGCTCGTGTGTTCTAGACTTCGGTGGTAATTGGGATAGACACCTTCCATTAGTCGAATTCTCGTATAACAACAGCTACCAGGCTAGCATCCAGATGGCACCTTTCGAGGCCTTATACGGAAGAAGATGTCGGTCGCCTATTGTGTGGCACGAGATCGGTCACTCGCAACTAACCGGTCCGGAGCTGCTACAAGAAACGACAGACAAAATTTTCCAAATTCGAGACAACCTAGCGAAAGCTCGGGATCGACAGAAAGTTTACGCCGATAAAAAGCGCAAACCCCGTGAATATGGCGTTGGTGACTACGTACTCCTAAAGGTATCACCTTGGAAGGGTGTAGTCCGATTCGGCAAGAAGGGGAAACTCGCGCCTCGATATGTTGGACCTTTTAAGATCCTGGAAAGGATCGGGAAAGTCGCCTACAGACTCGAATTACCGGAGGAACTTAGCAATGTCCATCCGACTTTCCACGTGTCAAACCTCCGAAAGTGCATCGCCGACCACGACTTACATGTTCCTCTAGATGATCTACAAGTGAACGAAACATTACACTTCGTGGAAAAGCCTGTTGAAATCATGGATCGCCAAACCAAAGAACTCAGGCGCTCACGCATTCCTATTGTGAAAGTCCGATGGGAAGGCAAACGAGGCGCGGAGTTCACGTGGGAACTCGAAAGCGACATGAAGGCAAAGTATCCACAGTTGTTTAACGAATGCGTAATGTCCGGTTAAGAAAGGCAAGGTGGCATAATTGTAAATAAGGAGAGATTCCTTATAACCTTGTGCCTATAAATAGAACCCTTAGGGTTAGAGAGAGAAAGTAGAGAGAAAAAGGCAAAACGTGATTCTCGGCTTTGTATACGTCATCATAATCAATAGAATCACGGCTATTGTATACGTTTAATTTAGCGATTTTTAGAGAAAAACGTGACAGAAATGAAAGATGAAGAACTTGATCAAATCTGAGTGCGTTTGATCCTCGCAATCGATCACCTGCTCAGATACCACTTGTAGGACCGATTTTGACTCCGTTACGATCATGTCAAGCACGTTCGCGGATTCCGCACGTCGAACGTGTTGTTACGCAATCGAATCGAAGATAAATCCGGACCTACAATAATTAATATTTCTCCCAAACGGCTTCGAATTAAGATCTGAAACCTTATAGGCTTTTAGATCAGATATTTTCGCACATCATATCCAAAAATTATCAATTTTTAACCGTAAAATCTTGTTTAAATTGACGATTTTCAATAGTCCAAACGAAGGACTCTCACATGTGATCCACGGTTAGTTACGGCTTCCAGCTTAATTTCGGGACGAAATTCCCTAAACAAAGGGAGGCTGTAACACCCCGTGTTTTCACGAGTGAAAGTCAAAGTCAAGGTCAAAGTCAACGACCGTTTTCGCGCGACTTGACTCGTAGAAATGTTTTTATTTTATTTATATTATGTGGAGTAAGTGTCGTTCATTACAATAATCGAATCGTGTTTACCGTATTCCAATCGACCTACGACTGTGAATGATAGGAAGTAACAATGCGATAAAGTTAATCAAGCTATGCTAACCAAAATCGACATCGAACCGCAACTCGAACTGTGTATTTTACTTGTTGTTTATACGTGTGTGTGTGCTTTACGTGTTACCTGTGCATGTTTATTTTATGTTATGTCGTGATAATCAAGCGAACTCAATCGAACTCGAAGTCTAACTCGAATGTAAACGAACCCGAACCCGAATTCCGAGCCAAACCATATAAGAAGTAGTTGGGACTGAAAGTAATTTGACTAGGAAACCCTATCGAATCGCTCGCAAATCGAAACCGAAGCAACATCGCACCGAACACACCAAGGCAGGCGGCATCCGCACGGATGGCCAATCCGCACGGATTGCCAATCCGCACGGATGACCTATCCGCGCGGATAGCCTACCCGGGTGCGTGCCATGCGCACGGCTCACCCTTTCCCTTTTTGGCATCCTATAAATACACGGGTCACTCTCCAACTTTTCCACTTTTGGCAAGTGACGTCCGAACCGCACGCATTCTTCACTTTTTCTCAGATTTCTCTCAATCCAGGTAAGATCTTGCACTAATTCTTGTACATCTCTGATCACTACACAATTCTACACATTTCCATCTTTCAAATCTTCACTTTTAACTATGAAATCATCCGGATTTGAGGTGTTCCCGGGTGACATCATCATGAAGTTCTTATGAACTTCAAGCTTAACCTCATTCCACCAACAATAACTCAGATCTAAACGATTTCTACAAGATTTCACAACAACTTCACCTAGATCTAAACTTTTCTAAGGATAAAAGAGTTGAAAGAAATAAACCTAAGTTCTCTCCTCCTTTTTCCTTAGAATCGGTACGAATCTGATCGGTTCTAGTCTCTACTCGATAATAGTGATGCACTAGTTCCAGATCTGGAATCCTACCCACAGACAACTGATTTCGGGGTCAACCGGAATGACCGTTCTGAGTCGCCGACAGGCCGAGTTAGGGTGGTTCCTGACCGGTCTAGTCGCGCGGGTGAGAATACAATTCCAAGTGGTTGCCACGTAATCAGAACGTCTCGATAAACGACAACGGAAACGAAGAGTAGACGAACGGAAAAATCAGACCAGAGACTGTCCGCACGGACAAGCTGTCCGCACGGACAAGCTGTCCGCACGGACAAGCTGTGCGCACGGATTACCACCCGCACGCACAGGTCATCCGGATGGGTTGCCACCCGGACGAGCTACCCTTGGGACCCACTTTCCAAACAAGGTTTGAGTATCGACGAATGAGCAATCCGGACGGACGACCTCTGAAAGGATTACTCTTCGGATCATGAGATACTAAGGACTTCAACTAAAATTCAAACAATGATCATCCACACGGCCAAGTCGTACGCACGGACAGACTATCCGGACGGATGGTCCCTGCCCGCGCGCACAGACTGTCCGCACGGATCACCTTTGTCCGCACGGACTACCATACGCACGGATTGTCATCCGCGCGACCGGCTTCAAAGGTAGAAACACTTATGTGTTTTCTAAATGCTACAACGAAAACTCCAAAGCACAAGCCATCATACACAAACACATCTCACACTTAGGAAGAAACAATCCACTTGAACGTTTATCCACACAAACAACTTGACCGTACGGATAAGTCATCCGCACGCACAACTAATCCGCACGGGTTGCCACCCGCACGGACAGTCGTACGCACGGATGACTCCCTCTCACGGATAGCTGATCCGCACGAACAGCCATCCTAACCACTCTCACTTTGTATTGTTTTACGCGCCACTTATCGTTATGTTATCGAATCTATTCAGGCTAACCGTACTCGCTGTAAAGCGCTCCCTTCAATCCACAATCGCTGTGAGTATACTCGAACCCTTTCTGCTTTAGCACTTTTGGGTGTTACATACGTTACGACTATTCAAACTACAACTATCACACTACTCAAGCTATTTTGACGCTAAACCATTAATGCATGTTATACGTGGCTTATGAATGCTTGTTTGTTATGTTTACACATGGAATGCTGTCTACCTGCCTTAGCAACGATAGTACTATAGTTTGGACTCAGCACCCGTTCACACGGGGGTTGTTAAGGATCTTTTACTTGCATGGATTACGGTGGTAATCATGTATTGCGAACTGCCTCGGGCAGTCAACCCGCAGTCATTGGTATCGATGGATCTATGTCGATAACTAACGTGCTTCATTTCACTATGTGTATGTGCTGGTTATGCGTAAACGAATTCGAACTCTATATGCTACTATCAAACTTGTATGCTCACCTTTACATTTTATGTATTGACTTTATTTTAACGTATGTGACAGGTGCTTAGGATGCATATGTGGTAGGGAATGGAAGCTAGAATAAAGCTTTAGAGCCCAACAAATAGTTGTCTGTAGATAACTTATTAGGGGTCTCTAGAAGCAGATAAACAACTGCTACTTATTTAAATCTGAGTTGTCGGAACAGAATATTTGTTTTGATGTTGTCTGTAATAACTTGTTTGACTATTTATGTTACGGTATGGGACGTAATGCTTTAATTAAATGGTGATGATAGTTGTTATGGAAACTTCTGGACAATCTGTTTCGCTCAGTGCCACGCCCCGATGATTCCGCCATCGGGTCGGGTGTGACAAACTATGTTTCCTTTTTATTTGATCCGCCTGTGGATCCTTTATAGTTTGTTTGTAATACTTTGATATTACTTTATATTCGGTTTGTAATGTGATTCATCTTTTGCTTCCGCTGTGCATTTAAAAGTGTGTTGTTTGACTATGATGATATCAACTACGTCATGATACTCCCGACCGGGCCCACCGGTAATACGTGGAAATATCGGGGTGTGACAGGTTGGTATCAGAGCCAACACTGAGTGAATTAAACACTATCCTTTTGTGTTTAATCTCAGTAACACAGTTGCACATTCCTCAATTTTCGAGTCTAGACAAAGAACTTAGGACAAATCCTGATTTGTTTTATTTTTGTCCTTTATATATTTCCTTATTGTTATTTTTGTTTATGTTGACAGGTTCAATCATGCCACCAAGGTTCATAAGGGGAAGAGGAAAGGCACCAATCACAGGCCACGACCATGAGGCTGGGCCATCACACAGACGAACCCCACCGGTCTCTATGAGTACAAGTCCAAAGGAGCATTGGAGGACCTATATAGAGCCAGCGAGGCGATCCGTCTCGCTAAGTTCGTCACCATCCTATCACCATTCCTACGGGCCTCAATCTGAAAATGAGCCCCATACCCCGCAGCCATCTTTCATCCCCCTCCAGAGATCCAGCCCTCACCATTCATTCGATGACCCGACACCTGTCTTCCAAAGCTGGTTCAACTCGGCAAACTACATTGAAGAACCAGTGGGTTTTAACCCACTAGGACCTGAAGACCACTTCTCGGGCGACCATGCAATGGACATGGATGAAGACACAGATCCCACCGAGCCTCCAACTGGGACCCCTAACCACCCCATCGAAATTTCAGATGGGTCACCCTTCCTTGGATCGCCTTATAATGGTCCCGATAGCTACGAGGCGAGGTTTAAACAGATCGACTGGGTGTTTACTCCCAGTTACCACAACTCACCGCAGCAGCAGGATCCCTCCGAGGATTCTCGTTTTGTCGCGGTCACTCCGCCACCACCACCAGTCCAGCAACAGCCTCCGGAGCCACCGAGGCGAAGAAGATCGAATGCACGGATGTCCGTGCAAGGAGGAGTGCGTATCAGCACCCCTCAACCTTCAATTGGCAGCCACTACCCGCCACTCCATGAAGACCCGCAGATGGGTGGGCCTTCAAACCCCGTCTCGGAAGTAAACTCTGCGCCTGTCGCGCCACCACCGTTGGGCTTTGGTAACCCAATTCCTACATACGCCGGCTCAGCGACGTATAATCCCTTTGAGCAGCCGGCCCACACCAACTACAACTACGCTAATGTTGACCCGTACCAGGCAGCGTGGGATTACAACGCTCTCCATCCCGAGGGGCCCTTTGGAGTCCCATATCAAGCTGGATATTCACCCTATGGGTATCCATAACCGCCACCTCCTCAACCTCCGCTGTATCAGCAGCCCCCGCAGCCGCCAGTGATATCTCCACCGCAGCACCAAGAGATTCTCCAAAGGTTGAGTCAGGTGGAGGATGAAGTTCGGGAAGAACTTAGGCAAAACCGAGGAATTTTCAAGGGTCTGGCGAGCCTAATCAAGGGGAAGACCAAAAAGGGGCATTAAATCCCTCATTTGTTTATTTGCTTTTCCTTAATGTTGTAATCAAGTCCCTGCGTGGGCATGTCTTTCTGTATTCAGCCTCTGCGTGGGCATGTCTTTCTGTTTGACCCCTGCGTGGGTATGTTTGGTTGTTTAGCCCCTACGTGGGCATGTTATTCCATGTAGAAGTCCCGTTTAGGGCAAACCTGTACTTGTTTAATTTTTGTAGTGGAATGGTTTAATTTAAATTTTCATTTTTGTTAAATTATATGCATAAATATAATATGTAAAATAAATGAAAAATAACATTCCTTTTATAAGACCTACCATTATAATAAAATAATAAAAATCTAAAAAGGACAAAACCTAGCCATATATCATTTTAAGACAGGGCCAAGATGGTAGTTCCTCAAATTAGATTCAGGTCCTTATTAACATCTCAATCTAAATTAAAAAGAATCTTGAAGGTAAAACCTAGCCACATGTCATTCTAGATATGGCCAAGACGGTAAAACCTATTCAAAAGATTCAAATCCTTATTAACATCTGAAAACATGTTAACACTCCTGGAAAAATGTGATTCGATAAAATCGCATAAGTTATCTTTACATTGGATTCTTCCAATTTCTTTTATTATATTAAACATCCAATAGGGATGTAATGCCTACGGGCTATATTCATTGTCATATAAGACGAAAGACAGTTGTGGTCTTCGACCCCTGTTAAGAAGAGGTAATAAACTATGGTTAAAACCTCAATACCTTGATCCTATAAGATCATGATTTAAAAATTTAAAACTGTCCATGAGACTTAGCCTTTTATGACATTAATATATTTTAACTATAACTAAGGATTATTATGATGAAAAATCCTGAATATGTATGTGCTTAACAAATCAATCAAAATGGTTTCTTAACACCATGATTAATAAATCATCTAGAATGATAAAACAGTTATAGACCTCTGAATAAATTGAAAAATCATTATTTTATGTAGCAATCAAGCTACATGCCTGGGTCAAACGAGGTCAACAGTCACCCCAGAGATAATCATGACACCTCCAGAGTCAATGTAGCAGGAGCAGAATTACAGGCATTGATAGATAATGCCGTTACGCGAGCTCTGGACATACAATTAAATGAATCCAGTGGTACCCATGTAAGGACTCAGTCTGTACCACATACAAAGCCACCCTCAAGAACTCATACTGCTCACAATAGTAATTCCCATCACTCATCAAACCAGAGGAGTGTTCCATCTAAAAGAATTATGCTAAACCAGGAACCGCGTGATAAGGGTTGCTCCTATAAGTATTTTGTTTCATGCAAACCCAGGGATTTCACTGGGGAAAAAGGGGCTATTGACTGCATGACATGGTTAGACGAGATGGACACCGTGGTTGATATCAGTGGTTGTGCTGATAAGGATGTTGTAAAGTTTGTATCTCAGTCATTCAAAGGCGAAGCACTAGCTTGGTGGAGGTCTTTGATCCAAGCTACAGGGAAAATCCCATTGTACAATCTGTCTTGGGAGCAGTTTGTGACGTTGATTAAGGAGAATTACTGCCCTCAGCATGAGGATGAAAAGACTGAAGCTGATTTCTTGTCGTTGGTTATGAAAAACCTATATTGTCAAGCCTACCTTACGAGCTTCAACACTATGTCAAGACTGGTTCCGTATCTGGTGACTCCGGAACCCAAGAGGATAGCTCGTTTCATTGGGGGTTTGGCCCCAGAAATCAAGGCCAGTGTGAAGGCCTCTAGACCAGCTACTTTTAGATCTACAGCTGATATATCATTATCTCTGACCCTGGATGCGGTCAGGCAGAGATCGCTGAGAAACACCGATGCTGAAAAGAGGAAGCGTGAGGATGATAACTCACGGCGTTCGGATAAGAAACACAAAGGGAATTCCGACCACAAAAAGCGTTTTCGGAACTAAAAAGGATGGTCATCAGTCGGACGATAAGCCCAAGTGTAAAATCTGTAAAAAGCACCATTTCGGGAGGTGCAGATATGAGTCGAAATCCCAGTCACAGCCGAGAGCTTGTGGGATTTGCAAGTCTTCTGAGCACAAGACCTTAGACTGTAAGAAAATCAAGGATGCTACGTGCTACAATTGCAATGAAAAAGGGCATATCAAGTCCAACTGCCCAAAGTTTGCAAAGAAAGCTGAGGATGGGAAAAGACCAATGCTAGGGTCTTCCAGATGAACGCGCAGGAGGAAATCCAAAACGACAATGTGATAACAGGTACCTTCCTTGTTAATGATGTTTATGCAAGGGTGTTATTTGATTCTGGAGCTGATAAGTCATTTGTTGATGATAAGTTTTGTAAGTTGTTAAATCTACCTGTTAGAACCCTAAGCATAAAATATAAGGTTGAATTAGCCGATGGCACCATAGAAACCGCATCAACCGTGTTAGATGGATGTTTCATATCCATTAGGAACCACTCTTTTCCATTGTCCTTACTTCCTTTGAAATTAGCCGGTTTCGACATAGTAATAGGCATGGATTGGTTATCCCATAACCAAGCTCAGATTGTGTGTGACAAGAAGCAAGTAGTGATCAAAACTCCGTATGGTGAGCCACTTACCATACAGGGAGATACTCAGTATGGATTGCCTAAGCAAGTGTCTATGCTTAAGGCTTCAAGGTGTATGAAGAAGGGTTGTGTCATCTACATGGCACAAGTAACTATTGATGAGCCGAAGCCTAAGATTGAAGACATCCCCGTCATTTCTGAATACTCCGAAGTATTCCCTGAAGAACTACCTGGTTTGCCACCAGATAGACAAGTAGAATTCAGAATTGACATTATTCCAGGAGCAGCACCTGTTGCAAGGACACCTTACAGGTTGGCACCAACAGAGATGAAAGAGTTGAGGACTCAGTTAGATGATTTGTTGGCAAAAGGTTTTATTAAACCTAGTTCGTCTCCTTGGGGAGCGCCAATCCTGTTTGTAAAGAAGAAGGATGGATCGATGCGTCTATGCATCGATTATCGCGAGCTCAACAAGGTCACTATCAAGATTAGATATCCATTACCCAGGATCGATGATCTGTTCGATCAACAGCAAGGAGCGAGTTATTTCTCCAAGATCGATTTGAGGTCAGGCTACCATCAGTTGAAGGTTAGAGATGAAGATGTGCACAAGACTGCATTTAGGACTCGTTATGGTCATTACGAGTTCCTAGTGATGCCTTTTGGGCTCACTAATGCACCAGCAGCGTTCATGGATCTCATGAATCGTGTCTGCAAGCCATACTTGGACAAATCTGTTATCGTCTTCATTGATGACATTCTGATTCATTCAAGGAATCAAGCTGACCATGAGAAACATCTTCGTTGTATTCTTAAACTTCTACATCGTGAGAAGCTCTACGCCAAGTTTTCAAAATGTGAATTTTGGCTTCGCGAAGTCCAGTTCCTTGGACATGTAGTTAGTGAGCGTGGTATCCAAGTGGATCCCGCTAAAGTTGAAGCTGTCATGAGTTGGCAAGAGCCAAAGACGCCCACAGAAATTCGTAGCTTTTTGGGTTTGGCAGGATACTATAGGCGATTTATTGAAAACTTCTCAAGGATTGCAGCACCCCTAACTTCATTAACCCGCAAGAATGTCAAGTTTGACTGGGGACCTAAGCAGCAAGAATCCTTTGACATTCTCAAGCAGAAGTTGAGCAATGCACCTGTGTTGACATTGCCTGAAGGAATCGAAGAATTCGTAGTTTATTGTGATGCATCGCACACAGGTATGGGATGTGTGCTCATGCAGAAAGGCAAGGTTATTGCCTATGCCTCTCGATAATTAAAAGTGCACGAGAATAATTACACCACCCATGATTTGGAGTTGGGTGCCGTTGTATTTGCACTAAAACTTTGGAGGCATTATTTATATGGCAACAAGTGTGTGATATATTCTGATCACAAGAGCCTTTAGCATTTGTTTAATCAGAAGGATCTGAACATGAGGCAGCGTCGGTGGATGGAGACTTTAAATGATTATGATTGTGAAATCCGATACTTTGAGTAGGAAGGAAAGGGTGAAGCCCATAAGGATCAATGCCAAGAGCATTGAATTGAGAAACAGTTTGAATGAAAGATTGTTAGCCGCTCAGAAGGAAGCCGTATTAGAAGCTAACTACCCTAATGAAAAATTGGGAGTAACTGCTGAGCGGTTATCTTATGGCAAGGATGGAATCCTAAGGTTAAATGGACGAATATGGGTTCCAATCTATGGAGGACTACGGGATGTTATCCTCTAAGAAGCTCATAGTTCTAAGTATTCTGTTCATCCTGGAAGTGACAAGATGTACCAGGATTTGAAGGCAAATTATTGGTGGATAGGCTTGAAGAAGTCTATAGCTACTTATGTAGCCAAATATTTGACGTGTGCGCAAGTTAAAGCTGAACACCAGAAGCCGCCAGGTCTGCTACAACAGCCTGAACTTCCCACCTGGAAGTGGGAAATGATGACTATGGATTTTATCACCAAGTTGCCAAAGACGAAAACAGGAAACGATACTATTTGGGTGATAGTGGATAGATTGACTAAGTCAGCCCATTTCCTACCTATTAAGGAAACACACAGCTCAGATAAGTTAGCTCAGATGTACGTGGATGAGATTGTATCTCTCCACGGGGTGCCAGTATCTATCATTTCTGATAGGGATACAAGGTATACCTCGCATTTCTGGAAAAGCTTTCAGCAATCCTTAGGCACCCGACTAAACTTCAGTACTGCATATCACCCGCAAACGGATGGTCAAAGTGAGCGAACAATTCAAACGCTGGAAGATATGTTAAGAGCTTGTGTCATTGATCTAGGTGGAAGTTGGGATGATCATCTTCCACTGATCGAGTTTTCATACAATAATAGCTATCACTCTAGTATCCAAGCTGCACCATTTGAAGCCCTTTATGGAAGGAAGTGCAGAACGCCCGTTTGTTGGGCAGAAGTTGGAGATGTCCAACTGACAGGACCTGATATAGTCCTGGAGACGACAGACAAAATTGTGCAGATAAGAGATCGTCTCAAAGCTACCAGAGATAGGCAGAAGTGCTACGCAGACAAAAGGCGTAAACCTCTAAAGTTTGAGGTAGGTGACAAAGTGTTACTGAAAGTATCACCCTGGAAAGGGGTAATGCAATTTGGTAAGAAAGGTAAGTTAAGCCCAAGGTATGCAGGACCATTCGAGATCATCGAATGTGTCGGATCAGTGGCTTATAATTTGAACTTGCCTGAAGAGCTCATTGGTATTCATAACGTATTCCACATCTGCAATCTGAAGAAATGTCTAGCTGATGAATCGCTAGTCATGTCGCATAAGGATGTGCACATAGACGAGAGCTTAAAGTTTGTTGAAAAACCTTTTTCGATCGAGGATCGACAGGTTAAGAAGCTTCGAAGGAAGCAAGTGCCGATCGTAAAAGTCAAATGGGATGCCCGTAGAGGTCCCGAATACACGTGGGAGGTAGAATCCACAATGAAAGAAAAGTACCCTCATTTATTTCAATAAATCTCCCGATCGAGATTTCTTTTAAGGGGGTGAGGATGTAACACCTCGTAAATTTATGTCCAATAATATATCGACACGTGTCATGAGCTTTAAACGTGTAAAAGATTTCGTATGAAGGACTAAAGTTGACAAACAAAGAAAGTATGTGAATAAAAGGATTCAAAATGTCAACAATGGATAAATATACTTTACAATAACCCTACACGATGTTTATACCCTTAAACGAATGAATTATGGATCATACGAAGCTAATTGTGGAAGAAAGTGAGAGATTACAAACTATAGGGGTTAAACGTGTCAACATGTTTAAAGTATACCTCTGAGTGACCTTTTAGCAAACCCGAAGCTTTGAAACGATTAATTATGCTCACGAGAATAAGTGATAAAAATTTCACAAGGTTTCGATAAAGTATGAGGAAGTTATGATAACATTAGTATACGAGGGGTTAAAAGCGTCAACGTTGAAATTTATGACTTTTCGGGTGATCATAAAGTTAACCAAGGACTTAACAAAGTTTGGTTATGTCATAAGGTCCTTAGAAATCAATTTAGAAGGTTAAAAGAGCAATTTTGCAACTTAAAACCACTTTTAAAAGGACCAAGGGCTGAAATGTAATAAATGAAACTTGTTTAACCTGATGTGGGGAACCATACCGGCCGCGTAAGCCCCCTGGGGACTCTTACGCGGGCCGCCTAAGCATGCCAGCGACAGAAAACGCATGGCAGCTACCAGTTCAGTCTGTTAACCAACTTTAAAGCCTTGTTTTATATATCAGGGACTCCTCCACTGGTATTTCATGCAATATGGACACATGGGACCATCTCATAACATTTGTAGACTTGCTTGGCATGATCCTAGGTGATCAAAATCACTATATAAGGAGCTCTATTGTTGCAACATTGGACACTTGCATTTCAAAACTTTCATAACTCAAGTTCTGAAGATTCCTGGAGCTCAAGACCTGTTCCTAGAAGTCATTAGTCGTGCATAGGACTATTGTAAGCTTCCTTAACCCTCCATAATTAATTTTTACTTAGTTAATTAGCTTAAAGTCAAACCGTCGTAATTAAGGTTTGACTTCGTGATTATTCACATTTTTTCCAGTCAAATCTTGAATTGAAAGTACCTATGAGTTGGTAATTATGTGGGTAATAAACCCTTAAAAGGGCACCCTCTGATTCCCACTCTAACTAGGTCAATTGTCGGGTCAAACTTAATCATAAAAAGTCAACAGAAAGCTTATTTTCAAATAAACGCATAATTAACAATGTAGATGCCATGCAACCTGTTTTATCACTAATATAACTTGGTAATTAATGTAAGAACATGTCTAAACATGTTCAACCCGACAATTTTCAATTTAAGCTCGGTTCGGAACCGAAAATCGCAAAAGTAGACTTTTGCTTTGACTTTCAGTTTTGACCCATTAGAGCATAGTTTAGAAATTCCTTAGAGCTTTATTAGGACCATGTTTCATATTAGTATAACCCTCTGTGGTTATACAACTTGGTTCATTAGTTATCCGATTCATATGCATGTTTCCGTTAAGTGCTTAAATGTTGACTATTATGCCCTTTTGACTATAAAATGTGATTTTTGAAAATGTAAAAGAATAGAAACCTTAGTTACTAATTTATAAACTTGTCCCTAAAATTTGACATCAGTTAGAGGTCTAGATTAGGAGTTATGCTCATTAGCGTAAATGAAAAGCTTTTTATTAATTAAACGGCGTAATTAGCGTATAGCCTATCTAAACCCAATTTTTAATACCAAAATTTTTACCTACTGATATAAAATAATATTTTGGGATTTTTGAAGATTTTTATTTATTTTTAGGTTGAGCAAAACATAGGGTTCTAGCTTTGATTCGGTAATTGTCGGTTTTGCCCTTTTAGCCTATAAAATGAGTTTTACAAATCATTTTGATACCAAACCTTTTTCTACTGATCTAATATGATAAATAAAATATTTTAAGCCTTCTGGAATAATAAAAATATCAGATTTTCTTATAAAACCCGGAAATCGCTTAAAATCGCCTTTTTCGCGTTTTAAGCGCATAGTATGTATTAAAACTATTTTAAATATATAAGACTTGATACCTACTGATATTTTAAGTAAATTATTATACTTTAACAGTAAGCAAAAGTTTTAAACTCAGATTTCCAGATTTGACCTTTAAACCTTAGGTGAAATTACCAAAATACCTTTCGGTGCATAGTTTGGTTATAAATGGTAAATTTCACATATATGTAATACCCTACTGATATAAATTATTAAATTAAGTATTTTTAATTATTATATCAGACCTGAAACTCAGATTTATATATAAACTCTTTCATAACCTTTTATATGACCAAAATACCCCTATGGGGCATAATTTGAGTTTAAATTCGTTTTGGGCATAATAGAAGATATCTTATTGATGTCACAACATATTTAAGGCATATTAACTTAGGAAACCTGTATATGGCTCTTATGGTTACCCGTTACGCATCTTTCGCGTTCAGTTCGGTTTATGTAACTAGTTTGCATAAATTGACCAAAACGGGTCAAACCTTATCATTTTTGTCTCAAATTCCAAAATGTGTTTAGTTTACCCATATTATACAAGTCTTCAAACTTTTCGGGTCTAAATCACATTCTATTCCGGTATTCGCTTAATCGTGCGTTTGAACCGTATCTTCCTTTAAAACTAACCGGTCTAAGTTTAGGCTTAATTAAAGACCCGTTAGGAATCTAATAGGTTATTAAAAACCTTCGTTCCAGATTAGGACACCCGGTAAAAGCTACTTGCACTTGATGTTGTGAATTATACTTGCTCAGGTAAATACTTTTAACTTATTTTCCCTTATACGGGCTTGGGGTACGGTATATAAAATACCGCTTGGTCGGGCATTGAATTGTTAATCATATGAAGGTTAATTTATTGAGATGACCCGTTTAATCTGTTTTCTTTGCTTAAAGCCTTTGGGGGGTTAATGACCATGTCCCGTATATCCTTGGCATCATTCATTGAAATGGCCACGACCTAAGCACGGGGTGTTAATCATGTGGTGTGTCAATTAATCTAAAAAGATATAACCGCCGTTCGAGAATAACTCGCCGCGGGATTATATCATGTGGTGTGTCAATTAATCTTTAACCCGGTGTTCAGCCCGGGCTAATAAACGTGTAACAAACATATAATTCTTTTACAAGTTTATATATAAATAATTATCCCAAGTTATAAAATGTTTTGTGCCTTGTGCATTCAAATCAATTTTTCTAAACCTTTTCAAAATGAGTCAGTTAATTATATTTACCAGTGTAAACTGACGTATTTTTTCCAAAAAGTCTAAGTGCAGGTACTAATCGAAATAGGCTGGCCTCTCCTTAGCATCAATAAGAGTCTTGCAAGCTTGGATGCATTTTAAATCTGCTGAACTATGTTTCCTTTTTATTTGATCTGCATGTGGATCCTTTACAGTCCGTTTGTAATACTTTGATATTACTTTATATTCGGTTTGTAATGTGATTCATCTTTTGCTTCCGCTGTGCATTTAAAATTGTGTTGTTTGACTATGATGATATCAACTACGTCACGATACTCCCCACCGGTAATACGTGGAAATATCGGGGTGTGACAATATTATTCAGAAAACATCATTGAGTGATATCGTTTCAAAATCCTTTACCCAAGTGATCTAGATAACGCAACGATATATAATGTGTTAACAACACTTATATATAGGAAGTACCAGCGGCGTATCCACCATGCTTTTAACACATTACTCCCGCCCCATTTCCTAATCACTTCCCTAACCCAATGGTTCAAACAGTTACAAATTGTTCACATAAATCAAACGGTTACAAATGGTTCACATACATCAAACGATTACAATTGGTTCACATACATCAAATGGTTACAAATGGTTCACATACATCCAACGATTACAAATGGTTCAAAACTTAAAACAATTGTGCTAGCATGTTAAGTGAACATACATAGCAAAACATAATGAAATCATGTACCAATAGTGTACTAATGAACATAGCAAGTATATGATATGAAAACATGGAAAGCATGAAAGTAACAAGTAGGCACATGTGTTCCACCCCAAAACAGTTGAAAACAGTAAAAAAGGGGACTATGTACTCACTTAAGGGTACTTAGAAGTCTTTAATAACAACCAAGCAAAGCTAGAGGGATCACGGAAATCAAACGACACCTAATATAGGTAACTACATTAATAATCGGACCTAAATCGGAAGATCGGATAGAATGAGGTTTCGTAAATCAAATGAGTATAGGAACTCATGTAATATGGTTTAACAAGGCCTACATTCTAAAAGAAAACCTAACCTAAGTGCTTACGACCCATTACGACCCGTTTAGGTAGCTTATGCTACTTTAACGTGTCGTTCGCGTAAAACGCGTTCGGATCGCCTAACTAGTCCTATGACAAGTATTATATTCCTTATCATGTCTAATAATGTTACCTAATCAGTTTAGATGTTAAAATTTAGGTTACATATGCTTCAAATGAATTTATGCGTAAAAAGGGCATTTTGGTCATTTTCCTAAGGCATATAAACTACCTATCATACAACTAACTAAACGAAGTGACCATAAGGTATAACCTCGGAAGGTTATTCCCTATACAACTATGGTCACCTAATGTGTTTGGTAGGATCCTAATGATCGACCAAACGGGTCGGGTTCGAAAGTCTAAGCGGTTGTTTAGACCGCTTACCTTTACGACCCTATATAAGCACTAAACCTAAAGTGATGAGCTAAACATGTTAAAACATGTTTAACAAGGTTTGAAAACATGTTTGGTATCAAAACAAATGGTTTTGATACCCAAGAGTAGTTTGGTTACAAAATACGCATAAACGCGTATTCTGGCCGAAACTACGACTCGTCACTATGCCTAAATAATGTGGTAATCAGTAGGTATAGTCACGAGAGACTAAAACCATCGTGATTATGCTCACGTTATGAACTTCAAACGAACTTCGTGTTGACCATAAACTGGTCAATGCAGAAAGTCAAACTTTGTTTGACTTTCATGCTAAAACGCATAAAAGAACGAAGGAATACTTACAAAAGGTCCAAGAATGGAGGTTTAATTCCAAATATTCTCAGGTATGAAGTGATAAACACATCAACTTAGAGAAATTTCAGAATCAAGTGTGAAGAATGCAAATGAGGAAGGTGGGTATTTATAGAAAGTGAAGAACCGTTAGGATCGTTCCTCGATAAACGAGCATCAAACTGGACCGTCCAAGTGGGCACAAGGTTTTGGAATACTAGGGGTGCCCCAAAACCATCAAATGGTATTGAAAAAGTTACAAAAAGGACCCCCAAGTTCAATCTTATTGCTGAAAAATGCTAAAAATCAATTTTCTGCCCAGATAGGGCCGTGGCGTCGTGCCACGGCAAAGGCTTATGTTGGTGGCGCAGCGCCACCATGTGCCAGCTCCATCAATTTTGCCAAAATGGCAGAAATGGTCCCTGCAACACTTTTAAGCCATTTTTTGATGTGTTTAAACCCCGTTAACCTCATTTCAAGGCTCTAAAATGAAGTTAAAGTATAGGGAACTTGAAACATGCTCAAAAATATCCCGGATGTCAGTTTGTTTGGCCGTACGGTTGCGTTATTCGGTTAATTACGACGAAACACGAACGAACGCGAAAAACGATCCAAATTACGCGACGAAAGGATTTTTATCAAGACAATCACTAAAATAAAATATTTTAATGATTACATAAATTTTTGGATGTCCGGATATATTCAGAACGTAAGATATGCGCGAAAATGCAAACTTATGCACTTTTTGACGCTTTTAGTCCCTATTGATCAAGAAAGTTTATTTTTGCGCACCAAACACCTCAAAGCATATTTCTAAGCTATGTAAAGGATATTTAGGGCATATTTAACTTATGATCAAGTTCCGGAATGTTCGTTACAGTACAAATCGACATACTTTCGCAGTTTGTCGAAATTAGTCCCTGTAAGCGAATAAACTTGATTTCGCCACACCAAACCCTCCAAAACTTATTTCTAAGTTATGTAAAGGTTATTTAAGGTATGTTAAGCCTATTTCACTATTCCGGAGTGTTCGTTGCATTAAACTGGTTATATTTACGCATCAGTGCGCGTATAACCTTCCAGAAAGCGATTTAAAGCTTGAAATCGAACATGAATTGATATGTGCAAACAATACACGTATTTTTACAAATCCCAAGTATGAAACACAATATTTCATAAATTTGGTATTTATTTGATGGTCGCAGAGGCACAGGTGTCACAGTCTCCCATACTTTAGGAAATTTCGTCCCGAAATTTATTCGTAGGAGTCTGCCTGTGACGCTGTGTTAAATAATAGCCTTGCTTGGAATCTAGGGTGTTTATCTATTTGCGTAGAATAACCCATCAAAGATTATGCAAGGCATAATCCTGTCATTTCTCTCAACGGACAATCTTTAAAAATGAAAATGAAGGAAAAATCAAGGATATTCATTTCCCTCGATGGATATTCTTCAGAAACGAAAATGAACGGAATGAGTCATTTTCCTCAATGGGTATTCTTCAGAAACGAAAATGAACGAATAATCAAGAATATTCATTTCCCTCGATGGATATTCTTCAGAAACGAAAATGAACAGAATGAGTCATTTTCCTCAATGGGTATTCTTCAGAAACGAAAATGAAGGAAAAAATCAAGAATATTCATTTCCCTCGATGGATATTCTTCAGAAACGAAAATGAACGGAATGATTCATTTTCCTCAATGGGTATTTTTCAGAAACGGAAATGAAGGAAAAATCAAGAATATTCATTTCCCTCGATGGATATTCTTCAGAAACGAAAATGAACGGAATGAGTCATTTTCCTCAATGGGTATTCTTCAGAAACGGAAATGAAGGAAAAATCAAGAATATTCATTTCCCTCGATGGATATTCTTCAGAAATGAAAATAAACGGAATGATTCATTTTCCTCAATGGGTATTCTTCATAAACGAAAATGAAGGAAAAATCAAGAATATTCATTTCCCTCGATGGATATTCTTCAGAAACGAAAATGAACAGAATGAGTCATTTTCCTCAATGGGTATTCTTCAGAAACGGAAATGAAGGAAAAATCAAGAATATTCATTTCCCTCGATGTATATTCTTCAGAAACGAAAATGAACGGAATGAGTCATTTTCCTCAATGGTTATTCTTCAGAAACGGAAATGAAGGAAAAAGAAAAAATCAGGGATATTCATTTCCCTCGATGGATATTCTTCAGAAACGAAAATGAACGGATTGAGTCATTTTCCTTAATGGGTATTCTTCAGAAACGGAAATGAACTGAGTCAACTCTAGACACATGATAAAACTTGTTGTGGTTTCTGTGCACTGAATTCCATAATTATGTATGCATCCATAATTACGTAATTCCTTGCACAGTCTGCACAGTTTGTTTTGTAATGTGAAGGGGAAGAAAATCAAACATGTGATGAGTGTGACTAGACTATCATATGGTCCTTTTAATTAGATCGACAAATGATCTCTTTAATTAGACCACCAAGGAGTCTTTTCAGCTATATCATCACATGATATTCTTAACCAGATTTTTGGATCAATCTGTTTAACTAGACCACTCAAGGGGTCTAATTATGGAATAGTACATTATAATCCAAGGTTCTTTACTATTACGTAGAAGCCCATTAAGGATTTAAGATAGTACCTTTAGATATCCTACTATGAATCCCTTATACGAAGATATGGAAGATTCTACGAGGATTTGGATAACAAAAACTTGGATCACACAAAAACATAAAAGGGAACACATAAGCACATAATCACATATTTGTTTTATTTGACCTCTAATTTGTTATCTTTGGACACGGATATTTAAAGCACACCAGGAATCCCATCCGTGGATTTCATTTGGCACTTTAATCATTTTCAAGAATCTATCTATGAAGATAAGATGATCTTCCGAAAATTCGATTTTGTTTTCAAAGAAACGTAATATTCGAATTAAGGTACACAACAATTTTAGGATTTACGAAAATACCCTTAGGTACCCTATTAAGGATTTATAGTGGTACTTTGGGTATTCGTCCAGAGTTATAACTTGCGCCTTGTACTTCGTTTCTTTGGAAGAAACGGGTACTTAGGATTTTCGTGGAAAACGCAAGAGATCATAAAATGGAAGAATTTTGGGGGTAGTCTGTTCTTCAAGGAATACGATTCCCTGATTGTCGGTATTGTAGGGGATATGTTGTTTATACATGCAACCACATAAATACATTTCAATGTAAATAAAAGATTTATTTATAAACAACGATAGCAACTGTTTCATGGACCTTGACAACAAAAGAAAATAATACATAAGACGTGATTATTTCTAAACGGTGTTGTCTTCTAGTCGGTCAGATGCTCATCCCTGTGCTGGATTTGCATTAGCAAACTTTGGGCAATTTCTTCGGAAATGACCCATCTCGCCACAGTTGTAGCAAGAACCTGGTGGAAAACGAGCTTGAGCAGGATTGTTGTTAGCTTGATTTGGTGCAACTGCAGCTCGGCAAACTCTTGCTGTATGACCTATAAGTCCACAAATTTGGCATTTGCGGCACTTCACACTACCATGATGATGAAGGTTACATTGGTTGCACAAGGGTGCAGTTCCGTTGTATGGCTTCCTAGCAGAGGGTTGAGCTGGTTGGTTGGGGGAAGCTTGATCATTGTGAGCAACCACGACGAAGTTCTGGGAAGCTTTTCGCTTCCTTGACTTATTGGAGGATTCAGTCTGTTCATCTTTGGGTTTCGATTCCTCGATTGGTTTCTTATCACCTTTTCAGAAAAGTTTACCTTTCCTGATTTGAGACTCAGTCAAGGTAGCAGATAGCTCAATGGCCTGCCTAACCGTAGTGGGGTTACTACCACTCACAATGTCTTGTACTGGGTCAGGGAGGCCATCAATGTACTTTTCGATTTCCTTATCCAAAGGCGTAATCATATTCGGGCATAACAGACTTAACTCCTCATAATGATCCGTGTAGGCTTGATGCTCACCGCTATCTTGCTTAAGATCGTCGAATTCCCTTTCCAAGGCCCTGATCTCGTGACGAGGACAGAATTCCCTCATCATCAGAGCTCGAAGCTCTTGCCATGTTTGAGCCATTGCCACATTGGCACCCCTATCTCTCATCACACCATTCCACCCTGTCAAAGCTCTTTTCTCAAAGACACTAGATGCGAATTCTACCTTTCGCTCATTTGGGCATTGAACATGCCTGAAGGTGCTCTCGAGACTCTTGAACCATTGCAGAAGTGCAGTCGCTCCTTGAGACTCAGAAAACTTTGATGGCTTAGCCGAGTTGAACGTCTTGAAGTTGCAGGGGGCATTATTGTTGTTGAGAGCTTGGTTACATTGAGCAACGATGTTCGGGATTGCAGCAGTCATTTGCTGCGTAATGACAGCTGCCAGCTCTTCAATAGGTACCTGATTTTTGCGTCGTGGAGGCATTCTAAAAAGTTGAAACAAGAGAGAAAACAAATGAAATGGCATTGGGTAAGAATAGGATGCTACAATTACTGACCAAAAATCATGGGTGATGGTCATTTGTTTGAACCACGAAGCAAACAAACGACACACAAAGGCTGAATCAAAGTAAATAGGTCCTCATAATGTATCGCGAAGACATGCTCGCCTATAAGTGGACACTCACCCCAAGAGTTCCCAGGTAAGAGTGACTGGTCCGATACTGCGGATTTGTACGAACACTCTAGCCTTAGACAGAAAGCTCAGGGTACAGGCACCCACCCTTCCAGTTTGCACGTGTTCACATTATGTAGCCCTAAACCTTGACGAGAATTTGAAAACTTTGAAGGTTCGAAACCTTATAATAAATCATCCTAGAACAGATGATTAGTTTTCAAAGTAGATTCGAATTTTGTGTTCTTATTGTGGTTGTTGCCTAAAGATAGGCAACGTTGTTTTATGACTAAACTCAAGTAAACTCGCGTTAGGGTCCTAGTAAGGTTATAGTCTAGGTCAAAGCATTACTAATAACTTAATTCCCTATAACCATTGGCTCTGATACCAACTTTTCTGTCACACCCCGACCACGTAAAACAACAAAACGTGGTGGAAACGTCGGGGAGTGTTGAAACAGAATCATTGTTTCACAACCATGGATTTAAACAATTTCGTTTTATTGAATTAAATGTATTACATTACATTGGAATTTGAAACAAAACATGAACAAATAGACTTTCATTGTTATTAAGTCACTAAGGCCTCGTCCATTCCTATGTGAGTGTACACAAATATCATCAACTATGGTACCTGAAACACGTGTGAAAATACGTCAGCATAAAATGCCGGCGACTACATAGGTTTTATATGAGTGTCGGATCCATGGCTAGTTTACATGTTGCAATACTTAATTAAAAACCTTGTTTTTGAAAAGTATAGTATTGCGACGTAATTAACCAACTCAAATCAAGTTGGTTATAATTTATAAAATCTCATAGCCATGATTCGTAACTCTAAAACATTTGTTTTATTAAATCAAATTGTAAAACATCTCATAGAAACTCGTTAATAAAACTCGTATGGTTTATATTATTCAGAAAACATCATTGAGTGATATCGTTTCAAAATCGTTTACCCAAGTGATCTAGATAATGCAACGATATATAATGTGTTAAAAGCACTTATATATAGGAAGTACCATCGGCGTATCCACCATGCTTTTAACACATTACTCCCGCCCCGTTACCTAATCACTTCCCTAACCCAATGGTTCCTTTACCCTCCTTAATTCAGTTTTACTTAGTTAATTAGCTTAAAGTCAAACCGTCGTAATTAAGGTTTGACTTCGTGATTATTCACAATTTGTCCAGTCAAATCTCGAATTGAAAGTACCTATGAGTTGGTAATTATGTGGGTAATAAACCCTTAAAAGGGCACCCTCTGATTCCCACTCTAACTAGGTCAATTAGCTTAACCCTCCTTAATTCAGTTTTACTTAGTTAATTAGCTTAAAGTCAAACCATCGTAATTAAGTTTTAATGTAACACTCTCTTTGGTAACTATCCAACAGTTTTCATAACTGTTGGTAGTTACATCATTAACTAGGCTGTTCAGGGTTGCTTTCATGGTGACATCACTAGCAGTTCTCTCCTCCTATATATGTTTATGTCTGTCATTGTAATTTCCAAAACTAAGAGCCAAAAAGGCATAAGAACTTAGTGAGAGAGAGAGAGAGATCACCTATGATGAGGAGTACACTTTGTACCTTTGATTGTATGATAAACATTTGATTGAATGAAATCATTATGCAATCATTTCCAATATCCAATTATGTTGATGATGATGTGTTTGTATTAACTGTTTAGCATTAATTTCTATATTTGTTCAAACTGTTTGATAAAAAACACACACATCACACTCTCACAGATCCAACAAAACTACCCTACTGAAGTTACCTCAATGAGTCACAAATATTTAGCATGTTTTTGATTAAATCATGAATGTAAGTAATAAAAAAAAAATTGAAAATGATTTTTCACTGATTTTGGAAAATAAATAATTGTATTTATATATGAGTTATATAGATAATTTATGAGTTTGTGTTCTACGATGTGAGAGTTTCATAAACGAATCAAATCACGTCCAAATCAGGGATAAGATGAATGGGATTTGATGCTCGTAGTTGAGTGGTTGAGTTGAATATTTCTAAACTTTGGTGACTCGAGTAGAAGTTTTTATCTTTGTCATAAAAGGGTTGTTATTTTGACTCTTTCGAGAATCACCACGAAGGTTTTGATTATGGCTCATAATTTTATTAAAATTGACATTAACATGTCATGAATATGAATGTTTTCTTTGATTCATAAAAATGATATAATGGTCTTTAGATGATAGAAATTAAATATGATTCATTTTGAGATAGAAAACGAGTGAAATAGGGCTTTTGTACCCTAGGAAACAAATGCGTTTGTTTAAGAAGAGGGGACAAAATTGGTTTCAAGGGACTGTGTCTATACGATCCTCAGCCTTAAATCATTAACCTTTTAGTTTGTTGATTGTTATAGGCAAAGAGCACAGTTGAGGACTTAACATGGTAAAGACTCGAGTCAAAGATACTACAAGAACACTTGTTGAAGTACCTACTGTTAACAAGACTTGAATCAAACTTGGTATATAAAATTGCATTTTATATTTATACTCATTTAGCTTATAATAGGCATTGTATTATTATATTTTTTACGAACGACGAGAGTATCAACATTATATTTTTCTCATTATATATTTTGATAAAAAAATAACCTACTTCCCTATACTAATTAGTTTAGGGTTATTGGATTTTATCACCCTTAACTATTGGCTATTAGCCGCTGCCACCCCCGACTATCACTTTGACCCCCGCCACCCCCCAACTTAACACTTAGTTTGTTCTGTCACCACGTCGTTAATTGATCACTAACTTTTGAGCTTGTTACTATACTTTTAGGGGTGTCCAAAGATCTCTAAAACCTTCCTAAGATCCCTATGACATCTCCAAAAGTATAAAACAGGATCAAAAGTTAGTGTTTAGTTATTGACGTGGACACGTGGTGACAGAACACACTAAGTGTTAAGTTGGGGGTAACGGGTGTCAAAGTGATAGTTGATGGTGGCAGCGGCCAATAGCCAATAGTTAGGGGTGATAAAATCCAATAACCCATTAGTTTAAGAGCACACCACATTTTTTTATTATATATTTTAATAAAAAGAGAACTAGATTACGATATAGGAGATAATTGAAAGAAGATAGCTTAATATTCCACATATGAATTAACATGGCAGGAGAGAGGGAAGCACCAGTGATTGTTTGGGAGAATAAGGGTAGTTCATTGGCAGCCATGAGATGAAAAACAACTTGAAGTAGGCAGAAAACTATATGGATTATCAACAGCAAGCTTGTTTCATTAGAACCTCATATAATTAACAATGAATATACCTAACAACCTACAATCTTTTAAATAAAAAATAATCATAATAACATTAACAACATAATAGCAAACTATCATATTATCTTTTGATCGAGCTCATAATATTTTAAAACCACTAGTGTGTTTTACTTCCTATCAACGGAAGAGAGAGTATTTTCAGACGATGATTCAGATTCTACTTCTAATATTACTGTATCTCAGTTGCTATTAGTAGGTCTTCAAGATGGTCTATGGCGTTAAAGAAGGTGTTATATTCAAATGATTTTGCTTTTTGTAGGGAGGCATTCAGTATTTGCTATTTTGGGTGTTGTCTTAGTGTAATTCCATTAATTGTGTTTATTACTTTTTAGGTATTTAGGGGATGTCCGTTGCCATAGGTTTGGTGTGAGTATATGATCAATATTATGCCTTATATGTATTTATATATGATGGTTTGATACACAAAACTTATTAAAGAAATTAAGCTAACAAAGAAATAAAATAAAAAATAAAAAATCTGTATAAATGATTTGTCTTTGCACCAGCTTTTGGTAATCTAAAACTAAGTGAATTTGTCACTTTATGCTTAAAACAACGAACAGAGAACAGAGAATGTGAACAATCTTTTTCTTTTCTTTTTAAAAGGAAGTGAGACTTAACTACCACACAAAGGGCCCCAAGGAAAAGATTATATGTGACAAAGGAACATAAAGAACATCAATCACAATCAAAGAATGCATATATTATAATTAGTGTTATAATTCCAAATTATTTGACTAAGAATGTTCATTCATTATTATTGTTATCATTCATCTGTCTTAAATTATTATAGTGTTTTCCCTATATGATAATCGCTATTTAATTTGATGATGTTTCATAGAACTTTTTATATTACATTTTCTAAAAACTTTTTGTTACAATTATGATATACATGTTCCTAAAAGAGATCATGTATTTAGTAAATAATCCGAAAAATAAATAACTATATCCGCTAAGAAACATAAATTGTGTGTTTTACCTAATTTCTTAAATCCGGATTGATAGATGAACCACCACTTCAACTGTTTTTTCACATGTTCATTTAAAACTATTTGTTTCATTTGTGTTCGGTCTATTAGCTCAAACCGAACTGACAACAAAGACGGTTTAACACCAAAACAACAATATAATATGAGTTAGTTACATAGTTAGTCCCTGTGGTTTGCCCAAAGTAACATACTTAGATACTAATAGTTTAAAATCACATTCTAGGGTATTAACTTTTCATTTTGTAACGTTTGGAGGTGTTAACGTTATTTGTAGGTTTAAAATCACATTCTATTAATACCTAAGTATGTTATTTTGTGCAAACCACATGGACTAACTATGTTAATACCCTAGAAGTTAATACCTCCAAACGTTACAAAATGAAAAGTTAATACCCTAAAAAGTGATTTTAAACTATTAGTACCTAATTATGTTATTTTGTGCAAACCACAGGGACTAACTATGTAATTAACTCAATATAATATTTTATGAAGTTAAATATTTGATAACAAGCGAGGGAATGTTGAAAATCAACGCTTTACAATATGCTACATGAATCTAATGCTGGATTTGTTTAACATTCTTTCACCAGCAATGACGAAGTATCTCGTTAGGTGTCTTGTTCTATAATTCATTATTGGCATTTAACATTTGACTATTAGTGTTTAGTTTCCTCTTTAAGTTATTAAATAAATAACATAAAATCTTGAAAAGAATATATTATATTCTCATATATATATCAGTATACTTTCTCGTTGAATAAATTTTGTATCAAAATGTTCTAATACTATCAACACATGGTGTTCCGTGTTTATTCCTGTATGAATAATGTGTTTTGTTGTTTTTAAATTCTTTTCTCATGGAGAAGTTTCTTTACTTTTGTACCTCTAAAAACAATTGAAAATTGATACGCAGTTGATCTAAGAGTTAGCGAACTCATATTTGGACTAGAGCAAACGAGCCAGAAAGTAGTTCAACTTAAAAATGACAACTTCGGCTACGCGTGGATTTAATTGAACCATAAGTAGTGGACAGAAAGGTCTCAACAAACCGGGTCGTGTGGCATACGACTTGGCCCACATCGCAGACCGATTTCCATGATTTAGAACCCCAATTTCAAAGTCTAAATTTCCCTTCCAATTTTAGCCAACTTTATTTCCTTTTAAGTCATGGGGTGTACCCTAACATTTGGGGTGTTAAGCACGACATAGCATGTTAGCCGCTATTGCACATCACTCCTTCCTTGTGTTAAGGGGCTTAAAGGTGTTACTTGTTAACATGTTAACCGAATGTTAAGAGATTGAATTAATTATTCTTTTCTTTTTTAAACCACTAAAAATAGGGTTAAATTGAGTTAACATGATTAAATCATTTCCTTCAAGTGAGGTAGACGTGAAATGGTGAAAAATAAATGATATGACACTTAGGTGGAGTTAAGGAGGGTTAAAGTATACCCCAAGTCCTTATATATGTAAAAACACGTGACTCTATAATTTGAGTAATTCATGCGTTTGTTTATGAAATAAACTTCATTGTTAGCTATTCAATTTATGTTTCCATATGTGGACATAACTTGCCATATTTAGAACAACCTTATAAAAGAGAGACTAATGAGATGAATGATGATTAGGGTTTGCTCTACGTATTTAAAAATCGGGTTTGAGAGGCAAATCAGATAACTAAGATATATACCACAACCAATGGTGATGATGGGTGGCAATGGTAGTGTAAGTCGGCAGTGGCGGAGCCAGGAATTTTTTCCTATGGTGTCATTTTTTTTTCGATATTCGGATTTGTAAAAATTTGGAGTCCAAATTTTCGGATCGGGTCGAGTCGGGTCGAATTACATAATAAAAATCACTATCATAATAAAAGTGCCATGTCATTGAAATAACCCAAAATAAAAATACAAAGTCATTTATAATATATATAATAAAATACATTTCATAGTTGCTCCCTACGTGTTTTCATGTTTTGAAAACGATTCATAACGTCTTCAATCGCAACTTTCGCAAAGAACTCTTTTTCAATATAACAAATGCAAGCATCAGTCAAATACTCATCACCCATCCGATTTCGTAAATCCGTTTTCACATGCTTTATAGCAGAAAAACATCTTTCAACACTTGCCGTTGCAACCGGTAGAACTAATGATAATTTCAATAAACGATAGACCAATGGATATCCAACATGTTTATTTGTTTCCACCATCATTGTTGCAAGGTTAGATATATCTTTCACGATTAATTACTTCCAGTTTCTTCACGACCTATTGCTTCTTTTAGTTTATCCTTTTGACTTTCTCGAATCATATCTATTCGTTTGCAAGATGCACAAACCACATTTGTCAAATTCGACACCTCTTCAAAAAACTTCCAAATATCATCATGCTTGTTTGCAAGGGCCACAACTAGTTGAAGTTGGTGGGCAAAACAATGTACGAAATAAGTCGAAGAATTTTCTTTCAAAATTAAAGCTTTCAATCCATTAAACTCACCTGCCATGTTGCTTGCACCATCATATCCCTGACCTCTTACCTTCGTTAAACTCAAATTATATTTAGCAAATAACTCATCAATAGCATATTTAAGAGATAATGAAGTTGTTTCTATGACATGAACAAGGCCAACAAATCGCTCTTTAACAACTCCCAATTTATCCACATACCTCAACACCACTGCCATTTGTTCCTTTTTAGAACAATCCCTCGACTCGTCAACTAATATAGAGAATACATCATCGCCAAGTTCTTCAAATATCTATTTTAGAACTTCTTGGGCAAAACAATTAATACTTCTTTTTGGATTTGTGGAGACGTCATTTGGCTATTCTTCGGAGCGTTTCCTAATATAACTTTACGAATCGATTCATTCACCTCCCCCAATAATTTTAGCAACTCTAGGAAATGTCCTTTATACAAGGATTTTGCGGACTCGTCGTGGCCACGAAAAGGTAATGCACCATTAAGTAAAGCTTTGGAAACAATGATGGTAGAATGTAATCGGATCCTATACTCACTTTTTTGCTTATCAGTATACTTTTCATATGAAAATTGTATTGATCGATCTTGTCTAAGTAAATCTTCACACTTTTTAACGGCCTTGTTGTGGAAACTATTGTTATCACCAACATGTGTTTTAAGTCTGTCTTTTTTGTTCCAATAATAATAGCCCTCACTAACAAATGTTTCTTTTTGACCAGGTTCCTTGAATAAGTAACAAAACAAGCAATAGACTCGATCCGTTTTTTCACTATATTCCAACCAAGTTGGATATGATTCAAACCATTTCACACTAAATCGTCTATCTTCACCACTCAAATTTCGTACCGGAAAATCATGGCTTTTTGGTTGGCATGGACCTTTAGCCAAATATGCTCGTCTAACTTCATCTTTTTGATCATGATGATAAGATGAAATCGGTTTCCTTTCAGAAGGATCACATGGAAGATCATCTAAATCAATCTTACCCGGTTTACTATTCGAAGTTGAAGAATCAAAGTTTGTTGACTTTTTCTTTAGGAATCGATCAAGAAACTCTAAAAAAAAGCCAAAAACAACCAATATTAAATATACATATGCATCAAATATTGATTGATAAAAAACAAATGAAAAAACTAACCTTTACTCATATTATTTGATTAATAATGATCAAAAGTCAAAATTGTGACTCAAGAGGCAAGGCAAGGCAAGGCAAGGCAACGAGACTTTTCTATTATTCTGGCAATATGATACGATTCAACAGGAGGGAGGGAGGGAGATCAATCAGTATCACGCAACATTTTTTTTTTCAAGTTAGGTTTAACAATATGGCCTATAATAGTTATTGGGTTATAAAAGTTAGATAAATATGGGCCTTTTGATAACTTAAAGCTTACTGTATAAAAAAAATCTAATTGGGCTTAATTTTTAAACTATAAATATGTTTATTATGTAAAACATTTTGAAAAAAATAAAAGTGACTCTAAAAAAAGCAATGGTGTCGCTCGTAAAAAAAGCAATGGTGTCGCTCGTAAAAAAACAATGGTGTCGCTCGTATTTTTTCTATTATATGATACATATAAAGCGCAAATTTGAATGGTGTCGGCCGACACCGTTGCCGAGTATGTGGCTCCGCCACTGTAAGTCGGTGGTGATGACACGTTGGTCAGAAATGTGTAGGAAATAGTTTTGTTCGAAAAAAAATATCCCACAAACCTTTTCCGACTAATTCGTTTTTTTATATCATTAATTCGTTGGAAAATGCCGTTTCCAACAGAAGTTGGCGAAAATGGCTCAGTTTTCTAGTAGTGTATGGTAGCATAGTATTGGAAGAAAACCAGGCATGTGACTAAACTCATGCTTTCAATAGAATGAGAACTTGGCATCTCGGCCAGCTGATGCACATATAATTCTATGAACCTTGATTGATCACATTCGCACCCTTGTCATGTCACTTCAAGAATATGATCAGGTTAAGTTTATTCTTACTGTTCAAAGAGTTGATAGACCAGTGCATATGTTATTTTTTATGCTTTCAATATGGTATCTTTTGAGGAAGTTGCTTTATTGGTTATTCGTCCAACTTGTTGTTTTTGGCCGGGCTGGTGAAATTACCAAATGGTAATAGAACAATGACTCTTTAGATTTATACGAATGTCGATCTGATAACAAGGATATGAATTCAAGCGTGGGAGATCGATGGAGACTCATGTTCCACATTTCATATGAACTAATATGAACTTTCCTTGTTTAGAGTTTGATTTGATTATAATTTGAAGATTGTTAAGCTAATTTATCTAATATTTTTGGTTTAGAACATTACAAGCAAATATGTATACGTATAGGGAGGGTGTTTATGGTTCGGTTTGCCATGTTTTAAGAATACATTAGGTCGATCAATCATTATGGTTTTGAATAAAGATAATCCAAATCGGCCTTGTTGGTTGAGTTGGTTTTGGCTATTTAAAATGTTTTTTTTTAAACAAAAATAAGATGATTTGTCAATGTAATACGTATAATAACCGAGTATTGCAAATTTATAAAACAATAATAAAGGTTAAACAACCAGTATGGTTTACAAAAGGCGGCAGATTCCAAGCTCCAAACCGGACAAAATCATTAAATCGTCAAACAGGTTAAACTATTTCCTTCGATTTGGACGGATTAATCGCTTTTAATGGTTTATAAACAGGTCCATATATGCACCTATTTAGCTGAAAACGGAAACTATACAACTAGCTCCAAATGCACATATGATTCTCTGTATGAAACTTGACCAATCACAGTATTGAAGAATAAGAGCAAGCGAAGTGAAGTGCTATTAATTCTTATATACTATTTAAATGATTGATCAATCAAAGAATATAATATATTTTAGACCAAAAAAGTTGGGGAACATATTGAATCTTTTGCAATGACTTTGGGCAAGAGAATTGGTCATATCTGGTGCCCTACAAATCTTTGGGAACAAGTGAATGAAAGCAACTATGACAAGAACCCATTAACGTAATTGGGGTTTTCTTTAATCAATCATTAATTTTTCATTTCAGAATACTATATAGCATGGGTTCCATTCTTTAATTAACTATTTTCTTGCCTTTTTATCCTTTTTTTAATCTCATGTTCCATTTTAATGGGAGGAAAAGAAAGGTTGAAATGGCAATCGGTAGCTAGATACTGAATCTGAGTTGTATACTAATGTTAAATGGTTGCTACTGCTAATACATACGCGTCCGTAGGTATTGTGTACGTACGTATGTATGTGTGTATGTAATTGTGTGTGATGATTTTTAATCTAAAGTGTTTGGAATACTCTTATCTTTAATTTGATAAACTTTTAAAAACCTAGCTAAAGTAAAAGGAAGTCAAAAGAATTAAAAGTCTGCACAAAATATACTTAAATACTTGCAATTTAATATCTTATTTTACCTAAAAATTACTATATTAATATTTATTATAATAATAATAATAATTTATAAAGTCATATTTTGTGAAAGTTTTTTGCGTTCATATTTGTTGCATTAATAATAACGTAGACATCTATAATATATGGACAAAAATGTTTGAATGTCGATCACATAATCCTAAGTTTATGATCCTTGTCACAAAAAGTACATATATGGACTAGCTAGTTGCACCACCTTAATCACAATAGTGTAAACCTCAATTTCTGAGAAAATTCAACCTCTATTGAAAATCACCAATGTGAAAAACCTTACTTTCATAGAAAAGGTGCTTGAGTTATTTTATTTATTATTTATACTAGGTTTGAAACCAATATATTACGGGTTGAATCTAATCTAAATACTAATAAAATATTTTAATTAATAACACATGAAATTTTCTACTTTAATTAATTAATATTATTAAAAAATTAGAGGCCGGCTTCTGTACAAAACGAGTATTTAACTCATTGATCTTCCAAGATCAATGGCTCAAAGTAATTCAGTGGCATTTTCATAAATATGGGATTCAAACAATTAAAGAAACAAATAGCAAAAGGGTATTCTGATCCTTTCTCATTTGAACTTCCCCCTGATTTTCAAACGACTATAACTTTTTAATACGTTAATATTTTTTTAAGAAATTACACCGTATTAACGAGCATTTCACCATCTTTAATTCGAGGAGTCTATTGTTGTAGTTTTCTTAAATTTTTTACATGATTTTGAATACACATTACGTGATTTTGAAAACCTAACATGACTACATGATTTCTGAATACCCATTATGTGATTACATGATTTCATTATAGTATGTGAAACACTACTAAGTGATTACGTAATTACGTAACAATAGCTGACTATGTATTATTACGTGACTACGTGATTTTGAATACTCATTTCGTGATTACGTGATTTCATTATAGTATTTTATGTGATACCACACTGAGTGATTACGTAATTACGTGTAAACAAAAACATATAATTCATAATATTTCATATGAAATACCAAATATTTCAGGTCCAATCACATATTAAGGATAAATTATATACAAACCAATAGCCAAATCAATCTATAATAACCACATAATATCGTATATTAGAGATTTAATCACGTAATAAAAGCATAAACAATTAAGTTCTTATTAGAATGTGTAATTACATAATAAGCATATTTGTAATAACATCAGTTATATAACAAATCATATTGAATGTGTAACCACGTAATGGTTTATGTTGAATGTGTAATAGGGATGAGATTTTTTACCGAAATACCGGTACCATACTGGTACCGTACCGATACCGTACCGTACCGATCATAAACGGTACCGGTATCGGTATTAGATTTTTTTAAATTTGGTATCGGTACCGGTATTTTTCGGTAAATACCGGTATTAATACCGAATTTAATAATGATTTTATATATTTTGCTATTATCTTAGATCCCACTATAATGTTATATTTTCTTGAACATTGTTTTACAAAAACCAATATCAAATTTCTTTTGTTTGGTTATTTTTAATCAATTATGATGATTTTTTAGGCATGTTGGAAATTTGGATGTTAAAAGTCGCACCCATGGATACTTTTTGATTTTTTTTACTACTTAATATGTTTACCTTTTGTTTGCATTCCTCTATATGTTACTCTAGTTCAGTTAATAATGGATGGATGGGTTGCACATGAATTTTTTTTGGTAAAACAATGGATGACACCAAAGCGGTACCAATGTGGTAAAGTACCGAAATACCGGTACCGTACCGGTACCGAATCTATAAATACAGTACGGTAATCGGTATCTAAATTTCCTCAATTTCGGTAACGGTATTTACGGTATCGGTACCGGTACGGTACCGGTATCATACCGATCTCATCCTTAATGTGTAATCATGTAATGGTGATTCAAAATCACGTAGTCATGTGCTGGATATTCAAAATCACGTAATGAACTAACGGGTGTTCAAAAATCCAGCAATTTTTTTAAGAAAACTATAGCAATGGGGTGCTCGAATTAAAGAGAATGAGATGCTCGTTAATATGGTGTAATTCTAAAAAATATATATTAACGTGTAAAAAAATGTGGGAAAGGACACTTGTCCTCCATCCTTGGTCGTGTACACTTTTTTTTAAAGGAGAACTTCATTAAAAAACGCCGAACCCGAAAACCGGGACGACCACAACACACAAACAAACTACATATTAACAAATTTACACCAATCCGCCCACATTAACTTCCCTTTTTTAAGCCCATGTTTACACCAGAGAAAACTAGTAGCCCGAACCTCGCTAAAAATATCTTCGACATTACAAATTATCCCGTTAAAACGAAGATTGTTCCTAGCCTTCCATAAAATCCAGCATGCTGTGATAATGATCCCGTAAAGCACTTCTTTCTCCGACTTTCTTCTATCTCCGAGCATGTTCAACTCCAGTAAATCTCTAAAGGAAAAAACGAAAAAATTCCTAACGCGGCACCAATAACTAATCTTTTCCCACAACCCCAACGCCAACGGGCATGCCGTGAATATGTGCAAAACCGAATCTGGGCCTTCGCTACAAAAACTACAACCGTCGTCTTCAACCAGAACCCCCCTCCTAGCTAAGGCCTCAACCGTAGGAATTTTATCCATATATGCCCGCCAAGTAAGGATACTGCATTTGAGCGGAACCCATTTACACCAATTTATAACATGCCTGCTACTAAAGTCTTTCTCGAGAATGATATGCCTTTTAACCGCTGCCACCGAAAAGCTATCCGAGCCGTTGCCAACCCATCTCCACTTGTCTTCGACATCCGATAAAGAAACCAAGCGCAAAGCCGACGCAAGCAAACCCCACTCGTCCTTTTCCGAGACTGAATCTATATCATGCTTCCACAACCACAAACCCTCTCCACTTAATCTATCACGAACACTGCAAGTCTTTACTATCTCGAGCTGGAACAAGGCCGGAAACTTCACACGCAATGGAACGTCGAATAACCACGAGTCTAGCCAAAACAAAATTTTGTCTCCTTTTCCAACCACTCCTCTAAGCAAACTGCGCAAATGACACCCCCACAATCGGCTTCTTAAGAACAAAAGCGATACTATTCCAAGTACTACTGATAGATTTTTTGGAAGGTAAGAAATCCCAATCGGACCCTCCTGTGTGAATAGACTTAATCACTCTAACCCAAAGATTGTCAGCTTCCGTTTTAAACCTCCAACCCCACTTCGAAAGTAAAGCCGTGTTAATATCCTTAAGGCTGTGAAGGCCCAAACCTCCCATATCTCTAGGGTAAGCAACCCTCTCCCATGCTACCCAATGAAGCTTTTTATCCAAAGAAGAGCCCCCCCCAAAGAAATCTCCTAATCAGACTTTCCAAATCCTCCACAACTTTCACTGGGGCACGATAGAGCAAAAAGTAATACGTAGGGAGACTTTCAAGAACGGACCAGATTAAAGTAACTCTACCTCCAAAAGAAAGACACGAGGCTTTCCACATCGAGAGCCATTTCTCAAAGACGTCAAAAACCGGTCTCCAATTACCGATCTGATTCATATTAGCTCCGATAGTGAGACCGAGATACTTACAAGGAAACGAGTCTGCGTTACACCCAACAATAGCCGCCGTCACCTCAATTTCAGCAAGGTCCACCGCAACCCCAAACAGGTTGGACTTACCAAATTTGATACTCAAACCCGAGCAAAGGTGAAAGCCTTTCAAGATCCTAACCACGTTTTTAATGTTCTCGATGTTCCACTCCCCCATAATGATAGCACCATCCGCAAAGAATAGATGAGAAACCGACGGACCGTCTTCGGGAAGATCTACACCACGGACAATACCAAGACCACACGCCTTGTTGATCATATAAGACAGAGCCTCCATAACAATAACGAATAAGAACAGAGAAATCGGATCCCCTTGACGCATCCCTTTATGGCATTTAAACTCGAAAGTTGGAGCGCCATTAACCAGAACCAACGCCCTAGCCGAAGAAATAATACACCTAATCCACTTACACCATCTACTAGGAAAGCCCATTTGACTCAAAATATCGACCACAAAAAACCAATTTACGTTGTCGTACGCCTTCTCAAAATCAATCTTCAAGAAAAAAACCTTCTTCGCTTTTTTGGACCACCTAAGAATTTCGTTCACAGTGAGCGGACCGTCTAAGATGTACCTTCCACTAATGAAAGCGGACCGAGTGGGCGAAATGATAGAATCCAGAACCTTCTTGAGCCGATTAGCCAAAATCTTAGATATAACTTTGTTAATAATACCAACCAAACTAATCGGGCGATAATCTTTCAAACCTAGCGGGTCTTTAACTTTCGGGATTAAAGCAATGAGCGACGATCCACAGCCCATATTCATCTTTCCTGACTCATAAAACTCAGCCATAATATTGCAAAAATCAACCTCAAGACAGGACCAAAAGTGTTTCACGAAGCGGAAGTTAATACCGTCGGGGCCCAGGGCCCTATCGTCACCACAATCGAACACAGCCATCTTTATCTCCGAAGCAGAGAACCGAGCTTCCAAAACAAGAGCTTCCGCTGGCGATATCTTATTAATATCCTGACACGAAAAGTGGGGCCGCCTCTCACAAGGTTCAACAAATTTCTTCTTAAAAACCCGAAGACCTCCTTTTTAACCAACGACGGCTTAGAAACCCATTCCCCGTCAATAGATAGACCGAACAAATGAGAGGAGTGATTGCCGAAGAAGTAGGGAAGGCAATTGAGAATAGTCTATCTGGTTATATAGACAAAATTCAAAACACGTTGCTTAATGTGGTAGATGAATGAATCCAAAGGTTGGAAGAAAATGCCAACCGAGCTAAGGAAAAGTCCGGAGAACGGAAAGGTTGTTCATACAAGGAGTTCATGCGTGTAAACCGCCAATTTATAATGGGGAGGTCGATCCGATAATATGCCAACGGTGGCTAAGCGACATCGAGGGAGTGTTTAAAAGGACCCACTGTGAGGTAAGCGATTTTGTAGCTTACGGTACGGGTCAGTTAAGAGGGCAAGCCAAGGACTGGTGGGATAATAAGAAGAAGGAGATTGGGGCCGATGCTGCAAAGGCTATGACTTGGGATGAGTTTAAGGCACCATTCCTTAAACACCATAGCCCCAAGGCGGTCATCAACAGAATCAAGGAGGAATTCATCCAGTTGAGGTAAAAGGGTGAATCAATAGACAAGATTACGGGCATCTTTCTCGATAAATTAAGGTTTTGTGACGAGCTGGTGACAAATGAAGAGCAGAAAATATATTATTACTATAATATGTTAAGTGTTGAATATCGGGAGTTCATGACTCCTTCCAAATATGAGACGCTCACCGAGATCATAAATACGGCTCGGGAACGGGAAATCGAACTCAAAAAGCAGATTGAACGGGGTGAACGAAGGGCAGTAGATGTTAACCCAAGCCCTACGAAGAAGCCACTAACAACGGAGTCAGTGAAGAAGACGGATGTGAAGGGTGGATCACCGAGTTGCAAAGTATGTGGAAAGGGGCACAAAGGCGAATGTCGCTTTAAATATAAACCATGCCCCATATGCGGAAAGACAGGGCATACGGCCGCGCTATGTCCGGGGAAAGTTTCGGTGTGCTATAAGTGCTATCAGCCGGGTCACAAAAAGTCGGAGTGCCCGGAGTTGGACGGGAAAAGGAACGAGAAGAATGTGCAGATGGAGGCACAAAAGGCAAGGGCCAGATCCTTCCAATTAACCGCAGCCGAAGTAAAGATAGAACCTGATGTCGTTTCAGGTATGTTTTTTGTGAATTCAATTTTAACACAAATTGTATTCGATACAAGTGTGAATGATAGTTGCATATGCGCATATATGAGTAGTGAAATGAGTGAATTATATAAATGATATATATATATATGTATAAGAAAATAAACAATGGTGAGTATGAGAAACCGAAGCGAAAAAACAGTCGTGATAAATATTGTCATGGGTAGGGGTGCGCGTACACTCGAACCCGGAAACTTAATAAAGTAAATAAATAAAGTATTGGAAAGGAGTGTAATAACACCTGAACCCGGGAAATTATAATAGTAACAAATGACAAGGACATGGTTATGGGCTTGGCCAAACGAAATAAGACATGTAGAAACATCGTTTGTAACAATAAACGATGTGGACAAATTCCATACAACAATATAATGTAGTATATGCGTTTGACGTGTCATTTAAGTGGCGAAGCCCACTCGACATTCAAACGGGTCATAATATTGGTTAGAAATAGTTTGGCTTGACATTAAAGTGAGGATTTTCACTCGTCAACCAAACGGGTCAAAACTATGTCCTTATATCGATTCTTGGGCGTAAAGATTTGAAAGTCTCATATTGCGCTGGTGCTAGATAGCAATTTTAGCAATGAATGGTTATACTAAGTTAAGGTTATGAATCCGTGTTATCGGGTCGAATGGTAGAAACTAGTTGCCAGAATTGCATAAAGTGGCAATGCTTGAATTAATAGAAAACAAGCATGAAATTCGAATACGAGCGTAAAGCCATGTAATGGTACGGATACGCCAAGAATTTCAAGCCCGGGGAATGGGTAAATAAGATTAGAATGCCAAAGAATAAATTGGCGAACAATTTGCACACATAGTTAATGGGTCGAATAATCGAAACAGGGATTTTGTGGGCCATTCATTCATAATCTGGGTTTCGTTAAGTGAAATTTATATGGTTAAATCCGTAATTTTAATACGGACATATAGGAAAAAGAATCGGCTAAAACGGATATGTAAATAAAAAGTTATGAGGATTTAAGCGAATATATATATATATATATATATATATATATATATATATATATATATATATATATATATATATATATATATAAGAAGGCTGAGTTGGGCGAATCGTGGCTCACAGTCTGGCAGTTCTGTTTTGAGCTGGGCGAACCGTAGGCCACGGTCCTGAACCGTGGTTCATAGTTTGGCAGTTAATTTGTTTGTTTTTCATTATTTAAGCAATAGAACTCGTTTTTACTTAATATTAAGATGTCAAAACTAACGATTAATGTGGTTTTGACCATAGGTGATGCTCGTTTGTTGTGGATGTTGATCAAGCAAGGGAATCAAGAAACGAACACAAGTTTTGAATGCTTCCGCACTAATCTAATCTAGTTTAAAACATGTTGTTTTGTAAACTCTTTTGAATGTTGAACATTTTAATCTAGTTAGTCGACTATGTTTAAATACTATAATGACGTACATCTTAGTTATTAACTAAGTTTTTGTTGGTCGTGTATTTCGAATTTAAAAAGTCCGTATTTTATGGTTATAAAATGAAATTATAAGACGAGTGTTGCATCAAGCATGAAGTTAATGCAAGACTCGTCTTCCTCGAATTTCAGGAACATTGACAATCCACCCAAATAACTAAGAGTGATCCCATAACAACCATTCTCAGCCAAAATAGTGTTAAGATTTCTCAAAGTTCTGAGATCTTTGCATCTCCCCACTATGGCTCTGTCAATCAAATCCTTAAAGGCCAAGGTTTCATCCGCTAAATCAATGGTAATTCCAGCCTCCACTACCGTCTTATTATTACCTTCTTTTGAAACAACGACGTTTTTGAAAAGATCACAGAACCGCTTCCCGTTTTCTTGAAAACTGGACATGTGATGATGACTCTTGGGATCTAAAGGATGAAAGAAATTTTCCTTTCTTGTTCCATCCATGTTTCCGGTCTTCACTTCAGATAGACCCTCGTTTTCTTATGCAAACTTGGCAATATTAGCGATGAGCCTCGACCCCCCCCCCCCCCATCTTAGTACCATTCAAGGCACGTTCCATCTCTTTCACGTCCACAACATTTCTAAAGCTTACGAAGCCAAACTTCCTGCCTTTTTTATCCGATTTTCTGGCAATATAAACTCTTGAAACGTCACCAAAAACTTTCACAAAATCAGCAACATCCCATGGTCTGCATCCTTGTGGGAGATTCGTGATGAAAAACTTAGAAATGTTCCCGTTGTGTCTCCTTTCATCCCCCACATCCATGATAACTGAGGGCAGGATGAAACACCGAAACAACCCCGGAAGCGAATGGAATCACTGGAAAACCAGATAGAATGGAAGGTAACGTTTGAGCCACAACCAATATGCACCTCGAGTCTTACCTCACACGCTATCCAATCAACCACCTCTTCGTTGAGCAACCGGCGGCTTGTTTCCAGCACACAGAACCAACAGAAAAAACGAGACAGTTCCCGGACAGCGAATGGGAGTTTCGAAATACAATTTAGAGATAAATGTCCAGCCAAGAGAGGCGACCTCGAACGCTAAACCGGAGATCTCCACTCCGTCGAGCCTCCGGCGACGGACAAGGTAAAGGCGGCGACGGTTGGGTTCTAGAGAGACTCACTATATATGAATTGATGTATTAATTGATTAAATACTGATCGTGTACACTTAGTACGAATCTTGTGTCTTGTATATGATCCTTTACCTAATTAATTAATATATTATTAATATAGATAGATAATACACATAGAATACCCTATGTATTAATAGATAAGTGAAACATATCTACACTCATAAAATCCTTATCGTTCAGATAAAGATTAATTATTTCACGCTTGATATACAAATAATATACTAAAATGAATTATATATACGAATTATTTATATATGATATTTAATATGTTTTGTTAATGTTGTATTATATAAGTATTAATTTATAACGCAACTTAATATATTATTAAGCTTAGTAATTTATGTTTATAGGTGATCTATTAAAAATTACTAAGAAGTTTATTAATTTTAACGTATGTAATTTCATCAATTCATTAGCTTTAAATTAATTTATTAATTTAAACATGTAATTTCATCAATTCATTAGCTTTAAATTAATATATTAAAATTTTAATTAGGGTGAAGGGAGTGGTTACCTATTCCAAATAGGTAAACTCCTAATTCACCAAATCACACATTACCATGTCAATTCACCTAAATAAGTAAACTAATGCTCAAAAATGTTTGCGGTTGTTTACCTAATGGGGTTTAGGTAAACTATTTTTTTTAAAAGGAAAAAATGTGTAATTGGTTGAGAAGTAATGAACCCCATCACACACCCATCTCTCCCCCTTTCCCTCCCTCTCACCGAATCGGTATAGGTTCACCGAACAAGCTTTGCAAAATCGGTAAAGTTATGGTTGGCGGTGGTTTACCGACTCGGTAAAGAGGTTTACCGCACATTACCGACCTCCACTCTGCTTACCCTTAGTCTATCTAATATAATAATAATAATAATAACAACAACAACAACAACAACAACAATAATAATATACTAGACTAACATATATATTAAGAACCACCACGAGTTGTGAGAACCATGAGAGCTCCTACTTCCTGCGTGAGTTGGGTCACAATTTTTTGCACAAACATAGATAAAAATATCATAAACACATCTGTAAAAGAAACAAAAAAATTTGTCGAGTTGGTAGTTACGTTAGTTTTGTTTACGGCTAATGTAATTTTTGTTATGGCGATGACTTTTTTTTAGACCTGATGTAAATTTTTGCATACGTCATTTTTTTTTGTGGAACAAGTGATTTTTTTTTTAATTTTTGAGAAAAAACATATTTTGGAAAAACCTTTTGGAATATCGAGTTCTTATGGTTCTCACAACTCTATGTGGTTTTTATTTTACTTTTTCCCTATATATATATTAATAGGGTAGGGTTCCAGCGTGAACAACCTCCCAAGAGTGAACTGCGTGAACAGATATGGACCCTTGATTTCCTTTTTAGTTGTTAAGGGTAGGATTGTAATTATATAAAAAATTAGATTTAAATCATTATTTTAATAATTGAATTAAGTTACATCTTTCCTAATTTAAATTCATTATCCACATTATGTTTATTTATTAATAAGATAATTATCAAAACAAACAACAAATCACCATATTTCAATTTTAATTTTTATTTCAGATTTCATCATCAGAATTCAAATTTTGATTTTAAAGATCCACGTAACCTTCATATTTCAACGGTATACACATGTGTACTTGGATATAAATAGAACAGTACACATGTGTACTCAGCATCGTACATATGTGTACAGTAATTCACAGGTGTACATCAACATTCAATACAAAAAAAAAATCTGAGATATCACAAAAACAGACGATATACACATGTGTACATCGCATTAAAAAGAGGGCAAAATCAGAATACACATGTGTACATCGTATTTAAAAAATAATTATTTTAATTATTGAATTAAGTTACATCTTTCCTAATCATTGATTTGATTTGTGAGAGATTTATGCAATCAATTTAAAAGCCTAGTGGCATCTTGGGGGTGGGATAAAGCTTTGGGACCAATAGGTCCTGGGTTCGATTCCCACAAGGGGGTTTTCCCATATTTATTGGGTTTCCTCCTGAATTGGTGTATAGGCATTATGCCTAGTGGAGATGGATATGATCGGGTGGCTCCGCTGGTGGCACGATGATACTCCAGTGGTCCGTCAGTGATCCAAATTTGCCGTTCAAAAAAAAAATTAAAAGGATAATTGATTACTTGATTTGTGAGAGATTTATACAATCAATTTAAGATTGAAATTACACATATACCCTTTTTGTATTTAATTAAATGGAAAAAATTAACCAAATAATTACTATCATGCCACTCACTTTAATCTCAAGATCATAAAAATCAAGGGCCCAGATCAGTTCACGCAGTTCACTCTTGAGATTTTGTTCACGTTTGAACCTAATCCTATATTAATATGTATAACCAATATTATCAATAATATTAACTAATATTAGATTAATAGTTTATTAATAATATATTATAACCCGAATAGTAAATAAAGCAAACGAAAATGTTATAACCCGTGTAATACATAACTTTCTAAGCTAATAATAAATAAATTAATTAATTAATAAATGTAAATATTATAATAAATAAATAGTATATCAAAGATTTTTTTTAAACATATCTTGACAGTTATACATGTTAATCGATTACATTATATTTATTCAGCATGTGTAATAAATGGGTTTTTTTAAAAGATGTAATATTTTTATTATTTAGTATATAAAATTATTTATTCAACTCGTGTAATACACTAGGTTTTAACCTTGTTAATTAAATAGGTAATAGCTAGTAAAGAAGATTTAAGAATTCTAAAAACAATGTTTTATATACGATATGTGATATGTGCAAAATACAACATATAAATTGTATCAAATACGGTAAAAATCAACCCTTTTATGTACTAATGTTGGAAAAAAGTGTGTTTCTTTATATACTTTTGATTTTCAGGATTAAAAAAGCTTAAATGTACAAAAGGAACAAAAATGGCTAAAACCAACATAAATACAAAAGAAGAGAAGTTGATACTTCATACTGACCCTCCGAGCTTCACCCCAAGACCAAAAACAACAACTCAGAAGACAAGCACGGGGTCGTGCACCCAAGACATGGGTCGTGCCCCCGTCCTAGAGTCCATGAGGAAAAAGAGAAACAGAAGTAGACAAGAGACACGTGGTCATGTCCCATGGACACGGGCCATGGTGAACTCCCAGATATGCAAAATCTTCAATAGTACAAGAAGTACAAGGCCACGGGGCCCTACTGTTGACACACGGGGCTGTGTGAGCATACGGATGACACAGCTCATTAAATGAAGACAGAGAAGAAGGAGACATAGGGTCGTGCCTCCGGGCACGGGGTCATGTGAGGAGTCTGTTTCCAGCTATAGATAGGGGTGCTTGGTTCAATTGCAATCCATCCCTTCGCAGCCCTCTCTTTCACTTCACCACCGCTTCTCCACCACTCCAACACCATCATCCACCACTACCGTTAAAGTTTAGAGTGTGTAATAGTCTCAGGATTCAAGATTGATCGTAAGAGTCTTTGTGAAACTATGGCCATGCTTGGCTAATCTCTTACATCACTTGGTGAAGACAAGTCTTTTATGTATTACTTTTGATTTCCAAGTTTTAGTTAACTTTTTAATTGGGTATGTATTAATGACTTTAATAACTAGTTTTTTATATTGAAAGTGAACTTTATTCTATCATCTCTTCATGTTTTGTTGATTCACTAATTCGTGTCTTTGTGGTCTATATAAAGCACGTTAACTGCCTGGAAGGAGGTTAGAAGGGTGGTTTGGGTAAAGTTCTTGCCTCGTTCAGTGTATAGATCCTGCGAGGACTTGATTCAGGCATATTAGGACCTCCTTTGAGGCAGATAACATTAAATCGGGGGAAGCAAGAACGACTTGAATCCCTTATAAACAAACTACTATTAAAACTTTAAATCGGCCTTGCGGGACTGGTCAATACTGACTCAGACCAATATGGCCGAGGGTAGCGTTGCCTCCAAAAGAGAGACATGCCACATTTTGCATTAATAACTTACTTAATTATTATTCAATAATCCGACTGTAACACCTCGTAAAAATCACATCCAATGATGTATTGACACGTGTAATAAACCCTAATAAAGTCAAACACTGAAATTAGGGTACTAATTTTTTGAAAAATCAAAAACTTTAATTATGAAAGGACTGGAAGTGTTAACATACCTAAAATAAGTTTATAAATAACCTCGTACGGTATTTATATTCATAAATGGGCCACTTGTCGATCAAGTGTAGCCGTTTGCGTAAATAATTGAAAGTTTGCGCAATAAAGGGTTAAAAGCGTCAACATGTTAATTCTTACCTCTGAGTGACCTTTTAACAAACCGGGAGCTTCATGATATTTTATTATACTCCCGTTAATGCCAAACATTGGCCATCTAAGGTTTTTATGCCTATAAGTAAAGTTACGAGCAACTTTGCAAGTTTGAGGGACTAAAAGTGTCAATATGTTTAATTATACCTCTGAATGACCTTTTAGTGAACCCGAAGCATCGCGATGTTTTATAATACTCACAAGAATACCTAATATGTATTAGATGAGGCTTCGATGTTATTAAATGATGAAATGCGCAAGTTTGCGCATTAGAAGGACCAAAAGCGTCAACTTTTGAATCTACGCCTTTCGGTGACCATTTAAGCGATCGAGAGCGTAGCAATAATTAAAATCAGGCTTGGTAATGCCCATTATGGGCCATGGAAGGCTTGGATATCATTAAACGACATTCTGCGCTACTTTGTGCGATTAAAGGACTAATTGCGTCAAACTGCAAAACTATGTCAATTTGTAGGGTAACGGACTTTCCGGAAAATGGAAATGAGTTAAACATGCCCTAATTATCCTTTATATAGCTTAGATATAGGCTTAGAGGTGTTTGGTGCGCAAAAATAAACTTTTAAGTCATGTAGGGACTAAAAGTGTCAAAAAGTGCACAAGTTTGCATTTTCGCGCATATCTCACATTCTGAATATATCCGGACACCCAAAAATTTATGTAAGCACTAAAATATTTTATTTTAGTGTTTAGAATGATAAAATCCCACTCGTCGCGTAATTTGGATCGTTTTTCGCTTCCGTTCGTGTTTCATCGTAATTAGACGAACAACGTGACCGTACGGCCAAACGAACCGACATCCGGCATATTTTTTAATATGTTTCATGTCCCTTATTTTTAGGCATCATTTTAGAGCCTTGAAAATGGCTTAACGGGCCTTAAACGTGCCTAAAATGACCTTACATGCTCACAGGGATCAAATCTGTAATTTCTGGAAGTTCTGTGCAGATCTGGACTGCTAGGCGGGCCGCGTAGAGTCCCCTTGACTCTTACGCGGGCCGTGTAAGGCCACCAGAGATGCAAAACAGCTTTAAACTTCCAGCAGCTGGGTTTCTTTGTTTGCACATGGTTTTGATCAATACTATGGGCCATTTTTGGGCACCCATAGTATTAGAAAACAGTGGGTATGAAGTGTAAGGTCCAGATCAAGGCTCGTTTATCAAGAAACGATCTTAACGGTCACCCGGAATCTATAAATACCCCTCTTGATCTTGCTCTCATTCACACTTGATTTCTGAATTATCTAAGTTGGAGACCTTGCTCTTCATACCTGAGAATTTAGGATCAAAACCTCTTTGCTTGGACCCTTTGTAAGTATCCTTTCGTGCTTAGTTTAAATTTCTAGCGTTATAGCCGAAAATTCAAGCGTTTTTGATAAACGCTTTGACTTTTAAACGGTTGAGCCATTATTCGCAATGAACATGGCTACGTGACCGTAATTAGGTAGGTGTTAAACCCTTAAAAGGGCACCTCCTAATTACCACGTTTACTTAGTTAAATTGTCGGGTCAAATAAAAGTCAAATGGGTTAGTTTTAAATAAAATTCATAACTATTAATATAGAAGCTATAAAATCAGTTTTCTCACTTTAATAACTTGGTAAATATTAGTTGAACATGTCTAAGCATGTTCAACCCGACAATTCTAAGTTTAGGCTCGGTTCGGAACCGAAAGTCGCAAAAGTTGACTTTTTCTTTGACTTTCAGTTCTGACCCGATTTAGCTTAGTTTAGATATGCCTTAGGATTCCCCTTAGGACCATGTTATAGGTTAGTATAACCCTCTGAGGTTATGCAACTTGGATCCTAAGTTATCTGATTCGTTTGCATGTTTCCGTTAAATGCCTAAATGTTGACCATTATGCCCTTTTGACCTTACAATGATATTTTTTAAAATGTGAAAGAATAGAAACCTTTATTACTGATTTATAAACTTGTCCCTAAAATTTGACATCAGTTTGAGGTCTAGATTAGGAGTTATACTCATTAGCGTAAATGAAAAGCTTTTTATTAATTAAACGGCATAATTAGCGTATAGCCTATCTAAACCCAAATTTTGATACCAAACTTTTTAGCCACTGATATAAAAATAATATTTTGGGATTTTTGATAGTTTTTATTTATTTTTAGGCTGAGCATAACATAGGGTTCTAAGTTTAATTCGGTAATTGTCGGTTTTGCCCTTTTGGCCTATAAAATGAGTTTTACAAATCCTTTTGACACCAAACCTTTTTCTACTGATCCTATTTGATAAATAAAATATTTTGAACCTTCTGGAATAATAAAAATATCAGCTTTTCTTATAAAACCCGAAAATCACTTAAAACCGTCTTTTTACGCGATTTAAAGCGCATAGTATGTATTAAAACTATTTTAAATATATAAGACTTGATACCTACTGATATTTTAAGTAAATTATTATACTTTAGCAGTAAGCAAAAGTTTCAAACTCAGAATTCCAGATTTGACCTTTAAACCTTAGGTGAAATTACCAAAATGCCCCTTCGGTGCATAGTTTGGATATAAATGATAAATTTCACATATATGTAATACCCCACTGATATAACTTATTAAATTAAAGTATTTTTACTGATTATATCAGACCTGAAACTCAGACTTATATTAAATCTCTTTTATAACCATTTAAATGACCAAAATACCCCTGCGGGGCATAATTTGAGTTTAAATCTGTTTTGGGCATAATGGAAGGTATCCTACTGATATCACAACATATTTAAGGCATATTAACTTAGGAAACCTGTTCATTATTCATTTGGTTACCCGTTACGCACTATTCGCGTTCGGATCGGTTTATGTAACTAGTTTGCATAAATTAGCCGAAACAGGTCAAACCTTATCATTTTGTCTCAAAATCCAGAATGTGTTTAGTTTACCCATATTATACAAGTCCTCAAACTTGTTGGGTCTAAATCACATTCTAATCCGGTCTTCGCTTATTCATGCGTTTTGAACCGTATATCCTCCTTTAAAAACTAACCGGTCTAAGCATAGGCTTAATTAAGACCCGTTAGGAATATAATAGGGTATAAAAACCTTCGGTCTAGATTTAGGAGCCTAGTAAAAGCTACCTATACTTGCTTGGTGGTATACGGCTGGGATAAATTGTATAAATTTGCTCAGGTAAGTACTTTTAACTTATTTTCCCTATACGGGCTTGGGGTACGGTAGATAAAATACCGCTTGGTCGGGCATTGAATCTTTAATCGTATGAAGGTTAATTTATTGAAATGACCCGTTTAAATTGTTTTGTTTGCTTAAAGCCTTTAGGGGGTTAATGACCATGTCCCGGATATCCTTGGTATCATTTTAAGAAATGGTCACGACCTAAGTACAGAGTGTAGGCGTACACCCGACAGTGCATATATAAATAATAAGGTATAACCGCCGGTTTCGAGAATAACTCGCCGCGGGACTATATCATGTGGTGTGTCTATTAATCTTTAACCTGGTGTCAATCCGGGTTACTGAACGTATAAGAAACATGTAATTCTTTTACAAGTTTATATATAAATAATTATCCCAAGTTATAAAAAGTTTTGTGCCACGTGCATTCAAATCAATTTTCTTAAACATTTTCAAAATGAGTCAGTTAAATTGTATTTACCAGTGTAAACTGACGTATTTTCCCAAAAAGGCTAAGTGCAGGTACTAATCGGAATAGGTTGTCCTCTCCTAGCATCAAATAAAAGTCTCGCAAGCTTATATGTTAAGATCTGTTGAACAATTATCTCTTATTTGATCCGCCTGTGGATCCCTTACATTCCGTTTGTAATACTTTTATATTACTTTATATCGGTTTGTAATATTTTTATCTTTTGCTTCCGCTGTGCATTTAAATTGTGTTGTTTGACTATGATGATATCAACTACGTCACGATACTCCCCACCGGTCCCACCGGTAATACGTGGAAATATCGTGACAGGTTGGTATTAGAGCCAACATTGAGTGAATTAAACACTAGTCTTTTGTGTTTAATCTCAGTGACACAGTAGCACATTCCTTGACCTTCTGAGTCTAGACTTAACATAGGAATAATCTCATCTCTATTAGGAGAATTATTGCTTTCAATTTTATATTTTAATATGTTGCCAAGCAAAGAAGCCGTAATGGAATTTCCCCCCATCCGAAGCCTAAGAATGCGGAGCTTTGTACTGCGACTAGGATAAACATGCAACCAAGGAGAAAACATTCGGAAATAGAATGAAGAAGAAACTCCTTTTGCTGAAGTTCGTTTCCTTAGTAAGTCCTTATAAGGGCATACTTATCTTTTAGTCCCTTCATGAACAACATTATTCCTTCAAGCCCCATTTAGGGCAATTCTGTACCTCCTTTGGAATCATTGGAATGTTTTATCTAAATTTTATTTATATCATTATATATGAACATAATAATAACATTCCTTTTATGAGATCTACCATTATAATAAAATGGCAAAATCTAAAAGGGGCAAGACCTAGCCCATGTGTCATTTTAAGACCGGGCCAAGATGGTAGTGCCTCAATTAGATTCAGATCCTTATTAACATCTCAATTTAGGATTGCTCTGCGTTAAATTATTAAAAGAATCTTAAAGGGATAACCTAGTCTATATGTCATTTCAGACACGGCCAAGATGGTAAAACCTATTCAAAAGATTCAAATCCTTGTTAACATCTGTAAACATATTAACATTCCTGGCAAATGTGATTCGATAAAATCACATAGATCATCCTTATACTGGATTCTCCCGAAATCCTTTCTTATTTTGTGAATTAAGCATCCATTAAGGATGTAATGCTTACGGGCCATATTCATTGTCATATAAGACAAAAGACAGTCGTAGCCTACAACTCCCTGTCAAGAAAGGGCAATGATCAACGTTCAAGCCTAAATACCTTGATTCTACAAAAATCATGGCTTATAAATTAAGGTTGTCCTAGCGACTTGGCCTTTTTGTGTCATAGTTATATTTTAATTAAATTTAGGATAATTATAATGAAAATCCTGAATAAGATAAATATCATACCTTTTCTGCCAGTTTATATATTAAAAAGAATCTTAAAAGGTATAACCTAGCTTGAATGTCCTTAAGGACCTAGCTATGACGGTAAAACCTGTTTAAAAGAGATTCAGATCCTTGTTAACACCTGAAAACGTGTTAACACTCCCGACAACAGTGATGCGATAAAATCACACTTGTCATCTTTATATTAGGAATTTTCCAAACCCCTTATTTAGCGTAAATGATCAAGAGGAATCATGGCTAATAAACGTTGAACATGATGAACACATCAAAACATCCATTGGGATGAATACCTTCGGGCAAAAGATGTATTCATGAAAAAGATAGTTTTATTTCATAACTTCTTGTCAAGACAATGAACTATGAAATTTTCCGATCCAAAGGAATCATCGATTATGTTTTAAAATTTCCCTAGTGACAAGGCATCTGTGCCTTCAAAAAGTCCTTGGGAATAAGCCCTTGTGCTATATAAAATGTCGGTACGACATTGACAGTCGTGACTTATGTCCCCTGTCTAATAAATATGAAGGATTATATTCCGTTTAAACGCCAAAGATGGTTTATTTAAAAACCTAGGCAAAACATAATCAAATAAATTTAATACTATCTATTGGCCTATATGGTTTATTTGCACCATGGCTATTTAATTATCAAGTTCGAGAATTCGCTATATAGTTAAACAAATTATTATTACTTGGTCTGTAGCTTTCAAAGCTTCACCATGGCAGACTCATCTGAAGCTCACAATCATCCAGCTGATCAGAATAATGATGCAAGACTGAACTTAACGGGCACCGAGTTGCAGGCTATGATAGATACAGCCATAAACAACGCCGTGGACCGTGTATTAAAGGATCATAAGCAAAAGTACGATAATACCCCAAATAAAGGTTACAAAAAGGGTAAGACTGGTTCAAACTATAACCAGTCCAAACCAAAGGAGGCAAAACCCAAATGTAAAACCTGCGGGAAGAAGCACTTCGGAAAATGTTTCTATGAACAGACCAGGGGATGTGTCATCTGTAAAGAGATGTATCACAAGACCCATGAGTGCAAGGACTTGAAGGACGCCACATGCTATGGTTGTGGCGAGAAGGGGCACATAAAGAACCGCTGCCCAAAAAAGACGACTAAAGGGTAAGGCACTTTAGATTCACAAGTTAAGCCTTGTGGAATTTGTAATAAAGAAGGGCACAAAACTTTGGAGTGCCAAGACATAAAGGACGCAACCTGCTATGGTTGTAAGGAAATAGGGCACATCAAAACTAATTGCCCAAATAAAACCAAGAAGCCTGGGGAGGCCAAGAGAACCAAAGTTGGGGCTCTCAAATGAATGCTCAAGAGGCCGTTCAGGATGACAATGTCACAACAGGTACTTTCCTGATCAATGACGTTTATGCTAGAGTATTATTAATTCAGGTACAGATAAGTCTTTCATAGACAATAAGATTTGTAAATTATTAAATATGCCTGTTAAAACTCTAAGCGTTAAGTATGAGGTAGAATTGGCCGATGGTACCTCAGAGACTGTTTCAGCAATATTAGATGGATTTTTATATCCATTAGGAATCATTCCTTTCCATTGTCCTTGTTTCCGTTATAATAGAGGGACTCGATATAGTGATAGGGATAGATTGGTCGCCTTGTAACCAAGCCCATATTGTATGTGATAAGAAGCAAGTAGTTATCAAGACTCCTTATGGTGAGCCTTTGACAATCCAAGGAGACACATGATACGGATTGCCTAAGCACTTGCTGAATTTGGTATTTAATACCAAAGCTTTGAGTATGGAAAACTCAGAAGAGACAAACAAAAGTCGCGATGCTAGAGATGCGACAAATGTTAATGGTGTATCAAATGTGAACCTCAATGTTAATGGAGTTAATCTCCAAACTGTAACTGACGCAGATATTAAAAAGGGGCTATGAGAAAAGTCATGAAAAGTTCAAGAAGCCGAACGCTGCTCGCTCTAAAACACATGTCGCTGCTCATGAAAAGAGTTTTATTCATACTTCAAATGCGAAGAATAAACCAAACAAAATCATATATGGCAAGGAACCCCATCCTTTTTAGGATATACTTAAAAGTACTTCGTCTCTTAGAAGTCAAGAAAACTTCAAATAGTGAAAAGGGGCCATCGATTGCAGGAAATTGTTGGATGAAGTAGAAACCATTAGGTGTATCAGCGGTTATGCTGGAAAGGACACGGTGAGGTATGCATCACAGTCATTCGATGGCAATACCCTTAATTAGTGAGGACATTAATGAAGTCCACAAGAAAGATCCTCTTATACAATGTGGGATGATCCAAGTTTAAGGACCTTATTAGAACAAACCTATTATCCGCTTCACGAAATGGAAGAAGATGGAATAAGAATTTTCTGACTCTCACCATAAAGGTTCTAGACTGTCAGCAGTATGTTACAAACTTTAACTCATTAATGGGAATAGTGCCCTATTCAGTTTACCCAAAAATCTAAGCTTAATGCAAATAATGATTGGTGGTTAGCATCGGCAATAAGAGGGCACATTAAGGTTTCAAAGCCTGCTTATTATAAATCCATTATGGATCTACCTCAGTTACTCACGTTATATAGATTAAGAAACAACCAGTCAAAGCTAAGTCTGCCCTAAAATTTGTCAAAAATTTTACAGCTAAGTTTAAAGGGATTAAGAATGGAGTCGTTTAATCCTCCTGATGAATGATTAAAGGCAGTTCACATTAATAATGACACCAGATAAATCCCTTATTGAGATCTTATTGCTAAGAGTTACGTTTAGTTTCAGGTGCTGCTAAGTCTCTCATAAGACCATAAGCTTAGCAAACTCTTAGAAATTCTCCTATAAGAACCCCAGATATTAAGTGTAAGGTAAAACTTACAGGCGAAATCATAGGATCCATTTCTTCTGTTCCTGTCAGAAACCACCAAATCGTAGAATTTTAGAAGTATCCTCTCTCTAGAAGAAGTGCGTCAGCATATGTAGTTGATGTCTCTTTGATCTCTATCGATTGCGAATACCAGACGGTATGAAAAAAGCGCCACATGAGGATTGATGTATCTTAATAAGTTCCATAGATTGCTTCCATGCCTGATCAGTATGGAGGTTTAATACATGGAACCGCAAGGATATTCCAATGGTCATATGGTACTAAAGTCAGCTAAAGGTATTCAAAGAAGATATCCAGAATGGATTTGTCCAAGTAAATGTCTCCGATTAAGGAATTCGTGGACTCATAACATAAATGTGTCACTTATCTGACACAGAATATGATAGATGAACTAGAGCCTTAGATTTGGAAAATCTCTGTAACCTCCTTGTGTCTCGATCATCTTCTACTAAGATTACCCTGTTTACCTTTTGAGAGGCAAGCAGAGTTAAGATTAACATCCCATTTAGGGCTGTATTATTATGAAATCTCCAAGACAGCTAGTACCATCATTGGAAGAATCAAAACCCTGATTAAGTAAGTTTTAAAATAGAGGATTCATATAGCCTAACTCAATATTCTGAGAATTCGGTATAGTTAATTAAGAAAGACGGTTCATTTTGCTTATGCATTGATTACCGCAACCCTAATTAGGCAACAATTAAGAATTGCCATCAGCTACCCAGGATCGTCGATTTGTTCGACTAACGGGAAGGATTAGCTATTCCTTAAGAATAGTTTTAAGCAGTGATAGTCAATATATAAGTATCAAGGTTGCTCCTTTGGAGACTTTGTATAGATGAAATATCAAAACGTCCATTTAATGGACGGGACTTTGGGAAGTCCAATTACCAGGATCTGAAAGTTTCCTTGGAAACAACAACATCATGCAAATTCGTAATCATCTGAAAGTTGCCAGTATTCGGCAGAAAATCAAGTATTAATGAAAGTGGCAACCCTCCTAAGTTCTTGTTAAGGAATAAGGTTCAACAAAAGATATCACCATGAAGGGTGTACCAGTTTGTTAATTATCAGGCTAGTTCAGCTCTGAATATATAGAATCATTCAAGGGGATCGAATGTATTCAGATCAAATAGCTTATAAGCAAAAACCTATTTAAGGAATTTGGCGGAGCTCGCAATGCATTACACACTAATGATTTAAGGATATGTTTCACCAATAAGTCGAGAAGCATTATCATATAATGATATGCAGATTTATGATATAATGAGAAACCTGTATCGATTGGGGATCGACAGGTTAAGAAGCTCCAAAAAGGATACATGTACCTATTACAGAGGTCAGCTTGGGAGCTTGGAGAGACTCCAGATATGCTATAGAAGTTAAGTCCATTATGCGACAAAAAGAACTTCCAGCATTTTAGAAAATCTCGAGGTCGAGATTTATTTTAAGGGGGTGAGGATGTAACACCTCGTAAAAATCACATCCAATGATGTATTGACACGTGTAATAAACCCTAATAAAGTCAAACACTGAAATTAGGGTACTAATTTTTCGAAAAATCAAAAACTTTGATTATGAAAGGACTGGAAGTGTTAACATACCTAAAATAAGTTTCTAAATAACCTCGTACGGTATTTATATTCATAAATGGGCCACTTGTCGATCAAGTGTAGCCGTTTGCGTAAATAATTGAAAGTTTGCGCAATAAAGGGTTAAAAGCGTCAACATGTGAATTCTTACCTCTGAGTGACCTTTAAACAAACCGGGAGCTTCATGATATTTGATTATACTCCCGGGAATGCCAAACATTGGCCATCTAAGGTTTTATGCCTATAAGTAAAGTTACGCGCAACTTTGCAAGTTTGAGGGACTAAAAGTGTCAATATGTTTAATTATACCTCTGAATGACCTTTTAGCGAACCCGAAGCATCGCGATGTTTTATAATACTCTCAAGAATACCTAATATGGATTAGATGAGGCTTCGATGTTATTAAATGATGAAATGCGCAAGTTTGCGCATTAGAAGGACCAAAAGCGTCAACTTTTGAATCTACGCCTTTCGGTGACCATTTAAGCGATCGAGAGCATAGCAATAATTAAAATCAGGCTTGGGAATGCTCATTATGGGCCATGGAAGGCTTGGATATCATTAAACGACATTCTGCGCTACTTTGTGCGATTAAAGGACTAATTGCGTCAAACTGCAAAAGTATGTCAATTCGTAGGGTAACGGACTTTATGGAAAATGGCCATGAGTTAAAAATGCCCTAATTATCCTTTATATAGCTTAGATATAGGCTTAGAGGTGTTTGGTGCGCAAAAATAAACTTTTAAGTCATGCAGGGACTAAAAGTGTCAAAAAGTGCGCAAGTTTACATTTTCGCGCATATCACATATTCTTAATATATCCAGACACCCAAAAATTTATGTAAGCACTAAAATATTTTATTTTAGTGTTTAGAATGATAAAATCCAACTCGTCACGTAATTTGGATCGTTTTTCGCGTCCGTTCGTGTTTCGTCGTAATTAGACGAACAACGTGACCGTACGGCCAAACGAACCGACATCCGGCATTTTTTTTAATATGTTTCATGTCCCTTATGGTTAGGCATCATTGTAGAGCCTTGAAAATGGCTTAACGGGCCTTAAACGTGCCTAAATGACCTTACATGCTCACAGGGACCAAATCTGTAATTTCTGGAAGTTCTGTGCAGATCTGGACTGCTAGGCGGGCCGCGTAGAGTCCCCTTGACTCTTACGCGGGCCGTGTAAGGCCACCAGAGATGCAAAACAGCTTTAAACTTCTAGCAGCTGGGTTTCTTTGTTTGCACATGGTTTTGATCAATACTATGGGCCATTTTTGGGCACCCATAGTATTAGAAAACAGTGGGTATGAAGTGTACGGTCCAGATCAAGGCTCGTTTATCAAGAAACGATCTTAACGGTCACCCGAAATCTATAAATACCCCTCTTGATCTTGCTCTCATTCACACTTGATTTCTGAATTCTCTAAGTTGGAGACCTTGCTCTTCATACCTGAGAATTTAGGATCAAAACCTCCTTGCTTGGACCCTTTGTAAGTATCCTTTCGTGCTTAGTTTAAATTTTTAGCGTTATAGCCGAAAATTCAAGCGTTTTTTATAAACGCTTTGACTTTTAAACAGTTGAGCCATTATTCGCAATGAACATGGCTACGTGACCGTAATTAGGTAGGTGTTAAACCCTCAAAAGGGCACCTCCTAATTACCACGTTTACTTAGTTAAATTGTCGGGTTAAATAAAAGTCAAATGGGTTAGTTTTAAATAAAATTCATAACTATTAATATAGAAGCCATAAAATCAGTTTTCTCACTTTAATAACTTGGTAAATATTAGTTGAACATGTCTAAGCATGTTCAACCCGACAATTCTAAGTTTAGGCTCGGTTCGGAACCGAAAGTCGCAAAAGTTGACTTTTGCTTTGACTTTCAGTTCTGACCCGATTTAGCTTAGTTTAGATATGCCTTAGGATTCCACTTAGGACCATGTTATAGGTTAGTATAACCCTCTGAGGTTATGCAACTTGGATCCTAAGTTATCTGATTCGTTTGCATGTTTCCGTTAAATGCCTAAATGTTGACCATTATGCCCTTTTGACCTTACAATGATATTTTTTAAAATGTGAAAGAATAGAAACCTTTATTACTGATTTATAAACTTGTCCCTAAAATTTGACATCAGTTTGAGGTCTAGATTAGGAGTTATGCTCATTAGCGTAAATGAAAAGCTTTTTATTAATTAAACGACATAATTAGCGTATAGCCTATCTAAACCCAAATTTTGATAACAAATTTTTTACCCACTGATATAAAAATAATATTTTGGGATTTTTGATAATTTTTATTTATTTTTAGGCTGAGCATAACATAGGGTTCTAAGGTTAATTCGGTAATTGTCGGTTTTGCCCTTTTGGCCTATAAAATGAGTTTTACAAATCCTTTTGACAGCAAACCTTTTTCTACTAATCCTATATGATAAATAAAATATTTTGAACCTTCTGGAATAATAAAAATATCAGCTTTTCTTATAAAACCCGGAAATCACTTAAAACCGTCTTTTTACGCGTTTTAAAGCGCATAGTATGTATTAAAACTATTTTAAATATATAAGACCTGATACCTACTGATATTTTAAGTAAATTATTATACTTTAGCAGTAAGCAAAAGTTTTAAACTTAGAATTCCAGATTTGATCTTTAAACCTTAGGTGAAATTACCAAAATGCCCCTTCGGTGCATAGTTTGGATATAAATGATAAATTTCACATATATGTAATACCCCACTGATATAACTTATTAAATTAAAGTATTTTTACTGATTATATCAGACCTGAAACTCAAACTTATATTAAATCTCTTTTATAACCTTTTAAATGACAAAAATACCCCTACGGGGCATAATTTGAGTTTAAATCCGTTTTGGGCATAATGGAAGGTATCCTACTGATATCGCAACATATTTAAGGAATATTAACTTAGGAAACCTATTCATGATTCATTTGGTTACCCGTTACGCACTATTCGCGTTCGGATCGGTTTATGTAACTAGTTTGCATAAATTAGCCAAAACGGGTCAAACCTTATCATTTTATCTCAAAATCCAGAATGTGTTTAGTTTACCCATATTATACAAGTCCTCAAACTTGTCGGTTCTAAATCACATTCTAATCCGGTCTTCGCTTATCCATGCGTTTTGAACCGTATATCCTCCTTTAAAAACTAACCGGTCTAAGCATAGGCTTAATTAAGACCCGTTAGGAATCTAATAGGGTATAAAAACCTTTGTTCCAGATTTAGGAGCCTAGTAAAAGCTACCTATACTTACTTGGTGGTATACGGCTGGGATAAATTGTATAAATTTGCTCAGGTAAATACTTTTAACTTATTTTCCCTATACGGGCTTGGGGTACGGTATATAAAATACCGCTTGGTCGGGCATTGAATCTTTAATCGTATGAAGGTTAATTTATTGAAATGACCCGTTTAAATTGTTTTGTTTGCTTAAAGCCTTTAGAGGGTTAATGACCATGTCCCAGATATCCTTGGCATCATTTTAAGAAATGGCCACGACCTAAGCACGGGGTGTAGGTGTACACCCGAGAGTGCATATATAAATAATAAGGTATAACCGCCGGTTTCGGGAATAACTCACCGCGGGACTATATCATGTGGTGTGTCTATTAATCTTTAACCCGGTGTCAATCCGGGCTACTGAACGTATAAGAAACATGTAATTCTTTTACAAGTTTATACATAAATAATTATCCCAAGTTATAAAAAGTTTTGTGCCACGTGCATTCAAATCAATTTTCTTAAACATTTTCAAAATGAGTCGGTTAAATTGTATTTACCAGTGTAAACTGATGTATTTTCCCAAAAAGGCTAAGTGCAGGTACTAATCGGAATAGGCTGGCCTCTCCTAGCATCAAATAAAAGTCCCGCAAGCTTAGATGTTAAGATCTGTTGAACAATTATCTCTTATTTGATCCGCCTGTGGATCCCTTACATTCCGTTTGTAATACTTTGATATTACTTTATTTCGGTTTGTAATATTTTTATCTTTTGCTTCCGCTGTGCATTTAAATTGTGTTGTTTGACTATGATGATATCAACTACGTCACGATACTTCCCACCGGGCCCACCGGTAATACGTGGAAATATCGGGGTGTGACACCGGCCTTGCGAGACTGTATCCCTGCTGACTCAGACCAATATGGCTGAGGGTAGCGTTGCCTCCAAAAGAGGGACGTGTCACTATAACTAAGATAATCTCTTAAAAAACCCAAAGTGCAGAAATCATCAAAGGATACGTAAAAGATAAGTCAGAACCAAGTAATTATATCTTGTCTGTTTGTTTCCTTTATTATTTTAGTTTCTTTCTTTATTCCTTTTATTTACTAAATTTTTTTTCTCAAAACTTGGTTAGATTAGACGTTGACGATATCCCGGTATTAAAATCTCTTGTGTCCTTCAACGACCTCGGTATTACCATCACTATACTATGCCAACGATGGGTGCACTTGCCCTTGCGTGTTGTAGAGAGTGATAGTGTTATATTGTGTTTTATAAATTTAAAGCTTGATAAACGAGTAAAAGTGCTTAAAAATATATTAAAAATTATACCACACTCGCATTACGTCAAATTTTTGGCGCCGTTGCTGGGGACACAAGGATTTAAGAAAGTTTAAAATCGACAGCCTAATCATCTTTTTCAGTTTTTCTGTCCAAATTCTTCTTCTTTTTTCTGAAAATTTCAGTTACAAAAGCTTTACATGGGACCATGCCACATTGATACGGGGCCGAGTCTGACTTGCAGTAACTGAAAATCAAGAAAATTTCTTCATAGAAGGATCACACGGGGTCGTGCTTCATTTGACACGGAGTCGTGTTAAAAACGCTCAGTATCAAATAAAATGCAGTCCTGAACACGGGGTCGTGCCTAATCAACACGAGGCAGCGTAAACCTTCTGTTTTCACAAAAACTTTTTTTCCCAAGAACCATAATCTTCTAGGTATTATCTAAACAATGGATTACAACATGGGAGATTATGACTACTATTACGATGATTATGAGGAACCATATTGTACCATATGTGGTGAATCCCATTCGCTACAAAATTGTTACATTTTTCAACCATCAACCTCATACACAACATATGAGGAACCAATGTTTGAGCTCCCAAAGTCAACCTTTGATTGGGACACTCCACCATTTGAAACGTACAAGACACCACCCACAATCATACCCGAAGCTGAAAGCCTCATACAAAGTCGCAAAAACTTAGAGCTCTTGATCAAGCAATCTCGTGCAAAAGAAGAGACCATTTGTACCAAGGAGGTAATCATAGAAGAAGTAAAACCTCAAGAGCTGATGAAAGAGGAACCGATCAAATAAAACTCAACATATGAAGATGAAAATCCTGAACCTAGCCATATGGGAGGTAAGTCTTCAAAGGTAAATTTCAAAGAGAAACAACAAGACCTCCAAGAAATACACATTCTACAACCGTCCTTTGAAAATCATAGTTTGGTATCATCTCATGCTAAGTTTTTAAAAGAGTTAACTGCTAATCCTAAATCAAAGAAATGGTAAGTATTAATTTAACTAAAGATCAAACTTCACTAATACAAGATGAGCAAATTGAATTGAACATAAAACAGGTAACGTTTTTTATTCAAAACATCTATATTAGTAAGATTTCAATAGATAAAGATCTTTGGGTTAATATAATGCCTAGCTATGTATTCGAAAGATTAGGTATTGGTGATTCTCTCTCGATCAAAATTCTTATCCTCTTGGCTAATCGAAAACGTAAACACGCTACGAAAATGGTTGAGGACATTCTCATTCAAATGTACCGAACAGTTGTACCAATCGACTTTATCATCTTAGATGATGCTCCACTCTTGTTGGGACAACCATTCATAAAAACCCATCAAGCTTAGCTCAAACAAAAAGGTGGTGGGTGGTGGTGGCAGTGGTCTGATGTGTGTATAGAGGTGGTACCAGGTGGGTGGTGGTAGAAATCTTCAGTTCTCTTTCTCCATTCAGATTATTTTGTTGAAAGACAATTAGAGAGAGACTTTAGATAGAGGGAGAGAGAGTATTTTTAGAGAGAGATATAGAGGGGTAGGGTGAGGGTGGGTTGGTTGGTTTTATTTGTTTATAAAAAATAAAATTGTAATTGCATAGCAAATGACCAAAATACCCTTATGTTGGGTCTACTTGGTCAGATTTAATGAAAAAACTAACTAAGTTAGTGTTAAAGGATGTAACGTGCAAGGGTTTGCAAACATTGAGTACGTTTTTTGTACTCTTTGAAGACAAATGATACAGTTTACAATCTAGTGTTAACATAAAGGACTCTTGAAAATGTGTAAATGTGGGTTAAAAACAACATTTTTTTCAAAAATCAGACACTAGGCACGGGGGCGTGACAAATGGGCACGACCCCGTGTAAAAAATGCAGTATCATGGTTTCTGTGAAAATTTTCTGAGGGCAGACATGGGGGCGTGCCAGGTAGGCACGGCCCCGTGTAAAAAGCGCCAGTAATGAAAAATTTTCAGAAGACGGTCACGGGGGTGTGGCTAAGAAACACGACCTCGTGTGACAGTTCCATAGACAAAATTGGTTCCTGCGGAATTGAGGCATGGGGGCGTGCTTACCTTACACGGCCCCGTGCTACACTTACTATAATGTAGATTTCGAGTCGGAGGACTTCTATTTATGTTAGTGGGTTCCTGGTTCAAGATCCTTTGGCTAGTTACAATCCCCTTTGGAGTGCGTTTTATTCCTTACAAAGAGAAAACTTAAACAAAAGCATTAACTAAAAATAAAACTATATCTTGAACATAATTGTCCTTTCAAAAAGGAAGCCATACTCTTGAAAGTTGAACAAGTATGTTTAAGTAAACTACTTTTATTACTTCATAGTCCATGGAATGCCTCCATGGTGTGTCACGTTTATAAGGGTCCTTGGCTAGACTCACTGTATCGGGTCGTTCTGGCTCATCTTCCAACATGGGGTCATCATTGCTTATTAGGTATTTCATTAATCCATCAAGATTAAAGCTTCGTTCATCGGCCCCAATTTAGTAAGAAGATTATGGTGTTTTTGTTTGAGCAAAGATTAATGGGTTTTTGTGAATGGTTGTCCCAACACGAGTGGAGCATCATCTAAGATGAGAAAGTCGGTTGGCACAACCGTTTGGTGTGTTTGAATGAGAACGTCCTAACCACTCCTGTATCGTGTTTCGTTTTTCGATCGGCCAAGAGGATAGCAATTTTGATCGGGGATTACCAGATATTGGTTTAGGTTTCAAGGTAAGAGTGTCATGTATGATTGGTTATGTCACGAATTAACATCGAGTATTGTATAGTTTGACTATAGATAGTGTAGAGTAGTACAATTAAACTATTGTTGTGGCTTATTTTCATTAAAGGTTATAAATATTTTTAGATATGACACTCCTTAAATTTTATTATTGAGTTATAAAAGGTCGTAAGATATTAGACTAGTGTATATTATATGACTCAGATATGTAGTTACTTCTCAAATGATGTTATGTAAAGAGAAGATTATTTATGAAAAAAAATGACGTATAATTACTTCTCAATTCAATTATTGTTATGGAGGAGAAGTTTATTTATAAGGGAAAATCAGATACAAGAAACTTTATTTATTAAACCTCAAATATGTTCCGGAAGTAGCAATATCATTAATAGAGTATGAAATGTTTGAAGCGACTTTATATCCGTATGTCCGAGAAAATAATGAAAAACCATGAAACTTGTTTGGTTTTTATAACAACCCTCCTGAATTTTTCTAAGACCCTAAAATATATTAAAATATTCCAATATGTCCTAAAATATACCCCGTATGTGAAAAACGAGCCCAAAATACGATATAACATTAAAAATTAATTAAAAACAAAGTTTATAGGTCGCTCGCGGGCCGCGTAGATCCCTTAAAGATCTTACGTGGGGCGCAACAGCTCCAAACTCAGGCGATACCCGGTGCTGCCACGTGTCAACATCGTGGCGGATTTAGTGGTGATGACCAATCAGGGCTAATCCCTATACCCCTACTACGCGGGCCGCGTAGCCCGAGGTCTCATCTTACGCGGGACGCGACAAAACCCAAATTCAGCCCTATAAATTGAGGGCATCGGCTTCAGTCTCCGATCGCTCACACACTTTTCTTTCTCTCAATTTCTGAATAGTAGGAATAATTTTTGGGTATAATACCCCCCCTAATTAACGAAGTTCTACCCCGATGTAAGTATCATAACCCCAGTTACGTATTAGATACGCTGCCCGATTGATCTAGGGTTCCATAACGGCTGTCGTGGTTCTACCCGGCGTAGTCGTTGGAATGCCGTCTCGGGGAGGGTATAACTAATGTAAATATAAAGGGTTATTATACTAACGCGTGTGCATTGTGTAAATTATAGATAATCATCAAGAAACCTTAGAAGAAACCAAAGACAGCAATGTGAGTAATCTCCTTTTTGTAAATTGTTTTTACAAAACCTTAAATGTTTTACAATGTGATTAAGCAGTGATTGAGTCTTTGTAGTTCTTCAATTACGGCCGGTATGTTGGGGTTTTGTATACAAAATGTGGAACACGTTACCATTGGACAACGAGTTAGCCAATGTGTAATATGACCCACCAGTCAGGATTGACAATACTGAATGAGTAATTGTGTAGAAATAAACAATGTGATTGCTCTCAATACTGTTAATGGATAATACTCTTCTTGATTAAACTGGGATTCACTCACCAGTATTTCCCACTGACAAATGTTTTCAAAACGCGTTTCAGGTAACAAAATGTAAAAGCCAAATTAGAAGAAAGCCAGCTGGAGAGCACTGACGGCTTGGAAAAATGTGGCTATAAAAGTTACCTAAAAGACGATGTTTTAAATTCAATAAAATAGGGTATCCCTATAAATATGTTGTAATAAGAAACTTGGGTTTTACCCATATGATTATTAATATAAAATATGGTGGTTTTACTCTGATAAAAATTTCCTAACTACGGTCCTGATGAAATTTCCGCTGCCAAATTGATAAACAAAATGATACCACCAAAACTGGTATCGCGGCCGCCCGTTCCCGGGACAGATAGGGGGCGGGGGTTGCGACAGAAGGTGGTATCAGAGCTAAGCCATTGATTCAGCCGCAGAAGTGTTCTGCTGACACCGAAATATTATTCAAATTGTTAGGAAATTTATTATGGAAATATGTGCATAATTGTATTTTATTGTTGTGTGTTATTTGACTATTTGTTAGTTTACAGTATGAGTGATCAAGGACCCTTAGACGCGTATCGTCAGTTGTCCGATTCACCTAGGAGTAAAGGTACCTCTTCCCAGCCTGCCCTCTCTGGGTATTCAGCTAACCAGGAAGAAGGGATGTTTGTCTTTAAGGCTCAGTCTGAAGAGCCATTCCCTCAGAAAAAGAGAGGATGGTTTAGTAAGGGAGCATTCGAGCGTAGGAAAAGAATGCGAAAGTTGCAACAACAGAGAGTCCTAGCAGCCGCTAAGCGAGAGTCAGATGCCCATACACAGGATATGCTTAATAGAAGCTTAGCCAATTTTCATATCCTAGCAACAACAGCTGCCGACCCAAACCTGGAACAACTAGTAGCCCCACAACCCTTACCTTTATTCCCCACGCAGCCGATGGAGATAGAAAACAACCTCGAAAATCAAGTAGAAATGCATGATTTCAACCCTGAGGAGATACCTAGGATACCAGCCCCTAATCCCTTAGACCCAGATTATGATCCATGATTTGATGATCATAGGGATTATGTGCCACGCTACCACCTAAACGACGAACCCATGCTGAACTTAGCAGCCTATCCAGGTCTGGACCCTCTAGATCCCTACTACTACGAAAACGATGAATACATTAGAGAGATCTTAGAGAATCCGTACCCTCAGGAGACGATGAATACCTGCACCCCCAATGAGTGCAGAAAATGTGCATGAGCTCCGGACTTTCAGAGAAGAGATTTTAGAAAGAAATGAGAGGATGAGGCAGGTAGGAGAGCGACTCGTCTGGAAGTATGACGAGTGCAATATGGATTACTGGATGAATCCAGACCAGTAAAAGTGATGGTGGAGTTGGTAATAATAATAATATAATAATATATAATATGTTTGTATGGAAAAAAATAATAATAATATATTATAATAATAATATATGTTGTAGTATAGACCACTTCGTGGTTAGCGATGCATAGTAGTGTTGTAATTTTAATTCCAGTCTTAGTGTGTATTTGACGCATACTATAATAGAAAAGAGTAAGTCGCAATGCTCGACGCTTTTGACCAATATGTGTGTTGTGTGGTGGTTGCCTAAATTATTAATTATTTTGTGATATTAATAATTGGCAAATGTTTAAAATTCAGATGGACGACGAAGTAAACAAGGAAAACCAGAATAATGATAACCAAAGTAACATTAACCCGGATAATGAAAACCCGAACAACAATAATGGAAACCAAGTGGATAACAGTGACATGCAGCATATAGTGGCACAAGGGATAATAGATGCGATGCCATATATTATCAAAACGGTTAAGGAAGCGGAAAATAAAAGTAAGCATGATAGCAAACGACCTTCTGAACCTGAAAACAGCGTGAACAATGGACCCGTACTTCAAATGCTCATTCCCAAAAGAAGAAGAACCGTGTCTTACGGTTGTTCTTATAAAGAATTCTGGTCTTGTAAACCAATGGAATTCTCGGGCAATGAAGGGGCCTTTGCATCTCTACGCTGGATAGAAAAGACTGAGGCAGTCTTAAGGATAAGTAAATGTGCGGAAGAGGATAAGATAATGTTTGCTTCTAACCTGTTTAAGAATTCAGCATTCGAATGGTAGAACCCTATCCTCCAGTCTAGGGGAAGTGATAGAACTTACAATATGGAATGGGAGGAGTTTAAAAACATGGTAGAAAGGAAATTCTGCCCTCCTAATGAAAAAGAACAGATAGCAAACAAATTCCTAAATCTTAGGATGATTGGGGTAGATAGTAAGGGTTATACTACATTATTCTTTGAATATGCCCAAATAGTACCAACCCTTGCTTCACCTGAACCAGTATTAATCTCCCGTTACATCTGGGGATTAATTGGAGAGATTAGACATGTAGTCAAGGCAGCTAGACCTCAAACCATAGAAGAAGCAGTAGAACTAGCCAACACCTTGATAGACGAGTTAGTCCGTACTCGAGAAGAAGATCAAAGGAGGAACCTAACCCAGAAGCTTACCCAAGAATTATGTTCTGGAAATTCTAACCGTGGGAGAAATATAGGCTCTACCTCTGCACCCTACTCTAAGTATTGCAAAAGGAAGCATTCAGGAAGATGCTCCATATACTGTAACTTTTGCAAAATATCTGGACACAAGGAGGAAGACTGCAAGAAAAGGCCTAACAATAGTATATGCTACAACTGCGGAGAACAAAGTCATATCAAACCTAACTGTCCAAAGCTAGCTCCAGCTGCAAATAACAAGAACACCAAAAATGCTAGAGCATTTGTTCTAACTGCAGAAGAAGCAAAGATGATCCCGGATGTGATCACTTGTACGTTTTTAGTTAATGATGTTTTTGCTAAAGTATTATTTGACTCTGGTGCGAACCAAAGTTTTATTAATACTTCATTTTGCAAACTTCTAAATCAATCATTAACTAAACTCCCACAAGAATGTTTAGTAGAGACAGCAAATTGGGAAACCATTAGGATTTCTGAAATCTTGCAGGAAGCAAGAATAGAAATTTTAAATCAGAAATTTATTGCAAACCTTTACCCAATAAATCTAGCAGGATTTGATGTTGTATTAGGAATGGATTGGTTAATAGCCAATAAAGCCAGTATTTTTATGTGATCAAAAGTCAATTCAAGTAAATTCACCAAGGGGTGAAAAGATCACAATTAAAGGAAATAAAACCTCTAAATCCACAAAGTTCATCTCTGTGATGAAAACAACAAGTTATATAAGAAAAGGATCATTAGTGTATTTGATTTCTATAATCACTAACACTAAAGGAAAAGAATTAAAGGATATTCCAGTAGTATACTAGTTTTCAGATGTATTTCAAGAAGAGCTACCAGAACAACCTCCAGACAGAGAATTTGAATTCAGAATCCATTTGATACCGGGAACCGCACCAATTGCCAAAGCACCTTACCGTTTGGCACCCGCAGAAATGCAAGAACTAAAGAAACAATTAGATGAATTGTTGGAGAAGGGATTCATACAGCCAAGCTCATCGCCATGGGGAGCACCGATATTATTCGTTAAAAAGAAGGACGGATCAATGCGTATGTGCATTGACTACCGTGAATTGAACAAAGTCACGATTAAGAATCGGTATCCATTACCAAGAATCGATGATCTGTTCGATCAATTGCAAGGAGCACGATTTTTCTCTAAAATCGATTTAAGATCAGGACATCATCAATTAAAGGTACAGGAAGAGGACATTCCTAAGACCGCTTTCAGAACAAGGTATGGCCATTATGAATTTACTGTCATGCCATTTGGTTTAACCAATGCCCCAGCTGCATTTATGGACATGATGAACCGAATATGTAAGCCATATTTGGATAAATTCATAATTGTCTTTATAGATGATATTCTTATTTATTCTAAAAGCATGGAGGAACATGCAGCCCATCTGCACGCACTTCTAAGTTTATTGAGAAAAGAAAAGCTTTATGCTAAGTTTTCAAAGTGTGAGTTTTGGTTAGAACAAGTACAATTTCTTGGACATTTAGTCAATCATGAAGGAATTCATGTAGATCCCACCAAGATCGAAGCGATTACCAAGTGGAAAACCCCTGAGTCACCAACCGAGGTTAGAAGTTTCTTAGGATTAGCCGGTTATTATAGAAGATTTATTCGAGTTTTTTCTAGAATAGCCATTCCCTTAACTAAGTTAACCTGTAAATCCGTTAAGTTTGAATGGGGACTAAAACAAGAAGAAGCCTTTAGAATTCTTAAGCAAAAATTAACCCATGCACCCATACTAGCGTTACCAGAAGGAACTGAAGATTTTGTAATTTATTGTGACGCTTCTAAGTTAGGTTATGGATGTGTGTTAATGCAATGTCAAAAGGTTATAGTTTACGCTTCTAGACAACTTAAGAATCATGAAGAGAATTATTCAACCTATGATCTAGAGTTAGGAGCTATAATTTTTACCCTTAAAATTTGTAGACATTACCTTTACGGTAGTAAATTTACCATATTCACCGACCATAAGAGTTTAAGGTATGTTTTTGGGCAAAAGGAGTTGAATATGAGAGAAAGACGCTGGATGGAGATACTTAGTGATTTTGACTGTAGTATACAGTATCATGCAGGAAAGGAAAATGTAGTAGCCAATGCTTTAAACCTAAAGTATCATGAAAAGCCAAAAAGAGTACGTTCTCTTAAGTTAAATCTGCAAGTAGATTTAAATGATCAGATTAGAAAGGCATAAGAATCAGTAATCAAGGATGATACTGAGAAACTGAAAGGAATGATTAAGGAATTAGAACAAGGAACAGATGGAATTTGGAGATTCCATAAGAAAACAATGTGGAAACCTACTGTTGGACCGTTCTACGACCTTAAACCGTCAGTTAAGGCAGTTCATCTCTGCATACGAAGGCGGAATCAACGTAAACAAAGTCATAACAGCTCTAATCCTTTTAATCTTTCTTTTCTGATTGATTTGAGTGCTTGTACAACGTTTTCTGATACAAATCCGGCAGCACTTCGTGTTTCACACAATGACCTCTCTCTCTCAAATCTATCTATCAAATGAACACACAAGCCTATTTATAGGATGAAGATTTCGCTTGAGATTGCTTCAAGCGAAATCTCACATGTTGATTTCGCTTGAAGCTGTTTCAAGCGAAACCTTCAAGTTTAAACCATACAAACCCTAATTTAACTCTATTGTGTGATCTTTCAATCAATCTAGACACAAGACCTAATGCAGACGAAGTCAACAGACATTCCATGCACTAACAGACTCCCCCTTGGATGTTGACGAAGTCTTCAGCTCCTGAGTCTTCAGTATTGGTCTTTTCTTCAACATTGTCTTTTCCACAAAAACACTCTATCTTCACAGTTTTAGGATCACAACTTGACTCTATTCTTCAAACTCCCCTTTGACTGTTGATCCAGACTCCCCCTTTCATTGACTCCCCCTCTCGATATGCTAGAATCTGAGATGTCTGGTTCAAGCTTTGTCATTTAGCTTCCATGGGAATTCCTAAAACCTGCATATTCTCTACCACAACATAAGTTTCACAAATTTATTACATTTAGATTTAAAAACTTACTGGTAGACATCATTTAAACAACAAACATACTAGTTACATCAAGTTCAAACAAATGACCTTGATTAACTAACCCCACAATCTTTCAAAACATTTGTATATGTCATTCAAAGTTTTCAACAAATTCTCCCAATCCAATTCATCATGTTTAGCACTTGGAATTTTGAATATCAGCTCTTCAACATCAGTTGTCGAAAATCTTTTTGGCTTTTTCAAAAGATTTATGCTAAAACACACTAAAATCTTTTTGAATTTTTGAATAAAGGAATGCAGTAAAGAAATATGTACAAATAATATTTTTGTGAGTTTGTGTATGTCACGACCCACGACCCGGTTTGACCCGTTTCAGGAGCCGCGGCAGAAAATACTGCGGTATTGATTTAATTGAGTTTAACAGCGGAAACAGGATCGCTTAAAGCTAAAATTTTTCCCCGATTATTTATTTCACAATTCGGGATAAACCCCCGATAATTTACAATATTATATTTTTACTATAAAAGTGTGATATTACAAAATCATTTATTTATTTATTTTATATTGAGCCACTATCTTAAGCTTGAAATGCTCCCCAGCACTTTTCCTGAATTACAACAGATCACCTGAAACATGTTTGAAAAAGGTTTTGTCAGCGGGAAATACTGAGTGAATCATTCTATTTTGCATAATGATGCATAGTTATCAATTACAGCATAAGAGCGATTACAATGGCTTCTATCTTATTTTTATCTGGCATTCTGTCACAATGGTGACATGTCACAATGGTGACGATGGTCATACCACTATTTAGATCAATGAACCTAAATAGTGACGATTATCGCTGTAGGTCAATGAACCCAACAGTGATTATCCCGAGTAGGTCAATGAACCTAACTGGGAGAAATTAGTAATGTGCACAATACCCCACTAACCAGTAATTCAAGATATCCACGACTTAGTCCCTGTAATTATAATCTTGAAATAATTTGGAGTATTGTAAAATATTTAATAAAAATAACTCACAAACGGTGAGAATAGTTGTATAAAGCAATTTGATAAAAAGAGAGAATAACTCACAAACTGTGAGAAAAGAAGAATGACTCACTTTGCAGATTTATACGGGCAGAGCCTAGCCTACTGATTAGCCTTTTATCCTAATTTCAATAACAAGCACACAATTTTGGAATTAGTAATCAATCCAGCATTTACGATAACTCACGAGATCAAATTATCACAATGAATGTCAAAATGCAATACTTTGTCCATCGAGTTAACGATGATCCATTGAATTAACAATGAACGACAAGGTATAATACTTTACCCATCGAATTAACGAGGATCCGTTGAATTAACAACGAACGATAAAGTATAATACTTTACCTATCGAATTAACGACAATCCGTCAAATTAATGACGAACGATAAAGTATAACCCTAATGTGGGCGGCACTTAAACATTCATTGGATATTTGAATCAATCGGACAATGAATCGTAGCAGCGATTGTGCTAATACCCTGATTGCAGCTTCAATTAAAGACCTGTGTGTGTTAATTGAAGTGTACAGCAGAAAACTCGGTGTATAATTGAGAATTCTTTCGTCGTAAATTGTCCAGATTTCGAATGCCAATGTTCTGAATTTATACACGATTTTTGTCAAGCTTACGGACCGTAAGCTTGATGACCTTACGGTCCGTAAGGTACTCAAAATGCTTGTTTTGTTGCCACGTGTGGGACTAGCTCAGATGAGTCGACACATTCTAAAAATTCAACTTGGAGAGCACGTAATTCGGATAATCGTCAAGTAGGGAATGCCCCCCCTGAGTTTTAGGGGCCCTAATCCTGATTCTGAAAATTATGAAAATTTTAGGGTTTGCACAGAATCACTTGGGTGTCTCAATTAGGTTTTCCTATTAGTCAAATTAATTTAATAATTATGACTTTTGATGAGAGTCGTTACATTCTCCCCAACTTAATAAAAATCTCGTCCTCGAGATTTACTGGAATAATTGAGAATACTTTCTCTTTATTTCGATTTCCAGTTCCCAAGTATATTAGGATCCTGTCTTTGAATCCTACTTTACTTAACATTATTTGTTACTTTATATCTTAGAAATGTACTATCAAAGATTCATCTTATAGACATTTCTTAAGATTGGATATATAAAATATATCATGTATTCCAACTAACCTTCCTGGTAGTTGTAAACTATAAGTAACTGATCCAATACGTTGAATTTACTGGAAATGATCCTACCTACTTTTGGACTTAGTTTTCCTTTCTTACTCCTTTCCAAGGAGATACTTCCAATTTGGTAATTGCTGCTATCTTAGCATAATTTATGTGAATACCTTCATGATTCACCATATGACCTAGAATTGTACTTCTATCAGCCAAAATTCATTTTTCAAAAATTTGGCGTAAAGCTTTTCTTTTCTTAACAACCAATATTGTGCTAACCGATAAGGTTCCCTAGCTTACCGGTAAAATTCCTGGAATTGATAAATCCTAAATTCTATCTTCATATCTGATGATAATCCAGGTAAATCTTCTGGAATTACATCTGGTTATTCTGAAACTACAAGAATTTCCTTAAATTCTGTATCTTTAGTATTTAATGATTACTGAAATCATATATACTATTCCTTGCTTTCGTTCATAATTAGCAATTTCCATTACTGATATGAACTTCATAGGTTTACATGGTTTATCTCCTGTAATCATAATTACTTCTCCGATGGTTGATTGAATTTCTAAGAAATTCTGATCACAGATAATGATCACAACATTGAATTCAACTAATTTCATAGGTAATAGGGTTGCAGAAAACTTATAACTTATTTCTATGTTCTGCATAACCTTATTAATTTTAACTAATTTCACATCTGCCGTTTCTATGTAGAAACTTATCTAATGCTGGTTAACGGTAAGTTAAGAGTTTGGCAGAGTAAAGTATTTATAAAACTTTGGTTTGCACCAGAGTCAAATAATACTTTTATGTAAACGTTGTAAGCTAAGAACATACCGGCTATCACATCTGGAATCATCTCGGCTTCATGAGTAGTCAGCTGAAAGGCTCTCGCATTCCTTTTTGCTCCTTCTGCTGGTTTGACTTGATTGTCAAATGGTTTATTCAGTTTTGGACAATCTGGCCTAAGATGTCCAGTTTCTCTACAGTTGTAACAAACTGAAAATTTCTTCCTCCTACAATCTTCTTCTTGATGCCCTGGAATCTTGCAAAAATTGCAATATCCTTTGCATCTTCCAAAATGCTTCCTTTTGCAAAAATTGCAAAATGGACTAGTAGAAGATTGCCCATTCCCTCCTTTCTTGAAATGGTTATGGTTACCCGAACTGAATTCTTGGGTAATCTTTTGGGCTACTTCCTTCCTTTTATTTTCTTCTCTTGTTCGTACTAGCTCGTCAGTCATAGTATTGGCTAATTCTACTGCATCATCAATCGTACGAGGTTTCGCAGCTTTGACAATATTACGAATTTCGGAAATCAATCCCCAAATATAACGAGAAATAAGTACCGGCTCTGGCGAAGCCAGGGTTGGTACCACTCTAGCATATTCAAAGAATGTCGTAGTATACCTTCGACAATTTACATCTACCATCCTATGGGTTAGAAACTTATTTGCCATTTGATCTTTTTCATACTCAGGACAGAATTTTCTTTCTACAAGACTCTTAAATTCTTCCCAATTCATAGCATACGCCATCTTTCTTCCTTTTGCTTGCAACATCGTATTCCACCACTCTAGCGCTACTTCTTTGAAAAGGTTTGAAGCGTACATAATCTGATCATCCTGAGCACATTTACTTATGGCAATTACTGCATCAGTTTTCTCTAACCAACGCAGTGCTGCAGTCGCTCCTTCATTGCCTGCAAACTCAGTGGGTTTACAAGCAAGAACTTCTTTGTAAGTGCAACCAGGCGTTGCAACTTTCCTTTTCTTAGGGAGCGGAGCTTGCCGTGGTTCATTATCATGATTAACATGATTATTACCTCCATTTACGCTATTACTGAAATTATCTTCAGAAATGCGTTTACTAGGAACAACTTGTTGCGGTTCGATTGGATTTTTAACAGCAGCAATGATTGCTGGTATAGCATTGGCTATCCCTTGAGCAACTATTCCTGGAATAGTGTTGGCTATCTCTTGAGCAATGATATTTTCTATATCTTGCCTAGTCACATATTGATTCCCCGATTGTTGCTCAGATTGATTACCCTCATTAACTGGTTCATTATTAGCGTTTTCCATCTGATATCTATTTTATAGATACATAATTAGTATAAAGGAAATAATCCAATGTCACAATTTAGTTGCACATAATCACATAAACGAATATACAAACAAAATTGTAACTTTTCTAATATTTCCTTATATCATGTTTCTATATACACCCGTTTTATTATTTTACACATACTGATTTTACTATTACTATTACACAAACACAGTTTCATAATCCCCTATCCTTTGTCAGATGATGTTCTAGTAGCGGCGTTTCTTCTCATCGTATTTCCAGGAGATTTGTCCCAAAGTCTCTTGGATCCTATTCCCAGCATCCATGTTGTCAAAATGATGGAGTTTAGTCCTATTCTCATTACTTATTGGTAAATTTGATAAAGGTTCTGGATTGTACTTAGGAAAAAGCCTATAGGGATGGTTTTGTAACAGTATTTCATTATCCAACCATTCTTCTATATTCCAATGATTCGAAGAGTTTGGAATAGATGGTTCTAAGTTCATAAAATTATTTTCATTAACAGGCTCAATAGTATCATCTGTTGCCATTATAAAATCTAGTTCTTCTTGAGATGGTAATTCCTCCATTTGCCTAGAACTTTCCCCAATTTCCATTTTCTTAGGCTTAGGTTTCTCGAGAGGTAAAGCATTGAATTCTATAGGTTCTTCTATATCTGGTATATACCTATTGAAATCTCTGGAAACTTCTATTCTTACTGGATAGAGATTTAAATTCTGAAGGGCTTCCGACAGATCACTCATGCTGTTTAGTAACATACATACAATTACTAAGTCATAACAAAATTTTATAGAACAAAAATAGTATTTCATACTACCAAAACAAATACAAATTAAAACATACTAGGTTTTATTTGTAATTTATTTATAAATTTTCTTGACTGTAGATAATAAAAATACTAAACTTTAAATCAGAATATTTAAAGATTTATATTTACTATTACAGTAGTTAATATATAAAAATCTATATACTAAGTAAGTATGATGACTTAATTTACATATATTAACTAATCATTATCCTTGTGGATATTGGTTAATGCTGCCTTGTTTAAGCATAGGTGATCAGTCCATGCATAACTAAGGCTAGGTTATCCAATATCTGCCTTTGATAATAATCATAGTATTTAAAAATAATCTTAATACCACTATTATTAATATATTATTATTAATAATAAAATTATTAATAATAATTAACTAAACAATAATTTTAAATAAAAATATACTTTATATATAAAAATATAATTTCTTTACCACAATATAGTAATACTATATTAGGTAATTCCATATATTAATCAAATATATAATGTTTTTCAATTAACAATAATAGAGCAACAAATATTACAATATATATAAAAATATGCCCATATTAAAATTAACAAATAGCCAGTTAAAACACATAATCATATAATAGTAATCAGGAAAAATTTAAGTATTTCTAAATACTTAATTAGCTTAACCCAGTGGCTCTGATACCACCTTTTTCTGTCACGACCCACGACCCGGTTTGACCCGTTTCAGGAGCCGCGGCAGAAAATACTGCGGTATTGATTTAATTGAGTTTAACAGCGGAAACAGGATCGCTTAAAGCTAAAATTTTTCCCCGATTATTTATTTCACAATTCGGGATAAACCCCCGATAATTTACAATATTATATTTTTACTATAAAAGTGTGATATTACAAAATCATTTATTTATTTATTTTATATTGAGCCACTATCTTAAGCTTGAAATGCTCCCCAGCACTTTTCCTGAATTACAACAGATCACCTGAAACATGTTTGAAAAAGGTTTTGTCAGCGGGAAATACTGAGTGAATCATTCTATTTTGCATAATGATGCATAGTTATCAATTACAGCATAAGAGCGATTACAATGGCTTCTATCTTATTTTTATCTGGCATTCTGTCACAATGGTGACATGTCACAATGGTGACGATGGTCATACCACTATTTAGATCAATGAACCTAAATAGTGACGATTATCGCTGTAGGTCAATGAACCCAACAGTGATTATCCCGAGTAGGTCAATGAACCTAACTGGGAGAAATTAGTAATGTGCACAATACCCCACTAACCAGTAATTCAAGATATCCACGACTTAGTCCCTGTAATTATAATCTTGAAATAATTTGGAGTATTGTAAAATATTTAATAAAAATAACTCACAAACGGTGAGAATAGTTGTATAAAGCAATTTGATAAAAAGAGAGAATAACTCACAAACTGTGAGAAAAGAAGAATGACTCACTTTGCAGATTTATACGGGCAGAGCCTAGCCTACTGATTAGCCTTTTATCCTAATTTCAATAACAAGCACACAATTTTGGAATTAGTAATCAATCCAGCATTTACGATAACTCACGAGATCAAATTATCACAATGAATGTCAAAATGCAATACTTTGTCCATCGAGTTAACGATGATCCATTGAATTAACAATGAACGACAAGGTATAATACTTTACCCATCGAATTAACGAGGATCCGTTGAATTAACAACGAACGATAAAGTATAATACTTTACCTATCGAATTAACGACAATCCGTCAAATTAATGACGAACGATAAAGTATAACCCTAATGTGGGCGGCACTTAAACATTCATTGGATATTTGAATCAATCGGACAATGAATCGTAGCAGCGATTGTGCTAATACCCTGATTGCAGCTTCAATTAAAGACCTGTGCGTGTTAATTGAAGTGTACAGCAGAAAACTCGGTGTATAATTGAGAATTCTTTCGTCGTAAATTGTCCAGATTTCGAATGCCAATGTTCTGAATTTATACACGATTTTTGTCAAGCTTACGGACCGTAAGCTTGATGACCTTACGGTCCGTAAGGTACTCAAAATGCTTGTTTTGTTGCCACGTGTGGGACTAGCTCAGATGAGTCGACACATTCTAAAAATTCAACTTGGAGAGCACGTAATTCGGATAATCGTCAAGTAGGGAATGCCCCCCCTGAGTTTTAGGGGCCCTAATCCTGATTCTGAAAATTATGAAAATTTTAGGGTTTGCACAGAATCACTTGGGTGTCTCAATTAGGTTTTCCTATTAGTCAAATTAATTTAATAATTATGACTTTTGATGAGAGTCGTTACAGTGTAAGAGGATCATATTAGTTTATGAGACAAATCACAAGCACCGTTAAGCTTTTGACATTTTAAGCTCTAAACGATTCACCTTGATTGTCAGTATACTGGTCCACTTAAATTTTCATACAAAGTTCAACTGCTTCGAGATACGAGTTTAATGTCTTAGATACTTAAACTTATTCGCGTATCCCACCTCAGAATATACTCCCGTATCCAGATCCCAATATTCAGTCTTACAGGTAAGTATAACATCAATGATATCTGTAAGGGGTTAATAATTTATGAAGAATCATGAGAGCTCAGGTCAGAACTACCGTTCAGCAGAGAGATCATGACTCAACTTGGGTGTGTCCCCTTTAGAGGATCTTTTTTACAACAGCATTGCGAAGCAATTTTATTGTCTTATCATTGATGCTGAGGGTGATGCTATGTTTCAAGCATTTGCAGAAAGTATTATTCGAGGACTAGGTCAGAACTACCGTTCAGCAGAAGTCCCAGAATAATACCCCAGATATCAACTGAGTATAAAAACCTAGTATATCAGAATACGAGACCTTTCAAACAAGATTTCGGGGGTTACCCATATATCCGAGAGATGTTACCCACGATATAAGCAAGTTTGAAATTTAGGTTTATATCTCGTCACAATTTACTAAATGTGCAAAAACCTACTGACACATCATCAGTGAGACCGTTTATCACATTTGACATTTCATATCTTTAGCATGCTGTGATAGTTCACTGATTTTCTATCATTTCCTCTTTTTCACAACAAAACTCATTTTGCTTTTTCAATGTTTTTGTCATTTTCAAATTTTCTAATTTTTTTAAAAAATATTTCTCCCCCTAAAATCAAAATATGTTTCAATTTTGATTTTCTGGGAAAATTTGAAAACAAACTATACAAGAAACGTGACAAACTGATATCAAATCGCTTCAATTCGCCATTCACTCGGCTTAACAATCAGAACTCCCCCTGACAACAAACTATTTTCCCATTTAGATTTCAAAACACTTAAGTTTGTTTTAATCAAATGGTTTTTCCGGAAAATTAGTTTTGTTTGTCTTTTTACAAACTTGGGGTTTCATCACCTTGTTCTTCTTTAACCATTTTGAAAGATTTAACAATTAAGACCCTTGTCAACAACAAACACTAGTAGAAAATCAAGTACAACTTAATGTCCGTGATTTACCACTTGTAAATCGAAATATCACAGTTACCATCCTGTGAATTTCTCAAGAATGATGCCGATACCTGCTTCACGCTTACCAATCCTGGAAGCTCCGGCAAGTCAGGTTTTTCTAATTGAAAAGATTCACCCAAGCCTGACCAGCCTTGGGTTTGATAGTTTTTACCTCAACAGATGGCTCTTCTGGTTTTGACGAACCAGAATCATTGCCTGCACATAGCTTGTCTGACTTTGACCTGTCAGATTCATTGCCAGAATGTGACTCTTTTGACTTTGACAAGTCAAATTCATCGCCAACCTTCATTTGTATCCAATCCTTATCAGATCTAGGTTTTCCATATTCATTAGCCTGTGAAATGAATAAACTTTCACGGTCTCTTTTATATTCGAAAACCGTGATCAAGATATTATCAGAAAAATTAACTTTCTTTGATTGGTTATCATTTTGCTCAATTAATTTTTCTTTATTTAACTTCCCATTTTCTTTCCCGTTTGTCCTCAGATTTGTATCTGATGAATTCGTTTTGCTTGCCTCTGCAGTTGAGGAAAATAATTCATCAGAACTTTTTCTCGGATTGCCAGTTTTATCCGAGGACAAAATTTTCTCGAGATACTCTCTCGCCTTCTTCCTTTTCTTCCTCAGGCTGTCTTTCTGCCCCTGTGAAAGTTTAACTTTCTTTTCTTGAATTGTCTGATCCTGAACTGTAGGTTTTAGAACCTTCTGTTCATGGGGCTTGACGTTGACTGTCTTCTTTATCATTCTTTGAGATTCAGCCCTCGATCTTCCTTTTGATCTCATTGGGCAATCTCTGGCAATGTGTCCTCTAATATAGCATTCATAGCACCTTCTCGTTTCGAATCTCTGACTTTGGCAGTTAACAGCAATGTGTCCTTGATAGCCACAAGTGTAACACACTCTGTTATCATACCTCTCGCTACTTTCATACCAAACACCGTCTTCATACCACACACTTAGATCAAAACATTGATTTGCCTTGTGGTAATCATTTCTCCTCTTGTATCCTTGATTTGGCATTTGAGCACTGTGGTCAAACCTGCACCACTTATTACCAACATTTTGTGAGTTTTCATTTTTAGATTTTTGTGATTTTTCAAAATGATTGGATGACTTATCTGATGAGCTTTTATTTTCATTTTTAGGATTTTTCAAATTTTTATCTTTTTGTTTCTGTTCTACACTCTTCTTAACAGGTTTTTGTTTAGAACATTCACCTGTTTCAGTAGATTGCAAAACAGTATTTTTAAATTTTTCTTGTAAATCTAAAAATATTTTTCTTTTCTTTTCTTTTTCATCATCAGATATTTCTTCACAATCTTCAATTTTGACTTTGACTTTGTCAAAATTTGTGACATTGTCACTTATTTGAACAAAATTGATCGGTTTTGGACACTCATATGGTACAGAAGTCACAAAACTTTTCAATTTATTCTCAAGCTCGTTAATTTTATTTCGAGCAATTTCAGCTTCTTTTTCAAGCCGAATGATTTTTTGAAGATGAGAATTTATTTCAATCTGTTTTTCAAGATTATTGTTAAAAATGGCAGATTTTTCATCTTCTAAAATCTTCATTTGACTTTGAAAATCTTTTTCTTTTTCTTTAAAATTTTTGTTTTCTAATGTCAAACTCTCAACATTCTCCAAAAGTTTGTCATTTTCAGATTTTAGTTTTTCGCAATTCAAGCGCACATCCAAAATCTGTTCATCATTAGCTTTCTTCTCTTCTTTCAAAGCTTTGTTTTCCAACGTCAAATTCTCCATATCTTTCAAGAATTTCACACTGTCTGTTTCTGATTTTTCACAATTCGAACATTTTCCATTCATCTCTCCATTATCAGCTTCCTTCTTTGACATTACTTCTTCAAAAACCTGTTGTTTTTCCGTAACAGCTTCTTTCTTAATTTCTTCAATTTCTTCAACATCTGCTGCCTTTTGATTTATCTTTTTCGCAGCAAGTTTATTCTTGAGCTCATCAATTTGTTCTGCAAAAGAATCATTAACCGTTTCAGATGAAAATAACTGTTTATAAAACTCAAGTTTCTCAAGTTCTTTGCTATCATCATCACACTCTTCATCAGATGAGTATGAATGATAAAAAACTGGAACTTTTTCTGAAATAACTTCTGAAACTTTTTCATCTTTTTCAGAACTAACTTCAAAACTCTTTTCTATTTTATCCACAACAATTTTTGAATCAACAATTTTTGAATCATTGTTTATTGAAAATGATCTTCTAGGTTTTTGTTTTTCGGCAAGAATATCAATAATATCCATTGAATTATTGTTAAAAATATCATCTGCAAATGAACAACCATATTCATCATCACTATTCATATTTTGATAACAATTTTCACAATGTCAATCACTTTCAAATGAAATTATCCTGCTCAAACAAAATCGCCTTGAATCACCTGCAAACAAACAAACAAGCAAACACTTAGTAAAATTTTCAATTTTTTAAAAATTCAGCAACTTCAAGCGAAATACTTGAAATATAATCAGCTTCAAGCGAAATTAGATTAATAAAACTGTTCAAGCGAAATCTGATATGAACTATTTCGCTTCAACTTCAAGCGAAACCTGATATGAACTATTTCGCTTCAACTTCAAGCGAAATCCAAGAACCAATCTGATTCAAGCAAAATCCACTATTTCGCTTCAACTTTCAAGCGAAAACCAGGAACCAATCTGATTCAAGAGAAATCCACTATTTCGCTTCAACTTTCAAGCGAAAACCAGCAAAGTCAATTTCGCTTCAGAAGTTTCAAGCGAAATCTAGCCTAAAAATCTGATTTTGAAGCGAAATCAACTACTATTTTCGAACACTTTCAAGCGAAACCCTGTTTTAGGTCATTTTTATCAAGTTTTAATCTGAATTTTAGTCCGAATCTTTGTAGGCTTTGTTAAAACTCAGTTTTACACAAGATACTCGAAAATCAGACCATTTCGACCGTTGGAACTAGTTCAAATCTGAAAAATAAGAAAATAAGTGAGTAGAAAGAAGATAATCCGGTAGAATTAAGCTGCTATGGTATGAACTCCTCGTCCTGAGCTCTGATACCACTTGTTGGACCGTTCTACGACCTTAAACCGTCAGTTAAGGCAGTTCATCTTTGCATACGAAGGCGGAATCAACGTATACAAAGTCATAACAGCTCTAATCCTTTTAATCTTTCTTTTCTGATTGATTTGAGTGCTTGTACAACGTTTTCTGATACAAATCCGGCAGCACTTCGTGTTTCACACAATGACCTCTCTCTCTCAAATCTATCTATCAAATGAACACATAAGCCTATTTATAGGATGAAGATTTCGCTTGAGATTGCTTCAAGCGAAATCTCACATGTTGATTTCGCTTGAAGCTGTTTCAAGCGAAACCTTCAAGTTTAAACCATACAAACCCTAATTTAACTCTATTGTGTGATCTTTCAATCAATCTAGACACAAGACCTAATGCAGACGAAGTCAACAGACATTCCATGCACTAACACCTACGTTACCGTATATTAGAAGAAGCCCATAAGTCTAAGTATACGATGCATCCTGAAAATGTTAAGATGTATCAGGACTTAAGAAAGAATTTTTGGTGGATAGGAATGAAAAAGGATATAGCAGCATATGTTGCAAAGTGTTTAACTTGTTCACAAGTTAAAGCTGAACATCAGAAACCCTCAGGTTTATTGCAACAGTTAGAAATGCCTGTATGGAAATGGGAATTAATAACAATGGATTTTGTTACCAAATTACCCAAAACAAGAAAAGGTAATGATACAATCTGGGTGATTGTAGACAGGCTAACTAAATCAACCCATTTCCTACCAATGAAAGAAACTTTCAGTATGGAACAGTTAGCTAAATTATATGTAAATGAAATAGTTTCATTACATGTAATTCCTCTATCAATTGTTTCTGATAGGGATAGCCGTTTTACCTCTCATTTTTGGACAAGTTTCCAAAAAGCAATGGGAACCAAGTTGAATCTAAGCACAACTTATCATCCTCAAACGGACGGACAAAGCGAAAGGACAATTTAGCCAATGGAAGACATGCTTAGAGCTTGTGTAATTGATTTCGGAGGTAATTGGGATGATCATTTACATAGAATTTTCTTATAATAACAGTTATCGTACAAGTATCAATGATGCACCATTCGAAGCACTTTATGGACGAAAGTGCCGAACACCAGTCTGTTGGTCAGAAATTGGAGAAAAGAAACTATCTGGACCTGAGATAGTACAAGAAACAACAGACAAAATCATTCAAGTCAAGGAACGACTGAAAGCAGCACGTGATCGACAAAAAAGTTATGCTGATAACAGACGAAAGCCATTGGAATTTCAAGTAGGAGATAAAGTGTTATTGAAAGTCTCTCCTTGGAAAGGAGTGGTAAGATTCATCAAAAGGGGAAAGCTAAGCCCCAGGTATGTTGGACCTTTTGAGATTATTAGAAGAATAGGACTTGTAGCCTATCAGCTACAACTGCCAGAGGAAATGGCAGGAATACATGATGTATTTCATGTATCTAATCTCAAGAAGTGTTTAGCTGATGAATCACTGGTAGTACCTCTTCAAGATATAGAGGTAAATGAACAACTTAAATTTATAGAGAGGCCTCTACAGATTGAAGACAGGAAAGTTAAGAACCTCAAGCACAATAGATCTTAAAATATTCCAATATGTCCTAAAATACACCCTCCTGAATTTTAAAACAAGGTGGGGAGGATATAACAACCCTCCTGAATTTTTATGAGACCCTAAAATATATTAAAATATTCCAATATGTCCTAAAATATACCCCGTATGTGAAAACCGAGCCCAAAATATGATATAACATTAAAAATTAATCAAAAACAAAGTTTATAGGTCGCTCACGGGCCGCGTAGATCCCTTAAAGATCTTACGCGGGGCGCGACAGCTCCAAACTCAGGCGATACCCGGTGCTGGCACGTGTCAACATCATGGCGGATCTAGTGGTGATGACCAATCAGGGCTAAGCCCTATACCCCTACTACGCGGGCCGTGTAGCCCGAGGTCTCATCTTACGCGGGCCGCGACAAAACTCAAATTCAGCCCTATAAATTGAGGGCATCGGCTTCAGTCTCCGATCGCTCACACACTTTTCTTTCTCTCAATTTCTGAATAGTAGGCATAATTTTCGGGTATAATGCCCCCCCTAATTAATGAAGTTCTACCCCGATGTAAGTATCATAACCCCGGTTACGTATTAGATACGCTGCCCGATTGATCCAGGGTTTCGTAACGGCTGTCGTGGTTCTGCCCGACGTAGTCGTTGGAATGCCGTCTCGGGGAGGGTATAACTAATGTAAATATAAAGGGTTATTATACTAACGCGTGTGCATTGTGTAAATTATAGATAATCATCAGGAAACCTTAGAAGAAACCTAAGACAACAATGTGAGTAATCTCATTTTTGTAAATTGTTTTTATAAAACCTTAAATGTTTTACAATGTAATTAAGCAGTGATTGAGTCTTTGTAGTTCTTCAATTACTACCGGTATGTTGGGGTTTTGTATACAAAATGTGGAACACGTTACCATTGGACAACGAGTTAGCCAATGTGTAATATGACCCACCAGTCATGATTGACAATACTGAATGAGTAATTGTGTAGAAATAAACAATGTGATTGCTCTCAATACTGTTAATGGATAAAACTCTTCTTGATTAAATTGGGATTCACTCACCAGTATTTCCCACTGACAAATGTTTTCAAAACGCGTTTCAGGTAACAAAATGTAAAAGCCAAATTAGAAGAAAGCCGGTTGGAGAGCACTGACGGCTTGGAAAAATGTGGCTATAAAAGTTACCTAAAAGACGATGTTTTAAATTCAATAAAATAGGGTTTATCCCTATAAATATGTTGTAATAAGAACTTGGGTTTTACCCATATGATTATTAATATAAAATATGGTGGTTTTACTCTGATAAAAATTTCCTAACTACGGTCCTGATGAAATTTCCGCTGCCAAATTGATAAACAAAATGATACCACCAAAATTGGTCTCGCGGCCGCCCGTTCCTGGAACAGATAGGGGGCGGGGGGTTGCGACAGTTTTACTTTGATCCATGAAGTGAATATATAATGATCATTGTGATCATGGACAATCATTAAGAAATTGTAATGATGGTCATATTAATAATGAGATCGACCATCTAAAATGCAACGATGATCATGTCAATAACGAGGTAGACCACTAAAAGTGTCATGACATTATTGTTGATCTTTGAAGTTATAATACATTTATTGTATCTTATATTTTGTATTACATACATGCAAGTATACATATACGATCATAAACCAGAAGTTTATGGATCATGATTATTTACTTTCTGGCATGACCGGTTAGACCACACCAAGTCAATGATGATGAGAAACATAATGAAGAACTTGAAGATTCTTCTAGCTGATAGCATGTATTGTTTGCTCTTAAGGGAAATTATGTATTTGTCAATTAAGGGTATGTAACCCTAAATATTCTGGAAGTGATTAAGGGATATGCATATCCCAACATGATATAATTTAGTGTTTTAAATCGATGCATTGACTAAATGGTTATCAAATTCACAACTTGTTTTTTGTGTAATTTATGGCTTAGCTAATAAGATAGCAAGCACAATATTCTAGATTGCATGTATTTATTAGTAGTGACGATAAGTTTATTTCCCTATCTATTAATGATCGGCAGAATAAGTGTTGAACTTCCTGTAGATTATGTTCATACACAAATTGCTTTTGTTAAAACGATCATTGAACGTCTACGATTGATAGCAAAGCCACTAATCTTGTGAGCAAGTTCATGTTTATATATGCGTACATCTAATTTTACATGCAATAACATTAATACACATCAAGCCAACATGTTGTAATAGTTTCTCCCCATTATAGTTGGTTTTTGGTCAGAAACCAAAAATATCCCTTCTAAGATTTTGGTTGTGCGGTATATATTGAAATTGATCCACCACTACGCACAAAGATGAGACCTTAAAAGGTGGTTGGGAATATATGATAAATTAATTGATATCCATCTCAATGGATTAACATTCCCAACATCAGGGGGGGATAAAAAGCAGTTAGAAAATAATGAGTTGGTATGAATTATCATTGATCCTCGAAACGAAAAGTGTGAACCAGAAGTTCAAAGAATAACTCATATACAAAGATTAGTGAATCTATTACCAGACGCATTCACTGACCTTAAAAAGGTGACTATGTCACATATACCGACTGCTAATGCTCCAATTAAGATGAGTGTCCTAGAAGGACAAACACATGTTTTTAATGAGTCTATTGCACGTCTGAAGCGTGGTAAACTAGTCGATTCCAATAATAAAATTACTCGAAAATTGGAGCAACTAATTAAGATGGTCAAGTCGGGGTTATATTAAAAAGGTCTCCTGAAGAGACGGTAGACATGATGGTTCAAGAAGAACCTCAGGTATCTGAAACTAAAGAGATCTCGATAAGTTGTATCATGTCTAAGATATGTATGGAATCGAAATAAAATCGACGTCGTTATACTTTTATATATAATATAGCGCTTGTAATGATGAAATGATGAGGATCAAGATTCAAGATCTGCCTATGAACGAATACAAAGAAATAATTGGCCAAAACGAAAACACGCAAATGAGGCAGTGTTGAATTCTCTATTGAAATTGAAAGTTTTCGGACCAGTAGTCCATACAATGAATGTTGTAAAACAAATTAGAAACAAACAGGTTTTTTCTGCGAATCAATAAATGAAGAGAAAATTGTATAAGACAAAATTGGTGGCATGTGTATTTCGCAAAGACCTAATATTAATTATGAGGAATCGTATTCTCCAGTGGTGGATACAATAGCTTTCCAATATTTAATTAGTCTGGTAATAATATTAAAGAGAGAATTGACATGTGTCTTATGAATAATATTTATCACTTGATACTGAAAGTTTACATGAAAGTCTCTGGAGGATTTAAATTATCAAAATCATGTAAATAAAGTTCTCGAGAACAATATGATCGTTGTATACATATTCATATTTGAATACCATTTACCTAAAGGTGAATTGAAACATCTTAACGATGTAATTCTTGTGCACCAATAATGATACTTAGAAAACTTGTACATGATGATTATGATATCTCAATAAGCATAGTACAATATGGATTTTGGAAATAAAAACAAGTATTCATGATATCTTTGCATATAATGTAGAAATCTATGTGTTAAATTAAATGAGCTAGTTTGTAGCAGAACTCCTAAAGAGTTAATGCATATGCATATTTGGATAAGATGGAAAGAATTCCCTCATGGATTAATAATGAAAGAAGCTTTGGTATCAAAACCTCAAGAACGTACTATATCATGTTCATAAAAAGGTATAGACTAAAATAGTCGAGTCGAGTGTTGTACAACTTGAGATATTCAGATAAAGAGCAATATAAGTTTGATAATATTATCCATCTTTATCGAAAGTCCTCTCCAAAAGTTCACTATAAACGCAGTTTTGATGATGATGTCTAGGCATCATTGAGAGAAATTGTCGAGCTTTCGGATGGGGAATTTTTAATGACCCTGACACAATCTACTTATTACTCAACCTACGGTTCGAGTATATTTGTGATCATATTTTTATCCATTGATCAACTACATCCAGAAGTTGTTGGGACATTTTTTAGTATGGACAAAGTTAAATCTTAAAGTATGTTGAAGTTTGTTCAGACAATTTTATAAGAAATGCCTATCATGATTGAACCAAAGTAAGGATTCTCGTTCTAAAAGTACCATGGCTAAAGTGCAATTGTGCATTGGTATTTCTTTCTAGCTATGCATGATTATATATATTTGAATTCATCAACATGATATAGCACATGTCCAATGAGGAGACATTCGAATGGTAAAGTAGATATGTCGATACCCTAAAGGTAAGAATGATATGTGTCTATATTTTACTAACCCATGAAAACTAGTTTCGTTAGTCTTGTAGATGTAAAGAATATAACACAACATAGTCGTGGATCTTATGATATTTGTTCGCAAGAGGAAGCACTAGAAGTCTCGTAAGAAGATTTTATAACAATACTCAACATAAAGGATTGCACTTCAAGGCATCAAGCGACAAGTTATTTCTACAAAAGTTTTGAGCAACTTTCAAGGAAGATGAACACAGGTCACTTAAAGGATACATATTATAATGTGGGGGAGATTTATTCAAGTTGCACTTTTTTCCCTTAACTAAGTTTTGTCCCATTGGGTTTTCTTAGTAAGGTTTTTAATGAGACAACATACCAGATCTAGAAGTAATAAGAGAAGATAATATGCGCTGCACTCTTTTTCACTTAGCTGTGGTTTTGTCCCACAGGGTTTTCCATGGAAAGGTTTTTAATGAGGCAGCATCTCAAAGCGTACAAAGTCGATAACCAAGGGGGTGTTATAAATATATTATATTATGTGGTTATCAACTCCTTAAATAGATTAGCTTGTTCTCCAAGACTTCATCTCCTATATAGGGTGAGGTTCGGCTAGAAAGTCCAAGTTTCCTAAAAAGTATAAAAAGTCATAAAACACAATAGTTTCAGGCATAAAACACACCTAAAACTCACAAATAATAGAATGAAGATTACTAAAACACCATATTCAAACTCTAATAGTCCATAAATACTTCAAACACACCATCGTAGAACTATGAATATAAAACACAAAATGCTAAACAACATAAAACACGATAATATTTGCCATTCCATAATCAGAGCCTTAACATCTAAAACACAACACAAAACCCACATACATGATGTTTTAGTAATCTTCATCATGTTATTTGTGGGTTTTTGGTGTGTTTTATGGTTGACATTTTGGTGTTTTATGACTTTTTACACTTTTTAGGAAATTTGGACTTTCTAGCCAACTCCTAGCCCTCCTATATATATTCGTTGTATTCCTTTATAAAAGACACACCTCAATTAATAATATCAATCTCTTTCTCTCTATTATTCTCTCTTATTCTTTTGCTAATAGGCTAGTTTCACAACATTATGCAATTATATTTGTACAGATTTAAATAATTCTTTTTTTAGAATAGGTGCTAAAATTTCATAGGATTAGTGTCAATGTTTTGGTTGTTGCTCGAGATTAAATTGCATATTTATTAAAAATAAAATCTTGGGTATGGCCACACCCCATCCTCCCAAATTTAGGTACACTGGTTTGGTTGATGGTGTGGATGCCACTTCACACGTATTATAATTATCATTATTGTTCATATGTATTATCATTATCATTATTCAACGTCTAAACAAATATAATAGAATGGGAGTAAACTGCAATCTCCATCCAACAGCAAGTTCCATCCAACTTTAACATTCTTCGTCCCTGGTGTTTCAATTTTTACACGTTTCATCCCTGGTCCTAACGCTGGTTAACTTCTCCAAAATCAAATTCTTTTAACCTTAGGTAACCTGTCATCTTCATCCCAACAAAATAGTTGGTTCACCACTGCTAAATCAGCCAACGCCAAAACCCTTCATTGCGGCTAAATCCAACAACGCCAAAACCCTTCACTATGGCTAAATCCACCACTAATATCACATATCAAAATGCAATTAATCCATTATCAAAACTTATCCCTCATTCAATCGCCATTATACGCACTAAGGTACGAATAAACCTTTAATCGATCTACAGATATTCATATATACATACATTCTCTCACCTAGGGTTTAAATTCCATTGAAATATAATTAAATCGCTTAAAACACCGCAATTTTGTGGGCATAATGATACGTGGTCGAAAACCGGTGTGCATATTTGTTTAAATTGATGTTTTTACATGGTTTTTAATTTGAATGGCCTACTTTTGATTAAAATTGTGTTTTGCAGGTTTAACAAAGTTTAAGGAGCTAATCGGGAGCTTTACGAACCACCAGAACGCGAAACGGGTCAACCGGGAGAAAGATACGCGAAAAACAGAGAAGTGGAGTTGTAGGCACCGTCGCCGACGCCCAAAGGGGCCGTCGGCGAAGCCCCGCAGTTAGTTCCATTGTCTGAAAAGTCCGCATACAATGATTTAGAGCGTCGCCGGAATTTGGAACAACTGAGCACCGTCGCTGACGCCCCATGCTTTTCTCCCTCGCGAATTTTTAAGTTTGTTGGGTTTTGGACGACATGTTTTTGACCCATATTTCGGGGGTTACACTATATTCTTGAGTTTTTGAATTATTCTTGAGCCGTTTATGAGGTTTTAACCTCTGATTTTACATGTCTCAATGTAACATCCCGAAAATATAAAACCTTATATTGGAATTAGAAGGTATTAAATAAACGAGAACGAACTAACGGGGACTAGATAACTCCGTTAATTAGTAGTCTTGTATTAACTCGTAAGCAAGTTAAAACACTCAAATGTGAACTAAAGAGAATTGAGGGACCAAAAGTGTTTAAACTGAAACTAATGTTTAATAAAAACATTTTTATTAAAACACAAACCCAAAATTTGTGTACTGGGGATCGACCAGAAGCAAGGGGGCGACCAAGCTTTTCAAAACCCTAAATTCCACAAAACACCTAAATTAAAGGTTCAAATCTGATCCAAAACGAAATCCGAGCTGAGATTTGTGATCCTCATCACAAGAGGGTTATAAGGTATGTAAAATTTGATGAGAATTCTCTACTTGAAATTCTCATGAATTTGGGAAATCTGAAATTTGATGATGCATGTTTGTTATTTGGGTAGAATAGGAATGATATAGTGTCTAGGAGTAAAACCTAGACAACAATATGTGAAATCATGCCTAAATTCTGAAAATTTCATGAACACATTGAAGGTGATTCATGGGTTTTGTGAAAAAATGATGAACACTAGAGTTTAGAAGGCTATCCTAGTGTAAATTGATTCATAGAAACTGATTTATGAAAATTTCAAGCTTAATTCTATATGTGGTAGCTAAATTAATGTTAATCGAGGCCAAGAGATAAGCCATGAACTAGAATATAAATGATATAAAATTCTGCCCTATAAGTGTTTGTAGAAATGCCTCAAAGAAGGCTCGAAACTGTAAATTTAGTTAAAAACGCGTATTGTGATGTTTAGGCGGATTATGTAATGTATAATTGAAAAGGAGTTCTAAACATGCTATGGTTGAACTCTATAGGAAAGGATACCGGAGCGTCGAGCGGACAAGCCGGTGGTGACTTGCGTTTGAAAGGCGTGCATTGAAGGTATGTAACTTGATTCGTTACATTTGGTAAATTTTGATAATTAGCATATGTGTAGTTGAATTGTAGAATAAAAGTTGAGTTGAATTAAAGCGATAATGTTCGCTATATCGAATAATAGGCCAAGAATTGGTTAGATCCCGTTGGTAGTCATCATAATGGAGGATTCCTTAGATGAGCCAAACGGGTCGAATAACCAAATAATGTGTGGTAATGCATCGTAATATGATTACTCGATCTTCGTTATTGTTAATAAAAGACATATTAGAATACGAGAATTTAGTGTGATGGTTTGTTAGAATGAGAAATCCGAGGATTCGGGTTTGGGTGAAATGAATAAATGGGACAAACATAAAGTTGGAGAGTCCACCGTAAGTTACGGTCTCCACCGTAACTTACGGTAGAGAACAAGTTGTTACGGTGGTTCATTACTGTGTTACGGTGGACTAGTGTCACTTAGCGACTACCGTAACTTACGGTAGATACCGTAACTTACGGTAGAGTCTTGATTTTTTTGTTAAACTTCTGCATAATTAGTTAACCGAATCCGTTTCTGAGCGTAGTTTCGATTATGCAAATTTTCTAAGAACTCTAATACTAATATTTGTCAAAATTTCAGTTTGTAGGTATTGCAAGTATGTGGACGATGATCAAGTTGATGCTTCAAGAACCGAACACGAAATTTTTGGATGCTTCCGCACTAATCTGATCTAGTTAAATTATGTAGTTTTGTAAACACTACTGAATGAATTATGTTTGAAACCAGATATTTTACTATGTTAAATACTATGATGAAGTATGACTTAGTTACTAACTAAATTTTTGTTAGTTAAAAATCTTCTTATTACAAATACCGCTTTCTTATGATTAAATAATGAAAAGTAAAAGATGGGTGTTACACTCAACCTTGTTTTTAAGCCCAACTAACCATTCAATTGATTATGAGCATAAGGACATAGGAATGAGATGAGATAACTCAAGTTCAAGCTAGTTTTAGTAAAGTTTAATTAAAACAGAAAGTTTGGAGCCTTATTTGGTGATGTTCCAGCCTTGGTTTTCCATGGAGAACCTGTTGGAAACATACCTAAGGTTGTTCCAAGCAAGTAGGAAAAAGAATCAAGTAAAAAGGTTAAGAAATGAGTGAGATATGCTCACTTTTGTAAGATGGTATGAATCTGTCTTGTTCTTGGATTCAGCTACGATTTTTGAGTGTTTGAGAGTGATTAGAGAGTGTTAAGAAAGTGGAAAATGCTTGGAGGAGGTTTGGGTTATATAGGGGATGGATTAGGGTTGGGTTGGTGACTTAATTAATGCAAGAAACACACCTAAAATGCAACAAAACCAACAAATCAGCCAATCCCATGCGAGCTGGTGTGCTGGTCTCGGATTCGAGTCCATGGCGGGGCGTGAAGGATTCGACCAAATCCGTCGAGGGTAGCCAGGGAACATCAGGCGCGAATTTGTTTGATTTTCTTACAATTTCAACCCCCTGACTTCCATAATTTGATGTTTCAAGTTGTTTTAAGGGTAAATTATGACATATAAGCATTTTTTTAAGGTTTGTTAAGCATAATTAACTTAAACAAGTATAATGAAGTATGTTTAAGCGTATGAACGTCGTATTTAAGTATCATATGCCTTCAAAAAATGTATTATTCGTAAGTTTCACGTATTTGCAAGATTAACACATAGTTTCCAAGAATTACGAATATGTATCAAATGTTTCACGAAATTAAACGTATGAACATGTATGAAGTATGTATAACACGAAATTAAAGAAATATGAATTTTTTTTATGATTCAAGTCTCGTAGTTTTCAACGATTGAAACGAAAGAACGATTACAAGAACAGAAGACTTCCAAAAATAGAAATACAAGCAAGACCTTCTAATTATGGAAGGTACGAAGAAGCAGGGCGTTACAACCAAGACATCAATCATCAACCGAATCATCATCACTCATCATTCTACAAACCCTAATCCAATCCATTATTCCATCAATCCATCAAAGCCTTCACTCACCACCACAAACCCTAAACGACCATATCCATCACATTCAAGCTTCAAGATGTTCAAGTTCAAGCTTCTCTCATCCGGTATTGATCAAGTTCCGTTCACCATGAGCGGCTAGTCACATCGGATTCACCCCGGTGTAGGTAGTTGTTTTTATCTAGGGTTTTGAATTGTTAATTGATTCAACTTTGTGACAATTTGTGTTTATTTTGTAAACCATAGACAATTGTTTGCATTTGTTTCGTATTCGTAAATTGTCGAACGATTATAAAGTTATGACTTTGAGAAATGGTTATGTGTAATTATGCGTTGTCGTGGTTAGGATTTACTTTTTGTGATTACAAAGTGCATTCTTGTCCGTTCTTCGGGACGTTGATAGTTATCGGCACCTAAGTCACGGTACACTAAATCCGTTAATCGTTATGCAATTAAGTTGAGTTTAAAAACTTGTAGAAACCCTAGGTTTGCAATTACCGAAACCGGGTGTGAACCCCTTTTTATAAATTATTTTTAAATCATGAATTGTGTTTTCGTTAATCATAATCAATCAAATCTCAGTAGTTAATGAATTTTACCACTATCGTTGGTTAGTTCCAACATTTCTTTCAAACAAACAAACAAATTAAACATAGCAAGCTTCATAACAACGTGACAAATTCATAATCGAGCTAATCCATACGTAAACCATAAACTCTTCGTGGACCGACCCCTTACTACCACTAACACATTGTTAAGGGTAATTCGGGTTTATAAATATTATCTTTGACCGGGGAGCACACTCCAATCACATAATTCCGATTTGAGATTTGAAAGTATGCTCACGCTACGTCTAGGGTGCATATTAAGAACCTACACCACCATGATAACCTTCATTACATCTTCTAATCATAAGATTAGTTTGACTACAAACACCTATTTTTAAAGGAGCCAACGCCACCATTCTAGGTTTTATGTGGGGTAAGAAGATGATCCGTTACCCTTTTTTGAACAACAAAGGTTACATAATCTCTACTTCTAAATTACACAAAATTTACCCTATACATAATCTCTACTTCTAAATTACACCAAATTTACCCTATACCAGTAATTGAACCCTGATCTCTCCCCAAGAGGCGCAAACCTCTACCACCCCACCAAAGTGGTGATGGCAGATGATCCGTTACCTAGGGTTAAAAAAATTTACATGAAAAATGAAATCAAAAGGGCTCTTTGCCGAGTGGTTGTAACACTTTCTTTGCATAAAAAGAACCCGGGTTCGAAACCTCCATGGGCTAATACGCGTTTGATTTTCTTAAACGTTGTTTCCATCCCTCTAGCTGAAATGATGAAATTAATCCTCATGTAAGGCAGGTAATTAATGGAAAAGTTAACAGACGTTAGGACAAGGCATGAAACGTGTCAAGACTTGAAAGGTTAAATGCAGAAAATGTTAAAGGCGGAAGAAACATTGATGTTTGAAGCAACCCTTCACTTTACTCTAAAAATGGTATGTCATCAATCTCCTTCACTTTATGCTCTAAGGGGGAGTCTATTGTTAGAATAGTCAGCTTATTTTAACTAATCACATGTTCAAATAGTTGCAAGTTGGTTGGTAAAAAAAATCCATTTAGGCATTCGGACTAATTTATTTTGTAGTACTTATATACAAGTCTATAAATAAATCTTTGCAATTCATTTTTAGTTTGAGAAAATCATAAAAAAATATAAAATTCTCACAATTCTTATCTAGTTTCCACTCACCAACAGGATTCTATGTCCATTGGTAGGGCTGCAAACGAACCAAACGTTCGGCGAACAGTTTGTGAACCGTTCGGTGGAAAGTTCGTTTGTGTTCGTTCGTTTATTAAACAAACGAAAACGAACAAGAAATTTTGTTCGTTTAGTTAAATGAACGAACATGAACAGATGCCGCGTTCGTTCATTTATGTTCGTGAACGTTTGGTAACATGTTCATTTGTGTTCGATATTTCATTAGTGTTTTAAGTTTTTTATTTTTTATATATGTGATAACCCGAGATCTCAAGGCCCTTTTCTTTACGCGTTACTTGTTTCACAATCTTGTTTTCCTAAGTCGTTTTATGTTGTAACATGTACACGATATATGAATGATTAAGGAATTGATATGTTGGTTGTTAAACAAAAACTTAGGAGTTGTTTGATGTTTAGACATATCACGTTCATGTTGCACAACTTTGGACCGCACACCACATTGTAGTCGACGAAGAACATGGTTCTTCGTTGACTGGCTTCTGAGCGAAGAAAGTACTTCGTCCCAAACAGTTCTCGACGAAGAATGTTCTTCGTCGTCAACACCCTTGACGAAGCACAGTTCTTCGTCAAAGAGGTTCTTCGCCAATAGGGCTTTCGGCCTAGATCAGCGAGCCGGCCCATATAGTGTCTGTGGTTTCTTTTATTCTGCAAAACACGAAACAAGCATCAAACCCTAAAACACTCTTTCCCTCTCCTCCCTGTGCGACGGCAACTGTGGGTCTCGAAGCTCTTCATCTCAAACAAAGTAATCACTTCGGCATCGTGGTTAGTGTTCATCGTTGTTAGTCGCTAGAATATTGATGTTGTGATTTTATATAAAACTAGGAATTTATGATGTATATGTTGATGGATATTTGTGTTTATGAGATTCTATTTGTTGCGTGTTAATAATGCTTATTAGGAATGAGAAATCTGATTTAACTTGTGTGAGTAGCAAACTCATTGTTAAGTGTTGTTATGTGACATGCACATGGGATGTGTACTTGTATGAGAATTGAATACTTGCTACGTGTTTTACTGTAACCTTTGCGATGAATACAAACTGTGAAAATACGTGACTTAATTGAGTATGAAACTGATTTCATTGGTAACCTCGGTAGGGTTTGGTTGACCAACTTGGAACGGGTAACGTCGTAACATACCGAGCAGTCTAAGGTGAGTTCACTTCTCTTGAGCATGCGTCCCGGTGGGTGGGACAATCAATTGGGCATTCTTGAGAGGAATAAGTCTTTTCTGGGTAAAAACTGGGATGTTGGATAATACACTCATTTCCTATCACCTTAAGTCCCATCTTCTACCGAATAGTTACCTGAGAGGTAACGGGGTATTAGTTGATAGCGCCATTAGGCTTGGCAACCTCACACCGTACCTGAGAGGACGGGCGTGAACTAATGACCTTAATCATGACCAATGCTTAGATAGGGGGCATTGGGGACGGGCAAAACAATCTGGAGCCATCTTGTACGATACTCGAGTTATTATCAACATTACTTTCAGAATTGTTATTAAACTAGAATAAACACTTGGTAACTAAACGTTTTCATACAAAACCGACTTACGGCAAAATGGAGAGAGGAAAGGGTACCAGGAGACAAGAGGAGTGGAAAACACAGATCGGAAGACGGCAAAAGAAGATGGAGGCAGGCAATAAGGAGAAATGGAGACCTAAGCTCCCAACTACAAACTTCTTTGTCTCCAATATTCCTAATGGAGTCTACGAAGCAGAGCTAAAGCCAAAATTCAGCTGTTTTGGGGAGGTAGCATCGGTGTATGTCGGAAGAAAAAAGGACAAGCTTGGAAACAATTTTGGGTTCGTTCGTTTTTTGAATGTGAAGGATGCGAATGCCCTGGAAAGGGATATGGGGTACGTCTTCATCAATGGTGCTAAGCTGGCAGTTAACTTGGCAAAATATGATCGGTGGGCTGTGGGGGACTCTCATGGAGCGCAGGCGGATAAAAAGACAACGACCAAACAATTCAATGTGTTAGGAGGCGGGGCGAGTGTTTGGCCCCAACTCAAGGGTGGTGCAGCTACGTGGCAGCAGAAGGCGGTATCGAAGTCAATTGTTTTGGCACCTGAAAGTACCGAAGCGGCCATGAAGTGGAAATGTAGTACTATTGTGGGAGAGGTTAGAAAAGTCCCAGATTTATGCAGGATTCAGGTTATTTTAGAGTCGATGGGGCTGTCAGGGATTAGTATTCGCTATTTGGGAGGTATGAACATTCTTATTTCGTTCACTAACTTGGAGGCAGCTATCGACTTCATGGAAAATAAATCCGACGACTGGAAAAGTTATTTTAAATCGCTTGAACACTGGAGTGAGGATTACGTCTTGCAGGAGAGACTAGCTTGGCTGATCATTAGAGATGTCCCGGCACATCTTTGGTCAGCGGAGACGTTCAACCTTATTGGCAATAGTTTTGGGAGTGTGATTCACGAATCGGAAGCGTCAGTTACTGATGGCAGTTTAACGTTTGATAGGGTCGCTATTTTAACCAAGGAAAGGAAGCGGTTTAACGATCAGATCGCAGTCAAATGGAAGAACAAAACGTATTTTGTTTGGGTGGAAGAAGAGGTAGTGCCGTGGTCACCAGACTTTCTAGGTTCAGAAGACATCGGAAGAAAGTCGAATAGCCGCGGGTTTGGGGATCATCTCTTTGAGGATCTGATGAACTTCGTGGAAAGCAAAAAGCAGGATGATGATGAGGTTCAGCAGACCTTGCATGGGAATCAACAAAGGAGCAGACCTAATCTAACGTCTTTTCACTCTCCCCTGGGAAAGAGTGACTCACAGGCTAGGGTAATCCCCCAGGAAGTGGCCTCGAAGCCCAATTCTCCTGTTGGGCCTGTCTCGCGTAAGCGGCCCAGAACAAGGTCTTTAAGCCCAGTTGCTGATTTAAGTCACCAGCCTGTCCCTTTTTCTTTGGACCAAGAAGATTCATTTGACTTAAATACACTGCCCCCAGTTGTAGATTTTCACAAGCTCTTTGCATCGAACGGGGGAGCTGCTGTTAACTCGAATAAGGGTTTTAAAAAGAGATCAATAAGGAATGCTAAGGGATCAAGCAGGACCAATGGGGTGGCAGATGCGAAGAAGGCTAAGGGCGATCAGGCTAGTGGGGATTGCAAGGAAGGTAGGTTTGTCTCCAGGCTTTCGGCAGAAGAAGAAATCACAAAAACACTGCAAGTCGGCGCAATTGTTGGTGCTGATTTCGAGAACTTGGATTCGCAAACCAGATCAGTGGTAGAAGGTGAGGTGTCTCTTGTCTGTCCTCAATGAATTTTCTCTCTTGGAATGTCAGGGGGTTGGGGGTTTCGGATAAGCACAGTTGGATCCGAAATCTGAGGCGTAATCATAAGTTGTCTTTTGTTGGTCTTCAAGAGTTGCAGCTTAAGGATCTCTCGAGCTTTAGTTTTCACTCGATTTGGGGTAATAACAATTTTCGGGTGGAATTTGTCGAAGCTTCGGGTAGGTCAGGTGGGTTGTTGAGTATGTGGGACCCGACTATTTTCACAGCCTCTGAAGTTGTGAAAAACAAGAATTTTTTGTTGATCTCAGGCTCTCTGGTTGGTAGTGGGGAGGTTATCCACATAGTTAACGTTTATGCGCCACAAAGGATTCCCAAAAAAAAGAAATTGTGGGACGACATCTCTGCCCTCAAGCTGGGTAGGGATGGTTTCTGGGTGGTGTTTGGGGACTTTAACGCGGTTAGAGGAGCCGAGGATAGAAGAAATTCAATGTTTAATCCTTCTTGTACTGCAAACTTCAATGATTTTATTTTTCATATGGGTCTCGAAGAGTATTCTATGAAGGGCAGGCGTTTTACTTATTGTAAAGGGAAGGGGTCGATGGTCAAGATGAGCAAACTTGACCGTTTTCTAGTCTCGCACAATTTTATTGAGAAGTGGTCGTTTGCATGCTGCACTGCTCTTCATAGGGTGCATTCGGATCATACGCCATTGTTGTTTGCGACCGAGGCAGCCGACTTTGGAGTTAAACCTTTCAGGGTCTTCAATTCCTGGTTGGACAAGCCAGGGTTCGATGACGTAATTAAAGAGGCGAATGAATCCTTTATTTCATCGGGGCCGCCTGATTTGTCTTTAGCAAATAAGCTGAGACATTTTAAAAATGCCATCAAAAAGTGGGTGGATGAGCATAAGGCGAAAGAAACAGAACTTATGGAGACGTTAATGGAAGATTTTTCAGTTTTGGAGGATACTTTGGAGTCGCGAGATCTTACCGAAGATGAACAATGGGCACATGCTGAATGTAAAGCTAGTATTTTGGAACAGGAGGCGTTGAAATCTAAAGATTTAAGACAACTTTCCAGGAACAATTGGGCCTCTTTTGGGGACGATAATTCAGCCTTTTTTCATGGGTTGATCAAAAGTAAGGAAGCTAAAAACAGGCTTCACGGATTATTTATTGAAGGGGAGTGGTGTATCAATCCAAAGATTATAAAAAAGGAAGCGCTAAAATTCTTTTCTCATAGATTCAAGGAGCCTTTGCAAAATAGACCGAAAGTGGTGTGTTCGCATGTCAATAGGCTCTCTGATGTGGAAGCCGAATCGCTCATTGAGCCGTTTGACTTAGGAGAAATAAAGGGGGCGGTGTGGGATTGTGCGGACGATAAGGCACCGGGCCCCGACGGTTTCAACTTTCGCTTTATAAAGAGATATTGGGAGTTCATTGGGTATGACTTTCTGAGTGTGCTTAACCATTTCCATGAGGCTGGTAACATCTCTAACGGGTGTAGCTCGTCTTTTATTTCGCTTTTTCCCAAAGTTAGGGATCCCAATGGTTTTCAAGATTTCCATCCTATCAACCTAATTGGGTCTATTAGTAAGGTTATCTCTAAGGTCTTAGCTAATAGGCTCAAAAGGGTTATTCACTCGGTTATTTCTGAAACGCAATCGAGATTCCTAAAAGATCGTAACATCATTGACGGGTCGTTAATCTTAAATGAAATTATTTCTTGGGCCAAAAAACAAAAGGATAAAGCACTCCTGTTCAAAATTGATTTTGAAAAAGCCTTTGACAATATAAATTGGAAGTTCATTGACTCTGTTCAAGAACAAATGAATTTCCCGCCTAAGTGGCGAAAATGGATCATGGGTGTCTTGACTTCGGCCAAGTCCTCGGTCCTCATCAATGGGTCCCCGACGTATGAATTTCGTTTTCAACGGGGGGTTAGGCAAGGGGACCCGCTTTCTCCTTTTCTATTCATAATGGGTATGGAGGCGCTCTCTAGTATGTTAAAAAAGGCGGAGGAGGTGGAATTGTTCAAAGGCTTCAAATGTCCTAAAAATGGCCCAACCTTGTCTCATCTTTTCTTTGCGGACGATGCTCTAATTATTGGTGAATGGGATGTTGTAAACGCCCTCAACATGGCCCGTATTTTGAGATGTTTTTATGTGATTTCGGGTTTGAAAATAAATTATGCCAAATCAAATCTTATGGGAGTGGGGGTGTCCAAAGAAGAGATAGAGCATATGGCAAATTGTATTGGGTGTAGGCCAGCCGCTTTACCTTGCATGTATTTGGGACTGCCTATTGGTTCAAATATGAATCGGGTGGCTAGTTGGGATCCGGTTATCCAGGCGTTTGATAAAAGGTTGTCGTTGTGGAAAGCTTCGGTCTTGTCGATTGGGGGTAGACTTACCCTCTTAAAGGCAGTTATGGAGACGCTTCCAACTTATTTCTTCTCGCTGTATCGGGCACCCGTGGCTGTCATAAAAAAACTAGAGGCTAAAAGAAGGACGTTTTTTGGGGAGGCAATGAAGAGAAGCATAAGATAAAGTGGGTTAAGTGGGATAGAGTTTGCATGCACAAAGAAGCAGGGGGTTTGGGTTTAACGCCTCTCAGAGACGCCAACATCGCCCTCCTCACGAAGTGGTGGTGGCGTTTTAGGACTCAACCAAATGCGCTTTGGAGGAAGGTAGTTGGGTCCTTGCATTCCAACAATAGATGTTGGCCGGTTCTCCCGCACTCTAAAAGTTTGGTGGGTACTTGGAGCTCTATAGTAAAGCTGGGTAATCATCTAGCTCATACAAATCTGAATTTAAACTTGTTAATCATGGGAAAAGTGGGTAAAGGAGATATTATTAGGTTCTGGGTAGATCCTTGGATCACCTCAGATCCGTTAAAAAACTCCTTTCCCAGTTTTTTCAAGCTGGAAAAAGACAAGTGCTGTAAGATTCAAGACAGGTATGAGATGCAGAGTGGTTCGGTTTTCTGGAAATGGAGATGGAAAAGACGGAGTTTGAATCATATGGAAACGAACGAGTTGGAGTCGTTGATGGGCATGCTTCAGCAGGTTCGACCCAATTCTCATTCAGATCGTTGGTTATGGCTTCCAGATAAAGAAGGGGAGTTTTCGGTTGCCTCAATGAAGGCAGTGCTTGCTGAATCTTACTGTGCTTCAGTCCCGTTTATTTTGGAGTGGAATAATTGGGTCCCATTGAAAGTGAACATTATGACTTGGAGGGCTGTGATGGGTAGACTTCCAACCCTTACGGCCTTACGTTCTAAGAATGTGCATGTCGGTTCAGTGGTATGCAAGCTTTGTGGGAGCGAAGACGAGTCAAGTGAGCATCTTTTCACCTCATGCTTTTTCGCTAGTCACGTTTGGCAAGCTGTGGCGGCTTGGTGTAAAGTGCCGCCCATATACGCTTTTTCTATAAAAGATCTCCTGATGGCTCACAAAGATCAAAGGATGGATAGGCGTTTAATAAAGGTTTTTTATGGAGTTATGATGACGGCGTGTTGGGGTATTTGGAAAGCAAGGAATGAAGCCGTCTTCTCCGGAGCAACGGTTAATGTCGCAAAAACAGTGGAAGACATCAAGTCGTTAAGTTTTCTTTGGATAAAAAATAGATCTCCGTTTAGCTCTTTGTCGTGGAAAAACTGGTTTACTTTTACTGTGTAATTTGTTGTTCTCTAGCTCCTGGCTAGTTGTTGGTTATGAAATATTGTCGTTCCAAAAAAAAAAAACTAAACGTTTTCATAAAACTGTGAACTCACCAGCGTTGTCTGATACACTTGTTTGCATGCTCGCGGGTTATAGATATGTGGAACATGGAACTTGCTGTCTGGGAAGCTGGAGTGGTCATGTGTCGAGATACATGGATACACGAGACAATTCTAATAACTATCATACACTTGGTTTACAAAATACATAACTATTGAATTATGCTTCCGCTGTAAATGTTGGCTCATACTTTATGTAATGTAACGCGTAACTTTAATGAATGAAGGTTATTATTGAAAATCTTGTATGAGTTCAATATGATTGGTGGCTAGATCCTGGTACGTCACATGCCTCGCGGGGGTTTCCGCTTTGGGTATTTTTGGGGGTGTGACAATATATTTCAAAATCCTGACAAATAAAATATTTAATAAGTGTCAATGTATTATATATTTGTTCATGAACGGTTATTTGTGTTCGTTTATTTCTGTTTGTGTTCATAAATGTTAGTTTGTGGTCATTTGTATTCATCAACGTTCGTTTCGTTCGCTGCCTAAAATTAACAAACAAACACAAGCGAACATGAACAAGTTCATTTCCTTAGCAAACGAACATGAACATAAACTCTCGTTCGGTAAGTGTTCATGAACCGTTCGTGAACACAAATATTTCTTAACAAACGAACACGAACAAGGTCTTGTTCGTGTTTGTTCGATTCGTTTGCAGTCCTATCCATTGGGCCAAAGTTTGAACTTGATCTTCACCATTTTTACTCACCAATAGCATCTATGTGTGTTATGCATTCAAATCGTAATATATACACATAATACAACATTATTATTTTAGTATGAATCTTAGGAGTTAAAGGATAGCTGTTTTTTTACATAAAAAAGATTGTTGTCTTGTCGAGGTAAAAGTGGGCAGTCTCATATAATGGTTGCATTATTGTATAAGTGGTTGCTTTATTGAGTTGTAAAGAAATGTCGGTGTGCCTCATAAACTTTTGATCTTACCATAACTTTTGACCATTCAACCATCATCAAAAGGGGTTTGTGTCAATATTATGTTACTCTCTTCTTAACGTTTTTAAAACATGTGGGATATTGTACGAGATATAATGTGAGTATCACCGACTTTGTTAACACCGGCAAGGCCCAATTGTAGGCGTAAAAGATGGTTGTGAAATTAACATCTGAGTCGTTTCTTTTTATAATTCGTTGTGTGGTAAATTCTCCAAACAAGAAACGCAACATCAAGGCAAAATGATCAAACCTGAACATAAAATCATTTAATAATAAAACACGCTTAGTGTTACTTATCATAAAACAATTTTTTATATGCTTTACAATTTTTTATATATCACACTTTTGTTTTAAATGTGATATATAAGGTGGTTGCATAACTGTATACCCCACTATCTCATTAAATCATTTATGTACAATGTTTCGGTTTACACAATCCTGAACATAAAATCATTTAATAATAAAACACGCTTAGTGTTACTTATCATAAAACAATTACATACATCATAACATTATCTTATTAATATTATATTGTATACAAAACTTTGTATTAGAAAAAGAGAGAGAGAGAGAGATAAGAAATGAATAAAAAGGAAATTAAGCCAAAAGATAGTGTGGAAAAGAGAAAAAAAGAAGAAAAAAAAAACCCTACATATTCTATATATCATAAAACAAATATATACATCATAGAATAATATTATTAGTATCATATGGTATACCAAAACATTGTATTAGAAAAGTGAGAAATGAAATATGACAAAAAAGGAAATTAAGCAAAAATAAATAGTATACCAAAAACATTGTATTAGAAAAGTGAGAAATGAAATATGACAAAAAAGGAAATTAAACAAAAATAAATAGTGTAAAATAGCATAGAAAAAAAAAAGAGAAAAGAAAAAGGAAATTAAGCAAAAATAAATAGTGTAAAATAGCATAGAAAGAAAAAAAGAGAAAAGAAAAAGGGGCATGAAAAAGAAAACTTTTAAACAGCATAATCGAAAAAAAAAAAAAAACTTACACATTTTCTGGCCCATGCAGGTCTCGAACCTGCGACCTTCGCGTTATTAGCACGACGCTCTAACCAACTGAGCTAATAGGCCTTTTGTTCAACACCTAATATTCATTTTCTAAATTTACATGTGCACCAAATCGCATATTTGATTCCATCGTCAACAGTAAACACACAGAAACTGCAATCACTGTGTGTGTTTTGTGTGTGAGAGAACGGAGAAATGGTGAAATCGGCGACGACGAAAGATGACGCACACGCTCTTTTTCACTCTCTCCGATCTGCTTATTCCGCTACTCCGACTAATCTCAAGGTTAATATCTCTTCTCTCGATCTATATACGTATATCTGTGTGTTTTTATATTCCTTATTGACCTAATTTTGACTTACGTTTTCGTTGTTTATATCTGATCTAGATTATAGATCTGTACGTCGTGTTTGCTGTCTTCACTGCCCTAATTCAGGTATTAGATCTATACGAATCACTTTTGATTGATAATTTACGGTTGATTGAATAGTTGTTGTGGTTATTTATTTGGATCTAAGATCAGATTATGTATAGTATTTGAGTTTTCTTGTTTATTTTGTTGACTGACTTTGAAAGTTCTTCTAATTCCGTGGATTAGATGTGTTGAAAACTTTAGGGTTTGTTTGGTATGTGGTAATGGAATAGATGGTGGAATGGAATGGACGAGGTAATGGAACGGATGAGGTAATGGAATTGATCATTACCTTTCCATGTCTTGTTTGGTTACCATGTGAGAATGAAATGAACCATTACTTTTTGTTGTTTGGTATGCAAGAAAAGACGAAGGAATAAAATTGAATGGCGTTGGTCGGTGATGGTGGGTGGTGATAGGTGGCAGTTGTAGCGGCGGCGGTTGGCGGTAGTGGTAGGTGGAGATGGCGGCGGGTGGTGACAGCAGTGGTGGTGGGTGACGGCGGAGGTGGGTGGCGGCGGTGATGATCGGAGGTGGTAGCGGCGGTGACGGTGGTCGCAGGTGGTAGCGACAGTGAGTGGTGGCGGTTGATAGCGACGGTGGGTGGTGGCGGTTGATAGCGATGGCGGAGGTGGGAGGCGACGGTGGCGGTGATCGGAGGTGGCAGCAGCGATGGTGGCAACGGTGGCGGCGATGATCGAAGGTGGGTGGTGGCGGTGATCGGAGGTGCCCGCGGCGGTGGTGGGTGGCGGCGACGAAGGTGGGTGGCGGCGACGGCGGTGGTGGGTGGCGACGGAGGTGGGTGACGATGGCGGATGATGGTGGTGATGGGTGGTGGCAACGGTGCTCGGTTGTGGTGTTGTTAATGAAGGGTGAAGAGGGAATGGAATGGAAAAAAAACAGGGGGGACGGATGGAATGATTTTGAAGGAATGGAATACATTTTGGAATGGGCGATTCCATTCTATCGACCAACCAAACACTCTTTTCTTTATTCTTTCGTAATGGTCTATTCCATTCCATCTCTCATTCCTGCATACCAAACGCTACCTTAGTAACTAGATATAGACTCTAATTATGGTTTAGTGTTCTCAAGTAGCTAATATGTATGAAACTTCCTCTATGTTGTTGCATTTGAAATTCAGAATTTGAGTTATAGTCTTGGTTTAGCGCACAAAAGCGACAAGGTCTAAAACTGTCTCAACAAGCGCAAAAGCGCAACGTTTTTTGTACCTGAGGTGCAAATGATTATATAATTGTTTTTTATATTTCCTGTAGGTTTCTAGCATCATTTACCCAATATATAGAGACAAGTAACTAATATGGAAATTACATACATGCACAACCTGAAACTCTGAAAGGCCTGATGTAAAACAACCTGCAGCACAAAAATATGGGACATACATGAGGCGCGCGCCTCAGGGTCAATTTTTTTGCCATGAAATTGTGCCTCAGGTGTGCTTTATTACAAAAAGTGTGCCTTATGCTACCGAAAGCGCTGGGGCTTGAGCCTCATTGCTTTTTTAAACTAAGGACTTATAGTTATGTATATATCTCTATCTGTGTTTTTGAGTTTTGTTATAGGCTTATAGTTGGCGGTTCTGGCTTGAGTCGGTTGAAGAATTCACAGCATAGTTCAATTATTATGTAAATCAGTTTACGAGTTCAAGAAATTTAATCTTGAAAAATAAAGACTTCCTCCATGATATTTGTTGGAGCATCCAACTACATTAGGGAGATCTGCTACATTACCGCTCCATTAGGATCCCTAAAATAGGGAACAATTTTAGGGATGCAACAGTGATTCCATAAATATACAGATTCATTATTCATTGCCTATATCTATTCTTCATATTTTTTTGTGAGTGGGAGATAGAGAAAAAGTAGTAGACTAGAATAAAGAAGTATTATTAAATTGAATAGGATTATAGGAATGAGATGTGTGAGGTTTTTAAAAAATAAACAAATTTTAGGTAGATAAATGTGTTTTTTAGCTAAATTAAGGATGGGGATAGAGAACCTAGTGTGCATACTCTCAGCAGTCTATGTGAATAACATGTGTAGTTCAAAGATTTAATTTTTACTTCCCTGCATGTACTCATGCTGACTATCGTACTGTAAAGGAACGCACAAACATCTTTGTTTCTCCTCGCGTTACAGGAATTGAACCTACATAACAGAAATGGTATATAACTGAAACATATAATGTTCATATCAGTTTGACGTAGAAGAGTAGTAGAGCATTAATAATTCACTACTCACCAAGTTACCAAATAGTAATTACTGCTATGTGAAACTTACTTGCCTAAAAGTCATAGAAAGTAGAAACTCCTTTACTTTCACAAAGTTGAAAAAGAAGATCTAATGCTGATACATCTTGATATGTCTTTATGCCGGCTTTTTGTTTAAATCAAGTAAATTTGAAATGAAGCTTGTTTGTGTTGTCATTATTAGGTGGTTTACATGGCAATAGTTGGGTCCTTTCCATTCAACTCTTTCCTCTCGGGTGTCCTTTCTTGTGTAGGGACAGCAGTCCTAGCTGGTAAGCTTAATCTGTATTCGTTCATCATAGATAAATCCTCTCAAATTTCATTATAACATATTGTCTTGCCAACTTATTTTTTCCCATCATGTTGGGTACAGTTTGTCTTCGTATCCAAGTGAACAAAGAAAACAAGGAATTCAAGGTATGTTGGTTGTTTTTGCATAAACAATTTGGATGCAAATATCTCTATAATTTGTTGTGCATGTTGGATAACGGGTCAAAACATGTAATTTTGGTCCAACCCCCAACACTTTTTTGCCCTCTTTTCTTGAGTTTTATTAATAATTCTTGTTTATTCTAATTTTACGCGCGATGTTACTTTGTTTTAACTTTTGCAGGATTTACCACCAGAACGTGCTTTTGCGGATTTTGTTTTGTGCAATTTGGTGCTTCATTTGGTGATAATGAATTTCCTTGGATAAGTTATGTGTTTGGACATGTTATATGACTGCATTTTGATGAGGGCTAGGGACAGGACTTTAGATATTGATTTGTGATGCTTGAATCTTGAAATCTGTACTGATAATAGGTTATATTGAACCTTGTTATAACTTTGAAATGTCGGTGAATCTGTCACTTGTAGTGCAATGAGGTACACATTCTTGTAGCTCAGCTGAATAAAATGCTAACGAGGATTGTTAGAATCATCAGGATCAAGATGATGCTTGTTCAGACTGCGGTCTCCAACAACCAAGTTAGGTTTTGTTAAGAGAAAATGTGCAAGCCTGTTTAGCTAGGCTTGATTCTAGCTTTCAGTGAGTCAATCTTGAGCAGCTCACGAGCGCTCGACTCGTCTACACCCCTACCTTGGATGCAGGTTCGTTGTTTTTGTGGTATTGTGCTCCTACAGCATCAAATCTACTCGTTTGGCATGCCACAGTTATTTTAGCCTGTTAGCTAGGCTTGATTCTAGCTTTTAACAGCTGATTCACACACACTATCTAATTATACTCTTAAACTACACTTTTGATATGAGAAGACCACCTTACTAAAACACATTGATACTGCTATGCTAGAAGCCCGTTGGTCACAAAGTGTTGGTATCAATACGAGTCATATAATAAGTTGATAATGACTCAAAAATCGTCACAATTGTGTAATCAAATACGGTTTATAGATATCACAAGTATCTTACAATCTCTTTCAACTTACCCCAACTCCACCATCTCTCAACCCTAGAATGAATGTGGATCACTCTATTAAAATTCATATTCACGTTTGTTCTCCATGGGTTCATGTATTCTGGTCACCGTATCTGTCGGGTTCATAGGCACACAATATTGTGAAAATAATAATCCATGATTTAAGGTTACGATCATCGATAACCTAAATAATTTTTGGCCGAATACTCTACTCATAAAATCAGATACTTGAGTAACGTATTTAGTCAAACTTGACCTTACTCGATCTTCAACTTGAGTTTGTATACTTTTGCACTTGTTATGTATGTTCTTGGCAAAGAATGTACTAACCATCGGGTTTTAAAGCCATAAATGGAAATTCTACTTTTAAAGCGTGTAAATTTATATTTACGTAGGCTTAAATTTGTCAGCACGGATGAATTAATGGGATTTTTGATAATAGGAATTCAAAAAAAAAATTGAATAAAGTGACTTCAATGAATTCGATAAGTTTTTTCTAGATGTAATATGTTTACCGCATGACTGAGAAATTAGACTCAAATAAAACTTGACATAGTAGGGCTTGCTAAAGAGACCTAAAGGCTATTGCGTATTAATTTTAATTTTTATGAGGATTCTGTTATTGTTGGTATATGAAAATACTCGATTTGGACTCTTAATCTACTAGACTAATATTAATTACATATATTATTTTTTATTAAGTACCATTTTAATTAGAAAATAAACATGTATATATAGATACTTGTTAAGTAAAGTATAAACATGTTATAATCAATCAAATTGAACTAGTTACTTAATGAAATGTTGTTACATATAGAAAAACTTATGACTTTTGTGATCATCAACTTGATAAATATCTTGTTTACGACATCTCCTCCTTTAACAAAGCTACATCTTTAATTCACTTAAGGGAAGAAATCTATCCATATCATAAACGAGAAATTTACTCACGTTTTCGATTTAATGAAACTACTTCAACCATCACACTAACAATGTACAACAAGGTTTCGTGTTGGTCTCTAGATTTATATACCTTGCAATATAGGGTACATAATGGAAGAAATCTTCCTTTTGGGGCTTTACTCACAAAGCTATTCAAGAAACTTGACTTTCATCATGGTCCTTCACCACCAATTGAAAAACCTCTAAATCTAGAGATAATTATTGATGAAGTTCAACTACCATTTAGTCAACAAGATGTATATCTACATGTTCAATACATAACCAATTTTAAGGAAAAAATTACAAGTTTTGTCCTTTATGTATGTCCCAAATTGCAGGCGCTGTCCTTTAAACCAAAACTTGACAGGCGGTGTCCTTTGTGTTTTCAAAATCTTGCACGTTTTGTCCTTTAGGCCAAACTTAGTTAGATTTGTTAGTTAAATCTGGTATCAAGGGGCTATTTTGTAAAAAAAATTACTCAGGGACTAAATTGTACAAAACTTATTATTATTATTATTAATATTATTATTATTAATATTATTGAGTAAATTACTAACCACCATCACCACCACCCTTCATCACTATCACCACCACCCTCCACCACCGCCACCACCACCACTACCGAAAGTGTTTGACGAAAAAAAAGATCAGATAAGCATTCGACTTCACATGTTAAATACTCTTTAATTCCCCATTTACATCCACAACAACCCGACTAATCCAAGATCATCTCTTCAATTCGTCTCTTCAACCATCATTCATAAAAAAAAAAAAACCCAAATCACCACCCTCAAATCACCACCACGACTTATATAAAAAATCTCAATTCTAATTAATCAACAGACTTATGTTCAGATCTAATCAAACAGCTTGTTACAAGAATATCATCAAACACATAAAAACATACATTTTTCTTACAAAATGCAGACGCTTAATGATGTATATACATACTTGACCAAAACAGTTAAACACATGAACAAAGTAAGGAACCACAAAATGCAAACAATAGTCGACTACTGACCGAGGGTTTCTTTTAAATGTCTGCTGCCACTGTCAAGACCGTGAACTGGAGTTCCGGCGGTCCGCCACTGCCATTCCTGTGCGCCGCATCTGCTGTCGGCTCCCACCACCGTCTCAACCAAATCTCCACCTGCTGTCCTCATCTTCCCATCTCGACCACTGCCATTCTCCATCGTCATCATCATCTCAGTCAACATTATCATCTCCGATGACTGGTTTTAGAGAGGGAAAAAGAGAGGAAATGATAAAGGGGCTAGGGTTCTCTTACCAGAGAGACAGCCGTCGTTGGTCGTTCTGTTTACCATTGAAACCCTAGGCCTTGTAATCGATCTGTAAAACTCTGAAGCCTTCATCACCATACCTTGAATATCTTGTCGGAATCTGATGTTGGTTCGTATTCCACCACCTCCACTCAAACCATTGTTGTTTTTGTGAACCATCTCACCTCTATTTGCTGCCTTCATCGTCGGAATACGAGAGAGAGAAATGGGGGCTAATAGAGATAAAGGATCGCCAAAGGTGGTGGTGGTCTGTGGTGGACGATGGCGACTGAAGAGAGAGGGGGTCGCCAGAGGTGGTGGTGGTGTCTGTGGTAGATGTTGGCTGAGAGAGATAAAGAGAGAAAAGAGAGAGCAGGGTTTATAAATATCCTTATTTAAATGGTTTTTAAATTTAATTTACTCAATAATATTAATAATAATAATAAGTTTTGTACAATTTAGTCCCTGAATAATTTTTTTTACAAAATAGCCCCTTGATACCAGATTTAACTAACAAATCTAACTAAGTTTGGCCTAAAGGACAAAACGTGCAAGATTTTGAAAACACAAAGGACACCGCCTGTCAAGTTTTGGTTTAAAGGACAGCGCCTGCAATTTGGGACATACATAAAGGACAAAACTTGTAATTTTTTCCAATTTTAAGTAGAGAATTGCGGAAATCGCATACACTTATACATATCGCTTCAAATGTGATGCATACAAAGTTTTCTAACCGCCCCTCTTTCTCCCTCCAGCTAAATGTGATTTATCTTCCATGCAGTGCGTACAAGTGCTTATCTGGTTCTCTATTAAAAATTTATTCAGCGGATGTCAAGAAGTCTTTAAACTTCTGGTTAAGTGAATAAATTTAGCTAAAAAAAGGTTGTAAAACAGTTTAAAAGCACACAATTTTGTAGCATTAACAAACATATAAATTGTTTTAATAATAAAGCTGCACTACTGTTATAATATTTACTTTTGTATTTATTTTTTTGGTTCTGTTAGAGCATTCACATTCAATCCATCAAATTATACATACATTCCACTAAAAAACAACCCCTATATCAATATATTTCCACTAAAAACAAATACTTTTTCTCTCTCATTTCAATTAAATAATATTATCATTACATTTTTCTCTCTCCTTCACTCACAACCACTTTCAATATATATTAAAAAAATTATACTGGATGAACAGTGTCCCCCCAAATATACAGATGAACAGTAACATTTTCTCTCTCCTCCACTCACAACCACTTTTTATACCCTTTATAATATAAAAACCTCTCCTCTCATTATTTGATGGATTGAATGTGAGTGCTCTTAGGCATCGTATCACTGTCACAAACGGTAACTAACTCATCGCGTATAGTAAAATGATAGGGTACAAAAAGACTTCATCATCATACTCAGTAAATCCCACCAATAGCAAAGTTAAGATAGGGTTTGAGAGGGTAAGATATAGACAATCGTACCTCTACCCCGCAGGAATAGAGAGACTGCTTCCAGTGAGACCTCTAGCTCAATAGTAGTTTTGCATCAAGCCTTGGACATAAGTCACGTAACACTCAACAATTAAGACAAAGGCCGATTAGTGCATGTAGGGTACAAAAAGACTTGTTTCTAGGAAATAGGATTCAAAATGTACGTTCTCACAAAAAGGAAAAATTAACAAATTTTGTATTGCAATTAATTATGGTATGGGTATGAAACAAGAATCTATATGGGTCTAAACTCAACACCTTCAATGATAAGCCCACTAAGCTTCTTGCCATCCAAAGTTTTCAATGCAAGACGCATAGGAATCATATTGGTGGTAGTATCAGTTCTAAATTCCCACATCTGTACTTCCATCCAACCATCGTTCCTTAGTCGTGGAAGGCCTTTTATTTTCGGTTTATTGAGCGGGTTGTGGGTGTTTTGATCAGCCTTTGGTCTAATAACCGGGGTTTGAGGACTTGCTAAATAGATATACCAACGACGATCCGAATAATAATGTTGTGTTTCAAACACTATAATAGGACCCTCAAATCCAGATTGGTCTTTTGGCAATTTGTAGACAAGATAACTTGCATATGTTGTTTCAGATGATAGTAGTTGGAATTTGATTTCGCTCTCGATATCAGGATGCCAAGAATTAGACTGCAAGACTTCTCCAAATCTGAAAAATATAGAAAAGCCATCTTACAAAAGCTAGGAATGCCAGAAAATCAACTTGTCCATACATAATTAACGAGAAGTTACATTATATTGAAAAAGAATTTGAATAGCATGATTATAATGTTTAAAAGAACCCTCGTTCGGGAAGATAAAAAGAACCTTGATTCGGGAAAAGACAGCATGTACTTGTGCCAGGACCGGTTAACAGCTGCTCTTGCTGATAGCATTTGACATTTCTTCCCATTTTCGTCAAGAAAAACCCACTATCAAACAATAATATAGATGTGTAATTAGTACTTTAGTAATACTTCCTTTCCTTTGAAGTCCATAGTTGTTAAAAGCCATCGCCTCTTACGCCTAGATCCATTTTTCAGGCGAGGCAAGGCAATTGAGCTTTAAGTCGAGGCAATGGTGCTTTAATTCTCCAGGTGATGATTTAGGTGTAGATTCCAGCGCGATTCCTAGATTCTGAAGATTTTCCGGCCAAATTCTAATTTCAGGCAAGATTCCAGCCAAATTTATCTAAGGAAAACTACTTTTCTACACCAGTGCACTAATACTTTACAACTTTTTGTACTAAATAGATGATATTAAATGTTATATAATACGTTTTGTTTATTTTATGTGTAGAACATTATTATTTTTCTAATACATAATATATTTTTAATTTTTTTCATTGTGCATTTTTTTTCTCAGGCCCTTGCATTTTAGCACCTTGCCCAGGCGAGGCCTATCCGCCTTGACTCGCCTTTAATAACTATGCCTTGAACCATGGTCATAGGGTCCACAGCAACTGCATATGACAAAAAAAACTGACTTACAATGCTTCTCGTCTTGTCATCACGCATTAAGAACCCTTTGCAAATAATTGAGTACACTTCCTTCTTCGTTGTCCATTGTATGCTATTTGTTGACCATTTCATTATATCTTCATAATCATTTGGCAATTTTTCTTCCCAATTTACATCTGAATCTAATAGGGGTTTTTTATCATCTATATCTTCCACCTGTAGAACATAATAATATTAGACTTTTAACTAATGACTAAAATGGATTTTCTTACATTGAAAATGATGTTGTGGCTGACCAATTTTCCAATAAAGTTTAAAACAATTAATTAATGATGTACATGAACAGTTAAACTTCTATTTGTCATCTTACTTACTTTCTCCAAGGGCCGAAACTCGATGCCTTCTGCAAATACGAAATCATAAAGATCATCGAAGTTACAGTCAAACTGAATTTGAAGATCAACAATTCTGTCGTCACTAATAAACTGATACAATTCACACATCCACCATCCATCGTCTATCTCACACGCAAAGTATGAAACTGAATATTTTGTGTCCCCTTGTAATTTATATTTGATGGTACGTTCATGAGGTTTTCTCCCCTTCTTTTGGAGATTAAACTTGAACACAAGGTTTACCGTGTATGTGATTCCAGGTGACAAGAATTGAGTTTTTACACGTGTTTTGACATTCCCGTACTTATAAGGATAGGAGCCCACAGCAAATCTGTGTGAATAGTAGCAAAGAATGATACATTGCGTTACACCAATTAAACATTCTCAAAAGCTAGAAACGGGAGTCACCTTGAGTTATATGCAGACGACCAACCGTCAAATTCACTTGGAGCTGAATCCAAACATTCTACAAAAGATATCATCTCACAATGTTCTCCCTTCTTATTTAATGAAAAATACTGTTCATCAAACAAATTCAAGTTAGTCCATATTGAAACAAAACTATAAGATCTTTTTCGATCTTGGGTTGATCAAATTACTAATATGCTTTACTCTAGCATATAATAGACACTACTTACCGTTTTGCCACCGTTAAGGAGTACCCCTTTGTACAGAAGCTTCATCAATTCAACTTTGGATCTGTAGTTCAAAGGAGGTTCTGCACTTTTAGTTATCTCTTCATAGTAAAAGAGTTGTGTCTTCCATTGACTAAACTCTTGACTTTCGAGTAACTCTTGAGTTTCGAGTGCACTCTCAAGTTCTGTCACGACCTCAGCCATCTTTGGCCGATCATCACGAGATCCCTTCAAACATCGATACCCAATGTCTGAAAATATTTCTAAAGCACTCTGATCCAAAGGTTGAATGGTCGGACTTTTAAAGATGATATCATTTAACTTTTTTTGTTTATAGCTTTCAATCCACTTGGGCACGAAAATCTCCTGAACACAACCATTGCTAGATGTATAGCATAATGTCCCACATAAAACTTCAAATAAAACCACACCGAACGAGTATACATCTGACTCTTTCGTTAGGGTGTGCGTCATCGCATACTGCGGATCACAATACCCGTGGGTACCTGCAGCATTGGTCACAATAACCGAGTGCAGCTCATTAGCAGGACCCATTACCGATAGCCCAAAGTCAGAAAGTTTAGCATTCCAATGGTCATCGAGTAGGATGTTGGCGCTTTTCATGTCACAATGGATAAGTCTTTGGTGCGTCTCTTTAGGATCATGAAGGTAGTGTAGTACCTTTGCGACATCAACACATATCTTAAGACGTTGTGTCCATGTCAGATGAGGGGAATTTAAATGGCGGTCAAGGCTTCCACGAGATGCATACTCGTACACCAGGATCATCTCATCCCCTTGGTAACAAAACCCAAGAAGAGAGATAAGATTTATATGGTTATGACGGGAAAGCGTCGTGATCTCTTTCAAGAACTCAGGTATTCCTTGTCCATACAGCGGATCAAGACGCTTAATAGCAGCCATGTTTCGTCCCTTAGAGTGAGACACTACTCCTTTATACACTTTCCCAAAACCACCCCGGCCAATATAGTTATTCTGATCGTCGAAGTTGTGAGTGGCTGAAGTTATCTCTTCCAGTTGGATTTTAAGATGTTGAAACTGCCGCAAGAATGTATCCATATTTGTGGATAAAATAATAGTTATAAAGTTCAAATCAAGTGTTAAAACTTCCAAGCTGTTGTACGTGCACAAATTGACAGATGTGTAAAGAAGCAACACAAAAGATGCAGTATGTAACTGTAATCTCTCTAGTCAAATTTATTGAATGGAAACCAAGCTAGTGAAACAGAATCAGACTACAACATGAACTGTTACCTGAAATTATTTGTTAAGTATCATGAACTACCAGAGATTCAAAGTAAATTTGCACAAACCCTAGAAATGTGGCTGGTGATTTTTGAGAGAGAGAGAGAGAGAGATGTTAAAGTATTCAGTCTGAGTAAATCAAAGAAAATAAGGAATAATGATTTTTTCTAAAACCTCGAGGAACAATGATTTTTTTTTTGTCCTTGATGTTTTTTTTTTCCATATACGCAGTATTATACAGATGGACCCTGTGATTTGTAGCTAGCTTTACCTTTAGGTATTAACTTTTTTTTTAACAGGTTCAGGTTTTATGGTTTAAATTTTGTAACACCTTTGGGTACTAACACCAAACTTAGTTAGTTTTTGTGTTAAATTTTAGTAAATGACTAAAATACCCTTTCAATTTAAAAGGACCATTTATGTTATTAGTCTATTTTTTAATTGCCCCAGTAATAATTATAATAATAACTTTTATTATTATTAAATTTTGAATTTCTAAATAATATATTACAAGCATATCTCGGTCTTAAGGCATTCATGAACCGATTTTTTTTTTTGATAAAAGTGAACTTTTAAATTTTAATTAATATGAGATGTTTTAGTCTTAAGTGCCGGGTATTCTCCATCAAATGGGTTTTCCTAATATTTGGTGTAATTGGATCTCAAGCATTCTTAGGTCCGCCAGTTCGTCGGTGTTGGTTAACGGGCCCCTACTTTCCTTTTTAAGTGTGAGAAAGGTATGAGACAAGGTGACCCGTTATCGCCTTTTCTCTTCTTGATTGTTATGGAAGCTCTTTCTTGCATGTTTGATCGTGCTAAAGAGGAGGGGATTATTAAAGGCATTCGTACCCCCAACGACGGGCCGACCATTACACACCTCTTGTATGCGGATGATGCTCTTGTTATGGGGGATTGGTCCAAAGAAGAAATCGTTAATGTCGTTAGAATTCTCAGATGTTTTTACATGTGCTCGGGCCTTAAAATCAATTTAAACAAATCCAATTTGTATGGCATAGGAGTGGGTTTGGAAGAATGTGGCGAGTTAGCAACGGTGACGGGTTGTAAATCGGACTCTTTGCCTTTTAAATACCTCGGTTTAAAGGTGGGTGCCAACATGAACCGCATTTCTAATTGGCAACCGGTGTTTGACACGTTCCGATCGCGACTTGCTAATTGGAAGTCTAATCTCCTTTCGATCGGGGGTAGGGTGGTTATCATTAAGTCGGTTTTGGAAAGCCTCCCGACTTACTATTTTTCTCTTTATAAAGCCCCTAAGAAGGTTATCGCCGACTTAGAGTCCATGATCAAGAAATTTCTTTGGGGTGGTTCTAGTGAAGAAAAAAAAATGCATTGGGTTGCTTGGGATCGGGTGTCTCGTCACAAAAAGGAGGGTGGCTTAGGTTTGATCAAGCTTAAGGAAGTGAATGTCTCTTTGTTAGCAAAATGGGGTTGGCGTTACAAATCGGAAAAGGGCAATATGTGGAAGAGAATTATTGACGCACTTCATCATAGTCGGGTGGGGTGGGAATGTATCCCGTTCAAGAAAACTCTCGGTGGCGTTTGGAGTAATATTGCGAAGATGTTCATTAATGTTAAAGCCGGGGGAATGCCTCTGCGGAATTACATCAAAGGTATTGTTGGTAATGGTAAAGAAATCTCTTTTTGGTTGGATCCGTGGATATCTAGTGAACCGCTAAAATTCAGATTTCCTGAATTGTTCCGCCTTGAAGCTGAAAAAAAGTGTAAAATTGCGGATCGGGTTACTTACTCTGGATCGGAACCGGTTTTGAATTGGATGTGGAAATCGGCTCCGTCTTCGCCTGAAGTGGTGAATGACGTGCATCAGCTTTCGTCACTGCTGGATGGTGTCCGACTCTCCGATCGTGAAGACAGATGGTTCTGGAGCTCTGGATCTGCAGGTTCTTTCTCGGTTAAGAACGTCAAAAACATGCTTCTCGCTGATTCTCCGGCTGATGTTTCCTTCATTATGAATTGGTGTAGATGGCTTCCGGCGAAGTGCAATATACACGTTTGGCGTATGGAAATGGATAAACTTCCAACTGGAGAGGCGTTAAGGAAAAGAAACATTTTTATTGAAGATTCCAGCTGCCCTCTATGCTCGTCTAGCGAAGAGACTGCTGAACATGTTTTCATATCCTGCTTCGTTGCATCAGTCGTCTGGAATGCGGTTAGTTCTTGGTGTAAAATTCCGAGCATATTCGCTTTCTCGCTTAAGGATTTACTCGGGTTCTACTCTGAGCTTAGAGTGTCGGACAAGGAAAAGGAAGCCGTACAAGGTATTATCATCAAGGGCGGATCTTGCCAATTGAATGTCCTAGGGCCGAAAGCCACGGCCACGAAAAATTTAATTTTGGCGCGATTTTACGGGTCGTTCCGATAGGCAATTCGCCTCGGGAGTCGGGTCAGCGGGTCGGGTCGGGTCGGGTCAGATTCTCGTTTAATAATTCAAATTGTCATTTTTAAACATAACAACGGTTTTTTATAACAAAAGACCTAAAATGTTTATAAAGATGCAAAAGAAAACATGAGTACCTGATTTAGAAATTACAATTCAGCTCGACGACCTTTAAGCTCTTTAAACTCATCAATTACGGAGGACGAATCAAACGTTTCAGCTAACAAAGTGAATCAATGAAGCAAAAACCCAAAATCAAATTCAAGCAAATGAAGCAATGAAGCAAAAACCCAAATCTAATTGAAGCAATGAAGCAAAAACACAAATTAAATTGAAGCAATGAAACAATTCAGATTCTATTTCTATCTAATTCTATCAAATTGAATCAATATTATAATTTACAAACCTCTGAAGGTTCGAGTTCGAGCAGGCTGCAGGCGTCTTCAGCTTCAAGCAGGCTGCAGACCGTCTTCAACTTCAAGCAGGCTGCGTCTTCAACTTCAAGCAGGACCGCAGGTCTACATCAGTCGCTGTGATGATGGTTCGACTTCGAGCAGGGCAGCAGGCTGCAGACCGTCTGATGGTTCGAGTTCCCTAGTCGCGGCAATGAATCAAACGAAGGTATGGAATGGAACCCTAATTCCTAGTCGCTGCAATGAGTCTGTGAGAGCGTGGGACTGTGGGAGGGGGTTAATTGGGTTATTTTCTTGTGGGCTTATGAAGTTATGGAGTTTTGGGCTATTGTTACTTCAATTGGGTTGGGTTATCAAAAGAAAAAACCAACAGTTTAGCCAAAATAATATGCCAGGGCCAAACAAAGGAGATATAAAAAATTTCGAACAAACCGCAGAAAAATAGCACCTCTGGGCGAAAAACGTGGCAGGGCCGCGGCCCCGGCACCCACCTATTTGGAGAGCCCGGAACAATTTTAAGTTTTCTAATAAGCCGATTAAAATTGAAAGTATAGTGAGTGAGGTTAAGGCGTTGAGTTACCTTTGGTTTACGAATAGGTCGAAATATAAAAGTTTAGATTGGGGAGAGTGGTGTTCCTTTGTAAATATGTAACAGGGTTCTGTTTGTCTGTTGTTCTGGCCCGGTTTGGGTCGGAGTTCTGTTAATGAAGTTTACTTTTCAAAAAAAAAAAGTAACATCTTTATAAAATTCAAAAACAAAATGAAATTGATAATCAAAACTGATTCCATTGGATTGGATGAATGAAGAAACCTATAATAGCTTCTGAAAAGAAGGCACATGTACAGACACAATTCAATGTTCATCCATAATAATAGACTTCTTTCTTGAATAATTCAAAAGAAAAACAAACAACATTTGATTAATTACAGAACTAAATGAAAATCATGATCACGAAGATTTTAAAAAAAAATAAAGGATATAGGAACAGAGGACATACGTTGACGGTTCTAGAAGATGTCACATCTTTTTTTTTTTTTTAACGGAGACAGAAATTTTATTCATTGTAGCAAGGTGCTACCACCATAATTACAACCAAGTTACATATACGCCAAGACATGTACCAACTCACCAAACAAACAAAATAAAAATACAAAAGATTTTAACCAAAGCAACTAAAACGGCACCAATCTTCCCATGACAAATGCAACTCCTTTGAGCGATTTTTGACCCATAAGTATGCCGTTGCCTTAATTTCCTCCAAAACTTTAACGGGATTCGGGGAGCCTTGTCTAAAAATGACCTCATTCCTCATTCTCCAAATTCCCCAACAGGTAACTAAAACAATCGCATATATGGCTTTTACCTTTTTCTTTGATGCTGAGCTAAACTTATGCAACTCCAAAAGATCTTTGACGTCGAAAGCAATTATCGGTGGTAACTTACACCAAGTTGCAATGTTCTGCCAGATGGTTTGCGCAAAATGGCAAGAGACGAACAAATGCTCACATGTCTCATCATATTCATTGCATAGCGAACATCTTTGGTCTTGTACTGGAATATTGCGAGCCGCCAAAGCACACTTGGTTGGTAGTTTTTCCATTTCGGATCTCCATGCCACAATGGCCACTTTTTTTGGAACCCAATTATTCCACTCGAAAACCCTGCTAGGCCGCTCTCTATACACCGCACTGAGAATATTTTTTATACCTGAAACTGAAAAATACCCGGATGTATCATATTTCCAGCGCCATACAATCAACCCAGCTGATAAGATAAATTGATTGAAAGCCTCCGCATTTGCTTCAATGAACTCGGAGTTCATGCGTTCATCACTATTTCGTACATCATTAAAATCGCCCATTAATAACCATAATCCTTGCAAGGAGTTCCGAATACCCAACAATTCTGTCCACACCCCTCTTCGACAAACGGCATCATTCGGAGCATATACATTAATTATATTAATAGTGCACCCGGTCTGGACAAGGAGACCCGACATAACAATATAAAATCTATTCTGAATAAGGTTATCGCACCTGAATACTGTGGGACTCCATAAACAAGCCAATCCACCAGATCTGCCCTGCGAATTTACAACAGCAAGCTTGAATTCCGATCTTCCCCAAAACTGATTGAAAACAAAAGATTCTGAATCTTGTAGCTTTGTCTCTTGTATAGCCAAGAATTGACACCCATAACTCGTTCTTAAACCCCTTATCCACTCTGATTTACGTTGATTTCGAACACCTCTAAGATTGATGGATAAACAATTCATTGATTACCAGTGGGAACACCTTCATCTGCAATCATCCTATCCGTGACGGCTTCAAAACCATTTAGGTTTATGCCCAGCATCGAGCCAACCTGTACAGTGTCTTCAACCTCCTTATTATGCACTAAAACATTTTCCTCCAACAATACATCACTGCTCGAACTAGATACGTTATGATCCACGTTAAACGGGGCTGACTGTCTCACATCCCCAGATACGTTGGTATTTACCTCTAAACTCTGCAACTCTTCAATCGAATTCTCTTCCTCACCGACAGGATTATTCAGATCCAGTGAATTACCAGGTTGCTCGTGGTTTTGGGAAAACAGCTTTTGTGGAGGGCCTTGAGTGGATCCAGCTGATGGTGGGCTTCTCACATGTCTGGGCCTCTTACCAAGGTTTATAAGAGGAGATGGGCCATTAAGTCCACCATGTGAATATTGTCGGTCCAAAATATTGGAATTATTTAAGTCATTGTCCCCACCTACCTTATCATTAAAAATATTAAGCTCATTGACCCCACCGTCTGTCTCTTTGGTAACATGCACGTGTTCCTCCCCATAATTATTATTAGCGTTAGAATCCCCAGGGCCTTGAAACAGATTCCCCAATTTCCCATGCACACCCCGCACGTCTTCACCATAATCATGAGAAGAAACCGCTTCAGCTTTGTGAGACTTTTGATATCCCGGGGTCTCCTCATCTGCCACCGGTCCATTCTCCTGAACCGGAATACCGGAACCATGGTTTTCCGGCGACGACGACTGAGGAGAGATAACATGGTTCCCTGATGGCTTTCCATTAACACAACCATCTCCTTCCAAATTTTGTCTGAGTTCACCTTCTTCCAAGTCGTCCATGAACTCATCCTCCTCTGAACCTAACTCCGAATCCGAAGAACAAGTGTCTGTATCATCATCAAACTTAGGACCCCAATTGACCGGAACTTCAGAGACCCATGCAACAATACTTTTATTCTTCCAAGCAATCACCACAGCTTCTTCAATCCTGGATTTCTGAGTTGTAAGAACTGTTACTGACCCAATTGAGTTATCCTCCACTTGCCAAGAGAAGTTTGACGGCTGAATAATACCTCCAAACAATCCACCTATCTGGTCATAAAGAATGTTTTCTCTAATTAAAAATGGCACCCCAGTAATGCTTAGCTTCACAACCCGATTAAACGGAAAATCCTCACCCATCCATATACTGAACTTCGAAAAAATTGTGGAAAACAATTTAGAGTGTGATTCCAATGATGAACTTGCAACTTCCTTACGACTCATAGTAATCAGTACTGTTAAACCACCCACATAGGACAAACCAAAGTCTCTAATACCATCATCCTCCATAATCCTTTTAATGTTGCATAATGACATGACATCCTTAGTTTGGCCAACAATAGATCTGCCAATGCAATGTAATGGATACAAAGAACCATTCCCATTCACAATTACTCTTTTCGTACCTTGATTTTTATCTTCATTTCGACCATTAAGTTTATCAGCATAATTAACACCATCCCGGACAAACGCCGGACCCAACGGTTCCGGGACTGTCGGGTTATTCGCCATCGGATCTTTCCCATTCTGCTTCTTTTGACTATCTCCTTGCACATCGGACCCGAGGTTTATTTCCTTTTGTCTCCATACGCTCTGGCCCATACCATCCGTAGGGTGGTTGAATCTCTTACGATTTTTATCGTATTTTGCTAGTGACACCACAAGTTTAACATCGAACAACTTTACCATATTCATAGCCGCTAGTGTTTCTTGCATATTCTTTACCCCAACATACCGAACAAATCTGAAGCACCGACCTTTAGCATCCCTTTTCCTGGCTACGTAAACATCCGAGATGAAACCATGCGGTCTGAAAGCCCCCCAAAGATTGTTCCTTTGTAACACCTCGAAAATTCACGTCCTATAATGTGTAGACACGTGTCATATGTTTGCGCGTGTGAAAGAATGTTATAAAAGGACTAAAGTTGACAAACATGGAAAGTATGTGATTATACGGGTTCTAAATGTCACAGTGAATAAAAATATGGTACATTAACCTTACATGATGATTATATCACCAAACGAATAAATCATGGATCATGCGAAGCTAAAAGTGAGGAATTACAAACTACAGGGACTAAATGTGTCAACATGTTTAAGTTATACCTCTGAGTGACCTTTTGACAAACCCGAAGCTTTGTAACTATTAATTATGCTCACTAGAATGCACGATATAAATTTTGTAAAGTTTCTTTATCGTATGAGAAAGGTATGATCAAATTCGTGTGCAAAGGGTTAAAGCGTAAACGTTGAAAGTTAGGACTTTTCGGGTAACAATAAAGTTAACTGGGGACTTAACAAAGTGGGTATATATTTTAAAGCCCTTACAAACCAAATTGGAGGGTTCAAGATGCAAGAAAACAAGTGCCTAATCGAAGTTTGAAGGGCCAAGGATCAAATCGCAAAAATCAAAAATTTAGATTTGTGCAGACACGTCGCCGCGACACGCGACGCCCGGGGGGGAACCCTTCGCGACACGCGGGGGAGTGCCCAGTTCCGAAATTCTTGGGTTTTTGCCTGCTGAGTGCTTTCTGCTCGATTTCATCCGATTTTTCTCATAAAGGGCGACCCCTAGACACCCCCTAAGCACTAGGAACACTTGTTAACCAGTTGTGGTGGGTTGTAGACTCATGTGTCAAAGATTTGTGGTGATAAATTCACTATAAAAGGCTATGATATGCAACCATTGTTCTTCACACTTTCATGTTGCAATCTGATCATTTCTGGAGCTCCAAGGCACTCTCAAGTGATCACTAATCAAGCTTAGGACTTTTGTAAGTTTGCTTAACCTTCTTTAATTAAGTATTAGCTTAGTTTTAGCTTAAAAGTCAAACCGTCGTAATTAACGGTTGACTTTAAGATTAATCACTAATGGTCCAGTGATTAGTCAAATCAAAAGTAGTTATAAGTTGGTAATTATGTGGGTAATAAACCCTTAAAAGGGTTCCCCCTGATTACCACTCTAACCAGGTCAAAAGTCGGGTCAAACTTGCTAAGAAAAAGTCAACAGAATGTTTAAATTACAATTTATGCATGATTAGCAATGTAGAACACATACAACCTGTTTGATCATTATTATAACTTGGTAATTAGTGTAAGAACATGTCTAAACATGTTCAACCCGACAATTTCCTGTTTAGACCCGGTTCGGAACCGAAAGTCGCATAGTTTGACTTATACTTTGACTTTCAGTTCTGACCCGTTATGGTATGTTTTAGAAATACCTAAGAGCTTCATTTGGACCAGGTTACATGCTAGTATAACCCTCTGTGATTATACACCATGGTTCATTGGTTAACCGATTAATACGCATGATTCCGTTAATTGCTCATATGTTGACCATTATGCCCTTTTCACCTTAAAACGTGATTTTTGAAAATGTAAAAGAGTAAAAACCTTAATTACTGATATATAGACTTGTATGCAAAGTTTGACCTCAGTTTGAGGTGTAGAATAAGAGTTATGCTCGTTAGCGTAAAATTAAAGCTTTATGTTAATAAAACGGCGTAATTAGCCTATAGCCTAGTTAAGCCTACTTTTTGATAACAAATATTTTAACCACTGATGTAATATATTATTTTGGGATTTTTAAAGATTTTTAATAAATTTTAGGCTGAGCATAACTTATAATCGTAGGCTTAATCCGGTAATTGTCGGTTTTGCCCTTACGGGCCATAAAATGAGTTTTACATATCCAAACGAGTTCAAACCTTTTGCTACTGACCTTAAATGACAAATAAATTATTTTAAGCCTTCTAGAAATATAAAAATATCAGATTTAAGTATCGAACCCGGAAATGGCCTTTAATCGCCTTTTTAAGCGTTTTTAACGCATTGTATGTACTAAGATTATTTTAAACATACAAAGGGTGATACCTACTGATGTTTGAGGCAAATTAGAATATTTTAACAGTAAGCAAAGGTTGATTAACTCAGACTTCGGTTTTGAGCTCTTCGGCTTATGTGAAATTACCAAAATACCCCTACGGGGCATAGTTTGGTTATAATTGATAAATTTCACATATATACTTTAACCTACTGTTATAACTCATTAAATTGAGTATGTTTGCTGATTACATCAGACCTGTAACTCAGTTAAACACTTAAACTCTTTTACAACCTTTAAAATGACCAAACTACCCCTACGGGGAATAGTTTGTGTTTAAATTCATTTCGGGCTTAATAAATGATATCTTACTGATGTCACAACATATATGGAGCATATTAACTTAGGAAACCTGTAAATGGCTCTCATTATTACCCATTACGCTTATTACGCATTCGGTTCGGTTTATGTAACAAGTTTACATAAATTAGCCGAAACATGTCAAACCTTATCGGTTTTATCTCAAAATCCAGAATGTGCATGAAGGACCCATATTAAACAAGTCTCTAAACTTGTCGGGTCTAAATCACATTCTATCCGGTCTTCCCTTAATCGTGCGTACGAACCGTATCTTTGAAACTAACCGGTCTAAGCTTAAGCTTAACTAAAGACCCGTTAGGATTCTAATAGGTTATTATAAAACCTTCGTTCCAGATTAGGAGGACCAGTAAAAGCTACTTGCAATTTGCTTATTGTGATTTATACATTGCTCAGGTAAATACTTTTAACTTATTTTCCCTATACGGGCTTGGGTTACGGTATATAGCATACCGCTTGATTGGGCATCAAATCCTTCACCGTTGAGTGGGTAATTGAATAAATTTGATCGGCTCGTTTAAACAGTCTTGTTACTTAAAGCCTTTGGGGGGTTAATGACCATGTCCCGGATATCCTTGGCATCATTTTACGAAATGGCCACGACTTAAGCGCGGTGTGTAGGCGTACACCCGTCAGTGCACAAAAGTATATTGTGGCGTGTCTATTGATCTTTAACCCGGACAAGATCCGGGCTACTAAAAGCAGAAGGAACATGTAATTTGTTCACAAGATTATAATATTAAATAATTCTCCCAAGTTAAATAAAATGTTTATGCCATGTGCATCCAAACCAATTTTCAATCATTTTCCAAAATGAGTCAGTTGAATGTATTTACCAGTGTAAACTGACGTATTTTCCCAAAAAGATTAAATGCAGGTACTAAGCGTAATTGGCTGGGATTTCTCCTTAGCAGCATTAGAAGTCTCGCAAGCTTAAGATTCCTGAAGTCTGTTGAACTATAAATTTTATTTTTATTTTCGATCCGTCTGTGGATAAACAATCGACAATTGTGATACACGTTATTGCAATATTATATTCGGTTGTATTACATATTTTTAAATTTGCTTCCGCTGTGCATATTAAATATTGTGTTGTTTGACTATTATGTTGCCAACCACGTCACGATACTTCCCCACCGGGCCCACCGGTGACACGTGGAAATCGGGGTGTGACCGGTTGGTATCAGAGCCAACACTGAGTGAATTAAACACTAGCCTTTTGTGTTTAATCTCAGTTACACAATTGCACAATTCTAAACTTTCGAGTCTAGACATATAACATAGGACAAATTCCACTTCGTTTGTGTTGTCCTTTATTTTTGCATATATTTTTGTTTTGTTATCTCATGCCATATTGACAGGATTAACATAATGCCGCCAAGATTCTTCAGGAGAAGAGGAAGAGGCAAGGGGCCAGTCACCGCCCCTAATGATAATGAAGCTGGACCTTCAAATGTGCGAGCTCCATCTACTACCGAGAGTGACGACCCTCGGCAGAACAGGAGGAACTTGTTTGAACCAGCCAGACGATTGGTATCACACAGCTCTACACCTCCGGTCCAAAACCCTTACGGGCCACAACCGGAGTACGAGCCCAACAACCCTCAGCCTTCGTTTATACCCTTACAGCGATCCTTATCGCATCATTCTTTCGGGGACCCCACAGCTGTTTTCAGGGGCCAGTTTGACCCGGCCAATTACATCCAAGAACCCGTGGGTTTTAACCCATTGGGGCCAGAAGATCACTACTCCGAAGATCACGCGGAGGACATGGACGAGGACACTGATCCCGTCGAACCTGCTAGTGGTACGCCAAATCATCCCATCGAGATCTCCGACGGATCTTCCTTCCACGGATCACCCTACGGTGGTCCAGACAGTTTTCAAGCTTTGTTCAACCGGCACGAGTGGTACTATACACCGCCTCACCATTCGTCGCCTCAGCAGCAGCAGCCGCAATAACAACAGGATCCCTCTGTGGATTCCAGATTCGTGGCAGTCACGCCACCGCCTCCACCGCCACCAGTGCAGCCGGCACCTCCGCAACCGCCAAGGCGAAGGAGAACCGGTGCGCGCATGTCGTCACGAGCAGGGGATTTCCATTTCAGTTCCCCACGTCAATCCAGTGGCAGCCACTATCCGCCACATCAGGAGGACCCACAAATGGGTGGACCCTCCAACCCAGCTGTACCACAGCCACCGCCAATGGGTTTTGACAACCCAATTCCGGCATATACGGGTTCCATGGCGTATAACCCATTTGAACCGCCGACTCACCATAACTATGGTTACGCGGAGGCCGACCCTTACATGGTAGCGGCTAACTACAACACCCAAGGACCCTATGGAGATCCATGGGGAGTAGGGTACCCAACACATGGGTACCAGATACCTCCTAGGCCTATTATTCAGACTCAATCGCAGCCGCCTAGGTTCTCCCCACCTGAGCATGAAGAACTCCTTCAGAGGTTGAATCAAGTTGAACGGGAAGTTCACAGAGACCGCAGGGAGAGACAGACTTTCTTCCAAGGATTAACAAGCTTGATCAAAGGGAAAAGCAAGAAGGATCATTGAATCCTTCCACTACTGTTCTTCCTTGTATCAGTTGAGCCCCTGCGTGGGCCTGTATTTCCTGTATTTGTTTAAGCCCCTGCCTGGGTATGTATGTGTGTTTGTTTTGACCCCTGCGTGGGTCTATCTTCCGTTAACCCCTGCGAGGGTATGATGTTTGCTTAAAGTCCCTGCGTGGACTTGTTTGTTTATTTAAGGTCCCTGCGTGGACTATTATGTTTGTTTAAAGTCCCTGCGTGGACGAGCATGTTGATTGACCCCTGTGTGGGTAATTGTTTGTTGAAAAAGACCCGTTTAGGGCAGCGTGTAATATTATAATAAATTTAATGGAATGGATGTTTTATAAATTTCATGTTTGCCATTATGTGTATATATAAATGAAATAAATAAATTAAAATCATTCCTTTTGAAATAATTTGCCTATGCAATTATTAATTAAGAATCTTAAAGTGTGAAACCTGGCCTTTTGGTCATTATAAGACCGGGCCAAGATGGTAAGACCTATTCAAAAGATTCAAATCCAAGTTAACATCTGAAAACATGTTAACACTCCTGGCAGACGTGATTCGTTAAAATCACATGGCATTTTTATATGTATAAGGATTCTTTAGAAGATCCCTAACCCAATTTAATGATCTCTGAATCATGGGTTAAGATCATCTGTTAAGATGATCATATTTTTACCATACATGGTAATATAGCGCCTACGGGCCCTGCTCAATTCCATATGAGCCAAAGACAGAGGTAGCGATGACTCCCTATCAAATAAAGGTAATGAACTAGGTTCAAACCTTCATGCGTTGATTCTCTGAAATCATAGCTTATAATTTATAAACGTCCTTGTGACTAGGCCTATTGTGCCAGTATACCTTAATGTTTTGATTCTCTGAAATCATAGATTAAATTAAAAGTGTCCGTGTGACTAGGCCTTTTGTGCCACAAATAAAACTGTTAATGTTTTATAATTAGGATAAATTTTAATAGAAATCCTAAATAAATATGACTTATAAATTAACCAAATATGGTCTCTGTACCATGGTTAATGAATTGCCATAAAAGACAATTCCATAATAAACTCCCAAATAAACTATTGTCCTTGTTTTCTGCAACAGTTCAATTAAAATGGCTAACTCGGACGAGGGTAATAGTCATCCAGTGGAGGAAAACGATAACGCCCGAATTACTTTGACGGGTGCTGAATTGAAAGCGCTAGTTGATGGCGCAGTTACAAGGGCCTGGAACGGCAGTACGAAGATTATAGTGGGACTCGGAGTAAGACCCTATCTACGCCGCCCTCAAAGCCCAAAACACACTCTGAGGTTCACAGCAAGCCACCTCCCAAAAAGGATGGACCCAAGAAAGATGGTGATGACCGTCAGTCAACCAACCATCAAAGTGTCCCATCTCAGCAGATAGTGCTGAATCAAGAACCCCGTAACAAGGGTTGCTCCTATCAGTACTTCGTGTCTTGTAAGCCCAGGGATTTTACTGGGGAAAAGGGAGTCGTCGACTGCATGACGTGGTTAGATGAGATGGACACGGTGGTAGATATCAGCGGATGCGCTGAAAAGGATGTGGTTAAGTTTGTGTCGCAGTCATTTAAGGGTGAAGCTTTAGCATGGTGGAGATCTCTGATTCAAGCCACCGGGAAAATCCCATTGTACAATATGTCTTGGGATCAATTTGTTGCCCTTATCAGGGAAAATTACTGCCCTCAGCATGAGGTGGAGAAGATAGAATCTGATTTTCTATCATTGGTGATGACAAACCTTGACTGTCAAGCTTACCTAACGAGCTTCAACACGATGTCCCGGTTGGTTCCATATCTGGTAACCCCGGAGCCAAAAAGAATCGCTCGTTTTATCGGTGGTTTAGCCCCAGAAATCAAGGCTAGCGTAAAAGCTTCTCGGCCAGCTACCTTCAGGTCTGTAGCTGACATATCTTTGTCACTTACTCTGGATGCGGTCCGACAAAGATCGCTGAGAAACAAAGAGGCTGAGAAGAGAAAATGTGAAGATGATGGTTCACGTAGATCGAACAAGAAACACCGTGGGAACGGTGACAACAAGAAGGGATCTTAGTCAAGGAAGGATGGGCATCACTCTGGTGAGAAGCCCAAATGCAAAATTTGCAAGAAACAGCACTATGGAAGGGGCAGACTTGAGTCGAACTCACAGACTCAGTCGAAAACCTATGCTTGTGGTATATGCAAGTCCACGGATCACAAAACCTTGGATTGCAAGAAGATAAAACACGCAACGTGCTACCGTTGCAATGAAAAGGGGCACATTAAGACCAACTGTCCGAAATATGCCAAGAAGCCTGAAGAGGCCAAGAAGACTAATGCTAGAGTCTTCAAAATGGATGCAAAGGAAGCAATTCTAGACGACAATGTTATTACAGGTACTTTCCTTGTAAATGACGTCTATGCTAGAGTACTTTTTTATTCAGGCGCTGATAAGTCTTTCGTTGATAATAAGTTTTGTGAATTGCTGAAATTACCTGTCAAAACCTTAAACGTGAATTATGAGGTGGAGTTAGCAGATGGTACACTAGAAACCGTCTCAACTGTGTTAGATGGGTGTGTTATATCCATTAAGAACCATTCTTTTCCTCTGTCTCTACTTCCCTTTAAGTTGGCCTGTTTTGACATAGTTCTGGGTATGGACTGGTTATCTCGCAACCAGGCCCAAATCGTTTGCAACAGAAAGCAAGTGGTGATAAAGACTCCGTCTGGTGAATCACTTACCATTCGGGGAGATACCCAGTATGGGCTACCTGAGCAAGCGACTATGCTCAAGGCTTCAAAATGTTTAAAGAAAGGTTGTGTCATCTACATGGCACAGGTGATTATTGATGAGCCTAAACCAAAGATAGAAGACATCCCTGTCATTTCTGAATACCCAGAAGTTTTTCCGGAAGAACTACCTGGTTTGCCACCAGATAGGCAAGTGGAATTCAGGATTGATATCATCCCCGGAGTAGCACCGGTTGCTAGAGCACCTTATAGGTTGGCGCCCACAGAAATGAAGGAATTGAGGACACAACTGGACGAACTGCTAGCTAAAGGTTTCATTAAACCTAGTTCGTCTCCATGGGGAGCGCCAGTCCTATTTGTGAAGAAGAAGGATGGATCGACGCGTCTGTGCATCGATTATCGTGAGCTTAATAAAGTCACGATAAAGAATAGGTATCCTCTGCCCAGAATCGACGATTTGTTCGATCAATTGCAAGGGGCAAGTTATTTCTCGAAGATTGATTTGAGGTCAGGCTACCATCAACTGAAGATCAGAGATGAAGACGTGCACAAAACTGCATTTAGGACTCGTTATGGTCATTACGAGTTCCTAGTGATGCCTTTTGGGCTCACTAATGCACCGGCCGCGTTCATGGATCTCATGAATCGCTTTTGCAAGCCGTACTTAGATAAATTCGTCATCGTTTTCATCGACGACATTCTCATTTATTCTAAGAACCAAGCTGACCACGAGAAACACCTTCGATGCATTCTCAAACTTCTACATCAGGAGAAGCTCTATGCCAAATTCTCTAAGTGTGAATTTTGGCTACGAGAAGTCCAATTTCTTGGACATGTGGTCAGTGAGCGTGGTATCCAGGTGGATCCCGCTAAGGTTGAAGCAGTAATGAACTAGCAAGAGCCAAAGACGCCTACAGAGATTCGTAGCTTCCTGGGATTGGCAGGATATTACAGGCGTTTCATTGAAAACTTTTCAAGGATTACTGCACCCTTAACGTCCTTGACTAAGAAGAAGGTAAAGTTCGTTTGGGGCCCTAAGCAGCAAGAGTCATTTGATATTCTGAAGCAAAAGTTGAGCAACGCCCCAGTTCTGACATTGCCAGATGGAATAGAAGAGTTCGTGGTTTACTGCGATGCATCGCACACTAGCATGGGGTGTGTGCTTATGCAGAAAGGTAAGGTTATTGCCTATGCTTCAAGACAGTTAAAGGTGCATGAAAAGAATTACACCACCCACGACTTGGAGTTGGGCGCCGTTGTATTCGCACTAAAACTGTGGAGGCATTATCTATATGGGATCAAGTGTGTGATCTATTCTGATCACAAGAGTCGTCAACATCTGTTTAACCAGAAGGAATTAAACATGAGGCAACGCCGTTGGATGGAAACTTTAAATGATTATGATTGTGAAATCAGATACCATCCTGGCAAGGCGAATGTAGTCGCCGATGCCTTGAGTCGAAAGGAGAGGGTGAAACCCATCCGAATCAATGCCAAGCGCATGGAGATAAAGAACAGTTTGACTGAAAGGTTGTTAGCTGCACAGAAGGAAGCTGTGTTGGAAGCTAACTATCCTAATGAAAAGCTAGGAGTAACTGAGGAGCAGTTAACTCTTAGCAAGGACGGAATTCTAAGATTAAATGGATGAATATTTGTTCCCATTTATGGAGGACTTCGAGATGTCATCCTCCAGGAAGCCTATAGCTCCAAATACTCCGTTCATCCTGGAGCTGATAAGATGTACCAGGATCTAAGGGCAAATTATTGGTGGATAGGCTTGAAAAAGTCTGTAGCCTCTTATGTAGCAAAATGCTTGACATGTGCCCAAGTCAAAGCAGAACATCAGAAACCGTCAGGTTTGCTACAACAGCCTGAACTTCCTACGTGGAAGTGGGAAATGGTGACGATGGATTTCATCACCAAGTTGCCAAAGACAAGGAAAGGCAATGATACAATATGGGTTATAGTTGATAGACTGACTAAGTCAGCACATTTCTTACCCATCAAGGAGACTTATAGCTCCGACATGTTAGCCCAGTTATACGTGGATAAGATTGTAGCCTTACATGGCATACTTGTGGCTATTATATCTGATAGAGATACTAGATACACGTCACATTTTTGGAAGAGTTTCCAACAATCTTTGGGCACGCGTTTGAATTTTAGTACGGCTTACCATCCTCAGACAGACGGTCAAAGTGAGCGTACTATTTAAACTTTGGAAGACATGCTACGTGCATGTGCGATCGATTTGGGTGGTAGTTGCGATAAACACCTACCATTAATCGAATTCTCCTACAACAATAGCTACCACACCAGCATCAAGGCTGCGCCTTTTGAGGCATTATACGGTAGAAAGTGTAGAACGCCAGTTTGTTGGGCGGAAGTTGGAGATGTCCAATTATCAGGACCAGAGATAGTGTTCGAAACAACGGACAAAATTGTCCAGATTCATGACCGTCTCAAAGCTGCCCGGGATAGGCAGAAGAGTTACGCTGATCCAAAGCGTAAAGATTTTCACTTCGAAGTGGGTGACAAAGTCCTACTTAAAGTGTCACCCTGGAAGGGAGTGATGCGGTTTGGTAAGAAAGGCAAGCTAAGCCCAAGATACATAGGACCTTTTGAGGTTATCGAACGTGTCGGGTCAGTTGCCTATAAGTTAAACTAACCAGAAAAGCTTAGTGGAATTCACAACGTGTTCCACATCTGCAATCTGAAAAAGTGTTTCGCTGACGAATCACTGGTAATACCGCATACAGATGTGCACATAGATGAGAGCTTGAAATTTGTGGAAAAACCTTTGTCGATTGAAGATCGACAGGTAAAGAAGCTTCGAAGGAAGCATGTACCTATTGTAAAGGTCAAATGGGATGCCCGTAGTGGACCCGAATTCACGTGGGAGGTTAAATCCACGATGAAAGAAAAGTACCCTTAATTATTTCAGTAAATCTCGGGTCGAGATTTATTTTAAGGGGGTGAGGATGTAACACCTCGAAAATTCACGTCCTATAATGTGTAGACACGTGTCATATGTTTGCGCGTGTGAAAGAATGTTATAAAAGGACTAAAGTTGACAAACATGGAAAGTATGTGATTATACGGGTTCTAAATGTCACAGTGAATAAAAATATGGTACATTAACCTTACATGATGATTATATCACCAAACGAATAAATCATGGATCATGTGAAGCTAAAAGTGAGGAATTACAAACTACAGGGACTAAATGTGTCAACATGTTTAAGTTATACCTCTGAGTGACCTTTTGACAAACCCGAAGCTTTGTAACTGTTAATTATGCTCACTAGAATGCACGATATAAATTTCGTAAAGTTTCTTTATCGTATGAGAAAGTTATGATCAAATTCGTGTGCAAAGGGTTAAAGCGTAAACGTTGAAAGTTAGGACTTTTCGGGTAACAATAAAGTTAACCGGGGACTTAACAAAGTGGGTATATATTTTAAAGCCCTTACAAACCAAATTGGAGGGTTCAAGATGCAAGAAAACAAGAGCCTAATCGAAGTTTGAAGGGCCAAGGATCAAATCGCAAAAATAAAAAATTTAGATTTGTGCAGACACGTCGCCGCGACACGCGACGCCCAGGGGGGAACCCTTCACGACACGCGGGGGAGTGCCCAGTTCCGAAATTCTTGGGTTTTTGCCTGCTGAGTGCTTTCTTCTTGATTTCATCCGATTTTTCTCATAAAGGGCGACCCCTAGACACCCCCTAAGCACTAGGAACACTTATTAACCAGTTGTGGTGGGTTGTAGACTCATGTGTCAAAGATTTGTGGTGATAAATTCACTATAAAAGGCCATGATATGCAACCATTGTTCTTCACACTTTCATGTTGCAATCTGATCATTTCTGGAGCTCCAAGGCACTCTCAAGTGATCACTAATCAAGCTTAGGAGTTTTGTAAGTTTGCTTAACCTTCTTTAATTAAGTTTTAGCTTAGTTTTATCTTAAAAGTCAAACCGTCGTAATTAACGGTTGACTTTAAGATTAATCACTAATGGTCCAGTGATTAGTCGAATCAAAAGTAGTTATAAGTTGGTAATTATGTGGGTAATAAACCCTTAAAAGGGTTCCCCCTGATTACCACTCTAACCAGGTCAAAAGTCGGGTCAAACTTGCTAAGAAAAAGTCAACAGAATGTTTAAATTACAATTTATGCATGATTAGCAATGTAGAACACATACAACCTGTTTGATCATTATTATAACTTGGTAATTAGTGTAAGAACATGTCTAAACATGTTCAACCCGACAATTTCCTGTTTAGACCCGGTTCGGAACCGAAAGTCGCATAGTTTGACGTATACTTTGACTTTCAGTTCTGACCCGTTATGGTATGTTTTAGAAATACCTAAGAGCTTCATTTGGACCAGGTTACATGCTAGTATAACCCTCTGTGATTATACACCATGGTTCATTGGTTAACCGATTAATACGCATGATTCCGTTAATTGCTCATATGTTGACCATTATGCCCTTTTCACCTTAAAACGTGATTTTTGAAAATGTAAAAGAGTAGAAACCTTATTTACTGATATATAGACTTGTATGCAAAGTTTGACCTCAGTTTGAGGTGTAGAATAAGAGTTATGCTCGTTAGCGTAAAATTAAAGCTTTATGTTAATAAAACGGCGTAATTAGCCTATAGCCTATAGCGTAAAATTAAAGCTTTATGTTAATAAAGCCTATGTCGGTTTTGCCCTTACGGGCCATAAAATGAGTTTTACATATCCAAACGACTCCAAACCTTTTGCTACTGACCTTAAATGACAAATAAATTATTTTAAGCCTTCTGGAAATATAAAAATATCAGATTTAAGTATCGAACCCGGAAATGGCCTTTAATCGCCTTTTTAAGCGTTTTTAACGCATTGTGTGTACTAAGATTATTTTAAACATCCAAAGGGTGATACTTACTGATATTTGAGAAAAATTAGAATATTTTAACAGTAAGCAAAGGTTGATTAACTCAGACTTCGGTTTTGAGCTCTTCGGCTTATGTGAAATTACCAAAATACCCCTACGGGGCATAGTTTGGTTATAATTGATAAATTTCACATATATACTTTAACCTACTGTTATAACTCATTAAATTGAGTATGTTTGCTGATTACATCAGACCTGTAACTCAGTTAAACACTTAAACTCTTTTACAACCTTTAAAATGACCAAACTACCCCTACGGGGCATAGTTTGTGTTTAAATTCATTTCGGGCATAATAAATGATATCTTACTGATGTCACAACATATATGGAGCATATTAACTTAGGAAACCTGTAAATGGCTCTCATTATTACCCATTACGCTTATTACGCGTTCGGTTCGGTTTATGTAACAAGTTTACATAAATTAGCCGAAACAGGTCAAACCTTATCGGTTTTATCTCAAAATCCAGAATGTGCATGAAGGACCCATATTAAACAAGTCTCTGAACTTGTCGGGTCTAAATCACATTCTATCCGGTCTTCGCTTAATCGTGCGTACGAACCGTATCTTTGAAACTAACCGGTCTAAGCTTAAGCTTAACTAAAGACCCGTTAGGATTCTAATAGGCTATTATAAAACCTTCGTTCCAGATTAGGAGGACCAGTAAAAGCTACTTGCAATTTGCTTATTGTGATTTATACATTGCTCAGGTAAATACTTTTAACTTATTTTCCCTATACGGGTTTGGGTTACGGTATATAGCATACCGCTTGATCGGGTATCAAATCCTTCACCGTTGAGTGGGTAATTGAATAAATTTGATCGGCTCGTTTAAATAGTCTTGTTACTTAAAGCCTTTGGGGGGTTAATGACCATGTCCCGGATATCCTTGGCATCATTTTACGAAATGGCCACGACTTAAGCGCGGGGTGTAGGCGTACACCCGTCAGTGCACAAAAGTATATTGTGGCGAGTGGCGTGTCTATTGATCTTTAACCCGGACAAGATCCGGGCTACTGAACGCACAAGGAACATATAATTCATTCACAAGATTATAATATTAAATAATTCTCCCAAGTTAAATAAAATGTTTATGCCATGTGCATCCAAACCAATTTTCAATCATTTTCCAAAATGAGTCAGTTGAATGTATTTACCAGTGTAAACTGACGTATTTTCCCAAAAAGATTAAATGCAGGTACTAAGCGTAATTGGCTGAGATTTCTCCATAGCAGCATTAGAAGTCTCGCAAGCTTAAGATGCCTGAAGTCTGTTGAACTATCAATTTTATTTTTATTTTCGATCCGTCTGTGGATAAACAATCGACAATTGTGATACACGTTATTACAATATTATATTCGGTTTATTACATATTTTTAAATTTGCTTCCACTGTGCATATTAAATATTGTGTTGTTTGACTATTATGTTGCCAACCACGTCACGATACTCCCCCACCGGGCCCACCGGTGACACGTGGAAATCGGGGTGTGACATCCTTGTTACACGATCGGGTAAGTTTTGAATCAAAAACGTCCATTCCACACCATCTCCACGGTTTCTTTGATTTTTACGGTATTGAACGTCTGACCATGGACCGCCATAATCCCCATCTTTCTCCATGGCGTTCAATGTTTGATCGAAAAATAATCAACCAAGAGACCCAAGAAGCGAATGGAACCAAACCAACCTAGGTAGAATGAAAGGCCAGAGCGGGATCAGCAAACAATAGCCGATCAGAAAGGCCTCGCACGCTACTCAGAACTAGATTCAGGACGTCGAGCAGTCTTGGCGGCTCTGGAAGAATCAAGGAGATGAAACGACCCTCTCTGATACAAAGAAAGGGAAAAAACGGATCAAACAAAACGGAACGCAACGACACAGACAGCGAATGGAAGAGAACAACAATCAAGATAGGATGGAAGTCAAGCCTGAAACACAAGCGGCCTCACATACTATCCCAATAGTTTCCTGCTTCGTCGAGCCGCCGGTTGCCGGAAAGAGAAGGGAGAGAGAGAGGATTTGTAAACCAGATCTTAGAAGATGTCACATCTATTCCACCATATTTTCAAATCTAAATTACAATAAAAAACACTATATTTTCTCTCTCCTTTTCAATTAAATAATATTTTTTATACCTTTATCGTTACGTTTTCTTTCTCCTCTACTCACAACCACTTTCAAAATATATTAAAAAATTACGGGGGGTGAACAGTGTCCCCTCAAATATACAGATGAACAGTAACATTTTCTCTCTCCTCCACTCACAACCACTTTTTATACTCTTTATACTATAAAAACTCCACTCACAACATTTGGTGGAATGGATGTGAATGCTCTAATGGTTTACAGCTTTCAAATTGTGCTAAATGACAAATTCTGCAGCATATAACCTCTGATGCCGAATATATACATATTTGATTTAATAGTTTACGTGTTGCTAATGTGATCAATGATCCGGTGGAAGTGAAGTCTGAACTGATCATTGATCAGCGGGGGGCGGACTCCCGACGGCCGCCTCGACGGAGGTTCTTGGATCTGGGTGCTTCTTGAAATTAAATAGAGTAATGACATAAATGGTCCTTTGAATTAAAAGTATAGTAATAACACAATAGTTGTAACACCTCGGAAATTTACGTCCTATAAAGTGTTGACACGTGTCATAGGTTTGAACGTGTGAAAGAATGTTCTTGAAGGACTAAAGTTGACAAACAGTGAAACTGTGTAAATAGAAGGGTTCAAAGTGTCAACAATGAATAAATATACTTTGCAATAACCCTACATGATGTTTATAACCTTAAACGAATAGATCATGGATCATACGAAGCGAATTGTAAAAGAAAGTGAGAGATTACAAACTACAGGGGTTAAATGTGCCAACATGTTTAAGTTATACCTCTGAGTGACCTTTTGACAAACCCGAAGCTTTGTAACGATTAATTATGCTCACTAGAATGTACCACAAAAATTTCATGAAGTTTCGTTATCGTATGAGCAAGTTGTGATAAAATTCGTGTGTGAGGGTTAGAATGGTCAACGTTGAAATTTAGGGCTTTTCGGGTGATCACAAAGTTACCCGAGGACTTAACAAAGTGGGTATAAGTCTTAAAGCCCCATATATTAAATAACAAAGCTTCATATGCAAGTAGGATGGTGAAAACGATGTTTCGAGGGACCAGGGACTGAAATGCAATTAACAAAAACTTGCTGAGCTGATCTTCATCACCCTAGCGTAGCGCTAGCTTGAAAGCCTTGGCAGTAGCGCTACGCTACTGCCTTATCTGGACAGAAAGCCTGCACAGGTGTCCTGCATGATTTTTAACCGACTTAAACACATGTTTGGCATACCTTGGGCTGCCCTAAGATGGTTTCTAGTGTGTAGCATACTTGTGGATGTTATTGCAACATCCTAGGCTTAGTTGTCGATCATCTAAGAGGGTTTGAAGTCATTTATAAAGACCACAATATGCAACATTGTGCATTCATCATTCTTTTCATCTCCTGAGCATTTCAAGACCATTCAAGCAGCCTACAAGCAATCCATATCATCCATAAGACTTGTGTAAGTACCCTTGATCTTCTCTAGTTCATTCATACTTAGTTTATGGCCGGGAAATCAAACCGTCGTAACTACGGTTTGACTTTTCGATAATAAATAATCGGTCCGGAGTTTAGTCGAATCAAAGGTTGTTATAAGTTGGTATTTATATGGTTGATAAACCCCTAAAAGGGCACTCTCTAATTCGGATCCTAACTAGGTCGTTTATCGAGTCAAACCTCTTCCGAAAAAGTCAACAGAATTGTTATGTTTGGTTTAATGCATGATTAGCGATGTAAATGGCGTATAGACTATTTTATTATTCTTACCAACTGAAAATAAGTATAAAAACTTGTATACGCTTGTTTGATTCGGCAACTTTCTATTTAGAAACGATTCGGAGCCGAGAGACGCAAAAGTTTGACTTTTGCGTTGACCTCAGTTCTGACCCGATTTATATAGGTTTAGACATGCCTTAAAGTTCCATTGGACCTAGTTACTTGTGTGTATAAGCCTCTGCGTTTATACCACTCGAATCCCTAATCATCCGATGTTTCCGTTAATCGCCTAAATATTGACCGTAATGCCCTTATGACCATCAAACGAGATTTTAGAAAATGTAAAAGTGCAAAAGTCTTTAGTACTGATTATTGAACATGTCTGCAAAATTTCACGTCAATCGGAAGTCTAGATTAGGAGTTATGCTTAATGGCGTATTTATAAACATGTTTATTAATTAAACGGCGCCATTAGCGTAAAGCCTATCTAAACTCAGTTTTGACACCAAATCTTTCACCCACTGATGTTAAATAATATTTTAGGATTTTTAAAGATTTTTAATTATTTTTAGACTGATCATAAGCTTGGATTAGCGCCTTAATTCGGTAAATACCGAATATGCCCTTTTAGGCCATAAAACGAGTTTTACAAATCCAAATGGCGCCAATCCAATTGCTACTGATTTTAAATAATAATTATAGTATTTTGAGCCTGTTAAACTGACCTGGAAACTCAGAATCGTATTTTAAACCGTACGTCGCTTAAAACGACTTTATACGCGTATTTAACGCATAGTTTGGGTTTAAAACTATTTTAACATATAAGACTTATTACCAAATGTTATAACCTGTTAAAATAGGCCATTTTACTGATCAACTCAGACCCGGATCACAGGTGTCTAATTAAACCCTTTTATAATCTTTAAGATGACCAAAATACCCCTACGGGGCTTATTAAGAGATTAAACTCGTTTGGGGCGTCACGGGTGATATCCTACTGATATCACAACTTATTTAAGGCATGTTAACTTAGGAAATCTGTTTAGGACTCTTACGGATACCCGTTACGCTTCATGCGCGTTCGGTTCGGTTTATGTAACTAGTTTACATAAATTAGCCGAAACGGGTCAAACCTTATCGGTTTTATCTCAAAATCCAGAATGTGTATCATATACCCATATTAAGCAAGTCTTCAAACTTGTCGGGTCTAAATCACATTCTATCCGGTCTTCGCTTAATCGTGCGTACGAACCGTATCTTTAAAACTAACCGGTCTAAGCGTAAGCTTAACTAAAGACCCGTTAGGATTCTAATAGGTTATTTTAAACCTTCGTTCCAGATTAGGAGAACCAGTAAAAGATACTTGCACTCGCTGATTTTGAACTATACTTACTCAGGTAAATACTTTTAACTTATTTTCCCTATACGGGCTTGGGGTACGGTATATAAAATACCGCTTGGTCCAGCATTGAATCTTTAATCGAATAGAGGTTAAATCATTGATATGCTCTGTTTTGAAATGTTTTGTTGCTTAAAGCCTTTGGGGGGTTAATGACCATGTCCCGGATATCCCTGGCATCATTTTACGAAATGGCCACGACCTCAGCACTCAGGTGTAGGCGTACACCTGTCAGTGTCTCATTATATAAAGTGGTGTGTCCATTGATCTTTAACCCGGTCTACGGATCGGGCTACTGAACGCATAAGAAACATGTAATTCGTTTACAAGTATTATATATTTACATAATTATCCCAAGTTATAAAATATTATTTGTGCCTTGTGCCTTAAATGCATTTTCTTAAACTCTTTTCAAAATGAGTCGGTTGATTGTATTTACCAGTGTAAACTGACGTATTTTCTTAAAAAGGTTAAGTGCAGGTACTACGCGAAATAGGCTGGCTTGTCTCCTAGCATCCACATTAAGTCTCGCCAGCTTGGATGTCATAAACTGTTGAACATTTGTTTCCTTTTTATTTAATCTACCTGTGGATTTATATTCGACTAATTGTGATACTTAATATTACAATATCGTTGGTTGAATGAAATCTATACTTTGCTTCCGTTGTGCATTTAAATATTGTGTTGTTTGACTATTATGTTGCCAACCACGTCACGATACTCCCCTACCGGGCCCACCGGTGACACGTGGAAATTCGGGGTGTGACAGGTTGGTATCAGAGCCAACATTGAGTGAATTAAACACTAGCCTTTTGTGTTTAATCTCAATGACACAATTGCACATTCCTAAATCTTCGAGTCTAGACAAAGAACTTAGGAATAATCCAAATTGTTCAAATTTTTATTTAATTAAATTTTTGTCCTTTATTTTTTCCTTGTTATTATCTTGTGTATTTTAACAGGTACAATAATGCCGCCAAGAATTAGACGAGGTAGTCGAGGAAAGGAGCCAGCTAGTGCCCCTAACGACCATGAGGCAGGGCCTTCATATCGACGAACTTCTTCTACAAGGAATGACGAAATGAGGGAGCTATGGAGGACCTATGAGGACGATGCCAGACGATCTTTTTCGCACGCCTCAACGCCTCCATATCATGACTCCTATGGGCCTCAGTCAGAGAACGAACCCCACAACCCGCAACATTTCTTCGGCGACCCTACTCCTGTATTTCAGGGTCAGTTTAACCCAGCAGAGTACCTACCCGAAAACGTGGGCTTTAACCCACTAGGGCCGGAGGATCACTTTTCTGGTGATCAAGATATGGACGAGGACACAGATCCTGTCGAAGCTTCAACCGGATCCCGGAACCATCCTTTTTCAATCTCTGATGGTTCATCTTACCACGGACCACCCTACGAAGGTCCGGATAGTCACATGGCACGGTTCGAACGGTGTGAGTGGTATTATACCCCATCTGAACACTCATCGTCTCACCATACACCATCTCACCATACACCGTCTCACCATACACCGTCTCACCATACACCGTCTCATTCCGCATCTCATCAGCAACAGCAGCAACAAGATCCCTCTGGGGATCCCCATTTCGAGGCAGTCACGCCACCGCCTCCACCGCCGCCAGTTTATGTAGAGCCTCCAGAACCGCCGAGACGTAGGAGGACTGGCCCGCGGATGTCAGTACGACCAGTGGGAGTTCATATCACCACTCCTCAACACTCTAGCGGTAGCCATTATCCGCCTACTCATGGAGTCCCACAGATGGGGGGACCTTCTGTTCCAGTTTCAGAGGTGAACTCGGCACCTATTGTACCGCCATCACCGGGTTTTGGCCACCCAATCCCTGCTTATACTGCTTCGGCAGCTTACAACCCTTATGGACCGCCAGCATACCATAATTATAACTATGCCGAGGCCGACCCCTACCTAGTGGCTGCAAACTACTATACCCAAAACCCTGAGGGACCATATGGAACCCCTTGGGGAATGGGACATCCAGCTCATGGGTATCAAGTACCTACTCAGCCACCATTTCAGCATCAGCCGCCACGGGTTCCTCCTCCTGAGCAGGTTGAGCTCCGTCATAGGTTGGATCGGGTTGAGCGAGACCTCCAGAGAGAGCGTAAGAAGAACCAAGGATTCATGAGTGGTTTAGCAGATTTGCTGAAGGGGAAGAAGAAAAGGGATCGTTAAATTCCCAATATATATTGTTGTATTTCCTTGTTTAAATCAAGTCCCTACGTGGACTTGTCTCTAGTAGTCCCTGCGTGGACATTTACTTTTGTAGACCGTCCCTGTGAGGACATGTGTTATCAGTATAGCTCCTGCGTGGGCAAGTATATGTAAAAGTCCCGTTTAGGGCAAAAATGTAAAATTTGTAAATTATAATGGAATGTTAAGTTTGAAATTTTAATTCTGTCATTTATGCCTTTATATATTATACAGGAAATAAACAAAAAATAACATTATCCTTTTTGTAAGTGATCTGCCTATTAAATCAATTAAGGATCTTAAAGGTAAAACCTAGTCTACCTGTCATTATAAGACTTGGACATAATGGTAAGACCTGTATAAAAGATTCCAATCCCAGTTAACATCTGAAAACATGTTAACACTCCTGGCAGATGTGGTTCGTTAAAATCACACACGTCATTCTAAATAAGGATTTTTATTCCTGACCCATTATATTGATCTCTGAATCATGGGTTAAATCATTAATAAATATGATCAATTCTTTTTACCATCCATTGGTAATGGAATGCCTACGGGCCCTTCTCATTTTCATATGAGACAAAAGACAGTATTAGTCTGTGACCCTGTCTGATAAAGGTAATGAACCTTGTTCAAACCTTTATGCTTTGATTCTCTGAAATCATAGCTTATAATCTAAATTGTCCCAGTGACTAGGCCTTATGTGCTAATAAAACTGTTATTGTTTTATAATTAGGATAAATTATATTAGAAATCCTAAATTTATGTGGGTAATAAATTAACCATATTTGGTCTACGTTTACCACGGCTAATAAATTGCCATAAAAGACAATTTTATAATAAACTCACCAATAAATTGTTGTCGATATGTGACAGTTCTAGTTACATGGCAGACTCAAACGAGGTCAACAGTCACCCGGGGATAGTGAATGAAAATGCCCAAGTTAACGTAGCAGGTCCAGAGTTGCAAGCTATGATAAATAATGCGGTTAATATAGCTATGGGTAGACAGCACCATGGATCAAGTGGTACCCATACGAGGACCCATTCTGCATCACACACTAGAACACCCTCCAGGACCCACACTGCCCACAACAGTAATTCTCACCACTCCTCGAATCAAAGGAGTAATCCATCCCAAAGAGCCCTACAGAACCAAGAACCTCGTAATAGGGGTTGCACCTATAAATACTTCGTGTCGTGCAAACCCAGAGACTTCAATGGGGAAAAAGGAGCTGTTGATTGCATGACGTGGATGGATGAAATGGATACTGTGGTGGATATTAGTGGTTGTCATAATAGGGACATTGTGAAGTTTGTCTCGCAGTCTTTCAAAGGAGAAGCCTTAGCCTGGTGGAGATCTTTGATCCAGGCCACAGGGAAAGTTCCGTTATACAACATGACATGGGAAGAGTTCATGGCACTAATCAAAGAAAATTTCTGCCCTCAACACGAGGTTGAGAGAATTGAATCTGATTTCCTAGCGCTGGTCATGAAGAACCTGGACTGTCAGGCCTACCTTACTACTTTCAATACTTTGTCAAGGTTGGTCCCTTATTTGGTGACTCCGGAGCCTAAACGTATAGCTCGTTTTATCGGGGGTTTGGAACCGGAGATCAAAGCGAGTGTAAAGGCCTCCAGACCAACCACTTTTCGGTCAGTAACGGACATATCGTTATCTCTGACCTCAGATGCTGTCAGGCTGAGGTCACTGAGGAAAACTGATACCGAGAAAAGGAAGCGTGAGGATGACAACTCACGACGTTCAGATAAGAAGCAGAAGGGAAACAATGACTCTAAGAAGGGGTCAGGATTCAAGAAAGATGGTCAGCAGTCGGGTGAAAAACCCAGATGTAAAATTTGCAGAAAGCACCATTTTGGAAAGTGCAGACTTGACTCAAAATCCCAATACCAGCCAAGGCCTTGTGGGATTTGCAAGTCTACAGAACATAAGACCCTGGAGTGCAAAAAGATAAAGGATGCAACATGTTATAGTTGCAATGAAAAAGGGCATATCAAATCCAACTGCCCAAAATTTGCAAGGAAGAATGATGAGGGGAAGAAGACCAATGCGAGGGTCTTCAGGATGGATGCTAAGGAAGCTGTCAAGGACGACAACGTTATAACAGGTACCTTTCTCGTAAATGATGTTTATCCGAGAGTGTTATTTGATTCAGGCGCTGATAAGTCGTTTGTAGATAATAAGTTTTGTGAATTGTTGAAACTACCTGTTAAGACTTTAAGTGTGAAGTATGAGGTGGAACTAGCTGATGGCACTTTAGAAACCGCTTCAACCTTATTAGATGGATGTTTCATATCCATTAGGAACCACTCTTTTCCTTTGTCCCTACTTCCTTTAAAACTAGCCGGTTTCGACATAGTTTTGGGTATGGACTGGTTATCACATAACCAGGCCCAGATTATTTGCAATAAGAAGCAAGTGATTATCAAGACTTCGTCTGGTGAATCACTTACTATCCAGGGAGATACCCAGTATGGGCTGCCCGAGAAAATGTCCATACTCAAAGACTCCAAGTGTTTGAAGAAGGGTTGTGTCATCTACATGGCACAGGTGATTATTGATGAACCGAAACCCAAGATTGGGGATATCCCAGTCATTTCTGAATACCCCGAAGTATTTCCTGAAGAACTACCTGGTTTGCCACCAGATAGGCAAGTAGAATTCAGAATTGACATTATTCCTGGATCAGCACCGGTGGCAAAAGCACCTTATAGGTTGGCACCAACAGAGATGAAGGAATTGAGAACGCAGTTAGATGATTTGCTAGCCAAAGGTTTCATCAAACCTAGTTCGTCTCCTTGGGGAGCACCAGTGTTATTTGTAAAGAAGAAGGATGGATCGATGCGACTGTGCATCGACTACCGTGAGCTTAATAAGGTTACTATCAAGAATAGGTATCCTTTGCCCAGAATCGACGATCTGTTCGATCAACTTCAAGGGGCAAGTTTCTTCTCGAAGATTGACTTGAGGTCAGGCTACCATCAATTGAAGGTTAGAGATGAAGATGTGCACAAAACTGCATTTAGGACTCGTTATGGTCATTACGAATTCCTAGTGATGCCTTTCGGGCTCACTAATGCACCGGCCGCATTCATGGATCTCATGAATCGCGTTTGCAAGCCGCACCTAGATAAATTCGTCATCGTCTTCATCGATGACATTCTCATCTACTCAAAGAACCAAGCTGACCATGAGAAGCATCTTCACTGCATACTGGAACTACTTCATAAAGAGAAGCTCTATGCCAAGTTCTCAAAGTGTGAATTCTGGCTTCGAGCAGTCCAATTTCTTGGGCATGTTGTTAGTGAGCATGGTATCCAAGTAGATCCTGCTAAAGTTGAAGCTGTCATGAATTGGCATGAGCCAAAGACGCCTACTGAAATTCGTAGCTTCCTAGGTTTGGCAGGATACTATAGGCGATTTATAGAAAACTTTTCAAGGATTGCTGCACCCCTGACTTCGCTGACACGTAAGAAGATTAAGTTTGACTGGGGTCCTAAGCAGCAGGAATCCTTCGATATTCTGAAACAAAAGTTGAGCAATGCTCCGGTACTAACATTGCCTGATGGAATAGAGGAGTTTGTAGTTTATTGTGATGCATCACACACTGGGATGGGATGTGTGCTTATGCAGAAAGGCAAAGTCATTGCCTATGCTTCACGTCAGTTAAAGGTGCACGAAAAGAATTACACCACCCACGACTTGGAATTGGGTGCCGTTGTATTTGCACTAAAACTGTGGAGGCACTATTTGTATGGAATCAAATGTGTGATCTATTCTGATCACAAAAGCCTTCAACATCTGTTCAACCAGAAGGACTTGAACATGAGGCAACATCGTTGGATGGAAACTCTGAATGATTACGATTGTGAAATAAGATACCATCCCGGCAAGGCGAATGTAGTCGCCGATGCCTTGAGTAGGAAAGAAAAGGTGAAACCCATCCGAATCAATGCCAAGAGCATGGAAATAAAGAACAATTTGATAGAAAGGTTGTTAGCTGCACAGAAGGAAGCTGTGTTGGAAGCTAACTATCCTAACGAAAAGCTAGGAGTAACTGAGGAGCAGTTGTCTCTTAGTAAGGATGGAATTCTTAGATTGAATGGACGAATATGGGTTCCAATTTATGGAGGACTCCGAGATGTTATCCTCCAGGAAGCCCACAGCTCTAAATATTCTGTTCATCCTGGAGCTGATAAAATGTACCATGATCTTAGAGCAAATTATTGGTGGATAGGCTTGAAGAAGTCTGTAGCTACCTATGTAGCTAAATGCTTGACGTGTGCGCAAGTCAAAGCAGAACATCAAAAACCGTCAGGTTTACTACAACAACCTGAACTTCCTACTTGGAAGTGGGAAATGGTAACTATGGATTTTATCACCAAGTTACCCAAGACAAGGAAAGGAAATGACACCATCTGGGTGATAGTTGACCGACTGACTAAGTCAGCACATTTCCTACCTATTAAGGAGACCTACAGCTCCGATATGTTAGCCCAACTGTACGTTGATAAGATTGTAGCTCTACATGGCATACCTGTAGCTATTATCTCTGACCGAGATACTAGATACACATCACATTTTTGGAAAAGTTTCCAACAATCTTTGGGCACACGTTTGAACTTTAGTACGGCTTACCATCCACAGACAGACGGTCAAAGTGAGCGTACTATTCAAACGTTGGAAGACATGCTACGTGCATGTGCAATCGATTTGGGAGGTAGCTGGGATAAGAACCTGCCATTGATCGAATTCTCCTACAACAATAGCTACCATACCAGCATCAAGGCTGCGCCTTTTGAGGCATTATACGGTAGAAAGTGTAGATCACCAGTTTGTTGGGCGGAAGTTGGAGAAGTCCAGTTATCAGGACCAGAGATCGTGTTCGAAACGACGGACAAGATTGTCCAGATTCGAAACAACCTCCAAGCTGCCCGGAATAGGCAAAAGATTTACGCTGATCCAAATCGTAAGGATTTTCACTTCGAAGTAGGTGAAAAAGTCCTACTTAAAGTGTCACCCTGGAAAGGAGTGATGCGATTTGGTAAGAAAGGCAAACTAAGCCCGAGATACATAGGACCTTTCGAGGTTATCGAACGTGTCGGGTCAGTTGCCTACAAGCTAAACTTACCTGAAGAGCTCAGTAGTATACACAATGTGTTCCACATCTGCAATCTGAAGAAGTGCTTCGCTAGCGAATCAGTGGTTATACCCTATACAGATGTGCATATCGATGAAAGCTTGAAATTTGTGGAAAAACCTTTGTCGATCGAAGATCGACAGGTAAGGAAGCTTCGAAGGAAGCATATACCTTTTGTAAAGGTCAAATGGGATGCCCGTAGAGGTCCCGAATTCACGTGGGAGGTTGAATCCACGATGAAAGAAAAATACCCTTACTTATTTCAGTAAATCTCGGGTCGAGATTTATTTTAAGGGGGTGAGGATGTAACACCTCGAAAATTTACGTCCTATAAAGTGTTGACACGTGTCATAGGTTTGAACGTGTGAAAGAATGTTCTTGAAGGACTAAAGTTGACAAACAGTGAAACTGTGTAAATAGAAGGGTTCAAAGTGTCAACAATGAATAAATATACTTTGCAATAACCCTACATGATGTTTATAACCTTAAACGAATAGATCATGGATCATACGAAGCGAATTGTAAAAGAAAGTGAGAGATTACAAACTACAGGGGTTAAATGTGCCAACATGTTTAAGTTATACCTCTGAGTGACCTTTTGACAAACCCGAAGCTTTGTAACGATTAATTATGCTCACTAGAATGTACCACAAAAATTTCATGAAGTTTCGTTATCGTATGAGCAAGTTGTGATAAAATTCGTGTGTGAGGGTTAGAATGGTCAACGTTGAAATTTAGGGCTTTTCGGGTGATCACAAAGTTACCCGAGGACTTAACAAAGTGGGTATAAGTCTTAAAGCCCCATATATTAAATAACAAAGCTTCATATGCAAGTAGGATGGTGAAAACGATGTTTCGAGGGACCAGGGACTGAAATGCAATTAACAAAAACTTGCTGAGCTGATCTTCATCACCCTAGCGTAGCGCTAGCTTGAAAGCCTTGGCAGTAGCGCTACGCTACTGCCTTATCTGGACAGAAAGCCTGCACAGGTGTCCTGCATGATTTTTAACCGACTTAAACACATGTTTGGCATACCTTGGGCTGCCCTAAGATGGTTTCTAGTGTGTAGCATACTTGTGGATGTTATTGCAACATCCTAGGCTTAGTTGTCGATCATCTAAGAGGGTTTGAAGTCATTTATAAAAACCACAATATGCAACATTGTGCATTCATCATTCTTTTCATCTCCTGAGCATTTCAAGACCATTCAAGCAGCCTACAAGCAATCCATATCATCCATAAGACTTGTGTAAGTACCCTTGATCTTCTCTAGTTCATTCATACTTAGTTTATGGCCGGGAAATCAAACCGTCGTAACTACGGTTTGACTTTTCGATAATAAATAATCGGTCCGGAGTTTAGTCGAATCAAAGGTTGTTATAAGTTGGTATTTATATGGTTGATAAACCCCTAAAAGGGCACTCTCTAATTCGGATCCTAACTAGGTCGTTTATCGAGTCAAACCTCTTCCGAAAAAGTCAACAGAATTGTTATGTTTGGTTTAATGCATGATTAGCGATGTAAATGGCGTATAGACTATTTTATTATTCTTACCAACTGAAAATAAGTATAAAAACTTGTATACGCTTGTTTGATTCGACAACTTTCTATTTAGAAACGATTCGGAGCCGAGAGACGCAAAAGTTTGACTTTTGCGTTGACCTCAGTTCTGACCCGATTTATATAGGTTTAGACATGCCTTAAAGTTCCATTGGACCTAGTTACTTGTGTGTATAAGCCTCTGCGTTTATACCACTCGAATCCCTAATCATCCGATGTTTCCGTTAATCGCCTAAATATTGACCGTAATGCCCTTATGACCATCAAACGAGATTTTAGAAAATGTAAAAGTGCAAAAGTCTTTAGTACTGATTATTGAACATGTCTGCAAAATTTCACGTCAATCGGAAGTCTAGATTAGGAGTTATGCTTAATGGCGTATTTATAAACATGTTTATTAATTAAACGGCGCCATTAGCGTAAAGCCTATCTAAACTCAGTTTTGACACCAAATCTTTCACCCACTGATGTTAAATAATATTTTAGGATTTTTAAAGATTTTTAATTATTTTTAGACTGATCATAAGCTTGGATTAGCGCCTTAATTCGGTAAATACCGAATATGCCCTTTTAGGCCATAAAACGAGTTTTACAAATCCAAATGGCGCCAATCCAATTGCTACTGATTTTAAATAATAATTATAGTATTTTGAGCCTGTTAAACTGACCTGGAAACTCAGAATCGTATTTTAAACCGTACGTCGCTTAAAACGACTTTATACGCGTATTTAACGCATAGTTTGGGTTTAAAACTATTTTAACATATAAGACTTATTACCAAATGTTATAACCTGTTAAAATAGGCCATTTTACTGATCAACTCAGACCTGGATCACAGGTGTCTAATTAAACCCTTTTATAATCTTTAAGATGACCAAAATACCCCTACGGGGCTTATTAAGAGATTAAACTCGTTTGGGGCGTCACGGGTGATATCCTACTGATATCACAACTTATTTAAGGCATGTTAACTTAGGAAACCTGTTTAGGACTCTTACGGATACCCGTTACGCTTCATGCGCGTTCGGTTCGGTTTATGTAACTAGTTTACATAAATTAGCCGAAACGGGTCAAACCTTATCGGTTTTATCTCAAAATCCAGAATGTGTATCATATACCCATATTAAGCAAGTCTTCAAACTTGTCGGGTCTAAATCACATTCTATCCGGTCTTCGCTTAATCGTGCGTACGAACCGTATCTTTAAAACTAACCGGTCTAAGCGTAAGCTTAACTAAAGACCCGTTAGGATTCTAATAGGTTATTTTAAACCTTCGTTCCAGATTAGGAGAACCAGTAAAAGATACTTGCACTCGCTGATTTTGAACTATACTTACTCAGGTAAATACTTTTAACTTATTTTCCCTATACGGGCTTGGGGTACGGTATATAAAATACCGCTTGGTCCAGCATTGAATCTTTAATCGAATAGAGGTTAAATCATTGATATGCTCTGTTTTGAAATGTTTTGTTGCTTAAAGCCTTTGGGGGGTTAATGACCATGTCCCGGATATCCCTGGCATCATTTTACGAAATGGCCACGACCTCAGCACTCAGGTGTAGGCGTACACCTGTCAGTGTCTCATTATATAAAGTGGTGTGTCCATTGATCTTTAACCCGGTCTACGGATCGGGCTACTGAACGCATAAGAAACATGTAATTCGTTTACAAGTATTATATATTTACATAATTATCCCAAGTTATAAAATATTATTTGTGCCTTGTGCCTTAAATGCATTTTCTTAAACTCTTTTCAAAATGAGTCGGTTGATTGTATTTACCAGTGTAAACTGACGTATTTTCTTAAAAAGGTTAAGTGCAGGTACTACGCGAAATAGGTTGGCTTGTCTCCTAGCATCCACATTAAGTCTCGCCAGCTTGGATGTCATAAAATGTTGAACATTTGTTTCCTTTTTATTTAATCTACCTGTGGATTTATATTCGACTAATTGTGATACTTAATATTACAATATCGTTGGTTGAATGAAATCTATACTTTGCTTCCGCTGTGCATTTAAATATTGTGTTGTTTGACTATTATGTTGCCAACCACGTCACGATACTCCCCTACCGGGCCCACCGGTGACACGTGGAAATTCGGGGTGTGACAATAGTCCTTTTAGATTAAAAGGGTATTTTACTCATTTTACAAAAATTTAACACAAAAACTAAGTTTGGTGTTAGTACCCAAAGGTGTTACAAAATTGAAACCATAAAACATGAACTTGTTAAAAAAATAGTTAGTACCTAAAGATGAAACTAGCTACAAACCACAGGGTCCATCTGTGTAATTAACTCTTAATATTTTTTTAATTAAACTTTGATGTTATAATTTTATCACAAAAGTCAAATAAGTTTAGTTTTTTTCTTTTAAATTAGTTTTTGTTTTACGTTTTTTCTTGGGTTTGATCGTCATTTGGTTTACTTATAGAGGTGTACAAAAAAACTGGTTTTAGAACCGAAACCGGAAAAAAAACCGAAACCGGTTTTTTTTAACCGGTTTTTTTTAACCGCCGGTTTTTATACCGGTTACTATTCTTGACTTCAAAAATCGGTTATTAAAAATCGGTTAAAACCGGTTAAAAACCGGTCCCAACCGGTTATACCGGTTATTGTTTTGGACCTCAAAAACCGGTTAGTAACCGGAACCGGTTAGTAACCGGAACCGGTTATAAAAAAACCAGTTTTTATTTTGGGTGAAAAAACCGAAACCGGTTTTTGAAAAAAAAACGATTTGTACACCTCTAGTTACTTACTACGATGTTTGGTGATCACATTTAGTTCCTCTTGTTTTCTTACCCCCTCAAATTTTTAATACGTGTCGGTATACATTCAAGTACGGGTGTAAACGAGCCAGCCCGAGCCTTCCACTACTCGAGCTCGGCTCGTGATGTTTTTGTGAAGCTCGAGCTCAGCTCGGTTCGAGCCTAAAATTTTGAACTCGAGCTCGGCTCGTAAGTAAAATCCAAAGCTCAAGTCCGGCTCGGCTCGAGATGATTTGAGAACAATCTTAAACGGGTTCAAAGCTCGGCTCGAGCTCGCTTCAATATAGCTTAAACGAGTCAAAGCTCGACTCGAACTCGGGCCACCAATGTTATAAAATAAAACCTGTTCTAATAGACTTAATTAAATATAAAAAAAACTCCACAAAACCAACATACAAAAACAAAAATAATATGAAACACCACCGTGTTGCAAATATAAATGGCTACGGGACCGGCATTAAATAACTTCAACGACATAATGTTACGAGAGTACAAGACCAAGTATTGTAGAACAAAAAAGACAACATTCCAATGTTAATAAACAAAAATTCCCGTCTTCTGAAATAGCCCCAAAAGTTAGTGACTTTTATATTGTTAAACCTGAAACATATCAAATGAGAAATTATTAATTACATGTAACAATCGATAAAAAAAGGTTAAATAAAAATGATGCAGAAGATGTGTTCTTCATAAAAGTGCAGGATGTACCTGTATCTTTCCACTTGACCAATCTGTTCCAAAACCAAAAAACAACAAGACCATCTTGTAAATACCTACCAACTTGTTCACAAAAAGTCATAAATACCATATACCAAGTTATATGTTCACTTTCAATCAATCCTAATCATTTTAAAATCAAGGTGTTCAAACAATTTAATAGATGTATACCTTCACTTTAGACCATGTGTAGTGGTAATGCCCCTACCTTTGGGCGTTTTGCGCCATGTGGCAGCCCAGTCAGCAATGGGGCATTATGGGGCGTTTTCTAAAATAGGTGTAGTAGGGATGTGGGCATTGTGGTGTAATAGAATTAAATAAAAAAACCATAAAAATGTTATTGGACAAATAGAGCATGGAAACAGCTAACTGGGCAAATGAAATTCGATCCGGCGTGGAATTAAAAACGCTCCAAACAAATTTGGCCAAAAAAACTGTCACACCCCGAAATTATCAGAGCTGGCGTGACTGGACCGGTATCTTCATTGCACAGCGGAAGTAAATAAGCTAAGTCTTTTTAGAAAATGAACGCCACTAAGTACTCGACTCCACATGGTTCTCCTATTCCAACTGTGCCTTGTCTTAGAAATGCAACCTGAGAAAGAAACATGCGAAAAAGTCAACATAAAGTTGAGCGAATTCATAGTTTGTTTGTAAAAGATTTGAAATAAATCTTTTGAATAACCGGTTTGTGAGATATTATTGAGAAAACGAATTTAGAAATCATTTTCTTGTCAAGTTATATGGAAACTTTGTATTCGTATTTGTAACTCATTATGTTCGCAGAACCATGTATTTGTAAACTCTTGTATTTGTAAAATTTGTATGTCAATGCCCACCCTGACTTTGACTTCATGCCCGCATAATCCCTATGCTTTGAATTTGTATAAAACCTTTGTAAACAATGTAAGTATGTATGTATGTAAATCCCGGTATGAAAGCAAACAAGGAAAATATCACCAATGGTTTGCAAGTGTAACACCCCAAAAACGGGTTTGGTAATCAAACCACGTTAACACTAAAAGACGGCTAAAGAACCGTTAGTGGTAAAAGTTAAGCCAGAAAATATTAGAATTTATATAACTAAATCTAATATTTAATAAAAAAAAAGAATGTGTTTGGGAAATAAAATTTGTAGAAAGCCCGAGTTAACGGGACTTAAACTAAACTTGGTCATAGATTCCCAAAACCCACTAATTTAATTAGCGATGTTTAACCTAGTTAATAAGCGGGGAATAATGTTGGAAATAAGTAGGTTGTGCCCTACTTAATTAACTAATCAAATTAGAGGGGCCAATGTTGTTAAAATTGAAACTTATATTATCAATTTTAATCAAAAACAAAACCCAACACCTCATTTGTGAGGCCTGGTCGAACAAGAACACAGGGGGCGACATATGCTCCCCACCAAACTTTAGAGCATGTCAAAATTGATCAGATTGAGGGTTCAAATCAGCTCCAAATCGATTTCCAAGCACGAATTAGTGATCACCTTGTTGAGGGGATCACAAGGTATGCAAAATTCTTGTATTTTGATTCATCTCAAGTTCTAGGTTAATTGTGAAAAACTGAAATTTAGCTTGATTGTATCATGCATGAATGAAATTAGAAGGGATATGGTGTCTAGGGATGAACCCTAGGTGAAATCTTGTTAAAAGATTTCATGTTAATTATAGAGTTCATAATCACCATTGTAGGTGATTAATGAACTTGAAGAAAACTTGATAAACCCTAGAATTGATGATCTTGTTCTAGCATAATCTGAATTTTAAGAGTAAAATTCAGAAATATGGATGTTAAGACTTGTGTAAAATTGTTTAATTGAAGTTAATTTAGATGATAATTACAAGTCATAAACTTGGTTTTGATGATATAAAAATCTGACCCGCTAGGTGTTTGATGAAATGCCTAAGTGAGGATTAAAATGCTAAAAGTTGGGTAAAAACGCAGATTTGATTATTATAAAGAATTATGCGTTAAAGCTTATGAAAAATGGGTTTAGGATGATTTAATGAAATTTATGTTGTATTGGTGTTTATAAACACCATACTAACTTGTATGAATGAACTACTTGAACAAAAAGGGAAATTGTTAAGAATTCATACTTGATTTGAAGTGGGTCTTGACATAAGAATTAAACTCATGATTTATGATTTAGTTCAATAAGAAAGTAGTCAAAGATTCATAAGGTGTGAAAGTCATGATTTAGAATGACTAATCTAACAACCTTGTGAATGATGGATGATAGTAGGCGCTTAACAAGCTAGGTGAAGCTTGGGGAGAAAGCAGGTCGATCGAAGCAAGTGAGAAAAGAAAAGCGTAATTCGGATGCAAGGTAAGTGAAACTTACACCTTTTGTAGGATAATTAGTTATTCTATAAGTTTTAAATTCGATAAAAACAATATTGGGAAATATGGATTTTCGACGAAATTTATACAAGTCGGGACATTCGCAATATTTGGTAAAAACCAAGATGAGGGGTAAACATGGGAAAATGGTAATATGGCCGTAAATGATAAGCATACAATGAATCTGGAAATGTTACCGTATGGGGTAACTCATATTAAGGAAAGGGATAAAATGGTAATTTAGTCGTGTGCCGACAAATATAAGTAAAAGTTATAAGGCACCCTACGGCGTAAGCCGAATTGGGTTAAATAACGAATTGGTATAGATATGTATATATATACCATTCTAAATTGAAATGCAAAATGTTTGGTCGTTTAGACCAAACGGGTCAAAGGGTTACTTGTAGTGCCATTTGACCAATGACGACTAATAAGTATGTGTCAAGTCTTATGCTTACAGGATAATAATGGTTTATGGATTAAAATGCTACGAATTAGCATATTATAGAGGCAAGGTATCGAAACGGGTCAATAAGTTGACCAGAGCCAGGTACGCATAATTATGTTGTAGTTAAAAGTGCTATTTTGGTCAAATAATTTGAGAGAGAGTCCTTCGTCATAAAAGGACTAAAATCGACCAAAACGCCCTTGTAGGCTAAATGGGACAAACAACCCTTAAAAGGTTATTTGGAAACGAGTTTTATGACAAGGTAAATACTTAGAATAAGTATAGAAGCTGAAAGAGGTATTATATTAGCCATATAGCACTATTTGAGTTTTTGCCGTAAAATGACGATTCGAGAGGTAAAACTTGGTTTATATTGATCACCACATTAAATCTACCTTAAATACAATTGTGGTGGGAGATTATAGGAAAAGAAATGTGGTAATGGAATGCTAGAAGCAATCGAAAGCTATTTTAGGCTTGAAAGTGCTTAAATACCCTTAACGGGTCAAAATAAGCATACGAGCGAAAACGGGTTTAAATTGTGAAATAAACTTGTGATTAGAACCTAATATGGTAGTTAATATCAATTTGAAGAAGTGTAGGTGATGTAGGAATCAAACAAATATATTTGTTTGATAAAATGCATAAACGGGTATAATTTGATAATAAGGTAACGAGTCGAAGGCTTGAAAGTCTCAAAATTTATTTATGTTGGATGTTGGATTTTAACTCCATAAGATGGAGGATTAAATTACGGACGCGTAGGAAAAAGAATCGGGTAAAACGGATCAATAACGAAGAAGTTATGGCCGTTTCCGTGAAATCAGATCGCGCTGAGTATGTACAGCATCAGCTGAACAAACTGGCTGTGAAAAACAGGGCTAGGCGTGACGCCTAGGCCCTTGGCGTCACACCTAGCCCCCTAACTCCGAAAATTGTTAATTTTTGTCATTTTTAACCCCTGTACTTGTTTGAACTTAATATTTGACTATCAAAACTAACTTTTAAGTTGGTTTTGATCATAGGTGAATGCCAAGAGTGCACGGATGAAGATCAAGCGTCGAGCAAGAACCGAACACGATCACGAAATAAGCTTCCGCACTATGTATCGTTATTATGTTAAACGACGAATGTACACATGATATGTTGTACACTATTTAAATTGTAAAAAAGTTTTAATAAACCCGTAATTTCCAATGCATATGTAATCTTAATTACATGACTGTTTTTCGTAAATGATACGTCAAACCTTAATTTATAAGAACGGGTGTTACAAGTTGGTATCAGAGCCTTGGTTTAAGAGATTCAAGTATGGTGGGGAAAACCATGCTTGGACTTAAACCTTATGCTCTTAACAAAGATTGGTGTTCGGTTCGAGGCTTGATCGCAAATCCGGTAAGTACATGTATGTTAATAGTTTAGCATGCTAAAGTGTTGTAAACAACACATAGGGATATCGTGTGATACACGTTACCCCAATTAAAATGATTGATATAGTTGACGAAAATACGTGCATTGACGCGTATAGTAGAAAAAGCCTTGTATTATAATACGGGCGATTATTAAAGTTGATATTACTAACTCTTGTGAATGTTTTAATTAAAGGACACTCGCGTTGAAGACGACGAGAGTCAAACGAATTGTGGATACGATGATGGAACGGTCCGAAGTATGACAAGAGGAGCATGCTCACCGAGGACTAAATCGCGTAACGACCGCGAACAAGGTTAATGGCAAGGAACGCCCGTCGGGGCAAACATTACCAGGTGCACATTTTAAATAATCGCACAAATAGTAATATGCAACAAATAAGTAGAAATTGAAAGTTGCATATGTAGATTAAAAACTTGGAAAAACCAGAATAGAAAATGTATTCGGGATATTGTTTCCAAGAGAAACAAATAGAGGCATTACTTACATAGGGCGTGATGTGAAAACTATAAAAAGGTCATGTGTGTCATGTGTTAATCGCTTACTCTGGCCAAGTAGGTAGTGGCATATGATACCATGAACTTCTTATGGCGGACACGTTTACATCCGATGTAGAAAGGGCGGGGTGAATGGGACTAACTTAAAAGTACCCAAATGAATCAAATGAGCAAAATGTTAAACGACTAATGTACACATGATATGTTGTACACTATTTAAATTGTAAAAAAGTTTTAATAAACCCGTAATTTCCAATGCATATGTAATCTTAATTACATGACTTTTTTCGTAAATGATACGTCAAACCTTAATTTATAAGAACGGGTGTTACAGCAAGGCCACTGATATGTGTGACGGTGTAGGAAGACTCAAACCTAGCAGACTTTGTACCGGGCTTCCGGCTGGAAGACATAGTCACCACATGGCCCATTCTGCGGACTCATGGATGGGGCTCGCTACACCCAAAAACTTTGTATGTTCTTGCAAAACGTGCATGTCTTTCCACCCCGAAAACATTTACAAGAATATAAAACCGTAAAAAGTGGGGTTATGAACTCACCTGAATTGCCTTGTGCAAAGCTAGCTAATTATGACTTCGTGAAGTCGTTTCCAAGATGAGACTCGCTAGCGTGCATTCTACAATATTCCTAACACGGAATATCTTATAAGTTTCTAAATAAGCACAGTAACTAAACTACGTGTCATCGAGCTCTACCGAATCGTTAACCGAACGATTCGACGGTAGGTTGATAACTTAATAGTAACGATTAAGTTATACTCGTTAAGTCTCGTCTAATGTCGGTAATAGTTTACTAAGTCTAGAAAGTACTTAGTTCACGTGAGGTTTAAAAATATATAAATATTTGTATAAAAATATATAGATACTTCAGTAGAATCCCATTAGTCGCCTTGAGAAGTCGTCGTGTATGTAATACACATTTATACGAAAATAACATGTAATAAATTCGTAAGCGATATATATGATATATAGTGTGCCGTTTAGGCGTTTGAAATAAATATAAAAGATATATTTATTTTACAAAAGTATCATCGAGTTGTTTGTGTTTAAAAATAAATATACAAGCTATATTTACTTTTGTATGAGAATACGAGTCGTTTGATGTTAAAAATAAATATATAAATTATATTTATTTTTAAAAAACGAATGCGTGTTATCGGCTTTTGAAACAATATAAGCTATTATATTGATTTTATAAAAGACTTGTCGAATTTTTGGAGTTTAAAATAAATATAATAACTATATTTATTTTTTGTTGAAATAATTTCCGTATCGCTGCTTTCGTAAGCTGCGAAGTGTCGTCGAAAGTAGTAACGTACTTGTATTTTGATTTTCTAAGAGATTGTTTGAAATTGAGTGTTCGTTTTATAATAAAAACGTGGTATATTTTACGGTTTTTCTCAGAAAACGGGTAGAGTTTCCTCTGTTTTTTGATGCCCTGACAACACAAGTTGTCGCTATTTTTATCAAAATTCAATCAATTCACGCAATATATATAGCTTTTCATCAAATATGCCAAATTAAAGTGTAAATAGTCGCTAAAGGTATCGGTCGAGCTCGGTTCGCATAAACTATAACGTATATAAACATTGTAATAAAATTTTCGCTTCATTTAAACTTTTACCGGGTCTCGTGTTTCATCAGTTGGCAGAATTTGACCGTCGTTGACTGAGTTGACCCGAACATCGACTGAGTTGACCCGGACCGACTGTGCCGCGAAACCCGAACCAGATTCTGACCCGAAACCAATCCCTTGACTGATGTTGGCTACCGTTGACCGAACTTGACCGAGTTGACTCGGTTTGACCGAGTCAACTAAACCCGAATCTGACCCGCTGACTTCCGAACCGAAACCCGAGACCACCTCCACTGTCGTGAACCCAACCCAAAGCAAACTGAGACCCGAAACTCCGGTGGTCGTGTCGTTGCCGGCCACCACATCTTCATCATCATCCCCACTTCAGCAAATCACCATCATCGACACAGTAAGAACTTCACCAAATTTAAAAAAAAAAGTAAACAGGGGAGGCCTCCACCGTCGCCGCCTCCACTGTCGCCGCCGTGAGCGGCGGCGCCGGCTCCAAATCTCTCTCTCTCCGCTGTCTCTCTCTCACTCCTCTGTTATGTCTTCATCCCGTCTTCGTCATCGGGAATCATCAAAAAGGGGGGGTGGGGCTGTGCTCGTCGGAGAAGACCACCACCGCCGTGAGCGGTCGTCGCCGACATCGGAACCGAGAGAGACGAGAAGGGGGGGCTGTTGGGGTGTACAGGTGTGCGTGTCACGTCGGGTGAAGGGCGTCGGCAACCGGTCGGGTTTTACTCCGGTCACCGGTGGTTGTCGCGAGAGAGCAGAGAGGGAACGATGAGTGTGTCTGGCAATTTGTATGTGTGTATATTGTTCTTGTATTTGTGTGTGTATTTAGATGGGTGTACCTATTGGCACACCACATTGGCTATCTACACACCAAAATGTGTTTTTTGTCCTATATGCACACCCTGTAGTGTCGAACTGTGGTCAAAGCGCGACATTTTGGTCCGGTCAACCAGACAAAAGACTGACGGGTGTCTGACGGGTCTGTTGACAGGACCAAAACGCGGCCAAAGCTCAGCGTTTTGGTCCGGTCAACAGACCCGTCATACACACCCGTCAGTCTTTTGTCTGGTTGACCGGACCAAAACGCCGCGCTTTAACCACATCTCGACACTGCAAGGCGTGCATATAAGACAAAAAACACCTTTTGGAGGTGGCTATCTACCCACTTGGTGTGTAGATAGTTTGAGCCATTTAGATATAAGGTGGAGATCTAACAGGAGTGTTTTATTTGCGGGTGCTACTTTCTACACCCCCTCCTCTCACATACTTACAGGTTGGACCGGCAGTTTTCCTCTCACAAGGGGGGGTATAATCAGGAGGGAGGGGGTGTGTATAGAATCAGCCTTATTTGCTGGTATAAGTGAAATGAGAGGGAAAGGGTATGGGTTTTATAGAGATGTGAAATCTTGTGTTCCAAATCTTGAGACATAATCTCTTGGAGAGATTTAATAGGATTTGTATAGATTTTATAGGATATGCATAGATTTGTAATGATTTTATAAGATCTTGAAAAGATCTAATTATTATATGCAGGTTTAGGCTTGTGGGTTTTGGGCTTGGGCCCAGGGCCCACAAGCCCATCTCATGTGTAAGTGGCCCGTGATTCCTACGAGACCCGTTGTCAAAACCCGAACTCCGTAAAATTTAATGACGTATGTTTATATAGCCGAAGTCCCGTAAAATGTATACCAGTAGTCGGTTGTCGTGTCCGTTCGTTAATTATTGTGAAAATCGCGTAAAACCGTATTGTCGTCGCTTTAATGCGTTTTCTAATCCGGTTTCGACTGTAGTTGCTAAAATTTCATTACGGAGCTAAATATAGCGTAAACTGTAAGTTTCGAATGTGACAGGTGTCTCCGTCGCTTCCGTTTCGTTGTCGATGCGTTTCCAGCTATCACGTTTTTTTGTTCACGTTTGCGTTTGTGTCGCACGGAAGCCCAAATAAATTCACAAAATAAATTTCATAAGCATAAAATTTTGGTGCAACATTCATACTCGTCGGCGTTGTCAGTATTCTGTTCGGTTTCGATTCGTTGTCGCTTAATATTCAGCAGGTTTCTCTGTAAACCACCGTTCGCGCACTGTAAAGTCGTATAGACGTTCCTAGGCACTCCAAAGGCCTAATTAAGTTAATTTGCGCTGTAAACATTATTTATTGCCGTGTTAATCACCTGTAAATTACGTAATTAAGAGCCGTAAATCACCGGTTGTCACAAAAACGCCCACGAGGGCGGCATCTCCAGTGTGGTGGGGCATTTTGTAATAAAAAAACCCCCAAAAACGAACGACTACGCATGGTTTTAGTTTGGTTTCCCGCTAGGTAGTAAAACTTCTAACGGTGTTTCCTCCTTCTACAAAAACAAAGTCAGTATTTAAAAACAATGAAATTGTGAAATTCTAATAAGCTTTCAAGTTTTTAAAGTGTACCTTAAACTTCTTCTTTACTCCATAAATTTGTCTAATCCAGTCCTCTCTACAAATCACATCTATACAGTGGTAGGCGCTAATGTAGATCGATATGGATCAATAACTTTGCCACTGGCGCTATAAGTCGATAATTGGAACCGCGAGTATATCCATTGCCATCTTTGATAAAACACGATACTTGAGCTTGTGAGTGTTCCACCATTCTAAGATATTGAAATTCATTCCTCCATGGCCTTGAAGTACACCTTCTTCCAAATATATTTTTAGTTCAGATTTGACTGGTCTCTCAACATCCTCATCTTTAAGATATTCATCGAATGCATCCCATCCTGATCCAACTGATTCTTCATTAGCTTTTGAACTTGTGTTCCCTCCAGAAGATCCACTTTTATGGCTTGTGTAACGCCCTGCGTTTTGATACTCCTTTTATTTAGCAAGTCTTATCGTACTTCCTATCCAATTATACTTGTACACTCGAGACGACCGATCATAATGAAAATGAGACTATTTTAAACATAATTATTTTAAACTATGTGCAAACTATTACTCTATGTTATGCTTCTTACATGAGAACGATATGTTAATCAAGATTCTTGACTCTTTATTATGCTTTGATACTTAATGAAAGAGAAATTAATCTAACATGAATTCGAAACACGGAATTACTCTTGTTATTTATGCTACTTGAACGTCTAGATTTAATAATACTATATGTAATGGCTACTCACAATAATACGCAACGCTTAACAAATGAACCAAAACTAGAAAACTAACTACGCAAACTCGGCCCTCCAAATGGCCATTCGTCCGAATGGCCATCCACCCGGATGACCATCCGGACACTGCCGCTCGCCACCACCTTAACACTTTGCCTTCCCCTATAAATACCAGTCATACGCTTTCATTCTAACACTTTGACACTCCCATCCGCTCCTAAGTTCCACACGCGATTCAAGGCCATTTTGTAAGCTTTTTCTCCCAAATCTTCGTCAATCATCATCTCTAATCACTTCTACTCCATCTTCTTCATCAAAATCACACACACACTTTAACTTTTTCTCAAAAACACTGATTTTAGACCTTCCGAAGGTGGTTTTCACTCGTTTTGCTTAGGCAAACTATTGTGGAGCACCATGGAATCGAGATTGGTCTAAGATCTAATGGATTTTCACACTTTTCAACTTAGAATGAAAGATTCCAACACTTTTTCAACTTATTTCTAAACTTCTTTTCAGTTTTTATGCAATATAGATGGAATCTGGACTCAATCAGGCTCTCGACTCGTTCCTTGGTCGAAAGTCGGCTTGAGAACTGATTTCCACCGGAGAGATGGACCAATTAACGGGTCAAACATGAATTTTCATCAGAAACAGCGCGTTTGTCCGAAAGGGTTGGACCCATCCGGCCGAATGAACTGGATTTGGTATATTCTGTTGTTTGACACGTCGTCACACCGTCTCCGTTAACTCAAAACTTCTACTTAGAAAATTTTACAAAACCTCAACTGTAGATCACTCGCCCGAATGGCCATCTGTCCGGATGACCATCCGTTCGAATGATCTGACCCTGATGATAATTGTTGTTTACTTTTGTTGCCACATTTTTAATCAAAACTTCGGAAATTTTAACAGTCCACAAACAGCCACGGACTAACCGAATGACCATCCGTCCGAATGGCCATCTGCCCGAATGACCATCCGTCCGGATGGAACTCGTTAGCTCGGATAGTCTGTTGAACACTTAAATCATTTTGCACTATTCGGCACTCTGTTTCCGACCGGGTCAGCACTTAGAGGACTTATGCACTGTTCTCGCACGCAGGCTGATCCAGCGCTCCCTTCAATCCAACCAGACTTTGTCTAGGTTCTAAGCACGCACTGTGAGTATACTCGATCCCCTTTTGTTTTAAACACTTTGGGATGCAACATGTATTCTATATAAACACACGACACTTGAAGCTTGTTTATAAACATACTCTGTCCACTATTAAACATGAACACATGATACTTGTGATGCTTGTGAGTCTTATATGCTACGTGAACGTTGAATCTTATGTTTAGCCTACCTTGACAATTATAGCGCTATAGGAGTAACGCACCGCCCTTGAGTCTTGGGGTATTGTTAAGTTTGATACTTTTACCTCCTCTTTGTTGCGACGATGTAGGAAAGGCACTTAGCGTTGGAGACTTGGGTTAACATATTGATTTCTTAGCCTAGCATGTTAGAAACTTGTAATATGTTTTCATGTTGGATACGAGCAGTTAAACTTTAAACTATTTATGCTATGTATTAAACTTGTATACTAGCCAACATTTTGTTGATTTTATTTTAATACATGTTGCAGGTTGATAGTTTGGACGTTGAAGAATCAAGCTAGGGTGACTTTAGATACACACCTTAGAAAAACAATATTCTGAATAATGTTTGAAGTTTTATGATGTTTAATACAATTTTGACCATGTTTGGGTTTGTATGACAATCTATTTATTATTATGAAATTTTGATTAATCTATATCGTCACAATTAGCGTTATGATGCTTTGAGCGATTTGTCCGTCCCGCCCCGATGTTTCCGCCATCGGTTGGGGTGTGACAACTTACACTTTCCTTAACTAATGCTTCATGATTCTCCAAATACTCTTCATACATAAGTTCAAGTGCATTTGATACATCTTGAATAATTTTTGAAGCTTCATTTGGTGAATATATTTTCGGATAGCAAAATTCAATTACCCACTTTTTTAATCTTGGATCTAGCATTGTAACTATGGCCATCACTAAGTGGCATTCCCCCAGTACTTGTCATACTTCTCCTTCATCTTTTTGGTCATATCCCGAATGAACTTACTTTCATATATTACACCCTTTAGAGTTTTTTTGACCTTATACACAATATATTTACAATACACGTACATAAATTATAAAATACAATCACATTCATCTCTTTCATTATCATTCAGAAACCTTCAAATCCTCATTAGTTAATGTACATAAATAAACAATGCACAAAAAGATACCTAGTGTATAGAGGTCAAATAAACAACTTACTTGTGTGACGATGGCGTTGGTCGATGGTGTTCTTGATCACATGAAAATTTTGATTTCCCCCTAAAATGAAGAGTCGCCTGTGTTGTTATAATAAATTAGGGTACAAAGGTTTTTACTCAAGTATTATTAAATGGGCCGATGAGCTTTAGAAGAATAGAAGTAATTTTCAGACAATATATATATATATATAGGGGACCACTAAAATGAGAACCACCTCCAGTTGTAAAAACCGTGAGAACTACACCGTACGGGGCGAGTTGGACCAATTTTTTTTTTCATAAATGTAGATCCATGTATTATAAACACATTTGTAAAAAAAATTCAAAAAAAAATGTCGGGTGTGTAGTTTTGAGCACCCAAAGTTTGCGTTTACGGGACCCGTAAATTTTACGGGTCCACAGGTCCCGTAAACGCAAACTTTGGGTGCTCAAAACTACACACCCGACATTTTTTTTTTTTGAATTTTTTTTTACAAATGTGTTTATAATACATGCATCTACGTTTATGAAAAAAAAATTTGGTCCAACTCGCCCCAGATCAAAAAGTTCTCACGGTTCTTACAACTGGAGGTGGTTCTCATTTTAGCGGTCCCCTATATATATATATATATATATATATATATAGGATAAAAATCCATTAGGAACCACCCTTTATTGCGAGAACCGGTGTGAACACATGGCAATTTTGTAATTATAATATGTTTAATATAAAACACGCTCATTCCTTTTTTTGTCACTGTTCTCCATTTTAGGGTTTCAAGGGGTTTCATCAGTTCACAGTTTTCACAAGTGGCAGAGACGCATTCACGGTGGTTTCACGGCGGAGTAGAGGCGTTCATGGTGGTTTTCACGGCGGCGTTAACATATTTCACGGTGGTGGCAGTCGGCACAGTGTTTACGGTGGCATATAGCGTCTTCTGATTCATCAGGTATCGATCCTAATATATCTATTGATCCTCCTCATACTTTGTTCCCCCTGTAACCCTAATCGTGTCATTCCTCCTACCATTGTTCCTCCTGGAACCCTAATTGTGCCACACTCCTCGATAATTCTGATCGTGTTTCCCTAATTACGAATGGAATACTCGATTACGAATGGATTGGGCTAAAATATTAATACTTAGGTTCGTAGTCCATTGTCTTGGTAAATATAAACGAACCGTTTTGACAAAAGCAATGGCCTTGGTGCACCTGTGGTCAACATAGTAATTTGCTAATTCTTGTGATACTGGATTTGGTAAATTAATAAGTACTTTTCGTAAGAACAATGATAAGGGAGATAAACACCCCTGTAGACATCTACTGTTGTAATTAGAAGTCTTAGTTAGGTTGAGTGATTGGATCAACTTGATGCAGGACTGTATTACTGGTTAATTGGTGTCAAATTACCAGATTTGAAGCAATGGTAAGTAGTTTTTTGTACCAGCAATGATTAGGGAAATAAATATGTTTGATTCTCCAAGGTAATCGTGTATGAACACTTCTGTAAATGTCTACTACTGCAATTAAAAGTATTAGTTAGTTTAGGTGATTGGATAATTATGTTGCTCAAAGTTAGACACCCCTATAGACAATTTTTGCCCATGTTACCCTCTATTAATGATGGTATCTCATTTTGTTTTACCTTTAAACTTAGGAGATACTTGTGATATTCTTTATTTTTCTTAAGTATCTTTTTTTTTATCACCTAGACATATGCACCAAATTATCCAGATCTGATGACTGATGCTGTGTACATTGGCTTAGTAGTTCCATAGGGTATTCTATCAGCTGCTCTTCATTAGATAAAAATAACCTTTTAAAGTTTATGTAACACTAATAAATAATAAAATGTTTGTGTTAAGCCACCCGCGAAATTCGCGGGTTCTTAGACTAGTATATGATATATGATTATGTTGTTACTGCAATAATACTGGTTATAATACGAATTTTGGAGCACTACCCTCAATTATATGACGAAATTGAAATGTTTGATGGTAAAATCGATATGACGAACGGTTTATGGTGTATCGTTATCGCTACTGATGTAATCGAGACGAAGACGAAATACAAAGAACTGCTAATGCTTGAGAACTGAGAACTGCTGATGTAATTCGAGTGTCAGACGTGATTCTTGTATAAATACACCATCCTGCACATGTGCAGCACTTTACCATTAACCTATAACCATCACCAATAATCTACATCCTGCACATGTGCAGCACGTTACCATTATCCTATAATCATCACCAATAATCTGGTTATCATTTATACAACATTCTTACACATAACATTTACCTTATTAAATATCACTTTTTACCATTTCTTTATTCACTTTTTAACATGCTTTCTATATTTTCAGGAACATTCATACACAATGAAGCTGTTACCATTGCTGCTGGAATTCCGTACCCCCCCCCCCCCCCAACGATGAAACCAATTCTTATTCCGATGATGATAATGATACTAATGAAGATACATATGATGATTCTGAATACCCTTCACATACAAATGTACATGAACAGCCCCTTAGACGTTTATCCAGACGTCATAATGCACCCAACCATTAAAAATTTGATTAAGTTCGTCGTCAAAATATTGATCATTTTGTTTTATTATTCGTTTTACATTTAATCTAAACTGTTTACATTCAAGTTGCTCACCTACGTTGAACTGTTGTTTACACTTAATTTGAAACGTCTGCGTTCATTTTGATTATGTTAAATTACTGTTTACATTCAATTTGACCTACGCGTTTACGTTGAACTACTTGGTTAAACATCATTTAAACTATGTATTCCGATATTATGATTACAAATTCTGATGTTAATGATTGCACTTGCACTGTTTATGATTGCACTTGCACGGGTGATACTTTTTTTTATCACTCACATTGTTATTGTTTCTACCAATGCACATGTGCATACATGAATATTTTACCTACATATAACCCGTTTCCTTTACATATACATCAACATATGTAATGTGGTACCCCATACATAATAGGGTACCACATACGTAATATCATATGAACAAATATACAATATCTTAAAAAAAACATATATTCATTACTACCATGTTTATTGTTTTTTTATTAATACACAGGTGCATTACCAACATTAACACACTATCACACAACTTTTGTATAACAACAAGTAAATATAACACCCTTATCATAAGGAATCACATAATCCGAAGAACAATCGTTATTACACATATGCATCACCAACATATACTATACTAAACAAAATATGACATCCTAAATTAACAAATGTTACCATTCGTAATACATTATACAATACCAATATGTATGTTATATCAAACTTTGCACATGTGCAATACCAACATTACCTCTACCAAACAACATAATACATCATATATTAAAAGACATGATCATCCGTATTGCATGTCCATAAACTACCTACACATAACATTCGCTTTAGTTCACAACCTCACACCTTCTGCTCTTCTTTCCAATTTCTATGCATCTTCCAACACTCCTCATGTTTCAATGCATCTTCGTCTATCGTTTTCCGATAATTTTTCATCCGTCAACCTATTAATCAAATACATCCTTGTTGTCAATCCATGAGCAGTTTCGAATATTTTTTTTTTCCTGCATACATTACATCAATTATTTCATGTATGCACATGTGCAGTAATCATATTACATGCAATATGTACAATGCTTATGTTTTAAGGTAATAATGCACATTTGCATATCCCGTAATACATTCATATTAACTTAATCTGACAAAATATGCACATGTGCATAATTAACATGACTGACCTTATCAACAGGTTTGTTTCAATAAAAAACTTAACCCTTACCAAATCAAAATTCGTATTACCACCAATCATATTTAACATCAATTGGTAACAAACTATTATGACAAACTATGCACATATGCATAACTTTTTTTTAATGCAAATGTTATTCATGGAAGCTAACCTCCAAAACAGAGACGGTCGAACCAACCACTACAGCAAATCGAAAAACAACAACTCAACACAAGAACCTAAAGACCGAAAACGAGCAGCTACCTTATATCGAACCTACACCATTTTCCCAACTCACGGACCTATGTTTGGACCGATTCTTATACCATAAAAAACAGACGGACTTAATATTACGGATAATATCTCCGGGAACCTTTTATTGTTCCTGGCTAACCATATACACCAATTTGTCACGAACATAATGCCATATAAAGCTTCTTTCACTTCTCTATCCAGATTGTAGAACTCATAGACAATTACGATATCTTTAGCTGAAAACAGAATAAAAGGACTCACCTTGCACCACTGACTGGTGTGATACCAGACAGTTTACGCTACCCTGCACGAACAAAGAAGGTGTTCAGCTGTTTCATCGCCATCTTCACACAGACAACATTTCACGTCTCCGCCCCAACAGTTCCGATCCCAGAGTGAAGTCAGCGTGGGAATACGATCTAAAACCTCCCTCCAAACAAAAATATTGCATTTTTTGGGACCCATTTCGACCATTTCACAACGTGCCTGCAGCTGAAATCGGAGCCGCTATACAGGAAGTTCTTGACAGCATTGACTGAAAATCAGAGTCATTGCCTCCCAACCATTCCCAACCATCTTTGCCATCGGACAAAGTGACATTATCGAGGAGCCCTATCAACTCGTGCCATTACAGTAATTATTCGGCAGAGCTTGGGTTTCTCGACAAATTCCAAACCCCCATAAAGTTTATATTATCCTGATTGTACTGGTCTGCCACCAGTCGTCGTTTCTCTTGTTCCATTCTAAATATATTTGGGAAACGGGTTTTGTGCATAATTATGCACATGTGCATTAACATGACTGGCCTTGTTAGCATATTATGACAAACTATGCACATGTACATCAACATGAATGACCTTATTAACCTATTATACAAATTATGCACATGTGCATAACTGTATATCACCCAATGCTACCTTATTATCATATTCAACCATGAGTTACAGGTTCATATAACTTCATAATATAATTGATTACATAATAATATAACTATATAAATGTATGTCATAACAAAAAACAACACCAAAATAACAATACATACAAATTATATATCATTTATGAATAAATAATTGAGATTAGTATTCAAATTAATGTCTATATTAACAAACTATGACAATTTATGCATACGTGCATAACTATATAAAACACAAGTCACCTTATTATATTGATTTATTAAGTGAATCCTATTCAAATTTTTGTACACGTTAACATACTATTACGTTTTATGCACATGTGCATAACTATGTATCACACACCTCATTGTCTTATTCAGTGTAATCGTAATTTGTCAAACTTTGCACATGTGCATAACTGTATAGAACATAAAATTAGTTTATTCATGTTCCGTATAAACCTATTATGTATAAGCTTGTTATGTCGTGTTAATGCACATGTGCATTAACTGTATATATCATAAAATTATCTTATTATCCTGTTTCGTATAAGCCTATTCTGCCTTTTCTGTATAAGCCTATTATGTCGTATTAATGCACATGTGCATTAACACCACATAACTTGTCGACAATCATAATTCAGTACTAAAACCCTATCACTTACCAAATCAACTTCCGTGTTGCCAATCATATCCAACATTATGCATATAACATCATTATTTAATAAAAAAAATACATAAAACAACACATCAGAATCACATTACACATAGTTCATCACAACATTAGCCCTTCTGTTCACTCAAAAATCTGCATTAACTGTATATATATATCATAAAATTATCTTATTATCCTATTTCGTATAAGCCTATTCTGCCTTTTCTATATAAGCCTATTCTGTCGTGTTAATGCACATGTGCATTAACACCACATAACTTGTCGACAGTCATAATTCAGTACTAAAACCCTATCATTTACCAAATCAACTTCCGTGTTGCCAATCATATCCAACATTATGCATATAACAGCATTCTTTAATAAAAAAAATACAGAAAACAACACATCAGAATCACATTACACATAGTTCATCACAACATTAGCCCTTCTGTTCACTCAAAAATCATATATATACCACAATTTTCAATAATTCATTTATGAAACAACTGTTTAAATGTAATAACCACATAATGACATGTCTGAATCGACTGTTGATAGTTGTTTTATCATATACGAGTACAAAACAAGGTGTATGAACTTACAATTTCACGGAACGGTGCAACAGAGGATCGATAGTCCGTTAGATGACTTGTGTTCTTCCGATTATCCCTATCTGTGCATTACGATCGTTTTGCCCTAATTTAGACTGGAATACAAATGTGCAACCGGTGATTATGTTGTTAATGCACTGATATATACTAGTTTTGATGACGAATACATGATGAATTATAAGATCGGGATGATGAATTTTGGGGGATTTGGAGTGTGACGTGAACTGAGCTGATGAATTGTGTAGAGATTGGATCTGAGATGATGAATGGATGTGAACTGAATATAAATGATGGTTTAATATGATGTTTGAAGTCCAGGAGGAGGAGAGGCAGCTGATTTAATTTTTATTATGTATTTACAATAATGCCATGTGTTCACATTGGTTCTCGCGGTTCTCGCAATAAAGGTGGTTCTCGCATGAACCCTCCCTATATATATATATATATATATATAAAATCATGTTTAGGCTTATTTAGCCTCGCGAGCCTAAACGATCTTTGTATGCAAAGCTCGAGCTCGGGCTCGATAACTAAACAAGTCATATTTCAGGCTTGAGCTCGGGCTCGTTAAAGCTCGACTCGTTCGAGCTTTTTACCGATCCGAACCTGGGTAGCTCTCGAGCCGTTGCGCATCGTTTACACCCCTAGTCACCATATCTGTCGGGTTCATAGGCACACAATACTGTGAAAATAATAATCCATGATTTAAGGTTACGATCATCGATAACCTAAATAATTTTTGGCCGAATATTCTACTCATAAAATCAGATACTTAAGTAACGTATTTAGTTGAACATGACCTTACTCGATCTTCAACTTGAGTTTGTACACTTTTGCACTTGTTACGTATGTTCTTGGCAAAGAATGTACTAACCATCAGGTTTTAAAACCATAAATGGAAATTCTACTTTTAAAGCGTGTAAATTTGTATTTACGTAGGCTTAAATTTGTCAGCACCGATGAATTAACGGGATTTATGAGAATAGGAATTCCAAAAAAATAAATTGAATAAAGTGACTTCAATGAATTTGATATGTTTTTTTCTAAGATATAATATGTTTAACGCATGACTGAGAAATTAGACTCGAATAAAACTTGACATAGTGGGGCTTGCTAAAGAGGCCTAAAGGCTATTGTGTATTAATTTTAATTTTAATTTTTATGATGTTTCTGTTATTGTTGGTATATGAAAATACTCGATTTGAACTCTTAATCTACTAGACTAATATTATTTTTTATTAAGTACCATTTTAATTAGAAAATAAACATGTATATATAGATACTTGTTAAGTAAAGTATAAACATGTTATAATCAATCAAATTGAACTAGTTACTTAATGAAATGTTGTTACATATAGAAAAACGTATTAGAAGGATCACCTATATTTGGAATCAATGTAGTATTATGTCTATTCAACTAAAAAGTAAGTGGAACAATGACAGTTTTATAAATAGCGACAATAAAGAATACTATGGATTGAAATTTTGTTTTCATGACTCACTCTGTATTGAGAGTTTGTTTAATGATACCCAACTATGTACAAATGAAATAAATTTCATTTTGGTGGTACTTGTAAGCATGCCTAACATTTCTTTATAAGTGTTCCATTATAAGATTAAATATACTTTTTTTTTCATATTCAAGTAAGAATATAATTTAGATAATATTCACCGGACTAATCCATATCCAATATCATACCTAGTTACTCACACCGAACATAACATATTATTATTATTATTATTATTATTATTATTATTATTATTATTATTATTATTATTATTAATAGGGTAAAGTCTATTTTTTCTATAAAGTGTAAAAAGTCATGAAACACCATAATATCAACCATAAAACACACTTAAAACCCACAAATAACAATGTAAAAATTACTAAAACGTCATATTTGTGGATTTTGTGTTGTGTTTTTTATGACTTTGATTATCGAATGACTAACATTAGTGTGTTTTATGTTGATTATCATGTTATGTTTTAAATTCATAGTTTTACGATGATGTGTTTGAAGTTTTCATGGACTGTTAGGGTTTGGATATTGTGTTTTAGTGATCTTCGCTCTATTATTTGTGGGTTTTGAGTACAGGTGGCAATCTCGACCCAAAGGCTTTCAAGTGGTTGGTTTGGGTTACTTTTAAAATTATATGGGTTAGTTTGAGTAAGATATTTTAACTAAACGGGTCACAACGGGTCAATTGAAGTTCCATCTTGTTATTTTCGGGTCAAAGCGGGTCGACAACTTTAAAGAAATGGATCGATGTGGGTTAGCGCCTTAAAGAAACGGGTCAGATTTCGGATCAGAATGGGTTTCGGGCCGGCACAAGTATCCGCACAAGACGGGTTACGACACGAAACAGGTTTTGCATCGAAACGGTTTTGGTGCGAATTGAGTTTCGGACCGAGACGGGTTTTGGCACAGGGCGGGTTTTGGATCGGAACGAGTCGGTTCGGATCGGGTTCGGACCGACACGGGTTTCCACGGGACGAGTTTCGGATCGCAACGGGTTTTAGGCCGACACGAGTTTCCGCACAGGACGGGTTTCAGATCGCAACGGGTTTTAGGCCGACATGAGTTTCTGCACGGGACGGGTTTCAGATCGCAACGGGTTTTGATTGTATTAACGTTGTTTTCTGATTACTTGTTGGGTTCGGTTGTTTGATTGATATGTTGGTTTGGTTTATTAGCATGATAACCTGTGTAAGAATTACTTGTTGGGTTTGGTTGTTTGATTGATATGTTGGTTTGGTTTATTAGCTGATAACCTGTGTAAGAATGACATAGAATCAGCTGGTTTGATGAATATCATTGGGAAAGTTGTTAATTGTTTCAGGGTGTTCGGTGTGGTGCGGCAAAGGGAAGTTGCAAAGTGGTTTGCCGCGCGGCAACACCGCCGCCGACCCCTTTGCCACGTTGGTTTCCTAAGTCACGCGGTGACCATATGCCGCTCGGGAATCATCAATTCAAACGGCTATAATGCCGTTGGGATTAACAAAAAAAACAATTTTTACCTTTATAAATTACACAAATTCATTTCCATTTTCACCAAACAAACTCAACATCCATTTTCACTACATTTCACTCTCATTCTTTCAAATCTTTTCAAAAAAATGGAAGGCTCAAACAAAGGTGAAGGCAAGAAAAAAAATGGTAGGGTCCGGTTCGAAGACGAGGGCTCAAGATAAACGCGGTGGTTCGGGTGGTTCTAGTGTGCCGTTTCATCCCCACCTTGGGTTTGCGAATCAAACCCAACCTCCATTTTATTTTAACCAACCCATGCATCAACCTTTCGGTTATGATACCCAACCCCTCCAAAATTGGATGCAACACGGTCCGACGATGGTTTGACCCAGTTATTATGATTACTCCCTAGACACCCAAAATGCTTTTGACCCGTTTGCTTTTCAAACCCCAAGCTCACAATCACCAAGACCTTTTCAAACCCCAAGCTCACAATCACCGAGAGACATCCAAGATGACTCCGATGAAGAGTTCATGCCGGATACCCAAGAACAACATTATGATGAGGATGAAGATGTTGCGGTTAAAGAAAATCCCGTGAACGAAAATGAAGCCGCACCGGAAAGAAAAGGAAAAGCGAAACGAGAAAGTTGGACGCCTAAACAAGAAGAGGCGTTGACAAAGGCTTTTGCTCATTGCACTTTGAATAAAAAGAAAGGCAATCAACAAAAGGCGGATGGGTTTTGGAAGCAAGTTCTAAACCACTTCAATCAAACGGTCAGAGGAAGTAACCGAATCTGTCACACCCTGGCTTTGCGGAAGCGTGGTTAATTTTGGTGTGACTTCTTAATACCATAGCTTAACCATAACAAGCTATATGAATTTAAAAACCATGCAAGTCATCCATTAAGTTTTGAAAATCAAACACATTACCATTGTTTTAACATACAACCATAACCTTGTTCAGTAGACATTACAACTTATAACATAACATAAACGTGGTTTAAGGACTGTGTCTTGTCCAGGAAAGAGACACATCCCCTAAACCCTGATGACTTCATGACAAGTGCAGCGGAAAACGTTCCATACCGTGCCAGATCCGTTTTAATTTCCTGAAATACATGTGAGTTGAAAAATCAACAATAATGTTGAGCGAGTTCATGTGTAAGTGAGTATGTAAAACACTTGTGAGTATAAAATAGTTGTGGTATGTAGCAGTGTAAGAGGACTTGTGATCACCAATGGTTTGCAAGGCCACTGACATATGTGAAGTGCAAATAGGGAGACTCAAACCTAGCAGATTTCGCCACGGCAAAGTATGTGGACAAAGTCACCCCACGGTCCGTTTCTAGTTTGGCCGGGGGCTGGGCTCGCTACACCCAGATAGATCTACCGCTCCTGTCCCTCGGTCCCTCCATGAGGACTAATGGCCCCATGTTGTTCCTATCCACTCACATGATCGTATAACACCTCCTTACGTTAAACATACCGTTGTAAAGTACTCGTAAATCATAGTAACATGTATTTCACCCCCGCAGTTAAGTAAACTGAAAACAGTTAGAGAAAAGGGGGACATGAACTCACAGTGAATGCGCGTCTCTACCAAGTGTCTCCAATACAGTAAGCTGTGCAACGACCTACAAGTGCTAATTCTATTAGACGGACGGCCGTGCCTTAGCTTTACAGTTTATGTCTTTGGGAAATAGTTAGACAACTATTTCGTGTTCATGTTCCGTATACACTTGGTAGTTATTCTTCTTCCCAAGGATGGGGGATACAATACATGTGCGTAAGTTACGTTTTATCAAACTTGTGGTAATGTAATTACCGGTGTAACTTATGTGTTTGTGGAAGCGTTCGTAAAGTTTTGGAATCATTAACGCTTGTAAATATTATTTTCACTCTAAAATAATATTTATGTATTTCACAAAATAATCATAAACGGTGTTGTGACAAATATATTTATCACGTTAATCTTTGTGAAAACCTCACCTCCGAATATTTAGTAAAATATAGTGCCGGCGAAATTTATGTTTTGAAAATATGTCCAAAAATAGTTCTAACACTTGTTGTGTAAATAATTCTAAGTGTTAGGTTTTTGGAAAATTTCGCCAGAGTTTCCCCTGTAACTGGAGGTGGCCACGCTTTCAAGCGTATCATTTTCTTTTAACAAATCAATTCAACAACTTCTTAATTCAACCAAACAATTTCCGACACATCAAACTAGTCGACAAGTATGTAAATCGCATAATCGCATGAACTTGCAGTTTTTCCGAATCTATAGTGTAAATCCCCTTTATATATGTAGATCTTTATATAAAGTAACTTTGATCTCGTAAAAACCTTGTGACTAGAGAAATCCGTCTTTACAACTTCTAGTCATTTTTCCCAAAAATAGTTATTTGTCGGGTCTTTTCATTTCACAAGTGTCTACACACTTGTGGTTTATAAAATCATGCTTGTTAGTGTAAGATCCTTTCTTTAAAATACATGGTTTCTTAAATGTGTGGTTCTTCAAAAATACCACTTGCAGATACGTAGATCTGCTAGTTTTAAACTCCATTGTACAAGTTAAATTACTTTTACACAAGTAAAATATTTCTACACAAGTTCATGCATCTTGTGTGGTAGAGTTTCGCCTTTTAACCCTTGCGGTAACCAAAAACGAGCTTATGTGAAGATACATGATCTTACAAAGTCGGGTTAAACGGAGATCCGAGCTACCACATCATAGATCGGGTCTAGATAAACACAAATCTCAAATACTACAACTTTTACACAAGTTATGAGCTATTAACCACCACTTTTAGTATTTTTACTAGACTTTTATGCTTCAAAATGTAAGTTAACGATATTTAACCGACAATATTCCTTTTAACCACCTTAGATATGTTCAAGAACAAGTTTTAAGTGTTATACCTCTAGCTCAAGGCTAGGGGAGATCTTTGATGAAAAACGCGTGGATAAAAGCTAACGGTAGAGGTCCTTCGTGTTCCGCTTGCTCCGAGGCTCCTAATACGTAACCTTTAACACTTGAATGATGGTGGAATGTGGTGATCAAGAGCCGAAAGTATGGTGGTGGGGTGTGGGGTGTTCGGCCGAAGGTGGATAGGGAGGGAGAGAGTTTAGTTTGTTGGTGTTGTGGAGTGAATGATTATGTTAGATAATCTCTAGTACTTATAGGCAAAACCAAGTGTTATTACCCAATGGAAGATGTGTCAAGAAGATATTATACATACAAGATCCTTGTAATCTTGCAAGTACAAGACATGTCCCCTTTAGTTACATGGTGGCCGATCGGCCTAAGGGGGGGGGGGGTATCCAGTTCGTTTTTAATTGCTTAGTTAGGTTAAACCAAGTTAACTTAGGTGTTAAACTCCGTTAGTTATGTACAACGTGTTATGACGGGTGTTAGGGTAATCAGAGACCCTAACTGGCTCAGAAAAATATAAATAGTGAAAATATTAATATTTTCGTGTTCCGGGTAAAGTCCGGTTGGATAGAAATCCGTTAAAGCGTTACAAAAGCTTTAAAGTGTCGTTATTGTTATTTTTAATGACACAATTTGTTTTCCTGACACTTTAGAAAGTGTCTAGTGTTATTTTCTCATTTTCTGGCACTTTACTAGTCAGCTAGAAGCTGGATTAATTATTAAAGTGCTGTGTTTGGTACTTAAAGTACGTTTTTGGCACATCCGAATCAGTGTATCTTATCCCTAGAGACGCAGTACCATAACCCTTATATTCTTACACTCACTACCAGTGTAGCCAAAATATATGAGGCTCTTAACAGGCCTTAGAGGCAGTGTCTGCCTGATGCTGGTCATATCAGCATGTTCGCCGTGTATCCGTTTAGTGCTACTGTGCTTTTTGTGCATCATGTTTGTCACTAGGGTCCAGTATGTAAATAATGTAGTGACAGCAAATAAAGTATGATGCAAGTAAGTGCATGTATCAGTATGCATGTAGCAGTTTATCAGCTAGTTCAAACAAGCACAGTAATCAAGTAGTAATTAATCATTAATTAAGTTGTACGGATACCTGGTTTAGTGCGGGTTGTCACAGAATCCACCACCAAGTTCGATCAAAATGGATCACGATGCAAACAAAATTGAACACATTCAACAATCTATATCATCAAACGGTATAGTTTATTATTTATAAACGGTTTATTTTTTAATGAAGTATTTGGATTAAGTTGTTGATAATTTATTATTTTAGGATCGTTTACGTCCTAGCGGGAGTGACGATGCTTATGTAATGAAGCAAGCGCTAAAGGATTACAAAGGCAAAGAAAAAATTGATTTTGCTCATACTGCGGCTTGGGAGATTCTTAGAACAAATCAAAAGTGGTCGCAGGTACCCTTGTTGGGTGAAGAAAGCTCCGGCTCGAGTCAAAAAAGAAAGTCTTCGGATTCGGGAAATTATAGAGCGGATACACCGAATGTCGAAGTCTCGAGCGGATTCGGTATTCCCGACATAAACGAGGATCCCTCGCCAAGACGACAAATGAGAAAGGAGAAAAAGGACAAAGGGTTGTCTTCAAGAAACGAAAATCCAAGAGATATAACACACAACTTCGAAGAGTACAAGGCCATGAAAAAGAGATAATGGAAATTAAACGTAGACGATAAGAAAGATACTTGACCTTGGCGGATGAGCAACGAGAGGCGTTGCGACAAACAATGTACGACAAGGACTTGGAGACGTTTAATCGGCCTACCGACAATGTTCACCATGCGATGTTGGAAATCACACTCGCTAGAAAACGTGAGATCGCAAAAAAATATGGATGGCCTTGTGATTTTTAGTTTTTTTAAACTTAGATTTTATTTAAAATGTAATGCTTTATTTTTATTTATAAAACTTTTATGTTTTTTTTCCATTTTATCTTAAATTAAAAAAAACATAAAATAAAAAAAAAGTGTACCACTTCAGCAAGTGTCTAAACCATTATCAACACTTTTCAGCAAAGTTTAAACACTTTTCACTGATTGACATGACGCACTCTGATTGGTTGATTTTTTAGTTTGCCACTCTAAGGTGTTTAACCACTCCTTACACTCTCATACAGTGATTGAATAGTTCTTTGTTAGGTTGGAAGTTTAAATTTAAACATAATGTTTGATTGTATTTTCGGTTTCGTTTCGAATCGATTTCAATATTTTCGGTTCTTTTTGTTTCGTTTCGGTTTCGGTTTTTTTGGTTTCGTTTGGTCAGTTTATTAGGTTTCGTTTCGGTTGAGTTTTATTTTTAGTTTCGTTTTAATCGGTTTTTTTGTTTCGTTTCGGATCGGTTTTTATTATTTTGTGTTTTCTGTTTCGTTTCAGTTCGGGTTTTTTTTTGTCTCTTTTTGGTCGTTTTTGATATTTTATTTTGTTTTGATCCATTTTTTTGGTTTCGTTCCGGATTGCTTTCAATTTTGTCAGTGTTTTTGTTTCATTTCGGATTGGTTTCGATCTTTTCATTTTTTTTGTTTCGGTTCGGTTTCCGTTTTTTTCTTTTTCTGTGTGGTCGTTTATTCGGTTTCGTTTCGGATCGGTTTCAATCCTTTCAGTTTTTTGTTTCGTTTCGGTTTTTTTAAGTACAATCTTTCTTTTTTTAAAGAAAGCAGTTTTTAACCAACTCAACCCGAAACCCATTCTGACCCGGACCCGTTTCAACCAGAACCCGTTCTGACCCCAACCCGTCTCGAACCGAACCAAAACAACCCTTTTTTGTAATTGACCCGTTTTGACCCATGACCCGACCCGACCCGTTTTCCAGGTCTAGTTTTGATTATGTTTTATGAGTTTGTACACTTTGTAGAAAAAATGGACTTTGTAACCAAACTCCAACTATTATTATTATTATTATTATTATTATTATTATTATTATTATTATTATTTATATTCGCTAGGAAGTATAGGAAGCAATCTTAGCCGTTCATCTGTTATTTTTAAAATTTTGGACGCGTGGGCATTTTCATCATTTTACATTATCATATCTTCTTTCTAACTATACTAGATTTTGTTACCTCTTCTCTTTAGTTCGCCAATTTCATAACAGAATTGAGATTCCTTAACCCTAAATCGCAATCGATCGCAAATTCACCTTTTTTTCAAGCAGTAATCTTCTCTTCTCTTGTTTCGTTCGTCAATTCGATAACGTCAATGTCTTCTGCAGACTCTGTTGGTAAGTTTAGCTTCAATTTTGAGTAAATTTTTGTTATTTTGCCGATTTTCAATGTTTTACGTTTAATAATTCGTCTTTCTGTTATTAATATTTGATTTTTCATATGTTTTATTGTTATTGTAGTATAATTTAACTTAATTTGTTCGTTTTGTTTGTTCATCAGTTATTGCATTTTAATGAACTTGTTGCGTTTTATAAATTTATTCACTTTTTATGCATACAAAGTCTAAATTCGTAATTGTTCTAATATAAAGCACATAACTATCATTGATGTACAATTTAGCAGTTTTTTATTGTTTTATACATTGTTTTGTTTGTTTATCATTTGTTGCGTTTTACTGAACTTATTGCGTTTTATGATTTTAACCACATCAGATGATTGTAACTTTAAAGGTTTGTATTTTTTCAATTTTGAATTACATATTTTAACATTAACTCTAAAAACATGATTATATAAGAGGTATTGTGTTTTATATTTATTTGTTAATTGTTTCAGATCTTATTTCCAAATGGGAGGAACGTGTATGCTTAAACACTGGAAGAAAGTTTTACAAACCTAAAGTCAGTGGATCCATTAGGCCTTCTGTTGGAATGTTTTTTAAATCATTTGACGAGGCTTTTGCGTTTTATCAGAGATATGCACTTGCTGCAGGTTTTTCTGCAAGAAAAAATACCTCTTGGAAAAATGGTGGTGGTTTAGTGAAAATAAGATATATTGTATGCTCAAAAGAAGGTTTTCATGTTAGCAAAGAAATAGATTCTGGTTCAGTTGATGAGAATAGTAAAAAGATTATTAGACGTAATAGAGGTTCAAAAAGAGTTGGATGCAATGCTCATGTGAAATTAATATTAGAGAACAATAATATGTTTAAAATCTACTACTTTGAAGAAGAACATAATCATATCTTTGTTGAAGATGAAGATATTCATTTCTTGCCTGCTGTCAGAAGTATTGATTATGTTAAAGAAAGTTTTATATCTGGATTGTCGGCAATCAATATTGGACCTGTTAACAGTGGCGGAACTAGAACATAAATTCAGGGGTATCCCAAATTTTTTTTTTTTTTTACAGTTGGACTTGGGCTATTATTACTTAATTGGGCTCATGAGCCAAGTGGGCTATTATTACTTAATTGGGCTAATTAGGTTGCTGAATAACACTTGAACTAGGCTTATTATTTTGTAAAAAAAATTTTGAGGGGTGTCCTCGTACTTGTTCAGGGGTGTCCTATGTATAAAAATCGAAAAAAAAAAAATTTACATTTCTAGGAAAAAGTTGAGTCGTAGCCCGGGCTCCGCCCCTTAAGCCTTCAGGTCCGCCCCTGCCTGTTAAAGCATTCAATATTATGAAAACAATGTATGGTGGTTTTGGTGAAGTTGGTGCTAGTAAAGTTGATTGTAAGAACTATAGAAGGGATTTGAATCTTTACATATGAGAGTATGATGAAGAAATGGTAGTTAGGCGTCTTATTAGGAAGAAAGAATGTTCTCCTGGTTTCACATGTGATTATGTTATTGGTGATGATAGAAGATTGAAAGGACTCTTCTGGGCTGATGAGCAATCAAAAACAAATTATACAGTATTTGGTGACATAGTAGGTTTTGATGCTACTTATAAATCAAACAAGTAAGTTTTTCTCAGTTATTGCGTTATATACCCTATTGCGTTTTATACTCCTTTTTTTCTTCTGTTTTCTAATGCTTTTTTAATTTGTTTTCTGTAGATATGATTTGGTTTTTGTACCATTTACTGGGATTGATAATCATTTTAGGAATGTCACATTTGGTGGTGCATTACTTGGTTCTGAGACTGCAGATTCTTATCGATGGCTTTTAAGGTGCTTTGTTAATGCTTTTGAAAACGAGCCTAAAGTTGTGGTTACTGATCAAGATGCTGCAATGAAAAGAGCTATTAAGGATGTTCTTTCAAGTAGTAGACATAGGTTATGTATGTGGCATATTGAAACGCCCAATTTTTCTCATTCGACTATTAACATAGAAGTGCATGAAATTTTACAAAAATTTTGACATGACCCGTTTGTATTAAGGACCTTTCCCCCTGTTTTAACAACATCATTTTAATTAAGTACTACGACACTTTTCAAAATAACAAAGTTATGACCATAAAAGGTTCACCATAACTATTTTGTACAAACTACAACAAAAGGTTTAGAAATCCAAACTACTTACTAACATACTAAACCCAAGTTTGACATCATATCACAAAATGAAAACTTTGACCCATTCATAATAGACAACTTGAACCGGAAGCGCATAAGGTCGACGTTGCGTGTGTGTTCGGTCCGAGCGCGCCGCAATTAATCATGAGATTTACCTATCATATATAACAACAAAACACTTGTTAGTCCATAATGCATAACAATTTAATTCCTTTACTTCCGTATCATTATTCGACCCGTTAACATAACATGTTTCTTTACTAACATTATCACTCTCTTTCGGAAACATTCACCATACTACTTTCCGATTCATTTGTAATGAATTGCTACATACCATATCTTTAAATGTACTTACATCATTTGACCCGTTATGAACAAGTCAAATTCCCAAACATTCCAACAATCATTTTACTTATCATTCCAACCCATTAGACGGGTCATTTCAAATTTACTACAACACCATCTTTTGGACATTTCTCCATATAAACTCTTTGCATCTATTCAGTCATAAATCATAAGAAAACTTACACTAAATTCATAGTACTAAATATTATCATTCATGAATCTACAAGTAGAGTACATAAAGTTCATATGAACTTACCGCGATCTTGAGATGCTTGTGATTTCGAGTGACTTGCGCCTTCTTCCTTCTTTGTTCCTATACATTACAACTTCATATACTTAGCTTTCGACAAATTTCATTATTCTCATTTTCTTTGTCATACTATTATGATGTTTATAAATCATACGCACTCCGACCATAATCGTATTTCATCAACTTAAGAAACTTTCATACAAAAACACAATTTCATTAATTTAGACATTTCATCGAACACATGGCGTGCGTACAATCTAATAAGCATGATGTACAAGTATTTTTAACACATTCATCCTAACTTCATCAAATAGATCAACAATCGTAACCATACTACATCTGATTCAAATCAAATCACTCATCAAAACACTTCTATAACCTGAGTTTAACATCAACATTACATAATTCATCCATAACTTTTACTAAATTTTTACTACCTTACATAATCTCAAGTGGGTTTTGCCCCAACTACTAGTAAAATCGAAATAGCACATCATATAACCCATATTTGTTCCCATCATTCAACATCTAGGTTCGATTTCATACAAACATCATATATCATACATAACCCACTTCATCACATGTTAACAAATCATGAAATTACACTTACTAGATGTCAAGAACACTTAGATAGTTGAAGTTCTTGGCTCATGCATTTGAAAAATCCTTGATTCCCCTTTCAATTTGATGGAATTTAGTATCTTAGGGTTTTGAGATGGAGAACTTTCTCCTGGCCTTCTCACGATCGACCACACACACACATACTTGACATATATATATTTTTTTTTTGCTTTAATTATACACTTTTCATTTTAACCCCTTAACTATTATAACATGACATTTTTCTCTTTATTACTTACTAACTTAATAATCTTTCATGCCTAATTATAAGATTTTAGATTTTGTTAAAAGGCTACAAATCTTATTAATGGTAAAATTTCATGTCTACCATTTCTTTTCGCTAAAGTATTGCGATTAAACATTATGACATGTCATACGAAATTTGGGGTGTTACAAGTCTACCCCCCTTAAAAAGGTTTCGTCCCCGAAACCAAAATACATACCGAATAACTCTGGGTATTGCTTTCGCATATCATCCTCCGCTTCCCACGTGAGATCCGATCCCTTTCGGTGTTGCCATTGAACCAACACTTGTCAAACGGATTTGTTGCGGAGTTGCTTCACTTTAAAATCTTTTATTGCGACGGGCTTTTCAACATAATTCAACTTCTCGTCCACTTCAATATCCTCCATAGGCACGTATGCCGTCTCATCCGCTAGGCACTTCCGTAATTGCGATACGTGAAAAGTGTTATGAATTCCATCCAACGCAGGTGGTAATTCTAACTGGTACGCCACCGCTCCGACCCGAGCGAGTATTTTGAATGGTCCAATGTATCGAGGACCCAATTTTCCGCGTTTGCAAAAACGAATTATCCCTTTCCATGGAGAGACTTTTAGCAACACAAAATCTCCCACTTGAAACTCTATTGGTCGCCTTCGCCAATCCGCATAAGACTTTTGTCTATCTTGCGCCGCCTTTATCCTTGATCTAACCATAGCAATCTTTTCATTCGTTTCGGCTACTACATCCTTTGGCGCAAGTTCGCGCTGTCCCACTTCTCCCCAACAAACCGGGGTTCTACATTTCCTTCCATAGAGCATATTGTAGGGAGCCATTTTTATGCTGTTATGATAATTATTATTATATGAAAACTCTACCAAGGGTAGATGATCATCCCAGCTTCCTCCGAAATCCATAACACACGCCCTTAGCATATCGACTAATGTTTGAATAGTTCGTTCCGACTGACCATCGGTTTGTGGATGGTAGGCGGTGCTTATATGTAACTGGGTCCCCAATTCTTCGTGAAACTTCCTCCAGTAACGAGATGTGAACCAGGTATCTCGGTCGGACACTATGGACACCAGAACCCCATGTCGAGATATAATCTCATTCGTATAAACTTCCGCCATCTTTTCCGAATTATAGGTTTCCCGAATGGGTAAGAAATTTACGCTTTTGGTTAGTCGGTCAACAACTACCCAAATAGCATCGTGCCTCTTTCTTGTCTTAGGAAGTTTAGTCACCAGGTCCATTGTTACATGTTCCCACTTCCACACTGGTATCTCCAGCGGTTGCAACTTTCCATACGGCCTTTGGTGTTCGGCCTTTACCTGAGAACATGTCAAACACTTAGCAACATACTTGACAATGTCTCTTTTCATTCCTGGCCACCAATAATTCATCTTCAAGTCTCGATACATCTTTGTAGCTCCCGGATGAACGGAGTATCGAGACTTGTAAGCCTCATTCAATAATAATTCTTTTACATCACATTCCCGAGGTATCCAGATTATGTCATACCTCGTTTTCATACCATTTGCATTCTCTTTCAATTCATGAATAAATCCTTTCGTCCTTTCTTTCTTCGAGTCATCAGCATTTAAAGATTTTGTTTGAGCTTCTCGAATTTCATCAAGGAGTTTAGGAGTGACTACCATCTTCATGGATTTTACCCAAATCGGGGGTGGGTACTCCTTTCGACTTAGAGCGTCCGCCACTACAATAGCCTTCCCGGGATGATAATGAATGTCACAATCGTAATCCTTAATGAGTTCCAACCATCTTCGTTGCCTCATATTAAGATCTTTCTGCTCGAAAAAATATTTGAGGCTTTTATGATCCGAGTAAATAGTACATTTCACCCCATATAGATAGTGCCTCCATATCTTTAAGGCAAATACGACCGCCGCCAATTCTAGATCATGAGTTGGATAATTGTTTTCATGCTGCTTGAGTTGTCTTGAAGCATAAGCAACGACTTTACCCTTTTGCATTAACACGCAACCTAAACCTTGGTGAGAGGCGTCAGTATACACCACCAAATCCTCCGTTCCATCCGGTAATGTCAACATTGGGGACTTTGAGAGCTTTTCCTTTAAAGTCTGAAACGCTTTTTCTTGTTCTTCGCCCCATATAAACTTTTCACTCTTCTTTGTTAACTTCATCATAGGCGAGGCTATCTTGGAGAAATCTTGGATAAATCTCCTGTAGTACCCAGCCAAGCCGAGAAAACTTTTTATTTCGCTCGGATTCTTCGGGGTTACCCAATTCATTACCACATCTACTTTGGACGGGTCCACATGGACACCATCCGCATCGATTATATGACCCAAAAATTGTACCTCTCTAAGCCAAAAGGCACACTTTGAGAACTTTGCATATAACTTTTCCTTGCGAAGCATTTCCAATACATCACGTAGGTGGGAAGCATGCTCTGCTTCACTTCGGGAGTATATTAGTATATCGTCAATAAAAACGATTACATACTTATCAAGCATAGGTCGGCACACCCGATTCATTAAATCCATAAACGCAGCTGGTGCGTTCGTTAGCCCAAAGGACATTACTAAAAACTCGTAATGTTCGTACCGCGTTCGAAACGCAGTCTTCGGCACATCTTCTTCTCGTACACGCAGTTGGTGGTAACCCGACCGCAGATCGATTTTCGAAAACCAACTTGCCCCTTGAAGCTGGTCAAATAGGTCATCAATTCTGGGCAACGGGTAACGATTCTTCACCGTTAACTTGTTCAACTCCCGATAGTCGATGCACATTCGCATCGAACCATCTTTCTTCTTCACGAATAATACGGGCGCTCCCCACGGTGAAACACTTGGTTTAATAAAACCCTTATCGAGCAACTCTTGAAGTTGTGTCATCAATTCTTTCATTTCGGTTGGGGCCAACCGATAAGGAGCTTTAGCTACCGGTTTTGCACCCGGGTTAAGCTCTATCTTGAATTCCACTTCTCATTCGGGCGGAAGCCCCGGTAAATCTTCCGGAAATACATCCGGGTATTCGTTCACTACATTCACATCTTCGAGCGTTGGAACACCTCGATTGGTGTCAATCACGTAAGATAGATACGCCTTACCTCCGTTCTTCACATGTTTGACAGCTTTGATTATAGAACACAATTTTGACTTGATGACCCTATCTCCTTGAACACTTACCCGTTCCCCCCCCCCCCCGAGGTTACTACATGAATGACTTTCTTTTCACATTGAATTTCAGCGTGGTTTTGGGCAAGCCAATCCATTCCTACAACTACTTTAAATTCCCCCATGTACATCGGGACAAGATCTATACTAAATTCCTCATCTTCAATTAAGATCTTACAGTTTCTACAAATATCATGTAACAAATAGCTTTTACTATCAGCAACTTCCACTTCTAAGGGTACTAAAATCTTTTCAAGCTTAAACGATGGATGAACTAACAATTCATTAGAAATAAACGATCTACTAGCCCCGGAATCAAATAATACATTCATAGGCATAGAATTAACCAAGAATATACCTGAGGCCACATCCGGGCTAGTCTTAGCTTCATCCGAGGTTAACTGGAACATCCTCACACGAGCCTTGGAAGACTCATCATTCTTTCCATCTTTCTTTGCCCCTTGTTGGAGTTTCGGACATTCCGCTTTAATGTGCCCCGTTTGGTTACAATTGTAACACGCTTTAGAGTTTTCGGGGCACCTATAATACGGATGTCCCTTTTGCCCACATTTATAACATCCTTTCTTTCCCAACAAACATTCACCCGAATGATGCTTCCCACATGTCTTGCAAGTCGGAATCCCACTACTTGTCTTCCCTTTCCTGTTTTGATCTTGATATTTTGCCTTTTTCGATGGGTTTGTGTTGGTGGGCTTCTCCGCCACCCTTTTCTCTCCCCGTTCAACTTGCCTTCTTAACTCGATCTCCCTATCTCTTGCCCAGTCGATTAATTCATTCAACGTTGCACACTTGGAGGGATTTATAAACTCCCGATATTCAGCCTTTAACATAGCATGATAACGTATGATTTTCAACCTTTCAGTCCCCGCTATCTCCCCATAAAATTTCACCTTCTCGAGGAACTTATTCGTTATTTCGTCAATCGTTTCATCCTTTTTACGAAGACGTAAGAAGTCTTCTTGAATCTTATCCAGTGCGGATTGTGGGCTATGATATTTCAGAAATGGCTCTTTGAACTCTTGCCATGTTAATGTTTGTACTTTGTCATCCCCCAATTCCTTCGAATGTGAGTCCTACCAATCCTTTGCTTGGAGTTGTAGGAGGCCCGTAGCAAACATCACTTGATCCTCCACTTCACATCTACTTCTTACAAACACTGCCTCGGTGCTTGAAATCCATCTTTGACAAGCTATCGGGTCAATTTCCCCTTTGTACGACAAGGGGTTACATGCCATGAATTCCTTGTACGTGCACCTTCGAGTACTTTTCTTTGTTTGTAGTTCATTAATCATCTCTTTTAGTTCTTCCACCTTGGACGTTACTAGAGTATCGATTACCCCCAATACTTGACCTTCCACCTCTTGAGCTAGTCGAGGAATACTAGCTTCAATCGCTTTCTCTACTTCTTCCACAATCATTGTTCTCATTTCATTTCGGCGTGCTTCATCGTCATCATTTACATTTACCACATCAGCCATCTACATAAAACATTCATTACATTCATTAGATTTCATTTCATACTTCCCACCATCATGTTTTCACATCATTTTATCATGACACATTCCATTCATCATTCATACTTCATGCCTTATCGTCATTGACGATCGTATCGTATCATTCTTTATTTTAGACATTCATTCATCCTTTCTATCATATAACCATGTTAGTAATACGTAGCTCTCATTCTTTCCAATACGTAAAAGAAATTACTCGCGACTAAATCATACTTAAACTTTCATTGGAATCTCAATGTTTCCGACAACCAACATCATAGTATTCTGTATCCCATATACCTTGGTGTCACTTTTCTTATGCTTTAAAATCTTAATACAACGTTTTTAATACTCCTCGTGCGATAAAAACATCAAACAGAACATCATGTAAGAATTTGGCTGAAAATGGCCTCCACCGTAAGCTACGGTGGCTACCGTAGCTTACGGTGGCCTCTTTTCCTTTACGGTACTAGGCTACTGCCTTACGGTGGTCACTTTCTCCCAGGTGCTACCGTAAGCTACAGTAGCCACCGTAGCTTACGGTGACGCCCAGCGTACAATGGCTGACCCTTTTTTTTATTGACCCGTTCTAACCCCCAAACTGATCCGATTCAACCCACATATTTCCACAACAACCCGTAACCATTCCGTAATTAATTATTCGTAATGCAAAAATTTCAACTTTTAAAATACTTACTTGCTTTGCGCCGCAGATCAAACACACACTTCTCACGAGCTTTCAGTTTGAGTTCAAGCACTTGATGCTTAAATCCCTCAAACCTAGGCTCTGATACCAACTTGAAACGCCCAATTTTTCTCATTCGACTATTAACATAGAAGTGCATGAAATTTTACAAAAATTTTAACATGACCCGTTTGTATTAAGGACCTTTCCCCCTGTTTTAACAACATCATTTTAATTAAGTACTACGACACTTTTCAAAAGAACAAAGTTATGACCATAAAAGGTTCACCATAACTATTTTGTACAGACTACAACAAAAGGTTTAGAAATCCAAACTACTTACTAACATACTAAACCCAAGTTTGACATCATATCACAAAATGAAAACTTTGACCCATTCATAATAGACAACTTGAACCGGAAGCGCATAAGGTCGACGTTGCGTGTGTGTTCGGTCCGAGCGCGCCGCAATTAATCATGAGATTTACCTATCATATATAACAACAAAACACTTGTTAGTCCATAATGCATAACAATTTAATTCCTTTACTTCCGTATCATTATTCGACCCGTTAACATAACATGTTTCTTTACTAACATTATCACTCTCTTTCGGAAACATTCATCATACTACTTTCCGATTCATTTGTAATGAATTGCTACATACCATATCTTTAAATGTACTTACATCATTTGACCCGTTATGAACAAGTCAAATTCCCAAACATTTCAACAATCATTTTACTTATCATTCCAACCCATTAGACGGGTCATTTCAAATTTACTACAACACCATCTTTTGGACATTTCTCCATATAAACTCTTTGCATCTATTCAGTCATAAATCATAAGAAAACTTACACTAAATTCATAGTACTAAATATTATCATTCATGAATCTACAAGTAGAGTACATAAAGTTCATATGAACTTAACGCGATCTTGAGATGCTTGTGATTTCGAGTGACTTGCGCCTTCTTCCTTCTTTGTTCCTATACATCACAACTTCATATACTTAGCTTTCGACAAATTTCATTATTCTCATTTTCTTTGTCATACTATTATGATGTTTATAAATCATACGCACTCCGACCATAATCGTATTTCATCAACTTAAGAAACTTTCATACAAAAACACAATTTCATTAATTTAGACATTTCATCGAACACATGGCGTGCGTACAATCTAATAAGCATGATGTACAAGTATTTATAACACATTCATCCTAACTTCATCAAATAGATCAACAATCGTAACCATACTACATCTGATTCAAATCAAATCACTCATCAAAACACTTCTATAACCTGAGTTTAACATCAACATTACATAATTCATCCATAACTTTTACTAAATTTTTACTACCTTACATAATCTCAAGTGGGTTTTGCCCCAACTACTAGTAAAATCGAAATAGCACATCATATAACCCATATTTGTTCCCATCATTCAACATCTAGGTTCGATTTCATACAAACATCATATATCATACATAACCCACTTCATCACATGTTAACAAATCATGAAATTACACTTACAAGATGTCAAGAATACTTAGATAGTTGAAGTTCTTGGCTCATGCATTTGAAAAATCCTTGATTCCCCTTTCAATTTGATGGAATTTAGTATCTTAGGGTTTTGAGATGGAGAACTTTCTCCTGGCCTTCTCACGATCGACCACACACACACATACTTGACATATATATATATATTTTTTTTGCTTTAATTACACACTTTTCATTTTAACCCCTTAACTATTATAACATGACATTTTTCTCTTTATTACTTACTAACTTAATAATCTTTCATGCCTAATTATAAGATTTTAGATTTTGTTAAAATGCTACAAATCTTATTAATGGTAAAATTTCATGTCTACCATTTCTTTTCGCTAAAGTATTGCGATTAAACATTATGACATGTCATACGAAATTTGGGGTGTTACACATATATGGGAGAAATTGAAGACAAAGGTATTAAACTGCGTTTTATGATCTTTTAAACAATAAGAACCCCAAACATTTTTATCAATATAATTGCGTTTTAATATAACAACACAATTGCGTTTTATCAATAATGTATTAGTTTTATCATTTTCATAATATTGCGTTTTATTAGAAGAATAAATGAAAACATGTTATGATATTATAAATTGTACTCTTTATATATTTTAAATTATTGCGTTTTATGTTTAATAATTTTATTGCCTTTTATACAGGTTGGTCCTGTTTTGTCATCCAATATTGACTTTAATACAAGAATGACTCGTGTTGTTTGGAATGATACTATTATTCCAGAAGATTTTGAAACTGAGTGGCATTCAATAATGTCTACTTTTGGATTAGAAAATCATGAGTGGTTAAAAGATACGTATGATCTTCGATTTGATCTGATTCCTTCTTATTACCATGGAGAGAATTTGGTTGGTCTTATGCGCACTACGTCTAGATGTGAAAGCGAGAATTACTTCTTTGGCAGATTTGCAATCCTAGATGTACACTTGTTGAATTTTTCTCTCATTTTGAGACTGCAATGGATATTCAAAGGCATGAGCATAGGAAGAATGATCATGATACAAGGTATATTCAGTCTAAGACCTGGAGTGACTTTATATTGGAGAAACAAGCATCAGAAATATATATCAAAACAATTTTAAAAGATATTCAGATTGAAATTGATGCTGCCATTACAAAGTGTATGTCAAAGTCTCATGATACTGTGGGTGATGTTCAATATTTTGAAATAAAGGATTTCAAGCAGCCATGCACATCTTTATTCAAGGTATTTTTTAAATTAATATTGTTTTAAACATCTATTGCGTTTTATTTTTTCCACCATTTGATGCATTTTATCATTAAGTTTATTGCTTTTTAACATTATATGATCATATACTAAATTTCTTTATTATATTTATTAATCATTGCGTTTTTAATTTTATTTACAGGTTGAATACAGTAAACAAGAAGATGGTTTAAGTATAAGTTGAACTTGCAAACGGTTTGAACAATTTGGTATATTGTGCCGGCATATATTTTATGTTCTACGGTATGATGATATAACTGAGTTTCCTAGAAGATATGTTCATAGAAGATGGATGTGAGATGTTGTTTCGATGGCTTAATTCATTGCAATATTCGGTTTGATGAAATTGGTAGGAATAGTGAAATTGATAAAGTTTTTAGAGAAATCGTTGTAGCAAATGAATATGTGGTTAATAGGTTGGTTGGGGATTTAGATGAGTTGTGTCGTTACAGAGATCATATTAAAGCTTATATTGATAAAGCGGATGAGGTTATGGTTGTTGTGCCGCCTCCTAGTCGCAAAGATAGGTTTGCTGATATTGGAGGGAACATAGAAAAGTCGGATGCTATGATTCGTGTACCGATAAAAATAAGGACAAAAGGATGCGGTGTACAAAAAAGGATTAAGTCTAATCGTGAGATTGCAATTCAGAAATCATCAAAGATCCAGAAATCGTGTCGTGTATGTGGTGGAAAAGGACATAACAGTCGCACATGTAAAGACAAGGTTTCTTCTAATGCTATAGGTTCTAGCAATACAATGTAAGTATGTATAAAAATTCTGATAGAATAAAAAGAAATTATTTTATTGCGTTTTATTATGTATAGGTTTCAGCTCTTTTTGTTATTGCGTTTTGTGATATCCTACATTCAAGTATTTTTTGGATAATTGCGTTTTATGATAACAACAGTCTATTGTTATTGTGTTTTATACATACAACATTATAATGCAATGGTACCCTATAAATAGTGCATTTTATGATAACACGGATCAAATTAAAAATGAACAGCAAATGGATATCTTAAATATTGCGTTTTATAGATGATGAAAGTTTAAAACAAAGATGATGATTACAAACCACAAAACTAAATAAAAATTACAAGCAAGATCAGATTCATGGATCAAAGTTTGTTTCTTCTTCAGTTGAGTACCCTAAGCTTCCATTAGGGATTTCCTCATCACTTTCAGATTCCGTCCAAAGTTCAACCTGTGAGACTACTGCCTTTTGAAGCTTCTCTGCAAATTTGCTTCCAGAGTTGTTGATGATAGGTATTTCAGATAACTGATTCAAAAAGGATATATCCTCACTGGAAGATATGTCCTTTGGGTCCTATATCTCTACCTAACCATCGTCCCAAGTCACTGAAACTTTGAAAGTTTCCTCTATGAACTCCCAAGATGTAACTTGGGTTTCATCAACTGCAGTTTGATTCGGATTTCCATATCTTTTGTGTAGAATTGTGAATAGTGCTGTTGTCTGGTCTGTGTAACAAGCAGGTGGAATTCCTATTTCATTCATCCTTCTCAACACATTCTCATTGCAGTTTTGAAGAACAAACGCAATGGAATGGTATCTGATTTTTTTGCCATCAAGGAATTGAAGAACGATTTGTTATCTTTTAACCCACCAAACTGAGAGTTGTTGATTAGCCATTTAGGGTTTTTTGTTTGTGTTTGTGGTTGGGTATTTTGGTGTATGAGGAATGTGAATATAATTTAGGGTTTTTGTTCTTATATAATGGATTTGTAGAGGGATTGGTATCAAGTGTCGTAATAATAAAAATGATTATATTTTTAGTTTTTTCTTTGAATTGATTGTTTAATCATACAGTATTTTATCAGTTATCAGGAATCCAAAAGGCTTTTTAAGGCTTTTTGTCTTATCAATTTCTTTTGTCATTAAGCAGTCAGTTTTTTTTGTCATATCATTTCCTCATTTATTATTATTTTATTGTATTACATTGCGTTTTAGAAAGAATATAAAATAGTAGTTTTTTTATTGTCATTAAGTCTTTATTTTTTTTATGGGTTATAAAAACAGTAAAAAAACATGTATTGCGTTATAAAGATGTATTGCGTTATATGTTTTGGAAATGAATAATTAGGAAAATGTTTTTATTGCGTTTTAGAATAAATAACATAAGTCAAACAACAAATAAAGAAATAATGTTGACTTATAGTATATTATTAAAATGTTGTGTTTTATAATATGACAAAAAAGAAAACAAGTGTATAAAATAAATTATTGCCTTTTAGTATAATTGCATTCAATATATATGTACCCTTTCTTTTAAACATATTATTTTAAATTTTTATTGATAAATTGTACAAATTTTAAACATATCAATCAAATCTTGATGCATTGCGTTATATGATGATAATTGAAAAATAAAGACTTATGTTATATGATGATAATTGCATTGCGTTTTAAAATAACAAACAATAAGAAGCATTTTAAACTCTAATTATATTTTTTAAACAGAATATGCAAACAAAATAATGCGTTATATGATAAACTAGGTGTAGGACCCGTGTAACCACACGGGTAGGTTTAGTAATGATCGAAATCAAATACTAAAAAACAGATTATAATATATCATTTAAATTTTGGTCTTTAGTTCTATATCTTTATAAAGTAATGTTGAAGACAGTATGTGTGACCACACGGGTAGTTTTAATAACCATCGAAATAGATTATAATACAAATAGCAAACCTTGGTAAGTATAGTTTTTCCTGTTCCAGGTGCACCAGTGAAAAGTATCCCCTGCAAAATGAACCAGTAGGCTTCTTATCACTAAAAGTCATCAACAAAAGACAAATTTTAAAAGCAAATTAATTTTTTTAACACAAGTCAAATTTATATCACATGTACTAAGTGAAAACCTTTGGTAACTTTCCCCAGGTCATGTAAATTTCCGTAGATTTTTTTAGGTACTCCACAACTTCCTTAAACTCTTGTTGAGTATTTGTGATTCATTATCAAGTGCCATTAAGATGATTGAAACGACGTCTATTAATTAAAACCTACAACAAATGATACAATAAACGAAGGTTAAGAAACATATTTTAAAAGTATGCATTCGTTATAAAGAGAAAGAAGAACACGTTTATGTAAAAACCAACAAAAAAAGTTACTCAGCAGTGGCTAGAAACACTGTTTTAACCCAACAGTGGTTTCAAACACTGTTTTAACCCAACAGTAGTTTAAAACTCTATTTTAACCCCAAGAGTGGTTTCAAACCACTGCTTTAACAACAGTGTTTTGACTCAACAGTGTGAAGGTTAAGAAACATATTTTAAAAGTATGCATTCGTTATAAAGAGAAAGAAGAACACGTTTATGTAAAAACCAACAAAAAAAGTAACTCAGCAGTGGCTAGAAACACTGTTTTAACCCAACAGTGGTTTCAAACACTGTTTTAACCCAACAGTAGTTTAAAACTCTGTTTTAACCCAAGAGTGGTTTCAAACCACTGCTTTAACAACAGTGTTTTGACTCAACAGTGTGAAGGTTAAGAAACATATTTTAACAGTATGCATTTATTATAAAGAGAAAGAAGAACACGTTTATGTAAAAACCAACAAAAAAGTTACTCAGCAGTGGCTAGAAACACTGTTTTAACCCAACAGTGGTTTCAAACACCGTTTTAACCCAACAGTTGTTTAAAACTCTGTTTTAACCCAAGAGTGGTTTCAAACCACTGCTTTAACAACAGTGTTTTGACTCAACAGTGTGAAGGTTAAGAAACATATTTTAACAGTATGCATTCATTATAAAGAGAAAGAAGAACACGTTTATGTAAAAACCAACAAAAAAGTAACTCAGCAGTGGCTAGAAACACTGTTTTAACCCAACAGTGGTTTCAAACACTGTTTTAACCCAACAGTAGTTTAAAACTCTGTTTTAACCCAAGAGTGGTTTCAAACCACTGCTTTAACAACAGTGTTTTGACTCAACAGTGTGAAGGTTAAGAAACATATTTTAAAAGTATGCATTCGTTATAAAGAGAAAGAAGAACACGTTTATGTAAAAACCAACAAAAAAAGTAACTCAGCAGTGGCTAGAAACACTGTTTTAACCCAACAGTGGTTTCAAACACTGTTTTAACCCAACAGTAGTTTAAAACTCTGTTTTAACCCAAGAGTGGTTTCAAACCACTGCTTTAACAACAATGTTTTGACTCAACAGTGTGAAGGTTAAGAAACATATTTTAACAGTATGCATTTATTATAAAGAGAAAGAAGAACACGTTTATGTAAAAACCAACAAAAAAAGTTACTCAGCAGTGGCTAGAAACACTGTTTTAACCCAACAGTGGTTTCAAACACTGTTTTAACCCAACAGTAGTTTAAAACTCTGTTTTAACCCAAGAGTGGTTTCAAACCACTGCTTTAACAACAGTGTTTTGACTCAACAGTGTGAAGGTTAAGAAACATATTTTAACAGTATGCATTCATTATAAAGAGAAAGAAGAACACGTTTATGTAAAAACCAACAAAAAAAGTAACTCAGCAGTGGCTAGAAACACTGTTTTAACCCAACAGTGGTTTCAAACACTGTTTTAACCCAACAGTAGTTTAAAACTCTGTTTTAACCCAAGAGTGGTTTCAAACCACTGCTTTAACAACAGTGTTTTGACTCAACAGTGTGAAGGTTAAGAAACATATTTTAACAGTATGCATTCCTTATAAAGAGAAAGAGGAACACATTTATGTAAAAACCAACAAAAAAGTAACTCAGCAGTGGCTAGAAACACTGTTTTAACCCAACAGTGGTTTAAAACACTGTTTTAACCCAACAGTAGTTTAAAACTCAATTTTAACCCAAGAGTGGTTTCAAACCACTGCTTTAACAACAATGTTTTGACTCAACAGTGTGAAGGTTAAGAAACATATTTTAACAGTATGCATTCATTATAAAGAGAAAGAAGAACACGTTTATGTAAAAACCAACAAAAAAAGTAACTCAGCAGTGGCTAGAAACACTGTTTTAACCCAATAGTGGTTTCAAACACTATTTTAACCCAACAGTAGTTTAAAACTCTGTTTTAACCCAAGAGTGGTTTCAAACCACTGCTTTAACAACAGTGTTTTGACCCAACAGTGGCTTGAAACACTGTTTTAACCCAACAGTGATTTCAAACACTGTTTTAACCCAACAGTGGTTTAAAACTCTGTTTTAACCCAAAAGTGGTTTCAAACTACCGTTTTAACAACACTGTTTTGACTCAACAGTGGCCCAAATAATTTTCATTTATTATATATAATAGATTAGTTCTAAAGATGAAAGCTAACTACCTAAAGAAGAACATCGGTCTCAGCTCCTTGACTATCCGTGAATGTCACAAACGCGATTTCAGATCTCTCATTATGACTGCAAGGACAGAATTACAATGGTGTTAAGTGTTAAACCATAACAAAAAGAAAATCCTAAATGATAAAACTCATTATTACTCATTTAGTACACTAACCTTTGAGTCTCAACATAAACAATATTTCCGTAGAAAATAAACTGTCCCGTATGGTCATAATCGAGGGCAGGAACCTCGCCGTCAACAACTATCTTACTTATTAATCTTCTTGTACTAAAACTGAATACCTGAGATAGGAAATACATGATCAGACTATTATTTTAAAATATTATTACCATCATTTACTTTCTTAATTAGTTAATTCGTTTCGTAGTCTAATTACAACTTACAATAACTTGGAACACACGTTACTTAGCCTATATTGTACTAAAACACACGTTACTATTAATTAGTTAATTATAACCATCTTATTAATCTTGGATCCATTTCTTTCTTAGACTTCTTTGCAGATGGTTCTTTTACTTTCACTGACTTCTTTCTGCACCAAAATCCACATAAACATAAATAAAAAATAATATTAATAATAACTATAAAACTAATTACCTCTCTACAGGATTTTTAGCAATAGATTCTTTGGGTGTTTCCACACAAATTGTCTCTGTAACAACATAATCCAATGTTATTAAAAAATTAAATTAAAGTGCTCAATAAAACAACATACAGATTGTCCAAAAAAACAAAAAATATCTCCCGCAAGTGTCCGCCGTCGTCGTTGAATCTGTAAAGAAAAATCAAGTATGCATTTGACTAACAATCAAGAAACAAAGATCAGTCTCAATCATTGAACGATGAAGAAGGAGGAACAAATCGATGTAACAAATCTGAACAAAAAAGACCCTAATCTGAACTGATTTGTAAAAAAAAACATAATCTAAACACAAATAAACCCTAATCCTTCTTCATGAGCATCAATCGGATATAGATTTTACTCTCCAACCAATAATCAACCACTTAACTCACACACAAGTCATCCAATCATCCATAAATTGATACCAAACCAACATCTGTTACTAACAAATATGACAGTTACGTGAATCCTCCTTTAAAGTGTACCTTTAAATTAAACAAAGATATATGCAATTAAAAAGATAATGTTCATTTAGATCTAGGAAAATGAAGATCGTATTATTGTAACATATAAGTTAAAATCGCACCTATATAAGTTCAATTCAAACACACTCAGCTCCTAAACCTAAATTGAAGGCACAAAGCTCTTTAAGTAAAGCCCGCCCTTTTGTTCATTTGCATTTTGACTTTAAGAAGTAAATAAATGTTGGACCACTTTTTATTCCATGAAAACAGCAAAAACATAACAAACTATATGCCCACCCCTTACAACCCAACATCAAATCCTCTCCAAATAGGCCTATCTTCACATTTTATCATCGCTCTGCTCGATCATAAATTTTTTGCAACAATTATAATCTAAGAAAATAAAAAAGTTACAAAAATTGTGTGCTCCATAAGTACTAAAATAAAGTTGTTGCATTTAAAAATGTGAAAAAAAATAGGATGAACATCTTACTTGGTCAATTTTCGGCTTTGGACTTAAGGGAGACCACGATTCAAAATCATATGTCCAAGTCCTATACTCTTGATCGGTCATCATGAAGGTCTTTTGATGTTTGCTAGAATAAACAAAGAGTTTCAAATAACATGTCAAAGTAAAAGAAAAGTGTCAAATAATATGTCAAAAAAATCAAATAATATGATAATGCATGTGTGTTTATACATATCAGATAAGAACACCATCTTTAGAGGTAGGATGCAGACCTCAATATACTTGATAATGTCAACTATTTAAGAATGTCTTTATACAGGGGAGTGCTTGTCAATAGATTGGGTAGTTGACATAGTGGGAAATAGGTTAATAGATGGTTTAACAATGTCAAGTAACATTGATGGGAGGGGCTGGAACACGTAGTTTTAACATGGAACCACTATCCAAACATGGATTCTTTGGTTAAAAATGTGTTTTGAGTTCCTTAAAACCATGAACAAACGCAAATGAGTATAAAACTTTTGTATATTAAATGATCAATACTCAAATCCAACAAAATTTAACGTTATATTCTTCTAAACCTAAACACATAGTTGTTATGCAAAAAAAAAAATCAATCTCCTTTAAAAAATAAAGACCTAAACATAAGTGTGGTAAGTGATAATTACAATTTAGAACTTAAAAAAAGTATACATATATAATTCCAAAAGGAAGAACTCCTAAACCTTGTTAAGTTACCCAAAAATTCATGCCCAAATGTATTGCTAAAACCCCCAAATGGAAAATTAGTTCTGAATGTGGACCCAATCTTAAGAAGGAAACCAACTGACAAATGGAAAAGAGCATCCAAATTGGAACTTAACCTTGAATGCAGACTCAAACCCATTAAGGATTAATCATTCAGCTTATTGTAAAACCACAAAACACGATTCATTAATATCTCCCAACATTACCTCCTGAAAATGTGGATGACCAGTAACATAGTATCCAAACGAAGCCAATGGTGTCAAGAAGCTGTTGATTCGAGGTCCAACTTAAGGAGCTGTGAAATAAACAAATAATTGCTTCAATAATTGTGCACCAAATGGGTTGAAGAAATGTAAATGAAGCTTCGCAAAAGCACAATTAACCAACCTAGATGAAACTGATGTCCGTAATGAAGCTTCGCAAAAGCACGATCTCCACAATCCGTAACATCCTCCGGAAAAATCGAGCAAGAAATTAAGAAACCAGCTTTAGTTCCTTCATCGAGACGATCTTCGTCCTCTAACCATTCTCTTTGTCCACCACTGATTCTATATTTGAACTGCCATTGGGGTGGAATATAACTATTAAACTTTTTAAACTGATGGGTTTACTTGACAAAAAGAAACAGTATCAACTGATACAGAATTAAACTTAAAATCATCATATAAACATAGACAACAGATAGGTGGTGAATATACCTCACCGATTGAGCCCCACTGATTCAATATTTGAACTGCCATTGGGGTGGAATATAACTATTAAACTTTTTAAACTGATGGGTTTACTTGACAAACAGAAACAATATCAAATGATACAGAATTAAACTTAAAATCATCATATAAACTGATGCGTTTTTTTTTTTGTTCAAAAAACTTGCAGGTTCTGTAGTGAAGTCGAACTCGGCAAATTTTTAAGCAGCATAGATATCATTCCATATGTTTTTAATATAGTTTGTAAACTGGCGGAAAAGAATTCACCTTACGTAATTCACCTCCTCGTTGATGACCAATATATAATCACATCAAACCTAATTAGAATAAAACAAAATTATAATCAAATTGTACGAAACGTAAACCCTAACGAACGTTAACAGTACCTGCAACGAAGGAGGACCTGAACATTGACTCCTTTGTCATGGCGACTGGACATTTTTGGTGATTCAAAGTTGATGACTCTTTCATCCCCACGTACTCATATGCTCCATGTTTCCTCCCTGTAAAAGAATAGAAAAAATGGCAAACATGGGATTTAACGTTAACTATTGGTGTATAAGAGCAGACTGTAAGGAACACGTGACGCACCAGTTTATAACTTCGTAACCATGAGACAAAGCTATCTTTCAATACAAAATACTCATAAGCTGTAGATTCGTTTAGGCGCTTCTATTTCATCCTGCAATACAAAACACACATAATATGGATTTTCAGCAGGTAGAAATCTACAGTGGTTTCAACCACTGTTTTAACCCAACAGTGGTTTAACTCACTGTTTTAACCCAACAGCGGTTTCAAGCACTGTTTTTACCCAACAGTTGTTTCAAGCACTGTTTTTACCTAACAGTGGTTTAAAGCACTGTTTTTACCCAACAGTGGTTTAAGTGATTTAACTCACTGTTTTTAACCCAACAGTGGTTTCAACAATTGAAGGCCAGTAGATAAGATCGAGCATCATGTTAAGACCCAACAGTGGTTTAACTCACTGTTTTAACCCACAGTGGTTTAACTCACTCTTTGACCCACGTACATAAAAATAAGCATCCAAATATCCTAATTTTTGCATTAAACCACTGGAATAAGAAATTAAGAGTAAAAATAAGTAGTTAACCTGATGGTAAAAGCAAAATCTCAAAGTGGCTTGACAACCTCATCAATGAAACACGTATGATCTTTGATCTTTCATCTCAAATTCTCAATATGCCTTCATCTTCTTAAAAATATTTAATTTATGCATAGTTTCAATGATGCACAAGTATCATACAAAGAAGACCTTTTTTTCCATTTAGTCAAATAAATAAATTTCCAACTTAAAATCAAAAGAAAATAAAAAACCATACAATACACATTTAACAATTACACCAAAATGTATTAACAAACAAAAACAACCAAACCACTCTACATGAATAATAAATTCCACATTAAAATACTACTAACTTTAACCAGAAAAAAAAAATCTATTTTCCAGAACAAAATAGTCAATAACTGTTGACTTAACTTTACATAAATATAATTAACAATTATAACTACCACAATCTCGAACATAAACTTACCAATTCAAATAGAGTTTCTGGTATGCCTCGTTCACTTGTTCAATTGGGCTGATCGACTTGATCCCTAAAGCTGCAAATCAGACCGCAAAGGATAAGGATAAGTTGAGGGAAATTGAAGCAGTAGGAGCTTAAATTAGGTTAAAATAGGTGCAAAATTAAGTAAGAAAGAAAGAAGAAAGAAACCGTCGTAAACATATGTAACAACATTCATCATCATCATCATCATCATCATCGTTGTCGTTGTCTCCTGATTGATCCACTAATCAACCGAATTTAGAATCAAATCACATAATTGAACATACCTAGGTAACTGTTCATCTTCCCCAATTAGATTTAGGGTTTCAAACCTCGTACTCCCACTGAAATCCCCAACTAAAAATTTCAGTTTCGATTAAAAACTTACAGTATAAACTAAGTGGATTTGGCTCTTCCTCTGTTGAACTGATGAACAAGCCCAGGTTACTGTTCATCTTCCCCAATTAGATGAAAGCGGCAGATGAATGTGGCATTTATTAATCACAGATGAATTAGAACAAACCCAGGATCTCGTTGAATCTGAGAAAGAGAAAGAGAACAATCACAGATGAATTAGAACAAACCCATCTAGTGAGAGAGAAAGAGAGCATCTGAGAGAGAGAGAGTGAGAGAGAGACAACAAAGATTAGGTTTTGAGGAGATTTATTAAGAGAGAGAGATTATATTAGGTTGTTTGAAATTTGAAATTGAAATTTAAAACACCCGTTTTTTTTAAATTCAAATTACCCCCTTTAATTATGTATAATATATTATTTAGATTAATAGTATAGATTAGATATATATAAATCGGAATTATGACATCGTCATTGACATATGGCATACCTTAGAAGTTGACACGTAGGCAGATTTACATCAGCTCATTTTCTCTTATTATAGATAGTATAGATTAGAATAAAAGACAAAATATTGCGTTTTATAATAAGTAGCATATCTAAATCAAAGTAAACCAGCAAGAGCAAGCCTCCCTTTAATCCTCTCTAAACTAGTGTCATAAGATTGTTTTTTAAGTATTGCACTGAGGTTCCGAAACCTCTTTGAATCCTCAATAACAAATTCTTTGCATTCGTTGATATCGTGCAATAATATCTTTGTGATAAACTTTCTTCTTAAATCTTCAAGTTGTGCTTTCTGCTTGCTCACATGTGTTTTACCCTGGTCGATAATTTCAGGTTCTTCATCTTCCTCATGAAATCCACAATCCCAATTTTCAGCTTCTTCCCCATTATAACATTCCATATGACGCATACAGAATATTCCACAGTCAATGCCGTTATTTTTTGTCCTCCATTTCATCTCCATTCTAACAGGTTTTATGCCCGTTATTTCTAGACTTGCTGTATGTGAATAGGGTGTTAAGTGATAATTGAATTCATGGATGATCTTGATATGATAATGGATGTTTGATGCCTATAAGATTCGAATGACATGTAACTGATTGTTTAAGATGATTAGGGTTAACAATTAGGTGATGATTGAAACTTGGTGCATTAAAGAATATAGCAACTGCTGAAAACATAACGTTTGATCTTACTGGAATTGATAAATTTGTTTGCTGAAATCACGGGTGTTAGTTATTGGGGAAATAGTGTAACTGATATGCATATGATGAAACTTCTGTCCCGGCGAAACTCATGCATGTTGACGAAACACACAGGACGACGAAGCTTGGGAGTTTCGTCAATGAGAGATCACGACGAAACCTGAGAGTTTCGTCCAAGGGAATCACGACGAAACCTGGGGGTTTCGTCAATAAGGAATCACGACGAAACTGGGGAGTTTCGTCAAGAGGGTAAACAACACAGTGAACTAAGTTGATTCTGTTGATGGATGATTATATTGATGAGATCATAATAATTACTGTTAATGATGACTAACTGTGATCAAAGAGACATGACTTAGTTTTCATGTATGGCACATCCAACTGTTTGGCACTGTTACGAATTTATGCAGGTATACTAGGGAGTTGAATGAGCTTGTTTAACTGTTATGTGCCCTTGGTTTGAAATGCACACTGTCGCTTATGTGTGTGTGCGAATGATACTGATAAGTATGTTATGTGGTATTTAGTAACTGCCATGATGTTGTGTATATGCCATGATCAACTTGTGAATGTGAACTGATGGTTATATGTGAAACGTACGTGTATTACTTGAAGAAAGACCTGACTTGTATGGTAACCATGTTAGGACGTGGTTGACCACCCTAAGCTCAAGAGACCCTTCTGTTTATCTGCCGAGCTAACCAAGATGAGTTCACACTTTCTACAAGGCATGGGATTCCCGGTGGTTGGGAATAGGTAAAGGATTTAATCAGAAACTGCGTGATCTCCAGGTTTGGAACACGTACTACATCCTCTTTATTGAAGGGTGATAACATGTATTAAGGATATAATCGGAACCTGCGTGATCTCCTGGTTTGGGGACACGTACCACATCCTCTTTATTGAAGGGTGATAACATTTATACTAGACCAAAAACTCTATCATGAAGTCCCTCATTTTTATATCGACTTAATCGCCGGGCCAATGGCGAGCGGGTCATTAGTTAGATAGCGCTATTTAGGTTTGACAAGCCTCACACCGTGCCGCAGAGGACGGGCGTGAACTAATGGATCTGGGCACTAGTCAATGATGATAGACATTGACGTTAGGGCACCAACTTACTTCAGTCAGTGGTCGATATGGTAATGAGTCTAGTGGATAACATGGGGAAGCCCCCACTGGTTATGGTTTGGGAAACAAGGAATTGGTTAACTCATGGTTTACGAATAAACTTATGGATTTTGGAAAAACTTTAAAATGAACACCAACTGTGAACTCGCTCAACTTTGTTGTTGACTCGTTGTTACATGCCTTGCAGGTCGTTAGACGTTTAGCTGGAGCTTGCAGGGGAGCAGGAGTCATTGTGGGACATGGACGGTTGAGTTCCATGTTTAACATTTGAACTTTTATACTTATTCTTTGGTTTTAAACTTTATGCTTCCGCTGATAACTTGAATTTGATTAACTTGTTTTGAACACCAATTATATTGTGTGGTTGTACTTTTATTTATTTAAGAGTAAATTGCCATTTTAGTCCCTGAGTTTTGTCCAATTTTGCCAGTTTAGTCCAAATAGTTTTTTTTTTGCATCTGGGTCCCTGACTTTTACATTTTGTTGCCATTTTGATCATTTTGCCTAACTCCATCCATAAACCCCATCTGTAACCAGGGGGTACTTTGGGGATTTCCTTAAAAAATGTTTTCAGTTGCCATTTTGATCCAATTCCAAAATATCAAAAAAATATCAAAAAAACAAAAAAATTTCAAAAAATTCCAAAAAATCTAAAAATCAAAAAATTCTAAAAAATCATAAAAATTCTAAAAAATTCAAAAAAAATCTAAAAATTAAAAAAAAATTCTAAAAAATCATAAAATTCTAAAAAATCAAAAAAATTCTAAAAAATCCAAAAATCATTAAATGTTTCGGCACGAACCGTTTCGACCCGTACCGTTTTGAACCAAACCGTTTCGACCCGTACCGTATCGAACCCGAACCGTTTCGAACGGTACGGGCTCGAAACGGTTCGCGTCGAAACGGTTCGGCTCGAAACGGTTCGGGTTCGATACGGTACGGGCTCGAAACGGTTTGCGTCGAAACGGTTCGGTTCGATACGCTACGGTACGGGTTTCGAACGGTACGGGCTTGAAACGATACGGTTCGAAACGGTTCGGGTTCGATACGGTACGGGCTCGAAACGGTTTGCGTCGAAACGGTTCGGTTCGATACGGTACGGGTCGAAACGGTTCGGTTCGAAACGGTTCGCGTCGAAACGATACGGTTCGAAACGGTACGGGTCGAAAAGCTTCGCGTCGAAACGGTACGGGTCGAAACGGTACGTTTCGAAACGGTACAGTTCGCGTCGAAACGGTACGGGTCGAAACGCTTCGCGTCGAAACGGTTCGGCTCGAAACGGTTCGGGTTCGAAACGGTACGGGTCGAAACGGTTCGTGTCGAAACGGTTCGGCTCGAAACGGTACGATTCGATACGGTACGGGTTCGAAACGATTCGGTTCGATACGGTACGGGTCGAAACGGTTCGTGCCGAAACATTTAATGATTTTTGGATTTTTTAGATTTTTTTGGATTTTTTAGAATTTTTATGATTTTTTAGAATTTTTTTGATTTTTAGATTTTTTTTTGAATTTTTTAGAATTTTTATGATTTTTTAGAATTTTTTTTATTTTTAGATTTTTTGGAATTTTTTAGAATTTTTATGATTTTTTAGAATTTTTTTATTTTTAGATTTTTTGGATTTTTTTTTATTTTTTGGAATTGAATCAAAATGGCAACTAAAAACATTTTTTAAGGAACTCCCCAAAATACCCCTAGTTACAGATGGGGTTTATGGATTGAGTTAGGCAAAATGATCAAAATGGCAACCAAATGTAAAAGTCAGGGACCCAGATGCAAAAAAAAAAAAAAACTATTTGGACTAAACTGGCAAATTTGGACAAAACTCAGGGACTAAAATGGCAATTTACTCTTTATTTAATTACAATGTTCAATATGATTGGTGGCTGGATCCTGGTCAGTCACGCCTCCTGCGGTGATACTCCGCTTGTGGATTTTGGGGGTGTGACATTCTGTCTCGGGGAAGGTATAACTAATGTAAATATTGGGTTATTATAGTAACGTGTGTGCATTGTTTAAATTATTAGATTATAACCAGGAATCCACCACGAAAAGTCTAAACTAGCAATGTGAGTAATCTCCTTTTTGTGCAAACCTTTTTGCAAACTGTTTTTATAAAACCTCAATTGTTTTACATTATAATTAAACAGTGATTGAGTATTTGTAATTCTACAATTATCGTCGGTATGTTGGGGTTTTGTATACAAAATTTGTTAACTACACTGTGAGTAGTAACATGACCACAAGTCGGGTTGATAGTACCGTGGGTGGTAATTAAAGTAAGAATTGGAAACAAATGTAATTGCGCGATCGCCCTCAATACTGTAAAATGATAAACCTGTTTTGATTAAACTGGGATTCACTCACCAGTATTTCTCACTAACAAATGTTTTTAAAACGCGTTTCAGGTAACAAAATGTAAAAGTCAAATAGAAGCCAGCTGGAGAGAACTGAAGGCTTGGAAAAAAAATGTGGCTATAAAAGTTACCTAAATAAAGACAATGTTTTAAATTCAATAAAATAGAGTTTATCCCTATAAACATGTTTGTAATGAAAACTTGGGTTTTATCCCATTAAGTTTCTAAATATAAACGTGTGGTATTTTACTCTGATTCAATATTTCCTAACTACGATCCTGATGTAAATTTCGCTGCCAAATAATGATAACACCGATACCACCATCTCTGAGTAGGCCGCGGCCGCCCACCTCCCGGGGCAGGGGTCGGGGGTTGCGACAGAAGGTGGTATCAGAGCTTAGCCACTGATTTCAGCCAAAGAGGTGTTCTGCTGACATTGAAATTATAAATTTTGTTAGGAAATAATCTATGAAATTATGTGCATACGTGTAGATTATTATTTTATGTTATTTGACAATTTGTTAGTTTACAGTATGAGTGATCAAGGACCTTTGGACGCTTACCGTCAGTTGTCCAACTCTCCTAGTGACGAAGGAACTTCTTCTCAGTCTACCCCCTCGGGGTATTCGGTTGACACCGAAGAATGGATTTTCGTGTTTAAAGCACAATCTGAAGAGCCATTCCCTCCCAAGAAGAGAGGATAGTTCAGCAGAGGAGCTCATGAGCGTAGAAAGAGGATGAGTGTTCAAACTCAGGACATAATCAATAGAAGATTAGCAAATTTTCACATATTAGCTACCACAGCTGCATACCTTAACCTAGAACAACACATAGCACCACAGTCACTGCCGATGTTCACAACACAATCCATGGAAGTAGAAATTGACCCAGCTGACCAAAACCCACTACCTGACCTAGACCCAGCTGAAATCCCTAGAATACCAGCACCCCATCCTCCAGACTATGACCCATGGTTTGATGACCACAGGGATTACCAGCAACGTTATCCAATCCCAATAAAGGAGCCCATGCAAGATCTAGTAGGACCCTACCCAGACCTTGACCCTCTAGACCCCTATTTTGATAATAATCAATATATCAGGGAAATTCTAGAGAACCCCTACCCTCAGGAAGAACCGATGCCACAGTTTCCTGATCCGATACCAGCCCCAACCCCACCCATGAGTACTAAGAACATACAGGAACTCCACACCTTTGGTGAGGAGATATTAGATGGAAGTGAGAGAATGAGACAGATAGGGGAGAGACTTGTCTGAAAATATGACGAGCGTAACATGCAATACTAGATGAACCCCTATCAGTAGTAATAGTAATAATATATATATATATATATATATATATATATATATATATATATATATATATAGGGTAGGAGTTGGCTACAAAGCCTACTTTTCCTACAAAGTGTAGGAAGCAATCTCCTTTAGACGTGTGGCATTTAGTTATTTTATACAAAAGGATATAATGGTAACTGGATAATTATTTTAATTATGGAAGATTTATTATCCTAAACAAATTAACGAGTTATTTTAGGAAACTGCATATCTCCATTGATTTCAAAATCGACTATAATATTTTATATCATGATGATCGCAAATTCATATTCACATTCCATTATTTCTTTAAGGTGTGTTTTATCAGTTTCTTGTTCTTCACACTGTGTTATATCAGTTTTCACATCCCCTCGTTAATTTCGAAACATAAAACACATCTATAATTTTCTAGACGTTGTCTTTTATTTGTTTCTGGGCTCTTCACATTGTGTTATATCAGTTTTCATAATTAAACACACCCATTAAACATAAAACACACCAGCGTCTGATATAAAACACACCAGTGTCCGAAATACACAATATAAAACACACCAATGTTTGATTCAATGTAGACATACTAGGGTCTTAAATGCACAATATAAAACACATCAGTGTCTTAAACACAGTAGTTTTCGAGGAGAGAAGATAGAAAGAGAGAGAGAGAGAAACTTGCGAAAATGAAGGGGAAGTTATGGTATGACAGTTATTTCCTTATTTAAAATGAATTAAATGACACATTTGTCCTCAATCAATTAAATTAGCCTATTTTTAAGACAAATATATTACCAAAATGCCATCAATATAATCTCAACCATCAAACACACTTATCTAATGGTCAAGATCACTTCCTACACTTTTTAGAAAAAACACACTTTGTAGAGGAACCTCACCCTATATATATATATATATAAATATAATATCAAGCTAATCTAAATAACTACTGATGCATAGTAGTATTGTATTTTCATTTTCAGTTATGGTTTGTAATAGACGCATATATATAAAATATAGTAAAAGTCGCAATGTACGACGATTTTGACCAACCTGTTTGTGTTGTGAGATTGTTTGCCTTTAATATTAAATTGTGATATTAATACTTGGTAAATGTTTAAAATCCAGATGGCCAACGACGCAAATCGGGAAAACCAGAATAATGATAACCAGATAAATAACAGTGCTATTCGACACATACTAACCCAAGGAATTAGAGATGCTATGCCAGCTATCATCCAAAATGTTAGGGAAGCAGAAAATAATAACAGTAATACTGGAAGTAAGTGATCACGTACTGAACCCAGTCACAGCGTGAACAATGGACCATTACTTCGATTGCCAATTCCAAAAAGAAGAATAACCATGTCCTATGGTTGTTCTTATAAAGAATTCTGGTCCTGCAAACCCATAGAATTCTCTGGAAATGAAGGAGCCATTGCAGCTCTACGCTGGTTAGAAAAGACTAAGGCAGTCTTAAAAATAAGCAAGTGTGAAGAAGGAGACAAAATCATGTTTGCCTCCAATCTGTTAAAAAATGCAGCTCTAGAATGGTGGAACACTATCCTCCAGACTAGGGGAAGTGACAGAGTTTATAGTATGAAATGGAATGGATTGAGTTTAAGAATATGGTTGAAAGAAAATTTTGTCCTCATAATGAAAAGGAACAGATAGCTAACAAATTCTTAAACTTTTGAATGACTGTAGTAGACAGCAAGGGTTACACTACTACATTCTTTGAATATGCTAGAATAGTGCCAACCCTAGCATTACCAGAACCAGTATTAATCTCCCGTTATATTTGGGGATTAATCAGTGAAATTAGACATGTAGTCAAGGGAGCTAGACCACAAACCATAGAAGAAGCTGTAGAACTAGCTAATACGTTGACGGATGAATTAGTACGTACCCAAGAAGAAAACCAAAGGAAGAACCTTGCTTAAAGGCTTACCCAGGAATTTCTCTACGGTAATTATACCTATGGGAAAAGTGTAGGTTCTACTTCTGCACCTTACTATAAAGCCTGTAAGAAAAAACATTCAGGAAAATGCTCCACCTACTGCAACTTCTGCAAGATACCAGGGCATAAGGAAGAAGACTGCAGGAAGAAACCCAGCAATGGAGTATGTTTCAATTGTGGAGAAAAAGGACATATCAGGACGAACTGCCCAAAACTAGCTCCAGCTATGAACAACAAGACTACTAAGAATGCTAGGGCATTTGTTCTGACAGCCGAAGAAGCAAAGATGATTCCGGACGTGATTGCCGGTACGTTTTTAGTTAATGATGTTTTTGCTAAAGTATTATTTGACTGTGGTGCGAACCAAAGTTTTATTAATACTTTATTTTGCAAAATTTTCAACCAACCATTAACTAAACTCCAACAAGAATGTCTAGTAGAGACAGCAAATGGAGAAACCATTAAGATTTCTGAAATCTTGCAGGGAGCAAAAATAGAAATTTTAAACCAAAGTTTTGTTGCTAATCTTTACCCAATGAATCTGGCTGGATTTGATATTGTATTAGGAATGGATTGGTTAATAGCTAATAAAGTCAGTATTCTATGTGATCAAAATTCAATCCAATTAAGTTCACCAAAGGGTGAAAAGATCACCATTAAAGGACATAAACCGTCTAGACCCACAAAATTCATCTATGTGATGAAAACTGCAAGCTGTGCAAGAAAAGGATCAATAGTGTATATGATTTCCATAATCATTCACTCTAAAAGAAAAGAATTAAAAGATATCCCCGTAGTATCTCAATTTTCAGATGTATTTCCAGAAGAATTACCAGGACTACCGCCAGACAGAGAAGTTGAATTCAGAATTCATCTGCTACCAGGAACAGCACCAATTGCCAAAGCACCTTACCGTTTGGCACCTGCAGAAATGCAAGAGTTAAAGAAACAGTTAGACGAACTGTTGAAAAAAGGATTCGTACAGCCAAGCTCATCGCCGTGGGGAGCACCGATCTTGTTCGTCAAGAAGAAAGACGGATCAATGAGTATGTGCATTGATTACCGTGAATTGAATAAGGTCACGATTAAAAATCGGTACCCATTACCGAGAATCGATGATCTGTTTGATCAATTACAAGGAGCTCGATTCTTTTCAAAGATCGATTTATGCTCGGGATATCATCAATTAAAAGTACATGAAGAGGACATTCCTAAGACCGCTTTTAGAACAATGTATGGCCATTATGAATTTACTGTCATGCCATTTGGTCTAACCAATGTCCCAGCTGCATTTATGGACATGATGAACCGAATATGTAAGCCATATTTGGATAAATTCATAATTGTCTTTATAGATGATATTCTCATTTACTCTAAAATAAAGAGGAACATGCAGCGCATCTGCATACACTATTAAAATTGCTGAGAAAAGAAAAGTTTTACGCTAAATTTTCAAAATGCGAATTTTGGTTAGAAGAAGTACAGTTTCTTGGACATTTAGTTAATCATGAAGGGATTCATGTGGATTCCACAAAGATTGAGGCAATTACTAAATGGAAAGTCCCCGAGTCACCAACTGAGGTTAGAAGTTTTCTAGGACTGGCCTGTTATTATAGAAGGTTTATCCGAGATTTTTCCAAGATAGCCATTCCTTTAACTAAGCTAACCTGTAAGTCTGTTAAGTTTGAATGGGGACCAAAACAGGAAGAAGACTTTAGAATTCTTAAGCAAAGATTAACCAACGCACCCATACTAGCATTACCAGAAGGAACTGAAGACTTTGAAGTTTATTGTGACGCTTCTAAGTTAGGGTATGGATGTGTGTTGATGCAAAGACAAAAGGTTATAGCCTACGCTTCTAGACAACTTAAGAATCATGAAGAAAACTACTTAACCCATGATTTAGAATTATGAGCTATAATTTTTGCCCTTAAGATGTGGAGACACTATTTATATAGAAATAAATTTGTTGTCTTCACGGATCATAAGAGTTTAAGGTACATTTTTGGGCAAAAAGAGATGAATATGAGACAGAGACGCTGGATGGAATTTCTTAGTGATTATGATTGTAATATCCAGTATCACGCAGGAAAAGCAAATGTAGTAGTTGATGCTTTAAGTCGAAAGTATCATGAAGAACCCATAAAAGTATGTTCTCTTAAATTAAATCTGCAGATAGATTTAAATAAACAAACTAGAGAAGCACAAGAATCAGTAATCAAGGACGATACTGAAAAGTTGAAAGGAATGATTAAGGAATTAGAACAAGGAACATATGGAATTTGGAGATTCCATAAGAAAATAATATGCATACCTAAACTAGGAAACCTACGCCACCGAATATTAGAAGAAGCCCATAAGTCTAAATATACGATACATCCTGGAAGTGATAAAATGTATCAAGACTTAAGAAAGAATTTCTGGTGGATAGGAATGAAAAAGGATATAGCAGCTTATGTTACCAAGTGTCTAACCTGTTCACAGGTTAAAGCTGAACACCAGAAACCCTCAGGTTTATTGCAGCAATTGGAAATGCCTGTATGGAAATGGGAATTGATAACAATGGACTTTGTTACCTAATTACCCAAGACACGAAAATGTAATGATACAATCTGGGTGATTGTAGATAGGTTAACTAAATCTGCTCATTTCTTGCCGATGAAGGAAACTTTCAGTATGGAACAACTAGCCAAAATATATGTTAATGAAATAGTTTCATTACATGGTATTCTTTTATCAATTGTTTCTGATAGAGATAGCCGTTTTACTTCTCATTTTTGGACAAGTTTCCAAAAAGCAATGGGAACCAAGCTAAATCTAATCACCACTTATCATCGTCAAACGGATAGACAAAGTGAAAGGACAATTCAGACAATGGAAGATATGCTTAGAGCTTGTGTAATTCATTTCGGAGGAAATTGGGACGATCACTTACCATTAATAGAATTTTCTTACAATAACAACTATCATACCAGTATCAATGCTGCACCATTCGAAGCACTTTATGGACGAAAGTGTCGAACTCCAGTCTGCTGGGTAGAAATTGGAGAAAATCAATTGTCTAGACCTGAGATAGTGCAAGAAACCACGGACAAGATTATTCAAGTCAAGGAACGACTAAAAGCAGCAAGCGATTGACAAAAGAGTTATGCTGATAACAGGAGAAAGCCATTGGAGTTTCAGGTAGGAGACAAGGTGTTATTAAAAGTTTCACCTTAGAAAGGAGTGGTAAGATTCATTAAGAGAGGAAAGCTAAGCCCCATGTATGTTGGACCTTTTGAAATTATTAGAAGAATAGGACATGTAGCTTATCAGCTACAACTGCTAGAGGAAATGGAAGGAATACATGATGTATTTCATGTATGTAATCTCAAAAAGTGTTTAGCCGATGAATCGTTAGTGGTACCTCTTAAGGATATAGAGGTAAATGAAAAACTTAAGTTTGTAGAAAAGCCTCTACAGATTGAAGACAGGAAAGTCAAGAATCTCAAGCATAAGATATTAGTTCTAGTCAAAGTGAAATGGGATTTCAAGAGAGGACCAGAGTACACATGGGAACTTGAATCAGAAATGCAGAGGAAATATCCACACCTGTTCCAGTAGACCTCAAGGACGAGTTCTAAAACAAGGTGGGGAGGATATAACAACCCTCCAAAATTATTTTCGATACCCCTAATATATTTAGAATATCCCAATATGTCTTAAAACACACCCCGTATACGAGAACCGGTCCCTAATACCTTTAATTTTATAAAAATCAAATAAAAACAAAATCTGAGTATCACTCGCGGGCCGCGAAGGCTTTGCCTTCTGGCTACCCGGGGCGCGACAGGTCAACCACCAGACCGCACCCGGAGGTGCCACGTGTTAGGACGCGTGTGGCAACTATGGGTCGAATCAGCCAAGCTAGGGCATACCCTAGCTGGACTCGCGGGCCGCGAAGCCCCTTTCATTCTCTTACGCGGGCCGCGACAAAGTGCCTGATCAGCACTATAAATAGGGTCGATCAGTTTCAATTGCAAATCGTTCACATCTCGTTTTTCTCTCTCAAATTCTAAATTATAGGCATTATATCGGGCATAATACCCCCTAATTAACGAAGTTCTGCCTCGTTGTAAGTATTATAACCCCCGGTTACGTATTAGATACGCTGCCCGATTAATCTAGCGCTCCGTAACGGCTGTCGAGGTTCTGCCTCGGGGAGGGTATAACTAATGTAAATATTGGGTTATTATACTAACGCGTGTGCATTGTTTAAATTATTAGATTATAACCAAGAATCCACCAGGAAAAGTCTAAACTAGCAATGTGAGTAATCTCCTTTTTGTGCAAACCTTTTTGCAAACTGTTTTTACAAAACCTCAATTGTTTTACATTATAATTAGACAGTGATTGAGTATTTGTAATTCTACAATTATCGTCGGTATGTTGGGGTTTTGTATACAAAATCTGTTACTACACTGTGAGTAGTAACATGACCATAAAGTCGGGTTGACAGTACCGTGGGTGGTAATTAAAGTAAGAATTGGAAACAAATGTAATTGCGCGATCGCCCTCAATACTGTAAAATGATAAACCTGTTTTGATTAAACTTGGATTCACTCACCAGTATTTCTCACTGAAAAATGTTTTTAAAACGCGTTTCAGGTAACAAAATGTGAAAGGCAAATAGAAGCTAGCTATAAAAGTTACCTAAATAAAGACAATGTTTTAAATTCAATAAAATAGGGTTTATCCCTATAAACATGTTTGTAATGAAAATTTGGGTTTTATCCCATTAAGTTTATAAATTTAAACGTGTGGTATTTTACTCTGATAAAATATTTCCTAACTACGATCCTGATGTAAATTCCGTTGCCAAATAATGATAACACTGATACCACCATCTCTGAGTAGGCTGCGGCCGCCTGCCTCCCGGGGCAGGGGTTGGGGGTTGCGACAGTACTGGTGCCAAATAAGTACCTTCTTTAGTACCATTTTGTTCTTTCTTAACTTTTTAAACACTTAATTGATTTTAGTATTAGTACATGTATGAGTGTCAAGTAAAATCGGTTCTGGTACCAAATAGACTAATACGAAAACAAAACAAAACATAAGGGTTGTCGGTAAGGCTTGTTTGAGTGGGATCGGTGAATGGTTTCACCGATCGGTGAACCACCCCTAGTGTTTGAATGGTGAGTGGGGAATAGGAAAGGGGGAGAGAAATCAGTGACTATACACCGAAGGTGAAGAGGATGGATGGAGGAGAAAGGAGAGATGAGAGACGAACCAATCAAAATTTTTTATTTTTTAATTGAGTGGGTGTTTGAACCATACCTAGTGTTTAAGTAGAAAATGAGGAGTGAAGGGGGGAGTTGACATGCCTTTATATCATTGGGTAGAGAAAACTCAAACACCCTAACTCACTCCAACCATACCGTCCACCAATGTTTTAAAAACCGGTTTTTAAATCAAACCGGATTAGGCTAAAAAATAGTTCAACCGGTTGAACCAGGTTGTATCGAGCGGTTCAACCGGGTTGATTACCTAACTCTATAATTTCATAAATTACAATATCAACTCAAAAGTTAATCCAAAAATGCATGATTACATATTAAAAGATGATCCAAAAGTAAATCTATAATAAAAAATTATCCAAAAGATAATCGAAAATCATTCAGTTTTCCAACAAGCTCTTTTAAATGAAAGTGTACGATATGTTTAAGCCATTTGAGTGTTGAATACATTAAGTTCACGATCGCATAAAAGATGGAATTCACTATTATCGTCATCCTCATCAACTAGAGGATAACTATTTTCGTTTCATGCAATATTAAATAACAAATTTTAGTTACGAATAATCATAATATATAAAAATTACATAAGATAAGATAAGTAACATATATAATAAAAATAAGTAACAACCCAAACTAAAATAACCCTGGGCCAGTACCAGTATTACGTTTCAAACCGGTATACCGGATTTTACCGCCGGTACAAACCTTATGCCGTTTCACTTATTTACCGGGGTGTTTCGTACCGAATTTACATCTGAAAACGGTAATACCGGCAGGTATTTACCGGTTTTTAAAACATTGCCGTCCACCTTAAGAGCATCACCAATAGAGTCATTTTTAGGCATTTTTAAAGAAAGAGAAAATGATGTGGATGAGAGAGATGATGAGTTGGAAGAGAGAGAGAGAGTGGATGTGTATGTGAGGAAAAATGACAAAAAATAAGTTATGTGAGGGGGGTGAAGAGAGAGAATAGAGGAGAGATAAATGATATTTTTATTGTTTGTGAGTAGGTCATGAGAGATAATGGTTTTTATTGGTTGGGCAAGTGCCTGTGTGACATCTAAAATCAAATCCGATATCGATACTATTTTTATCGAAAAGTACGCTATCGAATACCAAATACTGAAATCCTTAAAATTTGGTAACCAATGATATTTGGAAAAAAAAAATCTCTATCCTGGTTAGACTAAAGGGTATGGTGAGGATGGGTTTGGAGGGGATGAGCCACCACGTAGGTTCGGCTCGTGGGGGATGAACCTAAGGGGTGGGGGATGAACCCCTTTATATATATATATGTATGTATGTATAGATGTATGTGTGTTAAGGAGAGAGGAGAGAGGCCGGCTGAATCGGCTGTGGGGAGCCGTTTGGGCCTGAGGGGATGGTGTGGGGGACCGGCGCCGGTCCAAGCCGGGGCTAGCCGGCCCCCATACCCTTTAGTCTTAGCAGTTACCAGTTAGTTTCGGTTCACTGTCATTCACAGACGGCGTCAGCTAATCTCTGTTCAACATCATTTTCGACGCAAGTCACGTGCGTCCCGTCACGTCCCTCTCCGCCAATGCTCCACCGTCCACAACTACCACTACCACCACCATCACCGCAACTTTAATAACACCACCACACACCTGAACAAATATCTCTCTCACTACTTTCTCTCTCTACGCCATGTCGATCCTCTCTCCATCACCTACACTCTCCATCTCCACCAAAAACCCTAGGGTTTCCGTTTCTCTCACACCTGCTTTTCTCTCTTCTTCATCGTTCCAAAACCGCTCGATTCTCCGTCGTGTTCCGTGTTTAACGTTCTCTAGGGCTCCGAATGCCGCCGCAGAGACGTTTGAAGACAAAAAGTGCTGCTCTGCTTCACGGCCGGTCTCCGGATCGGAGTTCGGTTACTCTCATACATCAATTGATGCTACTGATCAAGGTATCCGATTTCGTTAATGGTTGTAGAATGATTTTGCATCAGTTTTTGAACGGATATGTGTGTAGGTAGTACTGTGATACTGTAGGTAGGCTTGTGAGGAGATTGATTTGTAAGATATAATTGATTAATTGTTAGTGTTTTATGATTTGAGTAGGTTTGAATGTTTGATCATTTGATTTTAGTTGTAATGAAGTTAGGTGAATTAAGTTATTAGCGCTCATTAATTTCTGTATTAGTTAGGTGATTATTAATAGCTATTACCTAGATAATAATTACGAAGTAATTTTCTGTTAGTTTTACTTGTGGTGGCTACAGGTGCGCACATCTGTGTGCGTTGAAGTGTCGTTCTGGTGTTTTGTGGACTGCATCTATGAAATGAATGATATATTAGTTATTGTTTGTTGTATAATGTTTTGTTATATGATTTCTAATGTGAAAAATGGTTTTGATTGCATGATTGACTATCTAGCTGAAATTGAATTACTGAGTGAATGACCGTGTAGCTTATCTAGATATGCTTTTGGTTCATTTGAACCGTCTGCATTCAGTAGATAAGCAATGTTTGTTGAGTATTTTGGTACATTGTCTTGCTGGTACTGTATGAGGGGTTTGAGTGACTTGAGTCATCATATCATTATTTGTCATATCTTAGATATTTAATCATTTTCACTTATGAGTGTTATCATCATATGTTAGATCTTTAATTATTTTCAGGTGTTACGGTGTGTTACCATCCAATCACTTGGATTATGGTGCTCTATACTGGTTATCAAATGTCACCTATTGTTGGATTATATGCCTCTCTATTTGGCAGCATGGTATTTTAGGATTTCTTAAATGCAACACGTTGAAGAGAGAGATTTTTTTTTTGATACATTTAAGTTAATGCATTTATGACACCAGAAATCATTCACATACGGTTAGAGACCGACAATTTTGATAGTTCGGAAGACCTAGTGATGACGGTTCAGGAACACCCGTTGCATTTTATTTTCTTTGAGCCATGCATCCTCAGTTATTCACCATTCGAGCTCTTGAATTTTCACAATTTTTGAAGTTACAATTGTTTATCCTGTCTATGAGACATTTAACTAATTCATTTTAAAAAATATTATTATAATCAATAGTGAATTGTTCTACAGTTTAGCGATTTACTGCCTGAAAACCCTATTCCTATACACTTTTAAGCAGGCTATTCAGTTATCCAACATTTCAGGGATAAAAACTGTCCCAAATCTTTTGTGAATAATGTAAGTTATGCCATCAGATACAATCGTCAATTTCTGGAATGACTTAACTAGATTATCTTTTGCGGAATCAACCGCGGTTCTTCTGTTTGTGTTTGTGTACTACATTCATGAATGGAAGTTATTGTTTTCTGCATAAAGCTTGTCTAGATATTCTTTTAGTGTGTTTGAACTGTTGACACTCAGTAGCTAACTAATGTTTGTTGAATATATGGTGCATTGTCTTGTCTTATAGATGTTTTGAGACCAGTGATTATGCTTGTTGGTGGTGTATGAGGCGCTCGAGTGACTTGACTCATCATTATCATTATTTATCATACCTTTGATCTTTAATTGCTTTCAGTGTTGTCATCCAAGCACTTGCATTGTTGTGTTCTAAACAGGTTTTGAGATGTCACCTATTGTTGGGTCATATGCCTTTCTTTATTTGGCAATATAATATTTTAGGATTTTGTTGATGTAAGGGGCACATTGAAGAGAGGAATATATCTTTAGACACATTAAAATAATGCACTAATATTCGGATACGTAAGAAATCGACAGTTTTGGTTATTCGTAGTAGCCTGTGTTGCATTTCGTTTCGTTTTCTTCTTCGATTCAAACATCCTCTGTTATCCATCATCAAAGCTCTAGAATTTTCCCAATTCATAACGTTACAAGTGTTTATCCATTCTGTGAGACATTTAAGAACTGAATAACTCACTTTAAAAATATATTTGTATTCTAGAATGAATTGTTTCTACAATGTATTGTTTGAAAACCCGATTCCTATACACTTAAGTCGGTTGTTTAGTTATCCAACATTTCAGGGATAATAACAGTACAAAGTTTTTCTGTGAGTCATATAAATTAAGTCATCAGATGAAATAATCAATTTCGGGAAGGAATCAGTTAGGTTATATTTTCAGAAATGGAAATCTCAATTGTAATGCTTCTATTTTTTTACGATTTATGCAACAATTCTGGATGCATGATCACGTTAGCTATTATTAAGCGTACATGTCAACTGCAAGATCTACTTAACAAATTTTTTGTTGTACTATTTCGTGCAGATCTTCTATTTGGAATTCAAAGAGAGGTAGAAGCTGGAAGACTGCCAAAATCTATTGCTCAAGCAATGGAAGAGCTGTATCAGAGCTACAAAACTGCAGTAATTACTTTTGTCATCTGAATGAATAAGAGACTGATTTAATATCTTCACCGTCTGATTTTTTTTTTAAGTTGCAATGTTTCATTCTTTTAGGTTTTACAAAGTGGAAACCCTCATGCAGAAGATATCGTATTGTCAAACATGCGTGTAGCATTTGAACGTATGTTCTTGGATGTGAAGGTATGGCTGCTAACTGATTGATGCATATTGACGTTAATTCATCTTAATCATGCTCGTATTCTTTAAATATGTTTATTTCTTTGCAGGAACCTTTTGAATTTTTACCATATCATGAAGCTATTCGGGAACCTTTCAATTACTATATGTTTGGTCAAGATTATATTCGTCCTTTGATCAATTTCAGGTTAGTCAACAATCTTTGTTTATTTTTTCTTAGAGTAAAATGCCATATTCATCCCTGAGGTTTGGCCAGTTTTCGACTTTCATCCAAAGGTTTGTTTTTCCGCATCTGAATCCAAACGGTTTGAAATCTTGCCATTTTTAACCCGCTCGTTACCTCCATCCAGTTTTCTCCGTTAAGTCAGGGGGTATTTCCGTCTTTATAGTTAACTTAAAGGGCAATTCAGTCTTTTTCAAGGGTATTTGGTCTTTTTACATAAAGTGAAAAAGTCCGGATTGCCCTTTAAGTTAACAAAAAAAGATGGAAATACCCCTGGCTTAACGAAGAAAAATGGACGGAGTTAACGGGCTGGATGAAAATGGCAAGATTTCAAACTTTTTGGATCCAGATGTGGAAAAACAAACCTTTGGATGAAAGTCGCAAAACTAGCCAAACCTCAGGGACGAAAATGGCATTTTATTCTATTTCTTATTTAATTTAGAGAGAAATGCCCGGATAGTCCCTGTGGTTTCACCTTTTTTCAGCTATAGTCCCTATCTTTCTAAAACTACTTGAATAGTCCCTGTGGTTTACCGTTTTGTTCTCGGATAGTCCCTGGGTCTAACTTCAGTTACTTTTCTCTGTTAAGAGGGGTGTGAAATGACAAAAATACCCTTTCTTAAAAGGCCAAACCATAGGGACTATCCGGGCATCTTCTTCATTTATATATATACACACAACTATCTTCTCTCTCTATTCCTCTCTCTCTACCATTCTCACACACAGAGATCTCTCTCCCACCTCTCAACACCTTCACCACCGTTGATCAACCCGCCACCACCACCATCAACCTGTCACCGCCACCACCATCATCTGTACAATCTTATTCATATACACACACCTCCGATTTCGAAGATGAGCAAGAGAGACAGAGATGGCGGAGGTCACCGGCCGGCCACAACCACCCACAACATACATAAATCAGTGGCGGAGGTGGCATGTGGTGTCGTCGGATTGCTGGTTTGAGCACAGAGAGACATAGATCGAGAGAGAGGGTGAAATCAGAGAGTGATGGTGATGATCGGAACACAATGGCAACGACAGAAAACGACGAGTCGTCGGTCCGGCCACTGTCGTCTCCCTCTCATTTCTCGATTCTCTCTGCTTCGATTCTCTCCTTGCCGTGACTTTCTCTCTCTACAGGCCTCTCTCTCTTCGATCCCTCTATCTTCGTCGTCTCCAGTCCGGTGTGGGTGTGAGGGGGGGGTGGGGGTGTAAGAGGTGGTGCGGTGGTGGTGGCGGAGGTGGTTCCATCGTTTACCCCCAACTCTCCCTCACTTATGCAGACATCATTACAGGTGCATACTCAGTTTTGAACGAATTTGATGCGTGATGTTGAACCCTAGATAAATTCTATTGGGGAATTTATGAGGTTTTAAGTGCAATTGTTGAACAGAAATCAAATTGGATGATGAATAAAAGGTTTGAAGCTTACATGTTGAAGAAACCCATGAAAAGTCTGTATTTTGTGAAGATTTCCTTAGGTTATTTCTCTGTAACTTCAAATCTGAAGTATTATGGCAGCTTTATAACTTTCAATAATTTGCTTTTCATTTTGGGTGGTGGTTGATGGGTTGTTATCGGTGGTGGTGCGGCTGGGATACGGTTGTGGTAGTGGCTGGATTTGGTGGCGGAGGTGGTGCGGTGGTGGTGGTGGTTGTAGAGAGAGAGAGAGCAGACCTGTATTTATGCCCGGATAGTCCCTGTGGTTTGGCCTTTAAAAAAAGGGTAAATTGGTCATTTCACACCCTCTTAACACCCACTTAACAGAGAAAAGTAACTGAAGTTAGACCCAGGGACTATCCGAGAACAAAACGGTAAACCACGGGGACTATTCAAGTAGTTTTAGAAAGATAGGGACTATAGCTGAAAAAAGGTGAAACCACAGGGACTATCCGGGCATTTTTCTCTTTAATTTATTCATTCATTGGAGTTTTACCTTTGATCTCTAAATATTATATGATTATCAGGGAATCATACGTTGGCAATGTCTCCCTTTTCAGTGCAATGGAAGAACAGCTAAAGCAGGTATCTGATTTTACAGCTATTTCGATGTTGTACACTTGCGCATTGTTGCTTTCTTGTGGTTCTTTTGTGTGAAATAGTGTTTTTCTAAGAGTTAAGATCTTAAAATTTGCTTTTATTGTTAATCTGTTAGGGTGAAAATGTGATTTTGATCTCAAACCACCAATCAGAAGCAGATCCAGCTGTTATTGCCTTGCTGCTTGAAACAACAAATCCCTATATATCTGAGAACATAGTAAGCCTTTTTTATAAATTGAAAACCGCGTGCCATGAATATGTGCCTTCGAGTCCAATGGTTGAGTTATTGTAATGCAGATCTATGTGGCAGGGGATAGAGTTATAACCGATCCTCTTTGCAAGCCATTCAGCATGGGAAGGTTCTCATATACTTTTTTTTTCCACCATAACTATAATACCTTCACACACACATATATATATATGGGGGTCAGTTAACGTTCAATTGGCCTTAACATACGATGCGTACACGATTAGAAATCCACACGTTATAAACCTCAAAAGACCAAAACCCACATGTTATATTTATCAAACTCGGACTTGCATGGTCATAAAGTCAGACACACAAACTCGGACTCACAATTTGGTTGTCCGCATGTTGTATCTCAAAATCGCATGGTCATAACTCGGACTCGCAAACTCGGACAACCAAATTGTACAAAATCCGCATGTTATATACTAATCGCTTATGCATCGTACGTTAAGGGATATTGTACAATACACTTTCTCTATATATATGTATGTATATCCTAATATGGAACTTACACCTTAGGAACCTGCTGTGCGTATATTCTAAAAAGCATATGAATGATGTCCCTGAGCTTGCTGATATGAAAAGGAGAGCAAATACAAGAAGTTTAAAAGAGATGGCTTTGCTTTTAAGGTATTTGCTATCCTCTATCTGAAGATTATTAATATTTTTTGGAACTTCTGTATAGTTAAAAAAATCCAGGTTGGTATTAGTTTTTTTGAGTAAAATGCCATTTTCGTCCCTGAGGTTTGGTCAATTTTGCGACTTTCATCCAAAGGTTTGTTTTTCCGCATGTGGATCCAAAAGGTTTGAAATCTTGCCATTTTCATCCGGCTCGTCGACTAGGTCTATTTTTCTCCGTTAAGCCAGGGGTATTTTTGGCTTTTTGATAACTTAAAGGGCAATTCTGTCTTTTTCACTTAATGTAAAAAGACTGAATACCCCAGAAAAAGACTGAATTGCACTGTAAGTTAACAAAAACACGGAAATACATCTGACTTAATGGAGAAAAATAGATGGAGTTAACGAGCCGGATGAAAATAGCAAGATTTCAAACCTTTTGGATCCACATGCGGAAAAACAAACCTTTGGACGAAAGTCGCAAAACTGGCCAAACCTCAGGGACGAAAATGGCATTTTACTCTAGTTTTTTTTTCTCATTTTTAAATACATTATGCATCGATAAAGTTCTCATCAAAATTAAACTTGCTTCTATCAAATTAAGCATTCATGCTTTTTTATGATTTTGTAATGTCCAAATTTGGGCTATATATACACACACACACCTGGTCTACCTTACATTTTATAGTACTCTTTTTGGCCGTCTGTGATTCAATCAATTTCAATGCTGTTTAATTAAATTAGAATGTTTGATAGCTTTACCTTTTAAATTCAAGGGGCGGGTCAAAAATAATATGGATTGCACCAAGTGGTGGCAGGGACAGGCCAGATCCCGTCACAAATCAATGGTTTCCGGTAAGATCTCTTTACTTCCATGACATGAAAACCACATGTCATTTGCAAATTAATATATCTTTTTTTTAACTATGGCAACTACACCCTATGTAACGGTTAGGCACCATTTGACGCCACTTCACTGGATAACATGAGAAGGCTCGTGGACCATGCTGGTGTGGTTGGTCATATATACCCTTTGGCCATACTGTGCCATGACATCATGCCCCCTCCTCCTCAGGTGTGTTCTTGTTGGTTCATACGTCTTTTTTTCTTTCTATTAATTATTTTTAAATATTAAAAAGATAAAATGCCATTTTTCGTCCTTGAGGTTTGGCCAGTTTGCGAATTTCGTCCAAATCCAAATGTTTGTTTTTTCGCATCTGGATCCAAAAGGTTTGAAATTTTGCCACTTTCATCAGGCTCAGTAACTCCATCCATTTTTCTCCGTTAAGTCAGGAGTATTTCCGTCTTTTTTGTTAACTTAAAGGGCAATTCGGTCATTTTCACTTAATGTAAAAAGAGACCGAATGCCCCTGAAAAAGACCGAATTGCTCTTTAAGTTAACAAAAAAGACGGAAATACTCCTGGTTTAACGGAGAAAATGGATGGAGTTAACGAGCCGGATGATAATGGCAAGATTTCAAACCTTTTGGATCCAGATGCGGAAAAACAAACCTTTGGACGGAATTCGCAAACTGACCAAACCTCATGGACGAAAATGGCATTTTACTCTTTTAAAAATAGACACCTTTGGATAGGTTGAGAAAGAAATTGGAGAGAAACGGTTGATCTCTTTTCATGGCACTGGTATATCAGTTGCACCCGAAATTAATTTCTGGACAGCCACTGCGTCCTGTGGGTCCCCTGAGGAGGTTGGTGCTACTTAATTTTGCAATTTGCATGCTTTTCCATCCACTTGTATGAAAGTATCATTTTTTATTGCTTGCAGGCCAAGGAAGCTTATTCACAGGCACTTTATGATTCTGTGTGTGACCAATACAACGTTCTACAATCCGCCATTAATGGAAAAAAAGGCTTTGAAGCATCAACATCAAGTATCTCATTGTCACAAAATTTGCAATCTCTCTGACTTGATTTACAGGTATGCATCTAGTTTTAAGATTTCTACCATTGCTGTTAAAATCGGACTCCTAACCGGTTTGTTTGGCATAGGTTGAACCGGTTCAGTGGTGTTTTGAGTACTTTTTGCTAAAATATTATATTTATCGTTGATAAGATTTGAACATGGAACTTATCATATGCATATGAAAGTTTTTGCGAACTAATCAAGGAAGATGTTGGTGTTGTATATGGGTAGCTAAACTAAATACTTTCACCTGAAAAGAGTCTCTTCATTCTTTTTGCTTTCTAAAAATATTATATTTTCTTTTATTCTTTTAAATATAAACAACATAATGGTATACTATTTAAATTTTATGTAATATATATATAGGGCAAGGTTATTGTACGAATGGGCTTAACATATTAAAAGTGAGAATGTTTTTTGAATTTTTTTCCCATCTTGTCAAACACATATTTTAGTCCCAGAATCTAAAAAAAATTCATGTATTTACACATGTAGAGTAACTATGTAATTACTCTTGTGTAATTGTACATAATTACTCTACCAAAATAAATACACGAAAAAAACTTCTTTCTTTTTACATTTTGCAACTAAACATCATGCTTTAAGTAGATGGAACAAAATAATAAAAAAAAAAAATCTTCACTTCTCATATTTAGTATGTTAAGACCCATTTGTATTTGATTTTTACCCTATATATATTATATCTATACTTCTTAAAAAAAAGTTGATTATGACTTCATCTGGGTGCGGTTCAGTTCAGTTTTGAAAATATTGCGAGCGAATTAACACAATTAAGGATGAACTATTTTTGAATGCAGGTGAAGACTGTAGTTGTTACATGACCTAGGTGTATAGATAGATGCGAATTCCATCTGAAGTGCAAATCAAGAGAAATTTACAGGTTTTTTTAGTTTTATGAAGAATATGATATATCAGTTGGATTTTGTAGGGATGACCATGTACAGTTTAGTTGTATGGTTATGTTAGCTTCTCTTCAACATTGGACCATAAAATCAGAAATTGTTGGGAAGTGCATTTTTCTGCTTGATGGGTAGTTATGTTTTATGATCAAAAGGCGACGACTAGAAAAGCATATAGCCTAAGGAAAAGAGTGAAAAGTTCATTACAATATTCTAATTCATATTAGCTAACAAATACACGTTTAACCCCCCCAATGAAGGTTTTTTCTTGCTTGCCTACCTCTGCGACTTCAAAATCTTGCCGTTTTCATTAACTTCGTTGAGCCTATCTACTTTTTAGCAGTTTTCATTAACTTCATTAAGCCTATCTACTTTTTAGCGTTCAAAATCTTGCCGATTTCATCAACTTCGTTAAACCCATCTTCTTTTAGCGTTACAATGAGTGCCCTTTTGTCCTTTTACTTATTTATTTAAAAGAAAACTGTTACAAGTTTGATTTTTTTTTAACACAAAAAAATATGGTTGAGGATCATTTTAGAACCCTAAATATTTAGAGAACTCACGGAACTTCTAATAAACAATCTTTTTATTTAAATATTTAGGATATTTTTATCATTTATTATATGTATATTTATGATTACATACATGTTAAAGAGTAATTGTATAATTTTCATATGTAAATTTATGATTACACATATGTAAAATATTTTTTTTTACATATATGTAACTAGTTATTACACATATATATAATTTGGCTATTACACATATGTAAACTACTCGATGTAATTATAAAAATACATATAATAAATGCTGAAAGTACCCTAAATATAAAAATATATGTAAAAAATGATTGTTTATTAGGATTTTTGAAAGTTCAACAATTATTTAGAGTTCTAAAATGAACTTAACCCAAAAAATATAAGTCAATGAAACTAATAAAAATAATTAAAATGATCGTAGCCGATTCGAGTCTTTACTTTCTACAAGCCCACTCTTTGTGTATATGTAATTATACATATATAAAGTTAAATTAAAAATTATGTGTAAAAACTGAATTCGAATTTCGAATTGAATGAGGAGATTCGACTCGAATTCGAGAATGAAGTTATTATAGAATCGAATTTCAAATTTTACAAGCCCAATGAAATTATAATATAATCGAATTTCATATTTTACAAGCCCAATTAGTATATTGAACGATCCACATCTATCATCATTTTATAGGCTTACAAGGACAAAGAGAAAAGAAAGACCCACTGACTAGGAGACTAACTAGGGGTGTGCACGGTTCGGTTATTAGCATTATACGTAACTGTAACCAAAGTTATCAGTTAATCGGTTTGGTTAATTCGGTTAATTTGTCGGTTTTCGGTTCGATTCGGTTAATAACCAATTCAAACAAGGGCTAAATTTTTTGCTTAGAAATACATGTAATGGAGGTATAAATACATGAAATAGATGTATAAATACATGAAATGGATGTATAAATAAATGAAATTGAGGTATAAATGCATGAATAAATGTTTAAATACATAAAATAGATGTATAAATAAATGAAAGGAATGCAAAAATAAATGAAATAGATGTATTATTACATGATATGAAAGTATAAAACATGAAATACATGAAATAGAGGTATAAAAGCTAGAAATATATAAAAAAAATAAATGATTCGGTTCGGTTCGGTTCAGTTAACCGATGGTAAAAAAATACCCGCTAACCGACTTTCGGTTAATTCGGTTTCGGTTAATTTCGGTTTGGTTTTGGTTAACGGTTCGGTTATTCCACACCCCTAAGACTAACTACCCAGGTGGTGAACACGTCATAAAACTCTTGATCAAGGATCGAATAGTGGATATATGATGAAGTTGTTAACTTTCATCCTAATCACTCTAAATTGTTGTGTTGTGTATTATCATGAAAAAAGAAATTTATAGAGTGCAAAAGAACCAATTCACCCCTTTTGATTACTAAAAAACTAAGTATATCAATTTTTAAAAGCTTTTTAATTAATAGGTTAAAAACATAATTATAAAACTAGAAATATTGTCACAGTCGGTAGCAAAAACACTGGGGTCTGGGAACTCATATTCATATTATTGCAGCTAAGAAAAAAACCTCCAAAGTAAAAATAACACAACACGGTGGTTTAATAAACCATGTATACAAACAACAATATAGTTAATAATGTTGATGGCCATGTGAGGCAACCACTTAGACTGAAGGGAGTGAGGCATCTTTTTGAGGGGCGACTTGTGCCATGTGTCGCCACGTCATCATAGAGGTAGTTGGGTAAAAAAATGGGGGTGGTGTTCATGGCAACTCAAGATGCCCAAGAAAGAGTTATGATTGGTTGTTATTAAAGTGAGGTTTTTTGATTGGTGGATGAAAAAGGAGGATGACATCCTCTACAAGACGCCCAAGTAAGAGTTGCTATGTAAATTGCCTAAGGGGGACGGTGTTTGAGGCATCTTGGGGCATCTCAAAGGGAGGAGTCGCCCCACTCCCCTCAGTCTTAGGTAACGCTAATTTGTTTCCAACACGACTTACTATAAATCTCATCGCATCGATGCTTTTGTATTATGTGCATAACCCTAACACACTGATTTCACCACCTACCATCATATGAACCTAAATAGCTACATACGCTATAAGAAATAGATCTAGAAAATTATTTCATGATTTTTCTTTCCATGTAAATGTGCTTTATGAATATGTAATAAATTACTAATGTTTTTCATACACATTTATCCACCTATTTGACTTCTTTGGATGTATTTTCACATGTTTTGGTACTTAAAAGGTTGCCATGGTATTTGACGTTTTGGTGATAAACGAGCAAAAAAATAGAAAAAAAAAACTAAGAACATCAACCAAATTATCAAGCACGGTCATGCATAGCAGATGCATGCCCGTGTCCTCTAGAGAGGACACATAAACAAGATTTAGGAGAAGCATGCCCTTTCCGATAGCATGCATAGACATGCGGATAGGAGGCGTTGAAGCATGCCTGTAATATTAAATATATTATTGTTGTAAATATTTAATCTTGTAGCCATATAATCATTTATATTATATAGATCAAAATATATTATAACCTATTAATATTTAGTTGGTAATTGTTGATGGATCATATTATTCCATATATTACTTTGTAACTTTTTTGTGCATCTTCACTTGCACATTGTGCTTTGGGTGTTTTTAAAAAAAAAAATATTTTTTTACTTTTAACCCTAAGGTTTTTATCTTTTACTATTTTAACCCTACATAATTTGTTTTTTTAACTTTAACCCAAAACTTTTCATTATTTGCAATTTAGCTTCACAATTTTTGTTTCTTATACTTTTCATCTTTCGCAAATTTTCGTTTTACGTATAGTTCTAAATTTTTCGAGTTAATACGACGCAACGTGCATGTGTGGTTCAACGTTTTTACCTTTATTTTTCCATATTTGACAGGTTCGTCGCAACACGCATATCCTAGGTCGAGTCAGTGTTGGTGGTCGATAACGGATGTGTGACATTAGTACTATTTGACACCGTTTTACGCCCCGCTGCAACGTGGGGTGTGCTTTGTGGGGTTTTCAAAGAAAAATGGTTATGCATATGGTTGTCGTAACGTTGGCTTTGGGAGTATATATAAGGAGATTATTAGAGAGCTAAAAGGTTACACAACCTAATAACTCACAACATCATAATCGGCTCTCTCTCCCATATCGAAACCTCCCTTGTATCGTTTAAAACCATCATCACTTTACACCCTAAGGAGGAACTAGATCATCTAGACAAGAATGTCTAACTCAATGGCTGCTTCTCTGACTGGATTCTCAGCTGGCCTGTCTGCTGTAACATGTATGTTAATCATGTTTTCCATTATGTTTAAACAGAACTGATCAACATGTGGTATCAGAGCATATGTTGATAAATCAGTTATGTTTTCGTATCCATTAATTCTGGGAAATCGGGAAAACTGAATTTTGAAAAAAAAAACTGATAAACTTACAGCCTGTTTCGAGTCATATAGAACTACCGAAATCACAATTTCGGTAAAAAGAAAAGAAAAGAATGTTATTCGTTGACTCGAAATCATAATTGGTAAACTTAACTGTCCGAAATCTGTATAAAACTGTTAAAAATTCAGGTTTCGGGTTCCAGAAATTATGGTTCTAATTTTAGGGTTCATCATGTGTTCTTAGGAAAATTCAAAAATTTCTTTATGTTTTGGAATGTAATTTGGATTAGTGGGTGTTTTTTACTGTTTTGATCTAAATTTTATCTCTTAAAATTTAGAAATCTGTTATAAAAAAATTAAAATTAAAATTAAATGGATATTATTTTGAAATCTTTTGATAAGTTTAGATCAACACTAAAACAGAAAACACTACCCCACGATCCCTAAAATTTCGAATTTTCAATCATATCTCCATTAACAGCTGTTGATAAGCAGATTTCAATACTTGGAGAATAAATTTCGAGATTAAATGGTTTCGACTGAGTTTCTGATTGAGATTTCTACTCGAAATCTCACTAAAATTCAAGGAGAACTGAGATTGCGACTGAGATTTCGACTCGCAATCAGGTTGTTGCGACTCGAACCCTCATAATAAACTCGAAATCTCATTAAGACATTAGTCTTCATCACTCGAATCCTCGAGATTTCGAGTGAGGTTGCGACCGGCATTAGTGACTCGAAATCACCGTAGATGTCGAAACCCCACTTAGAAGTCGAAATCTCATAAGATCTCGACATCATTAAGGGACTCGAAATCTCATTACGATTTCGAGATTAAAGGGCCACTCGAAATCATAAAGGAACTCATAATGAGTCAAAATCTTACTCGAAACCTTACTCGAAATCTCAAGTGAACTCGAGATTTCATAACTGAGTCGAGATCTCACTCGAAATCTAATATGTACTTGAAATCTCATTATTTTATCAGCTGTTAATGTGGTTTTCTATTAAATAATTGGTTTTGTAAATATTTAATTACTTAATCAGAATCAGATAATTTTTTCACAAAACCAAAATAGCTTAACTTGAATGAGCTTCTGATGTATCATTTCTGGCCAAAGCTGATTTGATGCATCTATTTATTGTTCAAGTATTATAAAGGCTATGTTAAGTATGCATTACAAACGTGAATGTCTTAATTTCTTGCCAAAGCTGATTTAATTCATTCATGTATAGCATACTTAACAAGTGCATAACTAAAGCGATCATCTCATTTCTAGCTAAAGTTGATTTGTCACGATTACTTTGCACACATGCTTCAATGATTACACTTCTGGCCAAAGCTGATTTGTCTTCGTTTAAGTAGAATTTTAACTAAGTCTATTATTTTAATGTTAGTAATGGACAATATCACAGCTTCATAATTAAAAATGGTCATTATTTATATCTGCCTTAGATCACATTAAGACTTCTTTCTTAGTATCATAATTCGCTCATCTTATTTCCACTATCAGCACCCAATTGTGGAATTCCACCATTGACCGGTGATAACTTTGCTGCATGGAAGGACTCTCTCATACTTACTCTCGCTTTGCTGGACTTTGATTATGCTTTAAGGGAGAATAAGCCGGCAGACCTTACTCCTCAAAGTACTGCTGCGGAGCAAATGACTCATGAAAAATGGACTAGGTGTAACCGCATGTCTCTCATGTTTATAAAGCAGTCCATAAGCAATGCGATCAGAGGAGCCATTCCCGATTCTGATGATGCTAAAACCTACTTGGCTTCTGTGGAGGAGCAGTTCAAGGGAACGTCTAAAGCGCACGCTAGTACTTTAATCCTCAAGTTGGTGACTACTAAGTATGATGGGAGGAGCGGCATTCGCAAACACATCATGATGATGAATAACATGGCCCATAAGCTGAAGGGGTTAGACATGGAAATCCGTGATGGTTTTCTTGTTCACTTCATCATAACTTCGCTACCTTCGTCCTATGAAGCATTCAAGATAAATTACAACACTCAGAAGGACAAATGGACTGTCACACCCCGACCCGCAACGGAATGGTACGGGGCATGATGATTGCACTTGAGCATTGTTAGATAGGTTTATTTTCTTGTTATTCATGACCCTCCGAACCATCTTCATGATGGTTTCTGTAGTGGTGAATCATATAATGAGGTTTTAACCTCCATGCTTGACAATACATGATACTACATGATATTCTTGATTGGACTTAGTTTAGGTTATTATTATTATAACTATATAAGTATATAAACTATATAAAACATGGATGAATTTGTGATGATAATCAAGTTATGATTATTCGTCATAAACCTAGGCTAATATATCTAAGATTCTAAGATACTTGTTTTGATTCTAATGGGCAATTTGAGACCCATGAAATCACTTAAACATAGTGTCATAAAACAAGCACTTAGAATTAGATATTATTTTTATATACATACTTTTGATACTTTAAATTCCAAGTCTGAATCTTCCATCCTTAAATCCACGAACTTACACACCTTCGTTTCCCCCATGTAGGGTGACTTCGTGATTCCATCCTCAACATACAACTCTTCACGGGATTATCAAGTTTGAAGCTTGCAAAACCGTGAGTACACTTGACCCATTTTCATTTTACACATTATTGGGTGCAACATGTTAGCTTATTAAAATCACAACACTTAAAGTTTATCTTTATGCACAAACAATCCAATACATGCATGCATACGTTATACTTGATACGTCTATCTAGGTTAGTTCATTTTGTGATTGAACTTGTCATTAACTTCGATCAAGCCTACTGTAACAACTCTCACCAAAATTCTGAAGGGGTAAGGTCCCAAAAACCTCATATCGAGTACTTGGAACCAAACCACCACCTCACCTCTTAGCCCTCTTTTGACCTTGCGCGGCCGCGCAACTGATCTCACAAAGAGCTTAAGAGAAAGACAGCGAGCAAACACTTGCGCGATAAAAGGAACATCACGAATCCTCGCGCCTTCATAACAAACAAAGGATGAAAATCCCAGACAAACATCTCCGCTTAGTAAGTACCCAGACTTGGATATTACTTAAGCTGACTCCACACGATAAAGGAGTCACACCAGATTATAGCAATAATCTTCTAGAAAGATCAATCGTGCACCACCAAGACGGTTATAACCGCCTGGTACACGTGTCATCACCTCAGGCCTCCCTAAAAATCACGATGATGGCATGGAATTGGAGGAAAACCTCCACTTACCCAATTTCCACGTGGCAATTCCCCAGCCATTGATCAAAACAGTAATTCGTGTGCTTGACGAGGCTAAAGGTGTTTTGTTTTGCAGAGTTAACCGAAAAAGGAGATCAGTCACATCGAATCAAACGAGAGAAACAACCCTTTATGCAGATCCAAACCCCCTAGATAATTTGATTCCGGTCATTTATCTAGTGTTTCTTCATTGGCGCCCACCGTTTTTTCTCTGTTTCATCCACTTTCTCTCGTTTTTTGATTCACCCTGTTAATTCCATTTGCATATGGAAGAAACTTTGTCTCATCGGCAAACCGGCCCTCGGCCAAATGTCGGTAACAACTTTCAGGTTGAAGGAATTCCAGAGGATGCCTCAGATGACAACGAGGTACAATCCAATCGTGTGAATGAACCTATCACTCCAGGGATACAACCAGAAATCCCTGTTCACTCAATTCTGCCTCCAGGAGAAACTCCAATCTCCTGGTACGACAGGTCTCAAGGGGCACTAAATGCGGTATACACACAGCTGTGTGCACAGACTGCTCCCCAAACTCAGTCACGAAGGCCAGGCTCCCGTGCTCATGCTTCTCAACGTGAGGGCCCGTCTCACAACGAAGACACAGAGGTATACTCCAGATCTCCGTCGAGATACGAGTATACCCAATCTGAGAGCCATCAACGTGAGCATCGAGACGAGTCATACTCTCACCGGAGAGCATCAGTTCACACTAGGTTGGGTTCTCACCGAAACACCTACACCAGTGAAGATGATCCAACCTACCGTATAGGTGACAACGTCAGCGTGTTTAGTCGGATGAAATATAACAAGTGTAAACCTCGTGCGGTTTACAATCCCGAGGCTGAACACAACTACGATTTGATTTACCATCCTGCGGAAGTGTCACACGCCGATTTCCACGTGTCACCGGTGGGCCCGGTGGGGAGTATCGTGACGTGGTTGGCAATATAATAGTCAAACAACACAATATATAATATGCACAGCGGAAGCAATTTAAAAATATATATATCAACCGAATTTAATATTGTAATATCAAATGTCACAATATTCGGAAGTTTATCCACAGATGGATCGAAAATAAAAATAGAAACAATAGTTCAACAGACGGTAGGCATCTTAAGCTTGCGAGACTTCTAGTGATGCTAAGGAGAAATCCCAGCCAATTACGCTTAGTACCTGCATTTAATCTTTTTGGGAAAATACGTCAGTTTACACTGGTAAATACTATCAACTGACTCATTTTAGAAAATGATTGAAAATTGATTTGGATGCACGTGGCATAAACATTTTATTTAACTTGGGAGAATTATTTAAATATATAATCTTGTGAACGAATTACATGTTCCTTGTGCGTTCAGTAGCCCAGATCATGTCCGGGTTAAAGATCAATAGGCACACCACATTATTCTTTTGTGCACTGACGGGTGTACGCCTACACCCCGCGCTTAAGTCGTGGCCATTTCGTAAAATGATGCCAAGGATATCCGGGACATGGTCATTAACCCCCCAAAGGCTTTAAGTAACAAGACTGTTTAAACGAGCCGATCAAATTGTTCAATTAACCACCCAACGATGGAAGATTTGATGCCCGATCAAGCGGTATTCTATATACCGTAACCCAAGCCCGTATAGGGAAAATAAGTTAAAAGTATTTACCTGAGCAATGTAATAATCACAATAAGCAAAATGCAAGTAGCTTTTACTGGTACTCCTAATCTGGAACGAAGGTTTATAATAACCTATTAGAATCCTAACGGGTCTTTAATTAAGCTTAAGCTTAGACCGGTTAGTTTCAAAGATACGGTTCGTACGCACGATTAAGCGATGACCGGATAGAATGTGATTTGGACCCAACAAGTTTGAAGACTTGTTTAATATGGGTATATTATACACATTCTGGATTTTGAGATAAAACCGATAAGGTTTGACCCGTTTCGGCTAATTTATGTAAACTAGTTACATAAACCGAACCGAACGCGTAATAAGCGTAACGGGTAATAATGAGAGCCATTTACAGGTTTCCTAAGTTAATATGCTCCAAATATGTTGTGACATCAGTAAGATATCATTTATTATGCCCAAAATGAATTTAATCGCAAACTATGCCCCGTAGGGGTAGTTTGGTCATTTACAAGGTGATAAAAGAGTTTAAGTAGTATCCTGAGTTACAGGTCTGATGTAATCAGCAAAGATAATCAATTTTCTAAGTTATATCAGTAGGTTATTGTATATATGTGAAATTTATCAATTATAACCAAACTATGCACCGTAGGGGCATTTTGGTAATTTCACATAAGCCGAAAAGCTCAAAACTGAAGTCTGAGTTTAACAACCTTTGCTTACTGTTAAAATATTATAATTTGCCTCAAATATCAGTAGGTATCAACCCTTGTATGTTTAAAATAGTTTTAGTACATACTATGCGTTAAAAACGCTTAAAAAAAGGCGATTAGAGGCCATTTCCGGGTTTGATACATAAACCTGATATTTTTATATTTCCAGAAGGCTTAAAATAATTTATTTATCATATGTGATCAGTAGCAAAAGGTTTGGAGTCGTTTAGATAAGTAAAACTCATTTTATAGCCCGTAAGGGCAAAACCGACAATTACCGGGTTAAGCCTACGACTATAAGTTATGCTCAGCCTAAAATTAATTAAAAATCTTCAAAAATCCCATAATAATATATTACATCAGTGGGTAAAGAGTTTGATATCAAAAAGTATGTTTAAGTAGGCTATACACTAAATACGCCGTTTAATTAACATAAAGCTTTAATTTTACGCTAACGAGCATAACTCTTAACCTACACCTCAAACTGATGTCAAATTTTGTATGCAAGTTTATATATCAGTAATTAAGGTTTCTACTCTTTTACATTTCCAAAAATCACGTTTTAAGGTGAAAAGGGCATAATGGTCAACATATGAGCAATTAACGGAATCATGCATATTAATTGGATAACTAATGATCCGAGGTGTATAATCACAGAGGGTTATACTAGCATGTAACCTGGTCCAAATAAAGCTCTAAGGCATTATGAAACATACCATAACGGGTCAGAACTGAAAGTCAAAGTATAAGTCAAACTATGCGACTTTCGGTTCCGAACCGGGTCTAAACAGGAAATTGTCGGGTTGAACATGTTTAGACATGTCCTTACACTAATTACCAAGTTATATTAATGATCAAACATGTTGTATGTGTTCTACATTGCTAATTATGCATAAATTGTAATTTACACATTCTGTTGACTTTTTAAATACAAGTTTGACCCGACATTTGACCTAGTTAGAGTGGGAATCAGGGGGAACCCTTTTGAGGGTTTATTACCCACATAATTAGCAAATTATAACTACTTTCACTTCGACTAATCACTGGACTAACAATGATTAATCGTTAAGTCAACCGTTAATTACGACGGTTTGACTTTTAAGCTAAAACCAAGCTAAAACTTAATTAAGAAAGGTCAAGCAAACTTACAAGAGTCCTATGCACGAATTATGACCACTAGAGACTGCTTTGGAGCTCCAAGGATGATCAGAAGTGAAAGAGAAGGTGTGATCACAATGGTTGCACATGAAGCCTTTATATAGTGATCAAGAACACCATAAAATGTTGACACATAGGTCTATAACTTATCACAACTGATCAACAAGTGTTCCTAGTGCTTAGGGGGTGCCTAGGGGTCGTCCTTTATGTGGAAAATCGGTTAAGGGTCGCGCATGAAGGCTATGGCAGACAACAGCCCAACTTTCTCGGATCAGACAGACCCTCGTGTGGCGCGAAGGCCCCCCCCCCCCCCTTGGGGCTTCGCGTGGCGCGAGGCCCTCCTGCAGCAAATCAAAACTTTAGATTTTTGCGTATTGATCCTTGGCTCTTCAAACTTCGTTTAGACACTTGTTTCTTGCATTATGAACCCTCATAATTGATTTATAAGGGATTTAAAACATATATCCACTTTGTTAAGTCCCCGGTTAACTTTATTGTTACCCGAAAAGTCCTAACTTCCAATGTTTACGCTTTAACCCTTCGCACACGAATTTGATCATAACTTTCTCATACGATAACGAAACTTTACGAAATTTTTATCGTGCATTCTAGTGAGCATAATTAATAGTTACAAAGCTTCGGGTTTATCAAAAGGTCACTCAGAGGTATAACTTAAACATGTTGACATATTTAACCCTTGTAGTTTGTAATCTCTCACTTTCTTTCATATTTAGCTTCGTATGATCCATGATTTATTCGTTTGAAGGTATGAGCATTATGTGTTGACATTTAGAACCCGTATATTCACATACTTTCCATGTTTGTCAACTTTAGTCCTTTTATAACATTCTTTCACACGTTCAAACTTATGACACGTGTCAACACATTATAGGACGTGAATTTTCGAGGTGTTACATCCTCACCCCCTTAAAAGAAATCTCGACCCCGAGATTTACTGAAATAAATAAGGGTACTTTTCTTTCATCATGGATTCAACCTCCCACGTGTATTCGGGACCTCTACGGGCATCCCATTTGACCTTTACAATAGGCACATGCTTCCTTCGAAGCTTCTTAACCTGTCGATCCTCAATCGACAATGGTTTTTCCATAAATTTCAAGCTCTCATCTATGTGCACATCTGTATGCGGTATTACCAGTGATTCGTCAGCGAAACACTTTTTCAGATTGCAGATGTGGAACACGTTGTGAATTCCACTGAGCTCTTCAGGTAAGTTTAACTTATAGGCAACTGACCCGACACGTTTGATTACCTCGAAAGGTCCTATGTATCTCGGGCTTAGCTTGCCTTTCTTACCAAATCGCATCACCCCCTTCCAGGGTGATACTTTAAGCAACACCTTATCACCTACTTCGAAGTGAAAGACTTTACGCTTTGGATCTGCGTAGCTCTTCTGCCTATCTCGGGCAGCTTTGAGACGGTCACGAATCTGGACAATCTTGTCCGTCGTTTCAAAGACTATCTCTGGTCCTGATAATTGGACATCTCCAACTTCCGCCCAACAAACTGGCGTTCTACACTTTCTACCATATAAGGCCTCAAAAGGCGCAGCCTTAATGCTGGTGTGGTAGCTATTGTTGTAGGAGAATTCGATTAACGGTAGGTTCTTATCCCAACTACCACCCAAATCGATCGCACATGCACGTAGCATGTCTTCCAACGTTTGAATAGTACACTCACTCTGACCGTCTGTCTGAGGATGGTAAGCCGTACTAAAATTCAAACGCGTGCCCAAAGATTGTTGGAAACTTTTCCAAAAATGTGACGTGTATCTAGTATCTCTGTCAGAGATAATAGACACAGGTATGCCATGTAAGGCTACAATCTTATCGACGTATAACTGGGCTAACATATCGGAGCTATAAGTCTCCTTGATGGGTAGGAAATGTGCTGACTTAGTCAGTCTGTCAACGATCACCCATATAGTATCATTGCCTTTCCTTGTCTTAGGTAACTTGGTGATAAAATCCATAGTTACCATTTCCCACTTCCACATAGGAAGTTCAGGCTGTTGTAGCAAACCTGACGGTTTCTGATGCTCGGCTTTGACTTGTGCACATGTCAAGCGTTTAGCTACATAGGTGGCTACAGACTTCTTCAAGCCTATCCACCAATAATTTGCCCTTATATCCTGGTACATCTTATCAGCTCCAGGATGAACGGAGTATTTGGAACTATGGGCCTCCTAGAGGATGACATCTCTTAGTCCTCCATGAATTGGAACCCATATTCTTCCATTTAATCTTAGAATTCCGTCCTTGCTAAGAGTTAACTGCTCCTCAGTTACCCCTAGCTTCTCGTTAGGATAGTTAGCTTCCAACACAGCTTCCTTCTGTGCAGCTAACAACCTTTCAATCAAATTGTTCTTTATTTCCATGCGCTTGGCATTGATTCGGATGGGTTTCACCCTTTCTTTTCGACTCAAGGCATCAGCGACTACATTCGCCTTGCCGGGATGATATCTGATTTCACAATCATAATCATTTAAAGTCTCCATCCAACGGCGTTGCCTCATGTTTAAATCCTTCTAGTTAAACAGGTGCTGGAGGCTCTTGTGATCAGAATAGATCACACACTTGATTCCATATAGGTAATGCCTCCACAGTTTTAGTTCGAATACAACGGCACCCAACTCCAAGTCGTGGGTGGTGTAATTCTTTTCATGCACCTTTAACTGTCTTGAAGCAATGGCAATAACCTTGCCTTTCTGCATAAGCACACACCCCATGCCAGTGTGCGATGCATCGCAGTAAACCACGAATTCTTCGGTACCTTCAGGCAATGTCAGCACAGGAGCGTTGCTCAACTTTTGCTTCAGAATATCAAAGGACTCTTGCTGCTTAGGGCCCCAAATGAACTTTACTTTCTTCTTGGTCAAGGAAGTTAGGGGTGCAGCAATCCTTGAAAAATTTTCAATGAAACGCCTGTAATATCCTGCCAATCCCAGGAAGCTACGAATCTCCGTAGGCGTCCTTGGCTCTTGCCAGTTCATAACAGCTTCAACCTTAGCGGGATCCACTTGGATACCACGCTCACTGACCACATGTCCAAGGAATTGGACTTCTCGAAGCCAAAATTCACACTTTGAAAATTTGGCGTATAGTTTCTCATGGTGTAGAAGTTTGAGAATACATCGAAGGTGTTTCTCATGGTCAGCTTGGTTCTTCGAGTAGATAAGGATGTCGTCGATGAAAACGATGACGAACTTGTCTAAGTAAGGCTTGCAAACGCGATTCATGAGATCCATGAACGCGGCCGGTGCATTAGTGAGCCCAAAAGGCATCACTAGGAACTCGTAATGACCACAACGAGTCCTAAAAGCAGTTTTGTGTACGTCTTCATCTCTAACCTTCAGTTGATGGTAGCCTGACCTTAAGTCAATCTTCGAGAAATAACTTTCCCCTTGTAGCTGATCGAACAAATCGTCGATTCTGGGCAAAGGATACCTGTTCTTGATCGTGACCTTGTTAAGCTCACGATAATCGATGCACAGACGCATCGATCCATCCTTCTTCTTGACAAACAAGACTGGTGCTCCCCAAGGAGACGAACTAGGTTTAATGAAACCTTTAGCTAGCAATTCATCCAGTTGCGTCCTTAATTCCTTCATTTCCGTGGGTGCCAACCTATAGGGTTCTCTAGCAACTGGTGCTGCTCCGGGGATGATATCAATTCTGAATTCCACTTGCCTATCTGGTGGTAAACCAGGTAGTTCTTCAGGAAACACTTCCGGGTATTCAGAAATGACAGGAATGTCTTCTATCTTCGGTCTAGGCTCATCAATAATCACTTGTGCCATGTAGATGACACAACCCTTCTTTAAACATTTGGAAGCCTTAAGCATAGTCACCTGCTCAGGCAGTCCATACTGAGTATCTCCCCGAATGGTAAGTGATTCACCAGACAGAGTCTTTATCACTACCTGCTTCTTGTTGCAGACAATTTGGGCTTGGTTACGAGATAACCAGTCCATACCCAAAACTATGTCAAAACCAGCCAACTTAAAGGGAAGTAGAGACAGAGGAAAAGAGTGGTTCTTAATGGATATAACACATCCCTCTAACACAGTTGAGACGGTTTCTATGGTGCCATCTGCTAACTCTACCTCATAATTTATACTCAAGGTTTTGACAGGTAAATTCAGCAATTCACAAAATTTGTTATCTACAAACGACTTATCAGCGCCTGAATCAAAAAGTACTCTGGCATAGACGTCATTTATAAGGAATGTACCTGTTATGACATTATCGTCTTGCACAGCCTCCTTCGCGTCCATCCTAAAGACTCTCGCATTGGTCTTCTTGGTCTCTTCAGGCTTTTTGGCGTATTTAGGGCAGTTGGTTTTAATGTGCCCCTTTTCATTGCAACGGTAGCACGTTGCGTCTTTCAGCTTCTTGCAATCCAGGGTCTTGTGATCCGTGGACTTGCATATTCCACATGCAAAGGTTTTTGACTGAGTCTGCGAGTTCGACTCAAGTCTGCACTTTCCATAGTGCTGTTTCTTGCAAATTTTGCATTTGGGCTTCTCACCAGAATGATGCCCATCTTTCCTTGACTCAGATCCTTTCTTGTTGTCGCCGTTCCCACGGTGCTTCTTGTTCGACCTCCTTGAACTATCATCTTCACGCTTTCTCTTCTCAGCATCCTTATTCCTCTGCGATCTTTGCCTGACCGCATCCAAAGTAAGGGACAAAGATATATCAGCTACCGATCTAAAAGTAGCTGGCCGAGAAGCCTTTACGCTTGCCTTTATCTCGGGGGCTAAACCACCGATAAAACGAGCTATTCTTTTTGGTTCCGGGGTTACCAGATATGGAACCAACCGGGACATTGTGTTGAAGCTCGTGAGGTAAGCTTGACAGTCAAGGTTTGTCATCACCAACGATAGAAAATCAGCCTCTATCTTCTCAACCTCATGCTGAGGGCAGTAATTTTCCCAGATAAGGGCAACAAATTGTTCCCAAGACATGTTGTACAATGGGATTTTTTCGGTGGCTTGAATCAGAGATCTCCACCAGGCTAAAGCTTCACCCTTAAAAGATTGCGACACAAACTTGACTACGTCCCTCTCAGCGCATCCGCTGATATCCATAACCGTGTCCATCTCGTCTAACCATGTCATGCAGTCAATGGCTCCCTTTTCCCCAGTAAAATCACTGGGCTTGCACGAGACAAAGTATTTATAGGAGCAACCCTTAGTACGGGGTTCTTGATTAAGTATCACCTGTTGGAATGGAGCACTGTGGTGGTTTGAGGAGAGTCTATCATCATCTTTCTTGGGTTCTTCCTTTTTGGAAGGTGGCTTCGAATGTGGCGTAGATAGGGTCCTGCTCCGAGTCCCACTATACTCTTCGTATTGCCGTTCCAATGCCTTTGTAACAGCGTCGTCAACTAACGCTTTAAGTTCAGCACCCGTTAAATTAACTCGGGCGTTATCAAAATTCTCCACTGGATGGCTATTAATCTCGTCCGAGTTAGCCATTTTAATTGAACTGTTGCAGAAAACAAGGACAATAGTTTATTTGGGAGTTTATTAAGGAATTGCCCCTTAGGGTAATTCATTAACCATGGTAAACAGAGACCATATTTGGTTAATTTATTAATCTTATTTAATTAGGATTTTAATTATAATTTATCCTAATTATAAACAATAAATTAAATATATTAGCACATAAGGCCTAGTCACAAGGACATTTCAAATTATAAGCTATGATTTCAGAGAATCAAGGCTTTTAAGGTTTGAACATAGTTTATTACCTTTTGCTGACAGGGAGTTATAGCTACCACTGTCTTTAGTCTCAGATGACATTAACTATAGCCTGTAGGCACTTCCTTTCTAAGGGATGTTTATAATATGATCATCTTGTAGAATGATATAAGCCATGATTTTAGAGAATCAAAGCATGAAGGTTTGAACATAATTCATTACCTTTTTCTGACAGGGAGTCATCGCTACCACTGTCTTTTGGCTCATATGGAAACGAGCAGGGCCCGTAGGCACCATATTACCACGTATGGTAAAATATGATCATCTTAATTGATGATTTGAACCCATGATTCAGAGATCATTAAGTTGGGTTTGGAATCTGTGGAAAGATCCTTATATAAAAATGACGTGTGTGATTTTAACGGATCACATCTGCCAGTTGTGTTAACATGTTTTCAGATGTTAACTGGGATACGAATCTTTTAAACAGGTCTTACCATCATGGCCAGGTCTTCATAATGACACTCAGGCTAGGTTTCACTCTTAAGATTCTTATTCAATATTTAAAGTAGGCAGATTATTTTTAAAAGGAATGAATTTTTAATTTATTTATTTCATATATAACATTTATGCATATAATAGCAAGATGAAATTTATAAACATAACATTCCATTAATTATCAAAAGATTACATGTTGCCCTAAACGGGACTTTTCAACAAACAAACTTACCCACGCAGGGGTTTAAACAAGTACTTACCCACGCAGGGGCTTAATAACAAACATACCCACATAGGGGCTTAATAACATAATAGTCCACGCAGGGACTTAAACAATAACATACCCTCGTAGGGGTTAACAGAAAGATAGACCCACGCAGGGGTCAAAATAAACAACATACATACCCACGCAGGGGTTTATACAGCAAGACTGGCCCACGCAGGGGCTCAATAACAATTGGAAGGATTCAGTGGTCCTTCTTGCTCTTCCCTTTGATCAAGCTTGTCAATCCTTGGAAGAAAGTTTGTCGCTCCCTCCGTTCCCTGTGAAATTCTCGCTCTACATGGTCCAACCTTTGCAGAATTTCTTCACGCTCTGGTGGGGAGAATCTTGGTGGTTGCGATTGTTACCTTATAATAGGTCTTGGGGGTATTTGGTACCCATGTGTTGGGTACCCTACTCCCCATGGATCTCCATAGAGTCCTTGGGTGTTGTAGTTAGCCGCTACCATGTATGGGTCGTCTTCTGCGTAGTTGTAATTGGTATGCACTGGCTGTTCAAACGGGTTATATGCCATAGAACCCGTGAACGCCGGAATCGGGTTATCAAAACCCATAGGCGGTGGTTGCGGTGCAACTGGGTGTGAGGGTCCACCCATTTGTGGGTCCTCCTGAAGTGGCGGGTAATGGCTGCCACTTGATTGACGTGGAGAACTAAAATGAAAGTCTCCCGCTTGCGCAGACATACGCGCTCCGGTTCTCCTACGCCTTGGCGGTTGTGGAGGTGTCGATTGAACTGGTGGCGGTGGCGTGACTGCCACAAATCTTGAATCCTCAGAGGGATCCTGTTGCTGCTGCTGCTGCTGAGGAGGTGAATGGCGAGGAGGTGTATAGTACCATTCGTGCCTGGTAAACATAGCTTGAAAGCTATCTGGACCACCGTAGGGTGATCCGTGGAAAGAAGATCCATCAGAGATCTCTATCGGGTGGTTTGGTGTACCACTGGTTGGTGCGACGTGTAGGACCGGTTTTGACTCCGAAACGATTGCGAAACGGACGTGACACGTGCGGAAACCATACACGAACGTGACCTAATACACACGACGTAATATAAACGTGATTCTATATAAGATTTGATAAAGTACAGCACCTTGAATCACTTTCTCTCTCTAGATTCTCTCTCTAGATCTAGAAAGCTCAAAATGTTCTAAATGGCAAAAGTCTTTAACCTAACACTATAACTCCCTATTTATAGGCACAAGGAATATAAGGATTTCTCCTTATTTACAAGTTTGCCACCTTGCCCTTTTAACTAGATATTACAATAAAAGCTTAGACTTCTTCGGTTTCTGCTACGTACTAGATTGACGAAGGCGATAGACACTTAATGCACTAACAGACTCCCCCTTGGATATTGCCGTAGTCAATCTCGTAGCATCTTGTCTTTTCTCTTTCACGAACATAATTCCCTTTGATATGTCTTTAGCTTCAGTTTCTCTCCCTCTCCGTAGTCTCTTTCTTCAGGCTCCCCCTTTCGTCAAGCTTCCGTGCTTTTAGGGATCGACACCTTGCTTTCCGATTACAAGCTCTCCCTTGCTTCGAGCTCGTCTTCAGACTTCCCCTTAGATTCAGCTTCTGGGATCGTAGTCTGGACTTTTCCTGCAATCACTCATACAACTATAAGTAACAACATTTTAAACTTCCAGATATCGTAATCTGACAATTCAAACCTTCTAAACCACTTCTCATGAATTTGGCAGTTTCATCAAATCGTATCGGAAACTAACACTTATAACAATATAAGCATCCAACTCCCCCACAGTTAATCATCCAAGTCCAACTTAATGACCTTGGAGATATCACAAACTGTTTTTGAATTTTTTTAATTTTAAAACTTCAAGTTTCAAATTAATGAACTTGTTTTATTTTCAGAAACACGATCAGCTTACTTAGATTTTGAAACTCAGCACTCAGATATCAGTTGTCGAAAATAAAGCAGAAATCAAAATATTTTTGTATTTTCTAAAAATATAAAGCAGTAAAGAAATATGTACAAACATATTTACAGACAATATTTTTGTTTTAAGTATGCGTCAGAGGATCATATCAGTTTATGACAAGTCACAAGTACTGTTGAGCTTAATTTCACTTTAAGAATTAAACAATTCACTTAGATTGTCGATATACTTGTCCACTTAAATTTTCATACAAATTTCAACTGATTCAGGATACGAATTATGTATTTTAAGAACTTAAACCCATTCATGTGTCCCACCTCTTGAATATACTACCGTATCCAGATCCCAATATTCAGTCTTACAGGTAATTATAACACAAATGATATCTGTAAGGGGTTAATAAATTATGAAGAATCATGAGAGCTCAGGTCAGAACTACCGTTCAGCAGAGAGATCATGACTCAACTTGGGTGTGTCCTCTTTAGAGGATCTTTTTTACAACAGCATTGCTAAGCAATTTTATTGTCTTATCATATATGCTGAGGGTGATGCTGTGTTTCAAGCATTTGCAGAAAGTATTATTCGAGGACTAGGTCAGAACTTCCATTCAGCAGAAGTCCCAGAATAATACCCCAGATATCACTGAGTATAAAGACCTAGTATATCAGATTATGAGACCTTTCAAACGAGATTTCAGGGGTTACCTATATATCCAAGTAGTGTTCCCCACGAAATAAGCAAGTGTTTGAATTTAGGTTTATATCCTGAAAAAGTTTACTAAGTGTATAAAAATCTACCGACACATCCACGGTGCGATCGTTTAACACATTTAAACTTTCCATTTCTTTAGCTTACTGTAACTGTCTACTGATGTACTATCATTTCCTCTTTTTACGCAAAAACTCAATTTTCATTTTATCATGTTTTTGACTTTTTCAAATTTTTCAAATGTTTTTGTATTTTCTAACAACAATATATCTCCCCCTAAAATGCAAAACCATTTAAAGAAAATTTGACAACCAACACTGATAGCTTTGTCTCGCCATCCATTTTCTGCTTCTCATGCACTGATTTGCAGAAAATATAACGTACCCCCATGATTTACAACACATTGATATTTTACAGTTTGAAAACCGTTTTTCAATCTTGTGAAATTAATCATGTTTGTTCAGCCGTGAGGGTTTCGGCGTATTCAATCAACATTTATTCAACAAAATTAAAGACAACATATTTATGGTTTTTCAAATTTTAACAAACTAAAAACATATTTTTGGTTTTAAATTTTTCAATTTTTAGGATTTTGAAAATATTGTTTATTTATGTACAAACATCACTCAAACTAAACTCCCTGTTCAACCAAACCAGGGTCCTGCAACCTCTTCCTGTGCCAGGCTGCTCCTACTACCATTCTCACAATCTTCAACTTCGTTGAGCACCTGCACATTCAAACTTTATCAATCATTTGAACAACTTAGCCCAGGTCTGTTGGACCTTAGGCATTTCAACACAATAATGTTCATTCAATTTTGGAAACTCTTTGTCACTTAAAACGTTTTCAATTTTGACTTCAACTTTATCATCTTTTACCGACGTCACTTGTTTCTTAGCACTCCACATTTGACCTTTCGGAGTACCTCTTTTGTAAAAATTTGTCTCTTTTTGAACCTTTTGATCTTGAACAACATTTTTAGGTTTCCAAAACTCTTGAGGTTTTGTCATATCAACAGATGTTCTCCAACTCTGTGTTGTTCTGAATCTGGGTGTGTGAGAATTCCAGGTCTGTCTTGAATCAAACCTGCTCGAGTTTGATTTCCAATTTTGATTTGAAGCAAACTTGTTTGTATTGTACCTCCAGGTTTGTTTCGAATCAAATCTGGTTGACCTTGGTTTCACATCCTCAGATTTCTGTTTTTCAACATCAACAGGCTTTGGATTTGGACACTTTCGTGCAACATGTCCAATTTGATCACGTTTAAAACACACTTTCTTTGAAACATCCTTGGCCTGTTGTTGTTTCTTTTTCATAGCATCAAACTCCTCATTAGACTGTTGTCCAATTTTGAGTTTTTCCTCTTCTTTCAAGCTTTTCCCTTGAACAAAATTCATCTTTTGTTGCAAATTTGGTTTTTTACTTTGATTCCAATTCCGTTTCTTTTTATAACCCAAACCAGCCTTCATGTTTTTCTTCTTAAAACCAGGTTTGTTATAAAAAGATTTATGACCTTTACCAGCAAACTTTGGAATCTCAGACTTCTCAATCTCAACCATTTTAAAAACTTGATCGACCTTCTCTGAAATCACATTCTGAATCGGGAATACAACATCTAAGAATAGTTTGTCCGATCCAATCATGGTATAAACCAATCCCTTTGAATCATCATCCAAATTTTTCTCGGATTTTGTGTTTTTCAGATAACCATCATGAAAATTTCCTTCATCTTCATCCTGTGATTCAGACTTACCTTTTGTAGACTCATCTTTCAAAACGCTTTCAACAACCTTACTTACCACCTCTGAATCATTAGCATCATCAGATTTGGAGTAAGTCACATCGATACTTTCAGGTAACTGGTCAGCTAAGTTCAAACCCTTTGCCACCTTTTCCTCATCATAAAAAGTATAATTGTTTCTCAATGGTGGTGGTACCTGATGAAACTCTGAACCAATACCCTTTTTGTAATTGTCAGTATCTTTGTTATCAGGTGTGATGTTGAAAATGCGTTCGAGAATGTACGAAGAGTTATGATAACTTTGAAGTTTTGTAAGAATCTTTTCTTTTTCAGCCAAGACTTGTTTAAGATTAGCAATTTCATCAACACACTTGTTCAATTCAATTTGCTTTTCTTTAAACTTTTTTTCATACATTTCTTTAGTAATTAAAGTTTCAGACAATCTTTGATCAAAACTTTTGACTTGGCTTTTCAAAGTATCATAAGCTTCTTGTACTCTCTGACTCGACCACTTTAAAGAATCATATTGTTTTTGTAAATCTTGAAATTTAGATTCTTTTTCAACACAATCGACACATTTTGCTGAACACATTTGTCTATACACATCATTATCTTTTTCAAGATCTTGACACTTCTGTGTTAGCTTTTCGACTTTTAATTTCAACATTTCTTCTGTTTCAACCATTTCTTTACATTTTATTTTGAAAACATTTTCAAATTTGATTGCTTCAATTTCTTTTGCTTTTATAATGTCATCTTTTTTAGTACAGGCTTTGCACATTTCTATGCAATTCCTGCACTTGTTTTCATTTTCATCAACCAAATCAACATTCAGTAAATCAGAAGATTTTCTAACCTCAGTCTCATTCAGCACCAGTTCTTCTGACTCAACTTTCTGATCTTCCTCCTTTTCTTCTTTCTGAGCTTCTTCAATCTTCTGTTCTTCTTCAGCTTTCTGATCTTCTTCAGCAGCAATCTTCACAACATTCTTTACTTCTTCAATCATCTTCTTCAATTCTTCTTCTTTTCTCTTTTTCATCTCTACCACCTTCGGTAGACTTGCTTCATAAACCTCTCTAATTTTCTTCTCCAAATCAGGCAAAGATGCTTTATCAGATAACCTTCGTGTGTTGAAAGTAGCCTGCCTTGGAACCAAATTTGTTACAGCTTCGAAATCCACTTTTGATGGGTCAACAACTGGATTACCCCGTGGATCCATGTAACATTCCAACTCTTCATTCCATCTTTTTGCTCTCTGGGCTTCTTTGAATGGTTCGTTTAATTTTCCGATTTCCCATCTTGCATAATCTGCTTTCCAATATCTATCAGGATCAGCATCAGCCACAAATGCATATCCAACTGCATCTTCTTCCGGGCAAACCTGACTCCAGTCGTAACCTTCATCGTCATATATAACTGCAAGAGCCCTTGATTTTTCTTCAGGCTGTTTCAATCTTGGTGGCTCAGACTTGTTCTGATGGTAAATCGCTTTCTTGTAATAATCTTCGTTGAACGGGTTTTCAGAATCATCAGCAGCATACGCATTTCTGCACTCGCGCTTAAAATGACCTTTTTGTTTGCATTTGAAACATGTCACCTTTGATTTATCAAATCCCAATTTGGTAGATGATCCACCAATTGACTTTCTCCCCGTGATCTCCATGAACCGCTGTGCCCGACGAACAGCACTAGCCATACACCATCTTATATCCATTAGTTCCATCTCCTCGGGGTCTAATTGATCATAATCTTCTTTTGTCAAATTGGTATTGCCAATCTTCCCTGCAACGAGGCTTTCATACGATTCAAGTACAGATGCCAAGAAAACCATCTGTTGTTTTGCCGACTCTTCGCTGAAATTCTGCCCATTCTTCAAATCCACTGCGATATTACACTGAAACAAATTCTTGGAAGCAAATTGACTTGAAGTGTTTGAAGAAGATCCACTGTGAAAACCAATTAGGATTTCAATTATAATTTATCCTAATTATAAACAATAAATTAAATATATTAGCACTTAAGGCCTAGTCACAAGGACATTTCAAATTATAAGCTATGATTTCAGAGAATCAAGGCTTTTAAGGTTTGAACATAGTTTATTACCTTTTGCTGACAGGGAGTTATAGCTACCACTGTCTTTAGTCTCAGATGACATTAACTATAGCCCGTAGGCACTTCCTTTCTAAGGGATGTTTATAATATGATCATCTTGTAGAATGATATAAGGATGATTTCAGAGAATCAAAGCATGAAGGTTTGAACATAATTCATTACCTTTTTCTGACAGGGAGTCATCGCTACCACTGTCTTTTGGCTCATATGGAAACGAGCAGGGCCCGTAGGCACCATATTACCACGTATGGTAAAATATGATCATCTTAATTGATGATTTGAACCCATGATTCAGAGATCATTAAGTTGGGTTTGGAATCTGTGGAAAGATCCTTATATAAAAATGACGTGTGTGATTTTAACGGATCACATCTGCCAGTTGTGTTAGCATGTTTTCAGATGTTAACTGGGATACGAATCTTTTAAACAGGTCTTACCATCATGGCCAGGTCTTCATAATGACACTCAGGCTAGGTTTCACTCTTAAGATTCTTATTCAATATTTAAAGTAGGCAGATTATTTTTAAAAGGAATGAATTTTTAATTTATTTATTTCATATATAACATTTATGCATATAATAGCAAGATGAAATTTATAAACATAACATTCCATTAATTATCAAAAGATTACATGTTGCCCTAAACGGGACTTTTCAACAAACAAACTTACCCACGCAGGGGTTTAAACAAGTACTTACCCACGCAGGGGCTTAATAACAAACATACCCACATAGGGGCTTAATAACATAATAGTCCACGCATGGACTTAAACAATAACATACCCTCGTAGGGGTTAACAGAAAGATAGACCCACGCAGGGGTCAAAATAAACAACATACATACCCACGCAGGGGTTTATACAGCAAGACTGGCCCACGCAGGGGCTCAATAACAATTGGAAGGATTCATTGGTCCTTCTTGCTCTTCCCTTTGATCAAGCTTGTCAATCCTTGGAAGAAAGTTTGTCGCTCCCTCCGTTCCCTGTGAAATTCTCGCTCTACATGGTCCAACCTTTGCAGAATTTCTTCACGCTCTGGTGGGGAGAATCTTGGTGGTTGCGATTGTTACCTTATAATAGGTCTTGGGGGTATTTGGTACCCATGTGTTGGGTACCCTACTCCCCATGGATCTCCATAGAGTCCTTGGGTGTTGTAGTTAGCCGCTACCATGTATGGGTCGTCTTCTGCGTAGTTGTAATTGGTATGCACTGGCTGTTCAAACGGGTTATATGCCATAGAACCCGTGAACGCCGGAATCGGGTTATCAAAACCCATAGGCGGTGGTTGCGGTGCAACTGGGTGTGAGGGTCCACCCATTTGTGGGTCCTCCTGAAGTGGCGGGTAATGGCGGCCACTTGATTGACGTGGAGAACTAAAATGAAAGTCTCCCGCTTGCGCAGACATACGCGCTCCGGTTCTCCTACGCCTTGGCGGTTGTGGAGGTGCCGATTGAACTGGTGGCGGTGGCGTGACTGCCACAAATCTTGAATCCTCAGAGGGATCCTGTTGCTGCTGCTGCTGCTGAGGAGGTGAATGGCGAGGAGGTGTATAGTACCATTCGTGCCTGGTAAACATAGCTTGAAAGCTATCTGGACCACCGTAGGGTGATCCGTGGAAAGAAGATCCATCAGAGATCTCTATCGGGTGGTTTGGTGTACCACTGGTTGGTGCGACGTGTAGGACCGGTTTTGACTCCGAAACGATTGCGAAACGGACGTGACACGTGCGGAAACCATACACGAACGTGACCTAATACACACGACGTAATATAAACGTGATTCTATATAAGATTTGATAAAGTACAACACCTTGAATCACTTTCTCTCTCTAGATTCTCTCTCTAGATCTAGAAAGCTCAAAATGTTCTAAATGGCAAAAGTCTTTAACCTAACACTATAACTCCCTATTTATAGGCACAAGGAATATAAGGATTTCTCCTTATTTACAAGTTTGCCACCTTGCCCTTTTAACTAGATATTACAATAAAAGCTTAGACTTCTTCGGTTTCTGCTACGTACTAGATTGACGAAGGCGATAGACACTTAATGCACTAACAGACTCCCCCTTGGATATTGCCGTAGTCAATCTCGTAGCATCTTGTCTTTTCTCTTTCACGAACATAATTCCCTTTGATATGTCTTTAGCTTCAGTTTCTCTCCCTCTCCGTAGTCTCTTTCTTCAGGCTCCCCCTTTCGTCAAGCTTCCGTGCTTTTAGGGATCGACACCTTGCTTTCCGATTACAAGCTCTCCCTTGCTTCGAGCTCGTCTTCAGACTTCCCCTTAGATTCAGCTTCTGGGATCGTAGTCTGGACTTTTCCTGCAATCACTCATACAACTATAAGTAACAACATTTTAAACTTCCAGATATCGTAATCTGACAATTCAAACCTTCTAAACCACTTCTCATGAATTTGGCAGTTTCATCAAATCGTATCGGAAACTAACACTTATAACAATATAAGCATCCAACTCCCCCACAGTTAATCATCCAAGTCCAACTTAATGACCTTGGAGATATCACAAACTGTTTTTGAATTTTTTTAATTTTAAAACTTCAAGTTTCAAATTAATGAACTTGTTTTATTTTCAGAAACACGATCAGCTTACTTAGATTTTGAAACTCAGCACTCAGATATCAGTTGTCGAAAATAAAGCAGAAATCAAAATATTTTTGTATTTTCTAAAAATATAAAGCAGTAAAGAAATATGTACAAACATATTTACAGACAATATTTTTGTTTTAAGTATGCATCAGAGGATCATATCAGTTTATGACAAGTCACAAGTACTGTTGAGCTTAATTTCACTTTAAGAATTAAACAATTCACTTAGATTGTCGATATACTTGTCCACTTAAATTTTCATACAAATTTCAACTGATTCAGGATACGAATTATGTATTTTAAGAACTTAAACCCATTCATGTGTCCCACCTCTTGAATATACTACCGTATCCAGATCCCAATATTCAGTCTTACAGGTAATTATAACACAAATGATATCTGTAAGGGGTTAATAAATTATGAAGAATCATGAGAGCTCAGGTCAGAACTACCGTTCAGCAGAGAGATCATGACTCAACTTGGGTGTGTCCTCTTTAGAGGATCTTTTTTACAACAGCATTGCTAAGCAATTTTATTGTCTTATCATATATGCTGAGGGTGATGCTGTGTTTCAAGCATTTGCAGAAAGTATTATTCGAGGACTAGGTCAGAACTTCCATTCAGCAGAAGTCCCAGAATAATACCCCAGATATCACTGAGTATAAAGACCTAGTATATCAGATTATGAGACCTTTCAAACGAGATTTCAGGGGTTACCTATATATCCAAGTAGTGTTCCCCACGAAATAAGCAAGTGTTTGAATTTAGGTTTATATCCCGAAAAAGTTTACTAAGTGTATAAAAATCTACCGACACATCCACGGTGAGATCGTTTAACACATTTAAACTTTCCATTTCTTTAGCTTACTGTAACTGTCTACTGATGTACTATCATTTCCTCTTTTTACGCAAAAACTCAATTTTCATTTTATCATGTTTTTGACTTTTTCAAATTTTTCAAATGTTTTTGTATTTTCTAACAACAATATATCTCCCCCTAAAATGCAAAACCATTTAAAGAAAATTTGACAACCAACACTGATAGCTTTGTCTCGCCATCCATTTTCTGCTTCTCATGCACTGATTTGCAGAAAATATAACGTACCCCCATGATTTACAACACATTGATATTTTACAGTTTGAAAACCGTTTTTCAATCTTGTGAAATTAATCATGTTTGTTCAGCCGTGAGGGTTTCGGCGTATTCAATCAACATTTATTCAACAAAATTAAAGACAACATATTTATGGTTTTTCAAATTTTAACAAACTAAAAACATATTTTTGGTTTTAAATTTTTCAATTTTTAGGATTTTGAAAATATTGTTTATTTATGTACAAACATCACTCAAACTAAACTCCCTGTTCAACCAAACCAGGGTCCTGCAACCTCTTCCTGTGCCAGGCTGCTCCTACTACCATTCTCACAATCTTCAACTTCGTTGAGCACCTGCACATTCAAACTTTATCAATCATTTGAACAACTTAGCCCAGGTCTGTTGGACCTTAGGCATTTCAACACAATAATGTTCATTCAATTTTGGAAACTCTTTGTCACTTAAAACGTTTTCAATTTTGACTTCAACTTTCTCATCTTTTACCGACGTCACTTGTTTCTTAGCACTCCACATTTGACCTTTCGGAGTACCTCTTTTGTAAAAATTTGTCTCTTTTTGAACCTTTTGATCTTGAACAACATTTTTAGGTTTCCAAAACTCTTGAGGTTTTGTCATATCAACAGATGTTCTCCAACTCTGTGTTGTTCTGAATCTGGGTGTGTGAGAATTCCAGGTCTGTCTTGAATCGAACCTGCTCGAGTTTGATTTCCAATTTTGATTTGAAGCAAACTTGTTTGTATTGTACCTCCAGGTTTGTTTCGAATCAAATCTGGTTGACCTTGGTTTCACATCCTCAGATTTCTGTTTTTCAACATCAACAGGCTTTGGATTTGGACACTTTCGTGCAACATGTCCAATTTGATCACGTTTAAAACACACTTTCTTTGAAACATCCTTGGCCTGTTGTTGTTTCTTTTTCATAGCATCAAACTCCTCATTAGACTGTTGTCCAATTTTGAGTTTTTCCTCTTCTTTCAAGCTTTTCCCTTGAACAAAATTCATCTTTTGTTGCAAATTTGGTTTTTTACTTTGATTCCAATTCCGTTTCTTTTTATAACCCAAACCAGCCTTCATGTTTTTCTTCTTAAAACCAGGTTTGTTATAAAAAGATTTATGACCTTTACCAGCAAACTTTGGAATCTCAGACTTCTCAATCTCAACCATTTTAAAAACTTGATCGACCTTCTCTGAAATCACATTCTGAATCGGGAATACAACATCTAAGAATAGTTTGTCCGATCCAATCATGGTATAAACCAATCCCTTTGAATCATCATCCAAATTTTTCTCGGATTTTGTGTTTTTCAGATAACCATCATGAAAATTTCCTTCATCTTCATCCTGTGATTCAGACTTACCTTTTGTAGACTCATCTTTCAAAACGCTTTCAACAACCTTACTTACCACCTCTGAATCATTAGCATCATCAGATTTGGAGTAAGTCACATCGATACTTTCAGGTAACTGGTCAGCTAAGTTCAAACCCTTTGCCACCTTTTCCTCATCATAAAAAGTATAATTGTTTCTCAATGGTGGTGGTACCTGATGAAACTCTGAACCAATACCCTTTTTGCAATTGTCAGTATCTTTGTTATCAGGTGTGATGTTGAAAATGCGTTCGAGAATGTACGAAGAGTTATGATAACTTTGAAGTTTTGTAAGAATCTTTTCTTTTTCAGCCAAGACTTGTTTAAGATTAGCAATTTCATCAACACACTTGTTCAATTCAATTTGCTTTTCTTTAAACTTTTTTTCATACATTTCTTTAGTAATTAAAGTTTCAGACAATCTTTGATCAAAACTTTTGACTTGGCTTTTCAAAGTATCATAAGCTTCTTGTACTCTCTGACTCGACCACTTTAAAGAATCATATTGTTTTTGTAAATCTTGAAATTTAGATTCTTTTTCAACACAATCGACACATTTTGCTGAACACATTTGTCTATACACATCATTATCTTTTTCAAGATCTTGACACTTCTGTGTTAGCTTTTCGACTTTTAATTTCAACATTTCTTCTGTTTCAACCATTTCTTTACATTTTATTTTGAAAACATTTTCAAATTTGATTGCTTCAATTTCTTTTGCTTTTATAATGTCATCTTTTTTAGTACAGGCTTTGCACATTTCTATGCAATTCCTGCACTTGTTTTCATTTTCATCAACCAAATCAACATTCAGTAAATCAGAAGATTTTCTAACCTCAGTCTCATTCAGCACCAGTTCTTCTGACTCAACTTTCTGATCTTCCTCCTTTTCTTCTTTCTGAGCTTCTTCAATCTTCTGTTCTTCTTCAGCTTTCTGATCTTCTTCAGCAGCAATCTTCACAACATTCTTTACTTCTTCAATCATCTTCTTCAATTCTTCTTCTTTTCTCTTTTTCATCTCTACCACCTTCGGTAGACTTGCTTCATAAACCTCTCTAATTTTCTTCTCCAAATCAGGCAAAGATGCTTTATCAGATAACCTTCGTGTGTTGAAAGTAGCCTGCCTTGGAACCAAATTTGTTACAGCTTCGAAATCCACTTTTGATGGGTCAACAACTGGATTACCCCGTGGATCCATGTAACATTCCAACTCTTCATTCCATCTTTTTGCTCTCTGGGCTTCTTTGAATGGTTCGTTTAATTTTCCGATTTCCCATCTTGCATAATCTGCTTTCCAATATCTATCAGGATCAGCATCAGCCACAAATGCATATCCAACTGCATCTTCTTCCGGGCAAACCTGACTCCAGTCGTAACCTTCATCGTCATATATAACTGCAAGAGCCCTTGATTTTTCTTCAGGCTGTTTCAATCTTGGTGGCTCAGACTTGTTCTGATGGTAAATCGCTTTCTTGTAATAATCTTCGTTGAACGGGTTTTCAGAATCATCAGCAGCATACGCATTTCTGCACTCGCGCTTAAAATGACCTTTTTGTTTGCATTTGAAACATGTCACCTTTGATTTATCAAATCCCAATTTGGTAGATGATCCACCAATTGACTTTCTCCCCGTGATCTCCATGAACCGCTGTGCCCGACGAACAGCACTAGCCATACACCATCTTATATCCATTAGTTCCATCTCCTCGGGGTCTAATTGATCATAATCTTCTTTTGTCAAATTGGTATTGCCAATCTTCCCTGCAACGAGGCTTTCATACGATTCAAGTACAGATGCCAAGAAAACCATCTGTTGTTTTGCCGACTCTTCGCTGAAATTCTGCCCATTCTTCAAATCCACTGCGATATTACACTGAAACAAATTCTTGGAAGCAGATTGACTTGAAGTGTTTGAAGAAGATCCACTGTGAAAACCACTTTGAAGACTTTCATTGTTCACTGAATTTGAACTTTCTGCAGAAAATGCTGTTCTTGGAGACCCAGCCTGCGGTGCATTTCCTCTGTAGTAAAGCTCCACATTTTGCTGATAAGCTGGATTGTTGACTTTAGATCTCTTTATCTCCAACTCATGACTTTCAAGTCTTTCAATCAGCAAATCCACTTTCAAATCTTCAGGCTTGATTGTGTTCTTCAACATTAAAGCGAAGTATTGCCACTCTTGATCATTTGGCAATGAATAAAACAATTTATCCACCAAATCCTCTTCAGAAGGTAAAATTTCATGTCTGATCAGCTCCATTTTCAGATATCCGAATCTCTCAATCATTTTACAAACAGATTCATTTTCATACAACAGAATAAATCAAACTCTTTACGCAACAATTTCTTTTTGTTTTTGACAATTTCATTACTTCCTACACACTTTTTCCCTAACGCTTCCCACAAACTCTTTGAAGTTTTCTCTTGTTCAAGTAACGAGATAATATCCTCTCTCACTGACTGTTTGATTAACGTGATCATCTTATATTCAGCCACAACATTTTTTACATCTATGTCTGAGAAATCTTTTGGATCTATTAACTCTCCTCCCTCTTTTACTGGTTTAGTGTATCCATCTGTCATTTTTAACCAGCTTTCAGGAGCGAAAGCTTTTAGCCAACCCTCAAATATGTTTTTCCACCAGTGATAATCTTCCACTTTCATTAGCTTTGGTGGCTTCTGTTGGCTTCCATACATGTTCTCAAACTTCAAATTCTCCGAAATCTCTCTTGAATATTCTTTCATCTCAGATCTTCTATCTGACAATTCTGAAGTGAACGCTTTGTAGAAGGTGTTGTAAAATTCTTCACCGTTGCTTGACATCTTCAATTACCTTGAATCAAACAAAACAAACAAACTATCAGTTTTAAATGGATTGAATACGTGAAAGTATGTGTTTGTGAAATCAATCTAAGACTCGTTTTCGAAGATTCGCGGATTCGTTCAATATAGTTCGGATGAGATCACTGAATGAAAAGACTTGATCGAAACGAAATGGATTTAATTTGGGCTTTAGAATGATTTGAGCCGTGCACTTCTTTATATGGGCTGCAACTATGACACACTTGGGCCGAGGACACTTAGACAAATCATTCAACTTCTGTTGAGCCGATGACCTTTGAAAACCCAACACTTATCAAATCAATTAATTTTGTCAACACATGAAATCTTAAACGACAAAATACATGTAACATGATAGAATTTCTAAACAAAGTCACATGGGTCGTCGACAATCACATGATTATCTGTGTTGTAGCTTATCAAGTTGAGCTGACACAATAGAGAATCTGTTAGTATTAAATGAGTCACATGCAAAGTCTACACATTCAACTCAAATTGCCGACCAGCTATTTTTGCATCAATATGTAATTGGACCTCAAATTATTAGTGGACTGCCAAAATTAATTCGTTTACATGGGTTGCCAATTGAATCAATTTAATGTATCACATGTATATGTCCAAGGTGATAACTGGTTCTGACACTATATTCACGTGATGTGAAGTCCCGAGACAATTAATGAAGCTAATAAATGTTGACAGACACCTTCAAGCGAAAGACAACACAAGCTTCAAGCGAAAGCTACACAAGTTTGAACAGCTCAAGCGAAAGCCCTGATTTTATGTACGTTTTCAAGCGAAACCAACCAATATCTCAAGCGAAAGCCTAACTTTTCAAGCTAAAGTATGTGTTTCGCTTCAAACAACACTCCTTTTTCAAGCGAAAACCACAGATATCTCAAGCGAAACCTCAGAATATTCAAGCGAAAGCCTTAGTTTCCAAGCGAAAGCCAGCTGTTAATCACGAAATCGGACCTAAAACTTTCAATTTCTCCTAAACGGCTTGGAATTAGGATCTGAAACTTGGTAGGATTGTAGATCAGGTGTTTTCGCACAACATATCAAAAAATCAGACGATTTGGACCGTAAAAACCTGTTCAATTTGACGAAAAACCGTTAAAATCGTGAAAAATGAGTAGAAGATGAAGAAATAGATGATATTCAGATCTGAAATCGATGTAATCCTGTGCGAAATCGTGTGATAGATCAGTGTACTCGAGCTCCTGCTCTGATACCACTTGTAGGACCGGTTTTGACTCCGAAACGATTGCGAAACGGACGTGACACGTGCGGAAACCGTACACGAACGTGACCTAATACACACGACGTAATATAAACGTGATTCTATATAAGATTTGATAAAGTACAGCACCTTGAATCACTTTCTCTCTCTAGATCTAGAAATCTCAAAATGTTCTAAATGGCAAAAGTCTTTAACCTAACACTATAACTCCCTATTTATAGGCACAAGGAATATAAGGATTTCTCCTTATTTACAAGTTTGCCACCTTGCCCTTTTAACTAGATATTACAATAAAAGCTTAGACTTCTTCGGTTTCTGCTACGTACTAGATTGACGAAGGCGATAGACACTTAATGCACTAACACGACGGGGTCCGTATCCTCGTCCATATCATCCGCGTTGTCTCCCGAGAAGTGGTCCTCTGGTCCCAATGGGTTAAAACCCGCTGGTTCTGGTATGTAATTGGCCGGGTTAAACCGGCCCCTGAAGACAGGTGTAGGGTCTCCAAAAGAATGAAGCGATAAGGATCGCTGTAACGGTATGTAGGACGATTGAGGGTTGTTGGGCTCATACTCCGGCTATGGCCCATAAGGGTTAGGAGGTGTTGAACTGTGTGAGACCGACCGTCTAGCCGGCTCAAAGAGGTTCCTCCGGTTCTGCCGAGGATCGTCACTCTCCGTGGTAGATGGAGCTCGCATATGCGAAGGTCCAGCTTCATTGTCATCGGGGGCGGTGATTGGCCCCTTGCCTCTTCCTCTTCTCCTGAAGAATCTTGGCGGCATTTTCAATCCTGTCAATATAACATGAGATAACAACCAAAATATATAAAATAAAGGACAACACAAACAAAGTGGAATTTGTCCTATGTTATATGTCTAGACTCGAAAGTTTAGAAATGTGCAATTGTGTCATTGAGATCAAACACAAAAGGCTAGTGTTTAATTCACTCAATGTTGGCTCTGATACCAACATGTCACACCCCGATTTCCACGTGTCACCGGTGGGCCCGGTGGGGAGTATCGTGACGTGGTTGGCAACATAATAGTCAAACAACACAATATATAATATGCACAACGGAAGCAATTTAAAAAGATATATATCAACCGAATTTAATATTGTAATATCAAATGTCACAATATTCGGAAGTTTATCCACAGATGGATCGAAAATAAAAATAGAAACAATAGTTCAACAGACGGTAGGCATCTTAAGCTTGCGAGACTTCTAGTGATGCTAAGGAGAAATCCCAGCCAATTACGCTTAGTACCTGCATTTAATATTTTTGGGAAAATACGTCAGTTTACACTGGTAAATACTATCAACTGACTCATTTTAGAAAATGATTGAAAATTGATTTGGATGCACGTGGCATAAACATTTTATTTAAATTGGGAGAATTATTTAAATATATAATCTTGTGAACGAATTACATGTTCCTTGTGCATTCAGTAGCCCGGATCATGTCCGGGTTAAAGATCAATAGACACACCACATTATTCTTTTGTGCACTGACGGGTGTACGCCTACACCCCGCGCTTAAGTCCTGGCCATTTCGTAAAATGATGCCAAGGATATCTGGGACATGGTCATTAACCCCCAAAGGCTTTAAGTAACAAGACTGTTTAAACGATCTGATCAAATTATTCAATTAACCACCCAACGATGGAAGATTTGATGCCCGATCAAGCGGTATTCTATATACCGTAACCCAAGCCCGTATAGGGAAAATAAGTTAAAAGTATTTACCTGAGCAATGTAATAATCACAATAAGCAAAATGCAAGTAGCTTTTACTGGTACTCCTAATCTGGAACGAAGGTTTATAATAACCTATTAGAATCCTAACGGGTCTTTAATTAAGCTTAAGCTTAGACCGGTTAGTTTCAAAGATACGGTTCGTACGCACGATTAAGCGATGACCGGATAGAATGTGATTTGGACCCAACAAGTTTGAAGACTTGTTTAATATGGGTATATTATACTCATTCTGGATTTTGAGATAAAACCGATAAGGTTTGACCCGTTTCGGCTAATTTATGTAAACTAGTTACATAAACCGAACCGAACGCGTAATAAGCGTAACGGGTAATAATGAGAGCCATTTACAGGTTTCCTAAGTTAAAATGGTCCAAATATGTTGTGACATCAGTAAGATATCATTTATTATGCCCAAAATGAATTTAATCGCAAACTATGCCCCGTAGGGGTAGTTTGGTCATTTACAAGGTGATAAAAGAGTTTAAGTAGTATCCTGAGTTACAGGTCTGATGTAATCAGCAAAGATAATCAATTTGCTAAGTTATATCATTAGGTTATTGTATATATGTGAAATTTATCAATTATAACCAAACTATGCACCGTAGGGGCATTTTGGTAATTTCACATAAGCCGAAAAGCTCAAAACTGAAGTCTGAGTTTAACAACCTTTGCTTACTATTAAAATATTATAATATGCCTCAAATATCAGTAGGTATCAACCCTTGTATGTTTAAAATAGTTTTAGTACATACTATGCGTTAAAAACGCTTAAAAAAGGCGATTAGAGGCCATTTCCGGGTTTGATACATAAACCTGATATTTTTATATTTCTAGAAGGCTTAAAATAATTTATTTGTCATATGTGATCAGTAGCAAAAGGTTTGGAGTCGTTTAGATAAGTAAAACTCATTTTATAGCCCGTAAGGGCAAAACCGACAATTACCGGGTTAAGCCTACGACTATAAGTTATGCTCAGCCTAAAATTAATTAAAAATCTTCAAAAATCCCATAATAATATATTACATCAGTGGGTAAATATTTTGATATCAAAAAGTATGTTTAAGTAGGCTATACGCTAAATACGCCGTTTAATTAACAAAAATCTTTAATTTTACGCTAACGAGCATAACTCTTAACCTACACCTCAAACTGATGTCAAATTTTGTATGCAAGTTTATATATCAGTAATTAAGGTTTCTACTCTTTTACATTTCCAAAAATCACGTTTTAAGGTGAAAAGGGCATAATGGTCAACATATGAGCAATTAACGGAATCATGCATATTAATTGGATAACTAATGATCCGAGGTGTATAATCATAGAGGGTTATAATAGCATGTAACCTGGTCCAAATAAAGCTCTAAGGCATTTCTAAAACATACCATAACAGGTCAGAACTGAAAGTCAAAGTATAAGTCAAACTATGCGACTTTCGGTTCCGAACCGGGTCTAAACAGGAAATTGTCGGGTTGAACATGTTTAGACATGTCCTTACACTAATTACCAAGTTATATTAATGATCAAACAGGTTGTATGTGTTCTACATTGCTAATTATGCATAAATTGTAATTTACACATTCTGTTGACTTTTTAAATACAAGTTTGACCCGACATTTGACCTAGTTAGAGTGGGAATCAGGGGGAACCCTTTTGAGGGTTTATTACCCACATAATTACCAACTTATAACTACTTTCACTTCGACTAATCACTGGACTAACAATGATTAATCGTTAAGTCAACCGTTAATTACGACAGTTTGACTTTTAAGCTAAAACCAAGCTAAAACTTAATTAAGAAAGGTCAAGCAAACTTACAAAAGTCCTATGCACGAATTATGACCACTAGAGACTGCTTTGGAGCTCCAAGGATGATCAGAAGTGCAAGAGAAGGTGTGATCACAATGGTTGCACATGAAGCCTTTATATAGTGATCAAGAACACCATAAAATGTTGACACATAGGTCTATAACTTACCACAACTGATCAACAAGTGTTCCTAGTGCTTAGGGGGTGCCTAGGGGTCGTCCTTTATGTGGAAAATCGGTTAAGGGTCGCGCATGAAGGCTATGGCAGACAACAGCCCAACTTTCTCGGATCAGACAGACCCTCGCGTGGCGCGAAGGCCCCCCCTTGGGGCTTCGCGTGGCGCGAGGCCCTCCTGTAGCAAATCAAAACTTTATATTTTTGCGTATTGATCCTTGGCTCTTCAAACTTCATTTAGACACCTGTTTCTTGCATTATGAACCCTCATAATTGATTTATAAGGGCTTTAAAACATATATCCACTTTGTTAAGTCCCCGGTTAACTTTATTGTTACCCGAAAAGTCCTAACTTCCAACGTTTACGCTTTAACCCTTCGCACACGAATTTGATCATAACTTTCTCATACGATAACGAAACTTTACGAAATTTATATCGTGCATTCTAGTGAGCATAATTAATAGTTACAAAGCTTCGGGTGTGTCAAAAGGTCACTCAGAGGTATAACTTAAACATGTTGACATATTTAACCCCTGTAGTTTGTAATCTCTCACTTTCTTTCATATTTAGCTTCGTATGATCCATGATTTATTCGTTTGAAGGTATGAGCATTATGTAGGGTTAATGTACAATATATTTATTCACTGTTGACATTTAGAACCCGTATATTCACATACTTTCCATGTTTGTCAACTTTAGTCCTTTTATAACATTCTTTCACACGTTCAAACTTATGACACGTGTCAACACATTATAGGACGTGAATTTTCGAGGTGTTACAGGAAGCAGCGGAAAATTCAAAGTTTATCATGGAAATAGCTCTGGCTCCACTTGAAAAAGCCAAGCTACAGTCCAACGTGGGTAAATTCAATGGGCTGACAGACCCTGACGACCACTTGAGGGTTTTTACAAGCGCAGGGTTAGTAGGTGGCTGGACCTTACCATTATGGTGCCATCTTTTCGTACAGACCCTTACCGGCGCTGCAAGAATTTGGTTCGATAATTTGCCCATCGGGAAAATCACATCATGGAAAGATCTGCGCGAGAAATTTCTGACTCATTTCAGCCAGCAACGACGATCTATCCGTGACACATCAGATGTGATGAACATTTGGCGCCATGATGATGAAAGTCTGGAGGACTTTATTACCCGATATAACAGGGAAGTACTGGAGATCGGAGGAGTCCATGAGCAGCTGATTCGCACACAGTTCAAATATGCGGTCAGATGCGATGATATGATAAAGTTCAAATATGTCTGGGACAAAAGGCCTCCCAAAGAGCTGGGAGAAGGTGATGGAAGCGGCAAAGGTTTACGCCCAAACAGAAAAGAACCTTACCACTAATAGGCTGCCACCACCACATAACCGACCCTCTGACTTACGCTCGAGTGGCGGAAGGAAATTCAAGAAAGGATGTCGTGACTCTTGCTCAGGAAACCATTCATCCGAAGATGCTCGGGCAACGATCAATAAACTTACCGCGCAAAGGGAAACCAAGCAAGAGAACAGGGAGAGACAATGGACTCCCTTAACTAAAACCCCCGCGAAAGTTTTAAGCACTGAAGATTATCAGTTCAAGCCGCCGATCCCCATGAAAAGCAAGCGTGGACAAGACCCAGCCCAGTATTGTGAATACCACAAGGACAGTGGTCATACCACCAACAATTGCATTTCCTTGCACACCGAGATTGAAAAGGCCCTTAAAAGCGGCGAACTCACACATCTACTACAAAATGTGCGCAAGGAAATAAAACAGATAACTCGAGGCGAGGAAGGCCCGAGCAAGAGGGCAAAAAATTAAACAGAAACTCTATGATCTCTCCGCAGCACGAAACACTCTACAGTTATCTAAAAAAGCGGAAGATAGAGTAAGTTAAGAAACATGTATTTATTTTTAATAGACTTTGTAAAGGCCTCTGCGCCTTATCCAAAAATAAACAACAAAGTTTCTATTATTTCTGTGTTTTTTTATTACAAAGTGCATGCAATTTCTTTTGGTAAACGCAAAAACAGTATGGTAAATACAGTACAAGTCTCATGAACGGTCAGTGACTACATCGCTCAAGGCCATACGTTCACACATGAGCTGCATACCATCTTCATGCACCTTACCTAATCAAAGTAATTATACACATGCAAAATAGTGTAACCTAAAAAACACATATCATACCATTCTACGCTAACAAGCCTACGAAAATTGTCAAAATTACACGGCAGTGTATCATAAGTTACTTGCGCGACAACGCATTAACAGGAAAGGGATCCATATCCCAAATATTACAAAAATTGTTCAGTACAATTACAAAAGGAAAACCTACGCTAGATCTTCATCCTCATCTGGGAAGATTTCCTTTAAACGCATCACATGATCTTCAGACTGCAGCGCAGCATTTATAAGATCCATAACGGGAAGCTGCAAATTGTTGAATTCTGTCTTCAAAGCTGTAGGCTCAGCACCAGTGTTAACGCCATAAGTCGCGGACCTGCAAGTATCCCAATAAACCTTCAAAGCGCTATTCACATGCTGAGTACATTCAGCATAGCCTTGGGAATATCCATCCTTCAGCGCAACAACTACCAAGCGCGCGACCGTCTTATCAAGCTCCTCAGAATTCAACACTGACTCAGCAACCTACAAAAACGAAAGATAAATAAAAGGAAGGCGCAAAGCAGTCCCGTAAAAAGGACAAAGTAACTTACACAGGCGATCCCGCGCTCTTTCAACCACAGCATATCGCTCTTCAAAGGCTCCAACTCACTCTCTATTGTAGCCCGCGCCGTTTCAGAAGCTTCCAATTTTTCTTCAGTCTCAGTCAGACGGCGTGAGGTCTCGGTTTTCTCGGAGCGCGCAAGTTCCAGATCTTTCTTGAGTTGTTCCTGATCAGAAAGCAAAGCAGTGAGTTCTTCTAACTCTTTATCTCTAAAAGCAAGAGTGGCGCAAGCTTGTACCTCTCGTTGTTCACTCCGCTCCCTGTGTAAACGCGCCTCGTCACGCGCAGCTTCAGCGTCAGCTTTCTCTCTCTTCAGCTTCTCAATCTCCGCGTCCTGTTTTTTCAAATTTTCAACCCCAGCCTTAAGGTTATTAATAATATTGCGGAGATTCATCTTTTCAGAATTATCTTTTTCGCATATTTTCTTCCAGTTCTTGCGCTCCTCAGAAAGAAGAGCAGCCTTAGCCTCCGCTTTTCTTTTCCAACCCGCAACGGACCATTCTTCATTTTTCCGATCAACTTCAAACTTGGCCTGATCAGTTTCCAGCTTAGCCTTCATCTGGGCAATCCGGTTTTCATCCTCAGCAACTTTCTTCTTCGACACCCTGAAAGCATCCCACTCCTTGTGCATACTATGCCATTCGCGCACTATACGATGAGTAGTCGATGCATGAGAAGCAGCTCCCTCAAGGTAAGCATGATAAGTTTGCTCATGAGATCGGTTTTCTTGAAATTTGATTTCCCCTGGCGGAAATATTCCCTGCAACCTGTCCCGGCACATGCGCCAATCCGAGAAAGTATCACCCTTCTTCAAATTCCAAACAGGGGCATGAAGCTCGGAAGCATCTTTCTCCGAATAAGTTCTGTAATAATAATCCCCCAGGGTTTCCTCTGGGCGGATAGGAGAACTTTTGCCAGCATCAGAGAACGAGCCTTGGTTTTCAGCAGAAACCTTCTCGATATTCTCGGGCATAGAACCAGAAACTTTAGAAGGAGACGCTGTCACTGGAATTTCTTCGGCAGTTTTCTTCTTCTCATAAGCAGCAGGATCAGAAACCTGGGGGTTACCAGCGTCATCAACACCCTCTGAACTCACAACCTTTTCGGTTTCCACAACAACATCAACAGGCTTGTCAGCCTCAACAACCTTCTCCACACCACCCTCAGGAACCTCAGTTGTCTTTAACTGATCAGCAACAGTAGAATGCGGAGGAGAGGGTGGGAGTTTTTCGTTAACCACAGGCAAAGACTCTGTGAGACTAGGAGAAGTTGGAATCGCTACAAAATCAAAGCCTATAAATAATCAATGCGCATAAGAGGACGACAACAAAGATAACACTTACTTGGAGCAGACTCCGAGATAAAGGCATCCAAATTGCCTTTCCTAGTGATCTTCTTCTTCTGAATTTTCTTTGCAGGCTGACCTTCCGCCTCAGTACCAGTCTGTTTTCTTTTTCCTGCTTTAGTCCGCACCAAGTGCTCAGGACTCGACTCCAAATCAATAGGATTATCTGGGTTGGATGGAGGGATGTCAGCAGTATCTTTGGGCTCCGGTTTTGGCCTTCTAATAGCAACTGCAGGCGCAAGACCCTCCAAAGAGTCAGAAACCACCACATAATCACACCAGAAGTCAGAGGAACGGCGCATACCTTTCTTCTCCCCTCCGACATTCTTAACCTTAGAGGATTACGCTTTCTCAGCATCATCCTTCTTCGGCACGGAAGTAGTAGTTGCCGCGCGTCTTTTCTTCTCAGGGCCTATGCCCAAATTTGACAACTCACCTGCTAAAGTACAGAACGAAACTTTTTCTGATGCGCAAAAGAAGCAGATAATAAAAAACAGGAGAATGGCTTACCAGCACCAGCAGCAGGCTGAAAAGACAAATCCACATCCCGCGGAAGCACAAAGTTTTTCAAAATTCGATGATACCAAAGCTCTTCATCAGGCTTCTTCTTAATGGTACCCATCTTTCCGCCTTCTCTCTTGAACGCAACAACATACAGCGAAACAACTACAAAGGAAGAAGGGCATGTTAAAAAAAAAAGAGGAGTAAAAAAGGGCAAAATCCCAAAACTTACCTTTACCATCCTCCGTATACACCGGTTTATCATCCCGGTCCATCTTCCAATTCAAGCTCATACTCGCACCAACAAGAGCTTTCTCCGGCAAAGCAATTGACAGGTCTTTTAAATCTTGGTACCAATTGTCGTCAACAGGAGTTTGAAGGGTCTCGACAGGAACATCTTCTTTCCCCCTGAAAACCATCCTCATTGGAATAACACCGACCTTGATAAAAAAGAATTTTTGCTTCCAATCATGAAAAGATTTTGGGGGTTGCAGCAAAATTTTCTTCGCCGACGCTCTCTGGACGAATGAATAAAACCCTTGGGTACAGTGCATTTGATGAAAAACCCTAAAACGAAAAACAGTCGGCTCAATGTGCATTGTTCGACACACAAACTCAAAGTGCCGAACTCTAACCATGGCAATAGGGTGCAGTTGAGAAATATGAAACTTGTAATAACCAAGAATTTCGAGGAAAAATTTTGTTACAGGCAAATGAAAGTTGCCTTCACAAAAGAAATCCCAAAACAAAGTAATATACCCAGCCGGAGCATCCGCCGCTGTCTGACCCTCTTCAGGGTACAAGGCACCCCAGGTCTCTGGAAATCTGAGATTTTGAATCAAGCCATCAAAAGTTGCCCTAGGCCACTTCAACGGTGGAAGTTCAGAAGACATTTCTTCAAATAAGTCTTCGTGATGTTCTCCGGTTGACATAAGAGGAAGAAAGAACAAATTCTTTCTTAACGGACAAAGAAGACAGGAAGGGGAAAAGTTTTCAACAAAGTAATGATTAACGAAAATGGGATCTCAAACAAACCTATATACTCACCGCCATAAATAGCATTGGTAACTGCTACAACACCTTTTTCGGGATATCACGGTTACCCAAGCGACAGAAGGCAAGTGAGAGTCAATACAAACGCGAGCTCACGCGCGTGTGTGCAGCACTATCAGTAAGGTGCACTTGACAGTGACAGCCTGTCACACAGTCCTTACTGTACCATCTCTACCCAGAGTCAAAGATTTTCAAAATTATAAGTAAATCTTCTCACAGAAGATTCCTTACTTTCGCGCCCAAAGCATTTTCTCTCATAAAGTCCAGTGCTCCACTTATTTGCATACGTGCAACACTAGACTGGGGGGACTTGAAGGGGTAAGGTCCCAAAAACCTCATGATGTGTGCAAAATGCAACATATAAATTACATCAATTGTGGCATAAAACTAACCCTTTTTAGTACTAATGTTGGAAAAAGTGTGCTTTTGTCTTCCTTTTGTATTTTCAGGATTAAATGAGCTCAAATTAACAAAAGAAGCAAAAAGGCAGCTAAATCTAACATAAATACAAGAAAAGGAACAAACGTGGCATGCCCGACCTCCCCGAAAGCATCTTCCCAAGCAAAACAAGAGAACAGAAGGCTGAACACGCCCCGTGCTCAGTGAACACGGGGGCGTGCCCAAGTGCCAGCATAAAAGACAAAGCTATAGAAGCTTCTATCGCCCACCACGGGGCCGTGCTTAGCGGACACGGGGCCGTGGTCAACTATAAGATTCACAGAATCCCGGCAAATCTTGATAGTACAGATATGCTTCTGCACACGGGGGCGTGCCCAGCGGACACGGGGGCGTGGTCAACTAATGCAGACAAACTGCAATTAATGAAGACGGAGAAGAGGATGGACACGGGGCCGTGCCCGAGCTTCTGTTCAGCCTATAAATAGGAGTGCTTGGCTCAAGTTCAAACCATCCCTTGGCACACCATCTCTCTCACACTTCACCCACCACCCACCACCACCATAACACCATCATCCACCACCATCATCCATTGTCCATCTTAGAGTGTGTGAGTCGTCTCGGGATCCAAGATTGATCGTAAGAGTTCTTGACAATCAAGGCCATGTTTGCCTAAGTCTCTTACATCACTTGGTGAAGACAAAGTGTCTAGTGTAATACTTTTTATTTTTAATCTTTTCGCACTTTTTACTTGGTTATGTATTAATGACTTTAATAACTAGTTTCTTATGTTGAAGGTGATTTTTCCTTATCGTTTGTCCGTGGTGTCTTGGCATTATTTTACTGTCTATATAAAATAAAATATTTTCACCATTCATATCTCCACAGTCTATATGGAGGTATGTTGGCTACCTGGTCGGGGGTTAAGGGAGCGGTTTGGTAAGAGTCTTGCCTTGTTCAGTGTATAGATCCTGCAAGGACCTGGGTCAAATTTAGTAGGACCTCCTTCAATACTTAACGGTATTGGATGGCGGGGGTCCAAACTCTTTGATCCCCTCATATGTAAGCTACTATTAATACTTTAACCCGGCTACTTAGGACTGTATCCCTGCTGACTCAGACTACTTAGCCTAGGGTAACGTCACCTTCAAAAGAGGGGCCTACCATAATATGCATTAATAATTTAATTAATTATCTTTCAATAATCCGACCCTTTAGGATTGTATCCTTGCTGACTCAAACTACTGGGTTGAGGGTAACGTCACCTTCAAAAGAGGGGCCTACTACAATAACTAAGATAATCTCTTAAAAAGTGCAAAAGTGCGGAAATAATCAAAGGTTACACTATACACGAGTCGGAGCCAAGTGATTCATCTTGTCTATCTGTTTTTATTTTTATTTTATTTTTCAGCATTTTAGTTAGTTTTTATTTTCTAGTTTAAAACCTTTTTCTAACTTTTTGATTTGATTAGACGTTGAGGATAAACCGGTACTAAAAGCTCTTGTGTCCTTGGACGACCTCGGTATCTTGCCAACACTATACTACGCTCACGATGGGTGCACTTACCCATATGTGTGTTTAGTGTTAGTAAATATCGTGTTTTATAAATTTAAAACTTGGCTAAAAAAGTGTAAAAGGGCTTAAAATAAACATTAAAACCATAACACACTTCACGCACATCACCTCATATCGAGTACTTGGAACCAAACCACCACCTCACCTCTTAGCCCTCTTTTGACCTTGCGCGACCGCGCAACTGATCTCACAAAGAGCTTAAGAGAAAGACAGCGAGCAAACACTTGCGCGATAAAAGGAACATCACGAATCCTCGCGCCTTCATAACAAACAAAGGATGAAAATCCCAGACAAACATCTTCTCTTAGTAACTACCCAGACTTGGATATTACTTAAGCTGACTCCACACGATAAAGGAGTCACACCAGATTATAGCAATAATCTTCTAGAAAGATCAATCGTGCACCACCAAGACGGTTATAACCGCCTGGTACACGTGTCATCATCTCAGGCCTCCCTAAAAATCACGATAATGGCATGGAATTGGAGGAAAACCTCCAGTTACCCACTTTCCACGTGGCAATTCCCCAGCCATTGATCAAAACAGTAATCCGTTTGCTTTCACACCGGATCGAGAAGATTAACGGAAGAAGAAAATAACCGCTTACGGGGTTAGCATCTTCCGTTAGCATTTCATCAACAAGTTTTCCTGCCCAAACTCCCGGTTATAAATACGAGAATAGTTCAGGTATGAACTCAAGTTACACACACTTCGTTAACTCTTCTTCTTCTTCTTATTCTTCTTCCGAAACATATACTTATTCTCACGCCGGAGTCGGGTCAAGGAGAGAACCCCCCTTCTTCCCTTGACGAGGCTAATGGTGTTTTGTTTTGAAAAGTTAACCGGAAAAGGAGACCAGTCACATTGAATCAAACGAGAGAAACAACCCTTTTATGCAGATCCAAACCCCCTAGATAATTTGATTCTGGACATTTATCTAGTGTTTATTCAAAGTCCTATTTGTTATTTTATTTTGTCTAATAGGAAACCCTAATTGAGATCCCCAAGTAATATTGCATGACCCCTCAAATTTTCAGAACAATCAAAAATAGGATCAGGGCCCCTAAAACTCAGGGGGGGGGGGGTATTCCCCATTGACGATTATCATCACAGTTTGCTGTAAAGATCGAATTTCGTTGAAATTTCGACTCACCCAAGCTAGTAAGACATGAGGCTACCCTATGCTAAAAGTGGCCCGTCGCGCCACACGCGGGAGCCAGGGGTCCCTGGCGCGCCACGCGACGGGGACCATTTTTCAGCATATAAATGTAGGGTTTGGCACTTGAAATTTGGCGTTGGATCGACGTAAAAACTCATTTCCTACACTGAGATATCGTCTGTTTACTTCAAAACACACACAGCACGACATTCTGCCGCGATAACAGGGTAATAACTCGATCACTACTACGATTCAATGTCCGATCGATTGAAACCAATCCGATGGATGTTTAAGTGTTGCCCACATTAGGGCTATACTTTGTCATTCGTCGTGAATTCAATGGATGTTTGAGTGTTGCACTTTATCATTTGTTGTGAGGGTTTCGATCTTGTGAGTTATCGTAAATGTTGTATTAAGTTACTGACCTAGTTCGTATGCATTGTCATTTAATTTAGGTTATAAGGCTTATCAGTAGGCTAAACTCTGCCCGTTAAATCTGCAATGTGAGTCATTCTCTTTTTATCAACAATGTTTTACAATACTCCAATCATTTTCAAAAGTTATAATTACAGGGATTAAGTTGTGGTTATCTTGAATCACTGGCTAGTGGGGTATTGTGCACATTACAAATCTATCACGGTTAGGTTCATCAACCTAACAGTGATAATCATCATTACTTGGGTGAAAGGACCCAATAATGGTATGACCATCGTCACAAGGCTGTGACACGGCGCCAGATAAAAATAAGATAGTAGCCATTGTAATCGCTCTTATGCTGTAATTCATAGCTATGTGTCGTTTTATCAAATTTGAGTGACTCGCTAGTATTTCCCCGCTAATAAAATATTTTTAAAACATGTTTCAGGTGACCTACTGTGAATCAATGAAAAGTGCTACGGAGCACTAACAAGCTTGAAGTAGTGGCTTAGTTAAATAAATAAACATGTTTTGTAAAACAGGGAATTTCCTCGTGAAATTCCTCCATTGTAAATTACGGGGTTGACCCTAACTATGAAATAAAATAATTGGGCATTTTCAAGTTTTAAACGATCCTGCTAGACTTCCGATGTCAACTCAATTAATAAATACCACGGGTTTCTGTCCCGCGGCTCCTGGACCGGGTAAAACCGGGACGGGGGCCGTGACAGAAAAAGGTGGTATCAGAGCCACTGATTTAAGCCTATTAAGTATTTAGAAATACATAATTTTTCTGATTGCTTAACTGTGATTATGTGTTTGTTGTGTTATTTGACTATTTGATAGTTTACAGTATGGGTAAGCAAAGAATTTCGGACATCTATCGTCAATTAGATAGTTCACCAAAAGATAAGGGAACCTCATTTCAATCAAATTCCTCAAGATACTCAGCAGATACCGAGGAAGGAATATTTATTCGTAAGGCACAGTTTGAGAAACCACTTACTACTAAGAAAAGAAGTTGGATTATTAGAAAAAGTCAAGAGAAAATAAAGAAGTCACAACCAAAAGGAGTGATGATTAATAAGGAAACTCAGGAAATAGGCACTAACCCACCATGGGAAGATGAATTTGATGAACAATGGGCAAATCTCTATATGTTAGCCACTACAACAGTAAATGTTAATTTTTAATTAAGTTAACCGCCAAACCCGGACCAACCAATGAAATTAGATCTCAATCAGAAAAGTTTATAAATTATCTTATCTCTCAACACCCTGACCCAGTACTAGCATCCATATCACCTATTGTAGGATCGTTGTGCGACCTGAATGAGTCGTTCAGAAGAGTTTTGGATCTGAATCAAAGGAGGAATCAATGACACGGACGCTCGATTCAATTTAAATGTCTCTTGTATTGATATAATAGTCTTACAGCACCTGGAGACAATTCGGCAGCACTTCGTTACCGAATCACAAGAACTAATTCCGTATGAAATGACAAACCAAGTACCCCTATATATACTAGTGGTGATTCCGTTTGAAATGGCCAAAGGCACTTTCAAGCGGAATTAACTAAGTTAATTTCGTTTGAAATGGTCCTTGGCTGTTTCAAACGAAATTACCATTAAACACCCTAAAATCAGTTTCTAGCACCCCGAGCACTGGTTATCCTATCCTATTACATGACTCGATACAAGACAAAGTCAATAGACATAGTGCACTAACAGACTCCCCCTTGGATGTTGACGAAGTCTTCAGTGTCGAGTCTTTATCATGACACATCTTCAGTCTTGATCAGTCTTCATGCTCTATCCAAAATGTCTAACACTGTAAGCATCCATCAATATTTATCTTCTTTGATCAACTTCTATCTTGAATGTTGTACCAGAATCTGTCTCCGGCTCTAACATTAACAGCTTCTTCAGGCTCCCCCTTTCGTCAAGCTTCCGTGCTTTAGGGATCAACACCTTGCTTTCAGGTTACAAGCTCCCCCTTGCTTTAAGCTCGTCTTCAGACTCCCCCTTAGACTCAGCTGTCGGGATCGTGGTCTGGTACAATATCTGCAACACTCATACATTTATAAGTAACAACATTTTGAACTTCCAGGATTGAAAACCTGGCTTTTTTTCAAACTTACTAAACTAACACTTTTCAACAAATTTCATGATTTAGCAGTTTCAGCGAACAGAATCGGAATCTGACTCTTTTTCAAAGATTTTAACAATATAAGTATCCAACTCCCTCACAGTTAATCATCCAAGTCCAAACTAATGACCTTGGAGATATCACAAACTGTTTTTGATTTTTGTTAAAAATTCAAGTCTCAAATTAATGAACTTGTTTTATTTTCAGAAACACACTCAGCATACATATATTTTGAAATTCAGCATTTCAGACATCGGTTGTCGAAAATAAAGTAGAATCAAAAATCCTTTTGTATTTTCTGAAACATAAAACAGTAAAAAAATATATACAAACATATTTACAGACAATATTTTTGTTTGAGTTTGCGTCAGAGGATCATATTAGTTTATGACAAGTCACAAGTACCGTTGAGCTTAGTTACACGTTAAGAATTAAACAATTCACTTAGATTGTCGATATACTGATCCACTTAAATTTTCACACAAACTTCAACTGATTCAGGATACGAATTAGGTGTATTAAGAACTTAAACTTATTCATGTGTCCCACCTCTTGAATATACTCTCGTATCCAGATCCCAATATTCAGTCTTACAAGTGAGTATACCTAGATGATATCTGTAAGGGGTTAAATTGCGAGGACCGTGAGAGCTCAGGTCAGAACTTCCGTTCAGCAGAGAGATGACGGCTTCGACTTTTGGTGTGTCCCCTTTAGAGGATCTTTTCTTCAACAGTACATGATTAGCATTTTTCAATGTTTCATCATTTTTTATGCTGAGGGCGATGCTATGTTTCAAGCAAGCAGAAAGTATTATACGGGGACTAGGCCATTGCTTCCACAAAATCAGAAGTCCCGGGATAATACCCCAGATATCACTAAGCATAAAGACCTAGTATCTCAGAAAGAGGGGTCCTTCAAACGAGATTTCAGGGGTTACCTATATATCCAAGTAGTGTTCCCCACGAAATAAGCAAGTTTGAATTTAAGTTTATATCCCGAAAAAGTTTACTAAATGTATAAAAACCTATCGGCATATCATCAGTGAGGCCGTTTAACGCTATACAATCATTACATTTCTTTAGCATGCTGTAACTGTCTACTGATGTACTATCATTTCCTCTTTTTACACAAAAACTCAATTTTTGAACTTTATCATGTTTTTGACTTTTTCAAATGTTTTTGTATTTTCATATTACTCCCCCTAAAATGCAAAATCATTTAAAAAAATTTGACAACCAATACTGATAGCTTTATCTCGCCATCCATTTTCTGCTAACGTGCTCTGATTTGCAGAAAATCTAACATATAAAGCAGTAATTACCCCCATGATTTACAACACACTGATATTTTACAGCTTGAAAACCGTTTTTCAATCTTGTGAAATTAATCATGTCTGTTCCGCCGTGAGGGTTTCGGCATATTTAATCAACATATTTTTTGTTTTTAAATTTTTCAATTTTTAGGGTTTTTTGAAATATTGTTTATTTATATACAGAAAACAAACAAACTCCCTGTTTAACCAACACAGGGTTCAGCAGCCTTCTCCTCCTGTGCCAGGCTGCTCCGACATTTCTCGTTTTGAGATTCAAATTTCTTTGGAAGCACCTGCACATTCAAACTACTCAGTTACTTGAACAATTTAGCCCAGGTCTGCTTGACCTTAGGCATTTCAACACAATATGCATCATTTAACTTTGGAAAATCTTTGTCATTTTGAACAAAGACTTTTTCATCTTTGACTTCAACTTTCTCATCTTTTACCGAAGTCACTTGTTTCTTAACATTCCATGTTTGACCTTTAGGAGTACCTCTTTTGTAAAAATGTGACTCTTTTTGAACTTTTTGATTTTGAACAACAGTTGGTTTCCAAAACTCTTGGGGTTTTGTCATATTAACTGATGTTTTCCAACTTTGAGTTGTTCTGAGTCTGGGTGTGTGAGAATTCCAGGTCTGTCTTGAATCGAACCTATTCAGGTTTGATTTCCAAGTTTGGTTCGAAACAAACTTGTTTGTGTTGTACCTCCAAGTTTGTTTTGAATTAAATCTGGTTGACCTGTGTTTCACATCCTCAGGTTTTTGTTTCTCAACATTTTCAGACTTCTTTTTGTCAACATCAACAGGTTTCAGATTCGGACATTTTCGTGCAAGATGTCCTATTTGATCACATTTGAAACATGTTCTTTTTGAAACAGACCTGTGGTTGTTGCTTTTTCTTTTGAGCATATAACTCTTCATTAGACTGTTGTCTAAATTTGCATTCTTTCTCTTCTTCAGAACTTGTTCCATGAACAAAATTCATCTTTGTCTGAAAATTTGACGTTTCATTTTTATTCCAATTTCGTTTCTTTTTATAACCCAACCCATCCTTCATGTTTTTCTTCTTGTAACCAGGTTTGTTATAAAAAGTTTTGTGACCTTTTCCAGCAAACTTTGGAATCTCAGATTTTTCAATCTCAACCATTTTGAAAACTTTATCAACCTTTTCTGAAATCACATTCTGAATCGGAAATACAACATCTAAGAATAATTTGTCTGATCCAATCATGGTATAAACCAATCCTTTTGAATCACCATTCAAATTCTTCTCAGATTTTGAGTTTTTCAGATATCCATCATGAAAATTACCTTCATTTTCATCCTGTAATTCAGATTTACCTGTATCAACTGACTCTTCTTTCAACAACCTTACCTACCACCTCTGAATCACTAGAATCATCAGATTTGGAATAGGTTATGTCAATGTTATCTGGCAATTGATCTACCATGTTGAAAGCTTTTTCGACCTTTTCATCATCATAAAACGCAAACTTTTCCGGTGGTGGAACTTGATGAAACTCTGAGCCAATACCCTTCTTGTTTTGCTCAAACTCACCATCCTCCGGTTTTATATTGAAAATACGTTCAAGCACATATGACGATGCATGATAACTTTTTAATTTGTTATTATCCTGTTCTAAATCAGCAATCTGACGCTTAAGTTTAGCAACATCCTCAATGTAGGAATTAACAACTTGTTGCTTTATTTCATAATTTCGCTTATACTCCTTAGTTGTTTCAGAACAATAATTCAATCTTGATTGAACAAATTTCATTTCACTTTTCACCTTTTCATATGACTCTTTTGTAATATGATATGCCAATTTATTGAATCATATTCCTTTTTCATTTCTTGACAAACATTTTCTTTTTGATCACATTCTTCTGTCATTTTCAAAACATTTGCTTTCAAAACTTCATTTTCTTTTTCTAACTGTTTACATTTTTCTAAAAGTTTTTCATCATTATCTTTCAAAACTTTTTCGTTTTCTAACATTTCTTTGTATTTATTTTTGAAAACTTCTTCTATTTTCGTGAATTCAAGATCTCTTGTTCTGAATTTTTCATCTTTTCAATACAAGCACTGCACGTTTCCATGCATTTCTTGCACTGTTCAACGATTTTGATTTGAGTTTCAGAATCAGAATTTACCTTAGTGATTGGCACTTCGGTGTTTGTTGCAACTTCTGTCTGATCAGCATCTTTCTGCTTTCCATCAACACCAACCTCATCACCAGCATCACTAGCAACCTTCGAATTCTCATCTTTCACTTCAATCAAACCTTCAACTTTCTTCTCAGCTTCTACAACCTGCAGTTTTTCAGTAACTGCTTCTTTCACAAATTCTTCTTCTACCTTCATATCCTCAGCAATCTTCACATCTTCCTCTTTAACTGCTTCGACTTGGACTTCTTCAGCTACCTTCTTCAAATCATTCACTATCTCATCAACATTCTTCTTCATTCTTTCTTCATCCCTCTTCCTCAAGCTTGAAGTCATGACATCTCTTAAGATTTTTCCAAGGTTTTTTTCATATGATTTATCTTTCACAGCATTTGAATAATATTCCCCGGCTCGAGGAATTACTAGAAGAACATCATCATAAATTATGTCCTTCTTGGGAACAACAGGTTCTCCATTTCTGTTGACATAACACTCTTGCTTCTTATCCCATCTTTTGTAACTGACAGCATCTTCATATTCTTCTTACATTTCATTTATTCTGTTCCAAGCCATGCTTATTTCTCTGTATGTTTTCTCATTCAGAATCTCTTCTCTGGTTTTCTCTTTGACCTTAGCAACAACATTTTCTTCTTTGTTTTCCTCTTTTATTTCAGCAACAAAAACATAATGATTGCTCTTTGATGGATTTCTTCCATGAGCTGTACTTCGAATATCCACACGATCTTCTTCTGGAAGAATCTGATTCCAATCATATCCTTCATCATCATGGATTACAGCACAAGCTCTTGACTTATCTCGAGGTTTATCTTCAATCATTTTCGGCTCTTCTTTGCTTCGATGGTAAATTGCCTTTTGGTAATAGTCATCATTGAACGGATGTTCATTTCCACCAACCGCAGAATTGTTGCATTCTCTCTTGAAATGACCTTTTTGCTTACATTTGAAGCAGGTCACTTTTGATTTATCAAATCCAAGTTTTGTTGATGCACCACCTAATGATTGTTTCCCAGTAATCTCCATGTATCTCTAAGCTCTGCGGATGCAACTAGCCAAACACCAGCGGATATCAATAAGTTCCATCTTTTCCGGATCAATCTGGTCATAGTCTTCTTTAGTTAACTCTGAGTTACCAATTTTTCCTGTAACTAGACCTTCATACGATTCCAGAACAGATGCAAGAAAACTCATTTGTTACTTGGCTGCATTAATGCTCATTGTTGGAGAATTCTTCAATTTGAGAGCAATGTTACAGAGAACTTCTTCAGATTCTTCAGAACTAGCTTTTGATGAACATGAATGATACCCCGGATCATAACTTAATGAGCTTTTTGTGGTTCTTTTGTCCTTTCACCACTGAATGCTGTCTTTGGTGATTCTCCAACTTTCACCGAAGGTAAATTACCTTTGTAGTAGAGACCAACATTCCGTTGATGTGAAGAACTGCTCATCTTGTTCTGCTTTTGCAATTCAAGCTCATGACTTTCTATCTTTTCTATCAAGACATCAAGAGAAATTGTATCATATAAAGCATCATTTTTCAATATGAATACAAACATTTGCCACTGATCAGCTCATGGTAACACTTCTATGATCTTATCAATTATTTCTTCTCGAGTTTTAACAATACCAAACCGATCAAGTTCAATTTTTAAATGACCAAATCTCTCTATCATTTGTCTAACTGATTCATCTTTTAAACTATCAAACAAATCAAATTCCTTTTTTAATAACGCAATTTTGTTTTTCTTGATTTGTTTACCCCCCCCCCCCCCCCTTAGCTTTAACCCTTAAGGCTTCCCAGACAGATTTTGATGTTCCGTCATGTTGCAATAAAGCAAACATGTCATTCCTAATTGAAGATTGAATCAAAGCAATCATTCTCTGTTCTGCTTAGAATTCTGCTTTGTCTTCTTTGGGTAAGTTCTTGAGTGGAAGCTCTTCTCCTTTATCATTGGTCGGCCTTTTATATCCGAACTCTAAACAGAACCAGCTTTCATGAGCATAAGCTTTTGCCCAGTTGATGAACCGATCTTTCCACCAAGTGTAATCTTCAATGCTTTCCAGAGTTGGTGGTTTTGAATGTGTGCCGTAAAAGTTATCATGTTTGATATTCTCATTGATCGCTTTTGTAATGGTTTTTGGTGTGACAGTTGAGATTTCTGAAGACTCGGATGTAAATGCGTTGTAGAACGTATTGTAGAACTCTTCAGCCATGATGTGAAGTTCTTGAATTACCTGGAGACAAAACAATCAAACAAACACAATCAGTTTAAACAATACCAAACAACTTGAAATAGACTGACACTCGGTTGACGTGAAATGATCTCGACGCAAAATTTCAACTTTCAAACGGAATAGTGATCTTCAAACGAAATTAATTTGGTGCGGAATCACTTGTTCAAACGAAATAACCACTTTCAAACGGAATCCCTTTAATGACAACTTCAAACGAAATATGTTCAAACGAAATTACTGCTCAAGCAGAATTACTTGTTTCAAGCGAAATCTTCAAACGAAATTGCACTTTGAAGCGGAATTAACACTCTATTTCAAACGGTATTACGATTTGAAACGAAATCAGGTGAACTTTTCAAACGGAATTACAATGCTCGTTCAAATGAAATTAGGTTTTTGGTCCATTTTAGTCACTTTTAAGCTGAATTTAGGTCTGATTCTCTCAAGGCTTTGTTAAAACACTATTTCGCGTGTAACATGTGAAATTCAGTCCATTTTGTCTGTAAAATCTTGTGAATTTTGAAAAAGAAGGTGTAGAAGTCAGAAAACTGATGAAATTGAGCTAAACTCTTCCTCCTGAGCTCTGATACCACTTGTAGGATTGTTGTACGACCTGAATGAGTCGTTCAGAAGAGTTTTGGATCCGAATCAAAGGCGGAATCAATGACACGGACGCTCGATTCAATTTAAATGTCTCTTGTATTGATATAATAGTCTTACAGCACCTGGAGACAATTCGGCAGCACTTCGTTACCGAATCACAAGAACTAATTCCGTATGAAATGACAAACCAAGTACCCCTATATATACTAGTGGTGATTCCGTTTGAAATGGCCAAAGGCACTTTCAAGCGGAATTAACTAAGTTAATTTCGTTACAAATGGTCCTTGGCTGTTTCAAACGAAATTACCATTAAACACCCTAAAATCAGTTTCTAGCAACCCTGAGCACTGGTTTACCTAAAGGGACAGAAGATTTTGAAGTTTACTATGATGCTTCTAAGCTATGATTAGGATGTGTATTAATGCAACGCAAAAAGGTAATTGCGTACGCATCAAGACAATTAAAGAAGCACAAAGAGAATTATACGACGCATGACTTAGAATTAGGAGCCATAATTTTTGCCCTTAAGATTTGGAGACACTATCTGTACGGAAGTAAATTTACTGTTTATACAGATCATAAGAGTTTAAGATACATTTTTGGACAAAAAGAATTGAATATGAGGCAAAGAAGATGGATAGAAATTCTAAGTGACTACGACAGTGATATTCAATATCATGAAGGAAAGGAAAATGTAGTAGCATATGCCCTAAGTCGTAAGTATCATGAGAAACAACAACGAGTTCGTGCTCTTAGATTAAGTTTACAATTAGACTTAATGGAACAACTGAAAAACATTCAAGAAACAGCAATCAAGGATGATGCTGAAGGAATGAAAGGAAGAATAAAAGACTTAGAGCAAGGGGCTAATGGAATTTGGAGATTCCATAAGAAAAGAATTTGGGTACCTAAGCAAGGAGAATTAAGAAATAAAATTTTAAAGGAAGCCCATAAATCTAGGTATACCATGCATCCTGGTAATAAAAAGATGTACCAAGATTTAAGGAATAATTTCTGGTGGATAGGAATGAAAAAGGACATAGCTAGATATGTATCTAAGTGCCTAACTTGTTCACAAGTTAAGGCAGAACACCAGAAACCTTCAGGATTACTACAACAGTTAGAAATGCCTGTATGGAAATGGGAATTTATAACCATGGACTTTGTTACTAAGTTACCCAAAACCAGAAAAGGTAATGATGCGATTTAGGTAATTGTGGATCGATTAACCAAATCAGCTCATTTTCTACCCATGAAGGAAACCTTTAGCATGGAAAGGTTAGCAAAGCTATACGTAGACGAAGTAGTATCCCTTACATGGATTTCCACTCTCTATTGTATCAGATAGAGATAGTCGTTTAACTTCACATTTCTGGACAAGTTTCCAAGAAGCAATGGGGACCCGACTAAATTTAAGTACAGCTTATCATCCCCAAACAGACAGACAAAGTGAAAGGACGATTCAAACCCTGGAAGACATGCTCAGGGCATGTGTAATAGATTTTGGTAGGAACTGGGATGATCACCTACCCTTAATTGAATTCTCCTATAACAATGGTTATCATTCAAGCATAGAAGTTGCCCCGTTCGAAGCACTGTATGGACGAAAGTGTAGAACTCCGGTTTGTTGGGCAGAAATAAGAGAAAGCCAATTATCAGGTCCCAAATTTGTACAAGAAACTACTGACAAGGTCACTCAAATCAAGGAAAGACTGAAAACGGCTCGAGATCGCCAGAAGAGTTATGCAGACAATCGACGCAAGCCACTAGAATTTCAAGTTGAAGATAAGGTACTCTTGAAAGTTTCTCCTTGGAAAGGAGTAGTTCGGTTTGGTAAGAAAGGGAAGCTAAGTCCAAGATACGTAGGACTATTCCCAATAATCCAGCAAATAGGACCAGTTGCTTATCGCTTACAACTACCAGAAGAACTAGCCGGGGTACATGACGTATTTCATGTATCCAACCTTAAGAAATGTTTATCTGACGAGTCCCTTGTAGTACCTCTTCAAGATGTAGAGGTCAATGAGAAGTTAAAATTTGTTGAGAAGCCACTGCAGATAGAAGACAGAAAGGTCAAGTTTCTCAAACACAAACGACTAGTGCTGGTCAAAGTCAAGTGAGATTCAAAGAGAGGACCGGAGTACACTTGGGAGCTAGAGTCGGAAATGAAGCGGAAATATCCTCACTTATTCCAGTAAATCTCGAGGACGAGATTTTAATTAAGGTGGGGAGGATGTAACAACTCTCACCAAAAGTCTTATTTCTTATTTTATTTTGTCTAATAGGAAACCCTAATTGAGATCCCCAAGTAATATTGCATGACCCCTAAAATTTTCAGAACAATCAGAAATATGATCAGGGCCCCTAAAACTCAGGGGGGGGGGGTATTCCCCATTGACGATTATCATCACAGTTTGCTGTAAAGATCGAATTTCGTCGAAATCTAGACTCACCCAAGCTAGTAAGACACGAGGCTACCCTATCCTAAAAGTGGCCAGTCGCGCCACGCGCGGGAGCCAGGTGTCCCTGGAGCGCCACGCGACGGGGACCATTTTTCAGCATATAAATGTAGGGTTTGGCACTTGAAATTTGGCGTTGGTTCGACGTAAAAACTCGTTTCCTACACTGAGATATCGTCTGTTTACTTCAAAACACACACAGCACGACATTCTGCCGTGATAACAGGGTAATAACTCGATCACTGCTATGATTCAATGTCCGATCGATTGAAACCAATCCGATGGATGTTTAAGTGCTGCCCACATTAGGGCTATACTTTGTCATTCGTCGTGAATTCGATGGATGTTTGAGTGTTGCACTTTGTCATTCGTTGTGAGGGTTTCGATCTCGTGAGTTATCGTAAATGTTGTATTAAGTTACTGACCTAGTTCGTATGCATTGTCATTTAATTTAGGTTATAAGGCTTATCAGTAGGCTAAACTCTGTCCGTTAAATCTGCAATGTGAGTCATTCTCTTTTTATCAACAATGTTTTACAATACTCCAATCATTTTCAAAAGTTATAATTACAGGGATTAAGTCGTGGTTATCTTGAATCACTGGCTAGTGGGGTATTGTGCACATTACTAATCTCTCACAGTTAGGTTCATCAACCTAACAGTGATAATCATCATTAATTGGGTGAAAGGACCGAATAATGGTATGATCATCGTCACAAGGCTGTGACCCGGCGCCAGATAAAAATAAGATAGTAGCCATTGTAATCGCTCTTATGCTGTAATTCATAGTTATGTGTCGTTTTATCAAATTTGAGTGACTTGCCAGTATTTCCCCGCTGATAAAATATTTTTAAAACATGTTTCAGGTGACCTACTGTGAATCAAGGAAAAGTGCTACGGAGCACTAACAAGCTTGAAGTAGTGGCTCAGTTAAATAAATAAACATGTTTTGTAAAACAGGGAATTTCCTTGTGAAATTCCTCCATTGTAAATTACGGGTTTGACCGTAACTATGAAATAAAATAATTGGGCATTTTCAAGTTTTAAATGATCCTGCTAGACTTCCCCTGTCAACTCAATTAATAAATACCACGGGTTTCTGTCCCGCGGCTCCTGGACCGGGTAAAACCGGGACGGGGGCCATGACACCTACCTTAACATGTATAGCGCTATAGGAGTAACGCACTGCCTGTTAACGTTGGGTTATGTTAAGAATCTTTTACTTGCGTGAACTTTGGCCTGACTTGTTTATCACATGCTAGATTTACGCTAATCTTGAATAACTTAGTTTGCCATATGGATTCATTTAAACATTTTTAAACTTATGCTATGTACTTAAAACTTGTGTACTCGCCAATGCTTTTTGTGTTGAACTATACTTTTAACATGTTGCAGGTTGATGATGATGATCATGATGAATCTAGTAGGGGCGACTTAGAAAAGCATATTGAAATACTAGATTAGTTACTTTATTTTTGTTGAACTTGTCACACCCCCAAAATACCACATGCAGAAACCCCGCGGGACGTGTGACGTACCAGGATCCAGCCACCAATCACATTGAACTATAACAAAATATTAAATGATAGTTTCCATTTATTACGTAATGCATTTTCAAATCATAACTTAAAACCAATATGTTCAGCGGAAGCATAATGTAAATCGTTATTCAAGTGTTTCAAAACTAATGTAAGAAACCAATAAACATGTCACATGTATCCAAGTGACTCGACCCATGACCACTCCAGCACTCCCAGATAGCAAGTTCCATGTCCAAGAATCTAACGACCTGCAAGCATGCAGAAAAGTGTATCAGCATAACGATGGCGAGCTCAGAGTTTGTTAAAACGTTTAGTTACCGAATATAAGTTTAAAGCATATTGATAATAACTCGATACCGCAAGATGGCTCCAGTTGGTTTGCCCTTCCCCAATGCTCTATCAGACATTGGTCGAGTGGTTAAGGAAATTAGTTCATGCCCGTCCTCCCCGGTACGGTGTGAGGGTACCAAACCTAATAGCGCTATAAACTAAATACCCCGTTGCCTCCCCGGCAACTAATTCGGTAATAGATGGGACTTAAGTGATAGAATGTGAGTGTATTATCCAACATCCCAGTTTAACATGTCACACCCCGACCGCGTAAAACAACAAACCGCGGCGGAATCATTGGGGAGTGTTGTAACAGAATCATTGTTTCATAACACATGGAAATTTGAAGTTTTATTTATTGAATTAAAAGAGGTTACAATGTCTTAAAAAAAGAAACATAACATAATTAACTAGTCTTGCATCTTTTATTGTCACTAAGGCCCAAGTCCGCCTAAGTGTATCTTGATCAATCCTATGCATCAGCTCTAGAAAACACATGTGAAAATAGGTACGTCAGCGTAAAAATGCCTGTGAGATACATAGGTTTTATTAAAATAGGATTCATGACTTGTAAGTTTAAAAGAATGTTTAACAAAAGTAGTCATGAACTTATAAAAATGTTTTCTTTTATAAATCATACAAAAAGTGATAAGAAATCAGATGATATAAATGAAAGATGCATAGATAAATAAATAACCAAGTAAAATGAGTTTGTATAAAATATATTGTTTGTAAAACAATGTTTCATGAAGATATGATATTTGTGTAAAATGTAATATGTCTAACTTGAAATGGTTTAAATAACGCTACAATATGTAATATCATAAAAGCACTTATATATCAGAAGTACCAGCGGCGTATCCACCATGCTTTTATCATATTACACACGCCTCGTTATTTAAATCATTTACCAAACAAACCACCAATGTAAAAATGTTCATGTATAACCAAATGTTATGTATGGTAAGATAAATAAAATTATCTATTCTAACCATATGCACAAAACAATGTATTTGAATAAATCAAAACTTATGTTTTGTAAAATCCATGCTTTATTGATACAAACATCTAGGCGGTAATGTTCTAACGCCTACATTCAAGCCTTGCGACTGTGGCGACAAACCCCTAACAAGTTAAAGGTTCATCTAAATTTTGAATATCGAATTCGGTCATTCCTTCCACCCAAACAAACCTAGGATTTCAGGAATGGGAGTTGTCAATTCCTATGGTACCACTACCTACTAACGAACGGCATGATCGGTGTTAATGAATGTATTAATGACCCGTTAACAAACCAAATGTCATACCAAATGTAAGCATGTTATATGAAAATAATGTACTAAATATGCTAAATGAACATATATAGTAAAAATGTGATGTAAAACAATGTGTGCATATGCTGAAATGAACATATGAAACAAATGTAATATATGAATTCAATGTGCTAGCATGTTAATAAAACATACATAGCAAAAACATAATGGAAATCATGTACTATATGTGTACTAATGAACATAGCAAGTATATGATATAAAAGCATGAAAAGCACGAAGGTAACAAGTAGGCACATGTGTATCACCCCAAAACATTTGAAAACGTAAAAGAGGGGACTATATACTCACTTGAGGATTCTTAGAAGTCTTGAATAACAACCAAGCAAAGCTAGAAGGATCATGGAAATCAAACGGCACTTAATATAGGTAACTATGTTAATAAACCAGACCTAAATCGGAAGATCGGATAGAATGAGGTTTCGTAAACCAAATGAGTATAGGAGCTCATGTAATAAGGTTTAACAAAGCCTACATTCTAAATCGAAACCTATCCTAAGTGCTTACGACCCATTACGACCCGTTTAGGTAGCTTACGCTACTTTAACGCGTCGTTCACGTAAAACGCGTTCGGATCGCCTAACTAGTCCTATGACAAGTATTATATGCCTTAACATGTCTAATAATGTTACCTAATCAGTTTAGATGTAAAAATTTAGATTACATATGCCTAAAAGGGCATTTTGGTCATTTTCCTAAGGCATATAAACTACCTATCATACAACTAACTAAACGAAGTGACCATAAGGTATAACCTCGGAAGGTTATTCCCTATACAACTATGGTCACAAAATATGTTTGGTCAGATCCTAATGATCGACCAAACGGGTCAGCTTCGAAAGTATAAGCGGTTGTTTAGACCGCTTATCTTACAACCCTATATAAGCACTAAACTAAAAGTGACAAGTTAAGCATGTTAAAACATGTTTAACAAAGTTAGAAAACAAGTTTGATATCAAAACAAAGGGTTTTGATACCCAAGAATAGTTTGGTTGCAAAATACGCATAAACGCTTATTTTGACCAAAACTATGACTCGTCACTATACCTAATCAACGTGGTAATCAGTGGGTATAGTCACAAAGGACTATGACCGTCGTGATTACGCTCACGTTGCGAAGTTCAAATGAACTTCGTGTTGATCATTGACGGGTCAAAGCAGAAAGTCAAACACTGTTTGACTCTCGTGCTTGAAAACGCATAAAAGCACGAAAGACTCTTACAAAGGGTCCAAGCTAGGAAGATCTTGATCCAATTTGCTCAGGTATGAAGTGTTTAAACCTCAACTTAGAGCAAAAATGAATCAAGTGTGAGTTGCAAGAATGAAAGGCTTGGGTATTTATAGAATTCCCACAACCGTTAGGATCATTTCTCGCAAATCGTGCTTCGATCTTGGCCATACATGTGGGCACAAGGTTTTATAATACAAGGGGTATGTAAAAAACCATCAAAATCTAGCCTATAGCATCCAAAATCAGGGGTTAAAAACCATTAAAACAGGCTCAAAGACCAGATTCAATGTTTCTGTGCTGAAGGTCTGATGCGGGCCGCGTAAGAATAGGCCTGGGCTTATGCCCCACTCCTAGCAAACTTTGGCAGAATTACAATTTTAGCCCCTGAAGGCATAAAACTTGGTTTTCGATGCATTTTTGACACGTTTAAGCCCCATTAACCCCATTTCAAGGCTCTAACATGAAATTAAAGTATAGGGAACTTAAAATATGCTCAAAAGTATCTCGGATGTCGGTTCGTTTGGTCGTACGGTTGCGTTGTTCTGTTAATTACGATGAAACAAGAACGGACGCGAAAAACGATCCAAATTACGCGACGAATGAAACTTTATCATGCCAATCACTAAAATAAAATATTTTAATGATTACATAAAGTTTTGGATGTCCGGATATATTCAGAACGTAAGATATGTGCGAAAATGCAAACTTATGCACTTTTTGACGCTTTTAGTCCCTGTTTGACCAAAAAGTTTATTTTTGCACACCGAACCCCTCAAAGCCTATTTCTAAGCTATGCAAAGGATATTTATGGTATGCTTAACTTATGGTCAAGTTCCAGAATGTTGGATACCATACGAATCAGCAAACTTTTGCAGTTTGACGCAAATAGTCCCTGCGATCGAATAAACTTGATTTCGACACACCAAACCCTCTAAAACTTATTACTAAGTTATGTAAAGGTTATTTAAGGTATGTTAAGACCATGTCACTATTCCGGAGTGTTTGTTGCATTAAACTGATTACGTTTACGCATCAGTTTGCGTATAACTTTCCAGAAAGCGATTAAGAGCTCGAAATCGAATAAGAATTGATATGTGCAAATGATACACATATTTATACAAATCCCAAGTATGAAACACAATATTTCATTGGTTTGGTATTTTTTTGATGCCCGTGGAGGCACAGATGTCACATAACATTCCAGTTAAACCCATTTACCCAATATTCCTCCCTGGAATATTTACTAGATGTCCCTCCCCAGGACGCATGCTTGAAAAAGAGTAGTGAACTCACCTTAGATTGCTCGATATGTTATGTTACTTGTTCTAAATTAATCAACCAAACCCTAATGTGGTTACCAATGACAATTGGTTTTGTATTCAGTTAAATCATGTATTCCGTACACATACTATACAAGTAACGTACATGAGACACACTTATCATACGAGTATAACAGTTAATCATGCGTCATAACCTCCAATTACCATTACGAAACCACATAGTAGGTATTCGGTTCTCATACAAACTCACACTAAAAATCTTTATTTCAATAATCACTCAATAGTCCATTATTACCCCTCATGAAAATATGTGGCCCATAATTTTACCCAGCCCAATACTGTAATGCGTGGCCCAATACCGAGGTGTGCGACTGGTCAACAAATAGAGCCCAAACAGTTTCAAGTGCCCATAAAGTGTGCGATTTGGTTAACTTGTGCGACCCGTGAATAAAGCAGGCCCAATAGCTGGGGTACGACCCACTGGAGTGTGCGAGTGAGGTACAGTTGTGCGATTAGGCCTCTAGTATGTGACATGCATTAATCAGTTTTACTCCAGGCTATTTAAGTGGGTATGAAATATGAGTTGTGCGAGTTGTAGTGTGCGACTACACATTTTGTGCGATCAATTGTGATCTCCGTGAATTATGGAAACAGTTACACATTTCCATTTTGTTCGATCTAACCCATTAATTATCCTTCAAAGCTAATCGATTATTTTGGTTCTTTGATTGATATGAACCCTAAGCAGTGACCAAGTCATAATGACAATAAATCATATGAACATCATGAATTTCCGGATCGACACCCAAAGATTTTCATTGCACACTATCATCCTACATTATCCAGTCATTCCTTCAAGCATATAGGCCCCTCTAATCACAAGCACACATCCGATTCAGTTTTAATCATAACAAATGAATCAACATCAACAATCATCTTAGACTAGTAAATCAGGGAATACTCATTAAGAACTTTGTAAACATGTAACACTACCATCTCATCATCACATATATTATCATGCAAGAACATACAAGAATCGCATTATCAATCGTCAAACCAACATCATGCTTAATGATTACACAATGATAAAACACTTATTACTAACCGAATAAAATGGTAAGATGACGAAAACTTCGAAAGATATGAGAAGGCTGTTGTTGACTTAACTTCGAATGGGGGCTACTGTCGTTGGATGCGAGAAGGAGAGGAATGGGGGGGATTAGGGTTTGATAATATTTTGTGTTATATAAATTATGAGAATCACACACACAATTTATGTGTGTGCATGCGATGTAGAGGAGGGCCGAGCCCATATTTGAGTTTCATTTGGGCCGAGAACAGGTTGAGTAAAGGCGTGCGGCCCAATGTTTTATGCAACGAGATTATACATATGCACACAATTAACATAACGCACAACACATAAACTCGCAACCGTTCATTTATAAACAAACATATTCATTATTTAGATAGCGTACTTGTGACAACTCGAAATTTAGAACCTTTCGTTATATGCTTAAACGTGTGACTAGTTAACTTATGTGATAATGACAAACGAACCTCTTATATGACTATGTGATTTTTATGTGTTATGTTATGCCTATGTGTATGTATGCGAGTATGTCTATGAACCGTAACGACAAGAACCCGACTCGAGACCATGTGGTCTCGAGTGAACTAGTGAAACTTATGGGCCGGTTGGGCCGTGCACCTCATCCGAGTCCATTAGGGTGCACTACTTAGAACTAGTATATAGTCCTCATGTTAGCCACACTTGTCATTTTTGGGCAACAACACTCATACTCCTCCAACACACACTCCCCACTCTCTCACACTAAAACCCTAAACCACAACATTACTCTCCTTCATTCTTGGATCAACCGGTGGCACTAGGACTCTCGGACCGAGCTCAAAATCATCATTCGGAAATCACTCATCACTCTTCATACCCTCACACTTAGAGAACCAAATCGGTTAGTGTTTTGCTATGTTTTAAGGATTATGTGTGCTTGATGATTTAATGCTTGTCTTCATGTACTAGTAAGTGGAAAAATGTATGATTATGGCTTTATCATGTTCTCGGATGTGTGTATTGATGATAATCGGTTAAACATGTCTTGATTTTATATATGTTGTATGATGAGTAATGAAATCTTGTGATTAAATATGGTTAACCCTTGGTTGTTGATGTTTATAGAACCGGCTTGCATATGTTTGATAGATGATATTCATATAACCGGATTGCATACTCTTGTGTTAAGAACCGAATGCTCATTAGTAGGGTGATTCATTGTGTTGATATCATAGGATACATGTTGGTGTTGATAAGTTGTTGGTTATGATTTTTGTTTGGTTAAAGTTCATAGGAATATTTGATGAACATGATGAACACATGAAGAACTTGTTGAATATCATATGTACATGCATGAATATTTGAATTCTGCTGTGTTTGATCCAAAATGGTAATTTGTTAGACAAATAAACATGTTTATGAGAGTAGTACAAACTGTTTCATGAAATAGAATTCCCATTGGATAGTACACTGTTCCGAATCAGCAGTTGTCCACTCGAGACCTCTAGTTGCGACTCGAAACCATGCATGACGAGTCGAAATCTCCCGGTTGCGAGTCGCAAACACCTGGTTGCGACTCGAAACCACAAGTGATCAGCACACAAACCGTATGACTCGAAACCGTAGTTGCGAGTCCAGTTGCGACTCGTAACCAAAGCAGCATGAACCGAGACCGTAGTTGCGACTCCGGTTGCGAGTCGCAAACGCCTAGTTGCGACTCGAGACTATACACGGATACACACTGTTTGGACTTGTTTAATTATGGGCTTAGTGTTTGGGCCGGACCTTGGACTTTGTTTAATTCTGGGCATGTTACTGTTCGTTCAACTCGTATGCATTACTTGCTAACTGCCATGATCAACGTGTATGCCATACGTGCACTACTTGAATACGAACCTGATTGTATGATACAACTATGATAGGACGTGAGTAGCCTCAACATTGCTTGTTTGACTTTTGTGTTTCTACCGAGCAAACCAAGGTGAGTTCACACCCTTTACAAAGCATGGGATTCCCAGGGGTCGGGAATTGGGGTTAAGGAACTGGGTTCCTCGTCCTCCTTGGGTAGGACAGCAAAGGTTCAGGAATGTAATTCCTCGTCCTCACGGACAGATAACTCGTACTAGACCAAAACTCTATCACGAAGTCCCTCATTTTATATCGACTTAATCGCCGGGCCAATGGCGAGCGGGTCATTAGTTAGATAGCGCTATTTAGGTCTGACAAACCTCACACCGTGCCGCAGAGGACGGGCGTGAACTAATGGATCTGGGGCACGTCAATGATGATAGACATTGACAGTTTCAGGGCACATAAACATGACTACAGTCAGCAGTCGATATGGTAACGAGTCTAGTGTATACATGGGGTAGCCTCCACGGCCGAAATGCCAGATAACTAACACGGGGTAGCCCCCACGGCTGGATAGCCAGAGTAACCGGGAATAAACAAGTCACGTTTTTAACTATGGGGTAACCCCCACGGCAGGATGCCAGATAAAGGAAACTGTTTTCGAAACAACTTAAAACGAACACCCAACCGTGAACTCACTCAACTTGTTGTTGACTCGTTACTACATGCTTTGCAGGTCCTTAGGTTCTTAGCTGGAGCTCGCATGGAGGAGGATCGTTGTGGGACATGGACGACTGTGTGCCATGTTAAACTTTGAAACAATTAAACTTATGTTTTGATTTAAGACTTATGCTTCCGCTTGCAACTTAACTATGTTTTGTTTGAACACCAATTGTATTGGTTGGATTTTATAACTACTTATATGCTTGTTCAATATGATTGGTGGCTGGATCCTGGTCAGTCACGCCTCCAAGCGGTAGTACTCCGCAGGTGGATTTTGGGGGTGTGACAGATTGGTATCAGAGCCATTGGTTATAGAGAACTTGGTTTTAATAAGGGGAAAGAACGTTTTTGTTAAAACCAGACTATAACCTGTACAGTGCTCAACGGTCCACAACGATGCTTCACTCCACATGCAAGGCTCGACATTCTAGGTAATATGATCTGTGTATATTACCTACTTGTTAGTTACATAGTACATTGCTTATGGTATGCTTGGTTAGTATAACTACTGTTGCATGAACACGTGCGTGCTTGCTCTGTTTTATCGTCGCATTTTCGCGAACCCCTCTCACTCACGTTCTTCTTGGTATGAAGATCATGTCTGGACGCGTTAACATGACACAAGCCCAGTTGACGGCTCTGATCAACGAACGAGTTGCCGCAGCACTTGCAGCTGCACACGCAGGAGGTATATCCTGCGGTCCGAACTCATTCTAGGGTCTTTAGGATCCTACTCTCGTGAACCAACCTTTGTGATTAAACTCTGTCTTTTCTTTCACCTACGATAGGTCATCATGTTCAGCCACCCGTGTGCACTTTTAAGACTTTCATGGACTGCCGACCAACTACTTTTAGCGGCACTGAAGGAGCAGTAGGTCTCCTACACTGGTTTGAGAAACTAGAATCCGTCTTCGAAATGTGTGAATGCCCTGAGGCGCGCAGGGTGAAGTACGCTACTGGTACTCTCGAGGGTTTAGCCCTCACGTGGTGGAACGCTCAAGTTCAGATGCTAGGGTTGGTTGCTGCCAACGCCACCCCATGGGAAACTTTTAAGGAAATGATCAAAGAGGAGTACTGCAATCGTGATGAGATTCACAAACTGGAAGTGGAGTTCTTCAACCTCAAGATGACGGGGTCGGAAATTGAAGCTTATGTGAAAAGGTCGAACGAACTGGCAATTCTGTGCCCTACTATGGTGGATCCTCCCATCAAACGCATCGAACTATTTCTTCAGGGCTTAGTGCCGGAAATTCAAAGTCATGTGACTTCAGCGAACCTCGCTACCTACCAGCAAACTGTCCAGTTGGCTCACCGTCTCACGGATCAGGCGGTGGAGCAGAACAAATTACCAAAACGCATAGGTGCTGCAACTACTACTGGTGCCTCTGGTGACAACAAACGGAAATGGGATGGAACTTCGAGTAAGGGTTCGACTTCTGTTCAGTCCCAGTCTCAGCAGAGAAAGACTGAGGACTACAAGAGCCCTAATCAGCAATCGTCTGGTGGCGGATACAAAGGAAATCACCCCAAATGCAATCGCTGCAGCCTGCACCACAGCGGGCCATGCACCAGGGGCAACTGTCATCGGTGCAACAAGCCTGGTCACGCTGCAAAGGATTGCAGGAGCTTATACCCCGCTAATCAGAACCGTCATCAAGCTCAACAGAACCAGCGCCAGCAACAGCAACAGGGTGATAACAAAGGGTGCTTTCAGTGTGGAGCTGAGGGCCACTTCAAGAGAGATTGTCCCCAACTGAACAGGAACCAGAACAACAACAACAACAATAACAACAATCAGGGGAATGGTAACAATGGGAACAACAACAATGGCGCCAGGGGGCGAATGTTTGTGATTGGCCAAGGTGAAGCAAGGAATGACCCCAATGTTGTGGCGGGTAAGTTCCTTCTCGACGACTTTTATGTTTCAGTTTTATTTGATTCGGGTGCCGATACTAGCTACATGTCACTAGAAGTTAGTCGAATGCTCAAGCGTATTCCAACACTTTTGAACAACAAGCACACAGTAGAGCTAGCGAATGGTAAGAGTTTAGAAGCCACACACGTAGTCAAGGGTTGTAAACTCATTCTCGCTGACCAGACCTTCTCTATCGACCTCATTCCTATCGTCTTGGGTAGTTTCGACGTTGTCATTGGGATGGATTGGTTATCCCAACACCGAGCAGAGATTCTTTGCAACGAGAAGGTTGTCCGTATTCCAGGTCCCGATGGTGAACCCCTCATGATTCATGGCGACAAAAGGAGTGCTGTTGAGAACGTCATTTCTCTCCTTAAGGCCCAAAAGTGTTTGCGAAAGGGCCACACTGCCATTTTGGCTCTCATTACTGACACCTCAGAAAAAGAGAAGAAGATGGAAGATTTTCCAGTTGTACGCGATTATCCAGAGGTATTTCCTGAGGAATTACCTGGTCTTCCGCCTCATCGTCAAGTCGAGTTTCAGATCGAACTAGCTCCTGGAGCTGCGCCCATAGCCCGTGCACCTTATCGTTTGGCCCCATCAGAGTTGAAGGAACTCTCCACGCAACTACAAGAACTCTTAGATAAGGGCTTCATTCGCCCAAGCTCATCGCCCTGGGGAGCTCCAGTATTATTCGTGAAGAAGAAAGATGGTACTTTCAGAATGTGCATCGACTACCGAGAACTCAACAAGGTGACGGTGAAGAATCGTTATCCTCTACCGCGTATCGACGACTTGTTCGACCAGTTGCAAGGGTTGAGCTACTATTCGAAGATCGATTTGAGATCGGGTTATCACCAGCTGAGAGTCCGGGAAGGGGACGTCTCCAAAACAGCCTTCAGAACTCGATACGGGCACTATGAGTTTTTGGTCATGCCTTTTGGAATGACAAACGCACCTGCGGTTTTCATGGACTTGATGAACCGAGTGTGCAAGCCTTACCTGGACAAGTTCGTTATAGTCTTCATCGACGACATCCTGATCTATTCCAAGAGTCGGGAGGAGCACGAGCAGCATCTGCGACTTATTCTGGAACTCCTTCGAACAGAACAGCTTTATGCAAAGTTCTCGAAATGCGACTTCTGGCTTCGAGAAGTCCATTTCCTAGGCCACGTGGTGAACAAGGATGGGATTCACGTTGATCCATCCAAGATAGACTCGATTAAGAACTGGCCTGCACCTCGTACACCAAAGGAAATTCGCCAATTCTTGGGTTTGGCTGGATACTACCGGAGATTCATAAAGGATTTTTCTAAGATTGCACAGCCCCTCACCTCACTAACGCAGAAGGGCGTTGTTTATCGCTGGGGAAACGCACAGGAGTTGGCATTTCAGCACCTAAAGGATAGACTTTGTAGCGCACCTATCCTTTCCTTTCCGGAAGGCACAGATGACTTTGTGGTATATTGCGACGCATCAATTCAGGGTCTTGGTTGCGTGTTGATGCAACGAGATAAAGTTATAGCCTACGCCTCACGCCAACTCAAGGTTCATGAAAAGAACTACACTACGCACGATTTAGAGCTGGGAGCTGTTGTCTTTGCGCTTAAGTTATGGCGACATTACCTGTATGGTACCAAGTGCGCGATCTACACTGACCACAGGAGTCTCGAACACATCTTCAAACAGAAGGAACTGAATATGCGACAACGACGATGGGTCGAACTTCTGAATGACTACGAGTGCGCAATCAGATACCACCCGGGCAAAGCCAATGTTGTGGCTGACGCCCTCAGTCGGAAGGACACTGCGCCTAAGCGCGTGCGAGCTTTACAACTCACGATCCATTCTAGTCTGCCTTCCCAGATATGAGCTGCTCAGATAGAAGCACTGAAACCAGAAAACGTCAGGGCTGAAGCCCTACGCGGATCAAGGCAACGATTAGAACAGAAGGAAGACGGTGCTTACTACGTAACGGGACGCGTTTGGGTCCCACTTTATGGCAACCTACGAGAGCTTGTAATGGATGAAGCACACAAGTCTCGCTACTCGGTACATCCTGGATCGGATAAAATGTATCACGACATCAAAACTACGTATTGGTGGCCTAGCATGAAGGCCCACATAGCGACCTACGTCAGCAAATGTTTGACTTGTGCAAGGGTCAAGTCGGAATACCAGAAACCATCAGGCCTGCTCCAACAACCAGAGATACCTCAATGGAAATGGGAGCAAATTTCCATGGATTTTGTTACTGGCCTACCTAGATCCCAGCGCGGGAACGATACTATTTGGGTGATCGTAGATCGACTCACAAAATCTGCACACTTCCTGGCTATCAAGGAGACGGATAAGTTCTCCACTCTTGCAGAAATTTACCTCAAGGAAGTTGTTTCGAGGCACGGGGTGCCCACCTCCATTATCTCGGATCGAGATGCGCGTTTCACTTCAGAGCTATGGCAAGCAATGCACAAATCCTTCGGCTCACGACTAGACATGAGCACAGCGTACCATCCTCAGACGGACGGGCAGTCCGAGCGCACTATTCAAACCTTAGAAGACATGCTTCGTGCATGTGTAATCGACTTTGGCAACCGCTGGGAAAAGCATCTGCCACTTGTGGAATTCTCGTACAATAACAGCTACCACACCAGCATTGGAGCTGCTCCGTTTGAGGCATTGTACGGACGTAAATGCCGGTCTCCTCTTTGCTGGGCAGAGGTGGGAGAAAGTCAGATCACTGGTCCAGAATATGTGATAGATACAACCGAGCAAATCGCTCAGATACGAAAACGCATGACGGCCGCTCGCGAACGTCAGAAAGTTTACGCCGACATGGGCAGGAAACCACTTGAGCTCCAGGTTGGGGAGCGGGTACTACTCAAAGTTTCACCCTGGAAGGGTGTGGTTCGTTTTGGTAAACGCGGTAAACTTAACCCACGATACGTTGGACCTTTCGAGGTCATTGAGAAAATAGGCAGGGTGGCCTACAGACTAAACTTACCAGCGGAACTCGGTGCAGTTCACAACGTTTTTCACGTGTCGAATCTGAAGAAGTGTCCATCAGATGAGACCCACGTAGTTCCTTTGAAGGAACTCACGATCGACGAACAGTTACGATTCGTCGAGGAACCAGTCGAAATCACGGACCGGGATGTTAAGGTCCTCAAGAGCACTAGAATACCTCTCGTTCGAGTTCGTTGGAACTCACGTCGCGGCCCAGAGTTCACCTGGGAGCGCGAAGATCAGATGAAACAAAAGTATCCCCAACTGTTCGCAAACAGTACACCCACTACTGAGGCCGAAGCTACGGAATTTCGGGACGAAATTCCAGATCAACGGGGGGTGGATGTGACACCCCAGGAAAACCGGGAAAACCATACAACTTAACTAGCTTCCTCAGTGAGTGTCTACCAAATTTCGGGACGAAATTTCTTTCAACTTGGGGATGATGTGACAACTCGAAATTTAGAACCTTTCGTTATATGCTTAAACGTGTGACTAGTTAACTTATGTGATAATGACAAACGAACCTCTTATATGACTATGTGATTTTTATGTGTTATGTTATGCCTATGTGTATGTATGCGAGTATGTCTATGAACCGTAACGACAAGAACCCGACTCGAGACCATGTGGTCTCGAGTGAACTAGTGAAACTTATGGGCCGGTTGGGCCGTGCACCTCATCCGAGTCCATTAGTGTGCACTACTTAGAACTAGTATATAGTCCTCATGTTAGCCACACTTGTCATTTTTGGGCAACAACACTCATACTCCTCCAACACACACTCCCCACTCTCTCACACTAAAACCCTAAACCACAACATTACTCTCCTTCATTCTTGGATCAACCGGTGGCACTAGGACTCTCGGACCGAGCTCAAAATCATCATTCGGAAATCACTCATCACTCTTCATACCCTCACACTTAGAGAACCAAATCGGTTAGTGTTTTGCTATGTTTTAAGGATTATGTGTGCTTGATGATTTAATGCTTGTCTTCATGTACTAGTAAGTGGAAAAATGTATGATTATGGCTTTATCATGTTCTCGGATGTGTGTATTGATGATAATCGGTTAAACATGTCTTGATTTTATATATGTTGTATGATGAGTAATGAAATCTTGTGATTAAATATGGTTAACCCTTGGTTGTTGATGTTTATAGAACCGGCTTGCATATGTTTGATAGATGATATTCATATAACCGGATTGCATACTCTTGTGTTAAGAACCGAATGCTCATTAGTAGGGTGATTCATTGTGTTGATATCATAGGATACATGTTGGTGTTGATAAGTTGTTGGTTATGATTTTTGTTTGGTTAAAGTTCATAGGAATATTTGATGAACATGATGAACACATGAAGAACTTGTTGAATATCATATGTACATGCATGAATATTTGAATTCTGCTGTGTTTGATCCAAAATGGTAATTTGTTAGACAAATAAACATGTTTATGAGAGTAGTACAAACTGTTTCATGAAATAGAATTCCCATTGGATAGTACACTGTTCCGAATCAGCAGTTGTCCACTCGAGACCTCTAGTTGCGACTCGAAACCATGCATGACGAGTCGAAATCTCCCGGTTGCGAGTCGCAAACACCTGGTTGCGACTCGAAACCACAAGTGATCAGCACACAAACCGTATGACTCGAAACCGTAGTTGCGAGTCCAGTTGCGACTCGTAACCAAAGCAGCATGAACCGAGACCGTAGTTGCGACTCCGGTTGCGAGTCGCAAACGCCTAGTTGCGACTCGAGACTATACACGGATACACACTGTTTGGACTTGTTTAATTATGGGCTTAGTGTTTGGGCCGGACCTTGGACTTTGTTTAATTCTGGGCATGTTACTGTTCGTTCAACTCGTATGCATTACTTGCTAACTGCCATGATCAACGTGTATGCCATACGTGCACTACTTGAATACGAACCTGATTGTATGATACAACTATGATAGGACGTGAGTAGCCTCAACATTGCTTGTTTGACTTTTGTGTTTCTACCGAGCAAACCAAGGTGAGTTCACACCCTTTACAAAGCATGGGATTCCCAGGGGTCGGGAATTGGGGTTAAGGAACTGGGTTCCTCGTCCTCCTTGGGTAGGACAGCAAAGGTTCAGGAATGTAATTCCTCGTCCTCACGGACAGATAACTCGTACTAGACCAAAACTCTATCACGAAGTCCCTCATTTTATATCTACTTAATCGCCGGGCCAATGGCGAGCGGGTCATTAGTTAGATAGCGCTATTTAGGTCTGACAAACCTCACACCGTGCCGCAGAGGACGGGCGTGAACTAATGGATCTGGGGCACGTCAATGATGATAGACATTGACAGTTTCAGGGCACATAAACATGACTACAGTCAGCAGTCGATATGGTAACGAGTCTAGTGTATACATGGGGTAGCCCCCACGGCCGAAATGCCAGATAACTAACACGGGGTAGCCCCCACGGCTGGATAGCCAGAGTAACCGGGAATAAACAAGTCACGTTTTTAACTATGGGGTAACCCCCACGGCAGGATGCCAGATAAAGGAAACTATTTTCGAAACAACTTAAAACGAACACCCAACCGTGAACTCACTCAACTTGTTGTTGACTCGTTACTACATGCTTTGCAGGTCCTTAGGTTCTTAGCTGGAGCTCGCATGGAGGAGGATCGTTGTGGGACATGGACGACTGTGTGCCATGTTAAACTTTGAAACAATTAAACTTATGTTTTGATTTAAGACTTATGCTTCCGCTTGCAACTTAACTATGTTTTGTTTGAACACCAATTGTATTGGTTGGATTTTATAACTACTTATATGCTTGTTCAATATGATTGGTGGCTGGATCCTGGTCAGTCACGCCTCCAAGCGGTAGTACTCCGCAGGTGGATTTTGGGGGTGTGACAGTACTCGCTAGTTACATCAAAGCATAACACATAGAAAGGGAAACAGTATGAAGATGGACTCTTGAAATTAAGGGTTGTCACATCATCCCCAACTTGAGAGAAATTTCGTCCCGAAATTTGACAAGCGGTGACAAATAAATGGAATGGTAGTTCAAGATGATTGTGGATTTCCCCCGGGTGCCACATCATCCCCAACTTGAAAGGGAATTTCGTCCCGAAATTCACGAGTCGCATCAGGATTTGATTTAGCAGTGTTGAACAACTGAGGGTACTTAAGCTTCATTTGATCTTTGCGTTCCCATGTGAAGTCCGGTCCACGTCTTGAGTTCTAACGAACTCTCACGATTGGAATTTGACTGTGCTTACGAACCTTAACTTCCCGATCCATGATTTCAATAGGCTCTTCAACGAATTGCAACTTATCATCGATCTTCAGTTCTCGAACGGGCACCACAAGTGTTTCATCAGACAAACACTTCTTTAGGTTTGAGACATTGAAGACATCATGGATGTTACCCAACTCATCAGGTAACTCAAGCCAATAGGCAACCTTGCCGATTCTTTCCAAGATTTTGAACGGACCAACATATCGTGGATTCAGCTTGTCGCGCTTCCCAAAGCGCACCATACCCTTCCAGGGTGAGACTTTCAACATAACGCGGTCGCCTACAACGAATTCTAAAGGTTTCCTACGCTTGTCAGTGTAGCTTTTCTGACGGTCACGTGCTGCCGCCATGCGATTTCTTATCTGAACAATCTTTTCAGAGGTTTCAAGTACTAGTTCTGGACCCGTGATCTGGCTGTCGCCTACCTCAGCCCAACAAAGAGGAGATCGGCATTTCCGTCCGTACAAAGCCTCGAACGGAGCTGTCTAAATACTAGAATGGTAACTGTTGTTGTAGGAGAACTCTACCAAGGGTAAGTTTTTTTCCCACCCTTTACCAAAGTCGATTACACATGCTCGCAGCATGTCTTCAAGTGTCTGGATGGTTCGTTCGCTTTGACCATCCGTCTGTGGGTGATAAGCAGTGCTTATGTCCAGACGTGAGCCGAATGACTTGTGCATCGCTTGCCACAATTCGGATATGAAGCGCGGATCACGATCAGAGATGATAGAGGTTGGCGCTCCGTGCCTAGAAACCACCTCTTTCAGATAAACACCAGCAAGTTGTGAGAACTTATCAGTTTCCTTGATCGCTAGGAAGTGCGCTGATTTCATGAGACGGTCGACAATCACCCAAATGGTATCGTTCCCGCTTTGAGTTCTAGGTAGACCGCTGACAAAATCCATGGCAATCCGCTCCCATTTCCACATGGGTATTTCTGGTTGCTGAAGCAAACCAGATGGTTTCTGATATTCCACCTTGACTTTCGCGCAATTCAAACATTTACTCACATGCGTCGCGATGTGGGCTTTCATCTTTGGCCACCAATATAAGACTTTGAGGTCCTGATACATCTTATCAGAACCCGGATGAACAGAGTATCGAGATTTGTGCGCTTCGTCCATCACAACCTCTCTAAGATTTCCATATAAAGGGACCCATATTCGCACCATGAAATAGTGCATACCGTCAGACCTTTCCACCAGTTGTTTCTCCAAGCCTCGCATCTCTTCAGCTTTAAGGTTCTCGTCCTTCAGCGCTTCAGTTTGGGCAGAACGGATCTGGTCAGGTAAATTAGAATGGATGGTGAGCTGCAAAGCGCGGACAAGTTTGGGTTTCATTTCTTTTCGACTAGGGGCATCAGCTACAACGTTAGCTTTACCGGGATGATACTTGATTGCACAATCGTAGTCATTTAAGAGTTCCACCCAGCGACGCTATCACATATTCAACTCCTTTTGATCAAAGATGTGTTGAAGGATCTTGTGGTCAGTATAAATAGTGCATTAAGTACCGTACAAGTAATGCCTCCAGATTTTTAACGCAAAGACCACGGCCCCCAACTCCAGGTCGTGAGTCGTGTAATTCTTTTCATGAATCTTCAACTGTCAAGAAGTGTAAGCTATCACCTTCTCGCGTTGCATTAGCACGCAACCGAGACCCTAAATAGAGGCATCGCAGTACACCAAGAAATCTTCGGTACCCTCCGGTAAGGACAGGATTGGTGCACTGTAGAGCTTTTGTTTTAAAAGTTGGAAAGCATCCTCCTGCTTCGTTCCCCAAGAATATACAATGCCTTTCTGTGTTAATGCGGTGAGAGGTTGAGAGATCTTTGAGAAGTCTTTAATAAATCTACGATAGTATCCAGCGAGACCAAGAAATTTTCGCACCTCCGAAGGGTTCTTTGGTTCCGCCCAATTTCTGATAGCATCAATCTTAGCAGGATCCACATGTATCCCTGATTCATTAACAATGTGGCCAAGGAAGTGTACTTCTCTAATCCAGAAATCACACTTAGAGAATTTCGCGTAGAGTTGCTCCTTCCTCAGAAGCTCCAGGATAAGACGCAGGTGCCGTTCATGGTCCTCCTTGCTCTTAGAATAAATCAGGATGTCATTGATAAACAGGATGATGAAATCGTTGAGATACGGCTTGCACACATGGTTCATGAGGTCCATGAAGACCGCGGGTGCATTAGTCAACCCAAACGGCATAACCAGAAACTCATAATGGCCATACGGCGTTCGAAAGGCTGTTTTAGGAACATCCTCCTCTCGGAATCTCATCTGATGATAGCACGATCTTAAGTCGATCTTCAAATAAAAACTTGACCCTTGCAATTGGTCAAATAGATCATCGATGCATGGTAAAGGATAACGGTTCTTGATGGTCTCCTTGTTGAGTTCCCGATAATTGATACACATTCGAAAGGATCCGTCTTTCTTCTTCACGAATAGGATTGGGGCTCCCCAAGGCGAAGAACTGGGTCGGATAAAGCCCCTATCCAACAGTTCTTGGAGCTGGTTAGACAGTTCTTGCAACTCCCCTGGTGCAAGTCGATAAGGAGCACGAGCGATCGGGGCTGCTCCTGGTGTAAGATCAATCTAAATTCCACCTGACGATGTGGTGGTAAACCTGGAAGTTCTTCAGGAAACACGTCAGGAAATTCACGGACAACTGGTAAATCTTCGGTCCTCTTTTCCTCAGGTTGGGTATCGGTGATAAGTGCTAAAATAGCAGGATAGCCCTTCCGTAAACACTTCTGGGCTTCCATAGCCCAAATGATGCCAACCATTGCACCACTTCGATGACCCTGGACAGACAGTGATTCTCCACTAGGGAGCGGTATACGTACGATTTTCTCCTTATAAAGTATGTCAGCATGGTACTTGGACAACCAGTCCATACCAACCACTACGTCAAAACTACCAAGAGTAACAGGAAGAAGGTCGATGTCGAACACTTGACCCACAAGATCGAGTTTGCACCCCAGAAGAACGTGTGAGGCTTCGATTGACTTGCCATCAGCCAATTCTACTACATGTTTGGTTTCTAGAGGTGTTGGAAGTAACCCTAATCGTCGACTGAACTCCAAGGACACATAACTACAATCGGCACCAGAGTCAAATAACACAGAAGCAAAGAGGTTGTTCACAGAAAATGTACCAGTCACGACATTGCCATCGTTCCTAGCATCACCAGCTCCAATTGTAAATACTCTCCCGCGAGCACCATTGCCCCCATTGTTGCCGTTATTGTTGTTCCCAGCATTGTTATTGTTGTTTCCCGCGTTGTAGTTGTTCTGACGGTTGTTGTTGTCATTGGCGTTTTGGTTCAACTGATGGAAATCCCGTTTAATGTGACCCTCGTCCCGCACTGGAAACACCCTTTCCTATTGCCTTGGTTCTGATGGGGCTATTGCCTTTGCTGTTGTTGTTGCTGCTGCTGATTCTGTAACATATCCATTTAATTCATATAAGAGTTATAGGTTGTTTAAATTTATTAACCACTAGTAACCAGTTTTATTTTTAATAATTATTCAACCCATATAGTTTTAAAAACTATTTTATATATATTTGGTTGGAATGCTATACTAATTAATTGGCTTTTATATGTGTGGCATTTCTATTTTCTATATTAAAATAAAGTATATAAAACTTATATATTTAAACGGGTAAATTACGGGTAAATTGACTGTTAAAAATATGATGTACCTAGACGGGCCTATGAACCATCTAATAATTAAATTATAAAAATACATTATATTTGGACTTACTCCGTTTTTAACGAAACTTGGTTCAAAATGAAGATAAGATTATTCTCGTTCTAATGGCATATTTATTGTTTTGTAAAACGTCATATTTTAGAAGTTATAAGCGCCAAATGAGTGAAGCAGCTGAATTAATTATAATATATATAATAATAAAATAATAATTAAAATTCAAAAATAAAAATAAAAACTTGTACGTGCCTTTTAAGAAAAAGGAAAAAAAAGAAAAAGAAAAAAAAACAATTTAACTAAGCATTCGTGTAGGATAAAATGGAATCTTTTCCCTTAGTTGATTAATGACCAAGTAAAGATGTTAGTATAAATAGACTATCACTCGACCATTTCCATTACTCGGAAGTTCATTTCTTTCGCCCCTCTTCTGTTCTCTATATATACTTACCTTATTTTCTTTAGTATTTAATCCCTAAATTCTACAAAGCCCTGCCCCGTTTTAAGTGTTTTAACCCCTGATCACTGATACCCTGTCCGATTGATCTAGGGCCCCATAACGCATGTCAAGGCTCTGCCCGGCTAAGTTTGTTGGGGTTCTGTCTCGTGACGTAGGGATAAAGTTGAATTTGGGTTATTATATTTAACACGAGTGCATTATATATTTTATTAAATAGCTCAGGAGTTATACCCAAGATTCTACCAGGAGACTTTTAGTTGAACCCTAAAGTTACAAAGTGAGTCCATTCTCTTTTCTCACAATTTTATCACCTTTTTGTGATACAGTTATATTTAAAAACTAGTTTAAGATCCCGTGTATTACACGGGTTGTATAAAGAAAATACTTCTTATAAATCTATTGATTTGATAAATTACACATAAATATAGATGCTACTATACTCGCAATTGGTTCCCGTATTACGATTATTAACAGATTTTAATACCCCATACTCTTTAACACGAAGTTCCTTCTCATTAACAAATAATTAAGAAAAAATTACAGATCATTATTTTATATAATATATTTTACTTTATACAACTTGATTTCTTTGCCAAAATTTATCAGATCAGTAACATCAAATACGGATGAAGCACAGAGCAATCAGATTAATAAAAATCAACCAACTATCACATATTAAAAAAACCAACCATCACACATTTGTAGATAATAACCATCAACTATTTGTCATATTATACCCTTAATCATCATTACTTTTTGAATCTTGCAAGCTTCTCACCAGAATTGGTATCCTAAATGCATTGAGGGTAAACTTGTCGTTCTACTAAAAAAATCTGCAATAAACATTTGTCTATATTTTTGTGGACAATAATCTTTGGACAGAGAGAGGATCTCTTGATTTACCAACTAACCCGTTAGAAATAATATGAAGGTCACAATCATATTCAACCACATCAAAGAGGATGAAAAACAAAGGTCTCACTAACTATTTATTGTGTTATATCTTCAATAAACATATCCTATAAACTGGCTACAAATAATATTGTTACTAAGACTCATTCATCACTTTAAGTCTTAAATTATATAACCAAGCGATGTTTGAAAACACAAAAGTTAGTGTCCAAAATACGCAAAGCAAACAATTACCTACATTGATCTCATTCATTGCTCCACGCATAGAGGGCAAGTATGATGTCAACCATCAGTATGTGCTTTATTATGCACCCATATTCTACCATCACCTGACATATAATAGCGCAGTCTGAAAATATCTCAAAGTTTAGGGTAACCTTGAGCGATGAGCGGCAAAATCGTAATTTTGTATGCCCATAAACCATGAACATATATGATTTCTAAAGTATACCTTCTCAAGTTCCTCCAATACAGTTTTTGCAACTTCATTCTTCTGCTCAAAGAGTTGATCCAAAGTCAATCTTGGAACCTGTGCTCGACATCTGCAACAAATTTTATCATTTAAAACACAATTTTTTTTAATTAAAGATTTAACAATTTTGAACAATGTGTGTTTTGGGAACATGGTCAGACATGTTTTGATCTATTATCCAACGTGACCGAGCTATCTTTCCATGTCTAGTGATATAGGAGCTGGAAAAGAAGTAAATATTTACCATCAAAAATATAAGGTTGAATTTGTTCAGCAGGGTTCTGCAACTCGTAGAATCCATCATCAGCACTTTGTTTTATTACTTGGTACTGAATCGATGAAATTACCTGAACAAAAATGTTTCCATGCAAATAAAGCAATGCTAAAAGATATGAATGTTTAAGTTCCAAGCCTAAAAGACATATCATAGTTATCATTAGGGATGAGCTCGGTACCAACCGGTAATGAAAATCTCCAAAAGTGGGTACCGGTACCGAACATACCCGGTATGGTACGGTTCGGTACCGGTATTTAAGGGTAAAAACCGGTAACGTACCGGACCCATACCGAAAATGTCAAAAATTGGTACCGAAAATGTCAAAAGTCGGTATCGAAAATGTACCGGGTTCACTAAATTCGGTACCGATACTTGGTACCATTTGCTCATCCCTAGATATCAGTGTGACTTCTAAACCTTTCCGTAAGCACTGTTGTGTTCAGTGTGGCGAAGTGAAAGGTTTAGAATCACCTTTTTGATGACCTCAAATCCACCATCTTCTCTCATGGTTTTTGTACTGAAAATTAAAAGGGCAAATTAAGAATATATGTATTTTTATAATTATGCTCCTAAATGGTAATGAGTAATGACTAAAGTACCTGTAGTTAGTGTGGCATCCTGCTCCATTCGCGTCTCCCTGTCAATGTAAACCATGTATATATCAAGTTAAGAATATATGTATTTTTATAATTATGCTCCTAAATGGTAATGAGTAATGACTAAAGTACCCCCTAATGCAGAGTAATACAAAAGGTAGCACGAAAGTGTTAAAATAGTCAATAACCATTAAACACTATGTTTAGAGGAAGAAAGTAGACATACTTCAACTTTCTTAACGCATGAGCAAGATTAACCATAGTTGATTCCCACATCTCACTTAACAGTGGTGGTATGTGAGCTAAAGTCTTCTCAAACCACCATACTGCTTTATTATACCTAAAAAATTTCACATTGTCTCAAACCACCATACTGCTTTAACATGAACACATATATATTTAGGCTTGTTGCAATTCTCTATGAGATTAAATGCAAAAGAAAGCAATCAAATATAAGAAAAGAAAGAAGAAACAATTATAATTACAATAATAGTCTAAGTATTCAAATAAAATCTACCAAAATTATTAAAATAGGTTAGGTAGTTTTCAACCTTTTAGACCCATTTGACTCACTCCCTTTTTGTCTTTTTTTTTTCTTTTTTTGATTTTGACTCATTTTCATATTAAAATCATCAAACAAAACCAAAATTGACCTATACGTATATGTGTAAAAAATGCCACATCATATGAGTGTTCTTCCTCCCTCAATGGCCCTGCTCAACTAAGCAACCCGTAAAACCAACTTAAGTTCATCTTCTGGTTCACTGATCCAAAGTTTAGTTAGAAACCAAATAAAGGGAAATTTAAAGATAAAATACACTAATTGGTTATATAGCCTAGGAAGACTGGTTCATTTAGATTCCAAAAAAAGAGTCAATGTTTCATTCAAATTATCTAATATGCATACTATTTTTATATACACTATGAAAGGAGAAGGTGATTTAGATTACCATTGTTGAATACCCGATTGGTGCTGCACTTAATCTTTACCCAACTGCAACACTTCAAATATATTTTTATGAGAAAAAATGGTGTCTAAAATAACCAGGTATGGAGTGTAGAGAAAAATCGTGTCTAAAATTACCAGGTATGGAGTATAAGATGTTTTATACCTGAAAGAACTTGTAGTGGGCAAGGCCATCATCAGTACAGTAACCTTGTCTCACCTCCCATGCTCCAAAAGTTTCCTTCCACCTAAATGCATTTGCTTATATATTCTCCTTTAACAAAGCATCCGTCTAATTTAATCAAATCAGTTAATATTCAAACAAAACACGTTGCATTAAACAAATCCTTATTTGAAATCAACACGACGTGAGTAGCAAGAATAGTTAAGTGGACACAAGTAACAACAAAATTCGATTTGAAACTCCCTCAAGACTCAATTTAGAAAGAAAAAAAAAATCAAATCCTAGAAAAAAAAAACTTTGAATGAATTGAATGAACCTATAAACCTGTAATGAGTATACGAAGAACATTAAATTGTGAATGTCTAGAGTGTGATATTAATTTATAAATTAAAGTCATGCCAACATAGTACTGCAAATGATAATTACCAAACTTAATCCCAAAATAAATAAAAAGAAACTTCACCAGATCACTATATTATATGATGGTCTAAATCAAATATTGTTATCTAAATTTTTCACTTTTCAGTTAACATAAATAGCTAACTTTTCCGTTTAATATATTACCTACTAAAAAATAGATCCTTAGAAATAGTAGCATTCAAAAGCAATCCCTTGGGTCCATAAAAAATAGCCTAACACATTTGACCCATTTCATTTCAAGTTTTTTATGTTTTCGTTTTATCAATTTAAAATATAGGATAACCTGAAATTAATTCAGAGTAGCATTACCAAACGTGCACTGACCCACTACTACCAAACATGAAACACTGCCCTACATGCACTTTATTGAAACAAAAAACCCAACAGGTGACTAAATAAAATAAACAATCAAATGACCCATGCAAATTAACATCCACCAATGCCATTATACGTGCAGACCATAACAACCCTCTACACTCATCGAATTCCCATCAATCTAACTACATTTAGGTTTTATAAACACATACAAATAACCCAAATTTAAATAGGTTTAAGTGATCAAACCACTCAATGTCGCTAAACACATATCTGGCGATATTTGAATAAAAAAGCAAGAGCTAACAAAATCAGACAATTACAAACAAATAAGAAACCTACTTGCAGAAAAATAAAGTCATCAGAGATCAGTATCCGTGAGAGAACATAATTCTGGTGCTTCATAAACAAAAGAGATTTCAAGCACATAGTTTATATCAATATCCGCAGGATATCTCTCTCTAAATCAATGCACTGCACTGCACTGATATCTTAAACAAATTTCATTAGAATTGGTTACTTAAGAGTCAATATGAAGCAAATCTCGAGCCTAATTTCAAGAGGAAACAATCATAGAGAGTTTCTAGACTCCGTTACCTACTTGTAATCAAACACAAACATTTTACTTAACACAGTAAACCTAACATTTAGTAAATATCATCCGTCCATATACAAAACATAAATTTGGACTAATCATAGACAATAAAGACATCAAAATCTAAACAGAAACCAATACCTTGACATCGATCATCTCATTAAATCGAAGATGCATCTGAATCGTCTTGTCCTTCGTGTTACACAGTCGTAATGAACTCGGACAACTTTATGCTCCAACGCCATTGCTCGAGCAGTCGAGCTACTGCCTCTTCGGTTGTATTTCGTTGTATTCAGAATCATCTCTGCTTAAGCTTATTCAACGCCTCTGTTTTCTGCAAAAAGTTCAAACGACATGAAATCACAAATCGAGCTCCATTGAAAACTCTCATATTACACATAAGCAGACGAAAATATGTATATACAGAATACGTAAAAATAACCCTATACAATTCAGAACAAAACTAAAAAACCCTGAACATTAGTTACCTTGATGAGATAAAAAAACCCCTAAATCATCCATCAAAGCAAATGAATCAAGAACACCTATAGATTGTACAAATTAAGAGAAAACATAAAATAATCATGAACAAATTCAGAAACAAAATCGAATCATCAAAATCATCAGATTTTTTTAATCACTACAGATGAACTTGAAACCCCTAAATCCAGCACATTAACATACCTGATGAGAATCACGGTGGAAGATATTGGTGGTGGAGATTTGGGGTTTTCAATCACATTAGGAGTGGCACATCAACATACCTGTAGAGCGAAGACCAGCGATGTGTAGAGAGTGAGACCAATACGCCATAAACCAACCGGAAGACATACTTCGTAAATTCAGTCAGATAATAATTAGGTCACTCCGATCATGATCTACAATTTCATCTTCAACAACAAAATATAAACACATAATCATCTAACAAATCTAACAAATAAAGAATAAAAAAGAAATCGTAAAACACAAAACATCATATAAATAGAAAATCAAGAACAAATGGACCGACTTCATACCTCAGTGCATCCAAAAAGAAAGTAATAAACAACTAAAAAAACAACATACCTCTTCATCCGATTTGGAAATTGCATTTTTCAAGCCAAAAATTGTGATTAGATCAACATATTCAGATCAATATCTGTAGAAATCCTCGCATTCAGTTGAAAAAGATAACCGATTCTAAAAGCTTGACTGATTGAGACGAATAGATGATTTTGGAATACAAGATCTGAAGAGGTTCACAAGTTTGTAGGGTTCTAGGAACGATCAATGGGGGAGGAACGCCTAATTAGGGTTCTATTAGATATGGATTTGAAAAATTGTGAGACGCTTCCAGATAAAAGAAGCGTAGATGAAGGAATGAAATTAGGGTTTAATAGGATTTAGAATAGAATGATTGGAGAGTACGCGTGAGGGAAAAGGATTGCCGCCCAAAGATTAATTCTCTGGTCTAAGAGGGTTGCCACATCAATAAATGATTTTTTAAGAAAATGACATGTGGCATTAAGTGTATTGTTTTAGTATAATAGGTAGATGCTTTCCAAAATCCTAAATGTTTATCAGTTATACTTACAGTAATTAAGTTTTTGTATTCTGCAATTCCTAGCGGTATGTGGGGTTTTAACTGGGTTCAAGATTGAAAGGAATCATAACCTAACTTGCTATTTACGTTTAATAACTATTAAATTTAATCTTTGATTATTTATTTTATACTTGTTTCATCCTGGTGACATAATAAAAAAATAAAAATAACATTTATAATGTATAAGAATCAATAGGACTCATATAGCTAAAGGAATTTTAAAAGAATTTAGAAACTATTAACTTTGAATGCTTAAGACACATATAACTAAATAAATATAAAATTAAAAGTAAAGTTATTCAAGTTTCAAATCAAGTAAACATGTGACGTTTACTATGTCATTTAAGAAAAACAATAAAAGGAATTTAATTTACAATTAAGTTAAAGAAATATTTGAATTAAGACCTATATGAAGTAAGGATTATAATAAGAATTAATATTAATAATATTAAATATTAGATATTAATAAATTGAATGAGAAAATGTCATGTGACATTAATAGTAATCATTTATTATCTTAGTCTTGTTAATATATTAAATGATAATAGTTATTTAATTAATATATTATATTTGATAAAGTTATAGCTATTAATTTGACAGAAAATGATATATTATATTTTCTGCGCTAATTAGTTTTGTGCCATAGAAAATATATCTGACAAAGTAATGTCATGGGACACTACTAAATTCAGAGTCACTAGTTGAGAGAATGATCAACAGTGATATGACCAGAATCACTAGTTGAGAGAATGATCAACAGTGATAGGACCAAAGTCACTAGTTGAGAGAACGATCAACAGTGATGCGACCACCAGCACTAGTTGAGAGAATGATCAACACTGTTATGACCACAGTCACTAGTTGAATGAATGATCAACAGTGATATGACCATCGTCACGGGAATCGCCTAGTGACAGATACTTTGAATAATAAGATATAATTACTTGATAAATTCACTATTGGACGAAAGTGAACCAATAAGTGATATGACCACTGTCACATCGGAACTTCCACCATGTGACAAATACTGATTGAGTTGGGTAAATATAAACAAATATAAAAACCCTTAATGCTGTAAAGTATAACAATATATTTTTATAAAAATGGAATGAACTCGCCAGTATTTATTACTGATAAAATGTTTTCCAAACGTGTTTAAGGTAAGTTGTTGTAAAGATAATATAAGCCAGCTATGGAGCACTGAAGGCTTAAATAAAGTGGCTATAAATACCTGAATAAAAGAAGAAATTATGTTTTATTTATTTGGGTTTATCCCTATGAAAACAATTGAATGGAATATGAGTTTTAGCCCATTTGTTTAATATTAAAAGTTTGGTGTTTTACAAACTCTGAAATCATTTCCTAACTACGATCCTGATGAAAAAAAAATTCGTTGCGTAATTAATAAACACCGATACCATATGGCTGGTTCATGGCTCTCGCTCCTAGGGTGGGGTCGGGGGCTGTGACAGATTCTGCTGCTGCTGTTGCTTTGGAAACGGAGCTCTGCAGTCTTTTGCCATGTGGCCCACCTTATCGCACCTATGGCAGGCTCGGACACACGGTCCATGATGATGATAGTTACACTTGTTACACTTTGGCTGCCTCCCCACGTGGGAACCATGGTTCGGATTGGAACTCTGACCCTGATTAACGGAGGATGACTGGCTGAAGCTACGACTGTTCCTGATGCCTGGCTTTTTCTGCGACTGGTTCGAGTTGGACACCATGTCTGTATCATTCCACTTGCGCTTGTTATCGTTAGCACGAGTAGCAGTAGCAGTAGCAGAAGTGGTAACACGCGGAGGTAGCGAACCACGCTCGACCTCTTGGTCTGTAATCTTGTATGCTAAATGAATGATTCGAGGCAAGTTGTCAAGATTTGCAGCAGTAACCAAACCCTTGACTTGTGGCGCTAAGCCGTTGATATACAGTTCAATTCTTCGATGTGGTGGTCGTGATAAGTTAGGGCACATGTTCGCCAGTTCATGAGATCGTTTCGTGTAAGCCTCGATCTCGGACCCCACCATCTTCAGATTGTAGTACTCGTTCTCTAGTTTCTGAATCTCATCGTGAGGACAGTATTCCTCCCGCATCAACTCCTTGAAATCATCCCAAGTAGTTGCATTAGCCATTTCGATGCCCAACATCTGTACATGGGCATTCCACCAAGTTAAGGCACCATCCTCTAGTGTGCCTGTAGCATACTTCACCCGGTCCCCCACGGGACAGTTACACATAGCGAAGACTGACTCGGCTTTCTCAAACCAACGAAGTAGCCCCACTGCTCCTTCGGTTCCACTAAAGGTCTTGGCTTACAATCCATGAAGGTCTTAAAAGTGCAAGCAGGTGGGTTATTCTGGTTCTGGTTCTGATTCGCATGTTGACCTAAAGATAAGAGAAAATACAACGCACGAGTGATAGTCGAGTACATGACACAGGAAATAAGAGTGTTTGGTACATATCGTACCAGCTTGCTGAGCTGCTAGGGCTTCAACCACACGAGTGTTGATCAAGTCGGTTAATTCTGTCTGGGACATAACAATGTTGCCCCGTCCACCGCCGCGGCCACCACCACGTCCACTGTTATGTCCACCACGTTCACTCATGATTCTACATAAGAAAAGGGAAAACGTTAAAGTTCGGGATCGAGTAGGAGTCATACATCGCTATGACTTCTACGAATTACTGAGCCCTACCATCACGTCAGGTAATGGAACACAACCCCTTTCGTACTCGTTAAACCTCACTGGGACTCACATGCACCCCACATTATTATTATGTGTGCACCCATAATGATAATGGGGTTTGCATGCTTATCTCAGCTCCTCTTAACTCATGTAAAAAGGTCCTTCAGACTCGAGTAGCAAGACAAAAGGCAACGTAAAACATGGATCACAAAATTCTAGGGGAAATGTCACACTATCAATCACGTAACACAGGCAAACAACACACAAATTTATACTATAGTGCCAAGTGTGCAATAACAAGTCATGTCCTACATATAGGTACACTAGGTATGCAATGCAACAAGTAAACAAGAGACGAACCTTGCAATCTGGAGCTGAGTGTTATGGTCGGTCTCAAAACTGTTCGATTATAGTATGGTTTTATAAAAGCGTTTTAAAACCTAGTTCACTATAACTAGTGGCTCTGATACCAAACTGTCACACCCCCAAAATACCACATGCGGAAACCCCGCAGGACGTGTGACGTACCAGGATCCAGCCACCAATCACATTGAACTATAACAAGATATTAAATAAAAGTTTCCATTTATTAAGTAATATATTTTCAAATCATAACTTAAAACCAATACATTTAGAGGAAGCATAATGTAAATCGTTATTCAAGTGTTTCAAAACTAATGTACGAAACCAATAAACATGTCACATGTATCCAAGAGACTCGACCCATGACCACTCCAGCACTCCGAGATAGCAAGTTCCATGTCCAAGAATCTAACGACCTGCAAGCATGCAGACAAGTGTATCAGCATAACGCTGGCGAGCTTAGAGTTTGTTAAAACGTTTAGTTACCGAATATAAGTTTAAAGCATGTTGATAATAACTCGATACCGCAAGATGGCTCCAGTTGGTTTACCCTTCCCAAATGCTCTATCAGACATTGGTCGAGTGGTTAAGGTAATTAGTTCACGCCCATCCCCCCCCCCCCGGTACGGTGTGAGGGTGCCAAACCTAATAGCGCTATCAACTAAATACCCCATTGCCTCCCCGGTAACTAATTCGCTAATAGATGGGACTTAAGTGATAGAAGGTGAGTGTATTATCCAACATCCCAGTTTAACATTCCAGTTAAACCCATTTACCCAATATTCCTCCCCAGAATATTTACTAGATGTCCCTCCCCGGGACGCATGCTTGAAAAAGAGCAGTGAACTCACCTTAGATTGCTCGGTATGTTATTTTACTTGTTCCGAATTAATCAACCAAACCCTAATGTGGTTACCAATGACAATTAGTTTTGTATTCAGTTAAATTATGTATTCCGTACACATACTATACAAGTAACGTACATGAGACACACTTATCATACGAGTCATAACAGTTAATCATGCGTCATAACCTCCAATTACCATTACGAAACCACATAGCAGGTATTCGGTTCTCATACAAGCTCACACTACAAATCCTTATTTCAATAATCACTCAACAGTCCATTATTACCCATCATGAAAGTATGCGGCCCATTATTTTACCCAACCCAATACTGTAATGCGTGGCCCAGTACCGAGGTGTGCGACTGGTCAACAAATAGAGCCCAAACAGTTGCAAGTGCCCATAAAGTGTGCGATTTGGTTAACTTGTGCGACCCGTGAATAAAGCAGGCCCAATAGCCGGGGTACGACCCATTGGAGTGTGTGAGTGAGGTTCAGTTGTGCGATTAGGCCTCTAGTGTAACACCCCGTGTTTCGAAAGTCAAAGTCAAAGTCAAGATTGAAGTCAAAGGAAGAAAAGATTGCTAATTGCGATCTGTCACTCCTTGCTCAACTCCTGTTTTGGCTTCTTTGACTTGTAGATAATCTATTTATTTTTATCGCATTAGTTGTATTATGTGGAGTACTTGTTAATAATCGTGGTTTAATCGATGTTTATCGCTTGTTTTATCGCTTATTCGCTTATCCCAACGCAATCGCATTCGCAACCCGAATTATGCATTCTGGATATTGTTTTACGTGTGTGTATGCTACTTCTGTGTTACTTGTGCAAGTTTATTTATGTTTATGTTGTGGTGATTAATCGAAACGCAACCGCAACCCTATCACAATCGAATCGCAAACGCTAAACGCCAGTTATTTATGATAATTGAATGTTAGATATAGTATTTGTGTGTTTATTATTAATCTATCTCTTCGCAAACTCTAAACTCGCTTAAACGCATCACAAAACCCAACGCACGAAACAAAACGCCGAAGTTCAAATGTCGGAGCCACTCGATCGAGTGACCGCTCGATCGGATGGCCAACCGATCGGGTTGCCATCCGATCGGACAATCATCCGATCGGTGACCCACCCGACCTCTCTTGCACTTTCCTTTTTGGGAAACTGTTAGGATCGGAGGCTCTCATGATTGTGTTTGTTTGCATAATGTGAACAAATCAAATAAAACTGAACAGAGTTTAAGTACAGCGAAAATGAATAACAAACTTTGTAAACACAATCAACGAGAATATAGTTTGATAAACATTTGCTTTTCATAGAGTCGAAAGATTACAATTCAAAGCAAAAGATTATAATGCAAGCTTACAAACTAAACTCCCCCTCAACCTGATACCCCATGGTTGGTTGTACAAGATGAAAGGATTGAATTGAGGAGAAGAACTCACTCAAGACGATCAAATGTAACAATACAGAGTACTGCTCCATTTATAGACAATCCAAACCACTGAGGCATCACAGCTGACGTCACCATGAAAGCGACGTCTAATAGCCTAACAACCTGTATCTACTGTTCTTATACAAACACTGCTAGTCTTAACTACTGACTATACATAAAACAGATGACATACTAAACTACTGCTCTCTCTTTACATCAGTGCTTTCCTCAAGGTTGATCAGTCCTTGATTGGGCAGTGCTTTGTCATCAGTAGATTGCACCAGCAGTGCTTAGTCTTCAACAGTCTTCTGTGCTTCATCAGTAGTACTTGAAGAACAGCAGTAGTTGTATCCGGGCAGTGGATATAAGACCTTCAGCTGTTATAGTCACTTCCAAGGGAGAAGACTTAGTGTAAACATCTGCTTATTCTGGATCCACTGTTGTGAACCGGTTTTGGCTTTCATTATCTGTTCCTCTGATAGGGTTCAATCCCAACAATCTCCCCCTGGAACAGATAATGCCAAAACCCTTCATTATTCTGGATTTTTATTTCTCATCAGAAGTTCCCTTGCTTGTCTTTTAAATTCTTCTTCAAATTCTTTGGAACTTAGGTCATTCTCATCCCTGCACAATGAAAGTTCAAGGAGATCCTGCAAATCTTCAACACTAAGGCCTAGTGCTTCTTTCCTTGATATGTACTTCATTTCACCATTGGATCTGACCAGGGTCAATACATGGGTCTTTTGATCAGAGAGCCACTTTAGTACTTTTGAACCCAATGGGTTTCTTGGGAGAGATTTATTTCCTGATGAGCTTGGAGATTTTGGCCTTGAGAAAAATTGTAAGGCAGTATCCTGAACTTCAGACATTCTTTTGAAAGCTTCTACTATGACTTCATTTGCTACAGCTATGTCTTCTGCAACTTCTTTGTCAATTTGCTCTTGTGTCTTTTGTTGATCAAGCTCTCTGTCTGAGATATCTGCTGAAATGTTTGGTGATGGAGGTTTGGTTAGTACCTTTTTGAAAAGGTTTTGAAGGCTCACTGAACTATCTTCTTTTAGACCCATTTTCTTGATGGCTTCTGTGAAGTACTCAGCTTCCCTTTCCTTTTCTTCTTCACTGGTCAGCAGTTTTCCTTTTTCTTGGTTTTCCACAAGGATAGGGTTATCTGCTGATATTAGCAGTGCTTTAAGAGCATCCAGCTGTTTCTCTATCTTCTTGTAGTCTGGCCTTTTAGAAGTGCCTGAGACTGTTATCTTTCTTTTCTTCAGCCGTTCATAAGCTTCGTCGGTATACTGCTTTGCCCATTTTGCTATGGCTTCAGCAGTATCCACCTTAGCATTTATCAGTTCCTGTTTTTTCTTTTTGTATTCAGAAGTAAGATCAGCAATTAGCTTTTTGTATTTGTTCCAATTTGGAGATGTCTTCTTCTTACTTGGATCATTTTTAATCCTTTCAATCCTGTTAGCTTCATGCTTTAAAGCAACCAGTGGCCACTCTTCAAATTGGTTTTTTTCAGCTTGATAGAATTTTTCTTTCATTATATATGCAAGATATTCTTTTCTCATTGCTTTTCGTTGATCTGTCTTTTCTTTGATCAGATCTTGTGCATAATCTTCCATCAGCTTGACTTTTGTGAGCAAGAATACCATTCTTTCTGCAATGGCTTCATCACCTTCATCTTTGCATTCAAGTTTAGCTCTAATCTTTGCTTTCCTTACTTTCAATTCGAGATATTCATCCATGTTTTCTGGGACTATGAAGCCAATGAGAGAAGGAAATTTTCTTTTTGAAGGATCTTCCTCGGTGTAAAATTGTCTCATCTCATTTTTCACAGCATCTAGTTCCAGTGGATATTTTGCGGCAACAGGATCATATTTTTCATCAGTGGCTTGAGTTGTTTCTCTTTTTCTTTTGTGAAGCTTTACAGATGAAGAGGTTTTTGGTTGTGATGTAAGAATGATGAGAGCAGTGGTAGATGGTTGACAAACAGCTGTTGAAACCTCTGTTGTCATTACAACTACTGATGTGTCAGTAGATGTCTTCTGCTTTTGAGCAGGGGTTGAAGGTGGTGAAGTTGTTTTTGGTGATGTTGATGGAGAATCATCATCAGGAATGAAAACCCTTCTCCTTTTTATTGTAGGAGAGGCTGATGATGTCTTGGGTGGATCAGTGGTTTGAGTGATAGAAAGTGTTTGACTAACAACTGTTGAAACAACTGGTGCCTCAACCGTTGTTGTCATTACAACAGATGTTGTAACATCTGGTGTCTTCTGTTTTATGACAGGAGGTAATGGTGGTAGGGCAGTGGTTTTGGTGGTGTGTGGTGAAGTCGTGTGTGTTGATGAGATTACAGCTGTTTGGCTAGCAGTTTTTGAAACCACTGTTGTATCAGTTGTTTGGATGGAAATTTGAGATTTTCTGGTTTAAGGTTTGGAGCCTTTGGGAGGTGGTTTAGATGTCTGTTTTTCTTGTTCTGGTTCAATATACAGCCCATCTTCTATTCCCTTCTTCTTCAACTTGATTTTCTCCCCCTTTTTGGCATTATCTGGAAGGGGGTTATCCATGAAGAGTAAAGTGGAGGGAGCTTTTCCAGTGGTGCTTTGGATGCTGGCCTTTATAGCCTTGATATCTGCTTGAGTATCTTTAAATCTTGACTCCACCATGTTTGTCAGCATTTTACATGCATTTCATGCTGCTGATCAGCCGTTTGTTTTTGTTTTTGTTTTTCTAGCAAGGGTTGAAAAAGATTCCAGAGCTCATTTGCAGCAAGTGCTTGTGGCGGAGTAGGTGCTTGAGGTGGAATAGCAGTGGCTTGTGCTTTTTGAGCTTTTAATAGCTGTTGCACCATATCCTTTATTTCAGCAACTAAAGTTTCAAGTTTTTCAACTCTGCCCGTCAATTCCTGATATTTTGAAACATCATCCGTTTTAATGGAATCATCTGTTTCCCCACCAGCAGTGGTTGTATCAATGTGTGACTTAGGAACTGAGTCCCAAAAATACCCATCGATGCCCCTTGTTCTTGGTACTGGGGACTTCTTTCTTCAGCACTTGATAATCCTTTGATGGTACCAGTGGTTAGAACCAATTCACTGGTGGTTACCGATGGTACTATAGAAGAAATTGCCTTCAAGGGAGTCTTATTTATGAAACAACTGTCCAACTGAAGATCTGTTGATCCATCAGTTGTAGTTGCTGCTCCACTTGAACTACCACCGAGAGTTACTTGTAACTCAGGGGGTGTAACCTCCTCAATTGTTGCTGGGATAGCATCAGTAGTAGCATCAGACCCAGTCACTTGTGGGAGTATACTCTCAGTGACAGGTGATAGAGAGGAACTGGTTTGTGTCTGAGCTATAGCAACTGCATGCAACAAGGGTATTATTGTTTGTGGCATTATGATTGGTGAGGGTATGGGTGTTGAAAGAGACATGTCCTTGGAATCAGGACTGAGGAAGATGGATCCAATTGGGTCCAGAGCTTCATATTGTGGAGTCCCTGTGCTTACAACCTGATCCTTTTGTGAGGATGCAGGAGGAGTTTGAGGTAAGGGTGGAGATCTTTCTACCAACTGCTGTGAGGAAGTAGCAGCAGTGGTTTGTGGTGACATTTGTTTTGTCACTGGTAGTTGCTCTGGGATCTCATCTTCCAGAGTCGCCTTTTTCTTGGGTTTGGTGGGTTTTTTGTAAGACTTCTTTTTGGTCTTTTTGGTGATGTCAGGTGTGGGTTTCAAAGCAGTGGTTGTGCTGCTATGATCACCTGGAGCAGTGGGCTCAGCAGCAGATGTCTGAGGAGCAATAGTAACCGCTAAATTCTGCTCAGGCACCTCTGCTTTTGTTTTTATTGGTGCCATCATTCTAGAAAATGTTTTAGGTGTTAACCCTTTTATTTGAAAATAGACACCCTGTTTGAGCAAATTTTCATTTTCTTTTTCAAATTTTTGTTTAAAATGGTAGCTTAAAAATCTTGGAAAAAGTAAAAATGATTTGCTATCAACATTCTTTACCAAGTCATTAAAGATCTCCTGGGAATAGTTATAATTTTCATTCTTTAAAATAGCATAACCCAAACATTGAATCTTCAATGGTATTTCGTTAAATGCTGTTGTTTTATTTGAAACACACAACAAAAGTGTGTGAAATAAAAACCTAGGTGCAGAAGGGAAGTAACCTTTTTGTAAGGTATCTACCTTTGATTTTTCTGCATACCCTCTTTTCAGAAAATCAGTTTTCAACTCGGTTTTATCAAAGGAAGTTTTACCTTTCGGATCATCGAGTTTAAAGACTTCTGAGATTGATTGCGGAGTAATCTGAATTGCTTTACCCTGTATCGAGGAGTTGATGGCTACTACTTTATCATCTTGTTTTTCAAGCGTAGCATTTTTCCAAAACTCTCTCTGGGTTTGCAGGTAAATGGGAGCGTCTGCTGTTATCAAAGTTTTGTACTTTGATTCAGATAAGGTGTCAATGATGGAATCGAAGGTGTGGTTGTTTGTGGGTTTTGTGAGTAAACCCACATAGTTATGAGGAGATTTGTATGGTATTTCAACGGATTCAGCGGCCGTTTGAGCGACCTCTTTGGAAGATGATGGTGATTTTGGTTTTGATTTTGTCATTTTGATGAAGAAGGATTGGAGAGTGATTTGGGAAGAAAGGTTGGAAACTGCTTTGAGAAGAGAATTTTTGGAATTCAATTCGACAGTGTAAAACCCTGTTTGAGGGTTTTGATCAGGGTTTTATTAAGGGAAAAATGAGTGCTGATGTGGCGGCGGTTACAAAGATCTGAGGGCTAGAAACAGACCACGTGTCAACCACTTATGGAATGGATGAAGAGTGGAGGACAGTTGTTTTGTGAACCACTGATGAACCAAGCATCAGTAGTTACAACGGTAATAATTTGATAATAGTGGATGATTTTTACTATCAGTGGATAGCATATCAGTGGATAAGACACTGATTTTGAACATCAGTGCTTGTCAAGAAAATGAAGGATCAGTGGCTGACTATCAGCAGTGGACCGTTTTTAGAAAACAGTTGTTTGAGCAAAACAGTAGTTAAGGGTAAGGTAATGGTAATGATTTGAAAGATTAGTATGTCAGCAACAGTTTTGAGAATTTTCATTCAAGGTTTTGCCACATGTCATTTACATATTTTTGAAGCTTTTACAACTCCCTGACAGTGGTTTAGTACCCCAGATAATGTAAACTTTTTACTAAGGCTACTCATTCTTGCTATAATATTTAAATTAAAACAAGAGTACCCCAGTATTTCAAGGTCTTTTGGCAATCAATCTTTGATCAGTTTCAAGACAAACTTGAGTTAGATATAACTTTGATACTTGTACCAATTTCCTTTTGATCTGTTTTGAGGATAATATAACCAACAAAAATAACGGTTATACATCCTGACAGGAGATTGAAACTTTTACTATCAAAAACAAGTAAAAGTTCAAAATATATTATTCCAAAAAAAATGAAGAATGATATATCCTGCCTTATTCGAGAGAATCCTTTTTTCAGAAAAATAAATAAAGGATTTTCTGAAAACAACATCAAAAAGAATCTGGTATAATTTTCCACTGAAATTCCTAATCATATCAATCTCAAGCTTATGAAAATGGTCAGTGGTTTGACAACAGTGGTATGAAATTTTAAATACATTTTGACCACTGTTTGGTACCATTCTCTTGTTGATTGATTGACAATAGAAAAATGAGAACACAAGATCACATGAGTTTTCGAAAACCCTGGTGTAGATTTTGTTACCATGTGATGATTCTGAAAATTTGTCTAGTCCTTTTGAAAGTTTATTCTTCTGTGAGTACTATTGTTACTTGAACCTTTCCCTGAACCAATGGTTGCACATAGTTGCCTAATGACCATTATTACCCCAAACCTTGACTCTTAAGTGTTTTATGTTTATACTCTTTTCATCTGACTTCAAAAGTTTTGAGATAAACACACTTCTGAGTTTTTGTGAATTTTCTTCTTCCCTTTTTACCCTTCCCATTCATAAGTAATGAGATACTTACTGGGAGGTCTTTATTGAAGGAATACTTAATCCAGAATCATTTTGTAGTAATGTTTTTAAGAGTTTTAGCCATATTTGTACAAACTTTTGACCAATCTCACATTACAAATGGTACGGACTATCCTGCTTTCTTAATGTATTTTAACAGAGTTGATTTGTTCCTTTTAAGGATCTCAACCTGTTTTCAACACATAAGTTCTTATGACTAAAGTTTTAATTTCCCTCTTTTTATGTTAGCAAAAACACTAATGTTTTTATGAACATAGGCTTTTGTTAATCTGAGGTTCATACTTTAGCATCTAATATAGTGACATCACAAGTTTCACAACAACAGTTGAAATCAATTTTGAAAATAAGAAATAATCCCATAGTTTAACAGGTATGTTTTTAGATCTAACAACCATGAGTGTCTTGTGCATGATATCACTTGTTGTGTGAGATTTGTGTGTCATATGACATCTTGGTTGATTTACAGAGTTTTTGAATAACCACTTTGAGCTTGGTTTACTCGGTACTCTGTTTTTCAACTAAATACACCCAACCTTAGTATCAATGAATTTTGAGCCGAACTGTTATGTCAAATTGATTGTTAGATCGAATTTGACTGTCCAGGCTCTGATACCAATTGTTAGGATCGGAGGCTCTCATGATTGTGTTTGTTTGCATAATGTGAACAAATCAAATAAAAATGAACAGAGTTTAAGTGCAGCGGAAATGAATAACAAACTTTGTAAACACAATCAAGGAGAATATAGTTTGATAAACATTTGCTTTTCATAGAGTCGAAAGATTACAATTCAAAGCAAAAGATTATAATGCAAGCTTACAAACTAAACTCCCCCTCAACCTGATACCCCATGGTTGGTTGTACAAGATGAAAGGATTGAATTGAGGAGTAGAACTCACTCAAGACGATCAAATGTAACAATACAGAGTACTGCTCCATTTATAGACAATCCAAACCACTGAGGCATCACAGCTGACGTCACCATGAAAGTGAGGTCTAACAGCCTAACAACCTGTATCTATTGTTCTTATACAAACACTGCTAGTCTTAACTACTGACTATACATAAAACAGATGACATACTAAACTACTGCTCTCTCTTTACATCAGTGCTTTCCTCAAGGTTGATCAGTCCTTGATTGGGCAGTGCTTTGTCATCAGTAGATTGCACCAGCAGTGCTTAGTCTTCAGCAGTCTTCTGTGCTTCATCAGTAGTACTTGAAGAACAGCAGTAGTTGTATCCGGGCAGTGGATATAAGACCTTCAGCTGTTATAGTCACTTCCAAGGGAGAAGACTTAGTATAAACATCTGCTTATTCTGGATCCACTGTTGTGAACTGGTTTTGGCTTTCATTATCTGTTCCTCTGATAGGGTTCAATCCTAACAGAAACCCTATAAATACCCTCACTTGTCACATCACTTGTTGTGACAGCTCTCTACTCGGCCCAGCCACACTCAAGCTCTATTGCTCTCGATTTCTCGCGATCCTTGTAAGTTTTCAACCTAAATCTTGTACTTCTATGATCTACATGCACTCCTTCATCATTTTCTCTTTTGAATCTCAACTTTTAACCGTGAAATCAATAGATTTGAGGTGTTCTAGGATGATGTCATCATGGAGTTCTTATGAACTTCATGTTTTGGCTTCAATCCACCAAGAACAACTTAGATCTGGACGATTTCCACATGAATGAACAAAGATCTTGCATAGATCTGAACATATTCATGGAGAAAAGGTTTGAAAGATGGTTTTCTAACTTTCTTTCAACTCTTTTACACTCAATGCACTCAAAACCGATAGAATCGGAGCTTGTTCTGATCTTCTACTCTTTCTTGGTGATGTGTTGGTTCAAGATTTGAATTCTATCTAAGAGACAACCAATTTCGGGTTAAACATGAACCACGTCTCGAACAGTTAACTGACCGAACTAGGGTGATTCCTACTCGATCGGATTACTTGAATCTTGGAGAGGGTTCTGTTGTTTAGCACGTTATCAAATCGTCTCAATCAAAACCGCAAACTATCAAAACTATCAAGTGTCAAGACGATCAGGACGTTGGGATGGATTTCCGTCCGATCGGATTGCCGTCCGACCGGACAGCCACCAGATCGGCTTGCACCTCGTTCCACGCTTAAACATTTTGTTTCAACTTTTAGAGATCTGAACGCCGAACGGATTACCGTCCGATCGTACTGCCATCCGGTCGAACAACCATCCGACCATGTGACGTTGTGACTTCAACACTTAAACAATTTTCAACATGTTCAATGCATAGTCAGTTCCAACGGATTGCCACCCGATCGGTAGACTATCCGATCGAGTGACAACACTGCTGTGAACTTGTTCTCTGAGAAATACCTCACTGCACGGATCGTCACCCGATCAAACCACCGTTCGATCGACTGAACTGAAGGATAGAGATACTTCTCTGTTTTCAAAATGCTACAGCGAAAACTTCAAAAGGCAAACCATCCTACACAAATACATCTTCACCAAACGAGGTGTCAATCCAATCGAATGGCCATCCGAACGGATTGACATCCGATCGACTGGCCATCTGATCGGATTGCCATCTGATCGGATTACCATCCGACACTATCACACTTGCCCCGTTTTACGCTCCGCTTATCGTTTATGCTATCGTTAACTGTTCAGGCTAATCTCTTACAGCGCTCCCTTCAATCCAAGATAGTGTTTACTTGTTAAGTACAATCTGTGAGTATACTCGATCCCTTTTTGCTTTATGCACTTTTGGTTGTTACATACGTTGCTTATTCTAAATCACAATCGACACACAACGTAAACACTATTTATACGCTAACCGTTATTGCATGCTACGTGTTATTCGATGAATGCTTGTATGTTATGTTAACACAGTGATTGTTACCTGACACCTTAGCAACGATAGTACTATAGTTTGGACTCAGCACCTGTCGTGGACAGGGGTTGTTAAGGGCTTTACTTCACGTGTCCCAGTGGGGATATGTGTTGCGCATTCTACAACTCGCAGTCACATCTGTGCATATTTCTCTGTCGATAACCTACTTGCCTTCACTTTATACATGTTACATGCTGGTTATGCGTAATCGATTTCGAACTCTATTATATCTAACAAACTTGTATGCTCACCTTTACACTATGTCTATTGACCTTTATTTTAACGTATGTGACAGGTGTTTGAATGCTTAGGAAGCTTGCTTGTTATTTGCTGGAATCAAGCTAGGATGGAGTCTAGAAACAAACTTAATAAAAAATCTGAGTTGTCGGAACAGTTTATTTGTTTTTGAGACAATTATCTGTAATAACTACTTTTACCTTATCTGTTAGTAGTATGGGATATTAACGTTAAGAATTTGGTAATTTAATAGTGGTTGTGGATTCTCTTGAACAATCTGTTTCGCTCAGTGTCGCGCCCCGATGTTTCCGCCATCGGTTGTGGTGTGACATCTAGTATGCGACATGCATTAATCATTTGTACTCCAGGTTGTTCAAGTGGGTACGAAATATGAGTTGTGTGAGTAGTAGTGTGCAACTAGCTAGTTGTGCGACTACACATTTTGTGCGATAAGTAGTGATCTCCGTGAATTATGGAAACAGTTACACATTTCCATTTTGTTCGATCTAACCCATTAATTATCCTTTAAAGCTAATCGATTATTTTGGTTCTTTGATTCATATGAACCCTAAGCATTGACCAAGTCTAATAACAATTAATCATATGAACATCATGAATTTCCGGATTGACACCCAAAGATTTTCATTGCACACTATCATCCTACATTATCCAGTTCATTCCTTCAAGCATATAGGCCCCTCTTATCACAAGCACACATCTGATTCAGTTTTAATCATAACAAATGAATCAACATCAACAACCATCTTAGACTAGTAAATCATGGAATACTCATTAAGAACTTTGTAAACATGCAACACTACCATCTCATCATCACATATATTATCATGCAAGAACATACAAGAATCACATTATCAATCGTCAAACCAACATCATGCTTAATGATTACACAATGATAAAACACTTATTACTAACCGAATCAAATTGTAAGATGACGAAAACGTCAAAAGATATGAGAAGGCTGCTGTTGACTTAACTTCGAATAGGGGCTGCTGCCGTCGGATGCGAGAAGGAGAGGAATGGGGGGTTAGGGTTTGATAATATTTTGTGTTTTATAAATTATGAGAATCACACACATAAGTTATGTGTGTGCATGCGATGTAGAGGAGGGCCGAGCCCATATTTGAGTTTCATTTGGGCCGAGAATGGGTTGAGCAAAGGTGTGCGGCCCAAGGTTTTATGCAATGAGATTATACATACGCACACAATTCACATAACGCACTGATGTCTGTCGTTAAGGACATGCAAAAACTAACTAAACCAGTAGATAGGATAAGTCGGATATCGAACCGGAGGAGGATTGTGGAAAGTGTCGTAATGAAAAGTATTAATTAACTTCTACAAAATTGGAAAATCGGTTTGTTTGATTACGAGAATTATCTAAATTAACGAATAAAAATTGAGATTTAAATCATCAGGAGAGAAGATGGTTCCTCTAGATTTAAGGTTTTGCAGTTAACTTCAACTATGTGTTTAATCGTGACCTACATAGACATAGGTATTAATTTTGATTAACTAATTGTGATAACCAACGACTAAGTACTCCGGTCAATACATAACGGGAGGTTATCGAATGATTATCAATTACAATTTACAAACCTTAACCCCATGTCAAATATATCCCAATTACTAGAACTCTCGGGAACTGGATGCTTAGAAATTAAGGCTTAAATAAATATAACTGTTTACGACCAATAAATCAAATCAAGGTGAAAAGCATCGAATGCTTAGATCACCAAGTTAAACGATTGTATCAACACATAGTATCAATTAACTTACAAAAACCCTCCATCCGGAGGAAACCAATATAAAGACTAGCCGCTCATAGTGGTTGGTTGATCTTCGCCGGCTTGATAGACGGTTGCCCCCATGTGATGTAGCCGACTCCCAGATGATGGACGACCATGGGATGTTAGTATTGTGACGATATTTATAAAAGCCCAACACCTCCCTTTCTGAGCCTTCACGTGTGCCCTTCAAAGAAGTCTGCCGTCAAGTATTAATGATTGGCCCAATCAAAATAATCCACAAGTCCTATTATGAATATGGCGGCCCAATAGAAATCTCCTAGTCCACATAAAATGATAAATAATTTTGGGCCTTGGTCTGCGTGAATTGATGTCTGCAGCCAAAAATCACGTGTGCTCCTTCTTATGTTCCTTCAACAATTGAGAATCATGATGATGTTGATGTATGATTATAATATTCCTAGCCCACGTGATGTTGTGATTTGTTATTTGGGCCAATAAAATCCCCCAAAGGTCTTGTATATGCATGTAATTTGAACCCTTTTAATTCTTCAATAAAGCAGTTCCACATGCGCTGCCATATATGTTCAACCGTAATCTAAGGAACCAAAGCGTAGCCTACGATTTTAATCTTCTGTCCATTTTGTTCTTTACCTTTTTTATATATCAACCGTAACCTACGCATACGACCGTAGGCTACGCTCAAATGTTGCTGTTTCTTTCATTTTCTAGCCAATTCCACTAAACCGTTGACTACGAAATCAAACCATACGCTACGGTTGTCGTCTGCCGGAGCCTTCTTGTTCAACACACACTTTTATAGAATAACAATCAAGTCCCTAGACTTCATTCATTCGTAATTCTCGCACATTCAAACTATATTTTGACCCAAAACCTCTCTCGAATGATGTGATTCACTTGATTATTCTTCCTTGCTTGTTCCGTTCATCACTAAGCATTCCAATTTAACCGAATTAAGCAATTAACCTGCGATATCAAAATTATACGTAGTTATCACATCATATTATCACTTGAAATGCCATAAAACACACGATATAACACACTTAAACACTCGGGTTTGACACTCTCCATCACGCATAACACTTAATTTTGATTGTCCTCAAGCAACCATCACAAACATTACTCACCTTATTAACAAATCACCATTAAATCCCTTACCGAATTAACAATTTTAGGTCTTAAGTCATACCCGTCCCATAGACTGACACAATCGAGGTTGAAAATCTGAAAGTTAGATAATATATCTTTAAAACACTTTAAGACTTGCCTAACTAACACTAACATGCTTATGATACTACACACATGCCACACGCCCTTCACAGTGATCACTCCTCTCGGCTTTATCAAGACTAGCATGTAATGTGCTAGTATATATTTCACTCAAAACCAAATATGCTACCTTGTAATCATAAGCTTGTATAGTAATCACACCTCCACTGTATCAAATAACGTAACACACATCAAAAGGTCTTTTCGGGTTTTAGGTTAAAGGAAAAGGTAGGGAATTATTTTTGGATTTTTATGTTTATATGGTGAACACAAACGAATATACCAAACCATGACAACTTATTCACAATAGTACTAACACTTTGGGTTAATTTTCGACCCATTTATTTAACACGAACATAACAATGATTTTTTTTTTCTTTTTCATTATTTTCTCTTTTTTTTCTCTTTTCATTATTTTTCAACAAACATCTCACACGTACTTGTCATTCATGGTTGGTAGTCAAACGGGTCAAAGAAGGTGTAGCAAACGAAAGGTATAAGGCTCAACATGGTTAACTAAGGTGGGTGGATAAACAATCAACAAATAACACAATGGAAGGGATCCTAATGCCTTTATCATCTATGTGCATACGCTAAACCATAGTCTCAGCATGTATCAAACCACACAAGTTCTAACACAAAGCAACATATGGCCTACACTCAACAATTAAACATTTATTGCAATTCACTAACAATCTAGTAGGCTTAAATATCTCACCGAATAGAAAGAATATGGGTTACCGACATGTAGCATGTGTAATTCCTAAAGCATGTTACCCCTAGTTAGGTGAAGAAGCATAAACCGAGCGGGTCGGTACTTCTACGATGATGAACGGCCAGGCCTCGTCTTCTCTACTTCAACCTAGACCTGTAAACAAGAATAGAGAAACGTGGGCAATTGTAGAGACGGCCGGTAGAGGAAGAATCCCCTATTTCCAGCTACAAAAGTGTTGCCCTATATCTCATGCCCTAATGAGGAGGTGGAGACCTCCTTATATAGGAGATATGGGAAAACCCTAACCTCAATGGGCCAGGCCCAGTTAGGGGTTGTCTCTACGAGCCCACAGCCTAGTGTAGCATAAACTACAATGCGCTGGGCCTCGCGGGTTAGTACACAATAATAACAATATATAATTAATATAAAAGTGATAAATAGCAGAAAAGTCCAACCGTTCGGGTCGGGTCCAGTACCATACCTCGTCATGTCCCCCCAGTCTAGTGTTGCTCCAGCGTGTAAGCGTGGGAGGAGCACTTAGACTTATTAGGAGCTCGGGAGTGAAGATCACTTAATTTTAGGCTTACATGTCGTCCGGGTGCAAGAAAGTTGTTGGCCACGTTTGTTGTGGTTGTCGTTGTTTGTGAGTAGAGATAACGGAGCAATGAATAGTATACGATTGTTCATCTTGGAAATTGGTTGGGTAAACCTGACGCTCGTTGATTGGTTATAGATAATTGCCATTTGTACTGGCGCATTGCCATGAGCTTGTTAAGGTTGCGTGTATCCGGTTAGGTCTCATGCATGAGTCTTGGAACAGGCTGAGTTTTGGCGGTTAAGTGCCTCGCCCTTGGATGATTTTTGCAGGTGTGGCCCTGCTTTAGCGGTGCGCCCATAGTCATGTGGGCTACTATAGAATATCCACCCTGTGGTGTGACTTTTGTTGGTTAACATATGGTGCGCTAACGGCGTTCAACACATTGAGAGAGTTGATGTTGATGTGACGACGGTCCCTACCACGCGTCCGTGTCATCGGGATCTCCGTTGTCGTATTGTGCAGCCATTGGTGGTCATAGACGCACATGCGGATGTTATGCCACCTTAGGCGAATGTAGAACTGTTGGCAGTTGTACCAGCCATCGTTATTGATGATCCGACTATAGCAATCATCGTTGCAGTCGGGAAGAATGTTATACAATGCACCCCTGCAGAAGTGCTTGCTATGCTCAGTGACCTCGGAAGGGTGCTTAGAGCGTTATTTATGTTCCCCACAATGTTTTTATAATTGTGAGACAAGTACTTGGTTTTTCATCAGTGGTTGTGCATCTATTACCAAGATACCCACTGGAGTAGTAGTGGTTGAATACATCTATTACTAAGATGCCCACTCTTAGCGCTGTATAATTTGATCATCCGACTTTGTTATTATGAAAAATATTTCGTGTCAGAGGTGTTTTTTACCGGGATATGCAGTTCAAATGCGGTGGTATGTTGTGTTTACAAATGTTTATATGAACACTTGAACAACAAAGTGCTTTCTACGCGCTTGGCGTGAGTGAACACTTGTTGAGATAATAAAACTCTTTATACGCGTTAGGCGTGAATGAGCACTTTATGTAAGCTACTAAGTGCTTTTCCCGGATGCGCACTGGCGTGTGCAATGCTTATAGTAGGTGGCCATGTTCGTTTACCTCGCCGACTGTGGCGTGAGGGTTTTCTTTTGTCCATGTCGCGGACTGGTGTGGATAATACATATCCGAATAAGTATTTTTCCTGTCGCATAGCGTGTGGAATACTTATTCAAATAATCAAGTATACTAGTTTTATCGTTCATTTGTCTTGACTACCAAATTGCATATGCGTGTCAAGTGGTATAGTCGTAGGCCAAATGATGTGAAGTATAAATATTGTCTGGCGTATTGAAACATCCACATTTTATAAGAAACGGTGCGGGATAATGTGCGGTGGATATCACCTTAATGGGCAGCCTGAGAGAAGATGATCGCTTTTATGCGTAGTGGCGCTATAGCCTGCTAGTCCCCCAGTTTAGTGCTGCTAAATAATGTTAGTAGCATTGAACTTAAATTGTGAATGCTAATAAGAGACCAGGTATATGCATATAAAAGTAGAACACATGCGGCAATTAATGCGAGAGTTATACCTGTTGGGCAGAAGTCTATGTATCTCACCAAAATGTTGCTTGACGAAGATGCAACACTACCAAGCATGTAATGTGGCGGTAATTGTCGAGGATGTTATCCAACCCAGTCCACATACTTGAATAAAGATCATCAGGCGTGTAAGCCGGGAGGTCCAAGTCAACTCCCTCAGTGCAATGCTGCAATATTATGTTAGTGGCCATTGAACTCTTGACAATAAATTGGTAAGCGTAAGTTTTTGAATAGGTGTCGTTAAGCTGTAATGAAATTCACACTATTATCATGACCTTGTATACTGTATGTCAATAACAAGGGTTATGAGTCTTACTCCTTTGTTCAAAACAAAACCTCAAAATGTGCCCTCAGAGAATCATATCAGAGACAGTGTAAGATTTGAAGCCTATTGATCTAAGGGTCTAAACTCAAATAGGCTGTCACACTCCAGCCAGATGTAATTTCGTCTTAGAAAACACATATTTGGTTTTCATGACACGCTCATAAGACGTGTTCGTGTCTGTCAAATGGTTTTACCATCTGAGTATTACCCAGAATAAAGATTAAGCCAAGTCACTGTAAGCTAGAGTGGAGGTTGGTGAGTGGCACAATTAATTATAGATGGGGAGATTTGACATATGATATGTGATGAAACAATCAAATATATGCAGGTACAAAAATAATAATAATAATAATAATAATTAATAAGGCGTATGTTTGACTTGGTCGATTGCGATCAGTCAAGTCAACTACTGAAAGTGATGTGGTCTAGGGACTCACACGCTGACAAGTCACATGACAAATAGGATGCGTTGCGGTGGAACAAGCCTCACGCGAGGCGAAAAGATTGTCGCCAAATATGTAACACAACGGTAAGAGTTACTCAGTCGGCGGGATGGTTCGGAAAGAAGTTGTCTAAATCAAATCACCACCTTCAACCATGTAAGTTACCAGTTCAATGCCAAGGATGCCATTAAATAAGGATCGTATGGCGTGTAAACCGGCATGTTTAGCACCATGATAACATCCGATAATACCAGTATTATAGCATGTGATTCCCCAGATATAACGAGCATCGCATCCTTGGAAAGAAAAATATTATACATGGTCGATATGTTCCGTCTGTTGGATCCAAAAGTGGACCTGTTTTAACTGCATATATGGTCAAGCCCAACGCTTGCTACAAAAACATTAGCTCCTGGCAATAAATGTTTGTATAATACTAGTATATTTGGCTATACCAAGTATATTATACGCATGATGCCAATATTCATCAAAATTCAAGGGTTTATGCCAATTTGATTTCATAAATGATGCTAGATATGGCTATGTAAGCGCATGACATGGACAATATTGATCCGGCTATAGAGACTTTCTATAATACCATCGAATTTCGAGTTGGGTGATTGTATGATTGGGGCATCAAGCATACAGTTATTATGAAACATTCAACTTGGATCTGGTATACTTTCGAGTTGAGCCAAAAAAAAAAAGTAGACCAGATTAAACTATTTTTAGAGTGATATATCCCCCCACCACATGTTGACGAATGTGGATTGAATCATGAAATAGTGAATAAAAGGGGAGCCTTCAAAGAAAATGACTAGTATAATGTAGGTCGCTTGAGTGTGACCACACCTTCAATACGTCAGACATGGTGTGACCTATGCCCGTTCGTTGATGGCGCGAATAAAAATGGTTTCAACCGGAGATGGCGTGAATGGACCAAAAGTCGGGAGTGGAGAAATAAGCGTCCGAAGGAAAGGTGCGTTAAATAAGAGCTTCTGCCGGAGAGGCGGGTGGAATACGAGCTTCCGCCAGATGTGGCGGGTCAAATAAAAGCTTCGCCGGAAGTGGCGGGTTAGAGAAAAGTTTCCACCGAAGGTGGCGGGTTGAAGAAGAGCATCCGCCAGTGGTGGCGGGCTTCCGCCGAAGGTGGCGGGTTGAAGAAGAGCTTCCGCCAGTGGTGGCGGGCTTCCGCCGAAGGTGGCGGGTTGAAGAAGAACCTCCGCCAGTGGTGGCGGGTTTCCGCCGAAGGTCGCGGGCTTCCGCCGAAGGTAGCGGGCTTCCGCCGACAGTGGCGAGTTGACTAAAGGTTTCCGCCGGTAGTGGCGTGAGAGAGCACTCGCGCGGCGAGGTTTACTTGTGATACAGAGGTTACCCGCACGATGAAATATGCTCGTGATACAGTTTATACTTTGTAAGCGTGTTCGTATGTAACTAAGCATGGGTGCGCGGGCGACTTACGCGCTCTTATGTAAAGCAGCAGGGTCGCATGGAGATAAACATGTGGAGCAGAAGGCTCGCCTGGAGACTAGCGTGCTCATATGCAAAGGAGCATGCGCGTATGACAACTTACGTGCTCGTAAGTAAAGGAGTGTGCGCTTGCCAGCACATGTGTGCTCGCTCGTATATAAAGTAGCGGACTCGCATGGAGACCGACGTGATCGTAAGTAAGGAAGCATGCGCGTATAGCGACTTACATGCTCGTAAGTAAAGGGGTATGCGCGTATGGCTACTTACGTGCTCATATGTGGTGCAGCTTTTTAGGCTTTCATCGGTGTTCATGAGGATCGCTCATTGCGTTTTACCGATCAAATGTATTGCCAGTCCTGCAAATTAGTTGACAAGGTAAGTCGTAATAAAGAGTTTGATATATGAAAAAATTTGTACCGAAACGTTGTCCTTAGGAGATGCTCGTTCTCTACGTCCATACTCCGTGATATGTGAAAACAAATTTCGACCCTCAAAATGATGTTGCCTCATGCTCGTCTTTCATTATTGATGCTTAGTAAATGTTAGTAGCATTGTACTAAAATACTGGTTTTGAATAAGCAAAATATGCATAAGATATGTACATCGCTTGTAATGTGTATACCTCGTATTAATCAAGAAGAGATATAGAGGGGTTTTTATTTAACACGATTGCTAAATTGTTTTTAGGGCAGGTGTCCCTCTAAAATGTGGCAATGACATCATTGGTGAGCATGTTACCAAATTCAAAAGCTATTAAATTTAGTTGTCTGCATGGTTGGATACATACTTTACTTACATTGACTTCATTGTTATATGTTCCAAAACGTGAAATTTGAAGTTTTAAGCCATAGCTCAATGATGTTAGTGATCCACAATTTCACAATAAGTTTACCAACCAACTGTTCGATGCAAACTCTTGGCCTTGTTAAAAGATTGCATTAAAAAAAACAAGGGAGAACCATCGGCACGCGCAACGTGCCCTCAGGCGGAGCTTTACCGCGGATGCGTAGTTGATTGTAGGCAGGCGAAACTTTTCGGCGTGCGTAGGATTACGCCACGCGGGTGTCACCGGCGCGCTCGACCAACCGAGTGCGTGTTCTGTCATTCATGAATCATTTGCACCAAGTTGTGTTAACATGATCGGCTATGGTCACCATGTTTCGATCCGGTATCCCCAAAAGCTGTCTTGCGAATAAGATAGCTCAACAACAAACTTGTTCGAAATATCGAAGGGCCCACCTGGTAGTTATATTGCTATATACGCGCTTTTGAATAAGGATCATCGGTGTATAAATCAGGAATGCCCCGGTCTTATAATCGTCTTTAACGTGGTGCAACAACAACAATATCATGCTGTGACAGTCTGTTGGTGCATATTCGGTGACAACAGCTTAATAGTTTGATTATTTAGTCTTTGGATATTTTGTATTGGGCTTAGCTTATTGGTTAGTGAGTTTATTATTGTAATGGGCTTGGAAAATGGCCTAGCCCAGTAGGAAGCCCAGTTCACAGACATGTGGTATATAAACATGTTTTGTGATTAGGGTTTTAGAGGTTAGAGAATTTTAGAGAGAGAAAGTAGAGAGAGAGAGAGAGAGAATTCGAAATAGGGTTGTAGTCAAGATCACAGAGAGTGGCTGTGAGGTTGTGAGGGTCTTGAGTTGATTGTAAAACGTTTTGTTTGGATAATCAATAGAGGACCCGTTTGATTGTGAAATTCTGTTTCTACTCGTTTCTGTAATAAATCTGATCTAGAGGATTCCGCACTCTAGGTTAGATAAACAATTCTGTGAAAGATCCATACGAATAGGGGACCTACACAGTCCCCCAATTCGGTGCTCGATGCAGCTAAATATGTTAGTAGCTTTGAAGTAGCAATTAAATATTGAAAATAATGCCATATGCACAAAAACAATGTACCAAACTATGATTGTGAGGACTGGGCACCCCTTTTTTTTATCTTCTATGAAAATACTTGCTGCCAACAATGTAGGTGTTAATATACTTGCTGCAAGCAAAAAGGCATGCTCGAAAAGGGTGTTCAGTCCAAGAGGGCCTCCGACAAAAGAGATGCGATTAAAAGTTACAGATCCGGTAAATCGTGTTTGTTTATACAGATGTCAAAACACTAAAACTTTTACAAGCAAGTGGTTTTCCGACAAGCTTCTGTAGTTCACCGTCATCTTACTTTCACTTTTAATTTGTTAATATTGACTGTAAATATTTCCCAGATGTAAAGAAAAAACATCATAAATTTTTGGAGGGTGAAAAGCTTACCTTGTCCGTATGTTTGAAAGTAAATGACCCAAAAGCATAAAAGCACATAGAGATTCACCCATAATTAGATTTATTAAATGCTGTTATGGGGTTTTCCGAATCGAGAAGTTCGGATCTGGAATGGAAAGATCTCCGGTCTGTAATAGCATGCATGATGAACCAGGTCTGGAAATCGAGTATAAAGAAACGAGATGTGGTGAACAAGATCTAGGGTCCCACGGATGGCGCCAATGAAGAAGCATAAACCGAGCGGGTCGGTACTTCTACGATGATGAACGGCCAGACCTCGTCTTCTCTACTTCAACCTAGACCTGTAAACAAGAATAGAGAAACGTGGGCAATTGTAGAGACGGCCGGTAGAGGAAGAATCCCCTATTTCCAGCTACAAAAGTGTTGCCCTATATCTCATGCCCTAATGAGGAGGTGGAGACCTCCTTATATAGGAGATATGGGAAAACCCTAACCTCAATGGGCCAGGCCCAGTTAAGGGTTGTCTCTACGAGCCCACAGCCTAGTGTAGCATAAACTACAATGCGCTGGGCCTCGCGGGTTAGTACACAATAATAACAATATATAATTAATATAAAAGTGATAAATAGCAGAAAAGTCTGACCGTTCGGGTCGGGTCCAGTACCATACCTCGTCATGTCCCCCCAGTTACACTCATAGCCTTATGCATTAAAGTGTTTTACTTATTTCTAAAAATGACTGAAATACCCTTGTATGTAACTGACTTGTTGGACGGCGTTAAAAAATTGAACTCAAATGGTTACAGATTTACCAAATAGGTACTTAGATCATTAAAAATTTTGGTTATGGACTCAAGTAGTTAAAACCACTAAAACTCAGGGTCTTAAAAAGGAATTTCCTCTTAAAAACATAAGACTGTGTTCGTTTTCATTTCTACACCAGAGTCTCCATCCACATAGTCCATACCTCAAATTAAATGAAAAACTAAAATAAACCTTCATATTTGAGGGTTTCATCCCTATCTTATATTTTAATGTGGTTGTGAGTTGAAAATGATATTATTCAATTAATTATGAAGTGAAAGGTTTTCAAAAAGTGAACATACTCTATCGACAAAGGTGTATTTTAGTTAAATTATATGAGTAGAGATAAAATTCCATTGTGAATGCTCCTAGATACCAACTAGTGGGAATTTCTTCACACAATACAACATGAAACATGTGTATATTAAAAAGGGTTAATTACTCGGATGATCCTTTTGGTTTTCATATATATTACTAATGGCCCGCAGTTACACTGATGAGACTGATGCTCCTGGTGGTATGGATTTTGTAAGTATGGTGGTCCTTACCAGCTAACGCCATTAATTTTCCAATTAAGTCCGTGTAGCAAAAAGTACAATCGTGAGGTCGTGACATATCGAAGAGGACGTTGAAACTTGTTTTACACAAATCAAATTCCATAAAATGAATACTGGTATCGGTACAGGTGTTGTTCTGTCAATATGAGTTTAGTTCGGCATGGTACCTGTCACACCCCAACCAATGGCGGAATCATTGGAGCGGAACTTGTTCGAGATTGTAAGTGACTTCATAACACTATTGGTCACAATATTTAAATAACTCCCATTTCATTTCATAATTTTAAATTGTCAACCATTACATAAATTCAAATAACAACATGTTCAAAACAAAACAATAACAAACTTTGATACAACATTTTAAACCTAACACGTCTAAATGTGTATCTAGGCATCAGCGCTACTTCATTTCATAGCATTTGTCATCCTCAACCTGTAACATGTTTAAAATAAAGTTCAATGCAAAAGCAAAGGCGAGTATACAAGTTTGGTACATACGTAGCATAAAAGATGATTAAACAATTCCTCATAGCAAGCATGTGATATAAGATAAACCTTAAATTCGGCATGTGTCTAACATATCAAATCAATGATGAAACGCAATATGCTCATGACATAACCACAGGTCTACGGGAGGTGCGTTAATCCTATAGCAATATATATGTCACGGATAGGCTCGTACGAAGTTAATGATAAGTCTAACACAAGATGTAATTAACCCAAGTTTAAAGTATCAAGCAATCACGTATACAAGCATGTTATAGGAATGTTTGTGCATTTAAGTAAAATGTTCATGTGTAAGTTTTGGTAAGTAAACATGTTACACCCCAAAAAGTGGTAAACGTAAAGAGGGGAATTCGAGTATACTCACGGTTTTGCAAGTTGTTCCTACTTGAATCCGAGAGTAAGTTGGTTAATTGCTTAGGGTGGAGCACCTTGTCCTTCTACAATAGGAAAAACATAGGTGTATGAGTTTGGGGAAATCGGAAGATTATAGATTCGGAATTTAAACAACATGAAAATAACATATGAAAATAATCACCTAGTACATATGATACTTGTTCTTGACACTAGGAAACTCTAAAGAGTTTAAATGTTTTCATGGAACAAGGTTCCATTAGAATCGTGACAAGTTATCATAGTCTATGATGATATAACCTAGTACCTTGACATATGAACACTAGTTCATCATCAAAGATTCGATTACTCGGATAATATGTTTATGTATTATATAGGTTATATTAATATGTCCAATAGTTTAATAGTTCAAACATTAGGTAGAAGATTAAAATCTTCATTTAGATACCTCTAAATGTCATATAAATCATGTAGGAGGTAGGAAGATCAAGTCTTCCATTTAGGCACCTCTAAGTGTTCACCACTACACTTGATGTAAAAACATTCAAGGAGGGTCATGAACTACAAGTAATACAAGAATATTAAACACTAATCTATAAGAAATCATCAAGCAATGTGTTGATTTTATGTAGGACTACCCAAGTTAATCCCTAATCACACATACATCAAGTCTTGGACTTGAACATCACTTGTGGGTTAAACCCTTGACAAAACAGAAAGTTTGTGAAGATTAATCCTCTGATTTTGAATGTCTCAACCTTGTTTTTAAGCCTAACTAACCATAGAAGTGGTTATAAGCATAAGCATAGGTTTGAGATGAATTAGACTCGAGTTTAAACAAGTTTAGTAAAGTTTGAATCAAAACAAAAACGAACAGTGAACTTTGGAGCCCTTTTGGTGACGTTCCAGGGACTGGTTTTCTGTGAAAAACCTGTGGAATCGAAGCTAAGGTCAATCCAAGCACATAGGAAAAAGAATGGAGTAAATCGGACAAGAAACGAATGAGTTATGCTCACTTTTGTGATGAAGTAACAATCTGCTCGAACCTTCTGATGTTGCACGAATTTGGGACTGATTTGGAGTGATTTGGATGAGTTTTGTAAAATGATTTGAGCTTCGATTAGGTTGGTATTTATAAGGGCTTAATTAGGGTTTAAGTTGGTTGGTAATTAATACAATTAGTTAAGGTTTAATATATATAAAAAAAAACAATTTACATTTGCCCATAGGGCTGTGCGAACGCAATGGGCTGTACAGCCACATATATATATATATATATATATATATATATATATATATATATATATATATATATATAGGGGAATGCTCCATAAAAAACCCTTTAAATTTAGAAAACTTTGGAAACCCAACATGTGGCCTAGATTGCTCCACATCAACATATGCTTTTAGAGCTTTGAAGGGTAGGATTGTCTTTTTGAAGGGTAGGATTGTCTTTTTACACTACCCAACTCAAAAAGACATCTTGACTTTTGTGTACTGATTTGACAACATTTATTTCTCATTTATCTTCCCAAACCTCTCTCTCTCTCTTCTTTTAATCTGAGTAGTTTCTTCCTCTCTCTTCATCAAATCTCTCTCTCTTCCACCACACCACCATCACCACCGCACCACCACCATCATCACCACCGCACCACCATCTGTATTGTACCTCCGGCACTACCGTAAACACCTCCAACCCTGTTGCACAACCCCCACCACCGTTGCACCTTTACCACCGTCGGCCGACCGCCGCTGCACACCCCCCACCACTGCCCCTCCACCACCGCTATCCCCTAACCCCAACCCATATATTCAGTTCCTATATTCAGATGTGGAACTGAATATATTTAACTCAAAATGGCACCAGATCTGAATGTTGCCATCATCAACTACTGCTCAAAGGTCACTGATGTCGAAGGAAGCTCCACCATTTTTTCTTAGTGCTACCAACAGGGGTGTGAATAAAGTTTCTTCCTTTTTTTTATTTTTTGATTCGATTTGGGTCCGATTTTTGTGGTGATTTTTGCGATGAGGTAATCTTGATTTAGTTTCTTGATTTGATTATTGCATTGTGGGTTTTTGTTTGTTGTTTGGATATGATGATTTAGGGGGATCTCGTTAATGTGAAACACGAACAACAAGTCTGTTAATGCTCACGTTTTTATCTTGCTTGTTTGCTTCAGTAGTTTTTTTCTTTTCAGTCGATTATAGAATATGGGTTTTGAAACACGAACACCAAGTATAATAGTTAATGTTCGTAATTAGACCGTTAATGTGTCTTATAGATTACAAATTACAGTTTGTATAATTCCAACCGTTATTGTGAAACACGAACAACCGTTAATGTTCGTATAGATTACAAATTATAGACCGTTAATGTTTCGTATTTAACGTGTAATCTTGTTGTTTTTAGTTATGTGTACTTTGTTTAGTTGCTGAATTTTAGACGTCTAATAATCGGCACATCTGTTTTTAGAAACGAAAAGCCAAGTTTGTCTTACAGCACAACCAACGTAACACGTGTTATAGTCTGAACTCCTGTTTCACAGCTAAGCCAAGTTTGTCTTACAGCACAACCAACGTAACACATGTTATAGTCTGAACTCCTGTTTCACAGCTAAACCATAGTAACATGTTATAGAGACATGTATTAGGGTATGACGATGTATTAGAGACATGTATTAGGGTATGACGAATTAATTGCAGGTTTTTAGTTCTGTGTACTTTGTTAGTTGTTGTTTCAGTTGTGTAAGATTAATTTGCAGGTTTTTATTTTTGTGTTAAAAAGTTGTGCTTGGTTTGGTTGCTTGTTTGGGCTTTTGATCTGAATAGTAAGTGTTTTTTGTTGGTTTGGTTGCTTTGTTTGGGGCTTTTGATCTGAATAGTAACTGTTTTTGTGATGTTATCTGAGAAAAAAAGATTTTCTGGCTATGAATGTGTTAATATTTATGTCTGGTTAACGACTTAACGGTTATCTTATCTTTTTGTTCTTAGGATGGTGATGGATACAAGGGAAACAAGTTCCAATTCTCGAGACCGTTGGTTTCGTCAAACGTGGACCAGATGCTTAAGGATCATGACCATGTTTATGTTACAGCACAACACAACTAACACGTGTTAGTTGTATGCATTTTTGTTTACTTCAGGACATGCATGTGTTACATGTGACATGAAACCCATACAACGTAATACGTGTTAGTGCTATGTATTTTTGTTTACTAGTAATATGTAATGTGAGACTCTTCTTGTTTTCTCTAGTACTTGATGTAAAAACGGTCTAGACTTAACACATTTTTTGTTGGAGGTGCCCATATTTGTACCTCTATTGTTACAGTTTCTACTGAAGTTTATGCATCCATTCTAGAAGTCTTAAGACATGTTATAATAGAGGCTTAACACACGTTATATCAGGTTTACTCTGTTGTTATTAAGTTACTATTGGAGTTTATTCATCCATTATGGAAGTCTTTACACACGTTATAATAAATGATTAACACCCGTTATACATTTCAGTCGCTTAACACATGTTACAGTATGTATATACACATCATGGTGTTTTGGAAACCAATAGCTTATACATGACACCATGTTAGGTTAAACCAAGATTATAACAGAGGCTTAACACATGTTATCCCAGGTATACGGTGTTACAATATTAACTTGTATGTTCCATATTAACTTGTACACGTGTTACGATCAGTATATGCACATCATGGTGTTTTGCAAACCACTTTCATATACATGAATACAAGTCGGGTTATAATGGATGCTTACATGTTAGGATTACAAAAAGATTACAATATTAACTAATCTCACCATTAAACTCATCGCCCCCGTCGACTGTTTTCACCCTTGTCACATGTTAAGCAATTACATGTTTCGAACAGACAAATTGTAACACATGTTAGATCAGTATATACACATCATGGTGTTTTGTAAACCACTAGCTTATACATGAATACATGTCAGGTTACAAAAAGATTATAACAGAGGCTTAACACATGTTATACATTCCAGAATGTGCAAACCAAATGACCCGTTTCATATTATATTTTCCAAAATTACCGGTACATGTGTTACCATAAATGGCTCATTTCATATTACACGTTACATACTAACTTGTACATTTATTACTTGTACAAGTTTTACGCTCAGTATCCACAGTATCCACAAGTCGGGTTACAACAAGATTACAATGGTGGAGGCGCCCATATTTGTACCTCTACTGTTACAGTTTCTATTGAAGTTTATGCATCCATTCTGGAAGTCTTAACACATGTTATAATGGAGGCTTAACACACGTTATATCAGGTTTACTGTGTTGTTATTAAGTTACTATTGGAGTTTATTCATCCATTATGGAAGTCTTTACACACGTTATAATAGATGCTTAACACACGTTATACATTTCAGTCGCTTAACACATGTTACAGCATGTATATACACATCATGGTGTTTTGGAAACCAATAGCTTATACATGACACCATGTTAGGTTAAACCAAGATTTTTACAGAGGGTTAACACGTTTTATCCCAGGTATACGGTGTTACGATATTAACTTGTATGTTCCATATTAACTTGTACACGTGTTACGATCAGTATATGCACATCATAGTGTTTTGCAAACCACTTTCATACACATGAATACAAGTCGGGTTACAACAAGATTATAATGGTGGAGGCGCCCGTGTTTGTACCTCTACTGTTACAGTTACTATTGAAGTTTATGCATCCATTCTGGAAGTCTTAACACATGTTATAATAGAGGCTTAACACACGTTATATCAGGTTATTACTCTGTTGTTATTAAGTTACGGTTGGAGTTTATTCATCCATTATGGAAGTCTTAACACACGTTATAATAGATGCTTAACACACGTTATACATTTTCAGTCACTTAACACCTGTATCAGTATGTATATACACATTTGTTATATTGCCTAAACATCCACAAATCTCAACAAAATAGGTTCATAACAAAAACAAATTAACGGAATCTTGAACAACTTCATCTTAATTAAAGAAACAAGAATCATAACATGGTACACCTCATCCACCAAAGCCTAACACTCTCGATTCAGATTTAATTGGGGAAAAACATATGCTATAACTTAAGACCGATTTAATTGTGAAAAAACACCAAACCATGATTCAGTTGCAGAAGATGATGGCGGTTGTAGCAAGGGTTAGGTCAAAACAAAATCATCACCACCGAACACCGCCCCATCAACCATCACTGCCCACTACTGCCCCTGCCACCATCCAACAGAACACACCAAATCAAACCACAACCCCACCTGCCACCATCCAACACACGAAAACCCCCTTCTCAATTTCGAACAATCTCGTCACCATCCAGCACCACCAACCACCCACCATCCACCACCTTCTACAACCACCCACTATCGCCGCTATCAACCACCAACACCCTAGAATGAACCAGCCACCACCTTCCACCAACCACCAGATCTGCAACCACCATCGTGCCTCACTCATTCCCCTGCCCCAACCATAACGGTCAACAACACCACCGTCACAGCGCTGCTGCTGCCGTGGGTGGCTGGAAACCCACCAGTTTTCTCTCTCTCTTTCAATTTCTCTGGACCTCTCTTTCGATTTCTCCGGTACTCTCTCTCACGGCTCTCACTCTCTCTCTAGGCTTGCAGGTTGTAAGTGTTGTGTAGAGAGAAGGGAAAGTCATGGGGGCTAGGGTTTTGATTTGGGGAGGAGAAGATGAGATCTGTGATTTTAGAGAGATGGATTGTGATTTTGAATTGGATATGAAGAGAGAGAAAGAGAGGTGTATTAAAGAGAGATGATAGGACTAGACAGTTGAGAGAGAAGTAATATACTACCCAAAATGCCCTTTTCAGTTGACTAATTGTACCAACATGGAGTATTTTAATGTTTTAAATGCTAAAAGTTGTCTAAACAAATCATGACCCTTAATCTATTAAGATGAAACAAGATCAATGGACCACATAGAGTTTCCAAAGTTTTTTAAAAACGATGGGGTTTCTTGTATAGCCAAGCCCTATATATATATATATATATATATATATATATATATATATATATATATATATATATATATATATATATATATATATATATATATATATATATATATATATATACTTTTTTAGTGTTTTGCAACTTAGATAGGTATAAGATATTTATTAAATGATGTTATTAATGAATTATCTACTAACCACTAATATTATGTAAAGGGTACTACTAAATACACCCCCCTAATTACTAACTATACCCCCCTATAAAAACATCAAATCATTACATCACAAATCAATATTTTATTTTTTATTTTTTGTTGTCTTTTTAATTATTATTATTATTATAGTAATTATTATTATTTTAAAAATATTTATTTTAATAAAAATTATTTATTAAAAAAGATTTTTGAACGAACTCGGTTTTAATTTTTTTTTTTTTGAATGGACTCGGTTTTTAAGTAAAATAATTCGAACTAAGACGAGCCGTGCTACCAAGCGAGCCAAACCGAGCCAATTTGGTTCGTTATGAGCCGAGCCGAGCTAGGCTCACTTTCTAGCCAAGCCGGCTCGGCTCACTTTTAAACCGAGCCATATCGAGCAAGCTTTTTCCAAGCTAAATCCGAGCGAGCCGCGAGCTTTTTAGACAACCCTATCCATGTGTATGTTACACGCATACATAACGTGTTAGGTGATGGAAATTGTGGATTTTGGGCGACGGCTTCTGCTCTATGGTACAATAAAGATGAATGGTTATTTATCCGAAGATCACTGTTGGAAGAGCTACTTCAGTTTAGAAATGAGTACACTAAAGCTTTCTGTGGCTCATTTGAAAATGTGTTTACGTTCTTGGCTTGGTCAGGGTCGGGGGTTGCACCAAAAAAACATTGGAGGATTATGCTAGAGGCAGGATTCTTAATTGCGAACAAGTTTAACGTAATCGTTCAATTTTTATCTAAAGAAAAAAGAAACAGTTCGACTTGTTTTTCGCTTTGAAGAGGGCAGTCACCAATTCCCAGAAAAAAAAAATTCAATTGCACACGTGAATGGTGGCCATTTTATAATGGTAGAATTGCAAGGAGAGTATCCAATTGTCACCACAAACAACCTATGGACATTAATGAGAGAAAATAATGCTACTGGCTGAGGGGATTGTATTTGAATCATGTCAAAATATGTATAATTCTTTGATAGCACAACCTGCTACATATTATGTTGTAGATTAAAGCTCGGTGTGTAAAATGTTTAATGGTATAATTTTGTAAGAATGCACTTATTTTTTATATAGTTCCTGTTACTACTGTAAATGTAATTGGATACATAATAATAATAATAATAATAATAATAAGTAATATATAACTAATCACTAAATAAAAGATTAAAAAAGATAACTAAAGGACAAAAAAACTAAAAACTTAACAAAAGTTATTAACTAAAAGAAAAAATAGACAAAAAACAAAATAAAATTATTAATTGATGTGATGTTTTTACAGGGGATGAGGGTGTAATTAGTAATTAGTAATTAGGTTAGGTGGTATTTAGAATGAGACTCATGTAAATGGTTGGAAGATTATACATAAAAAAAAAAACAATTAAACTCCTAGAAACTTCCGATCGTAATGTTGGCAGCCATGTTGTTCTCATTATATTTTTTTTTTGTTGACAACCTAATTTACATTTTTTAACACATCATATAGTTATGATGTGTATTGTTAATTTAACATGAATTAAGATTTAAAAGAGCAAGTAATGGGTTAATTGAACTAAAAAAAGAATTAAGTTGGCTGCTCATATCTGGTCGCATGGGCTGTTTAAAGCCTTGATATTATTATTATTATTATTATTTTTATTTAATTAACATATAAGTTAAGTATTAGGTGCATAATTGATTTATTACTTGAAGTTTATTTGTAATAAACATGTACATGACCTAGAATGCGTAATAACATGTTTCAATTAACAACATAGGTGTGTTAAAACATAGAAGGAAGTGTTAATTAAGAATAAGTCTCGTATTCGATTAACTAAGTGCTTTATATGTATGGAACGTTCAAGTATCACAATTACAAGATAGTTGGTTACAAGTTAAGCATACGTTTAAGGGAATCACGAATCATGTAATAAACGAGTGTACGTATCCAAGCATAACCATGTGTAAACGATGTATATTCCACATAAAAGGTCAATTTCATTACAATCAAGTCTCGGACTTACAACGATTCGAAATACGATACAATTACAAGAGAAACAACTTTCCGAAAATAGAATTACGATACAAAGTTTCTAAAAACGGAAAGCCGCGAAAAGCGAGGCGTTACAGTACCAGTATTCGGTTTAGTTGACAATACCAAAAATAATGCAACTTCGTTTCAATAAATTTACATCGAAGTGTTATCGAGACCGTAAATGAGGAAAACCACAAATCACACATCGTAACGCTTATGACGGTACAATGTCGGTTCAAGCAGTGCAAAAATATTAGAAGAAACCGAAACCTACTCATATCGGAACGGAATATCATAAAAATAAATACCAATATTGGTCCCAATGTTATTCGGCTAGTATTGGTTCAGTTTGATACGACATTGATGTCGTATCGGTACGATACCATTACTCGGTATAGTTTATTATACAGATTTTTTTTAATATAACTACGTGTTTAATACAATGTATATTAGAATGTTGACAAAAAACATTAAATACAATTGTGTATGTTGAATTTTTTAAAAGGTTAACGAACACAAGTTACTAGATAAATATCAAATTAAAACATAAGTGAAATATAATCAAAACCGGAAAACATAAAATGAATACCTGTATCGGTGTCGATATCGTTCGGTCAACATCGGTCAACTTCAGTACAATACAATACTTGGTATAGTTTACAATACCAAAAAGTACTTTAATTTTTTAAAACTCTGTTTTTAAACTATATTTTATAAAAATTGTTAGTGAACGCAAGTTATCAAAAAATTATAATATTAAACAATAACATAAAATATCATCAATACCAGAAAACAAAAATGAATTCTGATACCGATGTCGATGTTGTTTGATTTGGTTCAGTACCGGTACTTGGTATAGTTTATAATTTATAAAAAAAATATTTTTTTAATAAAACTTCGTTTCAACAACTTGTATATATATATATAAATGTTGAAAAAATAAAATTGAACGTGACTGTAGGGTGAGGTTTTTGTAAAAAATGACATTTTTCATGAAAAGTATGAGAAGAAATAGAAATTGACATATAGACATCATATTTTGGACTTAGACATAATGTTTTGGCAAGAAAAACACCAAACATAACAATTTAAGACACAATGCAATAAATTCTAGGCATGAAATTTAATACTTCTTTAATAACTATTGTTTGTTACCGTTTTAAAAAATTCCAAATATTCAGTCACGGGCTTAGGAAGAACATTTTTCATGAGGAGACATAAGAATTGACATGTAAACATTATATTTTGGACTTAGTCATGATGTTATGTGTTGTTTTGACAAAAAAAAACACCAAACATAACAATTTAAGACACAACGCAATGAATTCTAGGCATAAAATTTAAAACACAACTAAAACACATTGCTCAACACATAAAACACTACTTAACGTTCTTGGCATGGTGTTTTAAGTTTTAAGCCTATAATTCATTGCATTGTGTTTTAAATTGTTATATTTGGTATATTTATTGTCAAAACAACCCAAAACATCATGCCTAAGTCCAAAACATGATGCTTACATGTCAATTCTTATGCATTCTCACAATTATCATGAAAAATGTTTTTTCTAAGTCCGTGATTGAATATTTGGAATTTTTTAAAACAGTAACAAACAATAGTTATAAAGAAATATTAAATTTAATTTAAGAGTAAACTGCCAAAATGGTTACTGGGGTTTGGTCACTTTTGCCACTTTAGTCCAAAACTCAAACCTTTTGAAACTTGGTCCATGTGGTTTCAATTTTATTGTCATTTTCATCCAAAATCAAAATCTAATCAGATTTTTTCAGTTAACATCCAGTTTTTTTTTTTTTTTTTTTTGTCTTTTCTCTCCCTTTTAATGAAGGGCAAAATGGTCTTTTAACGTTTTGTTATAACAAATTTAAAAAATCTGACTATTTTGTCATTCATTAAAAGGGAGGAAAAAGACAAAAAAAATGGATATTAACTGAAAAATCTGACTAGATTTTGCTTTTGGACGAAAATGGCAACAAAATTGAAACCACAGGGACCCAGATTCAAAAGATTTGAGTTTTGGACTAAAATGACAAAAGTGACCAAACCTTAGGGACTATTTTAGTAGTTTACTCTTAATTTAATGATATATGATGTATGATTATAAAAAGAAAAAAAAAAATTGATTGAGCACGTTACTAGGCATCGCTACTTCCGGTAGGAATTGAATTACTCCGGAGGATAATTGATTGATGTTTGCCCAAATGAAGTAACTCGATTAATACTTGTCTCAATGATGATTTGATATTGCAATATATCAACTACCATATGAATCTAACAAAAAAAAAAGTGATCACATCTAATTGTCTACCTTTCTAATGTTTGTAATTTTTTTTATTTAAAATAGTAATTTGATTCATACTTGTAATGTTACATCAAAACAGAAGGTATACGGGCAACAAGCTACGCCACCACCCCTTTCTGAATTACAAACCATAATCTAACAAAGACAAAACCATACCCCCTTTATGAGTAATAAGATTTATGAATCGAATACCAATATAGTGAAGGGTGCCCCTCCTCAAGTTGTGAGAATTCAAGTCAGTGTTATGGGTAAATGGGGTAGATAAGTTAATGATTTTATTGTGAAAAAATTATATCGTTGGTTCTTATGGTTTCTGTCAAATTTCAATGTCGGGTACTAATAGTTTTTTGTTGCAAAATCAGGTATTAATGTTTTAATTTGTTACAATGTTGAATACTAAGGCCAAATCTTACCACAATGTTGAGTACTAAGGGCAAACCTTCTTAACTTTTTTTGTTAAGTCTTACTAAAATGAATAAAATGCCCTTTAATATCTAGAGAGTCTATTTTTTAATTAATTATACTTAACTAAAATAATTTAAAGTTTCATTTATATTTATATTTTTCTGTTTTATTTATATTTTTTATAAAATTAAATGGATTTGAAGTTTATTATTTATAAACTTCGAGTTTATATATAATAATATGCTAGTAAAATAAACTTTTTAACTTAATCTAAATAATACTCTCTAATTATTAAAGGGTATTTTAGTCATTTTAGTAAGACATAACAAAAAAAGTTAATAAGGTTTGGTCTTAGTACTCAACATTGTGACAAATTAGAAAGTTAATACCTGATTTTGAAACAAAAAAAAAAACAATTAGTGCCCTACATTAAAATTTGGCAGAAACCACAAGGACCAACGGTGTAATTTTTTCTTTTATTGTTGAATAATTTTATTTGTAAAATTTAGTTTTTGTTCTTTTATACTTTTTTTTAAAAGATATTGATGAAAGTAGGAACTTAAAAAAATTCAGGTTACAGCCTTACAGGCCCTCATATGAAAGTTAACTTTCATTTAACATATGATTTAGTTTTTTTTTATTTTAAGAAAAAAAAAGTTATATATATTGTATTGTTTAATTTAAAATACCACAATTTTATTTTCAACATATAATTTAGTTTTCCATTGGCTTCGTAACTTTAGTTAACATAAATTTTGTTTTTATGTAATAACTTGTAATATGTATATTTAAAAATATTCTAGTAAAGACTGATTTGCATCAAAAACAAAGTATTTTTATAGTTTACGCTAAAGTGATTTTAGATAACCTAATAGAACTCACTAACACATAACAAGGCTCATAAAAGTGAATTAAACGATATGTCATCAAACATATAACTCACTAGGTTATCATCCGCGAACTTCGCGGGTAGGAAAATTTACTTTATATTAATCAAACTATGTCAGAAACTTGTTTTATAATTGTTTTGAATTGAAAGTTGTAGTCATTAGGGTTGCGAACAAACTTGTTTTATAATTGTTTTGAATTGAAAGTTGTAGTCATTAGGGTTGCGAGTAAGGTCAGAAACTTTGGGCAAGAACCGGAGGCAGAAATTTGCCTCACTGAATGACCCACGACACAAAAAAAAATACTTTTATTTATTATAACAGATTATTAGAACTTTATTAATATTGTGTCCGTTCTTTATTATAACACTTAACATGTACAAAAACTAAAAAACTATAATGAATTCTCCAAGGCTTTAACACCACCACTGTCACCAACCTTTGAAACACACAAACACAATATATTTTGATATGCACAATCACATTGGTTGAGTACCACACATATGGGCCAGACAGGTTGAAAATTGACTGTAGTGCAATCCAAATTTCAAATGCATAGTCTTCAAATGTATTTATTATTGTTATAATATTATTTACGTAACTATATTTGACCTTACATATTATTTACGAAACATACTAAAAGTGGTTTTTGAAACTTTAAAAGTTAAACATATGAGGTAAAATCTTACTTCATAATAATAGATTGTCAATTTGTAAACAAAATTATTACCTCGAAATTAACAACTGCTGCCCAACCATCAGCCAAAGCCGGTCTAGACTCTAATGTTTTCATCGTTACAGTCCAAGACTTACCACATTCATGACGGATCTGGAGATCAATACGTGGCCATGGTCGACCCCAATGGTTATAAACAAAAGTGAGAGGTAACTCCTGAATACAAAGATAGTACTATTAAGTATATAATGAAGTTAAATAAATATTATATGAATTAGGCTATTAAACATCAGAATATTCAGTCAAACATAAATAATCATACCAGCTTTAAAGATTTTGGGTCTTCTAGAATCTTCACAAATGATAAATTCATGATTTCACCTGAATTAATAACATAGATATATTAGATCTTACATTAAATAACATACCCGATTGAACTGAAAGGTTAAGAATCAAAAAAATTACAGATTCTTGAATTATCATTCATATATCAAACAAATAACACATCTACAAATCAAAAAATACTTTCGGCTTCATGTTGAAAAATAATATTAAATATATTTATAAACTATAATGGATATCAAAATCGGCCTAAAACACCAATGAAATTCCTTGTGGAAGTACACAAACTCTTATTGAACAAAGAAACTACACAAACTCTTCAAAGAAAGAAACATGGAATTATACAACATTCATACTTGTGGAAGCAAAATTAAAGATAAATATGGTTCATTTACTTTGTGATTAAACATTTTATAGCTATTGAAATTCCAATACGATCATAACAACATAGATGTTTGAAGAGATTGAAGGTGTAGATACTTACGGTTGTGGAATATGATGCGACGAAGGAAGATTGATGACTTGATTTTGATTTGAGCAAATGCTTGTTTGAAACCCTAAGATGGATATAAGCTAATGAGGAGAAGATTGTAAGAAAATGGCTAAAAGCACAAACGGTGATGATGATTGAAGTAAGTTCGAGGATGGTGATGATGAATTCAGGTTTCCAATGCAAATCAAATCAACTTTAAAAATTCAACTAATTATAAAATACAATATTAATATTAATATTATAATATAATGAACGGAAATTACATGTCATTTAATTTTAGGATGTTTATATTTATATTTTTCTTTAAATTTGTATATACAAACATAACAATTTCACAGGATCGAGATTTTAGAAATATACAAAGTTTTTATATAATTTTACTGTATGTCCACTCCCACATACAATCTTAAAATTATCAAATGAATAAATATTTAAATCCTTTTTTAAAAAATATTTGGGAAATATGACACTTTACAAAAGTATTAAGTTGAAAATTGTATTTAAATCCTAATAAGTGTGCGAAATTAATAATTAGTTGTTAGCTATGTCTATCTATTACACTTTTACAGTTAGTATATATACATGTTGATTTATAAATGTAAAATGGCAATAAGGATAGAATTGTTAATTATTATCAAATTTGGATAAAAATATATATCATAAATAACATAAGATGATGAGTAGTAAAAGTGATAGTAAATAAAAATGTTACATATTAAATCACAATAAATTTGATACGAAAAACATATTAATGCTAAACTGTAGGTGACACAACGGTCTCTTCAAAAGATGCTACGTTATATAGTCCTTGAAAGGTCTCAGCGTCTTGTAAGTATTGAAAATCTTTCATGCCAATTTTTATTTCAATCATACTACCCCAGTCGGTCATAAAAGACCAAGTTTCTCCTCCTTTCTCAACTAACTTCTTAAACCATGACTCAAATGAAATTGATTTTAGCTTTGTAAAAGAAGACACTTCTGACCATCCTTGATCTTGAAATTTAAATAGCTTCACATTTATAGCATGGGTCTTTACGACAACAAACATATGAAGTGTGTTGCGGATTTTGAAAAAACCTGCTTTGGCGAGCAACAGCATGAGTACATTGTGGTATTGAAACCTTTGAGAAAGTTTCAGAAACCACATCAAAAGCAATCATATAACTTTTAGCAGGCGCCCAATAGTGTGGAGATGCAAAATATAAAACATTGTTGCATAAAGTGCCGTGAGACCACAAATATAACCTTGAAGCGTAATCTGGTCCTTTGAAAAAAGTTAAAGTTTTCCATTGATGTGTGTTCCGAGAATACACACGAGGTACAACATCATCCATACGACGTTGGAGATGTAATATTTTAACATCGTTAAATGAGTCTAGATATATCCCAACTGCATCTGCCTTGATATCAAAAAAACTTTTAGGTTTATTATGACACAAATTCAAAAATTTATTGGTGGTTGGATTCCACATAATCAATTGGTCTGAAGGACCTTGGATGCACATCAGTAAAAGACCATATTGAGAAGCAAGAATCGTTAGATTGGAAAGAGGGGTATCAACGGGGAAGGAAATAAACTTCCTATCAGAAATGTCTACCTTTCCTCCAATCAAGTTGTCAATATAAATCGATGACATACTCAACGTGATTAGCTTACGATGTTCACAATTAGACATACGGCGAGAGTGAATAATAGAAAACATAGGTGAAGACAATTCATAACGCCATTGCTTGCAAACTGATTTAAATCGTCCAACACATTTACTTGGTAGCCTTGATAGAATTTCGTGAGCAAACATTTCAAACTCAAGAGGTTCCATCCTAAAAAAAATTCATATGAAACAAATGATAAGATTTATGTATATGAATTTGTGAAGAAAGCAACCAAGAAACATTAATGATCTACAAACATATAACAGAGAAATAATGAATCGTATAAAGATGAATGACAATTTAAACAAAAATACCACAATAATAGATACAAAAGCAAACCGAAATTCCGAGTTGGAGATAATAACCTCTTGTGTCAACACATCTAATCTGACCCACTAACAAATGCTTTATTTATAATTCCATTTGAAGGTAAGTATTTATAATTAATGACGATATTTTATTTTAAGCATCAGATGTCAAGGATTATATAAAATTTAATTAAAATGTTGACTCCATAATTAGATAAAGCGGCCATACATCTATTTCATTTTATAATAATTTATAAGTAATTAGGATGCTCTATTTTAAGCATGAGATGTAAAAGATTATATAAATTTGATTGAAAATAGTGACTCAAAATTTGAATTTTGAAATATTTATAATTAATGAGAATATTTTATTTTAAGTATCAGATGTAACCGATTATATAAATATGAATGACAATATTCAATCCATAATTAGATAAATTGAACATAAATCTATTTCAATTTGATATGATTGATAATTGATAATATTGATAATAATAAATATAAATAATAAATAATAAAGAAGAATGAATAAAAACGATCAACAGTGTGCTTGATTAAAGGAAACAAATAAGAAGATTGATAATTGATTTATTATTCGTAAACTTAAAAAACAGTCAATCATAGCAAAATACAAAATAGATGAAGAAAATGAACGCCCATGCAGGTTCTCAAATGTCAAACGGATCTGGAAACATGCCCTGTTCCAATAGTTCATCTTGTGTCAACACATCTAATCCGACCCACTAACAAATGCTTTATTTATAATTCCATTTGAAGGTAAGTATTTATAATTCATGATGATATTTTATTTTAAGCATGAGATGTCAAGGATTATATAAAATTTAATTAAAATGTTGACTCCATAATTAGATAAAACGACCATACATCTATTTCATTTTATAATAATTTATAAGTAATTAGGATACTCTATTTTAAGCATGAGATGTAAAAGATTATATAAATTTGAGTGAAAATAGTGACTCAAAATTTGAATTTTGAAATATTTATAATTAATGAGAATATTTTATTTTAAGCATCAGATGTAACGGATTATATAAATTTGAATGATAATATTCAATCCATAATTAGATAAATTGAACATAAATCTATTTCAATTTGATATGATTGATAATTGACAATATTGATAATAATAAATATAAATAATAAATAATAAAGAAGAATAAATAAAAACGATCAACAGTGTGCTTGATTAAAGGAAACAAATAAGAAGATTGATAATTGATTTATTATTCGTTAACTTAAAAAACAGTCAATCATAGCAAAATACAAAATAGATGAAGAAAATGAATGCCCATGCAGGTTCTCAAATGTCAAACGGATCTGGAAACATGCCTTGTTCCAATAGTTCATCTTGTGTCAACACATCTAATCCGACCCACTAACAAATGCTTTATTTATAATTCCATTTGAAGGTAAGTATTTATAATTAATGACGATATTTTATTTTAAGCATGAGATGTCAAGGATTATATAAAATTTAATTAAAATGTTGACTCCATAATTAGATAAAGCGGCCATACATCTATTTCATTTTATAATAATTTATAAGTAATTAGGATACTCAATTTTAAGCATGAGATGTAAAAGATTATATAAATTTGATTGAAAATAGTGACTCAAAATTTGAATTTTGAAATATTTATAATTAATGAGAATATTTTATTTTAAGCATCAGATGTAACCGATTATATAAATTTGAATGACAATATTCAATCCATAATTAGATAAATTGAACATAAATCTATTTCAATTTGATATGATTGGTAATTGATAATATTGATAATAATAAATATAAATAATAAATAATAAAGAAGAATGAATAAAAACGATCAACAGTGTGCTTGATTAAAGGAAACAAATAAGAAGATTGATAATTGATTTATTATTCGTAAACTTAAAAAACAGTCAATCATAGCAAAATACAAAATAAATGAAGAAAATGAACGCACATGCAGGTTCTCAAATGTCAAACGGATCTGGAAACATGCCTTGTTCCAATAGTTCATCCTGCAACAGATATGACAAAGAATTTGACAATTAATATGAACGCTGTATAAAGAAATATTAATTTTGTAATCATTAAAATTATCTAATGACATTAACATCTTACCATTGTATTACTAACGCGATTCGTATGCCTCTGTAAAAATTCAAAACTTGAAAGATCTTCATACAATTTTTTACATACACTTCTAAACCGACATAGTGATTTGTGAGTGAGCCTAACAAAAATTTTCATGATCACAACATCAAACAGAATTTGATTCATTATACGAAACACCTAGTAAAATGGAAACGTATAATAAAACATAAATGATATTAGTTTGTATTGATACATGAAAAAGAGATTGTGTATTACTTAAGAATTTTGCATAGTACCTGCTTGAAGAAACCAAAGAATAGGTTGAAAGTTGATATGTAATGGAGATGTATGTTGTAATTTATATAAAATGATATTATAAATGGGATGTTCTTTTATGAAGGGAAATTTAAATTAATTTTAGTAAACCGGTTGGGATTCACATATGATAAGCAAATTCTTGTATAAATGTAAAGAATTGTTAAAAAATAATACATATACTACTATCTGTAAGTATACATTCACTGGTGATTTAATTATTTATTTTAAAAAAAAACCCCAAAAAAAAGTTGACTAAAATAATTTATATACTAAGAATGTTATTATAATGTTAGGTTTATAATGTTATATTTGGATTGTACATTGTTAATAGTTATGTATAATAATATGTATATATTCTATGAATAAATAAATAACACAATTAAAAACATTTGTACATAAAATTTAAAATATGCAAAGAATAATTAATAATAACTCTTTATTTATATTCAATATCAAGAACTACGACAACTATAAACATAATTACATAAAAAAAATGCAAAGCCTGATCAATACTATCATCTTCTATGGATATATAGATCACAAACCACAATAAAGTGATTAACAATAATTTCATGCTATTGATATAACAATGCAAAACCACACTAAAAATAAAACAACATCGATGTTGGGTAACAAACTAACATCACGTCAACGCATTAAAGTATTGAATTTCAATGTAATAAAAATCAAAGTTTTTAATGCTAATGTAATAAAAAAACGACGTATAATAAATATAACTCGACGTACAAAAAAAATACAAATGCTAATTAATAATATCATCTCTTATTGATATAACGATAATAAACGAAAATCAAGATAAACCGCAACAAACATTGAGTAAAAAGCAACATCAAGTACTGACACAAATGTTCTGAATACGATTGAACGAAAAAAAACATTGAAAACTTGTTTGAAGAAACTGAGATGTTTATTAGATTCTAAGATTACTTTTCCAGATTTGGATTCAAAAGACCCACCTTCACATTCAAACCTTCATTGTTCTCACAATCACCCGTACGCGGTTTAGTTGAAGACTGAGATGAACATAAATCCACATCATAAACGGCATCCAAATTACTCTTAAGTTCATTCTCCAGCATCTTCGAAGAACAACAATTATCCGCTCCGGAGGGTGTAGTAAATATGCTATTGTTCAAATTGGACATCGGCGTGTCGTCATCACCGGTACGGGAAACAGAATCCTGTAAAATAAAATTAAAAAGGTAAAAAAACAGTTGAAAAAATAAGGTGAATGACAAAATATTGAAGCATTAGAGAACTAAAGAATTTGTTTCACAGACCCGGATTTGGATGTTAACAGTTGGATTTGAATCAGAAGGAACAACATTTAAAGGTTCATCATCAGCAGACTGTATTTATTTCATGTGTTTCAATAAATGTTGTAAAGTGCTATAAGTTTTTTATAACAAAAAGTAAAGCTAACGTATAGAATAATTTTTGAACCTGGAAAGCATCAAAATGCCTATCAAGATCTTTGATGATTGCAGGATTTTCAATCAACTTCGACACCGATTAGCCATCTGATTTGTTTTTTTATGTTAAACGAACCTATGGCTATCTTAAACGCAAACCTCCTATTTAGCAATGCCTTCAGCTCCTTGGGAAAGTTACCTTCGCTGGCTAACTGTTTGATACACATTATTATAAAGTTAACAATGTAACATAAAAACATTAAAACGTATAAAGCAATTAAGGAAATGGTATTTGGAAAATATAAGTTACCTCCATGTTTTTATCCAACAGCTGGTTTGCGTTAACCTTTATCAGTTTAACAACTTCACGTTCAAACAACGTCAAAGTAACAATCCCGGTACAATCCTGAACACGTATTAGAACTTTTATCCTATAAAAATTTCAAATAAGATTTTATTAACGATCGATCATGTTTCATAATATGGACAATAAACGAATCAAGTAAATTAACCTGGGAACAGAGACAACAGTTCTTTTATTGCACCGATCAGTTTGGCACTCCAAGACAGTTACTTCATCATATCCTTGACTTCCATCTTCCTTGTCCTTGCAAATAGTGTTCGTAAGAACCTTTTTGTTGCAAGTTTTACATGCATTGTAAAACCATGAGTCTTCTGAAGCAAAACTCTTAATTGTTCCCAGGATAATAACAAACTTTTCATGTATTGATAGTATATAATTTACTACATTATGAAAGTTAAAAAAAAATACGTATAATAAAAATTGTAAGAATACTTGGGATATTTCTCTTAATGCTCCAATTGTACTAAAGGAAATATTAGATAGACACTCATCAGACATTGACTTCATAAAAGAGGAACTCAATCTAGAGTAACCGGAAGACGTTGACGCAGTAAGCTGAGCAAGGAAACTGTACAGAAATAATAACGTTCTCTTGATATTTCACTTAATGTTCAAGTTCTCTTGAAGTTTATCTAATTCTCGTAATTTTCTCTGCAAATTTTACCTTCAGAAGCAAAGTACTTGAAAAGCGAACTAATTCACAACTCCTCAAGAAATAGAAAAAAAATCCAGCATAGTTAATAAGAATATCTTAATATCTTGAAGTAAAAATAAAAATTTAAAAAGCTTACTGAGGACTCAACAGAACTTGAACCATATGGCAGACTTGTACATATAAAATACCTATAACAAACCAAACAAAAAATAGCCTTAAAATAAAAAAAAAATACATTTTTTAAACATCTATGAAATTCTTTAAATGGCTGGAAATAATGTGATTGTGTGTTTTCAATTATTGTGTGTTTAATAGGCTTGTGCGTCAACAACAGAACCTAGTTTGACATACAGAGAGGTCATTTAGGTTTAAAACAAATGCTATATAACTTTCCAAATTCTGAGAAACTTGAAAAATAATGTGATTGTCGTAAATTATGGAAACTAACACAAAATTTGGAAGCAATTAAACTTTAATATAAGTTATCTTGATAAATTTGGAAATACGTTACAATTTAGACAACTTTGATAAGTATCCATAATTGATATAAATTTCAAAAATTCAAATTTTGAAATAATCAGTCAAAACAATTTACTTAAATAGTTAAATATTATTCAAACTTAAATTCAAAACCAATGAGCTTAATATATTCATAATATAATCAATATCTAGATGATTGTGAAAAAAAAAATCAATCACATTCATGGACCTGAGAAGAAGCTCGAGACCACTGATTCAATTCATACCTTAGTTGTCGAATGAAGAATGTTGTCTGGAAAAAAACTAATCTTCACAATCAGTACATTGCTAGAAAGCCTTAATAAACCCTTACCATCTTGTCGGATGAAATACGAAGAATATCAAAATAGAATACGAAAAATTGAAGAACGCAAATCAAATAACAAATCAGAACAAAATCCATGCCCCTGAAAAAATAAAACGAACCTGTCCAAGAAGTTTAGCATCTAAAACCATAGACAAATGTTCAGCAAGCATAACAATTATTGCACCAAAAGTCTTTAACAGCCAGTGTGTAATCTCAACAAACATTATCAAAATCGTACCTTAACATCAAGAGCCAAAATCATTGCACCAAAAAACCTTTAACATCCTGCCGCACCAAGAACGAAGCTCACAACTTACTTGAAGGTAATACACAAAAATTCTCAATAGATGTAATCTGAACAAAAATAAACAATAATATAAACAAATCAATGTAGCCTTAATCTTAATATAAAATCGGTAAAACGAAGTTGAAACAAAGCAAGATATTGTAAGATAAACTAACATTGGAGTGAATAATTGAAAACATTAACACCTTCATCCTTCCTTGACCCATCGCTGTTAACTCAGACCATACAGGTATCAGATATAGCAACTTGAACACGAAACCCTAGATCTGTAAACAAACAAACGATGAACTTGTTTTTTTTAGAAATCACATACTGAAAGCAGACCGTTTGTTTCCTGAATGATAAACACTGAAAGATGAAAAAAAATTGTACCTTGAAGATGTAAAATGGATGTCTGATGTCTGCAATCCCATAGAACAAATCAATCACATTGCTAATTAGCAACTCAAAGTTCCAAAATAGGATGAAAATAAAAAAAGACGGCATAAAAATAGACAAAGAAAAGGATTAACAATTGAAACCGATTAACAAAAGAAGTGATACAATAGATAAAGAAAAGGATTAACAATTAGTAAAGAAAAGATTTCTTACTTGCTGCTTGAATCCATGGATCGAAATCTAAAAAGAGAACTTATTTGAAAATATAGAACATTAGGGTTTCAGTTGTGACCTTGAATCTATGGGATCAGTGGTGAAAAGGTACATGAGAATCACCATTGTCGATTTGCTGAAGAAGATTTTTGGATTTGCGGAAGATGATGCGTAGCGGCGTTAGGGTTATGAAGAAGATGATAGAGATGAAGAGTTCTGAGATGTAATGAAATTAGGATATAAAGGATCCATTTGGATCATTTGGTCGAACCGAATCCTATTCGGATCCCGTGTCCAATGTTTTTTGTTTGTGTATTGAGAATTTGAGAATGGATTCCCTCCCAAACTCAAAATCCACCTCCACCATATCTTGCCACATCAGCAAAAATGGCCAAAATCAAATGCCACATAGCCCAAATCCATCTCATTTATATATATAGATATATAGATTAACACCTAACATGTCTTATTATAATCTAAAATGATTTATTTAACCTTATAAAACGCATTAACACATAATAAGACAGTGGTTTAGCATAATTATAATCAAATATTAACCTAATTTGTTATAATTTTAAACAACTTAGTTTAACGTAAATGTTTTTATGTATAAGTTTTTTTTATATATAGTTTTTATGAACATTTTTTATTTGATTGAAATATAGATTTGTAAATGTTTCATTATAAGTTTTTTTTATATATTTAGAACATGTTATTTGAATTTACAAAATATTGTCAAACTTTTTTGTTTTATTTATTTTTATTAGAAATAGCTACCACTAATGGACATAATGAAAATTAATAATGACTACAACCCACATGATAGAGACACATGTGACATGTCTCTTAGAGGGGGTGATTCCAGGTTTAAACCTAGACAAGGGGAGTATTTTGTCATATTGGAGTAGAGTAACGTCTGACATTAAAAAAAAGATAATGGCGGGCGAGAGGTTAAAAACAAATCCCATATATACCCAAGAGGATGCACAACTCATGCTTACGTGTCATAGTCCGAATTTCCAAACACATAACTTCCGAACGCATGCATCGTGGTTCATGTTCGGTTTCTTGTCCGGAGTTTTAAACACCTAGCGGACGGATGGGTGGGTTCCACACACACAAACTAACAAACAATATTATTTTCTTATAACAAGTAGGTGTTCGGAAAAGGAGTCATCGTTGAAGAAAACTGGGTGTTTTTTAAAGATGTTTGAAATCTGATGTGGTAGCTGAGCTGGTGGTTTGTAGGTGTTTAACGTTGTCGATGTTCAAATGAACAACGAATATGCTTGTTTTTGTTAACTTTTGGTCTGTGGATTTAAACCTTTTAAGAGATACATATCAAAGACAGTGATTACCAACGATTCGTCAGTCATCACCGACGGATAGCCGACACAAAAATCAAAACTAAAATAAAATAAAAATTTTAGTCGTCGTCATTCCATCAGGAAAACTAACGGTTTAGCCCACATATTACCAACGGGTCGTATTTTCATCGACGGAACCTCTTATTTGTTGTTGTGTCCATAATTTTGTTTGTTAAAATTCTAAAGAGACTGTACTTTTAACTTGTTTTGAAAATATACCTTTTATGAAATTAAACTATAAGTACACAACCACTTTTCTAACAAATATTAAAGATGCATGATTTTGGCATCTACTGAAAGGTTGACATTGTTGTCTCACTCAGAAAAATAATTCTGGAACTTGGACTGTATGTGAATGTCATAAGAAAAAGTTATGATTAAGTATCATAAGAGTTATATTCTTAACTAGTATAAAAGGGGTACCTACTGATTTCAATCTTCAATACACACATAATTTCCTTACAGTCTACACCACATTTTCTTATCCAGTGTGAGTTTTGTTGTCAAGTGTTCACTTACAGAAAGATGTGGAGACTGAAAAAAGCAGAAGCGAGTCAAAGGGATCATAATCCGTACCTTTTTAGCACAAACAACTTTGCAGGGAGGCAAATATGGGAGTTTGATCCGAATGCCGGAACTTTGGAAGAACGCGCTGAGGTGGAACAAGCACGTGCCGATTTTTGGAACCGTAGACATGAAGTTAAGACTAGCAGTGATGTTCTTTGGCGTATGCAGGTCTCGGTTCTTTTTTTTTTAGAGTAAAATGCCATTTTTGTCTCTTGACCAGTTTTGTGACTTTCGTCCAAAGGTTTGTTTTTCGTATCCAAATCCAAAAGGTTTGAAATCTTTCCTTTTTTCATCTGGCTGGTTAACTCCATCCATTTTTCTCTATTAAGTCAGGGGTATTTTCGTCTTTTTTTTTGCTAACTTAAACGACAATTTGGTCTTTTTCAATTTATGTACAAGCATTTAGCATAATGTACAAGCGAGTCCTTAAGTGATAAAGACCAAATTGCCCTTTAAGTTAACAAAAAAGACTTAAATACCCTTGACTTAACGGAGAAAAATGGATGGAGTTAACGAGCTGGATGAAAATGGCAAGATTTCAAACCTTTTCGATCCAGATGCGGAAAAACAAACCTTTGGACGAAGATGACAATTTGCTCTTTTTTTAACTTTTAAAAAGATTATTGTTTATATGGTTATGAATAATGAATGTGACCTTATGTTGTATGAATGTGTATATGCAGTTTTTAAGAGAGAAGGAGTTTAAACAAACGATACCGCAGGTGAAAATCGAGGATGGTGAAGAAATATCGTATGAAAACGCTACGATCGCGTTGCGGAGATCGGTTAATTTCTTTGCAGCCTTGCAGGCTGATGATGGTCACTGGCCAGCTGAAAATGCTGGACCCTTGTATTTCATGCAGCCCTTGGTAAGCTTTTGTTGTTAGTGATGGAAAAATGAACGGGTCGGGCGGGTTGGGTAAAAAGTCAACTGGGTCAAAACAACTAAATTTTATAAACAACTTATACATTCAACCTTAGTTTCATGTGTTTTATGAACAAATCTTTTGACAAATTAAGAAATCGCAGGTGATGTGCTTGTATGTTACCGGGCACCTTAACAGTGTTTTCCCAGCAGAATATCGAAAAGAAATCCTACGGTATATGTATTGTCATCAGGTAGTTACTAACTTACTATTGTAACTGAAATATACCTTTTTAAGTGAAAATACATTAACAAACATTACATGGAATTCGACAGAACGAAGACGGAGGGTGGGGATTCCACATAGAGGGTCACAGCACAATGTTCTGCACCACCCTCAGTTACATTTGTATACGTCTGTTAGGAGAAGGACCGGACGGTGGTCTGAATGGCGCCTGCACCAAAGCCCGTAAATGGATCCTTGATCATGGCTCGGTCACAGCCATTCCATCATGGGGCAAAACATGGCTTTCTGTAAGATATCTCTCTCAGAACTAACAACTAGGTAGGGGTGCAAACGAGGTCATGTTTTAACCGTTACCCAATCCGCTCATGTTTCTGTTTTTAGATACTTGGTGTATGTGAATGGGCTGGAACCAACCCGATGCCCCCGGAGTTCTGGATCCTGCCTTCTTTCCTACCTATGTATCCAGGTTGGTCTCTAAGCACCAAAATAACATTTTTATAAAACTAAATGCTCGTCTAAGTGATCCAACTGCACTATTTTCTACTTTTATCTAAATGCAGCAAAAATGTGGTGTTACTGTCGCTTGGTATACATGCCAATGTCGTACCTATACGGAAAACGATTCGTGGGTCCCATTACTCCATTGATTCTACAACTTAGAGATGAACTTTACGCGCAGCCTTATGAAGAAATCAAATGGAAGAGCATAAGACATTTGTGTGCAAAGGTGACTATTCATAACAATTATTATAACAATAATAGTAATAGTTATCTCTCTTGCTAATTATTTTATTTCCAACTAATAAATTTCAGGAAGATTTATATTACCCTCATCCTTTACTACAAGATTTAATGTGGGACAGTCTCTATGTTTGCACTGAGCCTTTACTGAATCACTGGCCGTTAAATAAACTTAGAGAGAAAGCGCTTCAAACGACAATGAAGCATATTCATTATGAAGACGAGAACAGTCGATATATCACTATTGGTTCTGTAGAAAAAGTAAGCTGATAAATAATTTAATCAAATTATTAGTAAAAATAGTTACTATAAGTATTTGATCTTTGTTGTTTAGGCACTGTGTATGCTTGCATGCTGGGTTGAGGATCCAAACGGTGTTTGTTTCAAAAAGCACCTTGCCCGAATCCCGGATTATCTCTGGGTTGCCGAAGATGGAATGAAAATGCAGGTCATGTCGAAATCCTTAAAAAAAACATGATGTATTTATATAGTTATATAGAATAAATGTATTTATATAGATATAGATATAGATACTTATACCCAAAACAAGTATATTGATTGTAGATTAGTTTTAACTGCAAAACAGAGTTTTGGTAGTCAAGAGTGGGATGCCGGTTTCGCCATTCAAGCTCTATTGGCTACTGATCTTACTGAAGAAATCGGCTCTACTTTGATGAAAGGGCATGAATTTATTAAAGCTTCACAGGTCTCTAAAACTCTGATACATTATCTTAGTTAATTGTATTTTTTACTTAATAGTTGTTGATTATTTATTAAATATGTTGTGCAGGTTAAAGACAATCCTTCCGGTGACTTCAAAAGCATGCACCGGCATATCTCTAAAGGGTCGTGGACCTTTTCGGATCAAGATCATGGATGGCAAGTTTCAGACTGTACCGCTGAGGCATTGAAGGTATATAATATCTATAAAGTTTATATAAAATTCCATAATCATATTATTAAAAAAGCCTCTCTATATGATCTACTTACTGTCTACCTATATTTGGTCCCAGTGTTGCCTTCTATTTTCAACAATGCCACCAGAAATTGTTGGCGAAAAAATGCAACCCGCGCAACTGTATGATGCTGTCAACGTAATACTTTCCTTACAGGTCAGTGTACATTACTACAAGAAAATTAATAAATATACCAAAATTATAATGCATACAAGGCACCATCCGGTTCTAACGAGTTATAACTGACGAAAATATAGAGCAAAAACGGTGGACTAGCCGCATGGGAACCAGCAGGATCATCAGATTGGCTAGAGGTATATATCTAAGTCATAAAAATAATATTTGTTTTCTAAGATACAAAATTCGATATTGTACTCAACGTATTCTTTTTTCGATATTAGATTCTCAATCCTACCGAGTTCTTTGCGGACATCGTCATTGAGCACGAGTAAGACGTCAATATAATTTACCATTTCCATACATTATGTATATATAATCTACACGGTTAATTTGAATTTTCAAGATACTTCTAAAATTTGTTGATCAGGTATGTTGAGTGCACATCATCATCAATCCAGGCCCTTTTGTTGTTTAAGAAGTTATACCCCGAGCATAGAAGGAAAGAGATCGAAAATTTCCTTGCGGGTGCAAGTGGATACCTAGAGAAAATACAGATGCAAGACGGTTCATGGTTTGTGTCTGTTTTTTTTTTTTAATTAAAAAGAACTGAAACCGGATGTGGCAAAATGGGTGGGTGGGTCGGACTTGTTAGACTAATCTTGCATATCTTGTGTAAGTTCAGATTAAAAGTGACCGACTTACAAAATTCGGGTTACAAACCTCGAGTAAAAAGTGACCGAGTTATAAACTGCGGGGTTTTTTGAGATAGTTTTTTAATCCTAGTTTGAGTCAAAGAGGTTTCTTGTTTATTAAGTTGTTAGGCGTATAAATAGATACCATTTGATAAATACAAAAAACGAGTTTTGATTCCATCGTTCTTACGTACGGACAAGTTTTGGTACCAATATTCTTTCAGGATTCACCCCTAACATTTTTTTTTGTCTTGAATCCTTACATTTTTTTTTAAATTATAGTGTGTCAAATATGATTACAAAAATATATATTTCAATAATAATCTAGTTTTTTGAATAAACAGATTTAGGAGGATTTATGCATTAAAAATTAAACTTCGGGCAAATTTTGACCTGTTTGACCCGTTAGAGATAAAAACGTGATCCAAATTGACTCACTTATGAGTAAGTGGGTTAAAATTGCCACCTCTGGTTTCTTGGAAACCATTTTTCCTGTTACTTTGTTAACATGAGAATCTGCGGTAAATAGGTACGGAAACTGGGGCGTGTGTTTTACGTACGGTACATGGTTTGCTCTTGGAGGACTGGCAGCTGTCGGAAAGACTTATGAAAACTGTTCCGTTATTCGTAAAGGTGTCAAATTTCTGCTGGAAACACAGCTGGAAGATGGTGGTTGGGGTGAAAGCTACAAATCCTGCCCGGAAAAGGTAACACTACAACATAAAATACGTTTTAAAAAAATGAAAAATAATTCATAATTTAATGTTAACAAAATTTCTCTTTGGTTGCTCGAAAAACAGAAATATATACCTTTGGAAGAAGGCCGGTCCAATTTGGTACACACTGCATGGGCCATGATGGGACTCATTCATTCTCGGCAGGTCAGTTTATCATCGAAAAATCAAAACTACAAATATATATATATAGTTTTAGCGAATTTATAATGTTTTTATTGATTTGTTGATATGTACAGATGGAGAGAGATGCAACACCGCTACATAAAGCAGCCAAGTTGTTGATCAACTCACAGCTGGAAAACGGTGATTTTCCGCAACAGGTAATACAGAATGCAAAAGATGTTTAGGGTTAAAGCATAATTAAGTTAATGAAACTCATTTACAAGTATATTATACGATGAATAAATACGTAATGGCGTAATGCAGGAAATTGCTGGAGTATTCATGAAGAACTGCATGCTGCACTATGCACTATACCGAAATATATACCCGATGTGGGCTCTAGCTGATTATCGCAAGCATGTGTTGCCCTTGTTCAAAAGCATTTAATGCTACCATCCAACATACTTGATCTAATACATTAAAGAATTATTTATATGAAATAAACAAATTATTATTCTTTGTAAAATTTTGTATAATTATGTTTTTTTTTTTTATATCTTCTTCATGTATGGCTTAAACTTTTATTAAGATTATGTAATGATTCACACAGATAACATAATAAATCAGTTGTTCCAATTAATCTGGTGTTGTGATGTAGTATGTGCTTTGTGGATAGATGTTTGCAATGATCAAACAGTGCATGTAAATTGTGATGAAAGCATATTTGTAGAATAACAGGTTCAAAAGAACAAATAATATTCCAAATAACTAATGAAAATAATAAAAAAATGTGCGGCCCCAATCAGGGGCGAAGCTTAATGGGGGCGGGGGGGGGGACGTCCGCCCCCCGGGATTTTTCGCTCAGTAGTGTTATATATGTAGTTTTCGTATAGAAATTTGTGGGTATATACGTTTTCACCCCCCCGGTTCTATAGAAATTTTTGGGTATTCTATAGAAATTTTTGGGTATTCTATAGAAATTTTTGGGTATATATGTTTTCACCCCCCCGGCCGAAAAATCCAAGCTTCGCCACTGGCCCCAATACCACCAACACGGTTTGAACACATTGGCTGTGGAAGAGAAATCCACGGTTAAGAGTGCTTGGGTCGGAAATTTCAAACAAATTTGTGAGCTCTTTGTGGGCAAAGAAGACAATATTGTCTGGTATGTGGGGTCAGATGTTACAACACAAAGATCGACATTTTCTTCCGAAATTTCCATTCATGAAAAGTTAAGTGCCAGTAGGATTTTTAGCTTTTTGATATATATTCTTTATTTGACTATATCATATTCACTGTTGTTAGCATAGCGCCTGCTATAGCATTTAGCATGGCGATGCAGCAATAGGTCACCATCTAATTTTGATGCTTCCATAGCGTGATAATAGCGGGATTGTAGGTATTTTTTTTTAATCAAAATAGCGATAAAATATACCTATAAAATAGCGGGATTTTAGTTTTCTTTTTTATACATATAAAAACAATGTATTTTGATAAAATATACATATAAAATATTTCTATAATTTTCTTTATTGGTAAACATAAAATAGTACCCGATATTTCATATTATTCTTCTTATATTTTATAAGACCTATACTAAAAAAAAACTAACAATCACATACTGACATGCGAAATGAGACAAGAGAATGACAGAAGTTAGTAACAACCAATATTTCATTAGGTGTGCCAATTTCACATTTCATAAAATAAAGTCATAGTAACAATCCATCATTCAATGACTATTTACACTAGGAATATTATTTTCCAACATAGACTAAACTGCCTTTTTAGCAATATTACCTAGTTACCCTCAACAGAACAATCCCTTTTGCATCTTCAACATCTGTAGCACAAACCAACAAATCCACAGCCGAAGAAACCGAAGGTCGTGACTGAGGGTAAATTTGTAATTTTGTACAGACTTTAAATCTTGAGAGGGGTTGGTTAGTAACACTATAAACAAAGCATGAATGAACAAATTATCATGGTGCATTCTTCTTGCTTATGAGTGTGGGGGTAATAGAAGCAAGTCCGATGAGAAACAACGTTCCGATTGAATGGATGTCATATAAGTCTCCAATTGACTGTAATTCTCCAAGCGTTATTCCCGCCTGCAGGATTATAGATGAACATTAAAATTCACATAAAAATATGGAAAAGAAATTGAATAAGAGCTGCAAAGGGGGATGTTTAATCATTATCGTTGCAGTTGGCATTAAACTGATAATTTGACCTCTAAATATTCAGATAACTAGAACTAGAATTCGTTCATCCAAAATCTAAAAGCTGATTGTTCAGATATTCAGTTTTTAAACGCACATCCAAACACCCTTTAGGATGTAAATTGAGAGCTGCAAACGAACCAAACGTTAACAGTTCGTGAACCATTCGGCGGGAAGTTCGTTTGTGTTCGTTCGTTTATTAAACAAACGAACACAAACAAGAGATTTCGTTCGTTTAGTTTAATGAACAAACATGAACAGAAGCCCGCGTTTGTTCATTTATGTTCGTGAACGTTCAGTAACGTGTTCGTTTATGTTCCATAGTTCATTAGTGTTTTTAGTTTTTATATTTTATTTAAACGCTTCAAAATTTCGACAAATAAAATCCTTAACAAGTATTAGCGCATTATATATTCTATTCATGAACGCTTGTTTGTGTTCGTTTGTTTCATTTTGTGTTCATGGACATTAGTTTGTGTTCATTTGTGTTCGTGAACGTTCGTTGCCTAAAATTAACAAACGAACACAAACATAAAATCTCGTTCGGTAAGTGTTCATGTCCAGCTCGCGAATACATATATTGATACAAACCCAGATATGGGTCAGAACAGGTCGGGTTTGAACCAGCTGCTGGGGGTTCTTCTGATTAACTCATTTCTGGCACCAAAAATTAAATAATTCTGGAGTAGGGATGAACTAGAAGTAGTGGGGAAGGGGGGCTAAATATTAGGGAGACTAACTGCCACTTATTACGTTTAAATATCTATTCCCTGTTTAGTTTTAGGGGGTATTGTATTTGTGAGTTATTTACTGTTCTTGTTTATGGAGATTAACCCACCTCGAATTGGGTCTTTATCTTGTAATTCTTAGGATACCAGTAATTGAATCATCTCATTATCTTTAACTAATTCCTGGGTTCTATCATATATTTCCTTAACAAACAAACATGAACAAGGTCTTGTTCTTGTTCGTTTGCAGCCCTAGTGAATTGTATAAAAGATAAGCACAAAAAACTTAAAATAATACCTTGACGGTAACATAAGCAGCTGGAATAAGCCCAATTGTAGTTCCGAGTAAGAATATATGATAAGGCACATTTACTATTGGTGAAGCAACATTAATGAACATATTAGGCAACGTCGGGGTCAACCTTAAGAAAAGCATGTAATTCAGCAGCCCATCTCGCCTTTTAGCCACCTAAGTATGCAACACTAAAATCGTCAACCTCCTCAATAGATAAAATAAAAACTTTCAACTTTCAAATGATGGATAGAGCTGGAAATGGATTAAATAGGGGGACGTTTTATTGCGGGTCAAAACATGTCAGGCAAACGTTTTAGTGCGGGTCAAAACATGTTGGGCTGGGCTGGGCTGGGCTGGGCTGACCAATAATCAACTTTTCTTTACTTAAATTTTAGAGTAAGGTACACGGATGGTCCCTGCGGTTTACTAAAATTTTGGATTTAATCCCTAGCTTTCCAAAAGTACACAGAGGTCCCTGTGGTTAGCACTTTGTAACGCATTGAGTCCCAACTTTTTTCCAAAAGTACACGGATGGTCCCTATGGTTTGCACTTTGTAACGCATTTAGTCCCTAACTTGGACATGCTAAAACCTTTAGATTTGTTGGCTAGGGACTAAATGCGTTACAAAGTGCAAACCACAGGGACCATCCGTGTACTTTTGGAAAGCTAGGGACCAAATCCAAAATTTTGGTAAACCACATGGACTATCTGTGTACTTCACAATTTACTCTAATGTTTTAGATATGCTTAACAAATTATGTAATTAGATGATGATCTAAATTTCAAAACATTACGATTTAGGAGGCTTTATCTCATTGTGAATACACTTTTCGGGACTTTTAACCCGTTCAACCCGTAACTAACTATTTTCCGTTCACCCGTTACAAGGCAAACTCAAACCCAAATTTACGGTTGATCGAAAATGCCACCCTTAGATTATGGAATTTGAGCATTGGGCCTAAGTGCCTAACCTGATCTTGGAAGAAAACTAATTTATCTGGCCACAGAGACGAGATAAGGGGGCGCCCAATCAAATTAGATAAAAAGTAGCAAGAAGACGCGCCAGCGGAAGCAGCAAAGACGACGAGAGCTACGCCTCTTAAGACGCCAAAAAGGGACCCCGCGAGTAGTGACATGAAGACGGTTCCCGGGATCATGAAAGTTTGCATAAAGATGTAGACGACGCAATACCCCACTAAGACTTGTGCAGTGTAGTCGCTTGTGTATCCCTCGATGTTATCTCTGTGGAAAATCAAGAGAAGACATTGATGCTTTTAGAAGAAACATATCCAAAGACACACCCATTGACACAAAAAACATTTGTTTACGAATGTTAAAACTCAACTCTAGACATTGTATTCAAACCAAAGGTGTGATCTAAAAGAGCATGTTCAATCTTCAAAGTGATAATTGTGTGTTACAGAACTAGGATCACATGAACAGATAGTGCTTCCCTTTATGGGTATAATAAATTAGGTACTGCAAATTTATCTTAACACTTTAATAGCCAGAAAATCATAATTATGCGGTCTTCGCAGTGATCGCACTAATTTCAGTCGAAAACCAATATTTCAAAATCACCTAAATATCATCATCATCATACTCGGTAAATCCCACCGATAGCAAAATCATCTAAATATCAACCAAGCATATTGCAATACGCAACATTAAAGATAGATTACTTGACATAAAAGCATATTTAGCTGTCTGAATTTTCATGAACCAACACGTTTGATCAACGAAAATAACGCTTTTTAAGCTATCATCTACAAGAATCATCATTACCATAAAAAAAATTATTAAAAAGATATCCGATGAGAAACTCCTATAGACCCTCAAATTTCCGGGCAAACGCATATATCCCCATCCAAACTTGTAAACTTGCATATTTCCCCAAATCTGCATCGTACATTATGCATCGAAAACTTGTGTTTTGGACAATTATGACATTTTTCAAGTTTAGAGAGGGATATAAGCAATTCCCCCATCAATATTATATAAATATCAGAATTCTTGATGATTTTGTTTTAGTTTTTTTTTTTTTTTTTACTTTTTATGTAATTGGGATTTTGCTGATCACATTAAAGATTCAAAAGATTATCATCCAACATCCAACCAAAAATTACACACATTTTAATTTCAATTATCACATACAAATTAATAAAATTCTTTAAAGTTCCAATATAAAATAACAAAATAAAAACCAAACAGATCCAATATCTCACAATAATTATTAACAACACATAAAAAAAGAACATCAAAACATAAACAAAAACAAAAAAGAGATTACTCATTTATTTATTTATTATTATTATTAATAAGAAATTACCTAAGAAGATGAAGATCTTCAAGCGTTCTAGGAAGCTTAAGAAAACTATAATCAGAATCCGGCAACGTAAGATAAACTCCGAGGAGACCAACAGCAAAACACAACAACACACCACACGCACCCGCTACCTCCCAAATCGTTAACGGATATTTTGACAATTTCACCCTATTTTCCCCATTATATTCATCGTTTCTCCTTGCAGATCTGGTCGCTAACTGTTCCTGATCCATCGAATTGTTTCAAAAACTTGTGGGTTCGTTCGATCAATTATAATGAGGATTTCAGGAAAACAAATTGGGAGATAGGGTGGGGGGAAAGAAGAAACGTAATACGTTGTTACTTATTGGTTCAATAATAATAATATTAGTGGTGGATTTTTTGTGGGATAATCATGAGGTTTGGGAATATTCGATGCTTATTGTTGCAATGTGAATAGTGGTTTGTGTGTTATTCATGTGATTGTTTTTTATAATGTTGGTGATAAAGCATAATACTTGTGTATATCTAAGTATTTGAAATTCAGGTGATAATAGATATTGGAATTTTATGTTAGGGAGATAATGGCTAATATAGATAAGAATAACATAAAGGGTTGTTCGATTATATGATGATTGGATTCATGGTCGGATTCATAAGCCTTTCTCATTTATATATCGGGTTAGCTTAAGGATTCTTTGGTTAAAGTAGGTTCGGATAATAGATCTATATAGAGCCTAATATCCATTTAGTGTTTTGAAAATCGGTCAGTCCAGTTCACTCTACCACACCTGTTTTGAGTTGAACTGGTTGGTTGGACCGAATTTGATTAAAATGTTTTAATTTACCCTATTTATTTATCTAATGTTTACGGTATCACCCAGTTGTTACATCTAGTCCGATCGGCTCGTCCAGTGGACCGATAAGGATATCAGTTCAACGTCCGGTCTAGTCCTGAAAACATTGTTAATATCTACGGGCATAGGAACCTATGTTGAACCAAAACCTCAAAGAAAAAAAATGATTTGAAACCTATGTTGAGAATCATCACGAATCCTACACTATCGGCAATTTCCTTTCTGTTAACACTCCTTTTGGATTTCAAACACACCCATCTTCTCTCTTCATCCCGGCGTTTTCCCTTCTCTTCAATTTCACTTTTAAAGGTAAGTTTTCTTTATTTTTCGCTCATCACGATGACAAAAGCAAATAGAGATAAGGCAAGACGTTTTTGTTGTTTGGACAAAAAGAAAAATCTTCAAACTCCTTTCTCCTGTTGCCTACGGTATGTTGTTGTGGATGCTAAAATAAGTGAGGGAGATGATGTTATAGAGCTTTTGTATTTTCCTTCCGAAACCAACCCTAAACTCCATCGTGGAGATTATGATTGATGTATTGCAAAATACATATACTTATTTTGTAAAGTTTGTACATATTTCGTTAGTTTTAGTTTCGGTTTTCATTAGAATGTGCATACTTTTGATATATTCGTGTTTTGCGGGTCTTGGTTGATAGGAATAGCTGAAAAGTGCGAAAAACGAGTTAAAATGTGAAGAAACCAAGTACCGGGACGTAGTTGAAAGGTCAAAGGTCGAAACGGCAACGAAAAACTGCAAGACCCCCGGTTACAGAAAGTTTCGTGATCAGCAAGGCTTCAGCTCAATGAAAAACTATAAAAACATCCTTAACATATCATTGACGGCGAGATACGATTTTGGGGATTCTTGGCTGCATTCGAGAGCTGGTATTGCACGGTTTTGAAGTTCTGGACGCTTAGGAATCATTCGGTAGGAGTTTGAAGCATCAGAAGTGAAGATTTACGGGTTTTGTCTTCCCGTTTTGCTCTCGTCTTCTTTGTTTCATTATTCTTGCTTATGAATTCTGTTTTGAACATGATTTTTATGACTTTATTTGTTATGATTCTTGGCTAAACGCCTAAAACTACTTAGGTTAAAGATGAACTCTTGTTAAAGATTGGATTTTTATTGGATATTAATGTAGATTTGGGTTTTTCTAGTAAAGTAAAAGACTTCGGTTTCTCAATTTGGTGTATATGCGTATCTATGCTTGATTTATGATTGTTTACTTGTTTTACATAAGTTTTGTTGAATGTCTTTCAAATAATAAACTTGTGTTGATTATTCGGGTCTTAGGGGGTTCGGGTGATCTTGTGGTAAATTGGCTAATAAACCATAAAAACGGTATTCAAGAATTAATTAGGCATATTTATTCTACTAACCTTAGAGCTGAGAAGTGCTAGGTTATTAACAGGTCTAGATTGGTAAATTTAAAGGATTTTGATATTAATTAAAGGATTTTGATATTGATTATCCCCTTTATTTTTGGTTTAGCTGTTATTGTGTTTCCTAGTTTTGGGGATTGGTTTCCTAATAGGTTTATGATTGTATGGTTATTTAAAGTCTTTTGGTTTTGATGAATAAACTTAACCTTTTGGCTGATACTAAATTTTATATGGTATCAGAACAGAAGCTCCAAACCTTAAACTCGAACCAATCAACCAGCCATGGCCGGTGAGGATCCACCTTCCGGCAGTGGAAAAGCCGGAGACAAAACCATCGATTCAAACTCCCCCTATTACATACACCCTTCCAATTCGCCTAGACAAGTTCAAGTGAATGAGCTCCTCAATGACAATAACTACAACGATTGGATTCACGAGATGATGAATTTCTTGTTTGCCAAAAACAAGATCAGATTCGTTGATCGGACCATACTGAAGCCAGAGAAGACAAATGAAATGTATATGTCCTGGATGCGTTGTGATGCAATGATAAAGGGATGGCTCACCACTGCGATGGAGAAGGAGATACAGGGCAGTGTTAAATATGCTAATACCGCTGCCGAAATCTGGAAAGATTCGAGAAAGAAAGTGCTCCGCGCGCGTACGAGTTGAAGCAATCTCTCACTACTCGTCAAGAAGAAAGTTATGTCTCCGCCTATTACACCAGGCTTCGAGGGCTGTGGGATGAAATACAAATCGTTTCACCCACACCTGGATGCACATGTGGTAGTTGCTCCTGCGAGATAGGAAAGCGGCTGGTGGAGTTCAAAGAAAAGGAGCGTTTGTATGAATTTCTCATGGGTCTAGACTCTGATTTTTCCACCATTCGAACGCAACTTCTATCGATGAAGCCAATTCCGACGCTAGGAGAGGCTTATCGATTAGCATCGGAGGATGAGCAGCAGAGGAATATTACCACATGAAGAAAGGGGGCAGCCGAAATCGCAACAGCCTTCCAAGCTAGTTATCGTAGTGGATCCGATTCGCAGCAGAAAAGAAAAGAAAACAAGCGGGCTGCATCCAATGAAGTCGTACAATGCACCTATTGTGGACGTGAAGGACATAAACGCGAGGGATGTTTTAAGCTCGTGGGGTATCCGGAGTGGTGGCCGGGTAAGAAGAATGAAAAGATAAAGTCCAAGGCTGCATGCATTGACAACGATCCAAAAGAAGAAGTCAAAACAGTAGTGGGTTTGACCGACAAACAATATGAGACTCTCTTGAAGCACTTTGGTGAAGCAGGAAGCAAAAACACAGGTGAAAATATTCAGAAAGCTAATATGGCTGGTAAGATTAATGCATCATCGATTGAACCTGACGATTGGATTGTTGATTCGGGTTCAACGGATTACATTGTCTGTGAAAAAAATATTCTTGACAATGCAATTAAGAATGACAGAGAGTCACCAGTTATGATTCCTAATGGAGACAATATACAGGTTCAAGCCAAAGGAGAGTGTTCGCTCATTGGAGGGGAAAAGATTAAAGATGTGTTGCACATTCGAAATTTTAATTGCAACTTACTTTCAGTTAGTCGATTAACTAAAGATTTGCAATGTTCGGTGACATTTTTCCCAATTTTTTTTGTTATGCAGGGCTTACGTTCGGGGAGGTTGATTGGAACAGGTAATTGCGTTAACGCTCTTTATCGGATAGGCATGGCGGCTAGAAGAAGAAGAGCTATGGTTTTGAAGACGGATGAAAAACTTTGGCATTCAAGATTAGGACACGCTTCCGACTCTAAGCTATGTCATATTAATTTCTTAGAAAAGGTTTCTGTTAGGCCCAATAGGTTTATGGATTAGTAGGATTGTTGCTAATGGACCAAGGCTTCTAGAATGTGGGGTATTAGAGTGGGCTTTAGGGAAATGGGCCTAGGGTATTGGGGGAAACCCCTTACTATAAATAGAAGTTGGAAATTAGGAGCATTGGTTGGTTGTTTGGTTTTAGAAACTTGTATTAGACAATTCCATAATTGTATGCAAGTTTAAGCTTTTGAATCAACAAAATCTTCAAATCTTCAAAAAAAAAAAAAAAAAAAACGGGTTTTTATTCTAATGTAAATAGATAAGTAAATTTGCGCATAAGGTGTGATGCACAAATTATGGGGGGGAGAGGGACACATATGTACATATGCATAGTTTGAGGGAGAGAAAAGCAAAAATAAAAATAAAAATAAAAAAAACATATATGTACATATGCATTATACGCATTGTTTGAGGGGGAGAATTAGTTGCAGGGAAATGAAATGAGCTTTCGTGTTAAAGAACTTGATTAACACACGTAAGGTTTCAATGTTAAACGGGTTAGGCTCCACTGCGATGTGTTGATAGGTCTGCCGCTCGAAAAGCAAAAGAAGCAAAAGTGATACAAACATAATGGACTGGACATCTCGTGGGTAACAGACCAACGGTGTATGATTTCATGGTCTTAAATCTTGCGTTGATAGATAGCCAACATCTGAGGTTTCGGGTCTTTATGCTGATAATTCATCCGAGATATCAGGGTTGTCCCTCTGTTGCATCCAGATTATATGCAGACCTGGACACAGTCAGGATATCTTGCTAAAAGAGCCACAAAAAGGGCCAAAACCTGAAAACGGAAGAAATCTCACAAAATAAGAGAATTCCGTGAGCTATCATAGCCAAATTCATACCGTTTAAGGTATCTGTCTCGCCCTCTTCAGATCTTCTTTGGTCTCTCTGCTGTACGAAAGTATTGACCTGTTCACCAGGAAGTCTGGCGTTGAAAAATAAAAAAATATAATAAAAGGATGATCTCAGTATACTCACCTGCTACGATGAACCGTTGTGCTTACCTTGATCGCGGGGGTATGCCTTGGAATGGGACACACAGATGTCACAGTATAAAACTACCTAAAAGCGTATCACAAAGCAAAAAAGTTGAAGTTTGAGCGGTGGATTTAAGAGGACAAACATATCAACAATTGCGTGGACCAGCCTAAGTAAACGAAGAGCTGAAAAGTGTCCCTTAATCAGTTCGAGAACGATTTTGATCCCATGGCAGGTTCTCCCTATATTACTCCTCCATTAGTTTTCTATTATTAATTTGTTTTTATTTTGATTATCTCTTTGCTAAAAAAGGTTGCTCGGTTGGTTGGATCATTGATTTTTGAGAAAGATGTTTTTTTTGTCATGAAAAAGCAAATCATTAAAGTAATAGTCTGACACACTGTTTCGGATTAGGGCCCACTGTCGAGGATAACGCGAATCAGATCCGGCCCATTGTACCGAGTTGGGGCTTGGCCGTTTGATCTCAGGCCCAATCCAAAACACTATTAATTGGCAATCATTTTCTCTTTCGAGTCACGTTTCAGACTAATCTCATCTCCTAATCATTTCGGAACCTTTCATTATCTTCTCGGACCACTTATTCAAATTACGAGGTTTGCAGGTCCGTATACTTTTCAAACCAAAGCCTTTGAATGCCACAGTTGCCGAAGAACATGACGAGCAACTCATGAATGCTGCTGCTAAAGCTGTGATAGAAACTGAAGTGTTAGAGATGGTTGAAGAGGAAACAAACAACGACAGTGATGCGGAAGTGATCGTCTCTGAGAATGTTGAGGAACCCGTTCAAGAATCAACGTAAATGAAGACTAAAGACCTTCAAGCCCTGATTGAATCATTGAAGAATAGTGTCGGAAACCCTCCTTCTGTACCTATTCCTGAAACTGAAGATGACTCGAAAGATGATGCTGAAAAGGCATCCAACAAGAAACGAAGAACCGAAACAGCTCCTGATAATTATTCTCTGGCCCAAGCTCAAATCTATAGCCTACTATGCCCACCGATCCACAAGTCACTGCTGCTACTCAAGAAACAAGCACGCAAGATCTCGATTTTGATTTAAAATTCGATTTCGATCTCGATCTGCCTGAAACAACTTATTTGCAACCAGAAAGCTCAAGCGGCATCAGGTTCAATGTAGGAAGTTCAGTGGTGTCGATTTCTCTGAGCATGATAAAGCAGCCATGCACTTTGCAGCCAACAAAATGAAATTTGTTGAAGAAAGAGATAGTGCTGATGATACGGCTGCTGATGTAGCGAAGCTGCAAAGAAGAGTGATTGTGTTGGAACAAGACGCTGCCATGAAAGAAGTTCAGATCTCATCTTTGCAAGCTCAAAAATCAAGCAAAGATCAGATGATCGAGCAACTACAAAGTGATGTGGGTATGCTGATATCTGTTGAAAATTAAGCTGAAGAAGAAGTTCAAGAATCGTGTATTTGCGGATCCGGCTCCGTTGCCTAGTGGTCCTCCTGACGGATTCAACAACTAATCCAGTAAACCTAGGGGAGATTGTTAGGCCCAATAGGTTTGTGGATTAGTAGGATTGTTGCTAATGGACCAAGGCTTCTAGAATGTGGGGTATTAGAGTGGGCTTTAGGGAAATGGGCCTAGGGTATTGGGGGAAACCCCTTACTATAAATAGAAGTTGGAAATTAGGAGCATTGGTTGGTTGTTTGGTTTTAGAAACTTGTATTAGACAATTCCATAATTGTATGCAAGTTTAAGCTTTTGAATCAACAAATTCTTCAAATCTTAATCTTGTTCTTGATTATTTCTTGAAGATCATCAAGTTTGGATTCCGCCCATCCTTGGTGATTGTTTGATATCGTTGTTTGATCTGGATTTTCGGGACTTACAGTTTATTCAAAGGATGTTTTATGTGACTCTTGTGTTAAAGCAAAACTCACTCGTTCCCCATTTCCCAAAAGTTCAATTAAAACTACTAGTTGTTTTGAGTTAATTTATTGTGATGTTTGGGGTAAATATAGAAGGCCTACAACTGCAAAAGAGTTTTATTTTTTAACCATTGTAGATGATTTTAGTAGAGCTTTGTGGGTTCTCCTTATTAAACACAAAAGTGAAGCTAGTGATCATCTAATTTTCTTTCAAAAAATGGTAAAAACTCAATTTGGAAAATTAATTAAACGACTTAGATGTGATAATGGTGGGGAGTTCACTTCTAATAAAATGATGAATTTTTATGCTCAAGAAGGAATCCTTTTGGAGACGACATGTCCACACACACCTCAACAAAATGGTGTGGTGGAGCGAAAGCATCGTCATATCCTTGAAACAGCTCGTGCCTTGATGTTTCAAGGAAGTCTTCCAAAGAGATTTTGGGGAGAATGTATACAAGCAACCACATATATTATTAATCGCCTTCCCTCAAAGGTAATTAATAATAAAACCCCTTATGAGATTATTTTTGGTCAAAAACCGGAATATGATCATATGAGAGTTATAGGGTGTCTTGCTTATTTTTGGAGCATAGAAATAGGGGTGACAAGTTTGAAATAAGGGGGAGACCGGGTGTTTTTATTGGGTACCCTCAAGGAACCAAGGGTTACAGGTTGTTTGATGTTGAACATGGAAAAATAATAACGTCTAGTGACGTTAAATTTTTTGAAAATATATTTCCTTTTAGCAAGTTAAAGTCAAATAAAAGGAATGAAAGTTTGTTTGAAGTTCCTAATGGATGGGATGATGTGGAGACAGTCGCAGAAAAGAGACAAGAAGATAACGGGCCAGGTGAACCTGATAACGGGTCTGATGAGGCTGATGGAATTGGTTTCGGAACGGAAGACATGGGTCTAAGTTCGGATGATATTGGACTTGATAACGGGCCTGATGGGCATAAGATGGGGAAAATTTAGTCCTGTTTCTGACCAGCCAGCTGACGAAGCTGGTGTACAACCTGATTCTACGGTTGTGTTGGAACAAGGAATAGAAGACAGTACTGTTCAATGGCAAGCAAGAGTTAAAGCTCAACCAAAGTACCTACAAGATTTTAATATGAAGTTGCCCCCATCCGTTGACCATGCAAAGCCCGTTTCCGAGCATTCCTCTTCGACGGTACACCCTCTTTCTAACTATGTCTCATATGAAAAAAAAATCAGATTCTCACAAAGTTTTTTTAGCGGCCATTACTTCTCACAATGAGCCGAGAAATTTTCAAGAAGCTATGCAGGATGAAAAGTGGCGTGATGCCATGAAGCAAGAAATCAAGGCTCTTGAAGATAATCAGACTTGGATGCTCGTTCCAATTCCAGAAGGAAAGCATGCCATAGATTCCAAGTGGGTTTACAAAGTAAAATATAAACCAAATGGCGAGGTTGAACGTTACAAAGCACGACTTGTGGCAAGGGGATTCACTCAAATAGAAGGCATAGATTATCATGATACATTTGCCCCAGTGGCAAAGCTTGTCACGATCAGAACTTTGTTGACAATAGCCGTGAAGAATAATTGGTTAATTCACCAGTTGGATGTAAATAATGCCTTCTTGCATGGAGATCTCAATGAGGAGGTTTATATGAAGGTTTCTCAAGGTTTTTCTTTACAAGAAGAACAACGAGTTTGTAAACTCAAAAAGTCACTTTATGGTCTAAAGCAGGCTTCACGGACTTGGTACCAAAGGTTTACTATAGCCTTACTCAGTCTTAATTATAAACAATCTCAATCCAATCATTCTTTGTTCACGTTTGCTAAGGATAATTTGTTTGTTGCTATCCTTATTTACGTGGATGATGTTATTATTGAGGGAAGTGATTATGCCAAAATCCGTGAGACAAAGGAGTACCTTGATGCTACTTTTAGTATCAAAGACCTTGGATCATTGAAATATTTTTTGGGAATTGAAGTGGCCCAAACAAAGGATGGTATGGTGCTAAGTCAAAGAAAATATACAATGGACATTCTTGAAGATAGTGGAATGCTCGGAGCTCGTCCTAGTCCGTTCCTTATGGAACAAAATTTCAAGATAGATCAATGTCTTGAAAGTCCCAAGACAGATGCGAAACAATATCGGAGATTAATGGGTCAATTGTTGTATTTGCAAGCTACTCGACCTGATATAGCATATTCGGTGAATGTTCTCAGTCAATTCGTTTCTGATCCCCGAGTTGATCATATGGATGCGGCTAGTCGTATTTTACGCTATTTAAAATGCACTCCGGGACAAGGTATTTTTATTCCAAAACATGGGGGTCTTCTCTTGCAGAATATTGTGATGCTGATTGGCTAGGATGTCAAATGACGAGGCGTTCCCGAACTGGTTATCTCCTTTTGTTGGAAGGGGCACCAGTTTCATGGAAAACAAAGAAACAGCCGGTAGTTTCACGATCATCTGCTGAAGCAGAATATCGAGCAATGGCTAGTACTGTTAGTGAAGTTCTTTGGATGAGGTGGCTTTAAAAGGATCTTCTTGTTTCCATCACGGGTGCCACGCCTCTCTTTTGTGATAATGTTGCAGCTCGCCATATTGCAAATAATCCAGTGTTTCATGAGCATACTAAACATGTTGAGATGGATTGTTATTTTGTTCGTGAACGAGTTGAATCTCAAGAAGTCTTGCCATTATATATAAACACGAAGCATCAAGTGGCAGATCTTTTTACCAAGTCGTTAGGTGCTCAACAGTTGAAGTTTCTTCTTGGCAAGCTGGGTGTTCGTGATCTTCACGCTCCAGCTTGAGGAGGAGTAAAGGATTTTGATATTAATTAAAGGATTTTGATATTGATTATCCCCTTTATTTTCAGTTTAGCTGTTATTGTGTTTCCTAGTTTTGGGGATTGGTTTCCTAATAGGTTTATGATTTTATGGCTATTTAAAGTCTTTTGGTTTTGATGAATAAACTTAACCTTTTGGCTGATACTAAATTTTATAAAATTGCTAGGATTAGGTTTTGAAAAAAAAACTGGTTTAGTTTCCTTGCCATTACTTGTCTATTAAACCAAGTTGAGCCCATTAGCGCCTTAGACTTTCCACTGAGAAGTAGTTAGTCAATTTAGGGCACTTTCCTAGAATCTTAGATAACCGAGAGGGAGTCTAGTTAGCCGGTGTTCGTAACAATCCGTAGAGGTCCATATGTGTCTTCCTGAGAAGGGTCGGGGGTCCTGTTCGGTTTCTCTGAGGGTTTAGCATCCAAATATCCCGGTTCCAAATCACATTAGTATCCGATAGAAAGCCTTTCAATAACAAGAGGGATTTTCAACCAAGGTAGTCTTCATCACCACCGAGTAAAACTTTCGTTCAAAGTCGTGTCTAGTTAATCTAGTTAATTAATTTAATTTTATTACACATTTAGGATTTTTTAGAATCCCCCCCCCCAATCAAATAAACAATTAGTCATGTATGTATCAGTCCTAGTCTAGATAGAGTCATTAGCGTAGTTTAATCGAGTCTCGTGGGTTCGATATCCGGACTTACTTAGCTTTACTAGAATCGATCGGTTCACTTGTCGGTTAGTAGTTTAGTTGAGCCTTAGAGAGTCTAGAGTATTACTTTGAGTCTAGATTTAGGTTAATTTTACTTATTTTAGTTAAACTACTTTTAGAACATCCAGTTTTTGGCGCCGTTGTCGGGGACTCTTTGGCAATTGCGTTGATTGCTTTATTTGGACTTAATTGACATCATACGTGCTACTTGCTTTTGTATATTGAGTTGTAGGAGCTTAATTGTCTGTGTCTTTTATTTTTCTTGAGTCTTGTAAATATGTGTGAAATTTGTGGAGGACCTCATTTTACTATTAATTGCCCACAATATGAGCGGTCCTCGGCACAATGTTATGCTAACCCTTTTGAGCAACCGCAACCATATTTTTCACAGGGGTATTCTTTGCATTGTTATGATAATCAGCCATATTACGATGATCCGTATCAGCAGCCACAACATAACGAGGGTCAGTATTATGATCAATATTCTGGTACCAACTCTTATGGGGGTGATGATGCTGCTTGGGGCAGGATAGAGGAGTTGTTGGTTAAATTAGTTGCCAAGGAAGCTGATACCCAGAAAACCCTAGCAGAGCATTCTGGGAAATCAACAGTCTGTTATATTATATCTTCAACGTACAGTGGAAGATATTGCTAGAATATTGAGAGAAGAGGAACAAGAGCAAAAAGCTCAATCGGAACAGCCAAAGACTGGCTATACATATGATGCGGAAGGTAACTACCTCGGTTACATGATTTCTAGTAGAGAATTATTCCCAACATTTCCAGAACCAGGGAAAGAGCTGCCATATGTGGATTGGTCAGATGAAGAGATCACTTCAGTCACGGAAACGAAAATGGGCGCTGTAATCCCACCTCCGGTTCCATAGGTTCCAATTATTAATTACTGCAGTGACTCTGATGATGAAATAGACAAAGAAGAGTGGGTTTGCTTATCAGAGGTCGTTAGTAAAGGATGAAGTGATGGAGGAGGAAGTGGACTTAGGAGACTCCCTTGGTTTAATGTTTGGTGCAGAGGAAGAAAATGAAGAGGTTCAAATTAAGTCGCCTGGGGAGGATGAGTTTTTAGAGTTAGAATTAGATGGTTTACCGGTCTATGAAGAGGTAGGAGTGTTGGATCCTGAGGGGGATATAGCATACTTTTATGCTCTACTGAACTTACCCCTGACGAAGAGACTAAGTGTGGGGATCATCCTTTAAAACTGGTGGAAGAGGAAGAACACCATAGCTGGCCTGTGGTATTAGTGATAGATGAAACTTCAGAATCGATAAAACCGTAGGAGAGGGCAAAGAAAAGAAAGAGGAAGGCTCGAAACCGGAAGAGGACCGAAGGACGACACAAAATGGCGAAGAAGAAGACATTGCAGTTCACGCATGACCTATCGTCTCGCTACATGCCGCACATCCGGTTTCTTCCAGGTAAGTTTAAATTCTGGTGGTCTGACCCGTTTAAAAATTTTAAATATTTTGTTATTCCGCCCTTTAATGTTTAACTATTTTCGAGGACCGGGTGGAATTAAACGGGTTAGATAGGGTCCAGATCAAAGAGAAGCCTCCTGATTAAGTTCAAGTGTGGGGAGGTTTTGTAGAGTTTGTTAAATTTATATATTTGGTGTAATTTCGGTAGTTTACGGTATGTGTTTACTTGTATATTGAGTCGTTTATTTTGTACTATGAGTCTAATTTAGTAGTTTTGAGTCGGTCTTTTGTGTCGAGTCGGTACTGCTTTGGTTTTTGCTTGTTTTTGTTATGTAGGTTTGAATCGTACCACCCGTACTCAATCTCCATTCAGGTTATTTTGGATCTGCTTTTCAAATTTCAAGGCATTTACTAAGTATACCAGTCAGTGTCAAAGCCGATCACGAATGGAATGCTATACGATCGAGCTGAATTGGACGAGGGTTTTGGAGCATACACGTTATAAAACCATCTAAGTCCTTTCCAATTTGTCCTTTGTTTTTTAGTTCTTATTTATTTTTCGTCTTTTGAGTCGGTTTCCATCCTACATTGAGGGCAATGTAGAGTTTAAGTGTGGGGATGAGAAACTATCGTTTAGTGTCTAGTTATTTAGTGTCTTGAGTCATAAAATTTGAAAAATAAAAAAAAATAAAAAAATAAAAATAAATACAAAAAAAATTGAAAAAATAGAAAATGTCTCTTGTTTTAGATGTTTGCAAAATAAATACGGAAAACGATAGAAAAATCAGGTTTGTTCGGATTTCAAATAATAATAATATGGGAATAAAAGTTGAGCTTGTGTCTAATTTGGGATATGTGAGTAGGCCCGATTCGGTTCTAGGTTCCTTTGATCTTAATACACCTTAATTGTCGGTTTACTAGTGGGTTCTCATCTAGGAAAAGTGGGGAAATTGAAACCGCCAATAATAGTATAAGGAATGCTGTTATAAGCCAAAATTTTTAGAATTTTTTATCAAAGAAAAAAAATAATAATAAGAGCTAGACCGAAATAAATAACAAGGCCTATCTAATCTTTGTTGGGGATGGTGACTCTGACTTAGATTGCCGCTGGGATTGTTAAAAAGAAAAATGCAATATTACCGATGCCTACGTTTGATATATTCGTGTTTTCCAGGTCTTGGTTGATAGGAATAGCTGAAAAGTGCGAAAAAAGAGATAAAATGTGAAGAAACCAAGTACCAGGACGTAGTTGAAAGGTCAAAGATCGAAACGGCAACAAAAAACTGCATATATGATATAGAGATTTTGTCTTCTCCCTTCGAGACCGGTTCAAAACGCCCTTGGGGAGATGATGGTATAGAGTTTTTGTCTTCTCCTTCCGAAGATTCAAGGCATTCATTATCGACCATTCCCCGAGAAATACTACGTCATCGGCGTAAAGTAAATGAGTCAAAACCGGACCCGGACCCGTACACCTTATCTCGTGAATGTCACACCCTGATTTCCCAGTGGGCCCGGACTTGGGGTTTATGTATGACAAATTGATATAGATATTCACATTAACACAACGGAAGTTTTAGGAGTATAAAATAATTATTGCAAAGTACAAATTTCAAAAATTCAAAATAATATACAAATGAGAGTGTACTAAAAGATCCACAGGCGTATTGAATAACAAATTATTACATGAGAGACTACTAGGCTTCTTGCATGGAGTTGCAAATTCCACTAACCAATTACTATCAACAATGATAATAATGTTAATCATGATAATCAGAGGAAATGATAAGGAATGGAATTGATAGACTTTGTATATTTCGTTATATGTTTTTGTGAACATGATACAGGGAATAAATAGCCTACTACTTTTTGTTATACAAGGAAATGTAATAAATGCCATTGAAAGAAATGGCTTTAAATTAGCAAGCCTAGAAATCAGCCCCCATATTGATCTTGATTGTAAAGGGTCAATGGATTATTTTGGGAAATGATGGTAACTGATCCCTTGAATATTTCTGACACTCCCCCTCAAGTTGAGTAGTGGGGTCACCAATACTTAACTTGCTCAAGCAGCTACTGAAAGCGTTTCCGTTGACGGCCTTTGTAAGAATATCTGCGAGTTGATCTTTTGACGATACATATGGGAGCTCTATGATTCTTTCCTCCAGTTTCTCTTTGATGAAATGTCGGTCTACCTCCACGTGTTTAGTTCGATCATGTTGTACTGGGTTTTCTGAGATTTGTATTGCAGCCGTATTGTCACACATAACTTTACTGGGTTCCTTTTGACAAAAACCAATGTCTTCTAGTAGCTTCCTGATCCAAAGAACTTCGCTTACCCCTCGAGCTATACCTCTAAATTCCGCTTCTGCACTCGACAGAGCAACCACCTTTTGTTTCTTACTTCTCCAGGTAACAAGGTTTCCACCGACCAAGGAGAAGTACCCTGAAGTTGACCTTCGATTTCCCTTATCTCCTGCCCAGTCTGCATCAGTGTAGAGCTCAACATTCAGATGTCCATTTGTTTTGAACAACACTCCATGGCCTACGGTCCCCTTGAGATACCTTAAAATTCTCTGAGCAGCTTCCATGTGGGCAACTTGTGGTTGGTGCATGAACTGACTTACTACTCCAACCGCATACGCTATATCAGGACGAGTGTGAGAGAGATAAATTAGCTTGCCCACGAGCCATTGATACCTTTCTTTGTTCGCAGGCTCCCCATTAAGTTCCATATGAAGGTTGTGGTTCACCACCATTGGAGTATCTGCGGGTTTACAATCAATTAACCCGGTTTCCGCCAGAAGATCAAGGACATACTTTCTTTGGCAAATGAAGATCCCCCGTTTAGACCTGAGAACTTCAATCCCGAGGAAATACTTGAGATTCCCTAGATCTTTCATTTCAAATTTTGAAAACAGATTCTCTTTCAGCTGTGCTATTTCTTCTACATCATTTCCGGTAATAATCATGTCGTCTACATATATGATCAAGCAGGTTACAAGGCCGTTTCTTCTCTTGAGGAACAGAGTATGATCAGCATTACTATGGTGATACCCGTATTCTTTCATGGCTAAAGTGAACTTTCCAAACCATGCCCTAGGAGATTGTTTTAGCCCGTATAATGACTTTTTCAACCGACATACTTCCCTTTCTTTAAAACTCCCTGAAAAACCTGGAGGTGCTTCCATGTAGACCTCTTCCGTTAAGTCTCCATGGAGAAATGCGTTTGTAACATCAAACTGGTGGAGAGGCCACTCCTTATTGGCTGCCACAGAGAAGAGGACTCTGATGGTGTCCATTTTTGCAACAGGAGAGAATGTCTCAGAGTAATCGATCCTATACGTCTGGGTGTAACCCTTGGCTACGAGCCGAGCTTTGTATCTTCCAATAGAACCATCTGGTTTATATTTGATTGAATACACCCACCGACATCCAACAGTTTTCTTTCCTTTAGGAAGAACGCACTTCTCCCACGTGTTGTTTTTCATAAGAGCACGCATCTCCGTTTCCATTGCTTCCTTCCAGTTCTTCTTACCCTGGGCTTCCTTTACGGAACTCGGTATTTGTTCGGAGTACAGTGAGGTAACAAATGCTTTCACACTGTTAGATAAGTTCCCGTCAACCATATTGGCTGTAGGATACCTTGAATGTCTGGTTTCCCTTTCTGGGGAGTACCGTTTTGGAGGAACCCCTCTATTGGCTCTAGGAGGTAAAACGTATGTTCCCGGTGTTGTTCCAGAGCCTCCATCATATTGTTGATTAGATTCAACTTCTCTTTGGACTTCGTTGTTTTGCTCAGCAATCTCCACCTGTTCCATTGTCTCAGGACTTTCCTGATTGTTAGTGGTATCTGGATTAGATTCAGGCACATTTCCAAGGTTTGGAGAGTCACTTACCTCGAACACCAGTCTGGATGATTCTTGGGTGAGACTTTCGACAGGCTTAGTATGTGTGGATGTATGAGATGACTCATCTTCGCTTGCAGATGGAATCCACTTCAACGAGCTCAGTGAGTCTTCATGTTCTATCTCCCCCTGACCACTGAGATGGGACTGATAGTAATATTATGTTTCAAGAAAATCGCAGTGGACAGTGGTAATCACACGACGTCGTGATGGGTTATAACATCGGTATCCTTTCTGATTCACCCCATAACCAACAAAGACACATTTTTCGGCACATGGGTCAAGTTTGGATCGTTCGGTTTTAGGTATATGGGGAAAAACGGTACACCCAAAGACACGAGGTGGTAAGGTAAGAGGTGGGGGTAGTTTGGTGAATGTGGATAAGGTATCTAAGGGAGTTTTTAGGTCAAGGGCTTTGGTTGGTAAACGATTAAGGAGATACACAGCTGTGTTTATAGCTTCGGGCCAAAAAGATTTAGGGACTTTGGATTCAAGCATAAGGGCTCGGGCCATTTCTACCAAAATGCCATTTTTCCGCTCAACTACACCATTCTGTTCTGGGTGTTTTGGGCAAGTGGTTTGGTGAATCATTCCTTTCTCTTGAATAAATTGTTTTATGGAGGTATTAACGTACTCCCCTCCATTATCAGATCGTAAGATCTGAATGTTGGTTTTGAATTGAGTTTGGACCATGGTGTAAAACAGTCTAAATTTGTCAAAGACTTCAGATTTGTGTTTTAAAAAATATACCCATGTCATCCGGGTGCAGTCATCAACAAATAATAGGAAGAAACGAAGATTTTGACCTCCGTTCGTTTCAGCTGGACCCCAAACATCGGAATGTATTAGTGAAAAGGGTTCATTGACCCTAGTGTTACTTGGTTTGAAAGGTTTTTTATGGCTTTTGGCTAAGGCACATGTTTCACATTCTAATGTACTATTTGATGGGAAGAGTTTAGGGAGTAAAAGATGTAGATACCCGACAGAAGGATGCCCTAATCTCCTATGCCAAAGCCATGCTTCTCTACTCTTTGTTCCGTGAGCAAGCATCGCAGTCCCTGACTGAGTCACCTCATCCACATAGTATAAGCCATGTCGTTCAGTGCCACGCCCAATTATCTTTCCAGTTTTGATGTCCTGTAAGATACAAAAATGAGGATGCATTAGAACTGTGCAATTGAGTTCCTTTGTAACATGACTTATTGATAACAATTTGTGTGTTAACGAAGGAACATATAAACAATTTGACAATCTCAGATTTGGAGATATTTCGACAGTTCCTCCTCCCTTTACTAAAGCATTTTCGCAATTTGCAGTCTTGATGTGGGTTCTGTTTGGTTTCTTTGTAGACACGAAGTCCGATGGCTCGTACGTCATCGTATCAGTGGCTCCACAATCAAAAATCCAAGAACTGACTTGATCACCGCTTTGCTGTGTTGTTAAATAGGCTTCCCCACTTGTTGACGAATAGTCTTTCAACAACTCATAGTTCCTGTGATTAATCATTTGAAAAAACCTCTTTTTTTTTTCTTTTTTTTTTTTACAATGCTATCTTTAAACAAGTTGAAAAAAAGATCCAACAAAAAAGGTGACAATCCCCTTTTGTTCCTTTCCTTCACGTGACTCTCCCACCCCACAACTTTACCTTTACTTTTACTCTCTTTCTTCTTCACTAAGAAAAAGAACACAGAACCAAAAACTAGCACCAAAGACTTTCTTCTCTACACATTTTAGAGAGAGAGAGAAGAATCAGAGAGAGGCAAGATGGAGGCTTTTGGTTTACGGTTGTCGTTAACAGCCGCGTATGGCGGTGGAAGTGTGCTGTGGTGGTTGTCGTCGGAGATGATGTCCGGCGAGTGTTCCGCGGCGGTCGGAGAAAGATGTCTGGCTCTCCATCGGGATCTGACGTGTGCGATTCCGGCAATAATAACAACAACAACCACAACGGTTCGGTTCAGATTCTGAGGTTGACCGGATGTAGGGGTTGAAACTGGGTTTGGTGGTGACGGTGGTTGTACCGTTGTGTAGTGTAGCCGGAAAAAAATCTAGGAACCTTTCTGTTCCTATAGTGAAGATGGTTGGAGTTGTGATGGTGGAAGGCGGAAGAGGCAGCGAAGGCAGTGGATGCAGCGGTTGTTTGTTGATTTTTCGGAGTTTGATTTTGTGTTTTGAGTTTTCTGGTTTGAGGTTGGATTGGCTGGGATCGACTGTAGATGATAAGCAAAGGTTCAAGACTCAGAAACCTGCTCTGATACCATATCAACAATGATAATAATGTTAATCATGATAATCAGAGGAAATGATAAGGAATGGAATTGATAGACTTTGTGTATTTCGTTATATGTTTTTGTGAACATGATACAAGGAATAAATAGCCTACTACTTTTTGTTATACAAGGAAATGTAATAAATGCCATTGAAAGAAATGGCTTTAAATTAGCAAGCCTAGAAATCAGCCCCCATATTGATCTTGATTGTAAAGGGTCAATGGATTATTTTGGGAAATGATGGTAACTGATCCCTTGAATATTTCCGACAATTACCAGACAGCTTCCAGTCTATTACGTACTTTGCAAACCTGCGCTTAGTCTTTTGAAAGTACGTCAGTTTTCACTGGTAAATACAAATAACCGACACATTTTGAAAATATTTCAAAATCATTTTATATACCATTTGGTATATCAATTTTCATAAATAACTTGAGACAAACTACATCTCTTGTTACCAGTATTACATGTTTATCAATACATATGGGTCCCAGAACTAAACTCCGATACATGATTAACCGACACACCACTTTAATCCCCATATTGGGTAAGAAAATATTTTATCATAGCATTAGCATCTGTCAGGTGTATGCCTACACCCCGTGCTTAGGTCGTGGCCATTTGCAATTAAATGAGCCAAGGATATCCAGGACACGGTCGCATTAACCCCCAATGTTTAAGTTTATCAAGCATAACAGATTAAAACGGGTTATTTGGATTTTAGACACATTGGTCATTGATCCCATACCCTACCAAGCGGTAATAATTTACCGTATCCCAAGCCCGTATAGAGAAAATAGGTTAAGAGTATTTACATGAGCTTAAATCTTTACAATCCAAAGATATTTATAAGCACAACCGTTTAAGTCAAAACAACTAACAAGGTTGCAATTTACTAGACGCCCTTAGTCTAGAATGAATGCAATTATGATCCATTAGAATGTTAACGGGTCTTATTCAAGTCATATGACTTGGACAGGTTAACTAATAAATAAATCGATACGGTTCGCTAGATTAAGCGGAGACAGGATAGAATGTGATCTGTACCCTCACAAGTACTATGACTTGTATAATATGGGTCAAACAATAATACACTCTGATTATAAATGAATTTGACCCAATTCGGTTAACTTATATAACTAAGCTATATAAGTCAATCATACGCGCATACGCGCATAGGCGACATTGGGTGATCGGATGAGTCAATGTCAAGTTCATTATGCCAAAACATGTGTATTATATTACCACATCAGTTTATAATCCTTATTACATGTTCATTATGGTTTAAAATCATTTTATGCACACAAGGGCATAATCGGCATTTTTAAGGCATAATATAAGAACTTGCATAAAACCCGACAAATGATTATGATCAAATGGTATAACCTCAAAAGGATATTCCATACACTAATATGATCATAATACAACTTCAAATCAGTAGCTAACTAACGTGTGCGCGTATATACATGTTTTTACAATGAATTTTACACACGATTCGGTTTTAAATTTATAAAAGTGATTTATACTTCAACATTAAAACACACACGAAAGGGCAAGTGTACCCCGTCATATATGTAGTAAAGTATCGGTAAGAACCAAGTGTCGATCCAAGGATGTGGGCGGAGAAATGATACTAAATCTTTGTCATTAAATTACCGGTAGAAGGATAGGTGTGTGATTTGTTTAAACTAAAAATAAGATTAAAACATAAACTTTCATAAACATAATAGACTCCAAATAAGAAAATAAATATATAGCCTTGCTTTATGCACAACCAAAGCATGTGAACTAAGTCGGTTTTGTCACTTGAAACACTTGGTCAATTCTCCATTTTCAAGACAATTAGTATCCCTTTCGGGAATCCTAACATGACAATTCTTCGGAAAGCTAAAAAGATAAACACACTTTAACCACCTGAAATTGTTCTTTATTGCTCAAATGACAAATGTCAATGAAAATCCCCTAAAGATAAGTTAGTCATCCGTTAAGAGTTTTCTAACCTCACTTAATCAAGGAAAGTGACACCGATAAACACAATGCAACCACCGAGACAAGCATAAACTAGATTAAATCACAACCGAGTTCATTTTACAAATCTTGAACATAAATTCACCAAGCAAGCAATTTTGGCCTAAACTACTAACTAAGCTAACAATTTATGTCAAGAATTCATAACAACGCCATTTAACCTGTTAAGGTCCTTCCGTGAGGGAAAGCATTCTTGATTAACAATAATTATCCCTTATTAAACCACTAACCATTTCTAGTATCATGGTGCAAACAATTAAACAAGTTAAACTAGTTAAGCAAGTTCAAAGTCTACTAATACATGATTAATTAAGCTTCTTCTTGCAAATATCCCAACTAACCACATACTAATCATCCAAGATAATTAACTATAATCAAGAATTCAACATCAATAAACAAGGTTGCAAACTAATCATCAAGGATTAACATAGAAAATGCTTCAAAGTGTCATTACAAACATAATTAACATACTAATGGTTGTTATTAAGCAAGGGATACTAGTGTTTTTGCCCTTAGGCTTACAATAATACACAATCGTCAATCTAAATGCTTGAAACATAACAAAAACATGGAAAGATTCAAGAATCAAACCATAAACAAGCACAAGATTGAGTATCCGGATAGTAACGGAGCTAATCGGCACGATGTGGCTTGAATCCGGGTGAAAGCATGTGCCTCCGGAGCCTGTGAAATCGCCTGATGAGCTCCCAAAAGTCCAGAATGTTGAACTGAATGTTGCCTGCTATTTTTTATAACTTTTTCAGATCGCACGGTCGTGCGATTAAAGTGCACGACCATTCACTTTATGGTCATGATTACCATATCGTGTGACATCAGCAAGTCTTGTCCGGTCTTCGCATTGGCACGGTCGTGCCATTTGTTGCACGAGCGTGCATCTCCGAGATTAGAATGGCACGACCAACTGCACCGGCAGTGCATTGCCGGGCTGGGGCTTGGTGTCGGATTTACACGGGTGTTCCTTGAGTCGCACGGTCGTGCGACTCCGAGATGGCTTGCACGTTGGATCGCACTGGCTGTGCAATGCCGGGATGAGCCCTGTTGTCGGATCCCCATGGGGGTGCCACCAGATGCATGACCATGCAACTCGCCCAGGTCAGTTTCTTCACAGAATCTTCGCAGCTCTGCCGTTTCGCCCGGAAAATCCTTGTTTTCATCATCTTCTTGTTTGGCACGCTGTTTTAGGCCTGTAAACAAAAGTAAACCCGATTAAGTATCTGGTTCTCGGTTTTACAGCCAAAAACGCGTAAAATGGGGATAAAATGGAGGAATAAAGTATGTGTGATTTGGTGAATATCACTAACTTAGCTTAAACGGGTCAGAATCGAAAGTCAAAGCAGAAGTCAAACTGCTTGACTTTCGGTTGCGAACCGAACTATATGCAGGAAATGACGGGTTGAACATGATCTAACATGTCCTAATATATTATTCCAACTGATATAATGTAAAAAAATTAGTGTTTAGATACTCAGAAGTTCATTTAACTTATTTCCCGAAAATCTGCATTTTGACTTTTATTTTAATATAACTTTGACCCGTCATTTGACCAGCTTAACGTGATCTTCAGGAGGTGCCCTCATAAGGGATTATCACCTACCTTATTACGATCATGTAGCCATGTTCGATTCAAACATCGGCTTGACCATAATGGTCATAACCGAAAGTCAAAGCAAAAGTCAATTTGCTTGACTTTCGGCTAATAACTTAGCCTAGAATGAAAAATGAACTAGAGAAGAAAACTTACAAGTATTCTAGAAGATTAGCTCCAGTAGGAGGCCTTTTTATGATCAGACGCAACTCCAAATAGATTAGAGAGAAAGAAATGTGAAGGTGTAAGTTTATGAGGCTCATGGAGGCCTCTATTTATAGTTGCACCAAGATCACAAGATGATACCAAGTGTTGGAAATGATTTCCAGATGATTACTAGTGTCTAATGAGGTGTTTGAAGCAGATGAAGTATGGCAATTCGCGACATAGGTGGAAGGAGTGCAGGCTGTCTTGGGCAGTAAGCACAAACTGCCAGCTGCACCCCTTACAGACCGAAGGAACTAGCGCGCCCATGGTATTCAAATTCCTTACGGTCCGTAAGGAACAATCCTTGCGGTCTGTATGGAACTATCAGGAACAATATTATTAATTTCCTTACGGTCCGTAAGGATCACTCAGAAGCCAAATTTAGGCAATTTGCCACAATTGGTCCCTCCACAACCAATCTTCCATAATTTTACATGTATAGTCCCTCTCGTCCAAATATTTTGGCAAATTGAGAGTTGATTGGACACATGTTGCCATATGATTTGATATAAATCTCCGAGGTGTTACAGTGAAAAAGGCCCCCGGCAGACGCCTTCTTCATGATCCCGGTTAGGGCCTCCATGACGATGACAAAGAGATGACAAAGAGGAATGGGGATAAAGGGTCACCCTGCCGAAGACCCTGAGAGCATTTGTAACACCCCGTGTTTCGAAAGTCAAAGTCAAAGTCAAGATTGAAGTCAAAAGGAGAAAAGATTGCTAATTGCGATCTGTCTCTCCTTGCTCAATTCCTGTTTTGACTTCTTTGACTTGTAGATAGCCTATTTTGTTATCGCTTTAGTTGTATTATGTGGAGTATCTATTAATAATCGCATAGTAATCGCCATTTATCGCATGATTAGTCGCTTTATCGCTATCGCAATCGCACTCGCAACTCGAATTACCCATTTTGGTTATTGTTATACATGTGTGTGTGCCTTATGTGTTACGTGTGCATGTTTATTTATGTTACGTGTGGTAATCGATCGAAACGCAATCGAAACTCAATCGAATCACAAACGCTAAACGAATATGAAATAAGGATGCTTGTATGTTGATATAGTAGTTGGGATTAAAAGTAATTTGACTAGGAAATTCCATCACATCGCAACGCTCGCAATCGCAATCGAAACGACAAAACTCGTCGCGTCAAACACTCGAACCAAGCGACTGATCGATCAGGAGGCCAGCCGATCGATCAGCCGTTCGATCGACCAGCCGCTCGATTGGACAGTAGTTCGACCGGGCTGCCATCCGATCGACCAGCTCCTTTCCACTTTAGCTAACCCTATAAATACCCCCTGTCACTCTCATACTTTCCACTTTTGGCAACTCTCATCCCACCAGCTCTCTAACCTTGCTTTTTCTCCGATTTCTCGCAATTCCGGTAAGATCTCGTCCTAAATCTTGTACATCCTTAATGTACACGCACTCCTACACCTTTCTATCTCTTGAATCTTAACTTTTAACCGTGAAATCATCAAGATTCAAGGTGTTCTAGGACTACGTCATCATGTGTTCTTAAGAACTTCATGTTTTGGCCTCAATCCACCAAGAACAACTTAGATCTAACCGATTTCCACATAAACGAACAAAGATCTTTCATAGATCTAAACATATTCACAATGAAAAGGATTGAAAGATGGTTCACCAACTTTCTTTCAACTCTTTTACACTCAATGCCTTCAAAACCGATAGAATCGGAGCTTGTGCCGACTTACTACTCATTCTTGTAGTTGTGTTGGTCCAAGATCTGGATTCTATCCACGAGACAACCGATTTCACGTTAAACATGGAACACCGTCTTGAACAGTTAACTGGTTGGATTTGGGTGATTCATGTCCGAGCAGGAGTACCAAGTATTGACGAGGTTTCTGTTGCTTAACATGATATCAAAATGTCTCGATAAAACGACAACGATTAAAACAGCCAAGTGTAAGACGAACGGAACGATCAGGACGGAATGTCGTCTGATCGAACCACCGTTCGAACGGACTGTCGACCGAACGGGTTGTCAACCGATCGACTTGCACCTTGGGTCCCACACCTAACCATTTTTGCCAACATTTGAAGTTTGAATGTTGAAAGAATTGTTGTCCGATCGGACTACCATCCGATCGAATTGCCATTCGAATCATGAGACATTTAAACTTCCACACTTAAACAATTTTCAACATGTTCAATGCACAAAGGATGCCACCCGATCGGACAACCGTCCGATCGAGTGACAACCTGCTGTGAACTTGTTCTCGCTGAAGTGCCCAACCTATCGGATTGTCGCCCGATCGAACGGTCGTTCGATCGATTGACCTGAAAGGTAGAGATACTTCTATGTTTTCAAAATGCTACAACGAAAACTTCAAAGGTCAAGCCATCATACACAAACACATCCTTCCCAAAGGAAGTAACAATCCACTCGAACGGCCATCCGACCGGACGACCGTCCGAACGGACTGTCACTCGAACGATCAGCCGTCCAATCGGACTACCATCCGATCGAACTGCTGTCCTACCCACTTGCACTCTGTATCGTTTTACACGTCGCTTATCGTTATGCTATCAATCTGTTCAGGCTAACCCTACTCTCTAGAGCTCCCTTCAATCCATCAATCGCTGTGAGTATACTCGACCCCTTTTTACTTTACGCACTTTTGGGTGTTACATACGTTACTTATACAAAATCACATCGAACACACTACGCAATACTTTAATCGCTAACCAATTACCGCATGTTATACGTGGCTTAATGAATGCTTGTTTGTTATGTTTACACATGGAATGCTGTCTACCTGCCTTAGCAACGATAGTACTATTAGTTTGGACTCAGCACCTGTTCACTCATGGGTTGTTAAGGACAATTACCTACATGGCTCACAGTGGTGAGTGTGTATCGCGAACTGCCTTGGGCAGTCAACCCGCAGTCACTGGTATCGATAGGTTCATGTCGATAACTAACATGCCTCATTTTACACTGTGTACGTGCTGGTTATGCGTAACGCTTTCGAACTCTATATGCTACTATCAAACTTGTATGCTCACATTTACACTATGTGTATTGACTTTTACTTTAACGTATGTGACAGGTGCTTAGGATGTTTACATGCTTTGTGTGCTGGTGATGAAATTGAGGCTAGGGACGGAGTCCTAGAAACCAATAAATAAACAATTGTCTGTAATAAAAATCTGAGTTGTCGGAACAGAACAATTTGACTAGATCTTTCTGTAATAATTACATTATCATTTATGACATGGTATAGGACGTGTTACCTTAAAATATTTGGTAAATATAGTTGTTATGGAAACATCTGGACAATCTGTTTCGCTCAGTGCCATGCCCCGATGTTTCCGCCATCGGTTGGGGTGTGACAGATTGGTATCAGAGCCATAAACTATAGGGAATTAGGCCAGACTCGACCTAGTCTGGGTCGATGTCTTAGAGACCTAGTCTATAGTTAGGAACCAACAGACCAACTCGTACATATCCATTAAGGATTGTGTATGAGCTTACCTACTGCTTTCTCGCCATTCTTGCCTACGCTACTCTATCACTGCACTCGAATTTTCAAATATGAATGAGCAATTAAGTCGAGATTAGGTGTGGAAACCGCAAACTCTCGACTAAATTGCCTGTTCAACCCACATTTTATCTATAAACATGGGAAATTGCGTTGGAATAGGAGTGAAATCCATACTTTGACGCATAATTCTCTTCTATTTTATCAAAAACAAAAATGAAGTTGTTAAGCCAGGGGTGAAACCCTAACCTTGACGACTTGTTCCGACCTTTACTTGGTTTTACAAAACTCTCACCAAAGTCTCGACGGACTCCAACGACTGGAAGTCACGCTGAAACTGGAAAGGATGCATGCTGAGCCCAAGACTCGAGGCAAAAGCACAGTCCTGAAAGTCAAAGTGAGTACAACAGGTCCTTGAGAATAGTCGAATCACTTTGGATAGTGTTAGTGCATTTATGTCTATAGCCTTCGTCAATCCGAGCCGTAGCGAGAAACAGAAGAAAACAAGTTGTTATGATGTAATAGCTAGTCAAAAAGGCAAGGTGGCATAATTGTAATTAATGAGAAATCTCATTAATAGTCAAGGCCTATAAATAGGAGAGTTATGTTTAGATTAAAGACTTTTGCCATTTTAGAGATTTGAAGAGCTCTAGTTCTAGAGAGAGAAACTAGAGAGAGAAAGTCTCTAAGTGATTCACGGTTCTTGTACGTTATCAGATTTTATCAAAGAATCACGTTTATATTACGTCATGTGTGTTTAGGTCGCGTTCGTGTACGGATTCCGCACGTTTCACGTTCGTTTTGCAATCGTTTCGGAGTCAAAACCGGTCCTACAAGTGGTATCAGAGCAGGAGCTCGATTGCACTGATCCAACACACATTTCCGATCGTGATTTCATCAGATTCAGATCCGAATTTCATCTACTTCTTCATATTTTTCATATTTTCACGTTTTTCACTGTTTTTAGTCAAATTGAACGGGATTTTACGGTCCGAATCGGCTGATTTTTTGATATGTTGTGCGTAAACACTTGATTTACAACCCTACCAAGTTTCAGATCCAAATTCCTAGCCGTTTAGGAGTAATCGAAGATTTTCGGTTCGTTTTTGCTGTCAAAATTCTGGTCCGCTCATTGTGACATTTAGTGGAGGTTCGCTTTTTAGGTTCGCTCATAGTAACAATCAGGTCCGCTTATCTGAACATTTTGTGAGGTCCGCTCATAGGATAGCAGGAGGTCCGCTCATGTGATAGTATTAGGTCCGCTTTTAGTGACAAAATAGTTGAGGTCCGCTCATTTGTCACATTAACAGTAGGTTCGCTCTTGAGATTCGCTTGTGTGGTTCGCTTTTGTGACATTTGAGATTCCGCTCTTGTGTCACTTGAGGTTTCGCTTTTGTGACAACTAGGGTATCGCTTATTGTGACACTTAGAATTTTGTGTACATCGAATTACGTGCACTGTTTCATTCATGTTATCGGAAATTGTTGTTGTGTATTGAAAGTTGTCGGCAAGATCAATGGTGTCAGCTTGCATGTGATGAGTCTTGGTTCAAGTGATCATATATTAGTTGTCGGCTAGCTCTAAATTGAGGTCCAATCGAATTATTATGAAGAATTAAACTTGTCGGCTCATTGTATATATCAAAAAGTTGTCTGCCACATTTCTCGATTTCTACATAATGGTATTTTAGGTCCAATGACAATATTTTGAACATTTAATTGTTGTCAGCCAAAGTTTAAAAAAAAAAATTCATTAGCATTGAGTTTGCAAGTGAGAAAGGAGGTCCAATCATATTATATAGTTCATTGATAGTTGTTGGCTTAGTGGTTTGAGTTTTGGTTACAGTTAGTTCTCACAAAAGACAATCCTAGTCCGCACTGATTGATCAAGATAGTTTGAACAGTCAGATCGTTTTGTGTGGATATATCGCGTGATAAAGTCAAGTTTGTACAATTTGGAGTTCAAAGGTTTCAAAGGGTCAAGTCGTTTTAATTTGGATCCAAGTCCTAGCAGTTCGCACAGTTGGTCAACGTTCAGTTCGTACAGAAAATCATCAGTTTGATTGTTTGAAGATGTCAAGCAGTAAGGTTGATCATGATAGTAACAGTGAAAAAGTCCTCGCTTCTAAAGTTTGTACATTTACGATCAGTGGGAGAAATTTTATGGAACAGCACTGGTATTTCTGTTATACATGTGATCTGACCGTTTCAAAAGGTTGTTGTTCTGTTTGTGCAGATGTATGTCATCGAGGACATCGTGTTGTCTACTCTACATCAAGTAGGTTTTTTTGCGATTGTGGAGCAGGGAGTGTACAGAACAGCAGTTGCCAGTGCCTAAAGCCTAGGAAAATCACTGAAGATGATGGGGATCAGATGTCTGAAATTGCTACTGGTAATCAGTTGGCAGTGAATGATGATCAAGAAGCTAAGAACATGCCAATATTTGATCATGGTGATTCAGATTCTGAGGAGGAGCAAATTTCAAATCAAACAAAATGTGAAGTTGTGATGACTGAAGAAGTTGTACAAGAAAATGTTACTGAAAAACAGCAGAGTTTTGAGGAAGTAATTTCAAAGAAAGAAGAATCTGAAAAGTCTGTATCTAAGAAATCTGAACCAGTGATTAAGAAAGAGATTGCAGAAGATACACTAGTCTTTGAGGTTGTTCAGAAAGAGAAGAAACAGATTGAAGATATTCAGACTTTGAAAGCTGAAAAGAAAGTTGATGATGAACATATTTTGGAGTTGCGCTTAAACTATGAAAAACTGAAAACTGAAAATGTCAAACTATTGAGTGATGTGGACAGTTTGACATTGGAAAACAAAGTTTTGAAAGAAAAAGAAAAAGAGTTTAAAAATGAAAAATTAAAAATTGAAAAAGTTTTTCAAAATCAAATCAAGATTTTAGAAGATGAGAGAGATATTTTTGGTAAAGATAATCTTGAAAAACAAATTGAAATCAATTCTCATCTTGCTAAAATCATTCAGCTTGAAAAAGAAGCTGAAAAAGCTCGGATTAAAATCAAAGAGCTTGAGAATAAATTGAAAGGTTTTGTGAATTCTACTTCACATGTTTGTCCAAAACCGATCAATTCTGTTCCAATAAGTGACAATGTCACAAATTTTGACAAAGTCAAAATTGAAGATTGTGATGAAATATCTGATGATGAAAAAGAAAAGAAAAGAAAATTATTTTTAGATTTACAAGAAAAATTTCAAAATACTGTTTTGCAATTTACTGAAACAGGTGAATGTTCTAAACAAAAACCTGTTAAGAAGAGTGTAGAACAGAAACAAAAAGTTAAAAATTTTAAAAATTTTAAAATTGAAAATAAAAGCTCATCAGATAAGTCATCCAATCATTATCAAAAATCACAAAAATCTAAAATTGAAAACTCACAAAATGTTGGTAATAAGTGGTGCAGGTTTGACCACAGTGCTCAAAAGACAAATCCAGCATTGAAGAGGAGAAATGATTATAACCAAGCCAAACAATGTTATGATCTGAATATGTGGTTTGAAGATGGTAGATGGTACGATAACAGAGTGTGCTACACTTGTGGTGTGAGAGGACACATTGCTGTTAACTGCCAAAGTTGGAGATTTGAAACGAGAAGATGTTTTAAATGCAATTTTAAAGGTCACATTGCTAGAGATTGCCCAAGGAAATCGATGGGAAGATCGAGGGTTGAATCTCAGAGAATGGTAAAGAAACCAGTCACTATCAAGCCCAAAGAAGAGAAAGTGGAAGATAAGAAAGTAAAGCTTTCACAGGGGCAGAGAGACAGACTGAGGAAGAAGAGAAAGAAGGCGAGAGAATATTTGGAGAAGATTTTGTCTTCGGGTTCACCGGTTGGTTCAAATAAAAGTTCTGATGAATCGATTCAATCGACAGCAAAGTCAAGCAAATCGAATTCTTCAGATACAAATCTGAGGACAAACAAGAAGAAAAAGAAAGTTATTGGCGATGAATCTGGCTCATCCAAGTCAGACAAGCCAAGTTCGGGCAATGAATCTGATTCCACAAAATCAGAGGAGCCACAAGTTGAGGTAAAAAGGGAAGAGACAGTTCCATTAATGAATGATGAGAACTTTCCATCATTACAAGCCGCAAACCTAAAATCAAAAGGTGTTGATGCTGGAAAAATGTTTAATAGCAATGTTAAACATATTTTTAGTAAGATGGCTGATGGAAAGGTAAAAGGAGCAAAAGAATTTTATGAAGAAAAGAGAAATGTTCAAAACACACCCAAGACTGGTCAGGCTTGGGTACATAAATCTGTTGGTTGAATTCCTGACTTGCCGGAGCTTCCAGGTTGGTAAGTGTGAAGCAGGTATCGGCATCATTCTTGAGAAATTCACAGGATGGTAACTGTGATATTTCGTCTTACAAGTGGTAAATCAGGGACATTAAGTTGTACTTGATTTCCTACAAGTGTTGGTGTTTGACCTAATAATGTTAAATTTTCAAAATGTTTAAAAGAGAACAAGGTGATATGATGACCCCGAACTCATAAGAGATGGGTAAACAAACTAATTTTTCCGGAAAAACCATTCTGATTAAAACAAACTTAAGTGTTTTGAAATCATTATGGGAAAAATAGTTTGTTGTAAGGGGGAGTTTTGATTGAATATGCCGAAACCCTCACGGCTGAACAAACATGATTACTTTCATCAGATTGAAAAACGGTTTTCAAACTGTTAAGATCAGTGGGTTGTAAATCATGGGGGTATGTTATATTTTCTGCAAATCAGTACACTTTTAGCAGAAAATGGATGGCGAGACAAAGCTATCAGTGTTGGTTGTCAAATTTTCTTTATATGATTTTGCATTTTAGGGGGAGTAATGTTGTTAGAAAATCCAAAAACATTTGAAAATTTGAAAAAGCCAAAAACATGATAAAATTCAAAAATTTTAAGTTTTGCGTAAAAAGAGGAAATGATAGTACATCAGTAGACGGTTACAGTACGCTAAAGAATTGGAAAGGTTAAATGTGTTAAACGATCTCACCGTGGATGTGTCGGTAGATTTTTATACATTTAGTAAACTTTTCGGGATATAAACATAAATTTCATACTTGCTTATTTCGTGGGGAACACTACTTGGATATATAGGTAACCCCTGAAATCTCGTTTGAAAGGTCTCATAATCTGATATACTAGGTCTTTATACTCAATGATGTCTGGGGTATTATTCTGGGACTTCTGCTGAATGGAAGTTCTGACCTAGTCCTTGGATAATACTTTATGCAATGCTTGAAACATAGCATAAACCCTCAGCATGCCGATGAAACAATAAAATTGATAGTCGCTGCTGTTGTAAGCAAAAAGATCCTCTAAAAGGGGACATTCCGTAAAGTCGAAGCTGATATCTCTCTGCGTATACGGAAGTATCGACCTGAGATCCCTCGGCCCTCGCATACCTAATTTATATACAGATATCATTGTAGTATACTCACCTGTAAGACTGATTATTGGGATTCTGGATACGGGAGTATATTCAAGAGGTGGGACACATGAATAGGTTTAAGTTCTTAATACACCTAATTCATATCCTGAATCAGTTGAAGTTTGTATGAAAATTTAAGTGGATCAGTATATCGACAATCTAAGTGAATTGTTTAATGCATAATGTGATTTTAAGCTCAACGGTACTTGTGACTTGTCAAAAACTGATATGATCCTCTGACGCATACTCAAACAAAAATATTGTCTGTAAATATGTTTGTACATATTTCTTTATTGCTTTATATTTTCAGAAAATACAAAAAGATTTTGATTTCTGCTTTATTTTCGATAACTGATGTCTGAGTGCTGAGTTTCAAAATCTAAGTAAGCTGATTGTGTTTCTGAAAATAAAACAAGTTCATTAATTTGAAACTTGAATTAAAAATAAAAAATCAAAAACAGTTTGTGATATCTCCAAGGTCATTAGTTTGGACTTGGATGATTAACTGTGAGGGATTTGGATGCTTATACTGTTATAGAGCTAGTTTCCGATTCGATTCGATGAAACTGCCAAATTCATGAAAATTGTTTGTTTAGAATGTTTGAGTGAGCCAGGTTACAATTCCTGGATAGCTGAAATTTGAAATGTTATTACTTATAAATGTTTGAGAGATTGCAGATGAGATTCCAGACTACGATCCCGGAAGCTGAGTCTAAGGGGGAGTCTGAAGACGAGCTCAAAGCAAGGGGGAGCTTGTATACGGAAAGCAAGGTGTCGATCCCAAAGCACGGAAGCTTGACTAAAGGGGGAGCCTGATGAAGAAAAGAGTTTACCGAAAGGAGGAGAAGCTGAAGCTGAAGACAGATCCACCGGGATTCTGTTCAAGAAGTCTAAAAGAAAAAGAAGACGCTACGAGTTTGACTCAATGATTGAGATTGACTACGGCAATATCCAAGGGGGAGTCTGTTAGTGCATTTATGTCTATAGCCTTCGTCAATCCGAGCCGTAGTGAGAAACAGAAGAAAACAAGTTGTTATGATGTAATAGCTAGTCAAAAAGGCAAGGTGGCATAATTGTAATTAATGAGAAATCTCATTAATAGTCAAGGCCTATAAATAGGAGAGTTATGTTTAGATTAGAGACTTTTGCCATTTTAGAGATTTGAAGAGCTCTAGTTCTAGAGAGAGAAACTAGAGAGAGAAAGTCTCTAAGTGATTCACGGTTCTTGTACGTTATCAGATTTTATCAAAGAATCACGTTTATATTACGTCATGTGTGTTTAGGTCGCGTTCGTGTACGGATTCCGCACGTTTCACGTTCGTTTTGCAATCGTTTCGGAGTCAAAACCGGTCCTACAGATAGTCAATGTCTAATAGCCGCAGACGACCTATTTCTCGATTTCTATGTGTTTCGATTCTGAGCCCGCAACTGCTGACTCTGATAATTCGTCGATTTTATATGTTTGTATGTGTATTTACCTGCTTATGTGTTTAATTTTTGGAGACTTATTCGACTTTCGCTTTCACTTTGATCGACACGCACAACCCGCATTGCTTATTTACCTCAAAACGCTAACAAATCGCTACTACTATGAGGAACGACCTTACGCCCAAATGTTTGCTGAGTTAACTGGTTATGCTATACTACTCTCCATGATAATCGCGACCGCTATCTTCGTACGCTCGCAAACTTTGAATGATAGGTTTCTGTATTCTGACCGCCTCTGTGTGCTTCTAAGTGAATTACGTGCTTATATGCTTTTGTGTTTTGTGTCCTACGTGCTTATGTGCTTCTGTGTTTCTGTGCCTTACGTACTGATGTGCTTCTGTGCTTATGTGAATCTGTGGTTATATGACTGTGTTCCTGAGCTTTAGTAGTATTTAGACGTGTGAGGTGAGCTTCGATTATGACGTGTCTGAGACCTATGACGATGTCTGTTGCAGACAATGTCAACTGGACCATCATCTGGATCTCGTCACCCACGACTTTCTCGCCAAGAACAGAGAGACAAACGCCTTGCTGCCATCCTCGCTAAACAAGTGGCAAAGGTTGTGCCTCAGATCGTGAGTGAGATCTATGAGAATGTTAGCAAATCATCTGAGGAGTCCCAAACCGAAGCTCCTAAAGTTGCTATCAAGACTGCTTTCAGCTTTAAGCAGTTCAAGGCTTGCGGTCCAAAGAAATTCACTGGAGAAGATGGCCCAACGGCTATATTTCAATGGTTCGATTCCGTCGAAGTCACTCTGTGCCAGAGTGGATGTCCGGAAAATCTCCGCACTCTGAACGCTACCGGCGTCTTTTAATCTCGCGCATTAGACTGGTGGACGGCCGAGAGAAACAAACGCGAAAATGATGCAGCCTATGAGCTGACGTGGGAAGAGTTAAAGGCCATTATGATGGATGAATTATGCCCTCCCCATGAACGCCAAAATCTGGAGGACGAATTCTGGCACATTAAGCAGAAGGAAGGTGACAACGCTGCCCTGACTGCTCGCTTTAAGCAGCTCAGCATCATCTGCCCCGATCAAGTGAAGACGCCCGACATGACGATCAAGAAGTACATCCGAGCTCTACCCGACTGTGTTGCAGATTTTGTGCATGCCGTAAAGCCAGCAACGATCGAAGAAACTTACTTGCTTGCCGCTGAAATTAACGACAAGCGAGTAAAAGCTGGTTTTTGGGATAAAGCTTCAAAGAACCTGCACCAAGTCACCGCCGCACCAACTGCCGAAACCGCCGCCGCTCAGTCGTCAAAGTCCTCACACCGCAAGAAGAAGAAGAACAACAGCAGCTCCAGCAACAAGAACTGTGCTGTCACTACCACTGCTGCTCCACTTCAAGCCGTACCGGCTCAGCCGCAATCTCACCCCCGACCAGCACCAGTTACTTATACACCGCCTGTAAAGCGTGCATACACAGGCCCCCACCCGACTTGCCCGACATGCTCTTATCATCACCCGGTGGGTCTCGCCTGTCGTTTCTGCGCTCACTGCAATATGTACGGCCACTTCACTGCCAACTGCCGTACTGGTCCCCGTCAAGCACCAGCTTAAGCCACTGCGCATCAAGCTCTGCTCCCAGCCCCACAAGGCCAACAAGCGGCTCAGGCACCCGCGGTCAACGCCCGAGTCTGCTTCGCATGTGGTGATCCCAACCACTTTGCGAACATGTGCCCAAACAGGGTTGTGAAACAAGAGCCTCAGCAGCAGTACCAGCAGCAACAGCCTCAGCAACAGCAACAAGCCGCCCGCGCCAGAACTTTCAACATCAATGTGCGCCATGCCCAGGCTGACAACAACGTGGTTAATTGTACGTTCCTTGTGAATGGTATTTATGCTTCGTGTTTGTTTGATACTGGAGCCGATAACTACTTTGTGTCGTTTGAATTTGAGAAGCTTCTTAGTCGTAAGCGCTCCCATCTCTCCTCGACGTTCGATGTTGAAGTCGTCACCGGAAGAACTGTCGCCGTTAATTCTGTTCTTCGTGATTGTACTCTTGAGCTCAACAATCACATCTTCCCAATCGACCTTATTCCGATGTAACTCGAAAGTTTTGACGTCATAGTAGGCATGGACTTTCTTCGCGAAAAACCATGCTGAAGTTGTGTGCTTCGATAAGATGATTCGTTTATCGCTCGCGAATGGTGACTATTTATGTGTTTATGGCGAAACTGCTTCGAAAGGTCTCAAGCTCATGTCGTGTGTCCAAGCTAGCAAGTATCTCCGCAAGGAATACATAGCTTTCTTGGCCAACATTGTAGTAGTAGAGAAGGAAAAGAAAGGAGGACCCGGTGTAAACGATGTTCCAGTGGTTCGAGAATTTCCCAACGTCTTTCCTGAGGATCTTCCCGGACTACCACCAAGTCGTGATATCGACTTTAGTATCGACCTCATTCCTGGAGCCAACCCTGTTGCCAAAGCTCCTTACCGACTCGCACCGTCCGAAATGCGTAAACTCTCGAGTCAGCTTCAGGAATTAGTTGAGAAAGGCTTCATTCGCCCGAGCACCTCTCCTTGGGGCGTGCCAGTCCCTTTCGTCAAAAAGAAGGATGGTTCGTTCCGGATGTGCATCGACTATCAGGAACTGAATAAGTTGACTATCAAGAACCGCTATCCCCTGCCTCGCATTGATGATTTGTTCGACCAGCTACAAGGTGCTACGTGTTTCTCGAAGATCGATCTACGCTCAGGCTATCACCAGCTACGCATCCAAGAGGAGGATATACCCAAAACCGCTTTTCGCACTCGATACGGCCATTATGAGTTCGTTGTTATGCCTTTTGGTTTAACCAACGCACCCGCGGTTTTCATGGATCTGATGAATCGCGTGTGTAAACCTTATCTCGACCGTTTCATCATCGTGTTCATCGACGATGTCTTGATCTATTCCAAGTCGAAAGCCGAACACGCGCAACATCTACGTTTGGTTCTTGAGCTACTCCAAAGGAATCGACTCTATGCCAAGTTCTCCAAGTGCGAATTCTGGCTGGAGGAGGTTCAATTCCCCGGTCACATTGTAAATAGTCAAGGTATTCACGTCGATCCCGCGAAGATTAAAGCCGTTAAGAGTTGGATTACACCCAAGAACCCGTCCGAAATCCGTTCTTTTCTCGGACTAGCGGGCTATTATCGACGATTTATCGAAGGATTCTCAAAGATCGCTGTGCCGCTTACCGCTCTCACACATAAAGACAAGCCTTTTGTCTGGGGAACTGAATAAGAGTCTGCTTTCCAAACCCTTAAGCTCATGCTTTGCAATGCTCCTGTTCTCTCATTGCCCGACGGAAACGACGACTTCATTGTCTATTGTGATGCTTCCAACCTTGGTCTTGGTTGTGTTCTCATGCAACGAGACAAGGTTATAGCTTACGCATCTCGTCAGCTCAAAATCCACGAAAAGAACTATACAACCCATGATCTCGAGCTAGGCGCAGTTGTTTTTGCGTTAAAGATTTGGCGACACTACCTGTATGGTACAAAGTGTACGATCTTCACCGATCATAGGAGCCTACAACATATCTTTGACCAGAAGGAACTTAATATGCGTCAACGCCGATGGGTAGAACTTCTCAACGATTATGACTGTGAGATTCGTTATCACTCTGGCAAATCTAATGTCGTTGCAGACGCTCTCAGCAGACGGAGTTAGTTACTTAGCATTCATGATACCCGAGCCCAATACGATCTTGAAACCCTCATCCGCGAAGCCCAACATGCTTGTTTTAACGAACGCACTTTGGATAAGGAAAGAATCTACCACGATGGAGCCCAGCTTGTGAATAAGTCGAATGGGATATTCCATTATCTGGACCAGATTTGGATCCCTAAACGAACCAATTTGCGACAGATATTGATGGACGAAGCCCACAAATCCCGATATTCCATTCATCTCGGTGCCGATAAAATGTACCAGGACCTTTGCTACAAGTACTGGTGGCAGGGCATGAAAAGGGATATTGCCCTCTACGTTGGAAAGTGCCTGACCTGCTCGAAGGTTAAGACTGAACACCAAAGACCCTCTGGCTTACTCGAACAACCCCCGATCCCTGTGTGGAAGTGGGAGAGTATAGCTATGGACTTCGTAACCAAGCTCCCCCGCGCGCCATCAGGTCACGACAGTATCTGGGTTGTTGTCTACCGTTTGAGTTTGACCAAATCAGCCCACTATTTGCCAATACGGGAAGACTACAAGGTAGAACGATTAGCCCGAATCTACACCAATGAGATCATTTGTCGACATGGGACGCCTCGCGACATCATCTCTGACCGTGATGCTCGGTTTACCTCGCAACTGTGGGAAACGTTTCAAGCTGCTCTAGGTACAACGCTTAACCTAAGTACCGCATTCCACCCTCAAACCGACGGTCAGACTGAGAGAACGATCCGTACTCTTGAAGACATGCTCCATTCGTGTGTCATAGATTTCGGTGGTAATTGGGATGCATACCTGCCGTTAGTCGAATTCTCGTACAACAACAGTTATCATTCGAGGCTTTATACAGAAGAAAATGTCGATCGCCTATTGTATGGCACGAGATCGGTCACTCGCAACTAACCGGTCCCGAGTTATTGCAAGAAACGACTGACAAAGTCCTCCAAATTCGAGACAACTTGTTGAAAGCTCGAAGTCGACAGAAAAGTTACGCCGATAGACGACGCAAGCCCCTTGAATTTGACGTTGGCGACTACGTACTCCTAAAGGTATCACCTTGGAAGGGTGTGGTCAGATTCGGCAAGAAAGGGAAACTAGCGCCTCGATATGTTGGACCTTTTAAGATTCTGGAAAGGATCGGACAAGTCGCCTACAGACTCGAACTACCGGAGGAACTTAGTAATGTCCACCCGACTTTCCATGTGTCAAACCTCCGAAAGTGCCTGGCTGAGCATGATCTAATTGTACCTCTCGATGACCTCCAAGTAAACGAAACAATACACTTCGTGGAGAAGCCTGTCGAAATCATGGATCGCCAAACCAAGCAGCTCAGAAGCTCGCGCATTCCTATTGTGAAAGTCCGATGGGAAGGCAAATGAGGCGCAGAGTTCACTTGGGAACTCGAAAGCGACATGAAGGCGAAGTACCCGCAATTGTTTGTTACGGCTTCAGCCTAATTTCGGGACGAAATTCCCTCAACTAGGGGAGGCTGTAACACCCCGTGTTTCAAAAGTCAAAGTCAAAGTCAAGATTGAAGTCAAAGGGAGAAAAGATTGCTAATTGCGATCTGTCTCCCTTGCTCAATTCCTGTTTTGACTTCTTTGACTTGTAGATAGCCTATTTTGTTATCGCTTTAGTTGTATTATGTGGAGTATCTATTAATAATCGCATAGTAATCGCCATTTATCGCATGATTAGTCGCTTTATCGCTATCGCAATCGCACTCGCAACTCGAATTACAAATTTTGGTTATGCTATACGTGTGTGTGTGCCTTATGTGTTACTTGTGCATGTTTATTTATGTTACGTGTGGTAATCGATCGAAACGCAATCGAAACTCAATCGCAATCGAATCACAAACGCTAAACGAATATGAAATAAGGATGCTTGCATGTTGATATAGTAGTTGGGATTAAAAGTAATTTGACTAGGAAATTCCATCACATCGCAACGCTCGCAATCGCAATCGAAACGACAAAACTCGTCACGTCAAACACTCGAACCAAGCGACTAATCGATCAGGAGGCCAGCTGATCGACCAGCCGTTCGATCGACCAGCCGCTCGATCGGACAGCTGTTCGACCGGGCTGCCATCCGATCGACCAGCTCCTTTCCACTTTGGGTAACCCTATAAATACCCCATGTCACTCTCATACTTTCCACTTTTGGCAACTCTCATCCGACCAGCGCTCTAACCTTGTTTTTTCTCCGATTTCTCGCAATTCCGGTAAGATCTCGTCCTAAATCTTGTACATCCTTAATCTACACGCATTCCTACACCTTTCTATCTTTTGAATCTTAACTTTTAACCGTGAAATCATCAAGATTCAAGGTGTTCTAGGATGACGTCATCATGTGTTCTTAAGAACTTCATGTTTTGGCCTCAATCCACCAAGAACAACTTAGATCTAACCGATTTCCACATAAATGAACAAAGATCTTTCATAGATCTAAACATATTCACAATGAAAAGGATTGAAAGATGGTTCACCAACTTTCTTTCAACTCTTTTACACTAAATGCCTTCAAAACTGATAGAATCGGAGCTTGTGCCGACTTACTACTCATTCTTGTAGTTGTGTTGGTCCAAGATCTGGATTCTATCCACAAGACTACCGATTTCGGGTTAAACATGGAACACCGTCTCGAATAGTTAACTGGTTGGATTTGGGTGATTCCTGTCCGATCAGGAGTACCAAGTATTGACGAGGTTTCTGTTGCTTAACATGTTATCAAAACGTCTCGATAAAACGACAACGATTAAAACAGCCAAGTGTAAGACGAACGGAACGATCAGGATGGAATATCGTCTCATCGGACCACCGTCCGAACGGACTGTCAACCGAACGGGTTGTCAACCGATCGACTTACACCTTGGGTCCCACACCTAACCATATATGCCAACATTTGAAGTTTGAATGTTGAACGAATTGTTGTCTGATCGGACTACCATCCGATCGAATTACCATTCGAATCATGAGACATTTAAACTTCCACACTTAAAACAATTTTCAACATGTTCAATGCACAAAGGATGCCACCCGATCAGACAACCGTCCGATCGAGTGACAACCTGCTGTGAACTTGTTCTCGCTGAAGTGCCCAACTGATGGGTTGGTAAATTTCCAAAGCTTAACGTGTTTAATTTTACTGATTTGTGTGAAATTGAGTTTTAGAATACACTACTTTGAGATTGTTTGTATTTTGCAGGCCTTGATAGGTTTAAGGTGTATTTTGGAAGCTTTACGAGCTTTGGAATAAAGGTAACAAGGAAATGATGCATTTAGGAGCTTACCGGAGCTTAAATAAGTGCATTTCGGTAACTACTTGAGAAAAGGGAAGCACATGGAAGCATATGGAAGTAATCGAGAGTGGTTTTGAGAAGAATGGTGAAAACATGGGATGAGAACGCAAGTTACTTCATTCGGGACGCAATAGAAGGTGCATAAAAGTGTGGATTTCAGAGCAGGGACACATAATGTGTCCCTGAGGACACATAATGCGTCCGTCATCAGTTACAAATCGTAAAAATACCCTTTTTTGACTAAAAGGAGTTATCATTCAAAGGACTTTTGACACATACGAATTGGGGGGTTTTGCTAGGCGATTTTGGGTGCTTTTTGGGGGATTCTTGAAGATTCAATCCATCCATTATCACATTCCATCATGTTTTGAAGATCAATCATAAACCATGAGTGGCTAATTTCCCCAAGATCATCCCCGGGTGAAAGATTGTGAGTTTCTAGGGTTTGTTTTTCACATTTTGGTTTGATACAACATTTGTTAACCTTTGATTGAAATTGTATGAATCATTTGTTGGTATTGCTTTGAACTCAAAATTGTTAAGTTTTCTTGCAACATTGACATTGAGAGATGATTGCTACCATAAAGTTTTGATTTATGCTAGGGTTTGAATTTTGTTCTTGATTAATAAAACATACTATTGTCTCATATTGTGATGGTTATCTTGCACCGGTTGCGTATGACAGACGATTGTTGATGTCTAAGATTAGGATTTCAAATTAACAAACTCAAGAAGTCATTGGTGTTCATAACATAATCAAACCATTCGTGTTAAATAGCCCTAGATACTTAATAATCCGAAACCCGGGTGTGATTCGTTTTCTCATATATTATTTTAACTAATCAATTAAGTTTTGCAATCGTAGTCAACGAACCATTCTCTTAGTTAATAGCAAATTGTCGGTTCAACCCGATATCTTTTCAACAAACAAAAAAAAACCCCAAAAACAAATTAGCAAGCTTCATAATTACTTTGTACATTTTTGTAAATAGTCTAACTAATCGAACAGGTCATGCAATACTGACCACATGCTCTTCGTGGATACGATACTCGACTTACCCTAGCTATCTAGGTTAATTGGGTTTTTGACTGATCGGGACGACACGATCACGTCAAAATGGCGCTGTTGCCGGGGAGCTAGTGCGCTTAGTATTTCATTGCTTGTTCGATTTTAGTTTAGTTTATTTTCTTTCCTTTTTCTTGTATATTTGTGATTTTACTTTAAGTGGTCGAGCTAGTTTGTGCAGGTACATGTTTTGGAGGTGCCATCTTTCAATATGAATTGGGTAGATGATGATCCGTGTGAGTGTTGCGGAAGCGGAGAGCATTATTTAGAAGATTGCTCTGTTTTCCACGAAAAAGTTCAAGCCAACATGGATCGGGAAGACTACCTCAGCGGATTATATGAGTATAGGAGGGCGGATTATGGAGATTTCAATGGTCCATCCTCGCATTCTCCATACAGTAGACCACCACCACCCCCAAATTATCAAGAATACTACTATGCAGAGATGGGTTACCATTATGAGCAAGAACGGGGTTACAACAACTATGAACCCGACTTGCCACATTTCTCAAGTTATCAGGAGGAGTTTGATGACTATTATCATGACTCCCCTCAACCGACATACGAGGAGCCTCAAGATTCATTACACTCTAAGCTCGACACGATCATGGACATGATGCTAGAAATGAAAAAGAAAGACGAGTTGAGAGACAGATCATTTGAGGCTTTGGTTATTCAGGTTGGTCAACTAACCGAGGAGATGGCCCAACTTAGGCAAGACCAAGAGGTTTGGGCTATGGTACAATAGTAGATGGTGAGGTGGTGGAAGAGGTTATCGATCTTCCCGAGCAAGAAAATGAATGTTTGAACCGAGCGGAAGACATGACACCGCAAGACAAATCGGATTCGAAAGAAGCTCACATTCATATTCATCCTTCTCCCAAACTTATCACTCCAACCAACAAAGTTGGGGATGCAGGTTCGGGAATAAGGACTCGAAAAATGGCATTGCACGACATTGGCCATGTTGTTAAGAGACGACCCCGAAGTTGTACATTGCGTATGCCAAATATAATAAAAAGAGTATGGATTCGGCATGCTAATTACCGAGCGTATGTTGGAAACTCGGTAGGCAAATGTGCACTTCGACCGCCATGAGAGGTAAGTTAGGTATAATTGTTGTAGAGTTTGTATTATTTTCGTTTTATTTTTATTTTTATTTTCTTAGATAAATGAACGTTGTGGGTGTGTTCCCTATATAACCCTCACGAGACCTCTCGTCCTCCCAAGCTATTGGGGGGTTTAAAAGGGCTTGTTGCATAAGCTAAATGCAACCGTGATTCCTACGAAAGTGAGTTAGGCTTGTTATTGTTGTAAATTATTTTTTCCACATAAATCAAAGTAAATTAATGTATGACTTGGTAATATTTTCATAAAAGTGGTAGAACTAGGTAGCTAATAAATTTTAATGGTTGTGAGAAGCATGCTTCTACACAAGGGTTAAGATTTGTAGGTACATTATGTTCGTGGGACGACCGCTTTCTTGAAGAGAAGAAGAGCACACGAGGAATGAGCTCCAAAAAAATCAGGTGCATACGTTCCCTTTTTACTTTTGATTTTTAGTTAGCAAATAAGTGGAGTGTAAAGTGTATTTTATTTTCCGGGGTAAAATTTTGGGGAGGTTAGCCGTGTCACATCCTTTGTGCAATTTAAAAACTCTAGTTCTCACACATTGAGGACAATGTTTGCTTCAAGTGTGGGGATGGGGGAGTTAGTAGAAGTTTTTGATTTTTGACCCGTTCATTTAAACACTACACATTGAGGACAATGTTTACCTCAAGTGTGGGGATGTGGGGGAAAATTTTCAAAAATTTTTTCAAAAATGTCTTTGTTTTAAGCAATCTAAAAAGCACAAGTAACTAAGTCAACAAGGGATGTCACAACCTATTTGGTCTTTTGTCATGGTCAAGTTCGAATTAATAGCATGACGGGTATTTAGCGGGTGGTTATTTGGGAATAATCCGCCTAAGAAACTAGTATTTTATGCATGTCACATACCATACCCTTTAGATATGTGAGGTTTTGAGCCACTTTTACATCATAGAATTACATATTCATGTTTCTTTGTTTGAGTGGACCATTAGTCATGTATTGTAGAACTTGCAACTTTTGATACGTTTGAGACCATAGACCGAATACAAGCACGAGAATGATTAAGGCATTAGGTAAACCTTTTCCTTTTACACCAATTATTTATCCTTACCCAAACAAATTCCCTAGTCGCCCACTTTGAGCCTAAACCTTTCGTTTGATAACCCGTTTAGCCTATAACTGTTAAACCTTTTCTTTTAAACCTGTGTGATGAAAATTCGATTGTAGGATTATTTGTTTGTATAATTGTGTTTGCAAAAAAAAAAAAAAAAAAAAAACACAGAAAATGTTGCGAAAAAAAAAGAGAATAGAAAATCGTTAAGAAAATATAAAAATACGAGTTATTAGTTGTGGAATAAAAGGCTAAAGTTGTTGCCTTGTAATTTGATGTTTATAATTAGTTATGTGTAGAATAATTGTTTTGTAATAAAAATCGAATTTTCATCACCTTAGCCACTTTAAAATATCCTATTTCCTACCCTTAGCCTAGCCCCGTTACAACCCTTACAAAGACCTTATGACTTGTGCTTAGTATTCGTGTTCAGTGGTGGAGAATGATTGAGTTGCAAGCCTATGCGGGTACGTGTTCTAATCGGTTTGAGTGATTATTTCAAAAGCGCTAATGAATCAATTATTAGCCAATTTTTAAACCGAGTGGAGAGAACATTGTGAGGGATGTACATGATTTATTAGTTTCAAGGGCGGGTTAATCTTGGATAACCACTTTTACATGATTAATCATCTATTGCTAAATATGTGAAATTTGTAAAAAGTTTGAACTTTGGCATGACAATTGACCTTAACCTTAGTCTCGGGAATGGGGCGTGTGTTTCTCGTTCGACCCACGTGAAAGTGAAAAACAGATTTGCTTGAGGGCAAGCAAACGACAAGTGTGGGGATGTGATGGGTTGGTAAATTTCCAAAGCTTAACGTGTTTAATTTTACTGATTTGTGTGAAATTGAGTTTTAGAATACACTACTTTGAGATGGTTTGTATTTTGCAGGCCTTGATAGGTTTAAGGTGTATTTTGGAAGCTTTACGAGCTTTGGAATGAAGGTAACAAGGAAATGATGCATTTAGGAGCTTACCGGAGCTTAAATAAGTGCATTTCGGTAACTACTTGAGAAAAGGGAAGCACATGGAAGCATATGGAAGTAATCGAGAGTGGTTTTGAGAAGAATGGTGAAAACATGGGATGAGAACGCAAGTTACTTCATTCGGGACGCAATAGAGGGTGCATAAAAGTGTGGATTTCAGAGCAGGGACACATAATGTGTCCCTGAGGACACATAATGCGTCCGTCATCAGTTACAAATCGTAAAAATACCCTTTTTGACTAAAAGGAGTTATCATTCAAAGGACTTTTGACACATACGAATTGGGGGGTTTTGCTAGGCGATTTTGGGTGCTTTTTGGGGGATTCTTGAAGATTCAATCCATCCATTATCACATTCCATCATGTTTTGAAGATCAATCATAAACCATGAGTGGCTAATTTCCCCAAGATCATCCCCGGGTGAAAGATTGTGAGTTTCTAGGGTTTGTTTTTCACATTTTGGTTTGATACAACATTTGTTAACCTTTGATTGAAATTGTATGAATCATTTGTTGGTATTGCTTTGAACTCAAAATTGTTAAGTTTTCTTGCAACATTGACATTGAGAGATGATTGCTACCATAAAGTTTTGATTTATGCTAGGGTTTGAATTTTGTTCTTGATTAATAAAACATATTATTGTCTCATATTGTGATGGTTATCTTGCACCGGTTGCGTATGATAGACGATTGTTGATGTCTAAGATTAGGATTTCAAATTAACAAACTCAAGAAGTCATTGGTGTTCATAACATAATCAAACCATTCGTGTTAAATAGCCCTAGATACTTAATAATCCGAAACCCGGGTGTGATTATTTTCTAAATAGTGTTCACAAATCCATTTTAATTACCGTTTTAATATTCGTCATTCTAAATAACATCATTAAATCGTTTTCTACAAACCAATTGGAATCACGTTGTTGGTTCACACTTTCAAACACAACTTTAAAGAAAATTAGCAAGCTTCATAATTACTTTGTACATTTTTGTAAATAGTCTAACTAATAGAACAGGTCGTGCAATACTGACCACATGCTCTTCGTGGATACGATACTCGACTTACCCTAGCTACCTAGGTTAATTGGGTTTTTGACTGATCGGGACGACACGGTCACGTCACCAACCTATCGAATTGTCGCCCAATCGAACGGTCGTTCGATCGATCGACCTGAAAGGTAGAGATACTTCTATGTTTTCAAAATGCTACAACGAAAACTTCAAAGGTCAAGCCATCATACACAAACACATCCTTCCCGAAGGAAGTAACAATCCACTCGAACGGCCATCCGACCGGACGACCGTCCGAACGGACTGTCACTCGAACGATCAGCCGTCCGATCGGACTACCATCCGATCGAACTGCTGTCCTACCCACTTGCACTCTGTATCGTTTTACGCGTCGCTTATCGTTATGCTATCAATCTGTTCAGGCTAACCCTACTCTCTAGCGCTCCCTTCAATCCATCAATCGCTGTGAGTATACTCAATCCCTTTTTGCTTTACGCACTTTTGGGTGTTACATACGTTACTTATACAAAATCACATCGAACACACTTCGCAATACTTTAATCGCTAACCAATTACCGCATGTTATACGTGGCTTAATGAATGCTTGTTTGTTATGTTTACACATGGAATGCTGTCTACCTGCTTAGCAACGATAGTACTATTAGTTTGGACTCAGCACCTGTTCACTCAGGGGTTGTTAAGGACAATTACCTACATGGCTCACAGTGGTGAGTGTGTATCGCGAACTGCCTTGGGCAGTCAACCCGCAGTCATTGGTATCGATAGGTTCATGTCGATAACTAACATGTCTCATTTTACACTGTGTACATGCTGGTTATGCGTAACGCTTTCGAACTCTATATGCTATTATCAAACTTGTATGCTCACCTTTACACTATGTGTATTGACTTTTACTTTAACGTATGTGACAGGTGCTTAAGATGTTTACATGCTTTGTGTGCTGGTGATGAAATTGAGGCTAGGGACAGAGTCCTAGAAACCAATAAATAAACAATTGTCTGTAATAAAAATCTGAGTTGTCGGAACAGAACAATTTGACTAGATCTTTCTGTGATAATTACATTATCATTTATGACATGGTATGGGACGTGTTACTTTAAAATATTTGGTAAATATAGTTGTTATGGAAACTTCTGGACAATCTGTTTCGCTCAGTGCCATGCCCCGATGTTTCCGCCATCGGTTGGGGTGTTACAGCATTCAAATTCCATTGTCGGCGACCCATTTACCAAAACCGAGGCCCTCACTGAATGAAGGGTCGCCCTGATCCATTCCCGCTACTTTTCCCGGAAATTCATTTGAGCCATAATACTATTGAGGAAGTTCCAGTTGAGACAGTCATAAGCCTTATGTATGTCAACTTTAAAAAACATTCCTTCCTTCTTATGCATGTTCATCCAAGCGAGTAGCTCATTTAGAACCAAAGGGCCATCCGTAATACTTCTCCCGGAAAGAAAAGCGGTTTGTGAACCAAATAAGCTTACCAATCACCAACTTTTAGTCTATTCACTAAGTCCTTAGAGATAACTTTGTTGATGCATCCGATGAAACTAATGGGGCGAAAATCAGATGGTCTCATCGGGTCATTGACCTTCGGGATCAAGGCAACAAAGGATGATGAACAACTTCGATTAATGTGAGGCGAGTCGAAGAATTCATCAGAAAGTGTCACAAAGTCACTTTGAAGCTCGTTCCAAAACCTTTTTATAAATTTGAAATTAAACCCATTCGGGCCCGGGGCCCTATCCCCATCGCAATCCCAAACCGCATTTTTTATTTCAAGCAGAGAAAACGGGGCTACGAGAGCCACGACTTCCTTTGAAGACAAGCATTTCAGATTTGGGCAGTCAATACTCGGTCTCACCGGCATCGGCTCCAAAAATAATGACTCATAGAATGCATAAAATTGTTGTTTAATGACAACTGGTTCTGTCACCCAATCATTGCTTACGAAAATACCATTAATCTTACCCGAATTGATGTTGGAGTTGGCAATACTGTGAAAAAAACAATATATTCATCGTCATCAATAGCCCACCGTGTACGCGATTTCTGCCGGATATCCATGTGCTTTTTTCGGTCATATTCAAGGATTTATTGCTTGCAATCAGCTCTAACCGCCAACTCAACCTGGCACAAAGGTCTTACCTTGGCTAAATCTTCGAGTGCATTGACTTGACTTTTCATATGATTGTACTGCTCGTCGTTACGACGTTTTCCACCACTATCCATTCTTTTATTCTATTTTTAAGCCATCTTAACTTTGTAGCCAAAGCCAAATCAATGAACTCATCACATTTATTTGAAACAAACTCAGAAAAATCGGGCATGCTAAACCAAGAATTATAGAACCTGAAAGGAGTGTGGCCAAATCTGTTGGAATAGTTATTAACAGTAAGGGTCGGTGATCAGAACAGGCCCTGTCTAGAGCTCGAAGAGAAGCCCCTGGCCAGTTTTCCATAAAACCAATACACACTAGGAAACGGTCAAGCTTACTTAACTTATCACCCCTGTCAGAGATATAAGTGAACTGAGCACCCCCATTTGAAACGGAGCCATGGATGGAAACAACGCTCCCTCCGAAAATCATGAAACCAGGGGAAAGATATCAACACGGTGTTCCCCGCTCCCTCTACATCACCTCCCCGCTCCCCTTCCCTGTCGAATACCGGATAGCCTCAACATATATTCTATACTATCTTAAAAGACAAAGTCGGTGGGGTTTCCCACCGGCTTTGCCTTACCCCCTAAACTTTTACAATAGTGTTCCCCGCTCCCTCTACATCACCTCCCCGCTCCCCTTCCCTGTCGAATACCGGATAGCCTCAACATATATTCTATACTATCTTAAAAGACAAAGTCGGTGGGGTTTCCCACCGGCTTTGCCTTACCCCCTAAACTTTTACAATATTGCATTTCAAGCCCCTCAGCTTTGCTACGACCCCTCCACTTTTGGAGTAATCAATTTTAGTCCTTTATCTAAATTTACTATTCTTCTACTTTAACAATTGACATTTTTAGCCCCTAGCTTTTTACTAATTTAAATTTTCTTTGACAACATTCGTTTGTTAATTTCTTTTGTTTACCCATATCATTTTTTTAATTAGAAAAACTATTTTTCCGTGCATATTTTTATGTACGTATCCGTATAAATTTAAGGGTGTCTACGTTTAGACATAAATTTTTTTTCTGGAAATGAGTTAGGTCAATATAACACGTTTTCGTTTAAGTAACCATTTTTACGTGCATATTTTTATGTATGCGTCTGTATCAATTCGAGTTGGTCTACATTTAGATACACTTTTTTTAATATAATACGTTTTCTTACTTATTTTATGAACGTTTTCATAAATTATGTTCCGAACAGAGTGCAGTCAAATTGTGGTCTCTTTTTTTTTTTCTTTCCAAAGCTTTAATTAATCTTATAGAATAAGTTATGATTGTACGAGATAGATTCAAGAGTAAATTACAAGTTTTGTCCTTTATGTTTACATCAAATTTCAGGCGCTGTCCTTTTGGCCAAAAGTTGACAGGCGCTGTCCTTTACCTTTCAAAATCTTGCACGTTTTGTCCTTTAGGCCAAACCCAGTTAGAATTTTTGGTTAAATATGGTCAAGATAACATCATTCACTGCCTTGTTATTGTTTCCAGTGACAATAATGTCATCAACATAAACCAGAACATAGACTAGAGTACCCCTAGACTTCATAATAAACAAGGAGGGATCAGTTTTAGAGCCAGAGAAGCCAAGTTGACACAGTGCAGCTGATAAACGTTGGAACCATGCTCGCGGAGCCTGTTTGAGCCCATATAAAGACTTGTGTAGAAGACAAACCTGATCCGGTCGACTTTTGTCAACGAAGCCAGCTGGTTGTCTAAGATATACCGTTTCTTGCAAGTCACCATGAAGGAAAGCATTCTGTATATCAAGTTGTCTGAGAGACCACTGATTTGTAACTGCAAGAGATAGAACAACCCGAATTGTAGAAGCCTTGATGACAGGACTAAATGTTTCTTGAAAATCAACGCCCGGCCTTGGATTGAAGCCTTTAGCAACCAAGCGGGCTTTGTGACGAATCACCTTGCCATTTTGATCTGTTTTTAACCTGTAAACCCACTTTGAGTCGATAACGTTAGTGTTTTTAACATAAGGAACAAGAGACCATGTGCCATTCTTAACAAGAGCATCAAACTCTTCAGCCATGGCTTGACGCCACTCCGGTGATTTGTTAGCAACGGTAAATGAGGTGGGCTCAAGACAAGGAGATGGACCGGTGGAAGTGTGATAAGAGGATGGAGTGTAGCGATTTGGAGGTTTAGGATTTTGGCGAAGATTTGCTGGACGAGGACGGGTTGAGGGAGCGGTTTGGGCTGTTTCTGTTTGGGCCGACTGGGATGGTTCAGATTGGGAAGCTGAATGGGTTGTTTGGGCTGGTTCGGGTGGGGAAGTGGCTTGCGCCGTTTGGGCCGGTTCAAAATGGGCCGGTGAAGTTGGTGAATGGGGTTGTGAGGGTGAGGTGTGTGAGTCAGGTGACGAAGAGGTTGTAGGAGTGGGCAAAGTAGGTGAGGGAAAAGAGGAGAAATAAGGATCTGGTTGAGTGGGAGGGGTTGAGGTAGGAGTAAAAGGGAAGAAATGTTCATTGAATCGAACATGGCGTGCTATGTACACGCGTTCGGTGTCCAGATCTAAACACCGATACCCATGATGTATAGGACTATATCCTAGAAAAACACACGGAGTAGACCGAAAATCCATTTTGTGATGGTTATATGGCCTTAGGTAGGGAAAACATTGGCAACCAAAAACACGAAGAAAGGAGTAATCGGGAGGTCGTTTAAAGATGAGCTCAAAAGGTGATTTGTTGGAACACGTACGAGATGGTAAGCGGTTTATCAAGTAAACAGCCGTTTCAAAAGCAAAGCTCCAAAAACGACGTGGTGTGTTAGATTGAGCAAGAAGTGTAAGACCCGTTTCCACGACATGACGATGACGACGCTATACAATCCCGTTTTGTTCACTCGTGTGCGGACAAAAGCGTCGATGGTTAATACCAAGAGACGAAAAGAATGGGGCAAGATTGCGAAATTCGCCACCCCAATCAGTTTGTACATTTTTAAGCTTTGTATGGAATTGTCTTTCAGCCATTGTTACAAAAGATTTAAAGGTGAGGTAAACATCTGATTTATTTGCTAATGGATAAAACCACATATATCTAGTATGGTGATCAACACATAACATAAAGAACCTATGCCCATCAAAAGATAATGAAGGCGCAGGACCCCAAACATCACAATAAACCAAATCTAAAATGTTATTGCTGTGAAAATTTGAATTGTTCAATGATAATTTTGAGGATTTTCCCTGCTGACAAGCAGAACATATAGTAGGAAACAATTTGTTCGAAACAGGTAAAGAAAAACCAGAAACAATAGACTGAAAAACACGAGCATGAGGATGTCCAAGACGTTGATGCCAGATTGTTGAAGATGCTTTGGTGGCTGTAAAGGTAAGACGTGGAAGAGACTTTAATTGTGGGAGACGAATAGAGTAGAGACCACCATCACTTGGACCCATGAGTAGGATAGCACGTGTAGACTCGTCCTTCACAACAAAAAAGGACGAATGAAATTCAAAAAACACGTTATTATCAGTGCAAAATTGTTGGACAGAAAGAAGATTTTTCTTAATGTCCGGTACATGAAGAATATTGGATAGATTGAAAATTTTGTTTGGTGAATAAATTTTGGAAGAACCAATATGAAAAATGGGTAAAGGATTACCGTCACCAACGTGGAGTGAGTCGTTACCATAGTATGCATCCGAGTTATCCAAATTTGTTAAGTCTGGTGTGACATGGCTGTTAGATCCTGTGTCGGGATTCCAGGTAGAGCCGGGGCCGGATGATCTGCTTTCAGAGTAGTGTGCATAGTTGGCCTGGGATGGTGTATTAGAAGCAGAGGAGCCGGACTGATTTGGGCATTGAGATGGGATATGCCCTATGCCACAACGGTTGCAATGACCGTACACGGTGTTTTGAGTAGAAGCCCATGCAAACTATGGTTGTCGGGTTTGATTTCCTCCGGTTCCACGAGTGTCTTCACGGTTTCGATTATAATTACCGCGCGAGCCACCACGTGAGTTGCCACGTCGATTACCACGATAGTTGCTTGGCGGACGATTGGCAAAGAAGGCCTGAGGTTGCGGGGTTGGGGAGACAATAGGGTGTAGTTGGTACCCGAGTTGAGACGCCAAGTGTTGCAAGGTTTGCACCTGAGATAACTGAAGTGCATTAGGCTTAGAGGTGAGGTCAGCAGTGGAGGCCGTAAAGACCTGTGGGGCTGATCGGTTGGTACGGTTTAACATATAGTCATGGTCAGTTAGAAGACCATGCAATTCATTGAAGACAACTGGAGGAGAACGGGTAAGCATGTTTGTTTTCAGACCATTATATTCCTCTCTGAGGCCAGAAAGAACCAACATAACCAAGTCTTTATCCTTAAAGGGTTCGCCAATATTTGCTAGGGCAGTGGCGTATTCTTGTGCACGGGTGAGGTAGGCTATTGGAGTTTCATCTCCTTTCATCTCAATTTTTAAAAGTTGAGATTTGAGTGTGTATTCACGGGAAGAATTTGCTGGTGCATATGCTCTTTCTAGTTCGAGCCAAAGATCTCTTGAAGTAATACCTTGAACATGTTGAAAGGATGCTTCGGAGATAGTTGAGATGAGGATCATTCGGACATGCGCATCATTGGAAATCCAATGAAGATAGCTAGGATTATCCATGGATGGCGTGTCAGTTGTGGCTGCGGTTTTTGGTCTCGGGCATGGGATGGTTTCATTAATGTATCCAAACAAGCCATTGGTTATCAAGAACGGTTGGATCATGGCTTTCCAATAGCCATAGTTATTAGGTGACAGTTTGAACGCAAACTTATGGGAATTATGGGCTGTTTTCTCCACGGTAGTGAAAGCACTAATCATTGCCATTGAGGTAGTTGATTAAAGGATGAATATCAGAAAAAAAAATTATGGTTACCAGAAATTGGTTACTGAATTGATGCAGCAGGTTGTTGACAGCAGCAGCAGCAGGTTCACGGCAGTAGGGTTTTTTTTTGTTGCAGGAAATAGTTCACGATTGCCGGCTATTAGATTTATGGGAGTGTTGGCGGCTTCTAGGTTTATCTGCTCTGATACCAAGATAAACCGTAGAATGTTATATTATTGATTTGATAATGAAAAGATTACATAAGATCCTATATATAGGTTATGATATTACACTTAAGCACCATCTAGTTACAATAATTATAAAAGCTAACTAAACTTGTCTAATAGGTCATGTGCCTTACACATGAGGGTATTCTTGGCATTTAACCTTTCCAGGGGCTAATTTTGTAAAGAATTATTAATCAAGGGCTAATTATATAAAACTGAAAAAATAAAAATAAATATATTTATATCTTAGTTCAGTTTCAGCGAAATTCCCAAATTATAAATGAGATGAACCCTAATCTGACAAACTGCAAAACTGAGACGATCAAGCCCCTGTAATGCCCAATTGATAGAGGGCTTTTGATCTTCAGTTAAAACCGATCGAGAGACACAAAGGAATCACTAACAATGACGACGAAATGATGAAGAGCGAGATGATCGGAGTTACGAGGTGTTCGACCATCCAATTCCGGCCATCACAGGAAGACCCGAGCGAAAGTTTGAGATGTAAAGGGTCTGCGGAGTCATCCGAGGTCTCAATTTATACCGACATGCGGTTACAGTTCGAGTTGTTCTTATGTTTCAAGGTCGGGTTTAAACAGACGATCGGGCCGAGATATACGGAGGCGGTAGCTGGCTCACGGCGGTTCAAGAGCTGGTTGACAGAAATCATAGATCAATGGGTTCTTTTAACAATTCTGCGTGCTCCACGGTTATTCATGGTAGACTAGTAGTTTCTTTTGTGCTACGTTGTTTTATATCTGAAATGGTTGTAGATTTGAGTTATGATTGGTGCATATTAAACTATACTAATCTGGTTTGTGGGTTTTTCTTCCTTCATGATTCTCTTGAAGTTATTTTATGGCTCATTCTATACGCACCCATCCCCTTTCCTGATTATACCCCCCTTGTGAAGGGAAAACTGTCGGTCCCACGCAGGCCCCACCTGTAAGTATGTGAGACGAGGGGGGTGAAAAAAGTAAATAGGGGGGTGTAGAAAGTAGCACCCTATTTTATTTGCTGGATTAGGAGGTGTTTAGTAAATCAATAAGAGAGAGAGAGAGAGTAGGTGGTGGTGGTGGTGGTGGGTTGAGAAAGATTAGGTGGTGGTGATGGTGGGTTCTGGTGAGAGAGAGAGATAGTGTGTGTGAGAAAGAATTTATATTAATTTTTTTTTTCAGTTTTATACAATTAGTCCTTGATTAATAATTTCTTACAAAATAGCCCCTGGAAAGGTTAAATGCCAAGAATACCCTCATGTGCAAGGCACATGACCATATTTAACCAAAAATTCTAACTGGGTTTGGCCTAAAGGACAAAACGTGCAAGATTTTGAAAGGTAAAGGACAGCGCCTGAAATTTGATGTAAACATAAAGGACAAAACTTGTAATTTACTCTAGATTCAATTTACTTTACGTTACGTTATGATCCAATCGTAATACTTATATAAGTTACATTGAGTTCACTCAGATATGTCGAAACACACGTTTTCGTATGGTTAACGCATCACCTACACTTGAACAAATCCATTCGATTTTTGCGATGTACTCGCGCCCGCAACGCTCGAATACCTTATTACTGGTTATTCAAAAAAAAAAATGCACTTTAACCACATGGACTCTCACCCCCTTAACCATAGTTAACTAACTCCACCCCAACTTAACTCACTTCCTCAATCCCTACACACACCTCCCCTTCACCCACCCACACTATCTCCGTTACCTTCAATAACCTCACCGCCGTTTCCACGCCGATTAACATCACAGCCCCGTCTATATCTCCGTCTATCTTTTTCCCCAATCCAAAACCCTAATTCCACCCCGAAACCCTAGGTTATGATTCTTCCGATCAATTCTCACAAATCAGAACCTTACAAAACCGTACAACAATGGCGGAAATGAACACGAACCGCTTCACCATAGGTTACGCTTTATTACTCAAAAAACAACAGAGTTTCATCCAGGATTCGTTGATCAATTCAGCCAAACAACGTGGAATCGATCTCATCAAGATCGATACCGACAAGCCGTTAGCAGATCAAGGCCCGTTCGATTGCGTGCTGCATAAGTTATCCGGCAACGACTGGCGAAATCAGCTCCGTGAGTACGTTATTCGTAACCCTAGCTCTGTTGTTATTGATTATCCTGATGCTATTGAACGGTTACATAACCGTATTTCTATGCTTGATGTTGTTTCGGAGATTGAGATTGATGAGGTGAAGGATATTGATGAAACGGCGTCGTTTGGAGTGCCGAAACAGGTTGTGGTGTACGAGCCGGAGAAGTTGAATGAGGGTTTGGGACTGAGTTTGAATTTTCCGGTGATTGCGAAGCCGTTAGTGGCGGACGGGAGTGCGAAATCGCATAAGATGTTGTTGATATTTAGTTCCGAGGGTTTCGAGAAGCTGAAAACTCCTACTGTGTTGCAGGAGTTTGTGAATCATGGTGGAGTGATTTTCAAGGTGTATGTGGTTGGGAAGTATGTGAAGTGTGTGAAGCGGAAGTCGTTGCCGGATATCGACGACGAGAAGTTGGAGAGTTTGCGTGGTTCGTTATCGTTTTCGCAGGTGTCGAATTTGACGTCGGATGAGAGAAATGATGATAAGTATTATAAGATGATGGATTCGGAGGATGCGGCGATGCCGCCGATGAGTTTGATAAGTAATATTGCGCGTGGGTTGCGTAAAGCGATGAAACTGCATCTGTTTAATTTCGACGTGATTAGGGATACGAAGGTTGGGAATCGGTACCTTGTTATTGATATCAACTATTTCCCGGGGTATGCTAAGATGCCCGGTTATGAATCTGTGCTGACGGATTTCTTTTGGGATATTTTGAATAAGAAAGAGGATCGGTTTTTCGACTGCGAGAAGGAGTTGATGAAGCTGGTGGGTGATGATGGTGGATGTGATGGGGATACAGTGTGTCCGACTGTTTCTTCTGCTTAGAGGAAAGGAGGACGTTAGGGTTTCGAAATTGCACGTGGAAGTCGGGTCAGTTTTGCGAAAACGCATGCTGGATCGTGAATGTTGATCTTTGGGTTTGTTAATGAAAGGGGGCGCTGGCTGTGGGCGTTTTAATTTAGATAGTTGTTAGTACAGGAGTTATGAATAGGGTTCGTTACTTTTGTTTTGGCCTCCTGACGACAATTTACTTGGTGTTCCTTGTTGATCTTGTACATCTTATCGTTTGGTTCAGAGATAGGTACTTTCGGTTTCTCCCTAAGTTTGTAGGAATGTTAAGTTTCCATAGTTTGGGGAACTTTTAAAATGTGTGCCGTTGACTGTTTGACAACTTTGATAAATGAATTTTGCCTTTTGGACGATGGTACTAGATTGCTATTTTCTCTTACTGTAATATAGATTGTTTCTTGCTTTAGTTTGTTTGAAACTCATTAGCGTATCACTAATACTACCTAAGCGTTCTTAGTTTGATAATGCTGCTTAGTTTTAGTAACTTGCTCAATGGTGTGACATGGTAGTTTGAGGTTACTTGCATTGATAGCACTACTAAATAGGGGTTTAATCCAAGTGTACATGAGTCAATGGTATCTTTAATGATTTTAAGTTCTAGTTATACACAAACTATGGATCTTTTGGTGTAACCTTAGGATGGTCATGTTGGATAGTTGTCATATTAAGTTTGGTAAAGTAGTTTAGTAAAGTGGTTGTATATACAAAAAAATGAGGTAACAAACCACCTCTAATGTACTTACCCTGAGGTATATGGGGGCATCTTGTCATGGGGAAAGTGGGTATGTATTTGTGTGTGCTTAGAATAGGTTCTCTTCTGTCACATCATAGATTAAGGTAGTCCGTAGTTGTATCATAAAGCATGTTAATTTATTGCATGCATGATGTTTACAAATATTAGGAGTGAAGATAGTATTAATGTCAGCTTACAGATTCTTGTGCTTTGTGGTTTGACCTGGTCATTTGAAGTCCTGAAACTTGTTTTCACAAGTCTTTTCTATTGATGAGATATTTAGCTTACGCTATGTTATGATCTCTCAAGACGCAAATGACCTTTAAGAAAGGATGAATAGTTATTAGTTGGTGTTACAAATAAGAGATTTGGAAATATTCGACTCCGTATTCAATATGAGGTTTAGTCTCCAATCTCTATATATAGGTTATAGATACAAAGAAGGCCAAATATGGAAACTAAACAAAGTAATTCTAATACACGAATGAAATTCTATTTGTTTTTTGACTCTTTTCGTCTCGTACAGTTTCCTTAAATGGGTCGCTGACGCATCGGAATATGCATTACTTTGTAAAACTGAATATTTCAGCCAACAGATTTCTCTAGTCTTATCATATATGTGTTTTGTTCTGAAGCCTTTCATGGCATGTCCCAGTAGTGATCTTTTTTCAAATATAAGTTAGGTATGTTTCTCGATAATCATTTTGGAGTATAACGATTGTGAAGTCTTCATAGTTGCTATGCTTCTTTAGTGTCGGTAGACGGTAATTGTATGTTATGGTTGGGGTAACGTTCATCATGAGTTCCTTTTGTATAATAATGCCCTTGGCTATATTTTGACCATCTGGAGTTGAGGTTAGAACCAAACCATCTGAGAAGATATTTGACCATTTATTCATGGCTTGCATCCGCAAACCTTATGTAGAGCATTATGAACGCTCTTATCAATTTTAATCTTAATGATTTTCATACCATTTATGCTCTCCTGTAGACGTGTCCCTAAATGCTCATTGTTTGTCATTGTGTTTTCGACCATGACGAGTACCCAGAACTCCCGTTTCACGTGGGCGATTAAGGTAATCCCTGGATGCCTTTCCGGAACTTTGACAGTAATGTGAGTGATTATCGAGTTTATAGGAAGACGGTAAGATTGCACAAACGATCATTGATATTACTGGATACGGATTGCCCATCATTTTTATCTTAAACTGATAATTATCCAGCTCACATTTTGGTACATGGTTTGCACCGGAGCAAGTAAAGATATCAAAATGGATAATGGACATTGTATTAAATAGACCTAGCAATGCATGTAGGTCGGTCGGTCGAGCGGGGTAACGGATTAGAACAGGTCGGTTTGAACAAGTTCATTTTGGTTTTGGTTAGAACGGGTTTTGACAAAATTGGTATGGGTCAGGCCGTTTTTTGAAAATGTCACCAAAGTTGTTTACGTGACATTCTTTTTGTAGATCCACTCATGGTTTTTGCATAAATTGGTCAATTTCAAACCAGAAATATTAAAACAACATGAAGCACTAAAATAAGGTGATTTATTACACACTACTTACCTTGAAACTGTTACTTGCCAATTAACATATTACATATCCAAGATCTGATGCTGCTAGTCAACTCAACATCTGATTAAACAAAAAAGTCAGCCTAATCAAACAAAATCAATAAAAAAGATCAGCCAAACTGCTTATTGCATCATGTTCTTAAAAGTTTGCTAATAGGAATTCATATACAACATTCGCTAATGGGAATTCATATACAACATTCGCTAATAGGAATTCATATACAACATTCGCAAGTCTAAATTTCATGCGGTTCATGTCACTACTCACTAGTAAGAGTTCACTTATAAGACTAAGTGGCGTTTGGCATCGTGTATTCTTAAAAGTGATTTATGATACGCAAAACCATGCTACAAGAGTTTGTGTTTAGACGTGCTTCTACTGTTGTTTTAAGTTGGTCAAATGTGACAATTTGATCATTCAAGGATTTACAACAGTTACAACAGTAAGTTATATATATATATTTTTTTTGAAAGAGGGCTATTTATTCAAAACAGAAAGAAAGCCTTAGCAAGATGCTAAAGGCTGTAATACAGGTACAGAAAGAAAAGAGAATACAGTGAGATATTCAAAAGAATATTACATGAAACAACTAAACTTGCCCCATTCCTTCCAATCTATATCCGATTTTCCAGCCCTTGCTTTCATCCATAAGAAAGAGAGTGCCTTGACGAGTTGACGTCTCCAACTGCCCTTGATACATGTGTTGTCTTATGATTAAAAATTAAGTTGTTTCGAATCCGCCATAGGGTCCAACATGTTGCTGCAGTGACAAGATATATCGCCTTCTTTTTCTCTTGTGACGAACAGTAAGACTCAATATATTCCATTAATCCCACCAAGCTGAGCAAGTATCTCGGAAGAGGTATTTTGACCCATAAAGAGATCGCTGTCCATACCAGTTGAGCGTATTGACAGGAGATTAATAAGTGATCAACCGATTCATTGCTCGAACCACATAAAGCACATAAAACCGAAGGGATATTTATATTTCTTATCGCCAAAGCATCCCTTGTCGGAATCCGATCCAGCACCGCCCTCGAAAACAATTTATTTTTTTCGGTATCCAACTTAGCCATTTTAGAACCTGTGTTTCAGGAATGATCTGAATGCTATCCAGCTCCGTACGCAAGTTGCTCACCTTGAAGACTTCTCGTGTTACCTCTTGTCTCCATAACGACGTGTCTGATTTCGTATCTATCTTCACATTTTCCAGCAGTTTAACACACTCATTCCACACCTCTGCCGTCTCTGATTGATTGACCGGAGACCCGCTGCCCCATATCCATGAGATCTGCCCATCAATAAAGCTACAACGTTGTTCGACCGTGCAGTACTTTTCATTTTCCAAAGTAAAAAGACTGGGAAATCGTACGCGTAATGAGAAGTCGCCTACCCACTTGTCTAACCAGAAAAAAGTTTTGTTTCCTCTGCACAGTTGCACATGAGCACATCCAAGCTGTTATCAACATCTGACATATTGAGATTCGACCCCTTTCCTAAATGCACAATGTTTTTCCACACACCTGTTATCGAACTCCTCAATGGAATGAAAGGGTAACTATGTCTCCTACCATATATGGCCTTTATAACTTTCGTCCAGAGATGTGTTGTTTCGTTTCTAAATTTCACAATCCACTTCACCATCATAGCTTTATTCATTGACGCTAGGCTGCCAATACCCAAACCCCCATGTTCCTTTGGTGCCACAACTTTAAACCAAGGTACCCAGCTCATCTTATTCTTATCTAAGCAACCTCCCCAAAGAAACTTACGCCTTACTTTCTCTAGATATTTGATGACATGTAATGGTGCACTAAATAACGAGAAATAGTAAGTTGGAAGGTTACCTAAGACCGCCTTTACAAGTGTCGTTCTTCCGCCAAATGATAGTGTACGCGCCTTCCATAACGAGAGTTTACTTTCAAATCTATCGATGACGGGTTTCCAATTTTTTTTTACCAAACCCATGATGGAGCCCACCGGTAGGCCGAGATATGTAAATGGTATCGAACCTATTTCACAACCAAGTATCGAAGCCATATTCGAGATATCATCATTTCCCACCCCCACACCAAAGACTTTACTTTTTACGAAGTTTGCTTTTAGACCCGAGGATAAGTGAAAGCATCTTAAAAGCCTATCAAGGTTGTAAAAGTTTGCTTCCGACCATTCACCTACAAACAATGCATCATCCGCATAAAGTAGGTGTGAAATAGTTGGACCCCCGCCCGGTGTTGTAACGCCTTTAAAGATGCCCCCGTCCACCGCACTATCCGTGGCAATATGTAGAGCCTCCATAGCCAAGATGAATAGAAGTAGGGATAGCGGGTCACCTTGTTGAACCCCCCTTTGAATATCAAATTCTAAGGTTGGTGACCCGTTAACGAAGATCGATGTTTTAGCTGTCTTTAGTATTCCCGTCACCCATTTCCTCCACAAAGCCAGAAAACTTTTCCCATTTGAGATAGAACCGACTCCAAGAACTCCCAACTCAAAGAGTCGAATGCTTTCTCAAAGTCAACCTTAAATAACATCATCTTCCTCTTACTACTTTTTGCCCATGAAATAAGCTCATTGATAATTAAAGAACCTTCAAGAATGCTCCGTCCTTCGATGTAAGCCGTTTGTACATCACTTACTAATGAACATATCACCTTCTTGAGCCTACTTGCTAGGATTTTGGTGACAACTTTTGAGATGCAACCAATCAAGTTGATCGGCCGAAAATTGTTGATTGTCTGCGGATTGTTTATTTTGGGAATGAGTGAGATGAAGCTCGAATTGCAACCCCGATTGAGTCTGCCATGTACATAAAAGTATTCGAGTGCCAACCCGAAATCCTTTTCAAATAGACCCCAAAAGTCTTTTATGAACATGAAAGTAAAGCCATCAGGACCCGACGTTTTATCACCCCCACAACTCCATACCGCTTCCTTTATTTCCTCCTTTGAGAATCTCTTCACCAACATGGCGGATTGAGACAACGTACTTTGAGCCCGTTGTTGATGAACTTAGGTCTATCGTGCTCTTGTTCCAAAAAAATTGATTCGTAATGCTTGTAAATTTTCTCCTTAAGTTCCTTCAGTTGGGATATCCAAACGCCATCAAAATTCAGTCCATTGATTCTATTGTTTTTCCGATGAAAATTAATTACACCATGGAAGAAGGCCGTGTTTTCATCCCCGTCGACCGCCCATTTGACCTTAGCTCTTTGTTTAAGATCTTCCATTCTGTTAGCATCCAGCTCATTTATCAATTTCAGCCATGAATTCCTGTCTTCGATCTCCTGTTCGGTTAGCACAACTGATTCAGCTTTTAAATCCAAAGTCTCCACCTTTTTTTGTAGATCTTTTAGCATACCACTGTTTTTATTCTTAATTGTGTCACACCATCGTTTTAATGCTGCTTTGATGGCTTTTAATTTAACTGCTAACAGTTTATCTGGAGGGTTAAACCATGCGACCCCATCGTACGCCTTTTTCACAATTTCAGGTAACCCCTCCTCTTTTAACCAAGAGTTGAAAAAGCGAAAGGGTGGCTTCCCAAAATTCATGTCGGAGCCGAGTAATAATAGTGGTCTGTGATCTGATTTTGTCTTGGCAACCCCCATAGTTTTGCCGCAGGCCACAGAGCTAAGAAAGAATGACAAACCAGTACCCGGTCTATTTTGTTGAGTTTAAATATGTCGCCCGTCACATACGTAAAGGTACACCCTATCATAGAGTATTCCGCTAAACCTGCCGCGTTGATAAAGGAATTAAAGTCATCTGCCTCATGCTTGTTAAATCTGGAGTTCTTCCTTTCCGTGGGGTCCCTTACGCAGTTGAAGTCACCCAAAAAGATCCATGAACCCGAAAAGGATCCCAAAGGACGAGTAAATCTTCCCAAAGTTGTTTTTTCATATTCTGATCCTGAGGTGCATAAACATTGACTACTGCAATATCACCCACCCCATTGCCTAGTTCCCCCAACTTACAGAATTTATTGTCCACAAATGACTTATTCGCCCCTGAATCAAACAATACCCTTGCATAAATATCATTTATAAGGAAGGTACCTGTTATCACGTTATCATCCTGCACTGCCTCCTTAGCATCCATCCTGGAGACCCTAGCATTGGTCTTCTTAACTTCTTCCGGCTTTTTAGCATACTTAGGGCAGTTGGACTTGATGTGCCCCTTCTCGTTGCAGTTATAGCAGGTCGCATCCTTCAACTTTTTGCAATCCAAGGTCTTGTGTTCCTTGGATTTGCATATCCCACATGCAAAAGTCCTTGATTGGGTCTGCGAGTTCGACTCCAATCTACACTTTCCGAAGTGATTTTTCCGACAAACTTTACATCTAGGTTTCTCACCCCACTGCTGGTTACCTTTGTTGGACCCTGAACTCTTCTTGTTCTCATGGTTCCCTTTGTGCTTCTTGTCTGAACGTCGTGAGTTATCATCCTCACGTTTCCTCTTACCTTCTTCAGAATTCTTTAGCGATCTCAACCTGACCGCATCTAAAGTAAGAGACAGAGATAGATCAGCTGCTGACCTAAAGGTAGCAGGTCTAGATGCCTTAACACTGGCTTTTATCTCTGGGGCTAAACCCCCAATGAAGCGAGCAATTCGCTTGGGTTCCGGTGTTACAAGGTAAGGAACCAATCTTGACATCGTGTTGAAGCTTGTAAGGTAAGCTTGGCAATCTAGGTTTTTCATAACCAACGATAAGAAATCTGACTCAATTCTTTCAACCTCATGCTGAGGGCAGTAATTCTCCTTAATGAGGGCAACAAACTGATCCCATGTCAGATTGTAGAGTGGGATCTTTCCAGATGCTTGAATGAGAGACTTCCACCATGCTAATGCCTCTCCCTTGAATGATTGGGATGCATACTTCACTACATCCCTTTCAGCACAACCACTGATATCGACCACGGTGTCCATTTCATCTAACCAAGTCATACAGTCAATTGCCCCCTTCTTCCCAGTGAAATCCCGGGGTTTGCAGGAAACAAAGTACTTATAAGTACAGGACTTGGTACGTGGTTTATCATCAAATACTATCCTCTTGGATGGAACACTGTTTTGGTTTGAGGAATGTCGATCATCATCTTTCTTTGACTCATCTTTCTTAGGGGCGGCTTGCTGTGAGCCTCCGAATGAGTCTTAGGCTTGGAATGCGGTGCGGATAGGGTCCTACTTCGAGTCCCGCTAGATTCATTATACTGCCGCTCTATAGCTTTTGCAACAACATTGTCTATTAATGCTTGCAGTTCTGCACCCGCTATGTTAATTCGGGTATTATCACGATTCTCCCGCGGGTGACTGTTGATCTCATCCGAGTCAGCCATGTGGTTTGAACTGTTACATAAGATATTGACAATAATTTATTTGGGAGTTTATCATGGAATTGTCTTTTATGGCAATTCATTAACCATGGTGAACATATACCATATTTGGTTAATTTGTTAATCATATTTATTTAGGATTTTTTTTTATTATAATTTATCCTAATTATAAAACAATAACAGCATCATAAGTGGCACAAGAGGCCTAGTCACGAGGACATTTTAAATCATAAGCCATGATTTCAGAGAATCAAGGCACTAAGGTTTGAATATAGTTCCTTACCTTTTCCTGACAGGGAGTCGTAGACTACCACTGTCTTTTGTCTTATATGACAATGAATATGGCCCGTAGGCACTACATCACCAATGGATGTTTAATATAGGATCATCTTAATTAATGATTTAAACCCAAGATTTATAGATCGTCAGGTTAGGTTAGGAATCTTTTGAAGAATCCAATTATAAGGATGACGTGTGTGATTTTAACGAATCACGTCTGCCAGGAGTGTTAACATGTTTTCAGATGTTAACAGGGTTTTGAATCTTTTTAAACAGGTCTTTCCATCTTGGCCAAGTCTTATAATGACATGCAGGCTAGGTTATACCTTTAAGATTCTTATTTAATATTTAATAGGAAGATTATTATAAGAGGAATGACTTTTGATTTATTTATTTCATGTATAATGTATTTATGCATATAATGACAAAAATGATTTTTTTTTTTAAATTTAACATTCCATTAAACAATAAAAGGAGTACATATTGCCCTAAACGGGACTTTTAACAGAAACAACTTGCCCACGCAGGGGCTAAACTGTACTGTAACACCCTGTGTTTTCACGAGTGAAAGTCAAAGTCAAGGTCAAAGTCAACGACCGATTTCGCGCAACTTGACTCGTAGAAATGTTTTCATTTTATTTATATTATGTGGAGTAAGTGTTGTTCATTACAATAATTGAATCGTGGTAACCATATTTCAATCAACCTACGACAGTGAATGATAGGAAGTAACAATGCGATAAAGTTAATCGAGCTATGCTAATCAAATCGACATCGAACCGTAACTCGAACTATGTAGTTTACTTGTCATTTCTACGAGTGTGTGTGCTTTACGTGTTACCTGTGCATGTTTATTGTATGTTATGTTACGATAATCAAGCGAACTCAATCGAACTCGAAGTCTAACTCGAATGTAAACGAACCCGAACCCGAATTCCGAGTCGAACCATATAAGAAGTAGTTGGGACTGAAAGTAATTTGACTAGGAAACCCTATCGAATCGCTCGCAAATCGAAACCGAAGCAACATCGCACCGAACGCACCAAAGCAGGCGGCATCCGCACGGATGGTCAATCCGCACGGATTGCGAATCCGCACGGATTACCAATCCGCACGGATGACCTATCCGCGCGGATAGCCCATCCGGGTACGTGCCATGCGCACGGCTCACCCCTTCCCTTTTTGGCATCCTATAAATACACGGGTCACTCTCCAACTTTTCCACTTTTGGCAAGTGACGTCCGAACCGCACGCATCCTTCACTTTTTCTCAGATTTCTCTCAATCCAGGTAAGATCTTGCACTAATTCTTGTACATTCTTGATCACTACACAATTCTACACATTTCCATCTTTCAAATCTTCACTTTTAACCATGAAATCATCCGGATTTGAGGTATTCTCGGGTGACGTCATCATGAAGTTCTTATGAACTTCAAGCTTGACCTCATTCCACCAAGAATAATTCAGATCTAAACGATTTCCACAAGATTTCACAATAACTTTACCTAGATCTAAACTTTTCTAAGGATAAAAGAGTTGAAAGAAATAAACCTAAGTTCTCTCCTTCTTTTTCCCTTAGAATCGGTACGAACCTGATCGGTTCTAGTCTTCTACTCGATAATAGTGAAGCACTAGTCCTGGATCTGGATTCTACCCACAGACACCTGATTTCGGGGTCAACCGGGATGACCGTTCTGAGTCGCCGACAGGCCGAGTTAGGGTGGTTCCCGACCGGTCTAGTCACGCGGGTGAGAATACAACTCCAAGTGGTTGCCACGTAACCAGAACGTCTCGATAAACGACAACAGAAACCCAGAGTAGACGAACGGAACAATCAGACCAGAGGCTGTCCGCACGGACCAGCTATCCGCACGGACAAGCTGTCCGCACGGACAGGCTGTCCGCACGCACAGGCCATACGGACGGGTTGTCACCCGGACGAGCTACCCTTGGGACCCACTTTCCAAACAAGGTTTGAGTATCGACGAATGAGCAATCCGGACAGACGACCTCTGAATGGATTACTCTTCGGATCATGAGATACTAAGGCCTTAAAAATAAAATTCAAACAATGTTCATCCGCACGGCCAAGTCGTACGTACGGACAGGCTATCCGCACGGATTGTCTCTGCCCGCGCGCACAGACTGCCATCCGTACGGATTGTTGTCCGCGCGACCGGCTTGAAAGGTAGAAACACTTATGTGTTTTCTAAATGCTACAACGAAAACTCCAAAGCACAAGCCATCATACACAAACACATCTCACACTTAGGAAGAAACAATCCACTTGAACGTTTATCCACACAAACAACTTGTCCGTACGGATAAGCCATCCGCACGCACAACCAATCCGCACGGATAAGACATCCGCACGCACAACTAATCCGCACGGACTACCATCCGCACGGACAGCTCGCACGCACGGATAGCTTATCCGGATGGGTCACCATCCGCACGCATCACCATCCGCACGGATAGTTCATGCGCACGGATGACTCCCTCTCACGGATAGCTGATCCGCACGATCAGCCATCCTAACCACGCTCACCTTGTACTGTTTTACGCGCCACTTATCGTTGTTATCAAATCTATTCAGGCTAACCGTACTCGCTGTAAAGCGCTCCCTTCAATCCATAATCGCTGTGAGTATACTCGAACCCTTTTTGCTTTTAGCACTTTTGGGTGTTACATACGTTACGAATATTCAACTACAACTATCACACTACTCAAGCTATTTTAACGCTAAACCATTTACGCATGTTATACATGGCTTATGAATGCTTGTTTGTTATGTTTACACATGGAATGCTGTCTACCTGCCTTAGCAACGATAGTACTATAGTTTGGACTCAGCACCCGTTCACACGGGGGTTGTTAAGGATCTTTTACTTGCATGGATTACAGTGGTAATCATGTATTGCGAACTGCCTCGGGCAGTCAACCCGCAGTCATTGGTATCGATGGATCTATGTCGATAACTAACGTGCTTCATTTCACTATGTGTACGTGCTGGTTATGCGTAAACGAATTCGAACTCTATATGTTATTATCAAACTTGTATGCTCACCTTTACATTATATGTATTGACCTTATTTTAACGTATGTGACAGGTGCCTAGGTCGTTTATATGCTTCTCGGGCTGTGATGAAATTGAAGCTAGGAATTGGAGTCCTAGAAACCAACGAATAAATTGTTATGTTTAAATCTGAGTTGTCGGAACAGAATATTTGTTTAGTTTTGTCTGTAATAACTTGTTTGCTATTTGAGACATGGTATGGGACATGTTAACTTAAATTGAATGGTAATGATAGTTGTTATGGAAACTTCTGGACAATCTGTTTTGCTCAGTGCCGCGCCCCGATGATTCCGCCTCGGAGGGATCCTGCTGCTGCTGCTGCTGATGAGGTGATGAATGGTGAGAAGGTGTAAAATACCATTCATACTGGTTAAATCTCGCCTGGTAGCTGTCTGGACCACGGTATGGTGATCCATGGAAGGACGATCCATCTGAGATCTCAATGGGGTGGTTCGGGGTCCCGGTTGCAGGCTCGACGGGATCCGTGTCCTCGTCCATATCCATTGCATGGTCTCCTGAGAAATGGTCTTCAGGTCCTAGTGGGTTAAAACCCACTGGTTCTTCGATATAGTTTGCCGGGTTGAACCGGCCCTGGAAGACAGGAGTGGGGTCGCCAAAGGAATGGTGCGAAAAGAACCGCTGCAACGGCAAGTAGGAGTGGCGTGAGTCTTCGGGCTCGTTCTCTGACTGCGGGCCAAAGGAGTGACGATAAGGAGGCGTTGAGCTATGCGAGACAGATCGTCTAGCGGGCTCCAAATTGGTCCTCCAATTTCCTTGAGGATCGGCACTCATGGTAGCAGAAGGAGTTTGTCGGTGTGAAGGCCCGACTTCGTGATCGTTGGGGGCGCTGATTGGCCCCTTACCTCTTCCTCCTCTTCGGAACCTCGGTGGCATATTTCCTGTCAAAACAAAAGAAAGAAACAACAAGAAAATATAAAAGACAAAATAAAACAAATTAGGATTTGTCCAAAGTTCTTTGTCTAAACTCGGAAGTCGAGGAATATGCAAACTGTGTCATTGAGATTAAACACAAAAGGCTAGTGTTTAATTCACTCAATGTTTGATACCAACCTGTCACACCCCGATATTTCCACGTATTACCGGTGGGCCCGGTGGGGAGTATCGTGACGTAGTTGATATCATCATTGTCAAACAACATAATATATAAATGCACAGCGGAAGCAAAAGATAATAATCACATCACAAACCGAATAAATAGTAATATCAAAGTATCACAACGGTCTGTAAATGATCCACAAGCGGATCAAAAGATAAATAAGATCATTGTTCAACAGACTTTAACATCTAGAGCTTGCAAGACTTGATTATTGATGCCTGGAGTAGCCAGCCTATTTCGTATAGTACCTGCACTTAGCCTTTTTGGAAAATACGTCAGTTTACACTGGTAAATACAATTAACCGACTCATTTTGAAAAGAGTTTAAGAAAAATGGGTTGAATGCACAAGGCACAAATGATCTTTTATAACTTGGGATAATTATTTAAAAATAAACTTGTATACAGTTTTACATGTTTGTCGTCCATTTAGGACCCGGTTAGAAGAGCCGGTTTAACAAGATTAATAGACACGCCACATGGTATAATACCCACAAGAAGATACCCTTCTTGTGGACTACCTTTTTACATACGCAACTGTCAGGTGTATGCCTACACCCCGTGCTTAAGTCGTGGCCATTTCTAACGAATGAGCCGAGGATATCCAGGACACGGTCATTAACCCCCCAAAGGTATTGCATCAAACAAGACAGAATAAAACGGGTTATGCATCTTTTTAATCAATATTTGATTGTACGAATTCATACCCGACCAAGCGGTATTATTGTAATACCGTACCCCAAGCCCGTATAGGGAAAATAAGTTAAGAGTATTTACCTGAGCAAAGTATAATTCACAACCAGCAAGTGCACGTAGCTTTTACTAGGCTCCTAATCTGGAACGAAGGTTTTAATTAACCTATTAGATTCCTAACGGGTCTTTCTTAAGTTTAAACTTAGACCGGTTAGTTTTAAAGAAAGATATACGGTTCAAAACGCAAGATTAAGCGAAGACCGGATTAGAATGTGATTTAGTCCCGACAAGTTTTAAGACTTGTATAATATGGGTAAACTAAACACATTCTGGATTTTGAGGTGAAAATGATAAGGTTTGACCCGTTTCGGTCAATTTATGCAAACTAGTTACATAAACCGAACCGTACGCGAATAACGCATAACGGTTACCCAAATGAGTCATGAACAAGTTTCCTAAGTTAATATGCTTTAAATATGTTGTGATATCAGTAGGATACCTTCCATTATGCCCAAAACGAGTTTAATCTCAAGTTAAGCCCCGTAGGGGTATTTTGGTCATTTTAAAGATTATAAAAGAGATTAAATACACTTCTGAGGTTCGGGTCTGAATAAATCAGTAAAACTACTTAGATTAATAAGTTATATCAGTAGGTGATAAGTCTTATATGACAAGAATGGTTTTAACCCACACTACGCGTTTTAAAATGCGTAAAAAGTCGTTTTAAGCGATTTCCGGGTTATAATAGGAAATCTGAATTTCCCGATCAGTTTATAAGTTCAAAATACTTCATTTATCATACAAAATCAGTAGCCAAAGATTTGGTATCAAATTGTTATGTAAAACTCATTTTATAAGCGAAAAGGGTATAATCGGTAATTACCGAATCAAGGCCATAACCCTTTGTTATGATCAGTTTAAAAATAATTAAAAATCTTCAAAAATCCCAAAATATTATATTACATCAGTGGGTAAAAGGTTTGGTGTCAAAAAATGGGTTTAGATAGGCTTTACGCTAATTACGCCGTTAATTAAATAAAAAGCTTTCTAATTACGCCATTGAGCATAACTCCTAATCTAGACCTCAAATCGATGTGAAATTTTAGGGACATGTTTATAATTCAGTAACGAAGATTATTGTCCTCTCACATTTCCAAAATTCTCGTTTTAAGGTCAAATGGGCATTATGGTCAACATTAAGCAATTAACGGAAACGTGTAAACGAATCGGACAATCAACGAACCAATCACAGAGGGTCATACTATCATATAACCCGGTCCTAATGAAGCTTTAAGGCACTTCTAAATCATGCTACTACGGGTCAGAACTGAAAGTCAAAGCATAAGTCAAATTATGCGACTTTCGGTTCCAAACCGATCCTAAACTGAAAATTGTCGGATCGGACATGCTTAGACATGTCCTTGTATTGATTACCAAGTTATATGAGTGGCAAAATAGGTTACACGTCTTCTACATTGCTAATTATGTGTTAATTCGAAAATTATGATTTTGTTGACTTTTTCGGATTAAGTTTGACCCGACATTTGACCTAGTTAGAGCGGGAATCAGAGGGTGCCCTTTTAAGGGTGTAATGCCCACATAATAACCAACTTATAACTACTTTCAATTTGGCTAATCATCAGACCATTAGTGATTAATCGATAAGTCAAACCTTAATTACGACGGTTTGACTTTTAAGCTATAAACTAATCAAAACACGATTAAGGAAGGTTAAGGAAGCTTACCAAGGTTCTATGCACGACTTGTGTTGCTTAGGGAAGGCTCTTGTGCTCCAGAAATGATCAGAAGTGAAGGTATGAATGAATGATCAAAGTTTGCAACAATGTGGGTCTTTATATAGTGATCTTGATTGATCAAGATGATGCCAAACAACTCTAGGATTGATCCCTGATCAATTACAAGTGTCCCTAAGCCTAAAAACTAGTTTGTGCCGCACATGGTATTGAAAACTAGCAATGTAAGTCGGTTAAACTTGTTATAACAGGCACCTGTCAAGTTTCTGATGCTGGCGAAGTCTTACGGACCGTAAGCCTTAGGCTTTGCGGTCCGTATCCGCTTTTCAAAAAAACCATCGTCCAGATGACTTACTTACGGACCGTAAGGCTAAGCCCATACGGTCCGTAACCGATGACCAGAAGACAAAAATTTGTAAATTATTAGGCTTTGATCATGCAACCTTTATGTCTTCGAGTCTTATGCCTTTAATATCGGTATGGGACCACTTGATCATGCCTGAACAGTTATGACCACCTTGCCATGTTTTTAAATTGTCTTGGATTCTATTGAAAGGGTCATGAATGAAGGTTTGTCGTATACAATCTCATAGGATCCCATCTTTGCAATTTGAATCAATTGTTACTAGTATTAACCGGATTTGAATGTATATCAGATGTTTATAAAACAGGTTAAGGTTTGGGATTTATAAATAGGTCGCTCAGAGGTATAAATTAACATGTCGACACTTTTAAATCCTAACATACATCTTTCAATTTGATCCGGGTTTATAACACGTTTACCTTTCATGACACGTGTCTTCATTTTATTGGACATAAAATTACGAGGTGTTACAAAACGATGGTTTCAAAAACGATAAAGATGGTTTATATTAAACTATTAACGATTTCAATAATATGAACGAATTTGTTGGTTGTAATTACATAACGAATGACATTCATTAGCATTGATCAAGCCGACCAGTATTAGGTTATGGTACCATAGGATCTGACAAATCCCGTTATCAGACTACACCCATGGTTATGTGTGGGGGTTATGTAGGTAACGACTGAATTTGTGATTGTTAACTTACCCTTTGGTGGTTTGTTAATACGAGAAGCGAGATAGTCGAGTCACGAAGGTTTGAATGTTATTAGCGAGACGACCAAAAGTAGTTTCACAATTAAAACGAATACGATTTTGGGACGAGTTAAACGATTTGATACGACTTAAACGAGTTAAACGAATTGGATAAACGATTGGTCTTTGGGTAGTGATTAAATAGTGGGACGGGTGTAACATGATATAAGCATGGTAGATACACCGCTGGTACATCTTATATATAAGTGCTTTTATCATATTACATTGCGTGTCATTATTTAGTTCACTTGGGAAACGATTTTGAAACGATGTCACACAACGAGGTTTTCGAAATGATATAAACCATACGAGTTTTGTTAACGAGTTTTTACGAGATGTTGTACGAATTGGTTTACTAAAACAAATGTTTTGGGGTTAAGAATCATGGCTACGAGATTTTTATAAACTATAACCATCTTGATTTGAGTTGGTCAATTATGTTGCAATACACTTTTCAAAACGAGGTTTGTACTTTTGACTCTTGTAGTCTAATAAGGTACTGCAACATACAAACGAGCCACGATTCCGATACTCTTATAAAACCTATGTGCTCGCCAGCATTTCTTTGCTGACTTTATTTTTTTACATATGTTTCAGGTAGTAATGCTTGATGTTGCTTGCTAAGAAGCTTGTGTCACATAAGACCTGGACGAGGCCTTAGTGACTTAAAAACAGTTATAGACGATGTTTAATTTGTTTGTTTGGTTTTAAGACAATGTAAATTTATTTAATGAATTAATAAAACAAAACTTTTAATTACCATGGTTGTGAAACGATGATTCTGTTACAACACTCCCCGACGTTTCCGCCACGGTTTGTTGTTTTACGTGGTCGGGGTGTGACAGAAGAGTTGGTATCAGAGCCAATGGTTATAGGGAATTAGGTTATTAGTAATGCTTTGACCTAGACTATAACTCTCTAGGACCCTAACGCGAGTTATCTTGCGTTTAGATTTTAAAACAATACCGTCACCTATCCTTAGGTGATAACCACAACGAGAACAGAATAACGAATCCGCTTCGAAAATTAATCATCTGTTCTAGGATGATTGATTACTAGGTTTTGAACCCTCTGTTATAAGGTTTTGAACCCTCTGTTATAAGGTTTTGAACCCTCTCGGTTTTCAAAATCTCGTCAAAGTTTGGGTCTAAATAATGTGAACACGTGCAAACTGGAAGAGTGAATGCATTGAGTTTTCTGTCTAAGGCTAGAGTGTTCGTACAAATCCGCAGTATCGGACCAGTCACTCTTACCTGGGAACTCTTGGGGTGAGTGTTCACTTATAGGCGAGCATGTCTTCAGTGATACATTATTATGACCTATTTACTTTGATTAGTCACTGCGTGTCGTTTGTTTGTTCGAGGTAACGAACAAATGATCGCCTTCCTTGTGTTTTGTCAATGTTTTCAATACCTATTTTGTTTTTCCCAATTGTCAACCTCACTCGTTTCTCATGTTTTCTTTTAGACAATGCCTCCTCGACGTGATACTCAATCTTTTACTGCTGAAGAAGTCGCAGCCCTTGCTGCTCAACAAATGGCTGCTGTGCTTCCAGGCGTAGTGACCCAGATTCATGAATTATACAACAACAATAATAACAACAATAATGCACAATGTAATTTCAAGAATTTTAATTCTGCTAAGCCGCTAAAGTTTTCTGGGTCGCAAGGAGCAACTGTTCTCCTGCAGTGGTTCGAGAGTATCGAGAGCACATTCAGACATGTGCAGTTTCCGAATGCGCGTAAGGTTGAGTTTGCATCAAGCGTGTTTGAGAAGCGTGCTCTTACATGGTGGAACGGAGTGATGCGTGATAGGGGTGCCGAAGTGGCATTAGCGTAAACTTGGGAAGAGCTCCGAGCTCTCATGATGAGAGAGTTCTGTCCCCGTCACGAGATTCGAGCATTAGAACGAGAATTCGATGATTTGAAACAAGACGGGGGAGAACACCGTGCTTACACGGATCGATATGAGGAGCTCAGTTTGTTGTGTCCTACGATGGTTACCCCGTTGGAGAAGGCAATTGAGAGGTATATCGATGGTTTACCCGATTCCATACAGGATATTGTGACTGGCGTTAATCCTACTACTGTTCGCCAAGCAATCGAGTTGTCTGCTACTCTGACCGAGTCTCAGGTCAGAAAGGGTAAACTTACCCGCAAGGGTGATAAAAAGAAGTCAGCCGATTCTGCTCAAGACAAGGGTAAGGGTAAGGGTAAGAAGCAGGGTGAGTCTTCTAAAAAGTCAAGGAAGCGCAAGGCTTCCCAGAACTTTGCTGTCACCAACCAGAACCCTCAGAACCCACCAGCCCTACCTCCCGCGAAGAAGCAATATGCTGGTACCGCACCTCACTGTGCTCGATGCAACGGTCACCATGTTGCCCAGCAGGCCTGTAAACAGTGTGCTACGTGTGGTAGACTTGGGCATCTGGCCAACATTTGTCGTTTTGGCCAGAATCAGGCTGCTCAGGTTCCAGCACAAATTCAGGGGAATGCTGCGAGATTCCCACCTGGTTCGTGTTTTAATTGTGGAACGTTTGGTCATTTCCGCAACAACTGCCCGAGATTGGTAAATGCGAATCCGAATGGTAACGCGATCGTGAATGTGAATCCCGCTCGTGGACGAGCATTCAATCTGAACGCGAACGAGGCGAGGGCGGACAACGAGGTTGTTAACGGTACGTTCCTTGTTAACAATCAACTTGCATCTATTCTTTTCGATTCTGGTGCCGATAGGAGTTTTGTTTCGTTATCCTTTGAGCCTTTACTTGCGATACCTAGAACTAAACTGAGGAAGCCCTTATCTGTCGAAGTTGCTACTGGTAAACCTCTCATACTCATTTCTGTTATTCGTGATTGTCAGTTGAACCTTGATAACCATCTTTTTCCTATCGACCTCACGCCAATGCAACTTGGGAGTTTCGACATTATCGTGGGGATGGATTGGTTAACCAAGCATCATGCTGAGGTGGTTTGTTTCGATAAAATAATTCGTATTCCTCTTTCGTCTGGTGATGTTCTGGAAGTACGTGGCGAGAAACCATCTGGTGGATTGAAACTCATGTCATGTACGAAGGCCCAACGTTATCTACGAAAAGGATATGTTGCTTTTCTGGCACATGTCACCGAGGAGAAAGGCAAGAGCAAGAGTATTCAGGATATTCCGATTGTTCGGGATTATCCAGAGGTGTTTCCTGATGAACTGTCTGGTTTGCCTCCAGTTCGTCAAGTCGAGTTTCATATTGACCTTGTACCCAATGCCAACCCTATTGCAAAAGCACCTTATCGAATTGCACCATCGGAGATGCAAGAATTATCGAAGCAGCTTCAAGAGTTATCTGATAAAGGATTCATCCGTCCGAGCTTTTCACCTTGTGGAGCTCCTGTTCTCTTTGTGAAAAAGAAAGATGGATCTTTTCGAATGTGTATCGATTATCGTGAGCTTAATAAGCTTACCATCAAGAATCGATATCCCCTACCCCGAATCGATGATCTCTTTGATCAGCTACAAGGTGCTACCTGTTTTTCCAAGATCGATCTGCGTTCTGGGTATCATCAACTTCGTGTATTCGAGGAAGATATTCCCAAAACTGCCTTTCGTACGAGATATGGGCATTACGAGTTTACGGTCATGCCTTTTAGTTTGACGAATGCCCCAGCTATCTTCATGGACTTAATGAATAGGGTCTGTAAGCCTTATTTAGACAAGTTCATCATTGTGTTCATCGACGATATTCTTGTTTATTCAAAGTCTCGAGCCGATCACGAGCAACACCTTCGTTTGACTTTGGAACTCCTAAAGAAGGAACAACTTTTTGCTAAATTCTCCAAGTGTGAATTTTGGCTTAAAGAAGTTCAGTTTTTGGGTCATATAGTCAACGAGCAGGGTATCCATGTGGATCCTTGCAAAATAGCAGCTATTAAGGATTGGAATACACCAACAACACCTACAGAGATTCGATCTTTTCTTGGTCTTGCTGGTTATTATCGACGATTTATTTCTAATTTCTCGAAGATCGCGGTTCCACTCACTGCTTTGACTCGGAAGAATAAGCCTTTTGAGTGGGGACCCAAGCAAGAAGAAGTGTTCCAAACGCTGAAACAGAAGCTTTGTAATGCTCCTGTTCTATCTTTGCCCGAGGGAATCGATGATTTCGTTGTCTACTGTGACGCGTCTAACTTAGGCCTTGGATGTGTTCTCATGCAACGAGGTAAAGTTATAGCATATGCTTCTAGACAATTGAAAGTTCACGAGAAGAACTACACGACTCATGATCTTGAGTTAGGAGCTGTAGTTTTTGCTCTCAAAATCTGGAGACACTACCTCTATGGCACGAAGTGTGTGGTTTTCACAGACCACAAAAGTCTCCAGCATATTCTTAATCAGAAGGAGCTGAACATGAGGCAACGACGATGGGTTGAGCTCTTAAACGACTACGATTGCGAGATTCGCTACTATCCTGGTAAGGCGAATGTCGTAGCCGATGCGCTAAGTCGAAAAGAGCGAGTTAAGCTTCATTATGTTCAAACTCTATCTGATATTCAAACTCGTGTTCTTCAAGCTCAGCAATCTTGTGTCTCACAAAATTTGATGGGTAAGGAATTACCACATCAACTTGAGCTTAAACTCGAAACGAAGGACAATGGATTGCTTTATTTCAAGGATCGTTTGTGGATTCCGAAACAAGACGATCTCCGCACGTTAGTGATGGACGAATCTCATAAGTCTCGATATTCTATCCATCCTGGTGCCGATAAGATGTACAAGGATCTTCGTACTCGGTACTGGTGGCCTGGTATGAAGAAAGATGTTGCCTTGTATGTATCGAAATGCCTAACTTGTCTCAAAGTCAAGGCTGAACATCAACAACCATCTGGTTTACTTGTACAACCAGAGATACCGGTTTGGAAGTGGGAGAACATTGCGATGGATCTCATCACTAAGTTACCGCGTACGTCTAAAGGTCATGATGCTATTTGGGTTGTTATCAATCGATTAACAAAGTCAGCTCATTTTATTGCGATTCACGAGGATCTATCTGCTGATAAACTTGCAAAGATTTATGTTGATGAGATTGTATCACGACATGGTGTTCCTTTGGATATCATTTCCGATCGTGATGCTCGATTTTCATCTCATTTTTGGAGAACCATGCAATCTGCTTTGGGAACCCAACTAAATCTAAGCACTGCTTATCATCCCCAAACAGATGGGCAAACCGAGAGGACGATTCAAACTTTGGAGGATATGCTTAGAGCATGCGTGATAGACTTTGGTGGTAATTGGGATTCTCATCTGCAATTGATCGAGTTCTCATACAACAATAGTTATCATGCTAGCATTAATATGGCACCATTCGAAGCTCTCTACGGTCGAAAATGTCGTTCACCTGTCTGTTGGAATGAGATCGGTGAAGCTCAGCTTACTGGACCTGAGCTCATTCTGGAAACAACAGACAAAATCAAGAAAATTCGCGATAATCTTGTGACAGCTAGAAGCCGTCAAAAGAGTTATGCGGATGTGCGACGTAAGCCTTTGGAATTTCAAGTCGGAGACCATTTCCTACTCAAGGTGTCACCTTGGAAGGGAGTGGTGAGATTTGGAAAGAAAGGAAAACTTTCACCTCGATATGTTGGACCATTTAAGATTGTTGAAAGAATTGGGAAGGTTGCCTATCGACTAGAGCTACCTCCAGAGCTTGGAAATATTCATCTGACTTTTCACGTGTCCAATCTGCGAAAGTGTTTAGCTGACGCTGATCTTCACATTCCTCTCGACGAGATCCAAATCGATGAAACGATGCACTTTGTCGAGAAACCTGTGGAGATAGTGGACCGTACATTCAAACAGTTGAAGAACAAACAGATTCGATTGGTCAAGGTTCGTTGGGAATCCAAACGTGGTCCAGAGTTTACTTGGGAACGTGGGGACCAAATGAAGGCGAAATATCCGCAATTGTTCTCACAAGTTTCCTCTAAATAAAATTTCGGGACGAAATTTCCTAAAGTAGGGGAGACTATGACAACTGTGCTCTGTAATCGATGAACAATGCAAAACAATGTTAATTATTAATAAAACAATGTGATTTGGTGTATTTATATGTGTATTTGTGTTTGATGATTTTACAATTTGATTCGATTCCAATATCAAGCTTTAAATCGCTTTCTGGAAGGTTATACGCAAACTGGTGCGTAAACGCAGTCAGTTTAAAGCAAAAAACACTCCGGAATAGTGACATAGGCTTAACATACCTTAAATAACCATCACATAACTTAGAAATAAGTTTTGGATGGTTTGTTGTGTTGAAAACAAGTCTATTCGATCGCAGGGACTATTTGTGTCAAACTTCGAAACTATACCGATCCGTATGGTGTTGAACAGTCCGAAACTTGATCATAAGCTAAACATACCATAAATAACCTAAACATAGCTTAGAAATAAGCTTTGAGGGGTTCGGTATGCGAAAACATGCTTATTTGATCTTACAGGGACTAAAAGTGTCAAAAACGACGTAAGTTTGCATTTTCGCGCATATCTTACGTTCTGACTACATCTGGACACCCAAAATTTTTGCACACACTAAAATATTTTTATTTTAGTGATCGGCATGCAAAAATACCATTCGTCGCTTAATTTTGATCGTTTGAGTTTCGTCGTAATTTAACGAACAACGCGATCGTACGACCAAACGAACCGACATCCGAGATATTTTTGAGCATGTTTTGAGTTCCCAATACTTTAACTTCATTTTAGAGCCTTGAAATGAGGTTAACGGGGCTTAAACGTGTCAAAAATGAGCCGAAATGCAAGTTTTACAAGTTCAGGGGCTAAATATGACAATCTGCCAAAGATGGCCAGGCGGCCCGCGTGAGCCTAGCCATATCCTTATGCGGCCCGTGTCAGACTTGCAGATCAGAAACATTGAATCTGGTCATTTAGCTCGATTTTGATGGTTTTGATCAATGGTTTTCAATGCTATGGGCTGGTTTGTGTTGAGAACAAGTCCCCCAATCAGTCTTTAACAATTGTATGGCCAAGATCATTCCCTCTTCTCCAAGAAATGATCCTAACGGTTTGCGAAAAACTATATATAGCATGGCCCTCATTCCATTTTCTGCACATTTGGTCTGAGATTTCTCTAAGTGGTTGTGATATTTCACTTCCTACCTGAGAATACTTAGAACCAAATCTATTTGGACCCTTTGTAAGTCCACTTTCATTCTTTTATTGCTTTCTTAGCTTAAAAGTCAAACAGTGTTTGACTTTCAACTTTGACCAGTCAATGGTCAACGAGAAGTTCGTTTGAACTTCGCAACGTGAGCGTAATCACGATGGTTATAGTCTCTAGTGACTATACCTACTGATTACCACGTTGACTAGGCGTAGTGACGAGTCGTAGTTTCGGTCAAAATGCGCAGTTAAGCGTATTTTGCAACCAAACTACTCTTGGTATCAAAACACTTTGTTTTGATATCAAAACTTGTTTTCTAACTTAGTTAAGCATGTTTTAACATGCTTAGCTAGTCACTTTTAGTTTAGTGCTTGTTTAGAGTCGTAAGTCAAGCGGTCTAAACCACCGCTTAGACTTTCGAACTCGACCCGTTTGGTCGATCATTAGGATCCGACCAAGCATGTTTAGTGACCATAGTTGTATAGGGAATAACCTTCCGAGGTTATACCTTATGGTCACCTAGTTTAAGTAGTTATATGATAGGTAATTTATATGCCTTAGGTAAATGACCAAAATGCCCTTTTCATGCATAATTGGATTTTAAGCATATGTAACATAAACTTTTGTCACGTAACCAATTATGCAACATATTTAAACATGTTTAGGCATATAATACTTGTCATAGGACTAGTTAGACGTCTCGAACGCGCATGTGCGCGCACGACGCGTTAACGTAGCTTAAGCTACCTTAATGGGTCGTAACGGGTCGAAAGCACTTAGAATAGGTTCCGATCTAGAATGTAGGCTTTGTTAAACCATATCACGTGAGTTCCAACACTCATTTGGTTTACAAGACCTCATTCTGTCCGATCTTCCGATTTAGGCGTCTATTGTTTGACTAGTGATTCGTTTATTAGGTGCTGCTTGAGTTTCCTTGGTTTGATTGAGCTTGTTGTGTTCTTTAAATTGAGGATACTTTGCACTTCAATGTGAGTACATAGTTCCCCTATTTTACTGTTTTCAATGGTTTTGGGGTGATTCATATGTACAAAACGATTTCAAGGTTTAAACGATGGTTTCAAAAACGATAAAGATGGTTTATATTAAACTAATAACAATTTCAATAATGTGAACGAACTTGTTGGTTGTAATTACATAATGAATGACATTCATTAGCATTGATCAAGCCGACCAGTATTAGGTTATGGTACCATAGGATCTGACAAATCCCATTATCAGACTACACCCATGGTTATGTGTGGGGGTTATGTAGGTAACGACCGAATCTGTGATTGTTAACTTACCCTTTGGTGGTTTGTTAATACGAGAAGCGAGATAGTCGAGTCACGAAGGTTTGAATGTTATCAGCGAGACGACCAAAAGTAGTTTCACAATTAAAACGAATACGATTTTGGGACGAGTTAAACGATTTGATACGACTTAAACGAGTTAAACGAATTGGATAAACGATTGGTCTTTGGGTAGTGATTAAATAGTGGGACGGGTGTAACATGATATAAGCATGGTAGATACACCGCTGGTACATCTTATATATAAGTGTTTTTATCATATTACATTGCGTGCCATTATTTAGTTCACTTGGGAAACGATTTTGAAACGATGTCACACAACGAGGTTTTCAAAATGATATAAACCATACGAGTTTTGTTAACGAGTTTTTACGAGATGTTGTACGAATTGGTTTACTAAAACAAATGTTTTGGGGTTAAGAATCATGGCTACGAGATTTTTATAAACTATAACCATCTTGATTTGAGTTGGTCAATTATGTTGCAATACACTTTTCAAAACGAGGTTTGTACTTTTGACTCTTGTAGTCTAATAAGGTACTGCAACATACAAACGAGCCATGATTCCGATACTCTTATAAAACCTATGTGCTCGCCAACATTTCTTTGCTGACTTTATTTTTTTACATATGTTTCAGGTGGTAATGCTTGATGTTGCTTGCTAAGAAGCTTGTGTCACATAGGACCTGGACGAGGCCTTAGTGACTTAAAAACAGTTATAGACGATGTTTAATTTGTTTGTTTGGTTTTAAGACAATGTAAATTTATTTAATGTATTAATAAAACGAAACTTTTAATTACCATGGTTGTGAAACGATGATTCTGTTACAACACTCCCCGACGTTTCCGCCACGGTTTGTTGTTTTACGTGGTCGGGGTGTGACATTTTTATGTTTGACATTTTTCACGTTTTGATTTTCGTTCAATTTCAAACTCTATATCGTTTTCTGGAGAGTTATACGCAAGCTGGTGCGTAAACGCAATCAGTTTAACACGAAAAACACTCCGGAACATCAATTTATGCTTAACATACCTTAAATAACCTTTACATAACTTAGAAATAAGTTTTGAAGGCTTTGGTATGGCAAAATCAAGTTTATTCGCTTACAGGGACTAAATTCGACAAACTGCGAAAGTATGCCGATTCGTACTGTAACGGACATTCCGGAACATGATCATAAGTTAAACATACCATAAACATCCTTTATATAGCTTGGAAATAGGCTTTGAGGGGTTCGGTATGCTAAAATAAACTTTTTGGTCATTCTGGGACTAAAATCGTCAAAAAGTGCATAAGTTTGCATTTTCGCGCATAACTTACGTTCTGAATACATCCGGACATACAAAAATTTATGTAATCATTAAAATATTTTATTTTTGTAACACCTCGAAAATTCGTGTTCAATAAAATAACGACACGTGTCATACAAGACAAAAGTGTTAGAAACCCGGATCTAGTCAAAGATGTATGGTAGGATTTAAAACGTCGACATGTTAATTAAACACCTCTGAACGACCTAATTATAAATCCCAAGACCCTAATATATATTATAAACATCTGGTACACTCAAATCCGGTAAATGCAAACAATGATTGATTCGAATTACACAAGAATGGGATCCTACGAGGATATGCACGACAACTTTCATTTACGGCACTTTCAAAAGAACCCGAGGAAACTTTATATCATATCAAGGTGGTGTAAACTGTTCATGACCCAATCAAGAGGCCCCATACTGAAAATAATGGTCTAAAATCGTATTACACTAGTTACCCGTTCGAAGCCTGAAAGGTCAAAATATTTTTGCCCTCTGGAAAAGGCTTACGGACCGTAAGGGTCAAGCCTTACGGTCCGTAAGGCATGCACAGATGCAGAAAATCGATCAGTTGGCTGTTCAGCCCATGTAACCGACCTAAAACAGATATTTTCACTCCATGGGTGACCCCTATTAATTCCTAGGCACTTAGGGACACTTGTTACTGATCCATGATCAGTTGTAGCATGTTTTGTCATGATCATGAGCATCCTAAAGCACCATATAAGGCCCTCATGTTTGCAACATTCTTGCATTCATTCCATCTGCATTTCTGGAGCTTTTGGGAGTTCAAGAGCAGACCCTAACCATCCCTAATTGTGCATAGGACTTCTGTAAGTATGCTTGACCTTCCTTAGTTGTGTTTTGCTTAGTTATTAGCTTAAAAGTCAAACCGTCGTAATTAAGGTTTGACTTATCGATTAATCACTAATGGTCCAGTGATTAGTCAAACTTAAGGTAGTTATAAGTTGGTAATCATGTGGGCAATAAACCCTTAGAAGGGCACCCGCTGATTCCCGTTCTAACTAGATCAAATATCGGGTCAAAGTTGTTTATAAAAAGTCAACAGAACTATAATCTTCGAATTAACGCATAATTTGCAATGTAGAAGGCGTGTAACCTATTTTATCACTCATATAACTTGGTAATAAGTGTAAGAACATGTCTAAACATGTTCGACCCGACAATTTCCTGTTTAGACCCGGTTCGGAACCGAAAGTCGCAAAACTTTGACTTTGACTTTTGCTTTGACTTCAGTTCTGACCCGATTTAGTATGATTTAGAAATGCCTTAGGACTTCCTTAGGACCAGGCTACATTTAGGTATAACCCTCTGTGGTTGGTTCATAGATTGTCCGATTCGTTTACACGTTTCCGTTAATTGCTTAATGTTGACCATAATGCCCTTTTGACCATAAAACGAGAATTTTGAATATGTGAAAGGACAATAATCTTTGTTACTGATTTATAAACATGTCCCTAAATTTTCACATCAGTTGGAGGTCTAGATTAGGAATTATGCTCATTAGCGTAGTTAGAACGCTTTTTAGTAATTAAACGGCGCAATTAGCATAAAGCCTATCTAAACCCAATTTTGACACCAAACCTTTTACCCACTAATGTAATATAATATTTTGGGATTTTTAAAGATTTTTAATTATTTTTAACCTGCACATAACCTAAGGTTATGGCGTTGATTCGGTAAATACCGATTATACCCTTTTTGTTTATAAAATGAGTTCTACATAGTATTTTGACACCAATCCAATTGCTATTGATTTTATATAATAAATAATGTATTTTGAACTTTATAACCTGATCAGAAAACTCAGATTTCCTGTGTAACCCGGAAATCGCTTAAAACGGCTTTTTACGCGTATTAAACGCCTAGTATGGGCTTAAAACCATTTTTGTCGTATAAGACCTATTACCAACTGATGTGACCTAATAAAATAAGTTATTTTACTGATGTATTCGGACCCGAATCTCAGAATTTCAATTAACCTCTTTTATAATCTTTAAAATGACCAAAATACCCCTACAGGGCTTATAATGAGATTAAACTCGTTTTGGGCATAATGGAAGGTATCATACTGATATCACAACCTATTTAAGGCATATTAACTTAGGAAACATGTATATGACTCTTTTGGTTACTTGTTACGCACTTGTCGCGTTCGGATCGGCTTATGTGACTAGTTTGCATATATTAGCCGAAACGGGTCAAACCATATCTTTTTGGTCTCAAAATCCAGAATGTGTTTAAGTTACCCATATTAAACAAGCATACAAGCTTTTCGGGTCAAAACCACATTCTAAACCGGTCTTCTCTTTATCATGCTTTTGAACCGTATCTTTCTTTAAAACTAACCGGTCTAAGTTTAGGCTTAATTAAAGACCCGTTAGTATTCTAATTGGTTATTTATACCATCATTCCAGACTAGAGCCTTCCGGTAAATTGTACCTACGCTTACTTAAGTGAATACGGCTGAGTTATTATAATTCTTGCTATTTAAGACAGGAGCTAGCTCAGGTAAATACTCTTAACTTATTTTCCCTATTACGGGCTTGGGATACGGTAATATAAATACCGCATGGTCAGGTATGGGATTCAAAGACCAATGAGTCGGGAAATCCAAATAACCTGTTTTAATTCGTATTGCTTGACTGAAACATTGGGGATTAATGCGACCGTGTCCTGGATATCCTTGACTCATTAAATGAAATGGCCACGACCTAAGCACGGGGTGTAGGCATACACCTGACACTGACAGATGCCATATGCTTATTAATTAATTATACCCAATATGGGATTCCCAATAAGGGAATAGTGGTGTGTCGGTTAATCTTGAACCGGCATAGAACCGGGCCCCGTATGTAGAGCAAGTTATGTAAAACTGATAACATGAGATATAGTTTGTCCCAAGTATAAGAGATTAATATTGCCTTGTGCGTTTTAATCAAAGTGTCAAATTATTTCCGTGCCTTGTGCACCTAAACCAATTTTCATAAACATTTTCAAATGAGTCGGTTGAGTATATTTACCAGTGAAAACTGACGTATTTTCCAAAGTCTAAGTGACAGGTACAAGTACGTAATAGGCTGGAAGCTGCTCAGGACTTGTTAGATGAGGACTTTGCAACTCCTTCACATAAGCCATTAGTCTGATAACTTCTTTTGTTGTTTTGATCCGCCTGTGGATTTTTACAAGCTAGTCTGTATGGAATACTTTTATATTATCAGACATTTGTGTTTGTAATAATATTTTATATTTCAAGACTTCCGCTGTGCATTTAAATTATGTTGTTTGACTATGATGATATCAACAACTACGTCATGATACTCCCCACCGGGCCCACCGGTAATACGTGGAAATATCGGGGTGTGACAATTTTAGTGATTGGCATGATAAAATTCCATTCGTCGCGTGATTTGGATCGTTTTTCACGTTCGTTCGTGTTTCGTCGTAATTAACCGAATAACGTGATCGTACGGCCAAACGAACCGACATCCATCATATTTTTGAGCATGTTTCATGTCCCTCATGTTTAGGCATCATTGTAGGGCCTTGAAATTGGCTTAACGGGCCTTGAATGAGTCAAAATGGGGCTTAAACACTTGCAGGGACCAAAACTGCAAATATTGAAACTTGTTGCTGAACTGTGCATCTCAGGCGGGCCGCGTAAGCCCCCTTTGGATTCTACGCAGGGCGCGAGAGCTGCCCAGATGTGCAGAAACTTGATAACAGCTTGATCCAGTTGTTTCCAACACTTGCAAACGGTTTTTGGACATCCTAGGGGCTATTTTGGGGCACCCATGGTATTCTAAAACCATGGGCACACATGTAAGGTCCAGATCGAAGCTCGGTTTTCGATGAACGATCTTAACGGTTACCTTAAATCTATAAATACCCCCAAGATTTTCCACCCAAACTCACACTTGATCTGATTCATTCTCTAAGTTGGAGTGTTTGCACTTCATACCTGAGAATAATTAGATCAAACCTCCATTTCTTGGACCCGTTGTAAGTATTCTTTCGTTCTTTTACGCGTTTTAAGCGTGAAAGTCAAACAGTGTTTGACATTCAGCTTTGACCAGTTCATGGTCAACACGAAGTTCGTTTGAACTTCGCAACGTAAGCGTAATCACGATGGTCATAGTCCTTTGTCACTATACCTACTGATTACCACGTTATTTAGGCATAGTGACGAGTCGTAGCTTCGGTCAAAATGCGTATTCTGGCTTATTTTGCAACCAAACTACTTTTAGGTATCAAGACCCTTTGTTTTGATTCCCAACTTGTTTTCAAACCTCGTTAAGTATGTTTTAACATGTTTAGCTCGTCACTTTAGGTTTAGTGCTTATATAGGGTCGTAAGATAAGCGGTCTAAACAACCGCTTAGACTTTCGAACCCGACCCGTTTGGTCGATCATTAGGATCCGACCAAACACATTAGGTGACCATAGTTGTATAGGGAATAGCGTTCCGTGGTTATACCTTGTGGTCACTTCGTTTAGTTAGTTGTATGATATGTAGTTTATATGCCTTAGGAAAATGACCAAAATGCCCTTTTTGCGCAAAAATTCATTTTAAGCATATGTAACCTAAATTTTGACATCTAAACTGATTAGGCAACATTATTAGACATGTTAAGGCATATATTACTTGTTATAGGAGTAGTTAGGCGGTCCGAACGCGTTTTACGCGATAGACCACCAGATCTCCCTGTTGCTTCAATAGAATCAAAATCGAATTGGGTGTTATCCCAAAAATTACTGACCTGTATGTTCGAGGAGTCCGACATCTGTCTCTCTTAAATAGCAATAAAGCCCAATTTGTTGTTTCTTTTGAGATTCCTAACATGCTCCACCTTACTGGTGTCACCTGCCCCCCTGATATTTGCGGTTAAGAAATTCATTTTGAGAGATTTGTCACCTGTGCACCTCCAATTTGCTTCTTGATCATCTCTTCGCATCCTGAAACCCGAAACCCAAGTGTCTCGCCAACCTTTATCGTCAAATCCACTTCTTCTGCGATTGCCTGACAGTTGATGTTTTCAACAGTGGCACTACCCACCTCTTCACAGCTTGTCGTCCCCCTAATTTCTGATGAGGAGAAGCCTGTGAATTGCATCTAGAATCATTAACGCTCTGCTGTGGGGAGTTCGGTGAGTTATTCAACTCAATGGTCTTTTTTTGTTGGGCCACCTGATTAATGATATCCATAAGATTGAATGGATCAGACGAAGTGGGATCAGATTTGTCTTCAATCGGCCCAGTTGTTGGAGTATCATCCACAATCTCCTCATCATTAAAAAGGTCGTACAGGCCCATACCCGAGTTGGGCTGATTGTTGGGCTTAGTGGGAGGCGCAGGTGGGGGTGGAGGTGTGTCACGTGGGTCCCCAATATTATTATTCTCAATATTGTTATTATCTGAATTGGTATTGGGAAGAGGTGTGGCCCCATGTTGCTACAACAGTCCTTGGAACCCACAGATCCAGCCGACTTACTAGCCGAACCTGATAACTTTTGATTTGTGTTTTCGTTAATCCCGCCGCCAGTACACTTTTCATTCCCCAATGGGGATGTTTCATCTTCCTCATGCACGTCCGTTGGAATTCCTTCCCCCCATTCCGATGACCAGGGGCGAAGCTTAATGGGGGCGGGGGGGGGGGGGGGGGGGGCGTCCGCCCCCCGGGATTTTTCGCTCAGTAGTGTTATATATGTAGTTTTCGTATAGAAATTTGTGGGTATATACGTTTTCACCCCCCCGGTTCTATAGAAATTTTTGGGTATATATGTTTTCACCCCCCGGCCGAAAAATCCAAGCTTCGCCACTGCCGATGACATACCATTTTTCCGGCTATCTTTGTTCCATTCAGGTTGAGTTTGGTCGGTCTCCGAGATCCAAATTAAACAAGGCTCACCACCCCATTGTAACGTTAACTTGCTGTTAATTCGACCGACTTTGTTGGATAAGACTCCGACCTTGTTAACAGATAGATCGACATCCTCATCGGATGCTTTTGAAGGAATAATCACCTTCCCAACCAACTTTCCGATTTGATTAAAAACACCTGGTCCCCAGAACTGTAACGGTACTCCTTTGATTAGAATCCAAGCAAACCTTTGAAAGGGTAAATGTTGTCCTTCCCACGGGTAAAGTGATGAGAACCATATAGACCAATGCTCCTCTTTTAAACTGACAAAATCCTCCGCCTCTGTCGATGTTTTGAAGACAAGCAGAACCCGTAATCCACCCAAGTACTTAATTGAGAAGCCAGAAAGACTGTCTCGTTCCAACCGCGTTTCTATGTCTTTCAAGTCAAATGGATTTCTTATTTCACCTATTAAAGTCTTTCTCCTCCATCTTTTTGAATTCTCACTCTCCTGTAAATGGATTTCCAGCGCGTGTCTTCTGGTACCTTCATTTCTTGTATCCCTGTAACAATGTTTGGTGTTATCTGATCTAGTGATGCATTCTTCTGCCCATGCACAGCTGTGTTTTTAGGCTGCCATGCCTTGTTTTGATGATGCTGCTTGTGTTGTACCTGCTCTTTCCTCAATGCCTCAGTTGCAAAGCGTGGTATATTTGCTTCTTCAGATGCTACTGGCTTCTTGTTATTGTTTCTTACTAGCTTATTATCCCTGGACCAACTCGTGTGTTTATTGCTCCCAAACTCATTGCTTTTCTCAAATTTTGCCAAGTTCACCGAGACCCTCATCTTGTCAATTCTAACTGATCCCAGATTCTCCCCCAGAGCATGCACATCTCTTACCCCAGCAAACCTTATGAATCCAAAAGTGTTACCCATCCGATCTTTCTTCTTTGGTATGTATGCATCAGTCATATTCCCAAAGTCCTGGAAAACGTCCCATAAGAGATAACTCGAGCAATCATCCGGTAAGTTTCCAATGAAATAGGTATTTTCTCTTCTTTGAGGTCTTTTTTGTTGTTTGTCTTCCTGAACCAGCCTTCTGCCCTTGTATCTTGCAACCCGCCGGGGCTCCTCTCTCATGCCTTCATCCCATCTCATGTTGTCTTCATATCTTCTGTTGTCTCCGTATGGTCGGTTGTCTTCATATCTCCTCTCATTGTTTTCGAATGTCTGTCGCCCTCTCTCCATTCCTGATGAGTAGTATCTGTAACTTGCACCGTGGCCGAAAACAGAGATCTTTAATAGGTTAATAGGATTCGTATCAATCTAGCTGAACTATCGAGATAGCCGCGATCGATAACAGGCCTACTAAGCAGTCAAGATCTGGACTCGGACGAGGATAACCGCAGAAAAGTAATCAAAGACAGAAGAACCAAGTCCCGGGAGGCGAATGGAAGAATCGAAGGATCGATTTAGAATGAAAGGTAGGACCAGATTAGCAACCAGTATGCAAATCACATCAACCTCGCACGCTAAACCAAGCTTCTCATCTTCGTCGAGCCACCGGCGACTGTTCGATGATTGTCTGGCGACTGTTCGTTTCTTGAGAGAGTAAGTTATATGATAGTTCAAATCAATTTTGTTGAAGCTACTCCCAAACTAGATATCAGCTAATCAATCACTTACAGAATGCAAGGTCAAACAGCCGCTAAATCAAAAGAAGCATGAAAGTCTGAATATGTGATGTTTTACTTAGATTCCTTGGTAGAAGAAATGTGACTCTGACTTGTTAAAAGATATTCCAGGGCTTTTTGTGTGAGCAAACTTTCTGCACAAGTTAAATTAACTCCATAGCCAAGGACTTATTTGAAAACATCATTTTATTTTTCTCTCAGTTCAAGATAATTACTCAAATTTGCACTCTGTCTCAAAGGGAGTATATATACATACATATTTGTATCTCACAATCCCATGAAAAAATAGTTAAAATACCCATAAAACAAACTACAATCTCCAATTAAGCATTATAGATCCAAAATCTCCCATCAAGATTAAGGATGTAAAACCTGCAACAAATTCATCAAAAATCTTCAAGTGTTACGTTCTTTTCGTCTAAAATTTCTTTGCAGGATATCATAAAAGGGAAAGTAAGAGACATAACCCAAAAGCAAAAGGTTTTTTTATCTTGAGGATCATATAATCAATTAAAAACCTTTTGGATTAACACTTGTCATGTATCCAAAATCCAAATTGATACCTGGGCATGCATGCATTCTAATTACACATGAAATTCTTAGTTTTGTGCCTCCATCAATGAAATTAGGTCGAGGTTTCAGCTTTCTACTCTCGTTTTGTCACTCTCTACTCGTCTTGTTCAAGATCCGTTAATTTTTCAAGTTCAGGCCATCCTGAGTCGGCCCAAAATCATACATGTAACTGTCTAAAACGTCAAAAATATTCAAGGGGCAACTATATGTTACTACGTGTTTTTTTTTTTTTTTCGCTATATGTTTCTTTAAAATTTAAACATCTACGCCAGTGATTCATAATAATAACATTCAGAACGCTAAGGAAATACAAACACCCATAAATGTAGCAATTCACCATTTCATTCTACTCTCATTCTTCGATTCTCTCTCCTCATTTTTTCTTTCACATTTCTAGTTTTGAGTACGAATGAGTTGCGTTCTCTCTCTCTCCTTCACACAGGCTTCAATTCACCCACAAACGCCTCCATTGGAGGTGCTCTGATGCAGAATGGTCACCTTGCAAAATTGTATTCATTCTTGCACCATGAAAAGATATCATCATCATAAAACCCACCAATAGCAAAGCTAAGGTAGTGTCTGAAGATGGTAGATGTAGACAGCCTTACCTCTACCCCGTAAGAATAGAGAGGCTGCTTCCAGCTTTACCACCACGAAAAGATATAATACCTTTATGGTAAATAAGAGATGGTGTATGAGTATCTACAAGTGGGAATGCTAAAAGCATTTAGAAACACGTTCGGATATTCTTTAAACACTACTTCAATCTTATCATCCTTCACAAATTCTTTGATTTCATCATGAACACTATATTTTTGCATCCTTCACAAATTCTTTGATTTCATCATGAACACTATTTTTGCCGGAATAGCTAACACACCCTCTAATCCTACTTTTAAATATACAGCAATGCCCAATATAAAACTCAAACCCCCCAACCTCATGGGAAGAGACACCGGACATGGATACCACTAGGCCAGAAACCCCTTTGGCTCAACACCATACTTTACATTTATTTTTCATTATCATGTTATTTTTGTTATAGCTATTTAATTCAAATTTCTTATTGTTTCATTTAGTTATGAACTTGACACATTTGATAATATAACACGTTTAATAAATCAAGAACTAAAAAATTCTTTAAGAAAGTAATTAGTTATACTTATACAAATCTACATAGACCCCAATGCTACAACTTAACCAAATATATTCATAGTGTAGTTTCATCAGCAAAACCATAAAACTATATTTTAAAAGAAAACAACAAAAAATTGGTAAAAGAAACAATTACTAATAAAAGACTCCCTCCTCCTCCTCCTCCTCCTCCTCCTCCTCCTTCTTCTTCAGCAGAAAGCAGGTTTCTTCATGCTATGTACTTCATCGATGTTGAAGAAACTTACAATAAAATCCTAACCCACAGATTCAAGCAGATTGCCAAACCGCGCAACACATGCTGCAACTGCAAGTGAGATCATTCACGTGAGGCGATCTCAATCCTAACATATATCTACTTACATTGTAGCCAGTTTTTTTGTAGAAATAATCTAACATATTTTATTTATGGTAAGGGTTTGAACATGTACAGGGCAAGAAAATTGTCATGACCAAAAATTGCAAAAAAAAAGAAAGAGAGAAATATTTACCTGTAAAGACAAGAAGATCTATTGATTCTTCTTTATCTTAGAAGCTGTGAAAGTCGTCTTACGATCACGATCTTGGTTGGATGCGCGTATTATAAAAAGAAGCGTTTCTACAAGCATGCCGACAACCAATCCAAGGATGCCTCCAGCAGCATGCTGAAAATCAATCAAGACAAAAAAAATTGTTATTATAATTTATAAGTTATAACAATATCGTGTAAGTCTGTACAACTGAATATACAAGAAAGTTGTGATGGTTGAATAAGTAGTACCATTACTACATTATGTCCAAACAATGCCCTGAATGTATAATATCCAACCAAATAGCCTGTAAACATCGTAAGAGCGACATGCAAACCTGATAAAGTTCAATATCAATGTTAGATGCACAAAATCGTCGAAATTGCCACCGACTATGAAATGAACACCCAAATTTTAATATTTTCAAAAGCTGAAAATCTTTGGTATCAAAGACCATAACATTAATAAATGTAACAATTAACAAACCAAAATCATTGTATCACTTACACCCCTTAGCTTTATTTAAATGTACAGTGATTTGTTTTTTTTAAATGTTTTTTCTTTTTGGTTTTTTTTCTTTTTTCTCCCCTCAACTTTCAGCATATTATCACTTACACCCCTTAGTTTTATAAAAACTTTGCAAAATGTCATTTTGACCCCCCTCGAGTTTTACGTGCTTATTTTTATGTATGTTTTCAGTTGGTCTACGTTTTGTCGTATATAATACGCTTTTACTATACGATATAAATTCGAGTTACAAGACGTTTCAACGCTGCCTCAACGCGCGATACCATTTTTTAACTTAAAGATACTATTTTCTTACGTGCTTTCTTTAGGTACATTTCGGTATAAATCCAAGTTGGTTTACGTTTTGACGTAAATATTTCTTGGAAATGAGTCGGGTAAGATATTTGACCGTACAAATTCGAGTTACTTTAGGTTTCGACGCCACTGCAACGCTTGGCGGGTCAAAATTCTAGCTTGTAATAAGAACCCCTACGGACCACTAAAGATGAAAAGCCAAAATTCACTACTTTCTACAAATGCAAATCAATTAAAGGGTGTAAATGCGTAAGTCGCGTTTAAGATATGAAAAGGGACATAGATATAGCCACAAAAAAAGGAAAATAAAAACTCACCAAATCCTATTTGATCCTTGTACGAAGAAAATGGCTCACTTTCGTCCCTTTGTGGTGTAATATCCTTAACCATCTCCTTATACGCTTTCCTCTCCGCCGCTTCCTCGAATTTCCTGAGCCTTGCTTTCAACTCCTCACTCTACGGATACATATAGATCAACAAAGATGTAATCATTAGTCAGTACATCAATAGTTGGTTTCATAATCAAATAATCGAGCTTGGGGGTGTTGAACATGCATTTTAAAGTGATCAATGTAATCAAGAATCAAGATAATTATGTGATTTTACATATGATTCAATATACCGTTTTATAAATCGATTATTGTAATCAAGACATGCTTGATGCTTCTCCAAGTATGATCATCAAGACATTCATTTAGTGGTGTCTTGGTATGCATTTTTAAATAGATTATTGTAATCAAGATAGTTATATTATATATTTCAATAACCATTTTTTCATACAATCTACAACTACTGCTTCTCCGAATGTGATCATTTGGACCAGAAAACTGAAATCAAGATAGGAATCTGCCTAAGACCAAGTGTTGTGGAGGGCGTTACCCATTCACCTCAGCACCTTAAGGCGCCAAACACCATTCCGGTGTGGGCGTTACTGCGTATTAAGGGCGCCGGCACCATGGAGTTGACAGGCGTGTGTAGGAGAGAGTGAAACTTTTTTAAAAAAAAATTTGAGCCAATCACCACCTGGCACATCACCCACATTTTTTTATTTTCTTTTTTCTTTATTTAACTTTTTAAGTTAAATGAATACACACTTTCGAATGTGTAGTTAGCTAAAACCCCATTGCGTACGTGGCAGAAACTTTTTCACTTTTTAGTTAAACCACTACCTTGGTGGGTGTTTGGGTTAGCTTATTTTGGAGCAACTTATAACTTATTGACTTATAAAAGTTAATAAGTTGTTTTTAGAGTGTTTGGATTAACTTATATAAGTTATTTTTGTGTGTGGAGAAGTTGATTTTGAGAAGTTAGAAATTCTAACTTATAACTTATGACTTATATAAGTTAATAAGTTGTTTTTGAGAAGGAATCCCGAACACCCCCTTGGTTGAAAAAAGCACACCTAGGCGCAAGGCGCAACAAGGCTCAAGCCCATGTGATTTTGGTAGCATAAGGCACACTTTTTTTCAAAAAGCGCCCCTGTGGCGCGATTTCTTGGCAAAAAAATTGACCCCGAGACATGTGCCTCATGTATTCCCATATTTTTGTGAGAAGGTTGCTGCACAACATGCAATTCAAGTTGTATATGTATGTAATTTTCATATTAAAACATATACAAAGCTACCTTCTCTCTAAATATTGAGTAAATGATGCTAGAAACCTATATGAAAAATATAATTAGCTGCGCCTTGGGTACGAAAAGCAGTGCGCGTTTGTGCTTGGTGCTTCGCACCTTGGTTTAGACCTTGTCGCTTTTGTTCGCTTCTCACTTTCTAAAACCAAGAGTCCACTACACTTGGTCTAACACTAACACATTAGCGGAGCCGGAATCATATTCATGGATATAAACATATCCAAAGTTTTGTACAGAACATATCTTTTCCTGTGAATCAATTGCTATGTTTTAATTTCAATAATCCAACATTTCTACTAATAATAATAATAATATAATAACTCTTCAGAACTTAATCCTCTAAAAACACAATAAATTCAAAACAACTGAGAATCAGTAAGTCACTAAAAGAAACTAACAGAAACATAACTAACTCTAACAAACCAAACACATTTAAAAACAACTCTTCGAACTTAATCCTCTATAACCACAACAATTTGAAAACAATTAACAATAATTTAGTTACCTTCTGGCGAGGTTTAGGACTGGTAAGAACAAACTGTGATCCGGCTAACAGAGCGGATAGATCGGGTCTGGTTAACGGATCGGATGCGGACCAAATGGAGCGGAGAGATCGGTAGGGCACAGAAGAGTGATTGTGAGATAGAGATGCGGCGATTTGACGGAGGTCTTGAGAGAGGTGAGTGTTGGTGGCGGATGTAGAAAGGAATGATCGGAGGATTTCTGTCTTGGAGATGATTAGACCGGTGGTGGTGTTGGTGGCGGTGGCGGTGACGGTGGTGGTAGGGTTTGATGAATGCTCTTGGTTGGTCATGGTAACTCGTGAGTGAAAAAGAATTGGCTTGGCGGTTTGATTTTGTTCTTTTTGGGTTTTGTGAGTGAAAAAAAAAAATTCGTATTAGAATATGCGGTATGGTGATTGTCCTCCCTTGAAGGATGATCCGTCACGTATCGGATCATATTCCGTAGAGCATGGCCCTCCAAGGTAGAATCAATAGAAATGAAGAATGATCATACCCCACTATATTAATTTTCTTTAAATTTATCTACCTTTTTAAAAAAATCAAAGATTACATAAGTTAAAAAAAATAAATTCATTAATATTATAAAAGCAAACATTACATAAGTTAAAAAAATAAATTAAAAAAATAAAAATCCTAAGAACTTTCATACTTTTTCATGATTCTTTCTTGCAATTTTTTAAAATTTTAAAGTAGCTCGTTTTTCTTCGAGATAACTTTCAACGTCGGCCGTCATTATGTCTCATTCTTTTAGTTGGTTTTTTTCATTGTTCGCCCGCACCTTTTCTTCCGCCACGTGTTCTTTCGCCCTTGCCTTTTGGGCCGTGACCTTTGTATACGCTTTGAATTGGGCCATAAACGCCTCCATCTTCAAATCGCGCCCCTTTTCGTTTTTTTTCTTTGTAGCCGCCTCCTTTTTTGATTTGTCCCGACCCGGGGGGACATTCCTCCTCTCGTACGGCGTACTCTTCTTCGTCAAATTCGGTGTCGTCGTTTAAATTAATTTGACATCTTGTGTCCGAGCCACCGACACTAAAACTACCGGTCTCCAAGGTTATTTGTCGTTTTGCCATCTCAACCTCATTTGGAACCGACGCCCACTTGTTGGACGTTCGTAAAACTTCCCAAGCCCGAATGTGTGAGAAAACGGTTTTATGGTTCGAATTGTATTTATCCATTGCCGCTTTGAAAACATCCTCGTCACTCATCCCACTACAGCGCCCACTTGTATATAAATTATTATATATCGCCGCAAACCAGTTCACGACCGGATTCATCTTTCGCCACTTCGAAGATATCGAGTCGACGTCTTGATATTGTCATTGTTATTAGTCTATCGTACACATGTTGGAGTTTATTTGCAGACTATGTGATCCGAGCTTGTTATGTGGATAGTTGTCTAAATTTTGATGAGTCCGGGTATACGATATATTGTCTGAGTTTGTTGATAAATTATATGTATATCTAAGATATCAACATGGACATGTCCTGTCACTGACTAGAGAACTTACTGTGTGTTACTGTATGACAAACATGTTAACCTGATCCCATAAACGCTGAGTTGTTTGGACAACTAGGGTATTGCATAACCCTACATACATATGTACTTACATTCACTGTACATTAGGTCGCGTGTAACGGACCTAACATTTACTTTACGCTGAAGTACGTTATCATACCGAGCAAACTAAGGTGAGTTCACTACTTCTTCACAAGCATGCGTCCTAGTGGGACAAACAAACAAACTATTATTCTTGGGAGGAATATTTTTCAAACTATTATTCCTTGGAGGAATACTTTTTATAAATGTTGTGGTTTAATTTCGATGTTAGTTAATAAACTCAACTCTATCATGAAAGTCCCTACTTACTACCTAACTAGTTGCCGGGGAGGCAACGGGGTATTAGTTGATAGCGCTATTAGGTTTGACAACCTCACATCGTACCTGGGAGGACGGGCGTGAACTAATGACCTTAACCACATGGCTAATGTTGATAGGCATTGATGAGGGCAAACAAACAGACGTCACTTCGGTATCGAGTTTACTATTGGCATGTCTATGAACTAAACATTTACCAACTTTGCGTTAAACAAAACTGTGAACTCGCCAGCTTTATGCTGATACACTTTTCCTGCATACTTGCATGTCGTTAGATGCATCGAATTGGAACTTGCAGTCTGGGAAGCCGGTGTCGTCATGGGTCGTGTTATTCGCGAAGTCATTTGATGTTTGTTTATGTTTTCTTTACAAAACGATGTGGAACTGGTTAAACAATGATTTATACTTCCGCTGAACGATTGATGGTTTGAATTAAATGTTTTGAAATGCACTTTTCATATTGATTTCGTTCTTGTGATTTTTATTCTACTCTTAGTTCAATGTGATTAGTGGCTAGATCCTGGTACGTTACACGCCTCGCGGTGGTTTCCGCATGTGGTAATTTGGGGGTATGACAAAATATGTTTCACAGTTTGTTCTCCATCATCGCACATTATACCAGTTGACTCTAGAACTCCAAAATTCCTCTTCTTTAAAGCCTCTAAAGTTGCGATCTTATTCATCTCAGCTCGCCAAATGAAGACGTTACACTTTAAAGGCAACCACTTACACCATTCCGGGACATATACATCTGGACCAATTCTATTTTTATCTAGGAGCTTTTTCACCGCTCCCACCGAAAATTCCACGTCCGAAGCACCAATCCATCCCCACCGATCTCTACCTTCTTTCATATTAAAACCGAGTAATAGGCTGCATAAATTAATCAAATTGGTTACCTCAACTTCTGCTGATATATTTCTTTTCCACTGCCAATAATGCACACGACCATTGATCAGATTTTTCACTCTATCATTAACTCTACACCTTTTATCCGATTCCAGCTTGAATAGATCGGGAACTTATCTTTTATGGGTTCATTACAAATCCAAGGGTCTAACCAAAAAGCCGTATCCATACTGTTACCCACTGAGCTTTTGAAGAATCTTCTCAATGAAATCCCGTCAATAGATATTTTCGGCAACACATTTGCGATGTTGCACCACACTCCTCCCATCGCTCTTCTAGCCGGAATAAAATCCCACCCATATTTTGTTCCAAAATCTATTTTTATCAGATAAAAACCTCCATTCCCATTCAGTAAGAAGCGCCGTATTAACATTTTTAAACTTGCTAAGCCCGAGACCTCCATTTTCTTTAGGTAACACCACTCGATCCCAAGCCACCTAATGCATTTTCTTGTTTGAGGCATCACCTCCCCAAAGGAAATTTCTAATTTTTGCTTCTAAATCATTAATAGCTTGGACCGGCGCTTTATAAAGAAAAAATAATAATTTGGCAAACTTTCTAGCACCGATTTGATAAGAGTTACTCTTCCACCGATAGACAATAAAGGTGCTTTCGATTGTGCAAGTCTAGGATCTAATATATCATACAGGTTTCCAATTGGCAACCCGGTTCATGTTCGCACCCACTAATAACCCCAGATACTTGAAAGGTAAACACCTAGCTTGACATCCAGCAATGGTCGCCATCCGTACCCACTCCAATAGCATATATATTAGATTTTGAGATGTTGATTTTAAGCCCCGAACACAAGTGGAACACCCAGAGTATACGGACCACATTAGCGATATTAGACTAGGATGGTGGTCCATTGGCAAATGCAAAGTCTTTAAAACACCTAGGTTGGGAAGGGTAAGGTCTTTGGTTCAAGTTTCATAGACGACAAAGGATTACAGAAATTAGCTGTTAAAAATATATATGATTCTAACAAAACATTGAGTTTTTATAAATTCCTTACCGGCCATAATTGTGCAAATAATAAATCGGCTATAATAGAAGCCCAACAGTATTAACAGGACTTTCTTGAAAACAGGCTTGGACGATTACCAAACATCTTTTTACTTCATTTAAAATAGCCTATTTGTGATTTATTGTTCGATTCATTACTTTAAATAATACTTGTTAGTTGTGGCTTTCTTTGTGAAATTATGACTTGTTAGTTGTGGCTTTGGGACTGTTTGCTTAGCTTTTAATGTGGCTCTTATTGGTTCAGATCTTTTACTGGTTCAGTACTTAATCGTTCAGACTGTTTGTTTCCATGTCTGAATGATTCAGACATTAACCTTTGAATGGTTAAACATTATACTGAGTTTGAATGGTTAAGACCTCAGATCTGAATTGGTCAGACATTTGCCTCTGAATGGTTAAGCATTATACTGACTCTTAATGGTTCAGACCTCTTACTGGTTCAACACTTAATGGTTCAGCCATCTTACTAGTTCAGCACTTACCCATTCAGAAGTTGCCAAACAGCCCCCTGTATTAGTCATGATATTGATACGGTTGTGCAACGGTTCAAAACCGGACCGAACCGAACCGAGCTAGAACCGGAACCTGGCTGTAATTTAACGGTTCCGGTTTGGTTCAGAACCGGGTTAAACATTTCTCCTGTAAACAATCCTCGCCAGGACCGGTTGTCAATTAAATCTTAAAATTAACAATCAAACCATTTAAAACATATAACTAAGAGTTCCAACATCCAAAATTTAAATCATCTCAAGTAAAAGTAGAACAATAAAATGTTTCAAACTAAAAACGAAAGCATACAATGTAAAAACGAAAGTTAACTAAAAAAACTTATAGTTAACCATCACAAAAACTGCATTCAAACATTATGTAAAAACAATTTCTATATTCTTAAATCCTAAAAACATATTTTTAAATATAATATTTAAAGTTTAAATAAATTAGTTGAGTTTTTTAATATAATATTTAAAATTTAAAGTTTAAACCAAACCGGTTCTAGCAATTCTATAAACAGACCCGTCAGTTATAACCAGAACCTAGCCAGAAACCGTTTTCTCTCAAATTTAAGAACCGAAACCGGACCCTAAATACAATAATATGGTTCGGATCTGACGGTTCCAGTTCGGTTCCCCAGTTCTGACTGTTCGAAACCATAAATTGCTCAGCCTAGATATTGAGTTTGTAAACACTTGGAACTTTATGGAAGTGTTCTATTTAATTTTCGATTGATCAAGTAATTACATGAAATTCGACTTCATCACCTTGAATTTCATGTGTTTAGGTCATATAGGAGTACATGTCTTCATCGTTATATACAAATACTAGGTTAGAACCCCGTGTATTACACGGGTTGAATAAATGTAATTTTATATACTAAATTAAAACAATTATTCTTTAAAAATCTCGTTTATTACATGGGTTGAACAAATGTAATTTTATATATTAAATAATAAAAAAATTATATCTCTAAGAACCTCATGTATTGTACTGAATAAATGTAATTTTATATACCAAATAATAAAAACCTGTGTATTGTACGGGTTGAATAAATCTAATTATATATACTAAATAATAAAAAAGTTATATCTTTAAAAACAATATGTATTACACGGGTTAAATAAATGTAATTTTGTAACCTTGTATGTTACACGGGTTGGATAAATGTAATTTTATAAACTAAATAATAAAAAAAATTATATATTTATAAACCTCGTGTATTATACGGGTTGAATAAATCTAATTATATATACTAAATCATCATCATCATCATCATCATCATCATCATCATCATACTCAGTAAATCCGACAAATAGCAAAACTAAGGTAGGGTCTGAGGAGAGTAAGATGTAGAGGCTGCTTTCAGTAAGACCCCCGACTCGATAGTAGTTTTGCATCAAGCTTTGGACATAAGGCACATAACACTCAGCAATCGGGACAAAGACCGATTAGTGCATGTTCCCTTTTGTCTTTCTGCTATCAACGCCACCACATGATGATGATGCATGATTAACCGTCTGCCGCTTTTAACGTTATTTTCACAAATTTAGTGAAATAACGTTAAAATTAGTGCAATTTCACTTTTGCCCTCCGAGCGTCCACACATATATACATTATTAAAAGTCAGATTATATTATATATGAAATTAAGTGTATAACAAAAAGTCTTTATGAATTTCACTTAGAATTAATTGGAATCCTTTATTAAAAGTAGGTTAGATTATATATGGGCTTATACGTGTGAGTAATTGTGATTATTGAATGGTTGAATTTTGAGGGTTTTGAAATGTGAATTTGATTATGATAGATTATATTTTAGTTTTAAAACTTCTAGAATGATGGAATCAAATAAAAGGATTATGATTTCCTAGAAACAAAAATAACTGAGTTTTTTTTCTGATCATTTTGAACATGAGCAAATAGAACGATAGCATCTTAATAAAAAAAATAACTAATTACAAATGTGAAACCCAATAATTTTACTTATGTCCCATTTGAACGGAAAAGATAAGTACAAACTAAATTTTAAAAAAAATGCAATATGAAAATAAGAGATAGAATAATCGTATGAAAATAAGAGATAGAATAATCGATATTTTTTTTTTCATAAAATAAGAGATAAGAGTAAACTAAATAAAAAAGTGTCAATTTGGTAAATAATAATACTAGGTTAGAACCCCGTGTAATACACGGGTTAAATAAATGTAATTTTATATATCAAATAAAAAAAATATATTTTTGAAACCTCGTTTATTACACAGGTTGAATAAATGTAATTTTACATACCAAATAATAAAAAAATATATCTTTAAAAATCTCATTTATTACATGGGTTGAATAAATGTAATTTTATATATTAAAGAGTTAATTGCTCGGATGGTCCCTGTGGTTTCACGTTTTTTCACGTTTAGTCCCCACCTTTTGGAAATAGCAGGTATGCTCCCTATGGTTTGTCATTTTGTTACTCGGATAGTCCCCTGACATTTACTCAGGGGACTATCCGAGTAACAAAATGACAAACCATAGGGAGCATACCTGCTATTTCCAAACTAACTGATATCTACTCAGGGACTATCCGAGTAACAAAAACAAACCATAGGGAGCATACCTGCTATTTTCAGAAGGTGGGGACTAAACGTGAAAAAACGTGAAACCACAGGGACCATCCGGGCAATTAACTCTATATTAAATAATAAAAAGTTATATCTTTAAGAACTCTGTGTATTGTACGGGTTGAGTAAATTTTATTTTATATATATTAATAATGAAAAAGGTTACATTTTTAAGAACCTCATGTAAAGTATGGGTTGAGTACATGTAATTTTATATATCAATAAATAAAAATTTATATCTTATTATATCTTTATAAACCCTGTGTATTATAAAACTTTTGGACTAAACTGACAAAATGGCTCAAAACACAAGTACTAAAATGACATTTAACTCTTTACATTATATTAATTTATATTTAGTGTACGTCTTTTGTTAATGTCAAGATAAATAATTTTGAAATCTAATAAATATTTCAAAAGATTATATTATCTCCTATACCAATTGTTTAAATTTAACTTTATAATTATCTTTTAATTAATATTAATTATCTATAATTAAGTAGGAGATAAAGATGAGAAAACTAAAAAAATAGATGGCTCCAATGAAATGAATGACATGTGTCCCAAAATTGGTTTCTTTTATTATATAGTAAGTATAGATTAAGTATGAAAAGATAGGAAATTACAAATGTAGACATCTTCAATGAATGACACGTGTCCAAAATCAGGTTTTCTTTTATTATATAGTATAGATATAGATTTTACACTAATTAAAAAAAAACCCTTTATTGCTTTGGAAAATTCGTTATAGAAGATTATTCAAAATAGGTAACAGCAGGGTAGGGCTAAGTTGGATTTTTTTCTTTTTCTTTTTCAAATTTATGTGAAGTGGAATTCTATTGTATTCATGACTTGTATCATATGAACAATACGAACAGAAAATCTCGTTTAGTAAGTATACATGAACCATTTGTGAATACATTATTTCCTTAACGAGCGAACACGAACAATGTCTTGTTCATGTTTGTTCGGTTCATTTGCAGCAATATATGTGATATGATATAAAATATATATAATAAAGACCAATATAATTAAATAAATATACACCACACATATAATGAAATATATAAAAACTTAAAATATATTAAAAAAAATACGGTCCGGTCCGGTTTTATACGATCAGATTTTGGTATAAACCATAAATCAAACCGTTAGCTACGGTTTGAAACTTTTGAAACCAATCGACCAAAAGCTAAGAAAGAAAACCAACCGTAAAACAAAACCAATAACCAATTTGGACGGTTTCATGATTTTAAACCAAACCGTAAACACCCTATTTGAAATAACGATGAAGGTCAAAGGAAATTTAATGTGTATAATATTTTTCGAAGTCTATATGAAGGTGTAGGTAACCAGCTATGGGGAAGTTTTGTTGATATGGTAGTGAAATTGCTGGTATAGCTACTCCCATAAACCATATCCTACTAGTGTGATTCCCCGCGCTTCGCGGCGGGAATTCAGTTGCTATCAGTTCGATTCGTTACGATACCGTCACTCGCTACAATAACCGGAAGGGAAACATCACATCAATGGAAAACAATAAAAACAAAATATTGATACTAGTACCGATGTTGTTCAATTGAGGTCGGTCTGATTCGTTTGTATTCTATGTTTATTTTATTTTAACATTGCGATATAATTTTTTTAAAATGGATATTGTGCTGGTACCGTACCAGATCGAATCAAAACCGATAGAAAAACATATGTATCAATCCCAATATTTATATATTGTTTTTATTTTGATAAACTAACATTGTGTCACTATCACTACCATATGCACTCGGTATAGAAATCAACACGTATTTTACAATTGCCGGAAACGATATAAATGAACACTGTCACTGGTACCGGCTCTGATGTTACTCCAAGGACATCGGTTGGTTCAGATCATCACGAAACTGGTAACGATATTCATTTATCATCGCAGACGAAGTTGTATGAATGAAAAATTATCAAAACAAGATATCATTAAAATGAATAAAGGTATCGATGTTGTTCGGGAACGGTACAGTATGATAGCGATACCGAGTCAGTTTATCAAAAGCAAAAACAATATTATTGCGAAGTTAGTTAGAAATACTATTACCAAATATAATTAGAGAATAATAAAAAATCATATTAATATTGATATATGTTTGATGTTAATCCTTATTATTAACAATTAATAAAAAATAATATATATTTGATATTGATGCTTATTATTAATAATAATTAAAATATTAATGTTTTACTGTTTATCCTAAGTTTCTATTAATATATACTAGTTAAATTCCCCCGCACGTTGCGGCGGGTATCATTCGGTATAGGTTCGATTCATTATGACATCGATACGGTATCGCCACTCGGTATATCAAGCGAAAGATAAAACCCAAAAAATAAAGTCACGATATGACCAAAATAATATCAATATGTGTTTTACATCGGTCAAAAACCATAAATACGAATATCAGTAACGGTTCCGATAATAAGGATACCGATACCATGTTATACACAGTCGAAATCGCCAGGGCATCAATGTAGACATTATCTTAAATGTTATATGAGAAAACTTAAAATAAGGAAATAAGGAAGCAATAAAATAATAATTTAAAGTAATAAAATAATAAAAACTTAAAAAAACTATAATATTAAAAAATTGAATTACTGTTCATCACGAGTTCCTATTAATATGTATAACTAGTGGGATTGCCCCGCGCTATGCGGCGTGAATTCGGTTGATATCGATTTTTTCCGTTACAATAATGCCACCTGCTATAACAAACAAAAGATAAAATCCAAAATAATAAAATCGTGATATACCTAAAAGTATATATTTAGGTGTTTTATATCAATCGATAAGCATAAAAACGAATATTGATATGGTTTCGATAATATACTGATACTTATGCCAATGTTGTTAGGTCAGAATCAGTATTGTTTGTTACGGTACCGATACCGAAAATAATCATTTTTTAATACAATCCCTTGTAGAAAAAAAATGTATACTGGAATGGCTAAAAATATTCAATTAAAAAAAACGCAAGTTATTTGAAAAACTTAAGTTGTTTATCAATAATAATAAGTAATATCGACAATAATTTGTAAGATATATTTATATTAATATATCCAATTCAATGTTGCGATAGTTAATCTGTTTGATTTTTATTCGTTGGTTAAAGATCATGCGTTCATTGCATCTAAGTAACGGAGCATGATGAGCAAACCGTCCCTCTACTTACACATATAAGATAATTGCCCTCTCAATATCATAAGTGGTCATGATTGTACATCATAATAATTAATATATTAATATTTCACTGTTCATCACCAATTCTTATTCATATGTATAATAACTAGTGATAATTCCCGCGAATTTCGCGGTGTTGAAAAATGATATGTTTCTGAACGACCTTCATCACCAGCCGTTTGATCTTCTCTACTGTCACATCAAGCGACGACAGCGACACTAGATCTTCAACTCAAAGGAAAAACCGAATTTGAGTTTATACATTTCATTGCTGAAATCAACATTTATTCAACCCGTGTATGTAATACACGGGGTTCTAACCTAGTAAATACATAATTTAAATACAAAACACATAATAATCACATTCACGTGTATTTAATGTTTGTTACAAAAGAGGAAAAGGTTAAAAAAAGACATACGAATAGATGCAAGGTCACAAAATTTGAAAAGACCAAAACCTTTTAAACACTTGACCTGGAAGTTAACGCGCAAGCCATCACTCGAGCATGAGAACGAATGCCAACTGATTTGTAAATTTCCAGAAAGTAGATCGGAGAGGGAATCAATTATTTCTCCTTTTTTTAAGAATTTGTTTTCTAACATAAGGAAAATTAGCTCATAATTTCAGGTAATCTTTTGCCATTAGTGGCAATCCTTCCAAAACAATTATACCAGTGCACTCAAAATAGTTTACACTATAATCTAACCATATTTGACACATTGCTTGCCCAATAGTGTTAACAAATTAAAAAATTAGAAATAAAAATAAATAACAGAAGCATACATCTTTCTCTTAGGTCTACGGGTTAATACACGTTAAGTCCATAACTTTGCAAATTCAGCAGTATCATTAGCATCATTTAAACGAAGGGTATTAAACTAATGATAAATTACCTCACCAACTTGTACATTTAGCAATTGAGATTGTATTTTTGTTCTTTATTTTGCATGAACTCTTTGAATGATCACCTCCAACATGTGCTCTTAAAGAGCATGGTGGTGACACAAAAAATGTCAGATGTCATAGAGGATGGATGTCGTCTTACTTTTACCCCTCACTTTGGATGCACTAAAAAAATGCTACCTGGACTTTATGATCATTCAGCATTCTCATAACTAACAAACAAATGAAACAAACACCAAGCCACTAACATCTCATAATCATAATGAAAAAAACCCCATACAGAACTCTGTATTCATTCTAATAACAAACAAATGAAACAAATAGCAAGCCATTTACATTTCATAATCATAATGAAAGAAAAAAGCTACATACAAAAACTTAATATTTAAAAAAAAATGCACCTGTGGAAAACTAAATGCATTGGCTAACATCAGCTCTTGGCGTCCAGAATCCTCAGTTTCTAAAAATTGATTCCCAGTTATGCAAGGTACATTTGCTGAAACTATAGCTACCTAGACCATCAAAAACCCACATATATACATATTTTACTGACAAAAGCAAACTGTGAAGACATAGCTCAAACAAACCTGACCCATCTCGCTTGAACACAACACAAACATTGTATTAGTGACTATATTTGTTTCATGAATATAAAAAAAGAAAAGCATGCCCTCACCTGAATTTTTCTAACACATACTTATAGACAATAAATTCATATGAAAAAACATATTCTATCATCAACTTATTAAGGCCATGCGATTTAAATGGAAATAAAAAATAAACCTTCGTTTTGGTCTCACACTTCACATCTACCTGCTTAACTTTGAGGGTGAGATGTCCAACAAACCGGCTTCCATAATATGCAAGGTACGCGATGCCACTGGTGGAGCCGAGTTTATACTACCAGCTTGAGGAGGCTGTGGTCACGTATTATAACTGATGAATAGGTGGTGAAGGAACATAAAATACGGAGAAACATATTCCATATGAGATATAAGTTGTAGGGCAATGTGGAAAACGAACCTGATTGGCTGCCTAAAAACGGGTAATGGTTGCTGAGTCACAGCTATGGAGGTTTACATAATCATCCAACAATGCCTAATACTTCGATACAAAATCTGCAGAACATTAATGAAATAAAAAATTCAAAGCTTGAATCTTTACGATCATAAAATTTCAAAACTTGAATCTTTATTATAAAAAAAAATGATTATTCATATTTAGAACATGCCTCAACGAAACCCTAATCAAATCGAGAGCTCCTTCACCAAGATTTCCTACCCCTTGACCATTCTGGACGTTTGCTTCTTCACAGTGGGCGCAAGCGGCTGCTCGTATTCACTTACCCTCGACCGGCCCTAATAGTTATCGCCAATCTATAACAAAACATGATTGCAAATTCAAATGATGAATTTCTGAGTTGAAATCGCTAAGGCGATTCAAATCATGAACAAAAATATTACCTGACAAAACTCATGAATCAGAATGAAATCATAAAGACAAATAATCTGCAATCAAAACACTAATGTTATCAGATTACAATCGCAAATCTCAAAAGAAAGCTGAATGCAAATGTATAAACTTTTGTAGTTTCGGAAAAACAAAACCTCTAAAACCCTAATTTCATTTACAGATTAACAAATCCGCACTCAAACACACTATGAAGTGAAGTAAGACTCTTACAGAATCAATCGCAATTAAACATAAAAACTGATAGTCCCTAAAAACAAAACAACTAAAACCCTAATTTCATCAACAGATTAACAAAACATTCAAGTGAATTGAACTGAGACTCATAAAGGATCAATAACAATTAAATATGAAACCCAATAATCCCTGAAAACAATAAAACTAAAACCCGAATTTCATAAACAGATCAACAATAGTGCAAACAAACATAAGTTCAACCACCTTGGGGAAACAAAAGGACCGGGTTGTGTGTTTATGAGATAAAAAACCCTAATCGCCTGCCGTATGAGAGAAGATGAAGAAATGGGGAAACAAAAGGACTGGGTTGTGTGTTCTCTGGCCACCGCAGAAAATCAAATCTGGATGAACCCTTTTGATCATCGTCTTCTCTAGCCACCCCGTTTTTTTTAGATCTGAACCATCTTATGTTTCAATTAAATTCAGATTCATCGCCTAAAGTATATGAGCATCAAAATCTGAACAATAGAGAAATAACAAAATCATACCTTGGTGTAGACGACATTTGATTATCAGAAATATAACTGATCCAGGATCAAGAAACCTTTCACCGGACGACCCCTCCTCCACAAAGTAAAGATAACAATCGGTATTACAAATTCAATATTAAATAATCAGATTCAAGATTAATTAGCGTATCAAATCAACTAAAGACTGATGAATACATCTGAAAATGAAATACCCATATGATAAAACTTACAAAAATTAGTGTATCAAATCAAAACAACAAATAAAATAAATAGTAAAAAACTATAATCTAACCTTGATTGCGACCACAAAAGGCAGGGGGCAAGCAAAGCCCTAACCGTTGATAGACATGAATGATTACAATTAAGACAACAAAATAGGATAAATAGAAGAAAAGGCTGAAACCCTAGATGTTTAATCGAAGTGTTAGATCTAACCTTGATTTGGAAGATTGATATGAAGATCGTTGAAGGAGAAAGATAAACCACGAATCATGAAACAATGTTTAGAACATCATAGATCGAGAAAAATTAACCTAGTTGCTTGGCTGCTTACAGTTGTTTCTAAAGAGATTTAGGATCGATTGCGAAGAGGAAGAGAAAGAACAAAAAAAAACCCTAATCGAACAAAGCGTATGTGAGAAGATGAAGAATGTGGAAACAAAAGGAACGGGTTTTGCTTTATATATGGAATGAACTTATCGACCCGAATGAGTGATTCGGATCCCGTGTCGGGTTTCACATCAGGGAAATGAAGGAATTAGCAAAATGGCGGGAAAATGAGATTTTGAGGCCCTAGATGGATGGGGGACATGTGTCCCCTAGGTATGGCTTTTATTAGATTAAGAAGATATATATAATATGTATATAATTTGGTCTGACTTTTTCAAATGGTCCAAATCATGACGGGTCATCTATCATGTGGACCAACACCAAACTACAAACCAAGAAAAGTCAGCGCTACCTTCTTCGTTTAGTGCAAAGAAATTTAGGAATTGCATGGTTGACTTCATAATATGGATTTTTAAGACTTTAGTGCAAAGAAAGTTAGATGGTTGACTTCATAATATGGATTTTAAGACTTTCATGTTTCAATAATAGATTTAGGGATTATTAGGTCCTGTTCAATTCTCATAAGGGTTTTTCCTATATTTATTTGGTTTACTTCTGAATTGATGCATAGTCATCATTGCTTAATGAAGATAAATATGATCGGGTGGTTCCGCTTGTGTTACGGTAATACTCCAGTGATAAAAAGTTGCCGTTTAAAAAAAATAATAATTGGGACAATTTTTTTTTCTTCCAACAAAAACTTAATTATTGCAAAAGTTTTATTTGTGTAAAATGTGCTTAACGAGTTTTGTTTCTGGTAGCCTAAGGGGCTTTTTGGTAGCCTCATAACGATTTTATTAAGAAGCTACATCTGAATCAATCAGGCAACTCTTACCCATTAAGTTTTACAATGATGCTAAATGAAAACTTTACCCTTTTGTCCTTTCACGGCTTCACATGTATTCATAACCCTCACCCGGCCACTCACGCACCACCTCCTCGACCCACCACCACATCGGCGTACTCTTACTGGCTCAACACTTAATGGTTTACTGGTTTAGAGACTCTTAATCAGTAAGGCCTCTTACTGATTCAACATTTACTAAAAAATGGTTGCCAAACAACCCCTAATTGTAACTGGGGTGTTAACGATATTTGGTTTTAATTATTTAATGATATAAACATAGTTTTTAGGATAAATTACACTTTTCGTCCTTTATGTTTGTACCAGATTGCAACGGATGACCTTTAACTTCAATAATTACAGTCACAATCCTTTATTTACAAAACCCGTTACACTGAACGTCCTTTAGCACTAACCTGGTTAAATTTTTTTGGTTAAGTTTATTGACTTAAGGGTATTATGGTCAATTCATACTTTTATTTAAATATTTAATAAATAAAACAAAAAAATTGCATATAGACACCATCTTCTCCAATTTCCTAACCCTAAAACCCTAACCACTACATCTTGCCACCACCACCACCTCATCCCGCCGCCGCCACCACCTCATCTGCCCCCAACCTCTGCTACTCCCCCTTTCTATCTCAATAAAACACACATTTTTTTGTTTTATTTATTAAACATTTAAATAATTGCATGAATTGACCATAATACCCTTAAGTCAATAAACTTAACAAAAATTTTTTTAACCAGATTAGTGTTAAAGGACGTACATTATAACGGATTTTGCAAATAAAGGATTGTGACTGTAATTATTAAAGTTAAAGGTTATCCGTTGCAATCCGATGCAAACATAAAGGACGAAAACTGTAATTTACCCTAGTTTTTAATTCGCTGGTTTGTACGAAAATTTTTAATATTCATAACTATAATACACATTTATTACTATCTATATAAAATAAAAGTTAACTGGTTAGTTTGATTTACATAACCAGAGGACAAACTGTTAAAACCATAAAATCGTCAAGATTAAGTCGTGAATCTAACCATTTGGATCTTAAATTAGCCAACCCGACCAACTTGCTTTCGTTTAGATGGTTCTGTCTAACCGTTTGGATCTTAAATCAGCCAAACCGACCAACTTGCTTTCGTTTAGATGGTTCTGTCGGTTTAAACGGTTTAGAAACACTTGTAAATTCAAATATATTTTTATCACTAATAATAATTAAGTATTTTATATATATTACTTGCGAGCTACCATGAATAGTAAATTTAAATTTAAAATAATATGTAGCTTTTTAATATTTTATTATATCAATATATTATTTTTAATAATTACTTTTAACTTTTAACATATTTTCAGTTTTCCCTTTTATTATTATACTAGTATTAAGCCCCTACATTGCAGCGGTTGTCATAAAACTGTGTTAAGTAGTAGCAATACTATACCATTGTCAGCGACCACCAACACCGAAAAAGCTCGTAAAAACAAAATAAATAAAAACAGGAAAAAAATAGCGCCGAGCGAAAAGCAGACGTAAAATCTTTGAATCACGCACGCTCGTTGCTGAGAAATTAAACCGAAACGTAAAACATAGAAAAAAATAACTAAGTCCATCCAGGACCCGCATGTTGGGCGAACTTGTCAAACGCAGAAAAATATATGTGACGCGACGGGCCAGTCAAACGGGAAAAAATGTACAAAAAAATGTTGAACCTCACACGACGTTGCGGTGCGTTAACTCACAAAATTTAGAATGAAACGAAAAACTTGGAAAAGATGAAAAGTATGGTGGACCAAAATTGAAAATAAAAAAAAGTTGGCATTAAATTGTAAAAGATGAAAAACTTTGGGTTAAAAGTAAAAAAACAAAGAGTCTACATTGCAAAATTGAAGTTATTTACTTAATACTAGATAAAGATAAGGATAAAAATAAGTGATATCTATATATTGGTTATTAACTAAAATTAATTTTAAAAGAAATTTTTTAAACAAATATAAATAAAATTTATGACGTTGAAGGAGAGAATGCCATGTTGTATTATTTGGAGTCTTTTATTACAAGTTAGATTAGATTTACTTTTTAACGTATTTTCATTTTTTTCTTTTCTAAAACCATATTTCCTTTATCGTTTATTTTTGTTTTAATAATTCTTTTTTTTTTAATTCATCTTTGCTTTCTCAAATAATTTGATATTTATTTAATAACTTATGTTCGTTATTTTTTTAAGCTTAAGTGTGTAGTTTTGTTTAACCCTCGATCATTATAAGTTTTATTAAAAACGAATTTATATTCCAAATAAAGTATTTATTTGGTATCGTAATCTGGTACGATGATATCATCTGAACCGATTCTAACAGTTAGGCTTTCTAAATAACATGCTACATTTTCAAACAACGTTTGTTTTACATTATCATTTGCTTCGTTTCGCGGTAACACGCGACGTAAAATGAACCTAGTTATAGTTAGGCTCCAAAGTTCATATTTCACAGTTTATTCTGTAAGATTAAATATATTATGTATTAATATTTAATCTATAGCCATTATAATCATTTACATAATATAGATCAAAATATATTATAACCTATTAAATAATTAGTTGGTAATTGTTAATGGACCATATTACCCTTATTAACTAATTAGGTTTCCTCCTGGGTGCTTATATAAGGAGAATTATGTGGAGGTTAAAGGGTTACTCAGTTACACAATTAGACAAACCCTAATAACACATAACATCAATCGACCTCCTCTCCTATACCGATTCCCTTATTCGGTTTCTTAGCCACCATCATTAGATTGCACCCTAAGGAGGAACCAGACCAAGATGACAATCATGTCAAACCTTATTGCTGCGTCTCCATCTGGATTCTCTGCTAGCCTGTGCTGATGCAATCAAAGGTATGTTTTAATGTTTTCCTTCATGAATAAACAGAACTGATCCAACATGTGGTATCAGAGCATATGTTGATTAGTCAGTTCTGTTTTCGTATCCATAATTCTGGGATTGAAACTTAGAAAACAGAAATTTTGAAAATCTTATGAATATCACAGCCGTTTCGAGTCATAAAGATCCACCCGAAATCCCTGTTTTCGGAAAAGGATTAATTATATGTTCACTCGAAACTAATATGGGTAATCTGATAACCGAAATCTGTTTAGAAAACATTAAAATTCAGGTTTCGGGTTCCAGAATTCATGTTTTAATTATTTAGGGTTCATCATGTTCTTAGTTAAAATTCGAAATATCCTTTAAGTTTTGGAATATGATTTGAATTGTTAAATGTTTCCCTAATTTTGATCTAAATTTTGTCTATTAAGTTTTTCGAAATCTGTTAAAAGGATAAACAGATCATGTTTTCGAAATTTTATGATAAAATTAGATCAATGTTATAATAGGAAACTCTATCACAATTCTTAATTTCGAATTTTCAGTTGTTATAACCATAAACAACAACTGGATCGCACAAGATTAGATCACATAAGAGATGATCTGATCGCATAAGATAATCGCACAAGATCAGATCACATAAGAGATGATCTGATCGCACAAGACAGTCGCACAAGATTTGTACAACTGATTAAGCATATTGTACAAGTTAAGACTGCATAATCGCACAAGACTTGTGGATCGCACAAGACTTGTGGATCGCACAAGACTTGTGGATCGCACAAGACTTGTGGATCGCACAAGGCATTACTGATCGCACAAGTTTACTTGGGCCTTATTGATCGCACAAGTTTTGGGCCTTATTGATCGCACAAGTTTTGGGCCTCACTGATCGCACAAGTTTAATGTTATCGATCCGCGCTAACGAGTGGTTTGCTATTAAATAATTGGTTTTTGTAAATATTTAGTTAATTAATAAGGATCAAATAATGTTTTACAAAACCAAAATAGCTTAACTTGAATGAGCTTTTGATGTATCACTTCTGGCCAAAGCTGACTTGATACATCTACTTATCGTTCAAGTATTATGAAAGCTATGTTGTGTGTGCATCATAAGCATGAATGTCTTAATTTCTGGCCAAAGCTGATTTAATTCATTCATAGATGGCATACTCAACAAGTGCATAACTAAAGTGATTGTCTCAATTTCTGGCCAAAGCTGATTTGTTACAACCACTTTGCACATATGCTTAAATGATTACACTTCTGGCCAAAGTTGTTTTGTCTTCGTTTAAGTAGAATTTTTAGCTAAGTCTATTATTTTGATGTTAGTAATAGACATATCACAACCTCTTCACACAATGATCCTTATATTAATGATCCTTAATTAATTTTATGATCATTTCGTCTGCCTTATTCTTAGTACCCATAATTTTTACTCACTATAATTTTCTTCTATAAATCTATATCTCATCCACTCTAATTCCTAAATCTAATATGTTTTGCTTAAAGTTTCTAGAAGAATTAGCTCTTAAATTAAATCCTTGATTATCTCTTAAGACACGATAATCCTACTGCTCTCTTCTGATAACGCACTACAGAAGAAAAGTAGAGCATGATGATTAGGATAAATCAAACATGATGTCTCTTATGATAATCAAGATCTCTCTAACATAAACGCTATCACTAAAGTTATTCCAGATTAAGTCTTTCCTAAGACTAATCTATTATGTGTGGTTTAATCACAAGAACTCCTAAGATGCATGCCTTCATTTAAAATTATAAATTATAAAGCTAAGTGGTATATGTGAATACATTATAATGTACAATACCATGACCCATAAAGTTAAGGGCTTACGCATGGAAATAAGTACATTTTTCCAGTACATTACATACTAAGATTTTCACTTGTACAATTTGATGCATTATAAATCAACTATAACATTCAAAAGTACCAAAGTATAATGAGTGTGTTGATAAGCAACATATGTACAAAGAAATAAATGTTTGAAGCTGGAAAATAAGTTGTTACTCACCTTAGAACCATTTAAAACTTTAAAAGAGGATTGTTCTAAGGTCCATAGACAAAATACAAGTACAAAAATTCCAACTTTAAGGTTCTTAAAGGGAAAATCTCAATGCATAATTATGTCATTAGACTAGGCATAAGCAACGAGACTATCCATTATTCAGAAGAACAGTTGGATAAGTTAATTAGGTAGTCATTTCCTAATGATATTTAAGTCTGATAATTTTAATATTCCAATTAACACATGATTAGTTGACTCTAGTTCCATACGTTTCCTTACCAGAACTCGACAAATAACTAACATGAGAGTTAGTGACAAAATTAAATGTTAAGGCTATAAGAACCATAATAAGCAGTCTTCTAACAACGCTTTTCGATACCTTATATATATTCTGAAGATTAGTCAGAATATAGTATCAAAATTACACAATGTTATGAAGGTTGGGAGGTTTACATAGTCAACATAAAGTCACACTTACCTTAAACTCTCATCTTATTTGTTCTAAATATATGGATTGAAACATTACTAAGATGGAACTAGATGATACCTTACTTTTTCACAACTTTTGTCATCATGCAAATGAGAATTTGACAAAAGGAAAATGAGACTTATAAATTTCATCCATTATAACCGAAATTCATGAGAAATCATGACATGGTTAATAAGGATGATTATTCAACTAATCTCATTCTAAGTGATTTTAAAATCATGACGTTAAAGCATGACTTGGCTTAAGGAATAAGTATGGGTCCATCATAAGTCATTCATTGACATTCGTGGAACTTATTCCAAATGGAATATTCAGACATAATTCATTTATCATTTAAAAGACTATCAACTTGTATCTAAGTTTTGTCGCATATGGCTCACGGTCTTAGAAGAAATCTATTTATATATATATATACTTAATAAGATTTCTATTAAATATGTCCCTAAAGTTTCTTATGATATCTGGACATTAAAGAAATCAAATAAAGTCTAACGTATATGTGATAGGTTCCCATGTCACGTAGCTCATTGAAACGTCTCTTGTAGCATTTCTAGAGATATTAAAGATCAGTGGGAGCATTAAGTGTCTTAATAATAACTTGTAACAGTTGCAAGAGGTGGGGAGTGAAAACTTTATATTACTTCAATTTACACCTCTTGTACAAGACACCGCTCCATCACGACACTGTTCTATCAAAACTTATCTCCTTAAATTTAATGCTACTCTTACAAAAGTTTCATTGTTGCCTAATTGTGGTCGCACTTAGATTTCTTACCTAAACTAACATAATCCTCAACAAGAGAAACTACAACGACTAACGTCATTAACTCGTTTCTCTATTAGAATTTGTTGGTCGTTAAGTATTGACCCTAAGCATGCTGAGTTCCTAAAGATTTCTAAGGTCAGTGGGAGCAGTCAAAGTCCTTATCATGACTTGCAAGGAATACAAGAGGCGGGGGGAAGAATGTCATTAAATTTCACTTCGAATTTAACTCCGATTACACCTCTTGTACACCATACTGCACCAACTCTTACAAACTTAGAATCCTGAAAATGATAGCAACCTAACTAAGAGCTAATCCATAAAACTGAAACTTCGAATAAACCCAATAATCAACTTAGGAGGTCATCTAGGTTTAAAAGCCTATTAACTTTGATGATTATATAACCTCCCTAATTGAAGTTGAAATGGATTTTGGAAATGTTTGCTGATCCTATCTCTTCAAATTAAGCCATTAGTGTCAATCAATATTCTTTTAAATGGAATAAAACAATTTTCTAGTAAAACTGATTTTATGTGTTCGTATAACGTTTGGGATTTGATTGAATTATCTTAGAGTGTTCATAACAAAACCAAATCCTAATATAAGCGTTAAGACACGAAGAAGCTTGATTGATTGTCAAAGGTTGTACTTAGGAAGAGATAAATTATTAAAGAATCTTTATTACATATCTTATAGAAGATTTCTTTGAGGATCATCACTGTTCTAGTAGCTTATAATTGTTTAAAGCTACATTAGATGAACATTATAAACAATTTTCCATAACAAATGGCTGACACATTTACATGTTCATTAGATAACAACCTAAAGTTTCAAACTGAAGGTTAAAGAACACTTTATTTGTAAGCCAATAATATCCATGTATGGGTTAATGCAAACATCATAATGTGATGAAAAGCTAACGTAATTATTTTCATCAAGAATCAAGTGGATTAATGTACCTACCTCAAAATGAGTGGGGGCAACTAAGATAAACTTGTCTATATAGATGATATTCTTTTGACAAGTATATGTTACATAAGTCAAAGCATTGTTAACAAAAACTTTGATATAATAAATCTCAGAGATATCTCTTACGTGATTGATATCATAACATACTGAGATAGACCCAATGGGACATTAGTTCTGTGCCATAAGTTTAACATTAAATGGGTCCTTACGTATGTAACAAACAATACTGCTCTTCCTTTAGAGGATAATAGGATAAATGAGATTATTTATTTACGCTTCATTAATTAGAAGCCTTATGTAAGTTCAAGTCTATACTCGTTTAGATATTACTCACATTGCAACACACTAGATATGTCTAGATTAATGTGAAGCATCTAATGGAGTATTGCAATATCTTTAAAAGGAAACGAGAGACTATACCTTAAAGAAGAAGTGAGAATTAAAACTGGTTTATTACTCTAACTTTGAGATATTCAAAGATGACAAAATGTAATTTCGGGTATATCTTTATGTCAGCAGACAAAACCTATTTCATGGAAGAGTCATAATGCACTGATATTAACAACCTAAGTTATAATGACATAATATAGTCACTAAATGTTGTTGGAAATATATCAGTGGACTCATAAGTTTATTGACTCCATATAATTAATATTTTGAAGACTTAGTGTGATAAAGTCAGCTACCATGACTCCTTGAACAGTAACAGTTCAAGAGGTGCTGCATTAAGTTTCGATACGCAATTAATTATTCGTTTATGAACGAATTGAGGAAACTAAGTTTTGTATCGAACACATTCATGATATGCTTAAGGATCCTATATCTGAAGGGCCATTACCCATAAGTCTTATTAAGAGAGCTCATAGACGGGTATTAATTGATGGTCATGCGCAACTGCATATCGTACTATGAATGACTAAATATTAGTTAATTTTCCTCATCAGTTTGATTTTGTATGTCTCTAAGAATATGTCAAGCTAGCATAACGGCATATAGACAAATAAAGTTACAAATCAAACAAAGGGATTATGCGTATTTTGATCATAACGATTAGGTTTTAAATTAAGGCTATAGTATGATTAATGGGGGTCCTGAGTCGCATAATGATTCAACGGCTGTATTTCTCTGCTATAGTACTTGTTTAAGGCTAAAATGAGTGTTAACTCCTGATCAGGCTTATCTAATACTCATAGTAAATGATTACTCGTCTAAGTGGGAGAATGTAAGATTAAATATATTATGTATTAATATTTAATCTATAGCCATTATAATCATTTACATAATATAGATCAAAATATATTATAACCTATTAAATAATTAGTTGGTAATTGTTGATGGACCATATTACCCTTATTAACTAATTAGGTTTCCTCCTGGGTGCTTATATAAGGAGAATTATGTGGAGGTTAAAGGGTTACTCAGTTACACAATTAGACAAACCCTAATAACACATAACATCAATCGACCTCCTCTCCTATACCGATTCCCTTATTCGGTTTCTTAGCCACCATCATTAGATTGCACCCTAAGGAGGAACCAGACCAAGATGACAATCATGTCAAACCTTATTGCTGCGTCTCCATCTGGATTCTCTGCTAGCCTGTGCTGATGCAATCAAAGGTATGTTTTAATGTTTTCCTTCATGAATAAACAGAACTGATCCAACATATTCTTTAAACTAAATCACTTGTCTAACCATGTTAACAAACAAAATTACTTGTATGTTTGATGGCATAATTTCTATTTGTTTGATGGCATAATTTCTATTTGTTTTATATTTTTACTACAAAGCAACCTACTCCTAAACGTTGTAATTGATTTTTGCATGTTTGATGGCATAATTTCTATTTGTTTTATATTTTTAGTGAAAATCAATTAGTTATGTTTGAATTTAACGGATCAAATAATAATATTGGTAATTTTCTTGGTTTAAGTGATTAAATATGTCCTTTTTTTTTTGCTAAAGTATCAAAGTTTTGCAACGTATCAAAGTAATCAGTAAGGCTGCAGGGTATGGAGAGGGGCTCTATTGTGTCATGTATGCGCCACGTCAACCAGGGGACCCTGTTGCCCTTACTCAATATCTAGCATGGTATGGGATGAAGTCCCCTCTTTCGCATTCTCTACAATAGCGCCCTCATGTTTAATAACTCTCACACACACACATCACCTCACGAATCCTCGTTATTGCAATGGATGACCTTCAATAGCGTCCCCCAATAGCGCCCATGGTATGGTGTGGGGGACGCTATTGATAGAAAAAGTTGATGAGGTGGAGATATAACCCGACCAACTAAGTTTTGTTTTTCGGTTCCATCGACCAGTCTAGTTCATATGTGAATCAATTGATCATGTATCAAATCAAGAATTTGGTTATGATAGAAATCGGGTGCTTTCACTTAATTTGGGGTGCTTTGCTTTCACACGTCTCGTTAAACATTTTTTGGGTCAACTTTTGTGATATTGATAGGTTTCCTAAGCCTAATCTTGTAACAATATCATTTTAGCTTTTTAGACCACTTATATTTTGCAACAATTTTCATTTTTTATCATATTCTGAGATGGTAAACGTATTTTTTTTTATTTGTTTTGTTTTGGTTATTTTATTAAATTTGTTTCTTTGTTCCATCTTATTTCATTCCATGCTTGTTAACAATGCAAACTGTTGAGTTGACAACTTGTTCTCTTTTTAGTTATTTCTTGTAGGAATCCGTTCGTGTAAAATAAATAAAATAATTTATTAACTTGAAATACAAGAACAAAAACAGAATTACAACTGAAAGTAAGTACAATACAACTGAAGAAAGGGAAAAACAAGAACAAAAATCTGAACAGAAACACTGTTCTTTGGCTGAGGATCGTGTTAGACACGGGTCCCTTAAAACAAATTTCGTGTCTCCCAGGAGAACACGTTTGTTTCCAGGATACAACAGCCTCAAGCAGTTGCACTGCCGGTCTTGACTCCAACCCGAAGGTATACCTCGAAAGCTTGAAGGAAAGTGATGAATTCTGTAGTGAGAAGATTGTAGATAGCTTGTAATTTTCGGTGTATCTTTCTGCAATAGGGTAGCACCCTATTTATAGTTGCAGGTCTAGGCGAAACTGAAAAAACGAATTAAATGGAGAATTAAACTGCATTAGACATCTTTAATGCACTTTAATTCGTCACTTAATTCTCAGTCAAACGCATTAACTTTGTCAGTTTCGAATGCTGAAACGTAACTGCCAGTGTAACAGCACTGGCATTAACTGCTGCTGGAAGCTTCTGCGCGCGCGCGCAAGATACACTGGTGCGCGCAGGTCTGCACCCGCGTGCGCGGTGCGTCCACTTGGCTCACTGCCATGCGCGCGTGCGCCATACTCACTCAGGTCCATGCGCGCATGCGCGCGTGTGCCACGTCACCTGTGAGCCTCTACGAGCACGCCACACAGTCGCGCCGTTTTGGCTCACTTAGGTGCGCCGCGCACGTCACCTCAGTGCGCATGCACCATGCGCCATGTGTACTCGCGCGCATGACTGCCACGTCATGCGCCATAGCGCGCGGACCCACCAGGGTCATGCGCATGCATCCCACGTTACCAACCACCTGGTCCTTGCAGCCCTTGCTCCACCACGCGCACGCGGTCAAAAATACAAAGGCGGCTCTCAAGCGGCTCGCGGCGATGCGAGTGTGCGAAGTGCAAAGTGCGCCATCAAAGCGCCACATTGCGCCTCATCGCCCACGCCACGCGCGCGCGCGTGTGCGAGTGCGAGTTAGGGTGCTCCGCACCCTTCGCGAGTACACTAGTGAGTGTTTCCATGAAACAATAAGGATGGAGAGATCCTACTTAAATACCCCTTTAAGTTCCATCTCTCATCCGATGTGGGACAAGGTGCTACTTTCCCACATTTTCAGCATTTCAAGTTTCAAACACCAAACTTTGAGCATCGATATCTCATTCATCTTAGCTCCGTTTTGGACGTGGTTTAGTTCGTTGCGAAGCTCTTCCGACATAGAACACAAACCCACAAATAAATATATAAAACCCGCACATTTTATTATATTTATTTTTAGTCCAAAATAGGAAAAAATCATTTTCCTGTATTTGTGAAAAATGCTATTTTCACAAAATTTCCAACAATCCCCCACATGAATAGAAATCGATCTATCAAGTTTCAACGATACACGTTCAACAGTTGAGTATTGCAAGATAGGTAGGTGTAACCTTTGAACCTCCTTTTGTGAAGCATACTTAGCCTCCTAGGGTCTTGTAGACGCGGTGTCCTTGAACAATCCCCCATTTATGTAGGCGACAATATACATTCACACAATACTCTCCCTAGTCGAGTTAAGACCTCATGGTTGTGTCCGTTCATGGTCATGGAACACGTTCCTGGTTCTGCGAGAGCTCTAGGATTTGCGCCTCCCCACAAATCCATTCGAAGCGACCCCACTTCTCTCTAACATAGGTGATTCCTCTGAATCATTAAAAGCATCATGGTTAATTTGGATTTCCTCAAAATCCTTAACCTCAACATGCTTAACCTTTCCTTCATGTCACTGATTGGAATGGACTAGGAAGTATACAACTCCCTTTATTGATTTTTGGGGCACCCCCCACAGTGACTCCCTTTGGGTTTATGATTAAGTTTGCCTATTGAACCTAGATCTTGGGATCTCCAGTCAACTAGGTTAGGTTTCCCTCATATTCCCTTCATCTATGGGCTTTAGTCCCATTCCTCTTGACAACCTATACACCTTATCTGTGCTTAAGCCTTTTGTTAACGGGTTCGCAATGTTCTCATTTGACCTCACATAGTCAACTGAGATAACACCCGTTGAGATAAGTTGTCGTACTGTGTTGTGTCTACGTCGAATGTGCCTTGATCTGCCATTGTACATCATGTTTTGTGCTCTAGCAAGAGCAGACTGATTGTCACAATGTATGCAGATCGCCGTCAACGGCTTTGGCCATCTTGGAATATCTTCCACAAATTGACGTAGCCACTTCGCCTCTTCCCCGCTTTTATCTAAAGCGACGAATTCGGATTCCATCGTAGATCTAGCTATAACCGTTTGCTTGGAAGACTTCCAAGCTATAGCTGCGCCAGCAAGTGTAAACACATATCCACTTGTCGATCTATGATCTTTTATATCCGATATCCAGTTCGCATCAGTGAATCCTTCGATCACTGCTGGATCACGGGTATAATGCAATCCATAGTCTCTCGTGTATCTTATGTATCTAAGCACCCTCGTGATAGCTTTCCAATGATCCTCGCTCGGATTACTGGTGTATCTACTTAGCCTGCTCACAGCGTACGCTAAGTCGGGTCTAGTACATGTCATTAGATACATGAGACTACCAATGATCCTTGAGTATTCTAACTGAGAAACACTCTCGCCTCTATTCTTCCTTAGGCGTTGGGTATTATCAATTGGAGATCGAGCTATACTCGTATCGTCCGAATTGAATTTCCCAAGGATCTTGTCCACGTAGTGAGATTGACTCAACACAAGACCATTTTGGGTTCTAGTGATTTTTACTCCAAGAATCACATCCGCGAGACCCATGTCTTTCATGTCAAACCTCCCTTTCAACATGTCTTTCGTTGACTTGATCATGTTATCATCACTCCCGATGATAAGCATATCATCTACATAAAGACATAAAATCACATAACCTCTTGGTGTGTCTTTAAAATAAACACACTTGTCGCACTCATTTATTTTGAAACCATTGTCAATCATGACATGATCAAACTTTTGATGCCATTGTTTTGGAGCTTGCTTCAAGCCATACAAAGACTTGACCAATTTACATACTTTACCCTTGTTTCCAGGGGCAGAAAAACCCTCAGGTTGTTCCATGTAAATTTCTTCTTCTAAATCGCCATTTAGAAATGCGGTCTTTACATCCATTTGGTGAACTTCCAAATTTCTTAAGGCCGCAATTGCAAGAACCAATCGTATAGAGGTTATTCGCGTTACAGGCGAGTAAGTATCAAAATAATCTAGACCCTCCTTTTGTCTAAATCCTTTGATCACTAACCTTGCCTTGTATTTATCAATACTTCCATCGGCTTTCATCTTCCTTTTGAATATCCAACGATATCCAAGTGGTTTACAACCAGGTGGAAGATCTACTAACTCCCAAGTATGATTTTGCAATAAAGAATCAATTTCATTCTTAATTGCTTCTTGCCATTGAGGTCCTTCCGCGGAGGTAACCGCTTCGCGGTAGGTATTGGGCTCACCCTCAACCATATAGCTCATGAAGTCTGGACCAAAGGATTTTTCAACCCTTTGTCGCTTACTTCGTCTAAGCTCACCCTCCTCGACCTCAGGTCGTTCATGTCTTTCATCTATCCTTGTAGACGAACTTGGTCCTGCTTCATCTAACCATGTAGACGAACTTGGACCTGCTTCATCAACCGCTCTTGATGAAGGCGCATGTGTTTGTCCTAACATAGGAAACACATTCTCAAAATATGAGACGATATTAGGATTTGCCTCTATGATAGTGTGTTTGTGTACATCGGGATTCTTGGACTCATGTACAAGAAAACGATGCGCACTACTTTGATGTGCATATCCAATGAAAATGCAATCAACAGTTTTGGGTCCTATCCTAAGAACCTTAGGAGGTGGTACAATCACCTTAGCTAGGCACCCCCACACTTTCAAGTATTTGTACGAAGGCTTCCTTTTTCTCCATAACTCATATGGAGTTTCGTCCCTATTTTTCAAAGGTATCTTGTTCAAAAGATAGTTTGCTGAGAGAATGGCGTCCCCCCACATTTCTCGGTTCACTCCCGAGCTTATCAACATGGCGTTCATCATTTCTTTCAATGTGCGGTTCTTACGTTCCGCAACGCCATTTGATTGTGGAGAATAAGGTGGTGTACACTCATGTACAATGCCACTTTTTGCGCATAAATCGGCAAAAGGTGCAACATATTCACCTCCTCGATCGCTTCTCAAAGCTTTTATCTTCTTTTTAAGTTGATTCTCAACTTCATTTTTGTACAAGATAAACTTCTCTATTGCTTCGTCTTTACTCTTTAGTAAATACACATAGCAATATTTAGTACAATCATCAATAAACGTGATGAAGTACTTATTTCCTCCACGCGTGGGAACCGCTTTTAAATCACACACATCGGTATGAATTAAATCAAGGGGTTCGGTTATTCGTTCAACCGATTTAAACGATGATCTCGTAAGTTTGGATTCAACACATGTCTCGCATTTGTGATTGGACTCGATATGGAATGTTGGTATCAAGTTTAATTTAATTAAACGTCGTAATGAATTAAAATTTACATGTCCTAGTCTACCATGCCAAATATTAGAAGACTCAACCATGTAAGTAGAAGTAGAATTTTCATTCATTTTCTTGTTTTGGTTAACAACCATTACATTCATTTTGAACATACCATTAAGGGCATAGCCCTTTCCAACAAACATTCCACGTCTAGACAAGACAAAATTGTCCGATTCAAACACTAGACGAAATCCAAACTTGTTGAGCATCCATCCCGACAGGAGATTCTTCCGTATCTCTGGGACATAAAGCACATTGGTCAAGGTAAGCTCCTTGCCCGAAGTCATCTTCAAAACGACCGTGCCTTCCCCCTTGATGCTTGCGGTAGCTTTATTCCCCATATAAAGCTTTTCTTCACCCGACGCTTCCTTGAATGTAGAGAAAAAAGCCTTGTCTCCACAAACATGGCGGGTTGCACCCGTGTCAACGAACCATCCTTTTGGGTTTTCACCCATCGCGTTGACTTCTTCAATCATAGCCGCTTCCTCGGTTATCATTGCAATCAGAGGCATACCATCCTCATCAACCATGTGCGCACACTCACGCTTAGGTTTGTTGCATTGGTTAGCACGGAGCCCCGTCTCGTTACAATTGTAACAAATACCTTGGAAAGGCGCAGGCTTCTTTTTCACAGCCCCCTTTTTAGGTCCAAGGTTGCTAACCTTTGCTTTCCCTTTGTTGTCCTTTTTACCCTTGCCTTTCTTGCCCTTTGAGGACTCCCCAACTTCCACCATGTTTGCTTTAGCCGAAGCTTGCAAAATGGTGCCTTTTTGGGCCACCCTGTTTTCTTCTTGTATACGAAGACGAAGAACAAGATCCTCGACCGACATTTCCTTTCGCTTGTGTTTAAGATAATTCTTAAAATCCAACCAAGCAGGAGGTAATTTTTCGATCATGGCTGCCACTTGAAAAGTTTCGCTAAGTACCATACCCTCAGCATGGATGTCATTTAGTATAATTTGCAACTCTTGGACTTGGTTCATAACAGACTTGTTATCAACCATTTTAAAGTCCAAGAAATGGGCGACAACAAATTTCTTTGTTCCCGCATCCTCCGTTTTGTACTTTTTCTCTAAAGACTCCCATAAATCTTTGGAAGTCTTGATATTATAGTACACATTATACAATGCATCCGAGAGACCGTTGAGAACATAGCCTCGACATATAAAGTCCGAGTGCTTCCACGCCTCTACCGCGCTCAGAGCCTGAGCATCGGTCTCCCCTTCCGCAGGTTGGGGAACGGTCTCCGTCAAGAACCTCGCAAGGTTCATGGTGGTCAAGTAGAAGAACATCTTCTGTTGCCACCTCTTGAAGTGTAGACCCGAGAACTTCTCGGGTCGTTCAGCATGATTCGCCACTGTGGACGCTCCCACAGTGTTGGCAGGGGTACCGACAACGACGTTGACGTTGGTATTTTCAGTCGACATTCTGAAAAATTCCACAAAACCAAGTTAATAAAATAATAAATGTGCTAATTTATTATTTATCCAATATAAAGAGTTTTTGAAACCACCGCGCAGCTTCTTAGTCCAACTTTGAAGACTACAACAGTAGGTTTTTAGAACTCAGCGACAGAAGGAGTAGAAACAGAGTTCTGTTTTGACAAAGTCGCTACTTTGAATCAAAACAGAGAAAAACCTTTAAAAACACAACCTGCTGTGAGAAAAAAAAATTTGAACTCACAGCAGAGAAGTTTGTGATTCTACACGAACGGTGTTTTAAAATTTGTTTTAAGATTGTAGGAATCCGTTCGTGTAAAATAAATAAAATAATTTATTAACTTGAAATACAAGAACAAAAACAGAATTACAACTGAAAGTAAGTACAATACAACTGAAGAAAGGGAAAAACAAGAACAAAAATCCGAACAGAAACACTGTTCTTTGGCTGAGGATCGTGTTAGACACGGGTCCCTTAAAACAAATTTCGTGTCTCCCAGGAGAACACGTTTGTTTCCAGGATACAACAGCCTCAAGCAGTTGCACTGCCGGTCTTGACTCCAACCCGAAGGTATACCTCGAAAGCTTGAAGGAAAGTGATGAATTCTGTAGTGAGAAGATTGTAGATAGCTTGTAATTTTCAGTGTATCTTTCTGCAATAGGGTAGCACCCTATTTATAGTTGCAGGTCTAGGCGAAACTGAAAAAACGAATTAAATGGAGAATTAAACTGCATTAGACGTCTTTAATGCACTTTAATTCGTCACTTAATTCTCAGTCAAACGCATTAACTTTGTCAGTTTCGAATGCTGAAACGTAACTGCCAGTGCAGTCGCGCCGTTTTGGCTCACTTAGGTGCGCCGCGCACGTCACCTCAGTGCGCATGCACCATGCGCCATGTGTACTCGCGCGCATGACTGCCACGTCATGCGCCATTGCGCGCGGACCCACCAGGGTCATGCGCATGCATCCCACGTTACCAACTTGCAGCCCTTGCTCCACCACGCGCACGCGGTCAAAAATACAAAGGCGGCTCTCAAGCGGCGATGCGAAGTGCAAAGTGCAAAGTGCGCCATCAAAGCGCCACATTGCGCCTCATCGCCCACGCCACGCGCGCGCGCGTGTGCGAGTTAGGACCCTTCGCGAGTACACTAGTGAGTGCTTCCATGAAACAATAAGGATGGAGAGATCCTACTTAAATACCCCTTTAAGTTCCATCTCTCATCCGATGTGGGACAATGTGCTACTTTCCCACATTTTCAGCATTTCAAGTTTCAAACACCAAACTTTGAGCATCGATATCTCATTCATCTTAGCTCTGTTTTGGACGTGGTTTAGTTCGTTGCGAAGCTCTTCCGACATAGAACACAAACCCACAAATAAATATATAAAACCCGCTCATTTTATTATATTTATTTTTAGTCCAAAATAGGAAAAAATCATTTTCCTATATTTGTGAAAAATGCTATTTTCACAAAATTTCCAACATTTCTTACATAGGAACATAAACAAACTGAGCCACTGGTGAAATATTCAAGACCGGCTTATTAAAAACTTGAATGTAGTCGAGTTTAAATGAGTGAGCCCGGCCTAGAGCGTAAATTGAAGATCAACTAATAAATGATCTTGAGCATGAACGTCGAGTTAAGTGTTTGACTAGTCTCGCGAACTTAAAATAAATATAATAAATTTTATCTTATATAACCTAAAAAATTATTATATTCAATTATGATCAAATAACCAAATAGATAATATGTAAACAAAATAGTTAAATATCTAGTCCATAATAAATGAATTGTGTCTGAACGAAGCTTGAGCTTTAAACATCTAGCTTAAAAGAAGGTGAGCTCTATTAAATTAAGGGGTATTGGATTTTAATAATCCCAAGTTTCACTAATTGGCCGGTAATAATCCCAACTTCAAAAATTGCCTACAACAGTCCCAACTTGTAAGATTTTGGCCACCAATGATCCTTGTCTAACTGGGTTATAACCCAGTTAGTTTTTTGAAGTTTTGAGCGGCGGAGAAGGTCACTAGAGGTTGGAGATGACAAGTGGTGGTCTCCTTTGGTGGTTTCAGGGGTAAAGAAGGTCGTCGGAATAAGTTGCAGGTCACCGGAGTTGCGTAGATGGTGGAAATTTTAAACTTTTGAGAAGCGGAGAAGATTACAGGAGGTCGGAGATGATTGGTGGTGGTCTCGTTTGGTGGTTTCAGGGGTAAAACGGGTCGCCGGAATAAGTTGCAGGTCACCAGCCCAACAAAGTTATAACCCAGTTAGACAAGGATCATTGGTGGCCAAAATCTTACAAGTTGGGACTGTTGTAGGCAATTTTTGAAGTTGGGATTATTACCGGCCAATTAGTGAAACTTGGGATTATTAAAATCCAATACCCCTTAAATTAAACACCTCAAACTTGACTCAACTTTAAAGAAATATTAAATTTCCAAATATTGACTAAATTTGTTAGTGTCAAACAAACACTACTTGGTGTGGTTGTGAAGATGAAGGGGGCGTTTTGCGCCACGTGTCTACGACGTAGACAGAGAGGGATTTGCCCTCCAAAACCCTGGGGTGGTAGGAAGGTGAAGGGGGCGTTTTTAATCTTCTTATTGTAATTTAAAATACAAACATAACAACAAACCCTTAAGCCCCAAAGGGGACACACCCTTAAACGCCATGCACGGTGCGGTGGAGAGGTTTCCCATCTCCCTCTCCACGCGCCACACCAGATAGTCTAACAATATCATACTCCTTAGACCACACAGTGTGGGCGTGGGGAAGGCTGGCATGGGAGTTTCCCAACGCTGGCACACTGCCCCAAATGGCGTGGAAGTGGTGTCATGGGATTTCTCAATGGCATGGGGGGGGGGTTGACGTGGAGCTTGGTGATTGGTGGGTGGAGTTAGGTTTAGTTTTATTGGTTAGTTTTTTTTTTTTTCAAAAAAAAAACCCCTTTTCAAGCCCTTTCCACCATGTGTTTTTTTTAAACACCACCTGCTGACGTGGATAGCATGTGTCGCTTCATGCACCTCCATACCGAACAGTCTTAGGGTGAAGGGAATGCTTAACCCACTTGCCCTACTTGTTATAAACTTATAATACTTATCTCCTTCACATCATTGTTGCATCAGCTTTCTCCACTACTTGTCTTTTACTTGTCACAACTTAACAAATCACTGGAAATGCATATGCTTCACATGCCACAACTAATTTATAAGTTAAATTAAAAAACTAACTAAAGTGTAATTGGTTAGATTTGGTATTGTGTCCACCTCTCTCTCCCTCGCACCTTGTGGTATCATGGACAAACCAACAACACCCCTTGTCACTTGCCAATAACTCGCCGAAGCCCAAGGAAAGGAACATGCCGAATCCTTGCGGGTTACCACATGTTGCCGATGTGAATGCCCCGCTACATTCCGAGTGGCCTTACATATTTTATGTGTTGTTTTCAAACATGCTAAGCATGAGTTCATTCACATCGTTAAAGCTTCGGTAGAGATTAAGATGAATGAGGTAATTCATAAAGTGTAAGAAAGTGAACTTTGGAGAAAATGACTTGCATAGTTGCATCCTACAACTTTTTAGAATTTTATTTTATATATTTTTATCACAATTTTGAATATATTTCTATCTTGATATTTATCTTGAACCTCTTTCCTTAGAATTAAAGAATTGCTATTCTTAATGCATAAGAAAATTGTTTGAACTAAAATTGAATTAGTTGATGTAACATCCAACAATATATATATATTTAATATAATATAATTGTTATGAATAAACAAATGGTGAATATGTTATGGTATTTCAATCAAGAAAACGATAGAAAAAGATATAAATTGACAAAAAATATATAAAAGTAAAGTCTATAGAGACGTTTAGTCTACGCGCCTCAATGGCAAATGAGATGTTAAATGAAGGGATGTTAAACTAAACGCGCTAGTTACTTTCATTCAAAACTATAACATATGAGTTGCGTGCCATGTCAGAAACTCACACTTCTAGGGAATTAAAAACGGTATAGAGGTGAAAATTGAAATGATGATGGTTTCTGGATCAAATCGTGTAAAATATATATCAAGGATACATGTGGATAGAGGTTAAATTTACACATATTGTGTTAAGTAATTTTAAATTTTTTTTTGAAAATTAATGTTTAAATATAGTAGAATTATATAAATGCAAATCTTTCATGAAATCTTTTGTATCCTGTGATTAGTTTGTTTCGGTACCAAAACACACATTTAAGATTTGATTTAATGTATTATTAGATTAAACTAAGACATTTGTTACATTTCAGTTGATATTTGAAGTTTTATGCACAAGCGAGAGAACAAGATGAATCACATGACATGTAGTTGGTGAAAATGAAAATCCATCATCGGATTTTGACTTTTATCCTTTCTTGTAAAAAAATAATAGGAAATAAAATCCAACTAAGATTAAGGCGTATGGTATGTTTTCAGAAACTTTAACATTCGAATTTAATTATGTTAAGGAGTCATGGAGTTTTTTTTAACGGTAAGAATTTTTAACTTGTTGTGAGAGAGATCTCACACCCTCCTAAACAGAGGGCTCTAAATTATGTTGTGATTTTGTGGTTACATGAATACATACTCATCATACTTTAAATGAGCACGTGGAATAAAATATCTGACATGCTTTATTCAACATTTGAGGTGTAGTGGTAATCACATAAGAGCAAAAAAATAAGTTATGCGTTATTTCAGCTTTTAAAAATATACGGTTGCATTTACCGTATACAAGCATACAACATCTCGTTCAACCCCTCACTAAGTCCTAATTGACAAGTTTTGTCTCGTAAAGTTTCCTAATAACACACTCACAGAGTTCCTGAAGCGTCTTCCTGGCACTGTTGAATTTTAGGTATAAGGTTAGCGTTTATTTATCGTGGGGTTCCAATAAGTGAAATAGATAACATGAATAATGGATTTTAATAATCTCAACTATTAGTTGTTGGCCGGCAACGGTCCCAACTTTAAAAATAACGAGTGATGGTCCAGCCTTTCAAATATATCAATGGACTTTTACTAACAGAACCTTAATTTCTTTTTGTCCCCTTTTTCCTTTTCGGATAACAAAGGTCCATTGATTTACAATATGTGAAAATGTGGGACTACCACTGGTTATTTTTTAAGTTGGGACTATTGCCGGCCAACGTCTAATAGTTGAGATTATTAAAATCCATTATTCCTAAATAATATTCCAACTATAGTTTTTGTTGGCGATTTCATTGAAATTTTAATGGGTCTACAAATGTTTCTTTCTTACCTCCCTCTTCTTTCTCTTCTTTTTGACCTTTAATCCAACCCTAGGAATCTTCAAACCCTTTATAGTTTATAAATTGGAGGCATTTCTTGCAAGTGGCATAATATCGTGACTTTACACAAGGATTTCCATTTTAGGAAGTGTAGGGGAGGTGGTCTTTTCTAAAAGTGTGACAATTTATTTTTAATTAATTTTCATTAATGACGAAAACTTTTATTTATATAAAAAATATCAATATAATTTACATAATAAAGTAAGGTAAATAACATAAATAGGAAATTTGCAAAATAGTTAGAAATTAAACAAACTTTGCATGGAATTGGAATTGCATGTAGGTAAGTAATCATGTGACATTAAAGTTAAAGAGTTGAAAAGAAGAAAAGTCACTTTCAAATTTGAGTTGAAAATGATCGTTTAGAGTAATCTTTAAAGTTGAAATAAAAATATAGGGGTGGAAGGGGCACCTTCGGTGACCATAGTTTACCGCGCGGTAAGGTGCCGCCAGCCTCTATTCGGTGAGTGGGGAGTAGGGGATGCGGTGAGTAGTCACCGAATGTGGGAAGAGGAGAGAGATAGGGGGTTAATAGTGGGCCTCAACCTTTTCCAATCAATAAAACATTTTTTTTTTAAATTGTTTACTACTCTCTATGTGTTTGAGCACCCCCAGTGATTGGGTGTAAAATAGGGAGTGGAGTGAAGAGTTGACACGACATGACATTATTAACTACAGAAAAAGTTTATCACTCCCCATTTGGAGGGCACTCCTTCCAACCTAAAAGAAAAGCACCAGAAGAGATTTGAACCTAGGATAGCAGTATAATTTAAATCTTCAAAAGGTTTGCTTTACACAACTAGTTCTAATGCTAAATTCGGAGATTGAACCGTTTAACCGGTTTTTCTTGTATTCGGGATTGTTTTCCAGCTTCTTGCTATATATATATAGAAGTTTTGCTGATAAAAAAATAAACCGGGCTTTTGCAAATTATAAGCCGTAAACCAAATTGTGCAAACCTGACATCAGTTGTACCGACCTATTTGACTCACTTTCAACAGTTTGATTGATTTTAGAGTTAGTTATACAGATGGACCATATGGTTTATAGCTAATTTTGTCTTTGGGTACTAACTTTTTTTAAACAATTTCAGGTTTTATGGTTTCAATTTTGTAACACCTTTGAGTACCAACACCAAACTTAGTTAATTTTTATGTTAAACTTCAGTAAACTGACTAAAATACTCTTTTAAAATGGAAGGATATTTTAGTCATTTTCCTGAAATTTAACATAAAACTTAACTAAGTTTGGTGTTAATACCAAATGTGTTACAAAATTGAAACCATGAAGCCTGAATATGTTAAAAAAGTTAATACCCTAAGACAAAACTAACTATAAACCACAGAGTCCATCTATGTAATTAACTCTTTTAACACCACCGGGTAGTATGAAAGGGTTTAAAGTGTTGTTGTGTAAGTGTTAATTTAAGAGATAAAATAATAAACCAAGTTTAAATATTTTTCAATATTGAAACTTAATAGTTAATAGTTTTATTGTTGGAAAAAGTTGAGTACTAGTGTAGATACAAAAAATATTTACCTATTTGGGTACTTTGAAAAATATTTACCTATTTGGGTAGATTTAAAGTATTATTATTATTTTTGTTAAAAAAACCACAAAGCTAACTGTTCGTCTCCGATCTCTACTCCCCCAAAATCACGGCGTCCATTCTTCTCCCCATCGACATCAACTGGTGGGCGTCCGGCGACCATCGTTGCCTAAGCGAAGGTTTTCCTCCCTGCGGCACATCCTCCCGGCGTGTTCCTCCCGGCGGTGCATTCATCGCAACGGCGCATCATCAGGTTTGGTTAATCTTATTATTTTTAACGATTCTGATATCATGTTTAGAACCAGATTTCCTTTGATATTAGGTTTTTATTACAACCGTATTTCGTTGGTTCATCACAGATTCCTGTTTATAGTTGAATGAACTGTTTCTGATCCTGGATCAGTGGTGTGAAGCAACTGGTATTTCATGGAAGCAAATGGTTAATAAGATTATAAACGGATTGAACTAATTAGTTGCGGGAATGAACTCGTGATTGCGTCACGAATAATACGTATGAATCGAATTCGAAATAACGGATAATTAAATGGAATCACGACTCTATGAAGACAATATTATATTTGCATAATTTTTTATTTTTTTACAAAAAAATAATTACTCATATTTTTGCTGATTCTAATTCTGTGAGTAATTTAATTTTATTTTGGGTAGAAAAATAAAAAGAAATGTATAAATTAGGTAAAAAATTAAAAGGATATAGAAAAATACCCAAATAGATAAATATTTTTCAAAGTACCCAAATAGGTAAATATTTTTCAAAGTACCAAAATAGGTAAATATTTTTTGTATCTACACTAGTTTGGGAAAAAACTCGGAAAAAGTTTAAGTAATTTTAATAGAACACTGAAAACGTGATTACAATCGGATGAAATGTTTCCTTAATTTAATGGTCAATAAATATTATTTAACAAGAGTCATAACTAATGTAGAGTTTAATTTTTTTTTTGAACGGCAAATTTTTTTATTCCCTCCTGTATGTGGGACTTGAACATAAGACTTTCCCCTCTCTCAAATTTTTAAAAGTTTTGTCTTTATCAATGCACCACAACGCCCATTAGACAATGTAGAGTTTAATATTTCTGCAAGGGACAAAAGAAAGAAATGTAATTTCATGTTTAATCACAATATCATAATAATACCGTTAAAAATTATTATATATTTTTTTTCTTTTCAATTAAATAATAGTTTTTCTTTTATTATCTCTTCTAAAATCACTAACACTTTAAAAAAATATTAAAAATTATAGAACCAAATTTAGTGATAAATACATAAATAGTAACATGTTTTATACTCCTCCGGTCAACCATTCCATACAATATAAAGAACTCACTCACATAAATATAGAAATGCAAGTGTGAATGCTCTAACTTATTTAAAGTTATAGCGTCCACCAAAACTTTTAACCTCCAATATTATTTGATATACTAAATGTTTCTTCAAATCTATACAATAAATTTATTTTTAGTTCTATTAATTTAACATTAGTCTCTTTATAAAAAAAGCGACATTTTAAATTCTTAACACACTATGAATTAAAACATTGAGTCTTGTCACTGAAGAAACACTGACCTTCACGGTAGTATCCGACTAGGACTTCAACTCTTGGCGATCCGAACTGCTAGCTGCAAAACTGAACACCGTTAGGACTAGTTACAGGAATGGGGTTATTCCTGTAACCACCATCCGGCGTGAGAATAAGTCTCGGTTTTGGAGAAAGTATAAGTGTCTAGAGAGAGAGAGAGTAAACGAGAGCAAGATGAATCACAACTTAGATGTTTACCTCTATTTATAGTTTACCATTAGGGTTTCCGTTAACTTAGGATGGGCTCCAATAAGTTAGGGATTTGCATGATCTTTCCAAAAAGTTGGGGATTCGGTTACGTAGTTTATCCATGCAGAATAGAACATTCTAGAATAAACATGTGTAATTAATTATTTATAATAAAATAATAGGTAATGACCGGGTCGGGTTAGCCGATCTGGGTCATACCTCGTCATGTCCCCCCAGTCCGAAGTTATGAAATGAAATTCATGAAATCGGACTAAAAAAGGAAAAGTCAAAATTTCCCCCTTTGAGTGTAAGTTCCTCGAGTGGGGTACCGTTGTGTTTTTTGAAAAAATGGCGGCGATGGGAAAGGATGTGACAATTAAATCATCATTAGGATGACAACTGTACCTACCCAGTTCTGACGCGTGTTCCCGTCCGTTTATCTTTTCGAATTCGAAAAGTTGCCATTTCGTATAAATAGAGTTCATGTTTAAGGTTTTGAGGTCTACTTCCTTCTTTGTTCACAACTGCTTCCCTCAATTTCTTGAATCGACAAATGGCCTCTAAAGCCGGCGAATCTTCTTCTTCTGCCCCCACAAGCACCGATGCCCTGTACGTCAAATGGGGGCAGACTTCGTTCAACAATCTTATGCAAGATTAGGGCGGAGTGGAATCCGGTGCTGCCGTCGAAAACAAACACGGCATTTCCGTTGAAAAAAGGTAAAATCACTCTGTTTAGTAATTTTTCAAGTTTTGCAACTTCCGATTGCCAATCACCAAGTTCTGCAAGTTGGTCCTTGACCATTAACCCATCCACATTTCCCAACTACATCCGTTAGGGTTGGTTAAACTCCGACAGTTTGAGTTTGCCTGTATCGCCTTAGGGCATATCCCTGAACTCCTCGTTTTTAGGGCTTTTTTCGTCCTTGTATGGAAATCCCCCTTTTTTACTTTCGACAGAAGGGACACCGACATATCTTGCTTGAGAGACATCCCTACCAGTTCCAAAGATAAGGACTGGAAGAAAAAGTTCTTCTATATTGATGCCGGTGTCATCCCCGGAGAGATGCATTGGAGGGAGATGGGACCGAAGGACAAAGTTAAAGACGAAGGCCCTCCAAAAGATGCTTACGTGGCCAACGCTCATTATACGAAATTATGTGAGCATCCTTCCGAGTGCATGGTAATCCCAGAGGGAGCATTGGTGATGGCGGGCATGAGCCTGTTGTGGCGTGATATAAAGTTGTATCCCTCTTTTCGAAGGGATGATGAAGGTATGTATCTTTTGGCTTTACATATGTTTTGCTAACTGTACAGACTGACATGTGTATATGTCACAGGTAAATGGAGTTTGTTTGATTTTGTGGACCCTCCACGGAACGCTGCTTTAAAGGCCGCGGACCGCGTGCTTGGTGAACAGGAACCAGACGTTCTGAAGATTCACTTGTAGCAGTTTTTGCTGCCAGCTGTGTGACACCCCAGGAAAAATCAGGAAAACAACGCAACTTAACTAGCTTCCTCAGTAACCACGCGCTAAATTTCGGGACGAAATTCTCTTAACAGGGGGAGAATGTGACAACCCTCAAAATTACATGTAATCCGTACAATTTATTAATGATAATTAAAGGGCTTGATGACTGTGTTAAAATATTTAACTGCTATATGATTTCTGTGTTATACTTACATGTGCGTGTTAGCATACTAGTAGTATGCAGAAAACTTGACTAAATGGTCCTGAATATTTTCCTATGTGTTAGGAATAAATTGCGTTACAAAAATATATGTATAGGACGCCTTACGGAACAATTAAACAATTTAACGGAACAGTATCCGACCGAACAACCGGACATTACCCGGGACACTAAATAATTGTCAAACATATTAATTAATTATTTTGAGCTAGGCATGGTCCCCGTTTACCCTAACACCCACCACAAATAAACTAACTAACTTATGTAATTTAGTTTCTTGGATTCTAACTTATACTTACACATTAGTCACAAAGTTACATCTAACCCCCCCCCCCCCCACCCATGTGTAACCGTCCCCAAAGGGACCCACCTCCAAGATCACCAAATCTCATTCTTGATTTGTTTGAATAGTTTATTTGATGGTTGCTTGATCCTTCAAGCAAAATATTAAGAAATCTTATAAATCTATGACACTTAGATCTCACCCATCATTCACAAAGATCACTCTCTCTCCTCAACTCTCTCTCTCTATTCGGTTTTTCTCCCCACAACCGAAACCACACTCCACCATATTCATCATTCATCTTCATCTCTTCCATTATCAAGTTCATTCCAAGCTTGAAGTTCATCCATGGAAGGTGCAACTTGAAGGACTTTCTAAGGAACTTGTTCTAGTCTTTTTCACCATCAATTCCTCATCTTTTTCACATTAGAATCTCTACCCTAGCCTAGTGCTAGTAGTAAGTTTCTTCACACTTGGTTTCATCTTGTTCGAATTTATGATATGTAGTATGATGTGTTGTTGTTTAAATTACTAAATAAGGAGAATGCTAGAAAATGTGAAACATGAGTTATGAACATAAAAGCTACATAAAAGTTTACTTATGTCTGAATCATGAAGCGGAATCTTGTTGGTTTGAGGGTTGGTTAAATCATACTTGATAGTTGATTGTTGTTTTCTTGTTAAATCCGTTGTTCGGACACTCGTTGATGCGATTTAGTAATATTTAAACCACAAAACAGCAAGCTGGGTAATGATTTCAGCCGACTTCATCAGGCTGTAAACAGACCATAACTTAACGAAAAATGTGTTTTCTGAAGCCTAGATTTATGTGTTATAAAATACGGTTCTAATGGCACCGGAATCGTAATTTTTGGACTTCGTTTACTATTTTTAAAGAACCGATTTGTAACAGCAGCTTAGGCTGAGTTTTGACAGCAATAAATGGGTGTCGTACTTTTAGTCATAACCTGAGTTTTGTGATAAATCGGACCATGAAATTTGTACAGTAGATGAAAACCGATGCATTTGTAATTACCCCACTGGAATTTCGTAAATCGGACACTCGATGAATTTTTAATAAATTGTTCCGTGGACTGTGGTCAGAAATACATAAATCTGAGTTCAGTCCGGAATATGAATTTTTATAAAATATTGGTAATGAACCGGACCCCGATATTTTTACACAATAAAATATGGAATGTTTATGACATTCTGTAAAAATTTGGGAATTTTTGGAACATGTTAACTATTTTATTAAAATGTCCGAAAACAGCCGGTTTTGAATATAAATGCTGAAAAGACATAAGTTGTGACTCGCGTGTCTAAATGTCGAGTATGCTATCTGTGAATGATCTAACATGTTAGATATGTTATGTGCATTATCATATGTTTGATTTTGAGTGGGGAATGGATGGGAAGTATATATGGGCATAAATCGTTAAAGTGTGTACCTGTTATGTGGACGAAGTAATGTGCAAATAAACCATACGTAGGAATACGTGTTATGCATGAAACTGATTGTTATCCGTACCTTATTAGGACGTGATTGACCGACCTTGACTGTTGGCTACTTTTGAGAGTCAAACCGAGCAACCGAGGTGAGTTCACACACTTTCTAAGGCATGGGATTCCCGGTGGGTTGGGAATGGGATTTGAATAACTACTCGTACTATCATTACTACTAAACTACTTTTCACTGTCCTCGAATAAAAAGGGCACGTACGTAAAACCTACGTACACTCATACTCTTCACCGTCCTCGAATTGAAGGGCACGTACGTAAAACCTACGTACACTCACACTCGCTACGGTCCTTGGATCAAGAAGGGCACGTACAAACACGACTAGTCGACACATGGGAAGCCCCCAATAATCTTCGCACACACGTTTGGGAAACCGCGATACGGCCACTAATCATCGCACACATGTTTTAGAAACCGCGATCCGGCCACTAATCATCGCAAACATGTTTGGGAAACCGCGATACAGATAACTAAGATACTTGGTTTACGAAATGAACAAATGATTCACGAACACTATAACTAAACAACCAACTGTGAATTCACTCAACTTTGTTGTTGACTCGTTGTTACATGCCTTGCAGGTCGTTAGGTATCTATGGAGCTTGCATCGGAGTGGGAAGGGTCGTTGTGGGACATGGACAACTGTGTACCATGCTAAACATTTGAAACGTTTAAACTTATGATTTGGTTTCAAACTTTATGCTTCCGCTTGTAACTTAAACTATGTTTTGTTTAGACACCAATTGTATTGTGTTGGATTTTACAAACTACTTACATGCTTGTTCAATATGATTGGTGGCTTGATCCTGGTCACGTCACGCCTCCAAGCGGTGGTACTCCGCATGGTGGATTTTGGGGGTGTGACAGATTGGTATCAGAGCCATTGGTTATAGTGAACTTGGTTTTTAAAAAGGGAAAAGCTTTTTGATAAAACCAGACTATAACCTCTACAGTGCTCAACGATCCGCAACGACGCTTCGCTCCACGTGCAAGACTCAACACTTTAGGTGGTATGATTTAAGTTTATATTGCCTACTTGCTATATTACTTTTGCATGGTGTGCTGTATATGGTATGTTTATTTAGGGTAATAACATGTTGTCTACTAGCCCTACTGCGTTCTTTATGACACCCGACTGTTTACTTGAAACTGACGCGTAGTGATCAAATTCTTTCCTGATCTCTTGACACCCCGCTACAACGACTGCTTATGCATTCTATCTACTCGCACGTTTACCTCGACACGACGTCGCCATCAGACCCTCCGTACAGCCGGTTCGTACGTCAACATCCGCGAAGACCAGACTTGGCTTGCACGAACTCGGGCTTGGGAGAACAATACCCACGCGTCCCGGTTGACGAACTTTGTTACCTTCACCTGTCATAGTCGCCAGAAGCGAAGCAGTCACAGTTACACGCGTTTGTCGTTATGCAACACGAAACCTTACTCTGTTTTGGACAAGTGATACACTCGCGCGACCGCGATGCAATGAACTTCCCTTTTGTGCCATGCCGCCCCGCACCACTACTGGAGATTACCTCTAGACAATAGATTAGTTGGTCAAATCCTTCGGTTATTGTTGGATCCCTATTTCACTCGATTCTTCGCATGAACCTCGTTAATTTCCTATCGCTTCGATTGACAACCGATTTAATGAAAACCAACAACCATACCACGATTTTCACCTGTCACAAGACCACCTTACTACCCTGTTGAATGGTTTATTCTAATTCTACTTGATTAGCTCTCTCGTATACCCCACTTAACGAATGGATGCCTACCCTGATGGGATTGTCTTCAGGACATTCGAGGACAGGGTTATGGATCACACAACCTACAGGTGAACCCGATGATCTATACGTCTACCTTATCCCTCCTACACTACAAGAGTCGTATTTTAAATTCCATGATAGTCTTCTTTAATAGGCAAAATCCTTGCGCTAGCTTTTGCACCGACACATGATTGTTGATTAATGATATGTCCAATTTCTACCATTGGCTTAGACCAAACCATCACTCTCTCACTACAGTGACATTACGTTCTCGCTTCCCCATGCTGAGGCACCGAAACGAACACCCTCTGGTTTAGAAAAGTTGGAAGGCTCGACTCCCGATCATTGGTGACCCCCCTCGAAACCTTGAGGATGGTGATGCATTGTTGATACGATCATAATCTCTTGAACACGTTTTCAAGTCTTTTCTTTGGAACCTTATGACTACGCAGACGTATTTTGGATTCATTCGCACGACCTAAGGAAACTCCTCTAAATTTGGTTGCTTACCAACTCGATAAACTGCAAACTCATCTAAGTTCATCGATCAAGGTGAATTATCCCCCTTCGCATGAGGGGAGCCCAACAACTTCGATGGAAATTTCAGTGAACCTTAACACTACAGACCGGTACGACGGTCATCCTTCTTCAGCTAGTTCTTGTTGTGCCAACCATGTAACACTCCTGTCGGGGAACGACGTTGTTAATGGGATGGATTGGTTATCTCATCAGCAAGCAGAAATTCTTTGCAACGAGAAGATTGTCCGCATCCCTCATTCTGGTAAAGAACCTCTCATGATTCATGGCGACAAGAGTGGTGCTGTTGTAGGCATTATCTCTTTCCTTAAGGCCCAGAAGTGTTTGCAGAAGGGCCACACTGCTATCCTAGCCCTCGTTTCTGATACATCTTCGGAAGAAAGGAAGATAGAAGACATACCTATTGTACGTAATTTTCCTGAGGTATTCCCTGAGGAATTACCTGGTCTTCCGCCTCATCGACAAGTCGAGTTTCAAATCGAGCTAGCTCCTGGAGCAGCGCCCATAGCTCGAGCACCTTATCGTCTAGCTCCATCAGAACTTGAAGATCTATCCACACAACTACAAGAACTCTTGGAAAAGGGTTTTATACGCCCTAGCTCTTCGCCATGGGGAACTTCAGTGTTATTCGTAAGGAAGAAAGACGGTACCTTCAGAATGTGCATCGACTACCTTGAACTCAATAAGGTGACCGTAAAGAATCGTTATCCTCTCCCACGCATTGATGACTATTTCGACCAGTTGCAAGGGTCGAGCTATTACTCCAAGATTGACATGAGATTGGGATACCATTAGCTGAGGGTCCGAGATGAGGACGTCTCCAAAACAACACTCAGAACTCGTTACGGACATTACGAGTTTCTGGTCATGCCTTTCGGATTGACGAATGCACCAGCGGTTTTCATGGATCTCATGAGCCGAGTATGCAAACCTTACCTGGATAAGCTCGTTATTGTGTTCATCGACGATATCCCGATCTATTCTAAGAGTCAGGAGGAACACGAGCAGCATCTACGACTTATGCTGGAACTTCTTCGAAAAGAGCAGTTGTATGCCAAGTTTTCGAAATGTGACATCTGGCTTCGCGAAGTCCACTTTCTAGGCCATGTGGTAAACAAGGATGGAATTCATGTGGATCCATCTAAGGTTGAATCAATCAAGAACTGGCCTGCACCCCGTACACCAACAGAAATCCGCCAATTCTTGGGTTTGGCAGGATACTCAAGGATTGCGCAACCTCTCACTTCACTGACTCAGAAGGGTGTCACCTATCGTTGGGATGATGCACAGGAGTCTGCATTTCAACACTCGGAAGATAGACTTTGTAGCACGCCTATTCTCTCATTGCCTGAAGGCACAGATGATTTTGTGGTTTATTGCGACGCATCCATACAAGGACTTGGTTGCGTGTTGATGCAACGTGACAAGGTCATTGCCTACGCATCACGCCAACTCAAGGTTCACGAAAGAAATTACACTACTCACGATCTGGAGCTGGGAGCAGTTGTTTTCGCGCTTAAGATATGGAGACATTACCTGTACGGTACCAAGTGCACCATTTACACCGATCACAGGAGTCTCGAGCATATCTTCAAGCAAAAGGAGTTAAACATGCGTCAACGCCGATGGGTTGAGCTCTTGAACGATTACGAATGTGCGATCAAGTATCATCCGGGCAAAGCCAATGTTGTGGCCGACGCCCTCAGTCGAAAGGATACCCTACCTAAGCGTGTACGTGCTTTACAGCTTACCATCCAGTCTAACCTTCCCGCTCAGATTCGTGATGCTCAAGTTGAAGCATTGAAGGCAGAAAACATCAGGGCTGAGTTCCTACGAGGATCGAGGCAGCGGCTAGCACGAAAGGAAGACGGTGCCTACTATGTAAACGGACGCATCTGGGTCCCACTGTATGGACACCTACGCGAGCTTGTGATGGATGAAGCACATAAGTCTCATTATTCAGTACATCCTGGTTCGGATAAGATGTACCACGACTTAAAGACCACATACTGGTGGCCTGGCATGAAAGCCCACATAGCAACCTACGTCAGCAAGTGCTTGACTTGTGCGAGAGTCAAGTCTGAATATCAGAAACCAGTAGGCCTACTTCAACAACCGGAGATCCCGAAATGGAAATGGGAGCAAATTTCCATGGATTTCGTTACCGGCCTGCCCAGATCTCAACGCGGAAACGATACCATTTGGGTGATCGTAGATCGACTGACCAAGTCTGCACATTTTCTGGCTATCAAAGAAACGGATAAGTTTTCTACTCTTACAGACATTTACCTAAAGGAAGTGGTATCAAGGCACGGAGTGCCAACCTCTATTATATCTGATCGTGACGCACGTTTTACTTCTGAACTGTGACAAGCAATGCACAAGTCCTTTGGCTCACGTTTAGATATGAGCACCGCTTATCACCCCCAGACGGATGGGCAACCTGAACTCACCATCCAAACCCTTGAAGACATGCTTAGGGCATGTGTAATCGATTTTGGTAATGGCTGGGAAAGGCACCTCCCGCTGGTGGAGTTTTCGTACAACAACAGCTACCACACCAGCATCCAAGCCGCTCCGTTCGAGGCATTGTACGGACGCAAATGCCGATCACCTCTCTGTTGGGCGGAAGTTGGTGACAACCAAATCACTGGCCCAGAACTTGTGGTAGATACCACCGAGGGAATTGCTCAGATACGGCAACGAATGGCGGCAACTCGTGATCGTCAGAAAAGCTATGCTGATAAGCGAAGAAAAGCCACTCGAGTTCCAGGTTGGGGACCGGGTGCTACTCAAAGACTCACCTTGGAAAGGAGTAGTCCGCTTTGGCAAACGAGGCAAACTCAATCCGCGTTATGTCGGACCATTCGAAGTCACCGAGAAAATTGGCAAAGTCGCCTACAGGTTGAATCTACCTGAAGAACTCAGCGGAGTTCACAATGTTTTTCCATATGTCGAATCTGAAGAAGTGTCTGTCAGATGAGACCCTCATAGTTCCTCTGAAGGAACTCACTATCGACGACCAGCTGCGACTCATCGAGGAACCTGTAGAGATTATGGATCGAGATGTTAAGATCCTCAAGCATACCAGGATACCTCTGGTTTGAGTTCGTTGGAATGCTCGTCGTGGCCCAGAGTATACCTGGGAACGAGAAGACCAAATGAAACTCAAGTATCCCCAACTGTTTAAGAAAAACGCAACCACTACTGAGGCTGAAGCTACTGCAGAATTTCGGGACGAAATTCCAAATCAACGGGGGGATGATGTGACACCCCAGGAAAAATCAGGAAAACAACGCAACTTAACTAGCTTCCTCAGTAACCACGCGCTAAATTTCGGGACGAAATTCTCTTAATAGGGGGAGAATGTGACAACCCTCAAAATTACATGTAATCCGTACAATTTATTAATGATAATTAAAGGGCTTGATGACTGTGTTGAAATATTTAACTGCTATATGATTTCTGTGTTATACTTACATGTGCGTGTTAGCATACTAGTAGTATGCAGAAAACTTGAATAAATGGTCCTGAATATTTTCCTATGTGTTAGGAATAAATTGCGTTACAAAAATATATGTATAAGACGCCTTACGGAACAATTAAACAATTTAACGGAACAGTATCCGACCGAACAACCGGACATTACCCGGGACACTAAATAATTGTCAAACATATTAATTAATTATTTTGAGCTAGGCATGGTCCCCGTTTACCCTAACACCCACCACAAATAAACTAACTAACTTATGTAATTTAGTTTCTTGGATTCTAACTTATACTTACACATTAGTCACAAAGTTACATCTAACCCCCCCCCCCCTACCCATGTGTAACCGTCCCCAAAGGGACCCACCTCCAAGATCACCAAATCTCATTCTTGATTTGTTTGGATAGTTTATTTGATGGTTGCTTGATCCTTCAAGCAAAATATTAAGAAATCTTATAAATCTATGACACTTAGATCTCACCCATCATTCACAAAGATCACTCTCTCTCCTCAACTCTCTCTCTCTATTCGGGTTTTCCCCCCACAACCGAAACCACACTCCACCATATTCATCATTCATCTTCATCTCTTCAATTAACAAGTTCATTCCAAGCTTGAAGTTCATCCATGGAAGGTGCAACTTGAAGGACTTTCTAAGGAACTTGTTCTAGTCTTTTTCACCATCAATTCCTCATCTTTTTCACATTAGAATCTCTACCCTAGCCTAGTGCTAGTAGTAAGTTTCTTCACACTTGGTTTCATCTTGTTCGAATTTATGATATGTAGTATGATGTGTTGTTGTTTAAATTACTAAATAAGGAGAATGCTAGAAAATGTGAAACATGAGTTATGAACATAAAAGCTACATAAAAGTTTACTTATGTCTGAATCATGAAGCGGAATCTTGTTGGTTTGAGGGTTGGTTAAATCATACTTGATAGTTGATTGTTGTTTTCTTGTTAAATCCGTTGTTCGGACACTCGTTGATGCGATTTAGTAATATTTAAACCACAAAACAGCAAGCTGGGTAATGATTTCAGCCGACTTCATCAGGCTGTAAACAGACCATAACTTAACGAAAAATGTGTTTTCTGAAGCCTAGATTTATGTGTTATAAAATACGGTTCTAATGGCACCGGAATCGTAATTTTTGGACTTCGTTTACTATTTTTAAAGAACCGATTTGTAACAGCAGCTTAGGCTGAGTTTTGACAGCAATAAATGGGTGTCGTACTTTTAGTCATAACCTGAGTTTTGTGATAAATCGGACCATGAAATTTGTACAGTAGATGAAAACCGATGCATTTGTAATTACCCCACTGGAATTTCGTAAATCGGACACTCGATGAATTTTTAATAAATTGTTCCGTGGACTGTGGTCAGAAATACATAAATCTGAGTTCAGTCCGGAATATGAATTTTTATAAAATATTGGTAATGAACCGGACCCCGATATTTTTACACAATAAAATATGGAATGTTTATGACATTCTGTAAAAATTTGGGAATTTTTGGAACATGTTAACTATTTTATTAAAATGTCCGAAAACAGCCGGTTTTGAATATAAATGCTGAAAAGACATAAGTTGTGACTCGCGTGTCTAAATGTCGAGTATGCTATCTGTGAATGATCTAACATGTTATATATGTTATGTGCATTATCATATGTTTGATTTTGAGTGGGGAATGGATGGGAAGTATATATGGGCATAAATCGTTAAAGTGTGTACCTGTTATGTGGACGAAGTAATGTGCAAATAAACCATACGTAGGAATACGTGTTATGCATGAAACTGATTGTTATCCGTACCTTATTAGGACGTGATTGACCGACCTTGACTGTTGGCTACTTTTGAGAGTCAAACCGAGCAACCGAGGTGAGTTCACACACTTTCTAAGGCATGGGATTCCCGGTGGGTTGGGAATGGGATTTGAATAACTACTCGTACTATCATTACTACTAAACTACTTTTCACTGTCCTCGAATAAAAAGGGCACGTACGTAAAACCTACGTACACTCATACTCTTCACCGTCCTCGAATTGAAGGGCACGTACGTAAAACCTATGTACACTCACACTCGCTACGGTCCTTGGATCAAGAAGGGCACGTACAAACACGACTAGTCGACACATGGGAAGCCCCCACTAATCTTCGCACACACGTTTGGGAAACCGCGATACGACCACTAATCATCGCACACATGTTTTAGAAACCGCGATCCGGCCACTAATCATCGCAAACATGTTTGGGAAACCGCGATACAGATAACAAAGATACTTGGTTTACGAAATGAACAAATGATTCACGAACACTATAACTAAACAACCAACTGTGAATTCACTCAACTTTGTTGTTGACTCGTTGTTACATGCCTTGCAGGTCGTTAGGTATCTATGGAGCTTGCATCGGAGTGGGAAGGGTCGTTGTGGGACATGGACAACTGTGTACCATGCTAAACATTTGAAACGTTTAAACTTATGATTTGGTTTCAAACTTTATGCTTCCGCTTGTAACTTAAACTATGTTTTGTTTAGACACCAATTGTATTGTGTTGGATTTTACAAACTACTTACATGCTTGTTCAATATGATTGGTGGCTTGATCCTGGTCACGTCACGCCTCCAAGCGGTGGTACTCCGCATGGTGGATTTTGGGGGTGTGACAAGCTGTAACACCCATCTTAATTACTACTTGAAATTAATAATAATTCACAAGAGTTTATATAAAAGATGTCTAGGTTATAGAATTAAGTTTCATAAACAAAGTTCCAAGGTAACAAACATTAGTCAACTACTGACTAATTTTAAAAATTCAAAGTTATTTAACAAACTGATTATATCATAACTTAGTCTAAACAGAATTACTCGACGCGGAAGCTTCAAAAGTTTGTGTTCGGTTCTTCAAAAGCTTGCTTGACCGTCATCCGTAATCCTTAAATACCTAGAAACTGAAATGTTTACATTAAACATTAGTATTAGAGTACTTAGAAATATTACATAATCGAAACTACGTTTAAAACGGATTTGATTTCACAAAGAAATGCAAAATTTATCATAAATGCCAAAGCTCTACCGTAACTTACGGTAGTTACCGTAAGTTACGGTAGCTCCTGGGAAACTTTGGTTCCACCGTAACACAGGAGGAATCCACCGTAGCTTTTTGGTCTCTACCGTAAATTACGGTATATACCGTAATTTACGGTAGACTCTGGAATATTATGTTTTGTTTGATTTGTTTGTTTACTTGAGCCAAATTCTCGGATTTCATTCCTACAACCCAACATGTTAAATCCTCGTATTCTAATATGTCATTTGTCAACAATAACAAAAGACCGAGTAACCATACTACAATGTATTACCATGCCTTATTTGGTTATTCGACCCGTTTGGCTCATCTAAGGAATCCTCCATTTTGATGACTACCAACGAGGTCTGTCACACCCCCAAAATCCACATGCGGAGTACCACCGCTTGGAGGCGTGACTGACCAGGATCCAGCCACCAATTATACTGAGCATTGATTAATAGTAAAAATATTCACCAACCACAATAGTTAGTAAACATCATAGTTTAAAGTTTTAAAAGTTTAAGTTCGAATAATAGTTTAAGTAAGCAGCGGAAGCATAAACCAAACAGCTTCAAAACAAAGTTCATAGTTCAAGATTATTTAGAACCCAACACACGGGTTTAGACGACCACTACACTTCCCCAAGCCGCAAGCTCCTGAGTTACTGGGTACCTGCAAAGCATGCAGTAGGGTGTCAACAAAAATGTTGGCGAGTTCACGAGGTGTCCAGTTTTAACTTTTCGAAAACGTAGGTTGTTTAGGTAAAACATTTATAATCACGTCATGGGGAGCTACCCCATAAGAAAGCTACTAAACTGGTGTTACCGAAACTGTTGACGAGAAGATTTTTGTGCCCCAGGTCAATGTCTATCGTCATTGACCGAGATGTAAGGTCTACTAGTTCACGCCCGATCTCCCCCGGTCACGGTGTGAGGTTGTCAAACCTAATAGCGCTATCAACTAATAACCCGTTCGCCCCCGGCGATTAATCGGTACTATAAGCAGGGACTTTACATGATAGAGATTCGTTTAGTGTTGCTAGTTGTGATTTATAAATAATACCCAAACGCATCTCCCCCGGATGTAGTAATTCAAGAGTACCCATTCGCATAATCCCCCGGAAATATCAGTTTGAAAACATTCTTTAGTTTGTTCGTGTCCCTCCCTGGGACGCATGCTTTTAGTGTGTGAACTCACCTTGGGTTGCTCGGCAGTTTAGTTTACTTGGTTAAGTATGCTGGTCACCACGTCCTAATATGGTTACCAGTATAGGTCAGGCTCGGACACAAGTAATCACGTATATGGTACACGTATCTAACACATAGCATACAAAACATACAAGGGTATTGGGCCTGCCCTAATACTTGAACAGTTAATCAGTAACACTTAATCCAGATAAACAGTAACAGGAAAATCATGCAGCCCAAACATTAGATGCAGCCCAATAACGAAAACAAGTAGCCCACTCGAGACAAGGTGGTCTCGAGTCGAGACCGAGAGGTCTCGAGTCGCAACCAAGTGGTCTCGGGTTGCAGCTGGGTGGTCTCGAGTCATGTAAGTAGGAGTCGGAACCTCAGAAGTCTCGAGTTCAGTCTCGAGTCGAGATTATGAGATCTCGAGTCGAGACCTTGCTGATTTCAAGTCTTGGAGCTTGTCTCGAGTTGTCATGGGATGGTCTCGAGTCGAGACCGGAGGTCTCGACTTGCACATCTGATGTCCGAAACCTTCTAGAACCTGTCCGATTGTACTATCCAATAGGATTGCCATTTCATGGAATTGTGTACTATCCAATTAGCGCATACTAACATGTTTTCTTGTCTAATCTTTATTCAAAACAGATCAAGGCACACAATTTAAATCTTCATATCATGTTCATATTATTTTTAAACAGTTCATCAGTTAGTGTTTTATATATAACAAACATGAATATCCCAGAAATCTTAATCCTATCTCGAGTCAAGTCATTATCAATACCGGCTCCTAAATCATACATTCCCCGGATTACTCATATACAAACACATTCCTATCAGATTCGAGTTGTTCATCATTAGGGCTTTCAATTCTTAACATGGACTCAAATAATAGATCATTCCTTGATTTATGAACAACTAACAAAACCCCCTATGTTGCACCGAATCATCTAAAACAGTGATCATTATCCGAAAATGTATTCAAAATCACATGTGTAAAACATTTATTCATTTCTATAGTTCATAAAGTCAAGCTAGTATGATAACCATCAAAACCGTATGCATCATTCATCAATTAAACATCTTTTATCAAACAAGCACCTTCATCATAGATAAACAACAATCTTCATGCATTTTGTCACTAAATGACTAAAAGGAGACACTAACCGGCTAGGTACTCCAAGTGTGAGAGTATGAAGGATCGATGAGTGAGCCTCCGAATGATGATCCCAAGCTTGCACCGAGAGTCCTAGTGTTGCCACCGGTTTGGTCCGAGAGAAAAGAGGGGAGGGGTGATGCTTGAGTGCTTGATTGTTTAGGGTTTAAGGTTTTCTAGAGAGAGAGTGTGTGAGAGTGAGGATGAAGTGGGAGAGAGAGTAAAGGAGAGTGTGTGAGGGTTTTAGGTTCTTAAAAAAGGTGGTGCACCCTAAGTGGGTTTCCGAGTGGGCTTCAAGGGGATTGCGGCCCAACCGACTTGGGTCACTCGAGACCGAATAGTCTCGAGTCAGATCCTTGTGTTTTGAGTTGAGATGTGCAAGGTCCAACCGGCCCACTACTTTATTGTTTACTCGAGACCGAGTGGTCTCGAGTCGTGGTCTCGGTTCCCTAGTACTTATATATATATAATACACATACTTAATACAAGGATCACATACTCATTAAGATAAATTCACGAACTTTCATTTAATAATATGTACACGAAACACTGAAATAAGAAGGTTCGGGAAAATCCAGAGTGTCACAAGGTCTAACCAGATTTTTGGCCTATTATTCGACATAGCGAACATCATCGCTTTAATCCAACTCAACTTTTAATACACAAACCAACTACATATATGCTAATATCAAAATTTACTCAAATGTAACGAATCAAGTTACATACCTTCAAAGTAAGCCTTTCAAACGTGGTTCGCCACCCGCTTGTCCGCTTGACGCTCCTGCGTCCTTTCCTATAGAGTTCATTTATGACATATTTAGAACTCTCTTTAAATCATAATTCGCATAATACACCGAAACATCATAATTATGCGTTTTAACTTTGAATTTCAGTTTTTAAGCCTTCTTTGAGGCATTTTCACAAACACTTTATGGGCAGATTTTTACATGATTAAATATCAAGTCTCTAGCTTATCACTTAGCCCTAATTTCACATCAATCAACCATTTTACATAATTGTTAGCTTCTATAATTCTGAAATCACTTCAAAATTGTCAAATTACACTAGAACCACACCCAATTTCCTAGTGTTTATCAAATTCTACATAACCCACTAATCACCTACAATGGTGTTCATGGATTTTACCAAAATTTCACATGATTTCAACTTGCATTTGTCTAGGGTTTGTCCCTAGACACTATATTGTTCCTAATTCATCATAAAACAAACATGCAACCATAAATTTCAGATTATCCCAATTTCATGAGAATTTCAAGTTGAGAGCTTTCATCAAATTTTACATACCTTGTAATCCTCTTGTGATGAGGATCAATAATCTATGCTCGATTTTTGTTTTTGATCAGATTTGGACCTTCAATTTGATTGTTTTGTGCATGTTAGGGTTTTTGGAAGCTCTGGTCGCCCCCCTCCCCCTGATGTCTGGTTCGACCTCACACACCAAAGTGTGTTTGAGTTTTTTATTTTTTTGTGTTTTATCAAATATTAGTTTCAATTTTAGCACATTTGGTCCCTTGCCTTTTGTTTTTATTTTATTTTAACCTTTAACTACTCATATGTCTTTAACTAACTAGGCTAGTGTTAATCCTAGTTAGTTTATCTTACTAATTTATTTGCAAACTAATTGAAATTTAAGAAATTTGCATTTTCGGGATGTTACAAGTCCATCCCCCTTAAAAGGGTTTCGTCCTCGAAACCAAAGTACATACCAAATAAAGTAGGGTAGAGACGTCGCATCTCCTCCTCGGACTCCCACGTAGTGTCCGAGCCTTTCCTATGCTCCCACTTGATCTTGACTTGATTGATTTGTTTATTTCGCAAGTGTTTAATCTTCCGATCTAAAATTTCTATGGGCCTTACAATATAATTCAAGCGATCATCCACTTCGATATCTTCGTAGTGTATATAAGTTGTCTCATCCGCTAGACATTTTTGAAGATGTGACACATGAAATGTGCTATGGATCCCGCTTAATTCCTCCGGTAGTTCAAGGCGGTAAGCTACCTTTCCTACCCGTTCTATAATCGCGAACGGCCCTATAAACCTCGGGCTTAATTTTCCTCTTTTTCTAAACCTGATAACCCCCTTCCATGGAGATACTTTGAGCATAACCTTGTCGCCAACCAGGAATTCGATTGGCCTGTTCCTTTTGTCAGCATACGCCTTTTGTCTATCTTGGGGCGCTTTCAAGTGTGCCCGAACCACATCAATCTTTTCATTAGTGGCTCGTACTATATCTTGGTGGGCGAGTTCACGTGGACCCACTTCACCCCAACATACCGGGGTTCGGCATTTCCTACCATAGAGCATTTCGTACGGTGCCATCTTAATACTAGCATGGTAGCTGTTGTTATACGAAAACTCAACTAATGGTAGGTAAACATCCCAACTTCCTCCAAAGTCGATTATACACGCCCGTAGCATGTCCTCCAATGTTTGTATTGTTCTTTCACTCTGTCCATCTGTTTGAGGATGGTACGCAGTGCTAATGAACAATTTGGTTCCCATTTGCTCTTGGAAATCTCGCCAGAAATTTGAAGTGAACCGGGTATCCCTATCAGACACGATGGATACCGGTACTCCATGACGTGTTATTATCTCATTAGTGTAAACTTCTGACATCTTTTCTGACGTATAAGTCTCACGAATCGGAATGAAGTGAGCACTTTTCGTCAATCTATCCACCACTACCCATATGGCATCGAAACCGCGGTTTGTCTTTGGTAGTTTGGTTAATAGGTCCATCGTAATATGTTCCCATTTCCAAACCGGAATTTCCAACGGCTGAAGTTTACCGTATGGTTTTTGATGCTCCGCCTTGACTTGTAAACATGTCAAGCATTTTTCCATGTACTTCACCACATCTCTTTTCATTCCGGGCCACCAATAGTTTTGCTTTAAGTCGTTATACATTTCGGTTGCTCCCGGATGGATGGAATAACGGGACTTATGAGCCTCATCGTGTAGAAGCTTTTTAACTCCACATGTGTTAGGAACCCAAATTCTGTTGAAACGTGTTTTCAAACCGTGGTTGCCTACTTCGAGATCTTTAACTTGGCCAACAATCCTTTCCTTTCTCCAGTTTTCCGTCTTTACTGCTTCATCTTGTGCTTCTCAGATTCGTTCAAGTAAGCACGAGGTTACAATGAGTTGCAATGATCGTACTCGTATCGGGACATAATCTGTCTTTCTGCTTAGGGCATCCACCACCACGTTTGCCCTTCCGGGGTGATAGTGTATTTCACAGTCGAAATCTTTCACCGTTTCTAACCATCGCCTTTGTCGCATATTTAACTCCTTCTGATCGAAGAAGTATTTCAAGCTCTTGTGACCAGTGAATATGGTGCACTTTACCCCATATAAGTAGTGCCTCCATATTTTTAATGCAAATACCACCGCAGCCAACTCGAGATCGTGCGTGGGGTATTTCTTCTCGTGTATCTTCAATTGCCTCGAGGCATAAGCTATAACTTTGCCCCGTTGCATCAAAACGCATCCGAGTCCCGATAGTGAAGCATCTGAATAAACCACCGAGTCTTCAACCCCGTCCGGTAATGTCAGTACCGGAGCTTGAGTTAACTTCTGTTTTAGTGTTTGAAACGCTCTTTCTTGGTCGACACCCCAAATGAACTTTTCTTCCTTCCGGGTTAGCTTTGTTAGCGGTGATGCAATCTTGGAGAAATCTTGAATGAATCTCCTATAGTATCCCGCGAGCCCCAAAAAGCTTCTAATTTCCGAAGGGTTCTTCGGGGGATTCCATTTTGACACGGCCTCGATCTTTGACGGATCCACCAATACTCCGTCGGCACTTATGATGTGGCCCAGAAATTGTACCTCTCGTAACCAAAGGCACACTTAGAGAATTTCGCATACAACCTTTCTCGTCTAAGCGTCTCTAACACCTCTTGTAAGTGGTGTGCATGTTCAGCTTCGCTTTTCGAATACACCAAAATATCATCGATAAACACGATGACTGACTTATCCAACATTGGCTTGCAAACCCGGTTCATGAGGTCCATGAAAGCTGCGGGTGCATTTGTTAGCCCAAATGACATCACGAGGAATTCGTAATGTCCGTATCTCATGCGGAAAGCCGTCTTCGGCACATCTTCCTCCTTGACCTTTAGTTGGTGATACCCCGATCTAAGGTCAATTTTTGAAAACCAGTTCGCACCTTGTAATTGGTCGAATAAATCATCTATCCTCGGAAGCGGGTATCGGTTCTTTACCGTGAGTTTGTTTAACTCCCGGTAATCGATACACATGCGCATGCTTCCGTCTTTCTTTTTCACGAACAGTACCGGTGCGCCCCAAGGAGACACACTCGGCCTTATGAACCCTTTGTCAAGCAGGTCTTGAATTTGGGACATCAACTCTTGTAATTCCGACGGTGCGAGTCGGTACGGTGCCTTTGCTACGGGTTTTGCACCCGGAATCAATTCGATCCCGAACTCTACTTCCCGTTCAGGCGGTATCCCCGGTAAATCCTCCGGAAACACATCTTCATAGTCTCGTACTACCGGTACATCTTCAATCTTCCGTGATCCTTTCTCGGGCTCATTTGCGTATATCATGAATGCCTTGCATCCTCGCTTCATAAGCTTGTGATCTTTCAACATTGAGCATACTATGGGGTTGCCTCCTTTTTCGCCATAGATAGTGACGTGTTTCCCGCTCGGAGATATTAGCTTTATCTCCTTACGAAAACACACGACCTTCGCATGGTGCTGAGATAGCCAATCCATCCCAACGACTACTTGAAATTCCCCCATTGACATCGGGATTAGATCTATCAAGTATTCCTCATCGTCTATGTTTAATTTGCTGCTTCGACAAACGTCACAAACTATAAAACTTTTGTTATCCCCTATTTCTACTTCTAAGGGCACAGATAACTTTGTCAATACAAATGAAGGATGTCGAATAAATCCATGCAAAATGAAGGATTTATTCGCACCCGTATCAAACAATACACGTGCTGGAATTGAGTTAATTGTGAATATACCTGAGACCACATCGGGTTCTATTTTTGCTTCAGCCGCGGTAAGTTGGAAGGACCTAGCCTTCGCTTTGGGAGCTTCTGCTGGAGACTCTTTTTTGTCTCTCTTTCCAACCAACTCGGGACATTCAGACTTTTTGTGACCGGGTTGATAACATTTGTAACAAACGGAAACTTTTCCGGGACATAGCGATGCAGTGTGCCCTGTCTTCCCACATACCGGACACGGCTTATCTTTGAAGCGGCACTCACCTTTGTGCCCCTTTCCACATACTTTGCAACTTGGCGACTCGCCTTTAGTCTCCACTTTCTTCCCTGATTCAGCAGTTCTAGCTTTCTTTGTAGGGCTTGGATTCACATCATGTGCCCTTCGCTCACCCCTTTCAACTTGTTTCTTTAACTCGATTTCCCGCTCCCGGGCGGTGTTGATGATTTCTGTGAGAGTTTCATATTTTGAGGGAGTCATAAACTCCCGGTATTCAGCACTCAGCATGTTGTAATAGTAGTATATCTTCTGCTCTTCAGTGGTGACCAACTCGTCACAGAATCTCAACTTATCCATGAAGATGCCCGTGATTTTATCAATTGATTCTCCCTTTTGTATTAACTGGATAAATTCCTCTTTGATCCTGTTGATAACTGCTTTGGGACTATGGTGTTTAAGGAACGGCACCTTAAACTCATCCCAAGTCATGACCCTTGCCGCTTCGGCTCCTATTTCCTTCTTTTTATTGTCCCACCAATCTTTGGCTTGACCCCTCAATTGACCCGTTCCGTAAGCAACAAAGTCACCTACGTCACAATGGGTCCGTTCAAACACTCCTTCAACGTCACTTATCCATCTTTGACAGATTATCGGGTCGACTTCCCCGTTATAGATTGGTGGTTTGCACGCCATAAATTCTTTATATGAGCACCCTTTACGATCTCCCGTTTTCTCCTTCATAAGGTTGACACTATCCTCCAACCTTTTAACTCGCTCTTCAACAAGCGACAACACCGTGCTTTGAATTTTGTCTATAAACCCGGATAGACTACCTTCAATTGCCTTCCCTACTTCTTCGGCAATTATTTCTTTCATTTGTTCGGTGCTTGTTTGCACCGGATTATCATCGTTTCCATCAGACATCTTGAAACTGAAATGTTTACATTTAAACGTTAAACATTTCATTTATAGCATTACTTCATTTGTTTCGGTTTAGCCAAGTTCTCAACTTGCTTTAACCGTTCACATTCGGTGCACTTTCCGGGTTTGAGTGTGTTAACACGCTCTTCCCATGCACATCCATTCATTTCTCATTTCTTACATAAATATAATCTGTTAAAATAATAAGTTAATTCTTACCGGACGATCGATCAAGCTTGAACCGAACACTTGTTGACAACCTTAAGCTCTGATTACCAACTTATAACACCCGTCTTAATTACTACTTGAAATTAATAATAATTCACAAGAGTTTATATAAAAGATGTCTAGGTTAGAGAATTAAGTTTCATAAACAAAGTTCCAAGGTAACAAACATTAGTCAACTACTGACTAATTTTAAAAATTCAAAGTTATTTAACAAACTGATTATATCATAACTTAGTCTAAACAGAATTACTCGACGCGGAAGCTTCAAAAGTTTGTGTTCGGTTCTTCAAAAGCTTGCTTGACCGTCATCCGTAATCCTTGAATACCTAGAAACTGAAATGTTTACATTAAACATTAGTATTAGAGTACTTAGAAATATTACATAATCGAAACTACGTTTAAAACGGATTCGATTTCACAAAGAAATGCAAAATTTATCATAAATGCCAAAGCTCTACCGTAACTTACGGTAGTTACCGTAAGTTACGGTAGCTCCTGGGAAACTTTGGTTCCACCGTAACACAGGAGGAATCCACCGTAGCTCTTTGGTCTCTACCGTAAATTACGGTATATACCGTAATTTACGGTAGACTCTGGAATATTATGTTTTGTTTGATTTGTTTGTTTACTTGAGCCAAATTCTCGGATTTCATTCCTACAACCCAACATGTTAAATCCTCGTATTCTAATATGTCATTTGTCAACAATAACAAAAGACCGAGTAACCATACTACAATGTATTACCATGCCTTATTTGGTTATTCGACCCGTTTGGCTCATCTAAGGAATCCTCCATTTTGATGACTACCAACGAGGTCTAACCAGATTTTTGGCCTATTATTCGACATAGCGAACATCATCGCTTTAATCCAACTCAACTTTTAATACACAAACCAACTACATATATGCTAATATCAAAATTTACTCAAATGTAACGAATCAAGTTACATACCTTCAAAGTAAGCCTTTCAAACGTGGTTTGCCACCCGCTTGTCCGCTTGACGCTCCTGCGTCCTTTCCTATAGAGTTCATTTATGACATATTTAGAACTCTCTTTAAATCATAATTCGCATAATACACCGAAACATCATAATTATGCGTTTTAACTTTGAATTTCAGTTTTTAAGCCTTCTTTGAGGCATTTTCACAAACACTTTATGGGCAGATTTTTACATGATTAAATATCAAGTCTCTAGCTTATCACTTAGCCCTAATTTCACATCAATCAACCATTTTACATAATTGTTAGCTTCTATAATTCTGAAATCACTTCAAAATTGTCAAATTACACTAGAACCACACCCAATTTCCTAGTGTTTATCAAATTCTACATAACCCACTAATCACCTACAATGGTGTTCATGGATTTTACCAAAATTTCACATGATTTCAACTTGCATTTGTCTAGGGTTTGTCCCTAGACACTATATTGTTCCTAATTCATCATAAAACAAACATGCAACCATAAATTTCAGATTATCCCAATTTCATGAGAATTTCAAGTTGAGAGCTTTCATCAAATTTTACATACCTTGTAATCCTCTTGTGATGAGGATCAGTAATCTATGCTCGATTTTTGTTTTTGATCAGATTTGGACCTTCAATTTGATTGTTTTGTGCATGTTAGGGTTTTTGGAAGCTCTGGTCGCCCCCCCCCCCCCCCCCCAGATGTCTGGTTCGACCTCACACACCAAAGTGTGTTTGAGTTTTTTATTTTTTTGTGTTTTATCAAATATTAGTTTCAATTTTAGCACATTTGGTCCCTTGCCTTTTGTTTTTATTTTATTTTAACCTTTAACTACTCATATGTCTTTAACTAACTAGGCTAGTGTTAATCCTAGTTAGTTTATCTTACTAATTTATTTGCAAACTAATTGAAATTTAAGAAATTTGCATTTTCGGGATGTTACACCAGCTGTGCCGATGGATCCGGCTGCTTATATTTCTCAGCCTCCCCCCAGCGGAGGAAGTAATGTTGCTGCCATAGAGAAGAAACCGATCCGGGTAAGGGTCACCGGGACGAAGTACATGGCCGCGGGAGCCGCTGCTTCCTCGGTTAGCGTGACTGCACCCGCTGGGGGTGCTGCTGTTACTGCTGCTGAGCTGACAAGTCTGACCCACGTGTTGAAGAAACGTAAGAATTTTACTGTACCTGCCCTGACCGCTTTCAAGGCTATGCAAGCCGCTTACGCCTTGCCTCTTTGTAAGTAATTTTGTCTGTGGTTGTCATTGTGTACTTTGTGTTCTATGTTGCTGAAAATCTGGTTTGATATAGGTTCTACTGCTAGGGTTCAAGTTAAGGGTGTGTCTTCTTCCCCCTTGGCATCTGTGGATACCATGCCTTCCGCTGCTCGCGGACCAAACCTTTCAGAGCTTATATTTCAGGCAAGTGCTACTGCTAATGTCAGTTGTTCTATTCCACCTCCTATGCCTACGGCCGCTATGGCGTTGACCACTAGTCCGGTGTCTACATCGCTGCCTTCCAGTATTACCCCATCCTCCTTGTTTGACTCTCCTTTCAGTGTATTCTCTGCAACTGGAAAGGAGACACCTACGGTGTTTGTTGCTCACGAGGCAACTAGTGTTGAGCGATGCTGGGGGGTTCAGTAGCGGGATTGCTGATGATGGAGCCCGTTTAGGCGATGATCTGTATCTGCCCACCATTAATTGGGATCCGAATGCACAGGATAAGCGCTACCAACCCCGGTGGAAAATAGCTGAATCTTCAAGGTTGATCTTCCCTCCAGTAATTCAACACTGGGTTGAGCGGGCCTACCCCCCAGCTGAGTCAGCGTATGTGGAGGGGTAAAACAATGAAAACCTGATGAATGCCACCATGGTGGACTCCGTTAGTCAGCCTCGGAGGCTTGCTGAGATCCGACGTAGGTGGATGCATGATAACAACGAGCTTCATCAAGCGCGGGCTACTATTCAGGAGTTGAAGGACGAAAAATACCGATTGGAGAGTCAACTCCAAGTCGCTGGTTTGAGGGAAAACAGGTTTGTGTCTGAGAAAAATAAGGCAGAAGATGACCTTAAGCGGGTGACCACCCATCTTGCTGAAGAGAGAATACTGTGGGCCCGCGACATAGCGGAGAAGGACCGGGTCCTTGCTCATGCCAAGACTGTTCAAGAAGAATTGGAGCGTAAAGCTATTACCGAGGCCCAAAAGGTGAGATCTGAAATGTCTGCTAAGATGGAAAAGTTCCGACTTGACACTGATTTTGTGTCTCAGGTGCAGGAGTAGTACCAGGCTTTAACTGTTGAGGTAGAAGCGTCTAACGCCAAGGTGCAGGCGAAGCAGGTTGAGCTGGAGGAGCGGGAAGCACGGCTTAGGGAGATTCAACAACAGTGCGATTCCCTTGTTTTCGAGAAAAACAAATTGGTTGAGTCTTCCACCACCCATCAGGCGCGCCTTTAAAAGGCGGAAAGTGATTTGGAACAAACAAACGCCGAGGTGGACAGCCTGACTAGCCAACTGGATGAATTACGAGGCGACAGGAATTGGCTGATAACCAATGGCCTGGTTGGGGCGTTTGAGTATCTTCGTCAGTCGGGATCTTTTACGGCGTTGTTGGACCGCCTTTCTGCTGCAGCTTATCAGTCCGGCCATCACGATGGTATTTACAAGGGCTACTTTGAGTGCCAACAATCAGAGAAGATTACTCCCGAGTTTCACACAACGAGGGGCAAACTTCTAGGAGATATGACAGATGCTCTTGAAGCAGCGTGCAACGAGCCGCTACCAGCCTATGCTGATCTGATGGATAAGGTGAATGAAGATGGTGTGGACTCTTTACGCTCAATGTTAGACCCCGCGGAAGAGTCAGAGGAGGAATGAGCGTTTTTATTTTGTTTGTTATGTACACTGTTCCCTGGATATTTTGTATAAACACCGTTATGCTTGGGTTATGTGCAAACACTCGATTTTGTGTCAGGCATTTAATGCTAATATCATGGTGATTGACGCCGCCGTTTGCCTGAAATGTGGCGATTTAACGTGTGATGATTACTTTTCATTAATTATTCTGTTGTCATCACTGCCAAACTGTTTAAACTTCTATAAATTAAGTTGCTTTTTCCAAATTTGGTAATTTGAAAAGATGAGTCGGAGGTGCTATAAACAGAGACTTTCCGACATTTTTCGACGATTGGATGCAACCGATGGTCTGATTATTCTCCAAATTCCGGTGACGGAGGAGATGATCAGAGGAAAAGATGTGCACTCTGATGATGCTTTACCCCGGGTTAGCCGGTCTTGCAAAAGCGTCATTTATGAGGATCCTGCAAAAGCTGATGCAGGTTTGATTTCCCTATCAGCTGACAATTTGATGGAAACCATTCCTCCTGACCGTGTTCAATGAAGCAGACTGGTGTACGAACGTCGTCATCGTACCCGTCCCTGCACAAATGCGGTTGATGATCAGAAGGTGGTGGCTCTTCCGGTGGATGAGGAGAATGTTGATGACCTGATCGTTGATCCTCATCCGTTGGAGTACTATGGTGTGGCACTGTACACCCCTGCAGAGGTGAGTGCAATGCTTTCCAAGAAGTAGATATTCTAGAACATGTTCGTTTTTTGGTTCCCGTATGTTGGTATTTAGCAACAGGGACAAGTACTTGGTTTTTTGCAAGATACTTGTATGTATTTATTACCAAAATACATATCTTTTTGTAGTGGTTAATGTATCTATTACCAAGATACCCACTCTTAGCGTTGTATATTTATGATCCTTTAACTTATATGTGAAAAATGTTTCGTGTCAAGAATGCTTTTTTACCGTTATTTCCAGTTTAAATGCGATGGTAATTGTTCGTACCGTAAAGTGCACTATGGATGCGATGGTAAATGTTATTGTGCATGTAAGTAATGAGAGATATTCATAAAAAAGAAAAGAACTTTTATTAACTCAATACTTAAAAAGAGACATCGTTGGAGATGGATTACACTTGTTTGCAAAAAAGAAAACTATCACACCCGCCGTTAGGGGCACGGTACTACATATAACATTTTTTTAATTGAGCCGCGTTCCAGCTACGTGGAACCGAGGTACCATCTAGCCTAGATAGGCGGTAGGCTCCTTTACCTAGGTCTTCTTGGATGACGTAGGGGCCTTCCCAGTTGGGTCCCAATTTGCCTGAGGGTTCCGCTCTACTGGCTTCATTATCACGCATGACGTACTCGCCCTCCCTGAAAGTATGCTGAGCCACGCGCTGGTTATAGTATTTTTCCAGAGTTTTCTTGTACTTTGCCTCACTGATAGCGGCTGCCTCATGCCTTTCTTCTAGTAGGTCTAGGCCTTCCCTAAGGAGCCTGTCATTGTCATCGTTTGTAGTGAGGCACCGTAGCGAGGGTAAACCAACTTCCGCGGGTATCATTGCTTCCGCGCCGTAGGTTAGGCTGAGGGGGTTTCATTGTTACTTGTCTTAGGAATTGTTCGATATGCCCAGAGGACATTCGGCAGTTCTTCCACCCAGGAGCTTCCTTCATAACCTAGCCTTCTTTTTATGTCATCCAGCAAACTCCTATTGGCCCACTCCACCTGGCCGTTTCCTTGGGGGTGTGCTACCGACGTGAAGATTTGTTGAATCTGAAGTTCTGCACACCAATCTTGCAAGACCCTATCGGTGAATTGCATTCCATTGTCACTCACCAAGTATAGCGGCAATCCAAATCGACACATTATGTGCTCCCAGAGGAATTTTTTGGCGTTTTCAGCGGTTATTTTAGCCAAAGGTTTGGCATCAACCCACTTAGTGAAATAGTCGATTGCCACAATAAGATATTTTAGCTTCCCGGGGGCCAGCGGGAATGGCCCCACGATGTCAACCGCCCATTTCTGGAAAGGCCAGGCCGCTGTGACTGGGATTAAGTTGTTCTTGGGATGGAGTGTCTGGGGAGTAAATTTTTGGCAACTACGGCACCTTCCGAGTTCCTCTACCGCGTCTTTGTGCATCCCGGGCCAATAGTACCCGACGCTGTGGATTTTAGCCACGACTGCCCGGGGTCCAGCGCGAATGCCACATATGCCCGAGTGTATTTCTTGGATTAGATATTTTGCCTCTGCTGGGGACACACATCGCAGTAGTGGTCCCAAGTATGACTTCCGGTATAGGACGCCATTGTTAACTTCATATTGCAATGCCTTGATTTGGATCTTTTGGGCTTCGCCCCTAGCGGGAGGTAATTCACCCTTTGTGAGGAACTTTAGTATTGGAGTGTACCAACAGGGTTCTTCTGCCGTGATGGTGGAGACTTCTCGGGGTTCAATAGAAGGCATTTGCAATGTTTCTACCTTTACTTCTCTTTCCATACCCGAAGTAGCGAGTTTGCTCAAGGCGTCTGCTATTTGTTTTTTCCTCTGTGGACGTGATTAAGCGTGACATTGTCAAAGGAACCTATGAGCTCCTTTGTTTTAGCCAAATGCTTTGCCATTGATTTGTCCTTGGCCTCGTAAGTTTCGTTTACTTGATTATTGACCAGCAAAGAGTCAACATACGCGGCAACTCTTGTGGCTCCCATTGATTGGGCCATCCTTAAGCCCGCGAGTAGCGCCTCATATTCTGCTTCATTGTTGGAGCATTCAAAATCAAAACGTAAGGCGTACATCAGCATTATTTCATCTGGGCTTATCAACATGAGACCTGCCACGGAACCTTTCCCGCTGGATGATCCGTCAGTGTATAGCTTCCAGGTTTGCCTGGCTGTGCTGGATTCCGGTATGTCCTGGATTGCGGGATCCTGTATAGCTTCCCCATCAGTAATTTCAGCCAAGAAGTCAGTGATCACCTGCCCCTTGATTGCTGTTTGCTTTCGATACTCGATATCCAGGGCTCCCAACTCGATCGCCCATTTAGCCAATCTTCCGAAAATCTCTGGCTTGTGCAAAATTTGCTGCAGCGGGTAATTTGTTAAGACCTGTACACGGTGCCCTTGAAAATATCTTCTGAGTCGCCGGGTAGCGTGAACCAGCGCGAGTACCAACTTTTCAAGTGTGGGATACCGCGTTTCGGGTCCCGCCAAAACTCGGCTGATGTAATATATAGGTGTTTGTTTCCCATCTCTCTCCACCATAAGTACTGCGCTTACCGAGTTATGAGCTGTAGCCAGGTACATTTTGAGTAGTTCTTCTGGGTATGGCGCTGTTAATATGGGTTGTTTCTCGATGAATCACTTCATGTCTTGTAGGGCTTCTTCCGCTTCGCTGGTCCATTTGAAGTTTTTCTTGTTAAGGCAATCTTTCAACGTCTTTATAAATGGCAAAGATCTCTCAGCGTGTCTTGCCAAGAATCTGTTTATGGCCACTAGACGTCCGTTTAATGCTTGCGCCTCTTTCAAAGTCCTGGGGGAGGGCATCCGCGTATGGCGGCTACCTTTTACGGGTTAGCTTTAAAGCCGTCCCGGGTGACCACTACCCCCAAAAACATGCCTTCTTCCACCCCAAATGAACATTTCTTGGGGTTGAGCTTAATATTGTATTCTCTGAGCTTTTGGAAGGTTTCTTCAATGTCTTCAAGCATTTGTTTTCCTTCCCTGCTCTTGATTACCAAATCATCGACGTATACTTCCAAGTTTCTGCCGATTTGTTTTTCGAAAGCCTTGTCCATGAGCCGCTGATAAGTGGCTCCGGCGTTTCGCAGGCCAAAAGGCATTTTGGTATAACAAAAAAATGCCCACATCGGTATGAAACGCCGTTTTTTCTTCGTCTTCTTTGGACATTTTGATCTTGTGATAACCTTTATAGGCATCTAAGAAACACTTGTACCTATAAGGGACCAGAGAATCAACCTTGAAGTCCATCTCAGGCATCGGGTAGGCATCTTTGGGGCATGCTTTATTCAGATCTTTAAAGTCGATGCACATCCACCATGTGCCGTCTGGTTTCTTGATCAACACAGGGTTTGATACCCATGTGTGATACTTTGTTTCTCTGAGAATTCCAGCTTCAACCAATTTTCGTACTTCTTTGACTACCGCTTCTTTTCGATCCGGGGCCATGCTGCGTTTACCCTGTGCGACGGGTTTAATGCCCGGGAGTGTCGCTAGCTTGTGCTCTGCCTTATCCCGGGGTATCCCAGTCATGTCAGAGTGCTCAAAAGCAAAGATGTCGGCGTTCCTTCTCAGCAGCTATTTCAGGTTGTTTTTGACCTCAGGGGAGAGGTTGTCCTCTATTGTTACTGTCTGATCTGGATGGCGTGTGCTTAATACCCACCTTTCCAGGCCGATGGCGCCGGTAGGCCCTTGACAGCATCTTTTGGCGTCCAATACTTCTCCCAGCTTGTCTCGAAATACTGTTGCAATACCCCGCAGGGTGGGAAACTTCATGAACCCCCGCGCCGTGGAGACTATAGTATCCAATTTCCCCAGGGTGAACCTTCCAATGATTACATTGTGGTAAGACTCAGCGCGTACCACAAGGAATGTAACGAGTATGGTTCTATCCCGGGGGGTTTGTTCGAACGTAACTGGGAAGGTAATTTGGCCAATTGGATCAACCTTTTCTCCAGTGAAACCTTTAATAGGGGCGTGTACTGACTCAAGCAGTCTTCTATTTTCTGCTTGCATTCTATTGAAGCAATGCTCATAGATTATATCTTCGGAACTCCCGGTGTCCACCAGGATCCTCCTCATGTTATAATAGCCTACCGCAAGGGATATGATTAGGGCATAAGTTGTGAGATGCAAATCTTCTACGCGTGGTTCGATTGTCAAAGTTGCCAGCATCCAGGGTTCGAGCGTGGAGAAACTCCGTTTAGCCCCCTTTCCCTTATCGGCGTATACCATGTTTAGCTCTCGCGGCCTCTTACCTGCCCCTTTATCATTTTCTTCTTTAATGGGGGACGGGCCCTGTTTGATGTCTCGCACCAGATGGGCCAGCTTACCCGCCTTTACAAAATACTCGATCTGTTTCTTTAATTGAAAACAGTCGTTGGTATCATGGCCGCTCCCCTTGTGATATTCACAATACTTACTGGTGTCTTTGTTGGGAGCGTCCTTCAATGGCTTTGTAGGGTTAAACTTTAGGTTTTCAGAGGCTAGGATTTCTGCTGGCGTCTTGCTCAAGTTAGGGTACTCGGACCGCGGTTTAGAGGAGGATTCGTTCCTTGAGTAGGTGCTTCTAGACCTATCATACCACGAGTCCGTTCTGTCACTTTTCTGGTATCGGTCTCCTCTACCTTTACCCTTAGAATTCCACTGCTCTCTGTCATACTGGCTTTTCTGAGCCTCTTTCTTTCTGTTGGCCGCGTGACTGGCGGCAACAGTTTTTTCTTGTGTAACGTATAACTTGGCTATCCTCAAGATTTCGTCTATGGTGGGAGGTATGCCATCCCTCCCGTAGAGCGTTCTTAACAGCTCATCATCATTTACCCCTTGCAGGAAAGCTCCACACGCTAGATCATTTGTGACACCTGGGATGGCCAGGCTTTCTTTGTTGAATCTAACGATAAAACTTTCCAATGTTTCATTGTCTCGCCGATGAATGTGAAGGAGCTCGTTTCGATCTTTGGTATGCCTTCTTTGTTGGCTGAATTGTAAGATGAACTTGGCTTCTAGATCTTCAAAACTATCGATTTCCCCAATGGGAAGACTATCCCACCAGACCCGTGCTGCTCCCGCCAGTGTTTGGACAAACATCTTACACCAGAGGGGCATAGGCCAACAGGCTACTTCCTCGGCGCTCTTGAACAGGTTGAGATGGTCATCGGGGTCACCTAGACCATCGTATTTGTCTACAGTTTGAGGCATCTTGGGTTTTTCCTTGATTGGAGCTTCAGCTATCCTTCTGGTGAACTTGGACTTGAAAGTAGCGTCCACGGGTTTGTAAGGCTTGGTGAGATCATCTTCCTCAACATTAATGGGTTGTATCGGAGGAATTGCACCGCTCTGGTTGGTTCCCTGGGTAATATGGAGTTGAACCTGGATGGTGTTTGATGTAGAGCCGGGGCCCCCGCCTGGAAAAACGAGGCCTGGATGCGTTTCCTCTGTAACAACTCATATTAAAAGTTCTAATTATTACTTTAATTATACAATAGGAAAACCCTAATTGAGACACCCAAGTGATTCTGCATAAACCCTAAAATTTTCAGAACAATCGGAATCAGGATCAGGGCCCCTAAAACTCAGGGGGGTAAACCCTAGTCGGTAATATCTAAACAGTTTTACGTGTACGTTGAAATTTAACGCGAAACCAACTCAGCTGAGCTACCTGGACACAAGGCTACCCTATGGTAGACCTGTGTCTCTCGCGCCACGCGAAGGCCCCTCGCGCCACGCGAGGGAGCCAATTTTCAAGTATAAACAGAGCAGTCTGTTTCATGCAATTGTGCGTTTGTTCGACGTTCAAATTCAATTTGTACTTCGAGTTATAGTAGAAACAGTCCTAAAAACACACACAAATCACGAAGAGCTGCCGCAAAACAGGGTAATAACTCGATCGCTGCTACGATTCAATGTCCGATCGATTAAACTATCCAATGGATGTTTAAGTGCTGCCCACATTAGGGTTATGCTTTGTCATTCGTCGTTAATTCGATGGATGTTTAAGTATCGCACTTTGTCATTCGTTGTGAGGGTTGATCTCGTGAGTTATCGTAAATGCTGTATTGATTACTAACCTAGTTTTGTGTGCATTGTTATTTAAAATAGGTTAACAAGGCTAATCAATAGACTAGACTCTGTCCGTGTTAAATCTGCAATGTGAGTCATTCTCTTTTTATCAAAATGCTTTAGAAATTCTTAAATATTTTCAAAGTTATAATAACAGTGATTAAGTATATGTAATCACCAAGTTACAGCCGGTGTGTGGGGTTTTGTATACATTACTTGATAATCGTCACCATTAGGGCAGCCAATGGGGGATATGACCATAGTCACAGATCCGGTCGAGTGACAAATACTCTGGGTAATTGGTTGATATCAGAAACATTGTAATCTCTCTTAATACTGTAAATTATAACTAAATGTGTCGTTTTAATAAATAGAATGATTCACCAGTATTTCCCGCTGACAAAACCTTTTTCAAACATGTTTCAGGTGATCTGTTGTAATCCAGGAAAAGTGCCGTGACGCACTGCAAGCTTAAGAAAGTGGCTCATTATAAAATAAAGAAATATGTTTTGTAACATAAAAATTTCTCCATGAAATCATATTATTGTAAATTACCGGGGTTTTATCCCGAATTGTGAAATAAAATAATCGGGAAAATTTTAGCTTTAAAAAGATCCTGATGATAAACTTCCGCTGTTAAACTCAATTAAATAAATACCACGGGATTTTCTGTCCCACGGCTCCTGAAACGGGTCAAACCGGGTCGGGGGCCGTGACAGAAAAAGGTGGTATCAGAGCCACTGAGTTAAGCTAATTAAGTATTTAGAAATACTTAATTTTTTTTCTGATTATTATTATGTGATTATGTGTTTTATTAACTGACTATTTGTTAGTTACAGTATGGGTAAACAAAAGCTTTCAAACATCTATCTTAAATTAGATAGGTCCTCAAATGAGAAGGGAAGTTCATCCCAAACTCCTGAAGAAGGAATATTTGTTCGAAAAGCCCAATACGAAGAACCACTTTCTCCTGATAAAAGAAGTTTGATTATTAGGAAAAGTCAGGAGAAATTAAAGAAATCTCGAGAAAAGAAAGTTAAAAAGGAAACCCAGGAATTAATCTATAAATCACCATGGGAAGACAACTTAGATGAAAAATGGACGGATCTTTATATGCTAGCCACTGTAGCAGTAAATGCTAATCTTTAGAATACCATGACTCCGTATTAGCAACTTACAAGCCAGAAATATGAACTAGTAAATAAATAAAGTACAATAAAATCTAGTATTTTTAATTGTTAATTTTCTTTTGTATTACTTTAGTCACAGAGTATGCAATAATATTTGAGGGTTATTTGAAAATTTTGCTATAAAATTTTAATTTATTATTTTAAACAGCATGAATGAATTATCTGGAGCCCTAGAGAATCTCAACCTCTACCCTGTAAACATAGAAGTCTCTAAAGAGTTTACTGGGTATTTTGCTGAATTGGAACAACCTATAGAATTCAACGCTCCACCTGTGGAAAAGCCGAAACCTAAGAAAAGAAAGAGATTCGTATGGGGGAGGCGTGTACATAAGAGAAAGCCAGCTAAGAGACTTCCTAAAATAAACAATCCCTTAGAAAAAGGAAAAGAAATTGAAACCAGGGAAAATTTTAGACAGCAGGAATTGGAGACTGAAGTCAAGGAAGATTCTAGGCAAATGGAAATACAGTTTGAGGAATATTCTAAGCAAATAGAAATGGAGGTTGGAAAAGGTTCTAGACAAACCAAGATAGAAATTGGAGAAAGCTCTAAGCCAACTCAAGAAATGACATTTCAGGAGGAGTTAGATTTTATATTGACAAGCTGTGATACTATTAAGCCTGTCAATAATAATAATTTTTACTCTAATCCTATTGAAAATCAACTCCCTATAAATCTGGAACCAGCAATCCCAGAACCAATAATCCATACTCAACCTCTAGGAATGGATGAGTGGTGGACGAATGATTGGCAATTCCAAAACCTTATTAATAGTCCCTATACGTTTTTCCCTCAGTTCGATCCAGAACCTTTACCAAATCCACCGATGAGTAACGAGAATATGGCTGAACTCCGCCATTTTGGCGAAGAACTGATGGATGCTGGGAATAGGATCCGAGAGATAGGAGGACAAATCTCATGGAAATATGATGAGAGGGAACATCGTTATTAAAAATGCAAGTTGACGAGGGAGAAATGGGTTATGAGTTTGTGGTTGTAAAATAGCAGTAATATTAATGAAAATCAGTATGTGTGAAATAAACAATAAAACGGTTGTATATGGAAGCATAATATATAAATGAAAAATTTAGAAAATTTACAATTTTGGTTGTATATTTGTTTACGTAATTATGTGCGATTAATTGTTATATTGGATTGTTTCTTATTCTATATTAACTATTTAAATTAATTATCAGATGGCAAACATTGGTAATGAACCAGTAAATGAAGTAAATCAATCTGAGCAAAATCAGGAAGAGCAATTGTTAAATAGGCAAGATATAGAGGATATCGTTGCACAAGGAATAGCTAATGCTATTCCAGCAATCGTGGCTGCTGTTCAGAAACCTATTAAACCTCAATCAATCATTCCTAGTAAACGTACACAAGGCGACAACTTTAGTAATAGTATAAACGGAGGCGGTAATCATGTTAATAACAATAATGATCTACAAGCCCCAATTTTCAAGAAAATGAAAGCTGCAACACCTGGTTGCACTTACAAAGAATTCCTTGCCTGTAAACCAGTTGAGTTTGCAGGTAATGAAGGGGCTATTGCAGCACTACGTTGGTTAGAGAAAACGGAGGCAGTGATCACTATAAGTAAATGTGCTGAGGAAGATCAAGTTATGTATGCGTCAAATCTTTTTAAAGAAGGGGCGCTAGAATGGTGGAACACAGTATTACAAGCTAAAAGAAGGATCGAGGCATATGCCATGAAATGGGAAGAATTTAAGAATCTTGTAGAAAGAAAATTATGTCCCGAGTATGAAAAAGATCAAATGGCAAATAAGTTCCTAAACCATCGGATGGTGAATGTGGACTGTCGAGGATATACTTCGACATTCTTCGAATATGCTAGAGTGGTACCATCGTTGGCTTCGCCAGAATCGGTACTCATTTCTCGCTATATTTGGGGATTAATTAGTGAAATCCGTCATATCGTTAAAGCTGCGAGACCTCGCACCATTGGCGATGCGGTCGAATTAGCTAATACCATAACTGACGAACTGGTACGCACAAGGGATGAAAACAAGAAGAAGGAATTGGCTCAGAAAATTACCCAACGATTTCGTGTGGGTAATAGTAATAACTTCAAGAAAAGAGGAACAGGGCAATCCTCAACACCTCAGTTCTGCAGGAATTGCAAAAAGAAACATTATGGAAGATGTAATGTAATTTGCAACTTTTGCAAAGCTGTAGGACATCATGAAGAAAACTGGAGAAAGAAAACCATAGTTTGCTTCAACTGTGGAGAAATGGGCACTTCAAAACAGAATGTCCTAAATTGGTCAAACCAGCAGACAACAAAGCCAAGCCGGCCGATGGAGCTACTAAGAAAAATGTCAGAGCATTCCAGTTGACCACTCAAGAAGCAGAACTCATTCCAGATGTGATAGCTGGTACGTTCTTAGTTCACAAAGTTTACGCAAAAGTATTATTTGACTCTGGTGCAAACCAAAGTTTTATAAATACTTTATTCTGCCAAGCTCTTAAGTTACCCTTAACCAACATTAGGCAGATTTTTACAGTCAAAACCACATATGGGAATTCAGTTAAAATAAATCAGGTTTTGCAAAAAGTAGAAATAGAACTTTCAGGTCATAAATTTTCTGCAAATCTGTTACCTATGAAATTAGCTGAATTCGATGTTGTGTTAGGAATGGATTGGTTAGTAGCCAACCATGCTCAAATCATTTGTGATAAAAATTCTATAGAAATTCAGGCACCTACTGGAGAAGTAATCATGATTACAGGAGATAAACCACGTAAGCCCATGAAGTTCATATCAGTAATGAAAGTTGCTAGTTATGAACGAAAGCAAGGAATAGTATATATGATTTCAGTAATCATTAATACCAAGGGTAAAGAACTTAAGGAGATTCCCGTAGTCTCAGAATACCCAGATATATTCCCAGAAGAATTACCCGGACTACCACCAGATAGGGAGGTAGAATTTAGAATTCATCTAATTCCAGGAACTACACCGATAGCCAAGGCACCTTATCGGTTAGCACCCACAGAAATGTTAGAACTGAAAAAGCAATTAGATGAATTACTAAGTAAAGGTTTCATACAACCTAGTTCATCCCCGTGGGGAGCACCAGTGTTGTTTGTTAAGAAAAAGGATGATTCAATGAGAATGTGTATTGATTATAGAGAATTGAATAAGGTTACAATTAAGAATCGATACCCATTACCTAGGATTGATGATCTTTTTGATCAACTTCAAGGAGCTAGATACTTTTCTAAGATAGACTTACGCTCTGGATATCATCAATTGAAAGTACAAGAAGAAGACATACCTAAAACTGCTTTCAGGACTAGGTATGGTCATTACGAGTTTACAGTCATGCCCTTTGGGTTAACAAATGCTCCTGCCGCATTCATGGACATGATGAATAGAATCTGTAAACCGTATTTGGATAAATTTGTAATTGTTTTTATTGACGATATACTCATTTATTCCAAAAGTCAGGACGAACATTGTCAGCACTTACATGCACTCTTAACTTTATTAAGAAAAGAAAAGCTTTACGCCAAATTTTCAAAGTGTGAATTTTGGCTGCAAGAAGTGCAATTCTTAGGGCACCTGGTGAATCATGAAGGTATTCACGTAGATCCTGCTAAAATAGAGGCAATTACTAAATGGAAGGTTCCGCAAACCGCAATGGAAATTAGAAGTTTTATAGGTTTAGCTGGATATTATAGACGGTTTATTAAGGATTTTTCCAAAATAGTTGTACCATTAACTAAGTTAACATGTAAAGCAGTTAAGTTTGAATGGGGACCTAAGCAAGAAGAAGCTTTTAGGATTCTAAAGCAAAAGTTAACAAATGCCTCAATTCTAGCTTTGCCAGAAGGAACTGAAGATTTTGAAGTTTATTGCGATGCTTCAAAACTAGGATTTGGATGTGTGATAATGCAATGCAAGAAGGTAATTGCGTATGCTTCAAGGCAATTGAAAAGGCACGAAGAAAATTATACGACTCATGATTTAGAATTAGGAGACGTAATTTTTGCCCTTAAGATTTGGAGGCATTATCTGTACGGAAGTAAATTTACTGTCTATACAGATCATAAAAGTTTAAGATATATATTTGGGCAAAAAGAGTTAAACATGAGACAAAGAAGATGGATGGAAATCCTAAGCGACTACGACTGTGATATTCAGTATCACGAAGGAAAGGCAAATGTAGTTGCAGATGCCTTAAGCCGTAAATACCATGAGAAACAACGACGGGTTCGTGCTCTTAGATTAAATCTACAGTTAGATTTAATAGAACAACTGAAGCATTTTCAAAAAAACAGCAATCAAAGATGATGCTGAAGGAATGAAAGGACGAATAAAAGAATTAGAACAAGGAGCTGATGGAATTTGGAGATTCCATAAGAAAAGGATTTGGGTACCGAAGCAGGGAGAATTAAGAAATAAGATCTTAGAGGAAGCTCATAAATCTAGGTATACCATGCACCCTGGAAACAATAAGATGTACCAAGATTTAAGAAATAATTTCTGGTGGATAGGCATGAAAAAGGATATAGCTAAATATGTTTCTAAGTGTCTTACTTGTTCACAAGTTAAAGCAGAACATCAGAAACCTTCAGGTCTACTACAACAATTAGAAATACCTGTATGGAAATGGGAACTCATAACAATGGATTTTGTTACTAAGTTACCCAAAACCATAAAAGGTAATGATGCGATTTGGGTAATTGTAGATCGATTAACCAAATCAGCTCATTTTCTACCCATGAAGGAAACCTTTAGTATGGAAAGGTTAGCCAAATTGTACGTAGACGAAGTAGTATCCTTACATGGAGTTCCACTCTCCATTGTATCTGATAGGGATAGTCGGTTCACTTCTCATTTTTGGACAAGTTTCCAGAAAGCAATGGGAACTCGACTAAACTTAAGCACTGCATATCATCCCCAAACGGACGGACAAAGTGAAAGAACAATCCAAACTCTAGAAGACATGCTCAGAGCATGTGTGATAGATTTTGGTGGAAACTGGGATGATCACCTACCTTTAATTGAATTCTCCTATAACAATAGTTATCATTCAAGCATCGAAACTGCCCCATTCTAGGCACTGTATGGAAGAAAGTGCAGAACTCCAGTTTGTTGGGCAGAAATAGGAGAAAGTCAATTGTCAGGTCCTGAAATAGTACAAGAGACAACTGACAAGATTACACAAATCAAGGAAAGATTGAAAACAGCTCGAGATCGTCAAAAGAGCTATGCTGATAATCGATGCAAGCCACTTGAGTTCCAAGTTGGAGACAAAGTACTATTGAAAGTTTCTCCTTGGAAAGGAGTAGTACGGTTCGGTAAGAAAGGAAAACTAAGTCCAAGATACGTAGGACCATTTTCGGTGATCCAACGTATAGGACCAGTTGCTTATCGTTTACAACTACCAGAAGAGTTAGCTGGAGTACATGATGTATTTCATGTATCCAATCTTAAGAAATGTCTATCAGATGAGTCTCTGGTAGTACCTCTTCAAGACATAGAGGTAAACGAAAAGTTAAAATTTGTTGAGAAACCTCTACAGATAGAAGATCGAAAGGTGAAATTTCTCAACCACAAACGACTAGTGCTCGTTAAAGTCAAATGGGATTCAAAGAGAGGAGCTGAATACACTTGGGAGCTGGAATCAGAAATGAAGCGAAAGTATCCCTACTTGTTTCAGTAAATCTCGAGGACGAGATTTTTATTAAGGTGGGGAGAATGTAAAAACTCATATTAAAAGTTCTAATTATTACTTTAATTATACAATAGGAAAACCCTAATTGAGACACCCAAGTGATTCTGCATAAACCCTAAAATTTTCAGAACAATCGGAATCAGGATCAGGGCCCCTAAAACTCAGGGGGGGGTAAACCCTAGTCGGTAATATCTAAACAGTTTTACGTGTACGTTGAAATTTAACGCGAAACCAACTCAGCTGAGCTACCTGGACACAAGGCTACCCTATGGTAGACCTGTGTCTCTCGCGCCACGCGAGGGAGCCAATTTTCAAGTATAAACAGAGCAGTCTGTTTCATGCAATTGTGCGTTTGTTCGATGTTCAAATTCAATTTGTACTTCGAGTTATAGTAGAAACAGTCCTAAAAACACACACAAATCACGAAGAGCTGCCGCAAAACAGGGTAATAACTCGATCGCTGCTACGATTCAATGTCCGATCGATTAAACTATCCAATGGATGTTTAAGTGCTGCCCACATTAGGGTTATGCTTTGTCATTCGTCGTTAATTCGATGGATGTTTAAGTATCGCACTTTGTCATTCGTTGTGAGGGTTGATCTCGTGAGTTATCGTAAATGCTGTATTGATTACTAACCTAGTTTTGTGTGCATTGTTATTTAAAATAGGTTAACAAGGCTAATCAATAGACTAGACTCTGTCCGTGTTAAATCTGCAATGTGAGTCATTCTCTTTTTATCAAAATGCTTTAGAAATTCTTAAATATTTTCAAAGTTATAATAACAGTGATTAAGTATATGTAATCACCAAGTTACAGCCGGTATGTGGGGTTTTGTATATATTACTTGATAATCGTCACCATTGGGGTAGCCAATGGGGGATATGACCATAGTCACAGATCCGGTCGAGTGACAAATACTGTGGGTAATTGGTTGATATCAGAAACATTGTAATCTCTCTTAATACTGTAAATTATAACTAAATGTGTCGTTTTAATAAATAGAATGATTCACCAGTATTTCCCGCTGACAAAACCTTTTTCAAACATGTTTCAGGTGATCTGTTGTAATCCAGGAAAAGTGCCGTGACGCACTGCAAGCTTAAGAAAGTGGCTCATTATAAAATAAAGAAATATGTTTTGTAACATAAAAATTTCTCCATGAAATCATATTATTGTAAATTACCGGGGTTTTATCCCGAATTGTGAAATAAAATAATCGGGAAAATTTTAGCTTTAAAAAGATCTTGATGATAAACTTCCGCTGTTAAACTCAATTAAATAAATACCACGGGATTTTCTGTCCCACGGCTCCTGAAACGGGTCAAACCGGGTCGGGGGCCGTGACATCCTCTGTCATACACAGGTTCCGCCGTTGGTGGAGTCTAGCTATAAGCCGGCTGGGATGTTGGAAAAGTCCACCAAGGTGGCATATAAGCCGCGTATGGCGACTGTTGAGCATAACTTTATGCCGCCATCTGTGGAGTGTATGATTGGGCATTATATGGGCTAAATACCCGTATGGAGGCCCGTAATAGTATCCTTGGAAGTAAGCTTGATTTCCCGGTGTAACCGGGGCGTTCATGATTCCTGCAGGCATGATGACTAGCTGATGTGGCGGGGTGGACAACGCCGCTGTCAGCGCTGCCGAATAGAGAGGCGGCATGGCGTATGTAACTAAGGGCTGGTAATACTGAGCCATGCTCATTGTTGGCGAGATAAGACTCGGACTTGCAGATGTGATGATAGTGTTATGACGTAAAGCCTGTGCACTTACAGTTGATGCTAGGACGGAGACGTTAGTGTCTGCTGTGGTTAGTGTTGATGACTGGAGCTGTAAAGAGGTGTATGAAAAAGGATCAGCTGTTATCGTCCCAAAAGAGGCAGCAGAGGTGACTGCAAACCCTGGTGGCGCCTCTGCTTCAAATTCTAGGTCGAAAGACCTGGTTACAACGGGCGAAAACGGCATGGTAGTGACAGGGTTTGTTTCCAGCAAGGGATTGCTGGTTGTCATTGCTTGACTCGGTGTTGCTGTCGTGTTCTGATCGCTCGCCATTGGGTTCAGTCTTGCTGTTGTTACCGAAAGGTCACACGGATGGCGCCAATGAAGAAACACTGACCTTCACGGTAGTATCCAACTAGGACTTCAACTCTTGGCGATCTGAACTGCTAGCTGCAAAACAGAACACCGTTAGGACTCGTTACAGGAATGGGGTTATTCCTGTAACCACCCTCCGACCTGAGAATAAGTTTCGGTTTTGGAGAAAGTATAAGTGTATAGAGAGAGAGAGAGAGTAAACGAGAGCAAGATGAATCATACCTTAGATGTTTACCTCTATTTATAGTTTACCATTAGGGTTTCCCTTAACTTAGGATGAGCTCCGATAAGTTAGGGATTTGCATGATCTTCCCAAAAAGTTGGGGATTCGGTTACGTAGTTTATCCATGCAGAATAGAACATTCTAGAATAAACATGTGTAATTAATTATTTATAATAAATAATAGGTAATGACCGGGTCGGGTTAGCCGACCCGGGTCATACCTCGTCAGTCACATTGGTAGATTAAAATGATTTGTATAACTTGTTACAATAACTAGATGTAAGATCTGCCGCGTTGTGGCTAGGACCTTACAAATTATGACACAATGAATCTATTTTATACTGCTAGGGTCTTACAATTACGGTGCAGTAAATCTATTTTATACTTCTCTATTGACTCGCTCGTTGCGTTTTAAAACCACAAACCTAAGGATTAACTACTACATCTTTGTATCAAGTTAGATATCCAAACGATCACATTGTGTTTCCAAATGTCTTGTGGAGGGAAATACAAATACTTGATGTTGATTAGGGATGAGCACGGTACCCGTTCAGTATCAAACCGGTACCTGTACCCAAAGTACCAGTACCGAAAAACCGGAAAAGTGGGTACCGGTACCGAATATACGAGTTCGGTACCAGTACACCGGTATTTACAGGGTTTTTACCTGTAAATACTGGTACCGTTACTGGTACCGTTCCGATACCGGTACCGAAAAACGGAGAAAGTGGGTACCGGTACAATTAAAGAGAGTTGGCTCAAAACAATAACCCACACAAGCTAGTTGTTTTGTAAAAAAAACCATTGTCCAAGAATATATGCTTAGAGTACCACATGCACCATAATGTTAAAAATTAATAGTATGTTTTGTGAAAAAAAAAACCATTGTCCAAGAATATATGCTTAGAGTATCACTTCTAATGCACAATAATGTTAAAAATTAATAGTATATAAATTAAGATACAACTCTACCAAACATTAACATTTTTTTTAGGAAACACCCAAAACTTAAGGTATAAGTCTACTAAACACTAACATGTTGGTAATTTATAACAGGGTAATGTGTCAATTCTCCTTCTATGATGAGTCAAGTTTGTCTATTCTCCTACTATGATGAGTCAAGTTTTCCACTTTTATTTTGTTGTTCTATAATATAATATCTTATGGATTAATGTACGATTACAAGTGTGCGTCCAACTATTATGAAGATGCGTCTAACTTTTTCAGGATAAGTCTTTTTAGTATGTTTTGACAGCGCAAATTCATTTCCCCACTAGAATGTGTGTTGTTGATCTAACGAAAATAATTTTCTCCTAAAATCCACACATGTACATGTATCGTGCCTTTAATTTTGTTCCAACGTTTTTATAAACTGAAAACTGTTTCTTACTGTAGCCGATATATAAATATATTATACATATTAGGTTGTCTTCAACCATGGGAACAAGGATATTTGTAGGATGATTTTGCGTCGACGTGGAGAAGGACGGCAAACGACACAAGTTTTCATGGAGAAAGTATGTGGCTACACACTATTACGGACAGGAGTGGATGTGAGAAAGGAAGAAGATAGAATACACGTTCATAAAGAGTTTTTATGTTATCTGACGTGTGACAACGTGAAAAAGGAGACGATTCATGTTTAGTGACACAATTAAACAATAACTACTCACTTCTTAGGGTTATTATTGTCTCTTTCATTTAATTTGATTTTTATATCATTCCATGCCACAAAAAGTTTTAGAAAAAAAAAATGAGAGTCAATTGCCAAAATCGTCTCTGAGGTTTGGGCAGGTTTGCCATTTTCGTCCAAAATGACACTTTTGTATCAAATTGCCCCCAACGTTTGTAACTTTTTGTCATTTTCATCCAAACCACTAACTTAGTTTATTTTTTCTGTTAAGTTGAGGATATTTGGATGAAACTGGCAAATATAAAACCACAGAGACGATTTTGGCAATTTACTCAAGTTCTTTTAAATTTCTTTTTAATAATTGCATGTATATTCTTTTTTATTATATATGTAACAAAAATAATTAAATAAAAGAGATTAAAAAGGGTTTGAGTAAATTGCCAAAATCGTCCCTGTGGTTTTATATTTGCCAGTTTCATCCAAATATCCTCAACTTAACAGAAAAAATAAACTAAGTTAGTGGTTTGGATGAAAATGGCAAAAAGTAACTAACCTTGGGAGCAATTTGGTACAAAAGTGTCATTTTGGACGAAAACGACAAACGTGCCCAAACCTCAGGAACGATTTTGGCAATTAACTCAAAAAACAAAGTGAGGAATATTGATACGCTTTGTATTACTTAATGTGAAAGTGGACAAAAAAGAGAACCAAAAGAGGGTAGCCATTGATATCCCCTATGAAAAAAGAAATCACGTTTCTAATAGGCCAGGGATGTCGATAATCACTATGCCCAACCACACGATTGTTAACATTTAAAATCGAAACGTGTTCTTTTGCACAATATATTTATAGAAAACGAATCTATACCTTTATTATTATTATATATATTTCTTTTTTACAATCTTCACATGTTACGCAATATTTTAAAAAAGAAATGTACTTATATTTTACAATATATTGTGCATTCACAGTAATAATGTAACGCGTCAAAAAGAGTTTAATAAAAAAGTTAAATATATAATATAAGCCAAGTCAGGTTAAAATGACTTGCTAACGTGTTGCATTTTATTAACTTTATTTATAAATCTAGTGTGACAAATTATAAAATGATATATAAATTTCTTCATTTATTTCAAATATCATCGTAGTGGTCGTTTTCGTATTGAAGTGTCCCTTAAATTACAAGTGGTTTTTTAGACACAACACGGTTGTAGTGGTTTGGGTGCACGTTTATAATCATGCCATTTCATTATTGCCTTACATCTACGGAACTTAGATACAACGTTTAGAACATCGACAGTTAACGTCATTTTTTTAATATATTTGAATATATATTCAATTTAAAAATATGTTTAAGTTTATAAAAATTAAGGTCAATAACAACCATCTATATTCTAATCATTTCAGCATTTATCGGTACTTAATATTCAGCATTGAACTATTAAGATTAAACCCAATCAACCACAAAACTATCATTAATATTTATTTTCTTAAACAAAATTAAAAAAAAACAAAAAACTGTAACATTTTTACCCCTTACTTTTCCTACTTCTTAAACTCGCCCAACTTAAATCCCTAGTATAGACTGCTTCTTTGTACAAAGGGTAATGAGGTCATTTCCCAATTCCCACACAAAAAAGTAACAAAGGGTTACTTTCTTAAAAAACACAAACTAAAAGGACTTCATAGCAATATACCGAAAATTCAGGGACCTGTTCACTTATTCAATATTCTAAAAGTAATCCTCCCATTGGTGCTCTGTGTGGAACCCCCTTCCTCCTCTTCGCCGTCCGGACTCCGGTGGCCGTTAGCGGCGGCGTCGACGGCGTAAACCTACTAACTCCGTTACTACCGTTACTTCTCCGTCGTCCGTCTCCGTTACTTCCGTAAGAATCCTCCGATTCCCAAACTGACGTCATCAACCGCTTATTCTCCGGTGTTATCACCGTCTCAAAATTCTCCGATGATGTTCCGGCAATCTGCATTATTTGATGTAATATTTTAGAATCTGAATTTGAATTTGAATGTGAATGTGGATTTGGATTTGAATTTACCTTGCATCCGAGTGAACAGAACCGGAACGAATCGAGAAGGTTCCGATCACACACTTCACACGTGTTCGTAACGGCTTTTCCAGGGCGCGGTTGCGGCCGTTTGTTTATAAACACAACTTTTGCACTGTTGATGACGTAAGTCTGTACTGAAGTGATATCTACGTGTTTTTGGATTTCAGAAACCCTAATTACGTCGTGATATGAAGATCTTCGAATCTGTATAGCAATCGAGTGAAATTACGTCGTTAGAACAGTTAATAATCAACATATAGAGCAAAAAAAAAAAAAAAAACAACAATCAGGTGAGATATGAGATAAAACAAATGAAATTTGAACAAGAGAAACAGAAAATCAATGGCGGAAAGATGAATTTCAAAATCTGTAAAACAATCGAGCAAAATGACGACATTATAACACTCGTCGATCAACAATTAGGTGAAATGAAATCGAACGAGTGATATTAGAGCAACAAAAAGCAAAATATCAATGGCGGAAAGATGAATTTCAAAATCTGTAAATCAATCGAGCAAAATTGCGTCATTAGAACAATCGATAATCAACAATCGGTTGAAACGAGATCTAACGAATGAAACTAGAACAACAAAACGCAAAAATCAATGGCGGAAACATGAATTTTAAAATCTGTACATTAATCGAGCAAAATCACGTCATTACAACAAAACGAACGAAATTAGAACAACAGACAGAGCAAAAAAAACATAAAATCAATGGCGAAAAGAAGAATTTCAAGTTTCAACTACCTGAATGTGACGGTGATTCTGATGCTGATTAAGACAAAGCGAGCACAGAGGTCCATTAACACAATCCAAACAGTACATATTACACTCAGACTTATGCGAATCAGCGTGCAACTCGCACTGAACGAAAAAAACTTCACGAAGCAGCGGTATCAACCACGGCGGCCAAATGTTATCGTCATTCGGTCCTCCGGCGCCCTGCATTACACAAAACAAACACACATCAGCAATGAAAAGTTAAAAACTAACGGAAAAATGTAAACTAGTATGAGATTAGACGGAGATTAAGTTGTATTAACCATAATCCGGCGGTTTTTTGGCTTGATTTCGCGTACGGCGGCGCAGTTTTGGTTGTCGATCGCCAGTTTGACGGTGGTGGAGGTGTGGCCGGAGAGAATTAGGGTTAGAGAGAAGGAGAAAATGGAGAATGAGTTGTTTGTTGGTGTTGTTTTTATCTGTGCACACAAAGTTTGATAATGGAGTAGACAAACGCCGACCCTAGTTACGAACCTATATAGGCTATATATACGAAGCTGGAACAACGTCGGGCGCAAGGAACCGACCTCTTTCCTTCCTTTTTCATACCCTTTTCTTGTTTACTTTTTGAAATAATAATAATAATAATAATAATAATAATAATAATAACAATAATAATAACAATAATAATAATAATAATAATTAGAGTGAATTACACACCACTTTTTAAAATTATTATTATTAATTTGATTTATTTGAATTCGAAAATTTAAACTAAATCTTAATTTGAATTTGAATTCGAATTCGAATTCATTATCCAAATTGGTTTAAATTCGGGGCTATTTGGATAAATCGAATTATCAAAAGAATTGCAAAAAAAAGGAGCTAAATACGTGGACAATTTTCTTTTACAAGAGAAGTGATTTATTTATTTATTTATTGTAGTAGGTTATAACCCCGTGTATTATACGGGTTAAGTAAATAAAAAAATCAAATAGTTAATAACGAAGTTTTAATAATTATAAAACGATATTTTTAAGACGCTTTTTTGATATCCAAACAAAATTTTGTGTCATGTATGATCAAAACTTGTGATGTTTGTCAAGTTTATAAATATGAAAGCATTTGAATCATCGATTAAAAGACAAACTGTATCACCGACTTTCTCACGAGTTTTAACAGTCATGTGAACATATATTTAATAACCCAAGTTTTATTTAAATAATAGTGGTCTTAATTTATTAGTTTCAAAACAATGTTAAATGTCCAGATTAGGCATATAGCAATTATCCAATTAGATAAACTTATATAAAAAAAATGACGTTTCAATTTAAATTAATTAGATTAGTATAAATTATCGATAATTATTAAATTATATAACTTTAAAAATTAAATATCTGGACGTGAGTTGCATCCTAAAAGGATGGTTGTTTTTGTATAAATTTATCAGTAAGATAAATGTAATTATTATTCTTCTTGCATTTTAAACATATATTAAATTTAAGAGTAAAATGCACGGATAGTCCCTGTGGTTTTGTAAAATAACACTTATAATCCCCAACTTTTGTAAAATGCACGAAGAAGGTGTGTATCGATGAGAGAGTTGCAGGTGGTGAGGGTGAGGGTGAGGGTGGGGTGGGGTGGGGTGGGGCCACTTGAGTTAACTTTTACCTTTTAATATTTTAATATTTTTAATACACTAAGGGCATTATGGTCATTTCACACCCACTTAACTGTGAAAACTAACCCCCATCCACTCCAGGGACTATCCGAGTAACAAACTGTCAAACCACAGGGAGCACCGGTGTAATTTCCAAAAGTTGGGGACTATAGGTGTTATTTTACAAAACCACAGGGACTATCCTTGCATTTTACTCTAAATTTAATAATTTAAATTAAATAATAAATATCTACAATTAAGGAATTAAGATATAATTTCTAACCTAGTAATTAATATAAATAAATAATAAAATATTTTATGGAACCCTATCCATAATTTCTTAAATGATTGAAACATATTAAATTTAATAATTTAAATTAAATAATAATTATATAGATGGTCTAGAATAATGACAAGTGTTCATCCATTGGTTTATTTTATTGTAGAGTATAGATAAAAAGCAGGGTTTCAAAAACCGGTTTAAAGCGGTCGTTTGAACCGGATGCTGGAAGCTTGGCTTGTGCGAATCATACATGTAGAATAAGAGAATGGTAAAGAAGTTGTACCACCGGTAAATTGGGTTATACCAATTTAAACCCCTATGCCAATACCGGGCCAAGATTAAAATGTGGACTTTTAATCTTTTATACACCTAAAATGTGACGATTTACCTTTTTAGTAAAATCTAGCACCTAAAAAGATACAAATAGTGAATATATAGATTATTTTTTATTATATATTAACAATTGGAATATTTTTATTGTGGGATGATGTAGTTTTGGATTGTTTTTTGAGTTCAAATTGTGATTTATGAATTTATAGGGTTAATTAGTCAACCCGGTTGAACCATTTCCGAGCCTAATGTGACAATTGTGCTCTATAAACGATGTACGATGTAAAACAATATCAATTATCAATGAAACAATGTGTTTTGGTGTCAATATTTGTGTATTTGTGTTTGACGATTTTACGATTTGATTCTAGTTCGATTTCGAGCTTTAAATCGCTTTTTGGAAAATTATACGCAAACTGATGCGTAAACGTAATCAGTTTAACACGACAAACACTCCAGAACAGTGACATAGGCTTAACATGCCTTAAATAACCTTTACATAACTTAGAAATAAGTTTTGGAGGGTTTGGTGTGTCGAAAACAAGTTTATTCGATCGCAGGGACTATTTGCGACAAACTGCGAAAGTATGCCGACTCGTACAGTAACGAACATTCCGGAACATTGTCATAAACTAAACATACCCTAAATATTCTTTACATAGCTTAGAAATAGGCTTTGAGGGGTTCGGTATGCGAAAATATGCTTATTTGATCAATATGGACTAAAAGCGTCAAAAAGTGCATAAGTTTGCATTTACGCGCATATCTTACGTTCTGAACATATCCGGACATCCAAAAATTTTTGTAATCATTAAAATATTGTATTTTAGTGATTGGAATGCAAAAATACCATTCGTCGCGCAATTTGGATCGTTTTCGCGTCCGTTCGAGTTTTCGTCGTAATTAACCGAATAACGTGATCGTACGATCAAACGAACCGACATCCGAGATTTTTTCAAGCATATTTTATGTTCCCTATGCTTTAACTTCATTGTAGAGCCTTGAAATGGGGTTAACGGGGCTTAAAAGCATAAAAAAACAAAGTTTATACCTTGCAGGGACCAAAATTGACATTTTGTCAAACTTTCTAGGCGGGCCGCGAAAGACCATGTGTGAGTCTACGTGGGGCGCGACCGACCTGCAGAGCATAAACATTGAATTTGGCTTCAACAGCTGTTTTCATGCAATTTTACCATGGTTTTGGGATACCATTTGCTTGTTTTTGAGTTCCCCTTGTATTAGAAACTATGGGCTACATGTTATGGTTGAGATCATACCTTGATTCTTGCAAAAACACATGTAATGATCTTGTTAATTCAAGCTTCCTATAAATACCCACTAAGTTTCATTCTTGTTCCTTGCTCAAATTGATTTAATCTGCTCTAAGTTGAAGCTAAGACTTCATACCTGAGTATTTTAGATCAATTATTCCTAGCTTGGACCCTTTGTAAGCTTCTTTCATGCTTTTTTATGTTTTTCAAGCATGAAAGTCAAACAGTGTTTGACTTTCTGCTTTGACCATGAATTGGTCAAGTCAAAGTTCAACTGAACTTTGCAATGTGAGCGTAATCACGATGGTTATAGTCCCTTGTGACTATACCTACTGATTACCACGTCGATTAGTCGAAGTGACGAGTCAAAGTTTCGGTCAAAATGCCGATTATGCGCATTTTGCGACGAAGCTTGATGTGCGTGAAAGTGTCGTATATTTTAGGTGTATATTTTAAGCCCTTTTTAACACTTATTTTAGCCAAGTTTTAAATTTATAAAACACGATATTTCACTAACACTAAACACACATATGGGCAAGTGCACCCATCGTTGAGTGTAGTATAGCATTGGTAAGATACCGAGGTCGTCCAAGGACACAAGAGCTTTTAATACCGGTTTATCCTCAACGTCTAACCAAAATAAAAGTTTAGAAAAATGTTTTAAACTAAGAAAAATAAAAACTAACTAAAATGCTGAAAATAAAAATAAAATAAAAACAGATAGACAAGATGAATCACTTGGTTCCGACTCGTATCTAGTATAACCTTTGATTATTTCCGCACTTTTGCACATAGTTAAGAGATTATCTTAGTTATTGTAGTAGGCCCCTCTTTTGAAGGTGACGTTACCCTCACCCCAGTAGTTTGAGTCAGCAGGGATACAATCCTAAAGGGGTGGATTATTGGAAGATAATGAATTAAGTTATTAATGCAGTATTGTGGTAGGCCCCGCTTTTGGCGGTGACGTTACCCTCGACTAAGTAGTCTGAGTCAGCAGGGATACAGTCCTAAATAGCCGGGTTATAGTATTAATAGTAGTTAACTTATGAGGGGATCAAAGAGTTTGGACCCCCGCCATCCAATACCGTGAAGTATTGAAGGAGGTCCTACTAAATTTGACCCAGGTCCATTGCAGGACCTCTAAACGCTGAACAATGGCAAGACCTTTACCAAACCGTTCCCTTAACCCCCTACCAGGTAGCCAACATACCTCCATATAGACCGTGGAGATATGAATGGTGAAAATCCTTTATTTTATATAGACAGTAAAATAATGCCAAGACACCACGGACAAACGATAAGGAAAGATCACCTTCAACATAAGTAACTAGTTATTAAAGTCATTAATACAAAACCAAATAAAAAGTGCAAAAGATTAGAAATAAAAAGTATTATACTAGACACTTTGTCTTCACCAAGTGATGTAAGAGACTTAGGCAAACATGGCCTTGATTGTCAAGAACTCTTACGATCAATCTTGGATCCCGAGACGACTCACACACTCTATGATGGACAATGGATGATGGTGGTGGATGATGGTGTTGTGATGGTGGTGGGTGGTGGATGAAGTGTGAGAGAGGTGGTGTGCCAAGGGATGAGTTGCAATGAAACCAAGCACTCCTATTTATAGGCTGAACAGAGGCCTGGGCACGGCCCCGTGTTCGCTGGGCACGGCCCCGTGCCCGTCTGACACTCTCTCTCTTCATTAATTGTAATTGCGAATTACAATTAATGCGCCTGCAGTACTTTCGGCACGCCCCCGTGTCCGCTGAGCACGGCCCGTGGTGGGCAATAGAAGCTTCTATAGGTTTGTCTTTTCTGCTGCTTCTTGGGCACGGCCCCGTGCTGGCTGAGCACGGGGCGTGTTCAGCCTTCTGTTTTCTCTATTTTGCTTTGGAAGGTGCCTTTGAGGGTTCGGGCAATCCACTAATGTTCCTTTTCTTGTATTTATGTTGGATTTAGCTGTCTTTTTGCTTCTTTTGCGTTTTTGAGCTCATTTAATCCTGAAAATACAAAAGGAAGACAAAAACACTCTTTTTCCAATATTAGTACTAAAAAAGGTTAGTTTTATGCCTCATTTGATGTAATTTATATGTTGCATTTTACACACATCAAATACCCCCACACTTGAACTTTTGCTTGTCCTCAAGCAAAACTCTTTAATATTTGGCTTACACTCCCAAATGGAATAGGTAGAAGAGAAGGTTTTTGGGCTTGTCATAGAGTGTCGGGATTTCCAAGATCTTTTTGGGTTTTATTTTTATTTATTTACACTCCTATTCGTAATGATTTATTTAGAACTGTTCATAAAAGAAATTACTTATTTGGGCATAACATGCCTTTTTTAAAATTTTATTTATATACAAGTTCACATACCTCACGGGGAAATCACTCACACTCGGCCGAAAGTGTATTTTTAGTGAATCACTCGAGAGCGGCATGGAACTTATTCCTACCATAGGCTTGCCAAGAAATCAATCCTCATCCTTTTTAACTTTTATACCTTTGTAGATATCAAGAGGACTTTGTGGGTTAAGGGTTGGCTAGGGTTAAAGGTAGGTGGTTGGGTTAGTGGTTAGTAGAAAAAGGGCTAAAAAGCGTAACAAGTGTCGGTCTTCGTATGTTTGAAACCTTTTTTTTTTTTTTTTTTTTTGATGAAGCTTTTATTCAAACAAAGTTATTTTTGATTACTTTGTTTGTTTATTTTCTTTTTGCTTCATTTTTTTTTTTTTTTCACGAAGAACCGAACTTGTTACTAAAATAAAGGGTTAAAAATGAAAAAGGTTTTGGTGGGTGAAAGGGTTTTTGTTTTGGGTGATGAAACGAAAAGGTTTAGGCTCAAAGGGGCTAACTAGGGGGATTTTTTTGGGTAGGTGGTAAAAGAAAAAGAAAAATAATGGTGTAGAAATGAAAAAGGGTTAGTCCTAATGCCTCTATCATTTACTTACTCGGGTTTAAGTTGATAAGGACCGGGAATGTATTGTCATGGCAAGTTCTAGAGTCGTAAGAACCAAGCGGCTATTCACACAAGAAACGAAAAATGAGCATTTAGTCAAATGATATGAAATTGTGTGCTCAATAAAGGCTCAAAACTCACTTTTGTGGGAATGGGTTTTTATGTGATCAAGTATATATAATCAAATTTTAAATAAGTTTGTCATGCCTTTTCATAATTTTCTTATGTTGGTTCTTTTTATCACTACGCTATCAGTTGTAAATTTGTAAAAATATAACCTTTTTGAGAGCTTGAATTTCCCGAGTTAAACCTAGACAAGTAAAAAAAATGAAATTTTTGAAAAAATTTGGGGTGATTAGCGGTTCCAATAGAGTTTTTGTGTAAGGCTTGTATTTAGGACTTGCAAAATTCAAGGTTTTAGCATCCCCCCCACACTTAAATTGCACATTGTCCTCAATGTGTCCCAAAAATAAATTTTTAGGTTGATTAGATGTGTAAAATAGTGTTTAAAAAGCAAAAATTTGTGTTACTGGGCACTGAACACGGCCCCGTGTTATCCGGGCACGGCCCCGTGTTCAAGTGCCAGTAACAAAATTGAAATAAGAGGAACAGAAGTCTGGACACGGGGGCGTGTTGGGTGAACACGGCCCGTGTCCAGTTACCTGTACTGGGCGTTTTCTGCAGGTGGTCCGACACGGGGCCGTGTTGGTTGGGCACGGCCCGTGTTGAACCTTCTGAAAGGGAGAAAATTGTCGGGTTGCCTCGTTCTTGTGCATGGGATCATTTTTCTCGTTCCCCTTTTCATCCTTTACCACCATGAGTGTGTTTTATTCCTGAAAATTAAACTAACTAGAAAACATAAAAACTAATCTAAATTAAACTAAGGATAGTTCCGTGGAATGCCTCCATGGTGCGCCACGTTTATAAGGGTCCTTGGCTAGACCCAATGCCTGGTCATATGTTACCCAAGTGGGATGTGTTGCATCCCATGTTACACCGTCGGAGAGCGTCATCCAAGCTTGAGTCTATGACCTTCATGTAGTTGACCGGATCTTCTTCCTCTACTCTCTTTCCACATTCAAATTTCACTTCCTCATCCCCAAACTTCAATGTTAGAGTTCCGTCATTCATATCCACCACTGCTTGAGCGGTGGCTAAGAATGGTCTCCCGAGGATGAGGGGGACCTCGGTGTCTTCCTCCATGTCTAGGATAACAAAGTCGGTTGGAAAAACGAATTTGTCGACCTTGACTAGCAAATTTTCGACGACCCCATGTGGGAACTTGACTGACCTGTCGGCGAGTTGTATGCTCATCTTTGTAGGGCTTGTTGCTCCTAGGCCGAGTCGCTTGAACATTGAGGTGGGCATGAGGTTGATGCTAGCCCCAAGATCGGCTAAAGCATTTCGGACGGGGGACTTCCCAATCGAACAAGGGATTGTGAAGCTCCCGGGGTCGATTTTCTTTTGTGGAAGTTTGTTGAGTACTAGAGCTGAGCATTCTTCGCCTAGGTTAACTAATTGCAACGATTCAATTTTCTTTTTGTGAGTGAGGAAATCCCTCATGAATTTTGCATATTTAGGCATTTGGGTTAGGACCTCAATAAAAGGAATATTAACATGCAATTGTTTTAGTAAACTTTCGAACTTTGCGAATTGCTCATCGGTCTTTTGACGAATTAACCTACCGGGGTACGGGATTGGAGGATTCTTGGTGGGCTCTTGATTCGGTGTAGAAGCCTTTTCTGGCGCAGGAGGAGTTACAGGTTGGCCAGAATGACTTCTTCCATTTGGCGGCAATGGAGCATCCTCGGGACCCACGGTTCGATTTCGTAATGTGATGAGATGGACTTGTGCCTTTGGGTTTGGTTCGGTATTACTGGGTAATGCGCCTTGTGGTCTCTCGGAGAAATTTTGAGCTAGTTGATTTAATTGTTTTTCAACGTTTTGAATACTAGCTTGTTGATTTCTGAAATTCGATTCCAATTGTTGAAATCGATCCGAGTTTTTCTTTTCAGTGTCAGAGATGAGGCGAGATACAGTATCTTCAAGCCTTTCTCTTCCACCTTGTTGTTGAGGAAAATTTTGCGGTTGTTGAAAATTAGTTCGTTGATTTTGTTGGTTACTACTATTGCCGGGATCTCTCCAACCAAGATTTGGGTGGTTACGCCATCCTTGGTTGTAGGTACCCGTTGGAGGACCCGACGGCCTAGGTCTATTATCCATGTAGTTTACCGTTTCAGTTTGTTCATCTAATTCTTTCATACAACTCCAATTTTCATGTGACCCACCACACCCTTCACAAGCCATAACCGAGGCCGTTTTTGTCATTTCTAGCCTTTTGATTTTTGAAGAGAGGGCCTCGATTTGGGCTTGTAAAGAGGTGCTTTCATCAACCTTATGGGCGCCCGGGGCAATAGATTTATTACCTCGGGGAGTGTGCCATTGAAAATTGGTTTGAGCAATTTCCTCAATTTGGTTATATATTTCATTTGGGCGACGATTACCTAAGAGTCCCCCGGAGCTTGAATCAAGTGTTTGTCTTGTGTGTGGCAACAATCCATTGTAGAAAGTGGATACTTGTTGCCATACCGCTAGACCATGGTGAGGACACTTTCTTAGAAGCTCCTTGAACCTTTCCCAAGTTTCATATAAGGATTCCCCATCCTCTTGTGAGTATGTATTAATTTCAGTCATTAATTTAGCCGTTTTAGCAGGAGGGAAATACTTATACAAAAACTTTTGGGCGAGTTCATCCCAGGTGTTTACCGATCCAACTGGGAGGGTGTTAAGCCAAGCTTTGGCTCGGTCTTTTAGTGAGAAAGGAAACATTCGAAGGCGGATGGCGTCATTTGATGCTCCATTGATCCGAAAGGTATCACATATTTCTAAAAAGTTAGTAATATGTAGATGGGGATCCTCGTCCGCAAGCCCGTGGAAGGTTGCGGAGTTTTGGAGCATTTGTATCAAATGCGGCCGAAGTTCGAAGTTGTTGGCCTCGACATTCGGTGCATTGATAGCAGCGCCAAGATTGCCTACGGTAGGCCGTAGGTAATCCATGAGGGTACGTTGGTCCGCCATTGGAAGTGGGTCCCCCGAAGCTTTCTCTTGATTTTTAGCTTTTAGTCTTTTTCTGAGAAAGCGCTCGGGTTCTTCTAGGGGTTCTTTTATGTCTCTACTAGAACTGGAGCTCATGCACTACGTAGGAGGTTCAAATGTGGTGCCTGGGTTCCGGGTCCTGCAATAAAAACAGAAAAGAACGTTGGTCAGAATGTCCACCACGGCCCCGTGCTCAGTGAACACGGCCCGTGTTGAGAGATACAGTAATTGTTTTCTGGATTCCCAGTTACTGGGAGTTGGACACGACCCCGTGTTGCACCGACACGGCCCCGTGTTCAGCTCTCTGTAACTTCAGAAAATAAAAACTACCAGTGATGATGCTGGGCACGGCCCGTGTCTGACCGGGCACGGCCCGTGCTGAGCCCTGCAGAAGTTGAAAAACTAAGAAAATCCTAAAAAAATAAAAAAGAAAAATAAAAGATGATTAGGCCGTTGATTCCTAACTTTCTTAAAATCCTTGTGTCCCCGGCAGCGGCGCCAAAAACTTGATGTGCGTGAAAGTGTCGTATATTTTAGGTGTATATTTTAAGCCCTTTTTAACACTTATTTTAGCCAAGTTTTAAATTTATAAAACACGATATTTCACTAACACTAAACACACATATGGGCAAGTGCACCCATCGTTGAGTGTAGTATAGCGTTGGTAAGATACCGAGGTCGTCCAAGGACACAAGAGCTTTTAATACCGGTTTATCCTCAACGTCTAACCAAAATAAAAGTTTAGAAAAATGTTTTAAACTAAGAAAAATAAAAACTAACTAAAATGCTGAAAATAAAAATAAAATAAAAACAGATAGACAAGATGAATCACTTGGTTCCGACTCGTATCTAGTATAACCTTTGATTATTTCCGCACTTTTGCACATAGTTAAGAGATTATCTTAGTTATTGTAGTAGGCCCCTCTTTTGAAGGTGACGTTACCCTCACCCCAGTAGTTTGAGTCAGCAGGGATACAATCCTAAAGGGGTGGATTATTGGAAGATAATGAATTAAGTTATTAATGCAGTATTGTGGTAGGCCCCGCTTTTGGCGGTGACGTTACCCTCGACTAAGTAGTCTGAGTCAGCAGGGATACAGTCCTAAATAGCCGGGTTATAGTATTAATAGTAGTTAACTTATGAGGGGATCAAAGAGTTTGGACCCCCGCCATCCAATACCGTGAAGTATTGAAGGAGGTCCTACTAAATTTGACCCAGGTCCATTGCAGGACCTCTAAACGCTGAACAATGGCAAGACCTTTACCAAACCGTTCCCTTAACCCCCTACCAGGTAGCCAACATACCTCCATATAGACCGTGGAGATATGAATGGTGAAAATCCTTTATTTTATATAGACAGTAAAATAATGCCAAGACACCACGGACAAACGATAAGGAAAGATCACCTTCAACATAAGTAACTAGTTATTAAAGTCATTAATACAAAACCAAATAAAAAGTGCAAAAGATTAGAAATAAAAAGTATTATACTAGACACTTTGTCTTCACCAAGTGATGTAAGAGACTTAGGCAAACATGGCCTTGATTGTCAAGAACTCTTACGATCAATCTTGGATCCCGAGACGACTCACACACTCTATGATGGACAATGGATGATGGTGGTGGATGATGGTGTTGTGATGGTGGTGGGTGGTGGATGAAGTGTGAGAGAGGTGGTGTGCCAAGGGATGAGTTGCAATGAAACCAAGCACTCCTATTTATAGGCTGAACAGAGGCCTGGGCACGGCCCCGTGTTCGCTGGGCACGGCCCCGTGCCCGTCTGACACTCTCTCTCTTCATTAATTGTAATTGCGAATTACAATTAATGCGCCTGCAGTACTTTCGGCACGCCCCCGTGTCCGCTGAGCACGGCCCGTGGTGGGCAATAGAAGCTTCTATAGGTTTGTCTTTTCTGCTGCTTCTTGGGCACGGCCCCGTGCTGGCTGAGCACGGGGCGTGTTCAGCCTTCTGTTTTCTCTATTTTGCTTTGGAAGGTGCCTTTGAGGGTTCGGGCAATCCACTAATGTTCCTTTTCTTGTATTTATGTTGGATTTAGCTGTCTTTTTGCTTCTTTTGCGTTTTTGAGCTCATTTAATCCTAAAAATACAAAAGGAAGACAAAAACACTCTTTTTCCAATATTAGTACTAAAAAAGGGTTAGTTTTATGCCTCATTTGATGTAATTTATATGTTGCATTTTACACACATCAAAGCTATTTTCGGGTATCAAAACACTTTGTTTTGATATCAAACCTGTTTTCTAACTTAGTTAAACATGTTTTAACATGTTTAACTCGTCACTTTTAGTCTAGTGCTTGTTTAGGGTCGTAAGTCAAGCGGTCTTGACAACCGCTTAGACTTTCGAACCTGACCCGTTTGGTCGATCATTAGGATCCGACCAAGCATATTTTTGTGACCATAGTTGTATAGGGAATAACCTTCCGAGGTTATACCTTATGGTCACTTAGTTTAATTAGTTGTATGATAGGTAGATTATATGCCTTAGGAAAATGAACAAAATGCCCTTTTCATGCATAATTTGAACATATTTAAACATGTCAGGGCATATAATACTTGTCATAGGACTAGTTAGGCGCGCGAACGAAGCGTTAACGTAGCGTAAGCTACATTAACGGGTCGTAACGGGTCGAAAGCACTTAGGATAGGTTCCGATTTAGAATGTAGGCTTTGTTAAACCATATCACATGAGTTCCAACACTCATTTGGTTTACGAGACCTCATTCTACCCGATCTCCCGATTTAGGTGTCGATTTATTAACTAGTGATCCGATTACTAGGTACCACTTGATTTCCTTGGTTTTCCTGAGATTTGTTAGTTCACTATTAATCAATGATACTTTGCAGTTCAATGTGAGTACATATATCCCCTCTTTTATTGTTTTCAATTGTTTTGGGGTGATTCGTATGTGTTAAACGATTTCGACGATTTCAAAAACGAATACTATGGTTTATATTAAACAATAATGATTTCGATAATGTGAACGAACTTGTTGGGACGTATTTACATAACGAATAACATTCATTAACAATGATCAAGCCGACCAGTAGTATGTTACGGTACCATAGGATCTGACAAATCCCGTTATCGGACTGCCACCATGATTATGTATGGGGGTTATGTGGGTAACGACTGAACCTGATGATTGTTAACTTACCCTTTGGTGGTATGTTAATACGAGTTGAACGATGGACAAGTTGCGAAGGTTTGAATGTATTAAGCGAGACGACCAAAAGTTACTTTTCACAATTAAAAACGAGATCGATTTGAACGATTGAACGATTTTGGAATGATTTGAACGATTTAAACAAATGAACGATGGACTATAACACGAACGAGTTGAACGATTTAAACGATTGGTTTTTGGTATGTGATTAGATAACGGAACGGGTGTAATGTGATAAAAGCATGGTAGATACACCGCTGTTACTTCTTATGTATAAGTGCTTTTATCATATTACATTCCGTGACGTTATTTAGTTCACTTGGACGAACGATTTTAAACGATGTCACGCAACGATGTTTGCTATACGATATAAACCATATGAGTTTTATTACGAGAACGATTTACAATTTGGTTTACTTAAACAAATGTTTTGGATTAAGATTCATGGCAACGAGAGTTTATAAACTGTAACCAACTTATTTTGTATTCATATTGCAATACCAAACTCTTTTCAAAACAAGGTTTTCAATTAATGACTCTTGTAGTCAAACGAGGTATTGCAACATGTAAACGAGCCATGAATCCGACACTCTCACAAAACCTATGTGCTCGCCGGCATTTCTTCGCTGACTTTATTTTCACGTATGTTTCAGGTTGTGTTGAATGATGTTGACTGTGACTAGGTTGCATGCTCGCTTAGGACCGGACGAGGCCTTAGTGACTTAATAACGATGATAGTCGATATGTGAACTTGCTTGTTGTAATTTTAAGACAATGTAAATATTTAATAATTCAATAAAACGAAACTTTTTGATCCATGTGTTGTGAAACAATGATTCTGTCGCTCCACTCTCCGACGTTTCCGTCGCAGTTTGTTGTTTTACGCGGTCGGGGTGTGACACCTAAAGGGGTATGATTTAAAAACTGGGTTTTAAAACATTGATAAAAAGTAAAAAAAACAAGAAATCGAAATCAGGTGGATCGTTCCGAAATTTAAGTTTGAAAATTAAAAGTGAAATTCAGATTGAATATGGACTCGACCCGTTATATATATATTATATATATATATATATTCATTTCTAGGGATGATGAACAGTAACTTTATTTTTATAATAATATATAGTTTTTTTTTATTTTTTTATTTTATTTTTTAATATATTATAATAGTTTAATATTATATTTACTTTTAATAACATATTTTTCTTTTTTTAACATCTATTTCCTTTACCTTTTTCTTAATAATTGTTTTTTTTCTTTTTTAACATATATTAATTTATCGATTAATTTGATACTTCTTTAATAAGTTACGTTTATAACTTTTTTTATAAAAACTTAAGTACGTAGTTGTGCTTGATTTCTTTCCCTGACATTCCGTTAAAAGTTTTGTTAAAACAAGGTTATACTCAAAATAAAGTATTTATTTGGTATCATAAAACGGTACGATGACAAACTAAATCGTTCTAATGGTTTGACTTTCTAAACAACATGCTTTATTTTCAAATCACGTTTGTTTAACATTATCATTTGATCGGTTTCGTCGCAACGTGCGATATAAAAAAACTAGTATACTTGAAGTTCCAATTTGAACTTATTATCTGAATTAATTTGGTTCAAATTTTGGGTTTCTGAATCATATTCGGATAATAAACACTCTTAATTAAAAATAAAGATTTTGACTTATAAAATTTAGCTGATTGTTTCAACGTGTGATAGGTAAGTTTTTTTGGCTTAACACAATACAATGTGTCATCGCTATTTGACTAAATGTAGTTATAGTTTAAATCAATGTCTTAGTTATTATAGCATGTGTAATGGGGCGGTATATCACGTTAATATGGGCTATGGCGTCCCATAGCGTCGCCCAACACCAATACAGGGGGCGTTATGGGGGAGAAAGATGGAGGTCCCGTGATGAGTATCGTGACGTTAGGAAGAAAGAATTTGAATTTTTTGACCGTTACAAACGGTCATATCTTAATAAAAAAATTCCTAAATAATCTATATATATATATATATATATCATTTACTCCTACTTTCTTTTAAACATTCACCTCAACCATACTCTCTTTCATCTAAATTACTCCCACTTTATTCTAAAAAATAATGGGTTCCCCATTGGAAGATTCATTCACCGATATTTACCGAAGATTTTTTTTGGGTTTGGTCGGCTTTCTTTGATGTACCCAGGTGTATGAATGACATTAATACCTTCGAGTGTTCACCATTGTTAGAAAGCTACATTTCTGAAACGATACCAAAGGCCAGTTTTCATGCAAACGGGAATGACTACGAGCATGGCTACTATTTGGGCGATGGTATATACCCGGAGTATTCGAATATTGTTAAAACAATTTCTGAAACGCTCGATGTGAAAAGCCAATATTTTAAAAAACTACAAGAGTCTTCGCGAAAAGACATCGCGAGGTGTTTTGGGGTTCATCAACAACGATAACATTTTATCAGAAATCTTTGTCGTATGTGGCATAAGGATAGAATACGAATGGCCATGTATGCTTGCATCATTATGCATAATATGATCATAAAGGATGATGGAAAAGCGATATGCCAAAACTATTTTCCGGAAGATGTAGTTGAAGGAACCCAAACAATAATGGAAGAGAGAATCTTAAATGCTAAACTATTGCGATCTAAGGATATACATAACGCGTTAAAGACGGATTTGGTCGAGCATGGTTGGGCGATTCGCCCAATTCGACACGATGGTGACGTCGAAGAAGATTCCGAGGAAGAAGAAGTTCAGGAATTCGAAGCCGAGAACTTTGCAGACAGAGGTTTGGATGACGGAGAAAACGAAGAGGAAGAAGGAGAGAACGACGATGAAGATGAATAATAAATGTATTGCTTTTTTTATTGTAATGTTTTTTTTTAATTTAATAAAAGTGTTTTTATATAATTTAGAGATTAAATGTAAAAAAAAAAATAGAAAAGTGTTTTTTAAATAATTAATAAAAATGAAATTTAATGATTAGGTAATGATGGGTAGGGCCTTTATGAGTACACGCTCTAGTGATATAACGCCCAAAAAAGCCTCTCTATGACGTGACATGACACTTGTCGCATAACGCCCCCAAAGGGGATTTAGACTATGGGGTATGGGGCGGGGGTTGGGGCGTGAGTTGGCTGAAAACGCCCAAGCCACCACCCTGGGTGGGCTTGGGTTTGGGCGTGGCCCAAGGGGCGAGAGTTTAAAGCCGGGCGTGGGGCGGGCTAGCGATCCTATGTGGCTGGCTCCTATTCGCTTGTTGGCTAGGTCATAGAGGGGCATTTAAATTTCAAATTCTAACCATTTGGCCAAGCCAAGCGGTTCACCCAACCCAACAGTCAACATCGCTATATATATAACCCCAACCCCACCGGTTTCCCCAACCCAAACAAACTTGTTGGATGTCCACCGCTACCCCAACCCAAACACACTTGATCGAACCCGCTACCCAAACACACTTGATCGATGGCCTCTTGGACACACGAAGAAGAGCTAGCTCTTGTCACGAGCGTCGTTGACGCAATGAAGGGCCGACGACCCGGTGAAACGCGTTACTGGCCGGAAGCTTTTGCTGGCTACCGGCATACCGTGGGAAACGACCGGCACAACTTAAACGCGTGCCAACATAAATGGTGCGAGCTACGGCCGAAGCTTGATCGTTTCAAAGCCTACTACGAAGCCGTTCCGAGCGGTGAGATAAGCCACGAAGACCGGGTAGCGGTGGCGAACATTGAGTTTCGGGGCAAGGAGCGAAAGCCGTTCGACAAGCTCGCTCTTTTTGAAATTTACTTAACGCTCTAGGGTTTTTTTTTTGTAATCCTTTTTAGGTTTATTTGTAATTTTTATGAATTTTGTAATTTTTAGGAACTTAATAAAATTTTAGGCTTTTTTTTTTTTTAATGTTGTGTGTATTTTATAATTTTTTTTTATTCTTATTTTAATAAACTGCCAAGTCACGCGGGCTAGCCCCGCCCCGCCATACCCCACGGAGACGTCACTCACCGGCGCGGGGAGGGGGGGCTCGAACTCCACGTGTCTACTCATGCCCCCAACCCCCGCACCACCGTACCCCACGGTCTTATGACTACACATGACCTTAGAGTATGTGGTGTGGACCCATCCTTTGAGGATGACCCTACATGTCACCCGCCACGTCAACATCCAAGGAGGATGCCCTCCCTAGGATGGACTAAGGGTGTGGAGGATGGGTCACCCCCTTTTTTATTTTTTTTTTAAATTCAACATTTTTTTAAATATTAAATAACATATAGAATAAAATCATGGATAAAGCTAGACAGAAAACCCTATTTACATAGAAAACTCTGAAAACTCAAATCTCCACCCATTTTTACCCAACCTCCCGACATTTTTTTTTTTAAATAACACATGTAATATACATGTTTTAAAGTGTTTTGGGCCAAAAAAAACAAAAAAGCGCCGAAGGGATTTTTAAAAAAAAAATAAACAAATTTCAGTGCCTAACATGTGTTAGGCAACAAAGACAGAAAATGCTGAAATTTTTTTTTTTTAAAAAAGATCCCTTTGGCGCTTTTTTGATTTTTTTGGCCCAAAACTCTTAAAAACATGTATATTACATGTGTTAATTTTTTCAAAAAAAAAAAAATGTCGGGAGGTTGGGTTTTCTAGGGTTTTTCATATAGATAGGGTTTCCTATGTAGCCTTGCCCATAAAATCATTACATAACTTTAAAAAAACATCACATGACTTTAAAAAAAAACCATTAACTAAAAAAAATACTAGATTGCTAAAAATTAAAAATTCTAAGAATTCTGTTTTTTGGCGATGTTTTCTTTCATTTTACGCAATACGTGACGCTCCTCTTCTGGGTACGTGTTGATATCGGTTGTCATTATCTCTCATTCCTCTAGTTCTGCCGCCTCTTGCTTCAGCCGAACCCGTTCGTCTACTTCACATTACTTCACTTGTATCTTTTGGGTTGTGACCTCGGTGTATGCTTTGAACTGGGTCATCAAGTCGTCAATTCTCGAACTGCCCCCTAATGAGGCCTGTTTTTTTACAGTCGTTGCCTTTTTGTCTTTGTCCCTTCCAGGGGGACATACCTCATCTCGAACTAAATTCTCTTCGTCCTCAAATTCCGCCTTGTCGTTTTTATTTATCTGACATTGTGAGTCCGAGCCCTCCGCACTATAACTTCCAGTCTCCGATGTTTTCATCCGTTTAGCGCTTGCAACCTCGTTTGGATCCGACACCCACTTCTTATTGGTTCACATAATCTCTCATGCCCGAACGTGTGGGAAAACCTGCTGATACTCATCTTAGTATTTACGCATCGCCTCTTTAAAAACACTTTCGTCACTCCACCCACTTGGACGATTAACATATAAATTATTATAATACCCGCAAAATCAGTTAACGACAGCATAGTCTAAGGGTCCATCAGGGTGTAAGGAGTGGTTATACACTTGAGAGTGACAAACTAAAAAATCAACCAATCAGAATGCGCCACGTCAATCAGTGAAAAGTTTTAGGCAATTGTTAGACACTTGGTGAAGTAGTAAACTTAAAAAAAAAGGAAAAAGGTGTGATTGGTTGAGAGATGGCATGGACCCCACCCACACCACCTCCTCTCTCTCTCTCTCTCTCTCATACCCTCCCTCTCTCTCCTCCGATCATCTCCCCGAATCGTCAACCCTTCCCCACATCCGCAACCTTCACCGAGCGGCTAACCCACCGGCGGCGGTGTTACCGCGCGGCAAAGGCGGTTTGCCGAGTGGGTTTGCCGCTCACTCCGTATACCCTCATATAAACAGTCCTGAAAACTTGTATTGATGAATACGTAGTGGTGCCGGCTATCTCACAAAATTCAAGAGTTAACATTTAGGGCATGTTTGGCTAAGCTTTTTGAAAACAACTTATTGACTTATTGACTTTTTGGAAAAGTCAGTATGGAGTGACTTTTTGGAAAAGTCACTTTTCCCTCTCACATACAACCTCTTTGCCAAACATCATTTTGGAGCTTATGACTTTTCAAAAAGCCAATAAGCCAATAAGTTGTTTCAAAAAGCTTAGCCAAACATGCCCTTAAGCGGTCACAAATACACTTATAGGAAGTTGGAAATTATTGAAAAGAAAACTGAAATCATCATCCATTATCAACTTTTTTTCTAATCCAACTTTATCTTAACTTTTATATATCTATCTACTGTAATAAAAGAAATCAATTTTTGGACACGTGTCATTCATTGAAGGTATCCTCAAATTTATAATTATCTTATATTAACTAAATAAATAAATAAATAATAAATTAATATTAAATCTTATCACACTTTAATAAAATATTATCAATGTTTTCCTAATTTATTAAAAATATAACTTTTTTTATTATTTGGTATACAAAATTATATTTATTGAACTCGTGTAAAACGCGGGGTTTTTAAAAATATAATTTTTTTATTATTTACTATACAAAGTTACATTTATATAACCAGTGTAATACACGAAGTTTTTAAAGATATAACTTTTTTTATCATTTGCTATGTAAAATTAGATTTATTCAACACGTGTAATACATGAGGTTTTTAAGGATATAATTTTTTTTTTTATTATTTGGTAGATTTTTCAACCCGACTATACACAAGTTTTTTAAAGATACGACATTTTTAGTATTTAATATACAAAATTACATTTGTTTCATATGAGTAATACACATGGTTTTTAAAGATATAACTCTTTTTTAGATCTATTCAACACGTGTAATATATGGGGTTTTTAAGGATGTAAATTTTTATTATTTGGTAGATTTATTTAACCCGATTATACATGAGTTTTTTAAAGATACGACGTTTTTAGTATTTAGTATACAAAATTACATTTATTTAATCTGTGTAATACACATGGTTTTTAAATATATAACTTTTTTATTATTTGATATATAAAATTACTAGGTTACAACCCCGTGTAATACACGGGTTGAATAAATGTAATTTTATATATCAAATAATAAAAAAATATAATTAAAAACCCCGTTTATTACACGGGTTGAATAAATGTAATTTTATATTCCAAATAATAAAACAATTTATCTTTAAAAATCTCGTTTATTACATGGGTTGAATAAATATCATTTTATATATTAAATAATAAAAAAATTATATCTTTAAGAACCCCGTGTATTGTATGAGTTGAGTAAATTTAATTTTATATATTAAATAATACAAAAAAAATACACGTTTAAGAACCTCAAGTATTGTATGGGTTGAGCACCTGTACTTATATATATCAATCAATAAAAAGTTATATCTTTATAAACCATGCGTATTATAAAACCTTTGTACTAAACTGACAAAATGACCAAAACCTCAGGGACTAAAATGACATTTAACTCTTTACATTATATTAATTTAAAGAGTAAATTACAATTTTGGCCCTTGTGGTTATATCACTTTTACCCTTTTAGCCAAAAAAGGAATCTTTTGACATCTGAGCCTCTAACGTCTTTTTTTCTAACTCTTTTCGCCTCTAACACTAATCCCATCCATTTACTATTAGGGGCTAAAAGAGTTAGAAAAAAAGATGTTGGGGCTAAAAATGTTAGAAAAAAAGACGTTGGGGCTCAAATATTAAAAAATTACTTTTTGAGCTAAAAGGGTAAAACTGATATAACCACAGGGGCCAAAATCATAATTTACTCTAATTTATATTTAGTGTACGTCTTTTGTTAATTTCAAGATAAATAATTTTGAAATCTAATAAATATTTCAAAAGACTATATTATCTCCTATACGAATTGTTTAAATTTATATTAAATTTTATTTTATAATTATCTTTTAATTAATATTAATTATAATTAAGTAGGAGATAAAGATGAGAAAACTAAAAATAGATGGCTCCAATGAATGACATGTGTCCATTCATTGGTTTCTTTTATTATATAGTATAGATATAGATATGAACCACCAGGGACTAAAATGACATTTAACTCTTTACATTATATTAATTTACAGAGTAAATTACAATTTTGGCCCTTGTGGTTATATCATTTTTACCCTTTTAGCCAAAAAAATTTTTATTTTATAATTATCTTTTAATTAATATTAATTATAATTAAGTAGGAGATAAAGATGAGAAAACTAAAAAATAGATGACTCCAATGAATGACATGTGTCCATTCATTGGTTTCTTTTATTATATAGTATAGATATTTATTTAACCCGTACAATATACGGGGTTCATAAAGATATAACTTTTTTATTATTTAATATATAAAATTACATTTATTCAACCCCTTGTAATACACGGGGTTCTAACCTAGTTTATCTAATAAATCATTCCGTAAAAAACAAACACTTCTTTTTGTTGAATTTGAGTTGGTGTGTATATACAATGCTAATGCATTTGGGATAATAACAATGCATCTAAACAAATACTTATAATACGAACTCAATTATTTTAAGTGAATAATAAAATAAAAAGTTATATATACATACACGCCTATAATGAAAAAGTGTAAAATGCCTAAATGACATTCTTCTCAAGAACTATTGCTCAAAACTAGTAGATCATCATTAGATAATGTATTTGTTTTAGTGCCATGAGACGAGGTGGCAATTTATTCGTTTTTGATTACATTGCTATTATCTTAACTTTTATTCGTTTTCATGGCATCGATGCTTGTAAAGCTTTCTTTTTGAAATGCTATTATTTTATTAATAATTAATAATTATTATAAGGTTGAATAATGGTCTTCTCCCTCATTTTCTTTGTTTGTTTCTTGATTGCAAGGTTAAAAGTTGCCCAAAATTATGGACTTCTTATTTGGAAAGCAAACTTCTTTTTTGTCCAAATATACCCTGAATCAAACACTTTTAAATCATATCTTTAAAGAGAAGGGGATCCTCATAATGTATGTAATGCTTTGTTGTATTTACACTTATCAAATATTAAAATGTATATTTAAAATGGGTTAATTTGCAATTTTGTATTACAATTTGTTTTGACACTTTGAATGACTCAAATACAAAGATTTATAATATTTGTTATAAATCCTTCCGTAGTGGGGCATTATATGGCGTCGGTATGGTGTATAGCGTCACATAGCGCACGACTACACCATTACGGCCGGCACTATGGGGTATAAATTTTGAATCCTCACAAAAATTATCACGCCATGCCCCTTCCTCCCCCACTCACACACGTAGATTTACATACATATGTATGTATAATTGAAGGGGTTATATAACACTCTTACCACTACACCCTCTTGTGATATAACACCCAAAAAGCCCTCTCTTGCACTTTTTCGCTACTTGTCGCATAACCCCCACTAAAGGGCTTTATAGGGCTTTATGACTATACATGGCCTAAAATGAAGAGGATATCATACCAATCTAATATTGTCTTGATGTCGTGTTTTTCGGATTGTTAGGTGCTTTCTTTTTAAATTGCATAGTCACATACTTACATTTATATCCTCATGCGTTATATTGTTGTGCCGAATTAGTTCATGTGGTGTCATGTGTATTTAGATTTGTATTGTGGGCTAAGATTTTATGAGTGGTCTTTATCAATGATTTCTTGTCTAATAACATTTGTTAATGATGTATGATTCATTTGCAAAAATCAGATTGAAACTATACCAATGTACTTGAATGTTATACAACGTTTGAATAAACAACATGATTACTCATTTTGACTAATTACTCAAGCCATTAAACCGTCATGATACCACCTCTATCTATGACATTATCAATAAATCTTATGAACTCCGTAAACATAGTAACAGACAGTGGCAAAACTTGAGATTTCTGACCGGGGGCGCAGGTCACCGGACCTAAAAATTTCTATAAAACCGGGGGTCGAAAACGTATATACCCAAAAAATTTCTATATGAAAACTACATACTCTTCACTATCGAGCGAAAAGTTCGAGGGATCGGTCGCCCCCTCCCGCTCCTTAAAAGCTTCGCCCATAGTAACAGATGTAACCAATATGAAAGGTCTTATAGATGTCGGCTTATATCAAAGAGTCTTTAGCCTAGCAGTATCAAAGTGTGAGTGTTTACCACCTTTGTTAATCAATAAAGGTATAATTTAATTGTAGAATTAGAGAGTATGTGTTTTCGTTGTTAGAGAAATTGTTGTCTTATGCGTCTTGTTGATTACATTAGTACATGGATCGAAATCATATATTAACCAGTGAAAACGAGGGTCTTCAATCCAAATCTAGTTATGAAAATGCTTTGATAAAAATATGTAGGAACCGTTCGCGTAAATAAATAAAATAAACAATTTTTTTTATTAATACGACTACAATACAGAAATTAGAAAGCTAAAAACACTAGTACGAATACAACTGAAATAAACCAAATACAAGAAATGTAGAAGAAGAAAGGCTGAGTCACGTGTTCAACACGCTTCCCTTAAAACAAATTCCGAGTCTCCCAAGAGTACTCGTTTTGTTTCCCAGGGTACAACAGCCGGAGCAGTAGTACTGCCGGAGTTCGCCTACAACCCGAAGGTTACCTTGAAAACTTGCTGGAGAAAGATCAGAGAATTGTAGAGAGAAAGTAGCGTATGCTGTTGTGTTGCTGGTATTTTCTGCAGCTGGGTATGGAGCTGTATTTATACAGCTACCGGTTTGAAACAGCCAAAAACGAATTAAATTAGAGGTTTAAATTGCATTAAACGTCTTCAATGCAATTTAATATGTCAGTTAATTCTCAGTCAAAGCCTGTTAACTCGTCAGTTACGAAGCTGGACTGAAACTGCACTGTCATTCAATGCTGGAAGCTTCTACGCGTGCGCAAGCCACTCTGGTGCGCGCGCGCCCAGGTCTGCACGCCCATGCGCGGTGCGTCCTCTTGGCTCACTTTGGTGCGCCGCGCATGACACCTCCAGACCCATGCACCATGCGCAACCGCGCGCCTTCGTGCCACGTCACGCGCTTCGAACCTGCACTCCACTTGGTCCCTGCAGCCTATGAGATCCACCACGCGTACGTGGTCAAAAATACAAAGGCGGCTCTCAAGCGGCTCGCGGTGATGCGAGTGTGCGAAGTGCAAAGTGCGCCATCAAAGCGCCACATTGCGCCTCAACGCCCACGCCACGCGCGTGAGCGTGTGCGAGTTCGGGTTATGGTGCTCCGCACCCTTCGCGAGTACACTAGTGAGTGCTCCCATGAAACAATAAGGATGGAGAGTTCCCACTTAAATACCCCTTTAAGTTCCATCTCTCATCCGATGTGGGACAAGGTGCTACTTTCCCTTTTGTTTCAACATTGAATGTTCCAAACACCCAACTTTGAGCATCGATATCTCATTCATCTTAGCTCCGTTTTGGACGTGGTTTAGTTCGTTGCGAAGCTCTCCGAACATAGAACACAAACCCACAAATAAATATATAAAACCCGCTCATTTTATTATATTTATTTCTAGTCCAAAATAGGAAAAAGTCATTTTCCTATATTTGTGAAAAATGCTATTTTCACATATTTTCCAACAATCCCCCACATGAAAAATGCTATTTTCATCAAATTTCCAACAATCCCCCACATGTATGGAAATGGATCTTTTCCTTACACTTTTCAACGATAAACTTCGACAGTTGAGTATTGCAAGATAGGTAGGTTGTCACCTTTGAACCCTCTTTTGTGAAGCGCACTTAGCTTACTAGCGGTGTGTAGACGCGATGTCCTTGAACATACCCCCATTTGTGTAAACGACAATACACTTCACACAATACTCTCCCTGGTTTGGCCAACTCCTCATTGTCGTGTGCTATTATAGTCCTGGAACACTAGCCTGGTTCTGCGAGAGCTCTAGGATTTGCGCACCCCACAAATCCATTTGAAGCGACCCTACTTCTCTCTAACATAGGTGATTCCCTGAATCATTAAAAGCATCATGGTTATTTGATTTCCCGAAATCGTTAACCTTAATATGCTTAGCCTCACTTCAATGTCACTGATTAGAATGGACTAGGAAGTATATATAACTCCCTTTTGTTTAGTTTGGGGTACTCCCCCACAGTGACTCCGTTTGGTAATATGATTAAGTTGTCCTATTGAACTTAGATCTTGGGATCTCCAGTCAACTAAGTTAGGTTCCCCTCATATTCCCATTTATCACGGGCTTTAGTCCCATTCCTCTTGACGACGTTTCTACTAACTCTCTGGTTAAGCCTTTTGTTAACGGGTCCGCAATGTTATCCGTTGATCTCACATAATCAATTGTGATAACACCCGTTGAGAGTAGTTGTCGTATCGTGTTATGTCTACGTCGCATATGCCTTGATCTGCCATTGTACATCAAGCTTTGAGCTCTACCAATCGCTGATTGGCTATCACAATGTACACATATGGCTGGCAAAGGCTTTGGCCATCTTGGAATATCTTCCACGAATTGACGTAGCCATTCCGCCTCCTCGCCTGACTTATCCAAGGCGATAAATTCGGATTCCATTGTGGATCTTGCTATCACCGTTTGCTTAGAAGACTTCCAAGCAATAGCAGCTCCTCCAAGTGTAAACACGTAACCACTTGTTGATTTGGAATCTTTATTATCCGATATCCAGTTTGCATCAGTGTATCCTTCGATCACTGCTGGTTGTCGGGTATAATGCAGTCCATAATCTCTTGTGTATCTTATGTATTTAAGAACCCTCGTGATAGCTTTCCAATGATCCGCGCACGGATTGCTGGTGTATCTACTTAACCTACTCACCGCGTAAGCCAAGTCGGGTCTAGTACATGTCATTAGATACATTAGACTGCCAATAATTCTTGAATACTCTAACTGAGCAACTCCATCTCCTTTATTCTTCTTGAGATGTTGGGAGGTATCAACTGGAGTTCGAGCTATACTCGTATCTCCCGAGTTGAATTTTTCAAGAATTTTATCTACATAGTGAGATTGACTTAACACAAGACCTTCTTGGGTTCTTATGATCTTTACTCCAAGAATCACATCCGCTAAACCCATGTCTTTCATGTCAAATCTCGCTTTTAACATGCTTTTAGTAGCTTTGATAATTTTATCATTACTCCCAATGATAAGCATATCGTCTACATAAAGGCATAAAATCACATAACCTTCATTTGTGTCTTTGAAATAAACACATTTGTTGCATTCATTTATTTTGAAACCATTGTCAATCATGACATGATCAAACTTTTGGTGCCATACAAAGACTTGACGAGTTTACATACTTTACCCTCTTGACCTGGGGCAGAGAAACCTTCAGGTTGCTCCATGTAAATCTCTTCTTCTAAATCGCCATTTAGAAATGCGGTTTTAACATCCCTTTGGTGAACTTCCAAATTTCTTAAAGCCGCTATAGCAAGAACCAATCTAATCGAGGTTATGCGCGTCACAGGCGAGTAGGTATCAAAGTAATCTAGACCTTCCTTTTGTCTAAATCCTTTAATCACCAGCCTAGCCTTGTATTTATCAATACTTCCATCAGTTTTCATCTTCCTTTTGAATATCCAGCGATATCCAAGTGGTTTGCAACCAGGTGGAAGATCTACTAACTCCCAAGTATGATTTTGCAATATAGAATCTATTTCATTTCTTATTGCTTCTTTCCATTGAGGTCCTTCTGAAGAAGAAACCGCTTCGCGATATGTATTGGGCTCGCCCTCAACCATATAGCTAACGAAGTCTGGACCGAAGGATTTTTCAACCCTTGGCCTTTTGCTTCGCCTACGGTCACTTTCTTCAACCTCAGGTTGTTCATGTGTCTTATCATGAACTACCTCATCAACTCGTCTAGATGAGCTTTCACCTACTTCAAAATTAGGTGTTGATGACGTTGCATGTGTTTGTCTTCTCAAAGGAAACACATTTTCAAAGTAAGACACAACGTTAGGATTCACCTCCATGATAGTGTTTACGTGTACATCAGGATTCTTGGACTCATGTACAAGAAAGCGATGTGCACTACTTTGATGCGCATACCCAATAAATATGCAATCAACAGTTTTGGGTCCTATCCTAAGAGCCTTAGGAGGTGGTACAATCACCTTTGCTAGGCACCCCCACACTTTCAAGTATTTATATGAAGGCTTTTTCTTTTTCCATAACTCATATGGAGTCTCGTCTCTCTTTTTCAATGGTATCTTGTTCAAAAGATAATTGGCCGAGAGAATGGCCTCCCCCACATTTCCTGACTCATCCCAGAACTTATCAACATGGCGTTCATCATTTCTTTCAATGTGCGGTTCTTTCGTTCCGCCACGCCATTTGATTGTGGAGAATAAGGAGGTGTACACTCATGTACAATGCCATTTTTTGCGCATAAATCGGCAAAAGGTGCAACATATTCGCCTCCTCGGTCGCTTCGCAAAGCTTTTATCTTCTTTTGAAGTTGATTCTCAACTTCATTTTTATACAAGATAAATTTACTTATTGCTTCATCTTTACTTTTTAGTAAATATATATAGCAATATTTAGTACTATCGTCAATAAACGTGATGAAGTACTTATTTCCACCTCTTGTGGGTACCGCTTTTAAATCACAAATATCGGTGTGAATTAAATCAAGGGGTTCGGTTATTCGTTCAACCGATTTTGATGATTTTCTTGTAAGTTTGGATTCAACGCATGTTTCACATTTATAATGTGAATCAATACGGAATGTTGGTATACAATTTAAATTGATCAAACAGCGTATTGAATTAAAATTAACGTGACCTAATCTACCATGTCATTTATTCGAATCAGAAAACTCTAGCATATAAGTAGAAGTAGTAGCAATTTTATTCATGTTCTTGACAGCCATTACATTTAATTTGAACATGCCGTTTTGGGCGTAGCCCTTGCCAACATACATTCCTCGTTTAGTTAGTACAAATTGATCGCTCTCAAAAACTAAACGAAATCCAAACTTATTAAGCAACCATCCCGAGACTAGATTCTTGCGCAAGGTCGGGACATACAACACGTTGCTTAGAGTGAGCTCCTTCCCCGAAGTCCACTTCAAGATCAACGTTCCTTCACCCATGATGTCGGCGGTGGCTGCATTTCCCATATACAGCTTCTCTTCTCCAGAAAGCGCCTTGAAGGTGGTAAAGAGGCTCCTGTCCGCGCAAACATGACGGGTCGCGCCCGTATCAATCCACCATCCTTTCGGAGTGTTGGTCACAGTATTGACCTCATCCATCATTGCGCTTTTATCGGAAATCATTGCCACCAAAGGCATTTCGTCTTCATCCACCATGTGCGCACGCTCACGCTTTGGTTTCTTGCATTGATTAGCCCGATGTGCCGGCTCGTCACAGTTGTAACAAGTCCCTTGGAACGTTGGAGGTTTCTTTTTCACAACCCCTTTCTTCGGTCCAAGTTTGCTAGCCTTTGCTTTCTCTTTGTCCTTTTTCCCCTTACCCTTCGCACCCTTAGAGGATTGCCCATGCTCAACCACGTTTGCGCTAGCAGAAGTTTGCGCCTGGCTGCCTTTTAGGGCAATTCTATTGCCCTCTTCAATCCGAAGACGAACAATAAGGTCCTCTAAAGTCATCTCCTTTCGTTTGTGTTTAAGATAATTCTTAAAATCCACCCAACCAAGAGGTAACTTTTCAATCATCGCTGCCACTTGGAATGTCTTGCTAAGTACCATTCCCTCAACATGGATGTCATGTAGTATAATTTGCAACTCTTGGACTTGGTTCATAACAGTCTTGTTATCAACCATTTTGAAGTCCAAGAAACGGGCGACAACAAATTTCTTTGTTCCCGCATCCTCCGTTTTGTACTTTTTCTCCAAAGACTCCCATAATTCTTTGGAAGTCTTGATATTATAGTACACATTATACAGTGCATCCGAGAGACCGTTAAGTACATAGCCTCGATATATGAAATCCAAGTGCTTCCACGTCTCTACCGCGCTCAGAGCCTGAGCGCTGGTCTCCCCTTCCGCAGGTTGGGGAGCGGTTTCAGTTAAGAACCTCGCAAGGTTCATGGTGGTCAGGTAGAAGAACATCTTCTGCTGTCACCTTTTGAAGTGTAGACCCGAGAACTTCTCGGGTCGTTCAGCGTGATTGGCCACTGTGGTCACTCCCACAGTGGTGGCGTTAAAGGGGGTTCCCGTCACAACATTGGTGGTGTTGTTAACGATGACATTTTCGTTCGACATGCTGAAAAAATTAAAATTAAAATTTTTAGTCAAAAATTCTGATTTACGCACAAACCAGAAGGAAACTACTAAATTTTAATTTTACCACAATTTACTGTTTCGGCTTCTAAGTCCAACTTTGAAGACCAAAAACAGAAAATTTACAATTTTTTGAACTTACTAATTGGCTTCTAAGTCCAACTTTGAAGACCAAATCAGAAAGTTTTAGCACTTTTTAGGACAATCTGAATGTAACCAATTGTTTTCAACCAAAGTCGCTCCTTTGAAGAAGAAAACAACAAAAAAAATTCTGTTTTTAAAACACAAACTGAGTGAAAACAAAACTAGTTTGAATCACAAACAGAATGGTTTTGATTACACGAACGGTTTTAAAAATTTGTTTTAAGATTGTAGGAACCGTTCGCGTAAATAAATAAAATAAACAAATTTTTTTATTAATACGATTACAATACAGAAATTAGAAAGCTAAAAACACTAGTACGAATACAACTGAAATAAACCAAATACAAGAAATGTAGAAGAAGAAAGGCTGAGTCACGTGTTCAACACGCTTCCCTTAAAACAAATTCCGAGTCTCCCAAGAGTACTCGTTTTGTTTCCCATGGTACAACAGCCAGAGCAGTAGTACTGCCGGAGTTCGCCTACAACCCGAAGGTTACCTTGAAAACTTGCTGGAGAAAGATCAGAGAATTGTAGAGAGAAAGTAGCGTATGCTGTTGTGTTGCTGGTATCTTCTGCAGCTGGGTATGGAGCTGTATTTATACAGCTCCCGGTTTGAAACAGCCAAAAACGAATTAAATGAGAGGTTTAAATTGCATTAAACGTCTTCAATGCAATTTAATACGTCAGTTAATTCTCAGTCAAAGCCAGTGCAAAGTGCGCCATCAAAGCGCCACATTGCGCCTCATCGCCCACGCCACGCGCGCGAGCGCGAGCGCGAGTGCGAGTTAGGGTGCTCCGTACCCTTCGCGAGTACACTAGTGAGTGCTCCAATGAAACAATAAGGATGGAGAGTTCCCACTTAAATACCCCTTTAAGTTCCATCTCTCATCCGATGTGGGACAAGGTGCTACTTTCCCTTTTGTTTCAGCATTGAATGTTCCAAACACCCAACTTTGAGCATCGATATCTCATTCATCTTAGCTCCGTTTTGGACGTGGTTTAGTTCGTTGCGAAGCTCTCCGAACATAGAACACAAACCCACAAATAAATATATAAAACCCGCTCATTTTATTATATTTATTTCTAGTCCAAAATAGGAAAAAATCATTTTCCTATATTTGTGAAAAATGCTATTTTCACCTATTTTCCAACAAAATACGTATCCTTATCCTTCCAAGGCTCCAATCATTATACTTTAGTTTTATTGATGTTAAATTATTTCATCTCATCCAATGTTGGTAGAAGTGATAAGATATATATATATATATACACACACACACACACACACACACACATAAATTTATGTTTTTTACGACCAAAATTCTATTATATACAAGAATAGAATGAAAGGGGACCAACAAGAAGCTCGGAGTCTCATCGTACAAACACACAAAACAGAAAACAGCAACAAAGCATATACACACACACACACAAAATGGCATCTCTAACACTAAAGTCCACCCATCTATCACAATTTAAATTTTCAATCATGGATCTATGTCTAACCCATAGAAAGAGTCTTCCTTTATGTTGTGCGCAACTTATCAACCCCTGCCCCTCCTCGCGGTTAACTTATATATTGCTCTTGTCCTTCCACCAACACCAAAACGTTGTTTACACCACTGCGAGGACCACCTTCCTCCAACCTTTCAACCATGATTGTTTAACAACCCAAATCACTCTCTCCAGACTTAAGACATTCGATAATGGAGTACGAACTTTTAGCCAAAGCATAATGTGCACCATAATTATCTAGTAGCAATGCATAAAAGCAACGAGATGTTTTGTATCTTCCTGCACATAACCACATCTTTTTCATGTTAAATTCTCAACTTGAACACCATAATTTAAAAGACAATGCTTACTTAGGACTTGTTGATACAACAAATACAAGACCAAGGCCTGTAGCGATATCTCCGGGTAAAAGGGTTCAATGGTTTCGATTAGCCTAACGCAGGTCGTGGGGTCCTCCCACGTTTGTAGCACGTGGGGTTGGATCACTTGTTTATTGATCGCTTTTGATTCCAGCTTGAAGGGAATTCAAGCCTGAATGAAGTTGTTAGCGAAGCAATGCTGTTTGAAGTGAAGAAGATAAGCAAGTATGAAACTTGTTCTCAAGAGAGGAGAGAAGATCAGAGAGTATGTGTTAGCCCAACTGATCTGGTGTCCTTGATATGGTTGTTGGAGCTGGTACTTATAGATAAGATGTATTCTATAAGAGGAAGCTCGTGACCATGGATCCAAGGCTACAGTGGAGGAATTACCCGTTTGGGGGTTTGAGGTTTTAGACCTGCGGATAAAAGGTTGTTCTTTGTGCACATGTTTTGTCTGTGCAGAAATGGTTCACACGTTAAGTGTTGATGTGACCGGACACTGTGCTTGTCCTTTTTACTGTTCACCTGAGTTCGCGCGTATTGAACCTCTCAACCTTTTAACCTTTTAAGTTGTTTTGTATATTAGTCATTTTATTGAGATTTGGGCTACCCCCGTCATCAGGACTTTATCCATAAGCAACCTCCAAACAAAACAATTAACTTTTAACGCGACCCATCTTATCCACCGAAACAAATTCTCGACCGTAAAAGTGTTCACATGCTCTACAATCTCAATTCTGAGCTTCGCCATTGAGAAGTCCTGTCACACCCTAACCGATGGCGGAAACATCGGAGTGAGACGAAAACGAGATTGCTCGAGACTTCATAACTTGCTAATGGTGACAATATTTTAATAATCCAAATTTCATTTCATACTAAACAAAAGTACATTGTCTTGAAATGGAAAATACAACATCTTTGCAGATTAAACATAACGACATAAAGCGAAATACATAAATTAAAGTTTTGGTGCGTTTCTAGTCCACCTTAAAATAATATTCTTCATGCATCATCACTAATTTCCTGCAACATGTATTAAAGTAAAAAATCAACATAAAGTTGGTGAATATACAAGTTTGGTTATATAGCATAAGTGTAAATAAAAGTTGTCTCGTATCCAACATGGCAATTTGCATATATTGTTACATAACATACTACAAGTCTAAACTATGAGTCAAACCAAAGTATACCGCAACCGCGTGTATCCTTGCCACCGAAACGACAAGGTCGTGAAATATATTACTTAACAATACCACAAGAATGGGCAGTGCATTTGTGACAGCCGGCAAAATTTAATGGTAAATCCGTACAACTTAACAATTAATTATACATTAAATTGTGTTCGTTTATGGCTTAATTTGTGCATGGGGAGGTCATACAAGTCTAGCAATCATTGTACGTGGTTAATCTTTACAATTAGTAATATCACTTTCGTCGCGTCGCAAGAAACGATAAACTATGTCCGAATATGTTGGCAAAATGCTGAAAAGCACTATTCACTGAACACACTGTTCATGCCAACTAGTTCTGAAAATTGTCTGAACAACTAACGAACGATACAACGTATCGTCACAAATGTAGGTAGCAACTGATTTGAATTAAGGTCAGTGTTTATGTTTTGGGCTGAACTTACATGTGTGTGGGCCGACTTTTCTATTCACAGGTCCGAGTTTCATGTTAAAAAACCCTGAAGTTTTGTAAAATAATGGGATCAGGACTTGTTATTTCTATGGGTCCAGATTATCTTATAAAAAAAACAAAACAATGTGCTCAGGCATTAGGATTTAGACATGCTTTTATATATCAAAACTTAGTCACTGAATTAATACCTGATGAGGAATTGCATAATTGGGCCGTTTATATGGTTATATGTATACGACCAGAACCCAGTATTTCTGTAACATCCCGAAAATATAAATTAGTTATTATAAATACAATATTGATAAATAAACAAAATGAATTAACTAGGAACAGAATAACCTAGTTAGAGGAAAAGCCTTGTAGTGACATGCTAGTAAGTTAAAGCACCTAAGATAAAAACCTGATAATAGATGGGGGACTAAAGGTGTTAAGTTTGAAACTTAACTTATTAAAAACAAAATAAAAACACCAAACACACACATTAAGTGTGTGTCTGGATCGAATAGAATACAGGGGGCGACCAAGAACCTCCATCAAACCCTAGTTCTTTCAAATCATTCAAATTGAAGGATTAAATCAGTTCCAAAGCGAAATCAGAGCCTAGTTTAGTGATCTCCTCATCAAAGGGATCATAAGGTATGCAAATTTTACGAGAAATCTCTACTTACATTTCTGGATGAATTTAGCGAATTCGATTTTTGTTGTTGCATGAATGTTATATGGATGGAATAGGAACAATATAGTGTCTAGGAGTGAACCCTAGACAATTATATGTTGAAATCATGCTTAATTCTAGTAAATTCCATAATCACCATTGAAGGTGATAAGTGGGTTTTGTAGGAGCATGTTAAACACTAGAATTTGATTGTTTTTCTAGTATAATTTGAATTCTAGGAAGTAAATTCAGATGTTGATAATATGAAAATTGATATGAACATGCTTAGTTGATGCTAATATTGGCTAAATAACAAGCCATGAACCTGATTATAAATTTTGAGAAATTATGCCCTTAATGTGTTTGTAAAAATGCCTCAAAGAAGGCTTAAAAACTAAAATTTGAGCTAAAACATATAATTGTAAAGTTTTGGCAAACTATGCGATATATGTTAAGAAAAGAGTTCTAAATATGTTGTGGTTGAACTCTCTAGGAAAGGAAACCGGAGCGTCTAGTGGACAAGCCAGTGGCGACGCGCGTTTAAAATGTGTGCTTTGAAGGTACGTAACTACGATATTTGTTTCGTTATGCTCGATTATGTATTTTCGTTAGTAGACTTTAAAATTAGCATAATATATGAAATTAGTATTTAGTTGAAGTGACGAAGATCACTAGATAAATAAACGGGTCAAATATTGGTTAGAAATAGTTTGGCTTGACATTAAAGTGAGGATTTTCACTCGTCAACCAAACGGGTCAAAACTATGTCCTTATATCGATTTAGCAATGAATGGTTATACTAAGTTAAGGTTATGAATCCGTGTTATTGGGTCGAATGGTAGAAACTAGTTGCAAGAATTGCATAAAGTGGCAATGCTTGAATTTATAGAAAACAAGCATGAAATTCGAATATGAGCGTAAAGCCATGTAATGGTACGGATACGCCAAGAATTTCAAGCCCGGAGAATGGGTAAATAAGATTTGAATGCCAAAGAATAAATTGGCGAACATTTTGCACACATAGTTAATGGGTCGAATAACCTAAACAAGGATTTCGTGGGCCATTTGTTCATAATTCGGGTGTCGTTAAGTGAAATTTATATGGTTAGATCCGTAATTTTAATACGGACATATAGGAAAAATAATCGGCTAAAACGGATATGTAAATAAAAAGTTATGAGGAATTAAGCAAAAAAATATATATATAAGAAGGCTGAGCTGGGCGAACCGTAGGCCACGGTCCTGAACCGTGGCTCACAGTCTGGCAGTTCGGTTTTGAGCTGGGCGAACCGTAGGCCACGGTCCTGAACCGTGGCTCACAGTCTAGCAGTTCTATTTTGAGCTGGGCGAACCGTGGCTTACTGTTTAATTAGAAAAATTTACTTAAAACATCAGTAGGTATTAAGTTTCCTATGCCAAAAATAGTTTTAACTCATACTATGTGCTTAAAACGCGTAAAAGTCGGTTTTAAGCGATTTTCGGTTTTAAATAGGAAATCTAAGTTTCTGATCAGTTTATCAAGTTCAAAATATTTTATTTATCAAATAAAATCAGTAGCAAAAAGTTTGGTATCAATATGCTATGTAAAACTCATTTTATTCAAGAAAAGGGCAAAACCGACAATTACCGAATTAAAGCAAGAACCCTATGTTATGCTCAGCTTAAAAATGAATAAAAATCTTCAAAAATCCCAAAATATTATTTTACATCAGTGGGTAAAAATTTTGGTGTCAAAATTTGGGTTTAGATAGGCTTTATGCTAATTACGCCGTTTAATTAATAAAAAGCTTCTTAATTACGATATTGAGCATAACTCCTAATATAGACCTCAAACTGATGTCAAATTTTCAGGACAAGTTTATAAATCAGTAACAAAGGTTTTTTTTCCTCTCACATTTTTAAAAATCTCGTTTTAAAGTCAAAAGGGCATTATGGTCAATATTTAGGCATATAACGGAAACATGCACATGAATCGAATAACTAATGAACCAAGTTGTATAACCTCAGAGGGTTACACTAATCTATAACCTGGTCCTAATAGAGCTCTAAGGCATTTCTAAATATGCTACATTGGGTCAGATCTGAAAGTCAAGGTAAAAGTCTACTTTTGCGACTTTCGGTTCCGAACCGAGCTTAAACTGAAAATTGTCGGGTTGAACATGTTTAGACATGTTCTTACATTGATTACCAAGTTATATAAGTGATAAAACAGGTTTCATAGCTTCTAAATTGTTAATTATGTGTTTATGTGAAAATTTGCTTTCTGTTGACTTTTTATAATTAACTTTGACCCGACAATTGACCTAGTTAGAGTGGGAATCAGAGGGTGCCCTTTTAAGGGTTTATTACCCATATAATTACCAACTCAAAGCTACTTTCAATTCGAGAATTGACTGGACCATTAGTGATTAATCACTAAGTCAAACCATAATTACGACGGGTTTGACTTTAGGCCATTAAACTAATAAAACTGAATTAAGAAAGGTCAAGGAAGCTTACAAAGGTCTTATGCACGACTAATGACCCTTAGGGAATGCTCTTGAGCTCCAGGAGACTCCAGAAAATAAGTTATGAATGTTTGCAAGTGAGTGTCAAAATGTTGCAACAAGTGTTCATATATATAGAGACTTTAATTGAATAAGGTCATGACAAACAAGTCTATGCATGATCCCTGATGCATAACAAGTGTCCCTATGCATGTAAAAATCGTTGGCCACGCTCCTGGATCCAAAAACCATGCAAATAAGTCGGTTAAACGGGATGAACAGACACCTGCCATGTTTTTTGGACGCTGGCACTTTTCAGGCGGCCCGCGTAAAAGACCTTAAGGTCTTATGCGGCCGGTATGGCTCCCGGATCAGGTTAAACAAGTTTCAGAATTTGCATTTTAGGTCCCTGGTCCTTTTTATAGTTTTTTTAACTTTATTTATTGCACTTTTAACCCTCCAACTTGACTTTTAAGGACCCCAAGACATAAAAAAAAACTTTGTTAAGTCCTCCGTTAGTTATACGATCACCGAATAAGTCCTGAATTTCAACGTTGACGCTTTTAACCCCTTACTTACGAATGTTAGCGTATCATTCTCATACGATATCGAAACCTTGTGAAATTTTTATCACTTATTCTAGTGAGCATAATTAATCGTTACAAAGCTTCGGGTTCGCTAAAAGGTCACTCAGAGGTATAAATTAAACATGTTGAGACATTTAACCCTTGTGGTTTGTAAACTCTCACTTTCTTCCACAAACGGCTTCATATGATCCATAATTCATTCGTTTAAGGGTATAAACATCGTGTAGGGTTGTTGAAAGGTATAATTATCCAATGTTGACACTTTGAATCCTTTTACACACATACCTTCTTTGTTTGTCAACTTTAGTCCCTCATATTCAATCCATTACACGCTTAAAGTTCATGACACTCGTGATTTTACGAGGTGTTACATCCTCAGTCCCTTAAAAGAAATCTCGACCTCGAGATTTACTGAAATAAATGAGGGTACTTCTCTTTCATTGTGGACTCTACCTCCCACGTATACTCGGGACCTCTACGAGCATCCCATTTAACCTTTACGATTGGTACATGCTTCTTTCGAAGTTTCTTAACCTGTCGATCCTCGATCGACAAAGGTTTTTCCACAAATTTCAAGCTCTCATCTATGTGCACATCCATATGGGGTATGACTAGTGTTTCATCAGCTAGGCATTTCTTCAGATTGCAGATGTGGAATACATTATGAATACCACTGAGCTCTTCAGGCAGGTTTAACTTATAAGCCACTGTTCCGACACATTCGATGATCTCAAATGGTCCTATGTATCGTGGGCTTAACTTGTCTTTCTTGCCAAAATGCATCACCCCTTTCCAGGGTGATACCTTAAGTAACACTTTGTCACCAACCTCAAACTTTAGAGGTTTACGCCTTTTATCTGCGTAGCTTTTCTGCCTATCCCTGGCAGCTTTGAGACGATCTCGTATCTGTACAATCTTATCTGTCGTCTCCAGGACTATATCAGGTCCTGTCAGTTGGACATCTCCAACTTCTGCCCAACAAACGGGCGTTCTGCACTTTCTTCCATACAAGGCTTCAAAAGGTGCAGCTTGTATACTGGAATGATAGCTATTATTATACGAAAATTCTATCAATGGAAGATGATCGTCCCAACTTCCTCCTAAGTCAATAACACAAGCTCGTAGCATATCTTCGAGTGTCTGTATAGTACGTTCACTTTGACCATCCGTCTGAGGATGATATGCAGTGCTGAAATTTAATCGAGTGCCTAGGGATTGCTGAAAGCTTTTCCAGAAATGCGATGTATACCTCGTATCCCTATCAGAAATGATAGACACTGGCACTCTGTGGAGAGATACAATCTCATCCACGTACAGCTGAGCTAACTTATATGAGCTGTGTGTTTCCTTAATAGGTAAGAAGTGGGCTGACTTAGTCAGTCTATCCACTATAACCCAAATAGTATCATTTCCTCTCTTCGTCTTTGGTAACTTGGTGATAAAATCCATAGTCACCATTTCCCACTTCCAGGTGGGAAGTTCAGGCTGTTGTAGCAGACCTGACGGCTTCTGGTGTTTAGCTATACTTGCGCGCACATCAAACATTTGGCTACATAAGTATCTATAGACTTCTTCAAGCCTATCCACCAATAATTTGCCTTCAAATCATGGTACATCTTGTCACTTCCAGGATGAACGGAATACTTAGAACTGTGGGCTTCTTGGTGGATAACATCCCGTGGTCCTCCATAGATTGGAACCCATATTCGTCCATTTAATCTTAGGATTCCATCCTTGCCATAAGATAACTGCTCGACAGTTACTCCCAACTTTTCATTAGGATAGTTAGCTTCTAATACAGCTTCCTTCTGAGTGGCTAACAATCTTTCATTCAAGCTGTTCTTTAATTCAATGCTCTTGGCATTGATTCTAATGGGCTTAACCCTTTCCTTTCTGCTCAAAGCATCGGCGACCACATTCGCCTTACCTGGATGGTATCGGATTTCACAATCATAATCATTCAGTGTCTCCATCCATCGTCGCTGCCTCATGTTCAAATCCTTCTGGTTAAACAGATGTTGAAGGCTCTTGTGATCATAATAGATCACACACTTGGTACCATATAAATAATGCCTCCAAAGTTTCAGTGCAAACACAACGACACCCAACTCCAAATCGTGGGTGGTGTAATTTTTCTCGTGCACTTTTAATTGTCGGGAAGCGTAAGCAATAACTTTACCTTTCTGCATTAGCACACATCCCATGCCAGTGTGCGACGTGTCGCAGTAAACCACAAATTCTTCAATCCCTTCAGGCAATGTCAACAAAGGAGCATTGCTTAACTTCTGTTTAAGAATATCGAAGGATTCTTGTTGCTTAGGACCCCAATCAAACTTAATATTCTTTCTAGTCAACGAAGTTAGGGGTGCTGCAATCCTTGAGAAATTCTCAATAAAAAGCCTGTAGTATCCTGCCAGACCTAAGAAGCTACGAATCTCTGTGGGCGTCTTCGGCTCTTGCCAATTCATGATAGCCTCAATCTTAGCGGGATATACCTAGATTCCACGCTCACTAACCATGTGTCCAAGAAATTGGACTTCATGAAGCCAAAATTCACACTTTGAAAACTTGGCGTAGAGCTTTTCTTGTTGAAGAAGTTTAAGAATACAAGGAAGATGCTTCTCATGATCAGCTTGATTCTTTGAATAAATGAGGATGTCATCAATGAAGACGATGACAAACTTGTCCAAGTAAGGTTTGCAAACGCGATTCATGAGGTCCATGAATGCTGCTGGTGCATTAGTGAGCCCGAAAGGCATCACTAAGAACTCGTAATGACCATATCGAGTTCTAAATGCAGTCTTGTGCACATCTTCATCTCTAACCTTCAGCTGATGATATCCTGACCTTAAGTCAATCTTGGAGAAGTAACTTGCCCCTTGCAGTTGATCGAACAAATCGTCGATCCTGTGCAATGGATATATGTTCTTGATAGTGACCTTGTTAAGCTCATGATAATCGATGCATAGACGCATCGATCCATCTTTCTTCTTTACAAACAGAATTGGTGCTCCCCAGGGAGATGAGCTAGGTCTAATAAATCCTTTTGCCAACAAATCATCCAACTGATTTCTTAACTCCTTCATCTCAGTTGGGGCTAACCGGTAAGGTGCTCTTGCAACAGGTGCTGCTCCAGGTATAATGTCAATTCTAAACTCCACTTGCCTATCTGGTGGTAAACCAGGTAGTTCTTCAGGAAATACATCAGGGTATTCAGAAATGATAGGGATGTCTTCAATCTTGGGCTTTGGCTCATCAATAGTCACTTGTGCCATATAAATGACACAACCTTTCTTCATACACCTTGATGCCTTAAGCACAGACACTTGCTTAGGCAACCCATACTGAGTATCTCCTTGTATGGTAAGTGGCTCACCATACGGAGTCTTGATCACCACTTGTTTCTTGTCATAAACAATCTGGGCTTGGTTATGAGATAACCAATCCATGCCTATCACTATGTCGAAACCAGCTAATTTCAAAGGAAGTAAGGATAACGGAAAGGAGTGGTTCCTAATGGATATAAAACATCCATCTAGCACGGTTGAGGCAGTTTCTAAGGTACCATCGGCCAACTCTACTTCATATTTCACGCTTAGGGTTTTAACAGGTAAATTCAACAACTTACAAAACTTATCATCTACAAATGACTTATCTGCACCCGAATCAAATAAAACCCTTGCATAAACATCATTTATAAGGAAGGTACCTGTTATCACATTATCATCCTGAATGGCTTCTCGTGCATCCATTCGAAAGACCCTAGCATTGGTCTTTTTGGCTTCTTCAGGCTTTTTGGCATACTTTGGGCAGTTGGACTTGATGTTCCCCTTTTCATTACAGTTGTAGCACGTTGCATCCTTTATCTTCTTGCACTCTATCGTCTTGTGCTCACTTGACTTACAAATCCCACAAGTTCTTGGTTGTGATTGGGATTTTGACTCGTATCTGCACCTCCCCAAATGGCGCTTCTTACAGATTTTGCATTTGGGCTTCTCGCCCGACTGTTGGTCATCTTTCTTGAACCCCGAACTCTTCCTGTGGTCAGAGTTCCCTTTGTGCTTCTTGTCTGAACGGTGTGAGTTTTCATCCTCACGTTTTCTTTTCACTATATCAGAATTTCTCAGCGATATCTGCCTGACCGCATCAAGGGTAAGTGATAATGCCAGATCGGCTACAGATCTAAAGGTAGTCAGTCGAGATGCCTTCACACTGGCTTTGATCTCCGGGGCTAAACCCCCAATGAAACGGGCTATCCGCTTTGGCTCCGGCGTCACTAAGTAAGGAACCAATCGAGACATAGTATTAAAACTCATAAGATAAGCCTGACAGTCCAAATTTTTCATAACCAATGTCAGGAATTCGGTCTTGATCTTCTCAACCTCATGTTGAGGGCAATAATTTTCCTTGATGAGAGTAACGAACTGTTCCCAAGACATGCCATACAAATGGACTTTTCCAGTAGCTTGGATCAGAGACCTCCACCAACCTAGCGCTTCTCCTTTTAATGACTGAGATACAAACTTCTCAACGTCCCTATCAGTGTAACCACTGATATCAACCACAGTGTCCATTTCATCGAGCGAAGTCATACAATTGATGGCTCCTGTGACAACCCTCAATTTACATGTATTCCGTACAATTTATTTAATAATAATTTAAGTGCTTGGTGACTGTGTTGAAATATTTAACTGCTCTCTGATTACTGAACTATACTTACATGATCATGTTAACATACTGGTAGTATACAAAAAAGTCACTAAAAAGTCTGGTATGTTTTCCTATGTGTTAGGAATAAATTGCGTTACAAAAATATATGAATAAGACACTTTACGGTACAATTAAACATTTTAACGGAACGGTATTTAATCGTATAACCGGACATTACCCGGGGCACTAAATTTTTGTCAAATACTTTATTTTATTAGTTATGGCTAGTCATGATCCCCGTACGCCATGACACCCACTAAAAATAAACAAACTAACTTATTACCACCACCTTTCTTACATGTAACTATTACTTACACTTTTAGTCACAATTTTTGCAACAAGACCCCCCTCCCCCCCAACGACATTAGTTCCCAAGTGGGACCCCACATATCATCTTGCCATACCTCTTATATCTTGAGAGATTTTAATTGAATTGTTTATGGGATAGCTTACTTGTTGAAGTAAACATATTATGTATAAGTATGGCACAATTCTTACACCTTATCATTTCACTAGATTACCATCCATTTCACTCCCTCTCCCTCTTGATCGGCTGCCCAAACAAAAAACACCACAACCACTTCCAACATTCTTCATCTTCTTCATTTTACTAGTGCCATTCAAAGAATCAAAGAACCTATGGAGGTTTCAACTTGAAGGGATTTTTAAGGAGCCTAGTTCTAGTCTTTTTCACCACAATTTTCTCATCACTTTGCATTAGATTCATCCCTAGCTATAAGCTAGTAGTAAGTCTCATCTTAACTTGTTTCATCTTGTTCGAAATTTATGATTTGTAGTATGTGTGTTGTTGTTTAAATCACTAAATATCGAGAATGCTAGAAAATGTGTAACATAAGTTATGAACATAAAAGCTACATAAAAGTTTACTTGTGGCTGATTTTTGAAGCGGAATCTTGTTGGTTTGAGGGTTGGGTAAATCATACTTGATGTTAAAAAGTTGTTTTCTTGTTAAATCCATTGTTCGGACACTCGTTGATACGATTTAGTAATGTTTAAACCGCGAAACAACTTGCTGATGTACTTTTCCAGCCGCCTTCAACAGGCTGTAAACGGACTTTAAAAACTCGAAAAACGGAATTTCAAAAGCCTAAATCGTGTCATTTCGAAAAACGAAGAAAATGGCGCTGGAATCGTATTTTTCTGAGGTCGGTTACTATTTTAAAAATCTGTTTTCGTGACAGCAGCTAAGGCTGATTTTTACTGCAGAAAATTGGGCTGTGCGTTTTCGATCACAACTTAAAACCTGAACCGAACCAGCCCCTGAAACTTTTATCAAAAATGGTCACGGATGTATTTGTGACCCTCGAACTGGATTTTCGATAAACGGACTTACGAGGAATTTTTGACGAATTTTTCCGTAAACTGTGATCAGAATGTAACAAATCTGATCACAGTTCGGTAAACGATTTTCTATAAATTACTGATAATGAACTAGACCCCGATATTTTTACACAATAATTTGTGGGTCGATTAGGACGTTCCGCAAAAATTTGGGAATTTTTGGAATAAGTTAAGTATTTTATTTAAATGTCCGAAAACAGCCGGTTTCGAATATAAATGCTGAATTGACATAAGTTGTGACTTGCGTGTTTAAATGTCGAGTATGCTATCGGTGAATGATCTAACATGTTATGTGTGTTACGTGCAATATAGTATGTTTGTTTATGAGTGGGGAATGGATGGGAGGTTTATATGGGCATAAATTGTTAAAGTGTGTACCTGTTATGTGGACGAAGTAATGTGCAAATAAACCATACGTAGGATACGTGTTATGTATGAGAAACTGATTGTTATCCGTACCTTATTAGGACGTGATTGACCGACCTTGACTGTTAACTATATTTGAGAACCTAACCGAGCAAACCGAGGTGAGTTCACACTCTTTCTAAGGCATGGGATTCCCAGGGGTTGGGAATGGGATTAAATAACTACTTGTACTATCATTACTATTAAACTACTTTTTTCTGTCCTCGGATTGAAGGGCACATACGTAAAACCTACGTAAAACCTACGTACACTCATACTTACTACTGTCCTCGGATTGAAGGGCACGTACGTAAAACCTACGTACACGATCATAAGACCATCAACTCTATCACTTTAAGTCCCCCATTTATCGACTTAATCGCCGAGGCCTATGGCGAGCGGGTCATTAGTTAATAGCGCTATTAGGTTTAACAAACCTCACACCATGCCAGTCGGACGGGCGTGTACTAATGGACTATGGGCAAAGGGTCAATGCTGATAGACATTGACTTAGGGCACCTCTTACATTTTCGTAGCAGTCGATACGCGTGGTCTAGTAACACATGGGAAACCCCCACTAATCTTCGCAAACATGTCAGAAAGACCGCGATGCAAACTTATACGATACATGGTTTTCAAAACGAATAGATGATTTACGAAACGAATGCTATAACTAAACAACCAACTGTGAATTCACTCAACTTTGTTGTTGACTCGTTGTTACATGCCTTACAGGTCGCTAAACATATGGAGCTTGCACGAGGAAGGAGTCATTGTGGTGTGCGGACGGTTATGTCCAGTGTTTAATGTTTAAAACATTATGAACTTATTAAACCTATGTGTTGGACTTTAAACTTATGAACTGCGAACTTATGTTTTGAACTTTACGTTTATGCTTCCGCTGTCTAAATTAAAAACTTGGTTAACTAGCTCTTGGTCACCAATCGTATTTTGGTTGTCTTTATTTACTTAAGTACGTTGTTCAGTATGATTGGTGGCTCGATCCTGGCCATGTCACGCCTCCAAGCGGTGATACCCCGCATGGTGGATTTTGGGGGTGTGACAGCTCCTTTCTCCCCTGTGAAGTCTCTAGGCTTGCAGGAGACGAAATACTTATATGTACAGGACTTACCACGTGGTTCTCGTTTGAGCTCAATCTTCTTCGACGGAACACTATGCTGATTTGAGGAGTGATGATCATCATCCCTCCTTGATCCATCATGTTTAGGAGGTGGCTTACTATGAGCCTCAGAGTGAGTCTTAGGTTTAGAATGGGGTACTGATAAGGTCCTGCTTCGAGTACCACTTGACTCATTAAACTGTCTATCTATGGCCTTGGTAACATCATTATCAATCAATGCTTGAAGTTCCGCACCAGTTACGTTGATCCTAGTAGTATCATGATTCTCCCTTGGATGACTGTTGACTTCTTCAGACTCTGCCATGTAGCTTGATTGCTACATAAAATGATGACAATGATTTCTTAGAGGTTTATAATAGATTTGTCATCTTATTAACCATGGTATTTAAGAACCATATTGGTTAATTTGTTAAGTATTTCATTCAGGATTTTTCATTAATAACCCTTAGTTATAATTAAATATAATAATGGCACAAAAGGCCAAGTCACATGGACGCATTAAATTTTAAGTAAAGATCTTATAGGATCGAGGTAATAAGGCTTGAATCATAGTTCATTACCTTTTTTGACAGGGAGTCATAGGCTACAACTATCTTTTGTCTTATATGACAATGATTATGGCCCGTAGGCTATCACAATTGGATGTTTAAATTAATAAAGAAGGAATTGGAATAATCCAATATAAGGATGTCACGTGTGATTTTACGAATCACATTAGTCAGGAATGTTAACATGTTTTCAGATGTTAACAAGGAATTGAATCTCTTTAAACAGGTTTTACCATCATGGCCAGGTCTTATAATGACATGCAGGCTAGGTTATACCTTTAAGATTCTTATTTAATATTAAAGGCAGATCTTGTAAAAGGAATGACATATTTTGGATTTATTTATTTATTTCATACATATTACATTTATTCATTTAATGACAAAATAAAATTTAAATGATAACATGCCACTAAAATTTAAAAAGAGTACATGGTTGCCCTAAACGGGACTTTTGACAGAAATAACTTGCCCACGCAGGGGCTAAACAGAAATGACTCGCCCACGCAGGGGCTAAACAGAAACTACAAGTCCTCGCAGGGACTGGTTACAGAAACAGATGTCCACGCAAGGACTTGATTATAATTAAAGAAATACAAATAAACAAATAAAGGATTTAATGATCCTTTTTGCTCTTCCCCTTGATTAAGCTTGCCAGACCCTTGAGAAATCCTCGGTTGTGCCTACGCTCTTCCCGAACCTCCTGCTCCACCTGACTCAACCTTTGAAGAATCTCCTGCTGCTGCTGCTGCGGTGGCGATAATAGTGGCGGTTGCGGGGGCTGCTGATGCTGCGGAGGTTGAGGAGGTGGCGGGTATTGATACCCATAAGGTGGGTACCCAGTTTGGTAGGAGGATGCATAAGGTCCTTCAGGATGAAGGGCATTGTAGTTGGCTGCTACAAGGTATGGGTCAACATTGGGGGCATTGTAGTAGTTATATCCTGGGTAGGCAGGCTGCTCAAAGGGGTTTTACGCCGCTGCACTGGCGTATGTAGGAATTGAGTTATCATAACCCACTGGTGGCGGTGCGACTGGCGCAGACTCCACCTCAGAAACAGGGTTCGAAGGCCCACCCATTTGTGGGTCTTCATATAGTGGCGGGTAATGACTGCCACTTGAATGCTGAGGGGTGCTGATACGGACTCCCCCTCGCACGGACATCCGTACGGTTGATCTCCTATGCCTCGGTGGCTCCGGAGGCGGTTGCTGCACTGGTGGTGGTGGTGGCGGTGGAGTAACCGCTACAAAACGTGAATCCTCCGAGGGATCCTGCTGCTGCGGTGATGAGTGGTAACTGGGAGTAAATACCCAGTCGTATTGGTTAAACCTCTCCTCGTAGCTGTCGGGACCACTATAAGGTGATCCAAGAAAGGGTGACCCATCCGAAATCTCGATGGGGTGAGTAGGTGTTCCGGTTGGCGGTTGGGCAGGTTCCGGATCCTCTTCCATGTCCATGGAGAAGTGGTCCTCCGGTCCCAACGGGTTATAACCCATTGGTTCATCAATTAGGTTTGCCGGGTTGAACCGGCTTTGGAAGTAGGGTGTTGGGTCGTTGAAGGAATGGTGTGAGTTGGGGCTTTGAAGGGGTATGAAAGAGTGATGTGAGTTGTGGGGCTCGTTCTCCGATTGAGGCCCGTAAGAGTTTAGGTAAGAAGGTGAGGAGCTCAGCGAGATTGAACGCCTCGCGGGTTCTAATTGGGTCCTCCAGTCTTCTTGAGGACTTTTGATTAAAGAGTCTGATGGAGTTCGCCGGTGTGAAGGCCCGGCCTCGTGATCATTGGGGGCAATGAGTGGCCCCTTGCCTCTACCTCTTCCTCGCATTCTTGGCGGCATTCTTGTAGGCCCTGTCAAAACAAACAACAGGAATAACAAAAGAAACAATAAAGGACAAAACAAAATAAGTCAGAATTAGTCCTAAGTTCTTTGTCTAGACTCGAAAGTCGAGGAATGTGCAAACTGTGTCATTGAGATTAAACACAAAAGGCTAGTGTTTAATTCACTCAACGTTGGCTCTGATACCAACCTGTCACACCCCGATATTTCCACGTATTACCGGTGGGCCTGGTGGGGAGTATCGTGATGTAGTTAATATCATAGACAATTTATATTATCACAGTTTAATACACAGCGGAAGTCGAAAGAAAAATTCATTACAAACCGAAATAAAAGTAATTTCAAGTGTATTACAAAACTGTCACACCCCGATATTTCCACGTACTACCGGTGGGCCCGGTGGGGAGTATCGTGACGTAGTTGATATCATCATAGTCAAACAACACAAATTTAAATACACAGCGGAAGCAAAAGATAGATTCATTTCAACTGAATAAAATTGTAATATTGAGTATCACAAAATAGTTGAAACAGATCCACAGGCGGATCAAATAAAAAGGAAATTGTTTAACAGACTTTAAAGGCATCTAAAGCTTGCGAGACTTGAGTAGTGATGCCTGGAGTAGCCAGCCTATTCCGTCTAGTACCTGCACTTAGCCTTTTTGGAAAATACGTCAGTTTACACTGGTAAATACAACTTAACTGACTCATTTTGAAAAGAGTTTAAAAATTAATTTGAATGCACTTAGGCAAAAATATCTTTTATAACTTGGGACAATTATTAAATAATCATGTATACAGTTTTACTTATTTGTCGTCCATTAGGGCCGGTTTGTAGGGCCGGTCTAGATTAATTGACACGCCACAGGTATAATGCCCACAAGGATTTATTCCTCTAAGTGGATTATCAGTTTTTACATAATGCATCTGTCAGGTGTACGCCTACACCCCGTGCTTAGGTCGTGGCCATTTCTTTGAATGATGCAAAGGATATCCGGGACATGGTCATTTAACCCCCAAAGGCCATACACCAAATAATACATATTAAACGAGTTATGTAATTACATTAATCACAATCCGATTTAAATGATTACACACCCGACCAAGCGGTATTATTATAATACCGTATCCCAAGCCCGTATAGGGAAAATAAGTTAAGAGTATTTACCTGAGCAATGTATAAGTCAAATACAGCAAGTACAGATGGCTTTTACTGGGCTCCTAATCTGGAACGAATGTTTATAATAACCTATTAGAATCCTAACGGGTCCTTAATTAAGCTTAGACTTAGACCAGTTAGTTTTCAAAAGGAATACACGGTTCAAACGCATTATAAAGCGAAGACCGGTTTAGAATGTGGTTTTGACCCGACAAGCTTGAACACTTGTTTAATATGGGTAACTTAAACACATTCTGTATTTTGAGACGAAAACGATGTGGTTTGACCCGTTTCGACTAAATTATGCAAACTAGTTACATAAGCCGATCCGAACGCGAAAAGTGTGTAACGGGTAACCAAATGAGTCATATGCAAGTTTCCTAAGTTAATATGCTTTAAATATGTTGTGACATCAGTAAGATATCTTCTATTATGCCCCAAATGAATTTAAACTCGAATTATGCACCGTAAGGGCATTTTGGTCATTTTAAACGTTATAAAAGAGTTTAAATAACAATCTGAGTTTCGGGTCTGAAGAAAATAGTAAAAATACTTAATTTACTAAGTTATATCAGTAGGGTATAACCAATGTGTGGAATTTATCATTTAAAACCAAACTATGCACCTTAGGGGTATTTTGGTAATTTCACTTAGGCTAAAAAGGTCAAATATGGAAATATGAGTTTAAAACTTTAGCTTAATGTTAATGTATAATAATATACTAAAAATATCAGTAGGTATCAACCTTATATGTTGAAAAATGGTTTTAATACATACTAGGTGCTAAAAATGCTTAAAAAGGCGATTTGGAGCCATTTCCGGGTTTTCAAAGGAAAGCTGATGTTTTTATAATTCCAGAAGGCTCAAAATATTTTATTTATCATTTAGAATCAGTAGCAAAAGGTTTGGGGTCAAAAGAATTTGTAAAACTCATTTTATAGCTTAAAAGGGTAAAACCGGCAACTCCCGAATTAAGCTTAGAACTCTAGGTTATGTTCAGCCTAAAAATAAATAAAAATCTCCAAAAATCCCAAAATATTATTTTATATAAGTGGGTAAAAAGTTTGGTATTAAAAATCGGGTTTAGATGGGCTATATGCTAATTACGCCATTTAATTACTAAAAAGCTTTCTAATTATGCTAATGAGCATAACTCTTAATCTAGACCTCAAACTGATGTCAAATTTTAGGTGCAAGTTTATAAATAAGTAACTAAGGTTTCTACTCTTTTACTTTTTCAAAAATCACGTTTTATAGTCAAAAGGGCATAATAGTCAACATTTAAGCACTTAACGGAAACATGCATATGAATCGGATAACTAATGAACCAAGTTGTATAATCTCAGAGAGTTATACTTATATGAAACCTGGTCCAAATAAAGCTCTAAGGTAATTCTAAAACATGCTTAAACGGGTCAAAACTGAAAGTCAAAGCAAAAGTCAATTTATGCGACTTTCGGTTCCGATTCGGGTCTAAACTGAAAATTGTCGGGTTGAACATGGTTAGACATGTTCTTACATTAATTACCAAGTTATATTAATGATAAAACAGGTTGCATGGATCCAACATTGCTAAATATGCATTAATTTGAAAATTAGCATTCTGTTGACTTTTTAAAGTTAGCTTTGACCCGACAATTGACCTAGTTAGAGTGGGAATCAGAGAGTACCCTTTTAAGGGTTTATTACCCACATAATTACCTACTTATAGGTACTTTCAATTCGAGATTTGACTGAGCAAATTTTATTTAATCTCGAAGTCAAACCTTAATTACGACGGTTTGACTTTTACCAACTTAATTACGACGGTTTAGGACACTTACAAGAGTCCTAAGCACGATTAGGAAGCCTAAGGAACTTTGTTGCTGATCAGAGGAGCTCCAGAAAGAGTCTTGTGAACTTTGCAAGTGAATGGCACAATGTGTTGCAACTTGAAGTCCCTTATATAGCAAATTTTGATCTTTAAGATGATTCCAAGGTAGTCTACTGATGTTATGAGATCAAGACAAGTGCCCTCTATGCATGTAATACCATTGGAGAGCCTCTGGTATAAGAAAACAACCCTTTAAAGTCGGTTACAGACCTGCAACTGGCAACTGTTCGGTTTTCTGTCGCTGGCGCTTGTTCGCGGGCCGCGAAAAGTCCCTCGCGGGGCGTCTAAAACTGGCGCAACAGGCCAAACAAGTTTAAAGAATTACATTTCAGTCCCTAGTCCTTCTATACGTGGTTTTAAGTGTTTTTCTTGCACTTTTGGCCCTCTAACTTGATTTTTAAGGACCTTAAGACTTTTACAAACTTGGTTAAGTCCTTGGTTAACTTTGTGCTTACCCGAAAAGTCACAAATTTCAACGTTGACGCTTTTAACCCCTCGTATACGAATATTGTCATAACTTTCTCATACGATATCGAAACTTGGTGAAATTTTTACCACATATTCTAGTGAGTATAATTTATTGTTACAAAGCTTCGGGTTTGCTAAAAGGTCACTCAGAGGTATACTTTCAACATGTTGACACATTTAACCCCCGTAGTTTGTAATCTCTCACTTTCTTCCACGATTTGCTTCGTATGATCCATGATTCATTCGTTTAAGGTTATAAACATCGTATAGGGCTATTGTATGATATATTTATCCATTGTTGACACTTTGAACCCTTATATTCACATGTTTTCTCTGTTTGTCAACTTTAGTCCCTCTAAAGTATTCTTTCACGCGTTCAAAGCTTATGACACGTGTCATTACATTATTGGACATGAATTTTCGAGGTGTTACATCCTCACCCCCTTAAAAGAAATCTCGACCTCGAGATTTACTGAAACAAATGAGGGTACTTTTCTTTCATCGTGGACTCTACCTCCCACTTGTATTCGGGACCTCTGCGGGCATCCCATTTGACCTTTACAATAGGCACATACTTCCTTCGAAGCTTCTTTACATGTCGATCCTCAATCGACAATGGTTTTTCCACAAATTTCAAGCTCTCATCTAAATGCATATCCGTATATGGTATGACTAGCGATTCGTCAGCTAGGCATTTCTTCAGATTGCAGACGTGGAATACGTTGTGAATACCACTGAGCTCTTCAGGTAAGTTTAACTTGTAAGCCACTGACCCGTCACATTCGATGACCTCGAATGGTCCTATATACCTTGGGCTTAACTTACCTTTCTTACCAAAACGCATCACCCCCTTCCAGGGTGATACCTTTAGCAAAACCTTATCACCAAACTCGAACTTCAGAGGTTTACGCTTTAAATTTGCGTAGCTTTTCTGCCTATCCCTGGCAGCTTTCAGGCGGTCATGGATCTGGACAATCTTGTCCGTCGTTTCAAAGACTATGTCAGGTCCTGACAACTGAACTTCTCCTACTTCCGCCCAACAAATAGGCGTTCTGCATTTTCTACCATGTAGTGCCTCAAAAGGCGCATCCTTAATTCTCGTATGGTAGCTATTGTTATAGGAGAACTCGATCAATGGCAGGTGGCTATCCCAACTGCCACCTAAATCAATCACACATGCACGAAGCATGTCTTCCAAAGTTTGGATGGTACGCTCACTCTGCCCGTCCGTCTGTGGATGGTAAGCCGTACTAAAATTTAAGCACGTGCCCAAAGACTGTTGGAAACTTTTCCAAAAATGTGATGTGTATCTGGTATCTCTGTCAGAGATAATTGACACTGGCACGCCATGTAAAGATACAATCTTATCTACGTACAGTTGGGCTAAAATGTCGGAGCTATAAGTCTCCTTAATGGGTAGGAAATGTGCTGACTTAGTCAGTCTATCTACTATTACCCATATAGTATCATTTCCTTTTCTTGTCTTTGGCAACTTGGTGATGAAATCCATTTTCACCATTTCCCACTTCCATGTGGGAAGTTCAGGCTATTGTAGCAGACCTGACGGTTTCTGATGTTCAGCTTTGACTTGCGCACACGTCAAACATTTAGCTACGTAGGCGGCTATAGACTTTTTCAAGCCTATCCACCAATAGTTTGCCTTTAGATCCTGGTACATCTTATCAGCTCCAAGATGAACAGAATATTTGGAACTATGGGCTTCCTGAAGGATAACATCTCGAAGTCCTCCGTAAACTGGAACCCAAATTCGTCCATTCAACCTCAGGATTCAATCCGTGTCATAGGATAACTGCTCCTCAGTTACTCCTAGCTTTTCGTCAGGATAGTTAGCTTCCAACACAGCTTCATTCTGTGCAGCTAATAACCTTTCGTTCAAACTATTCCTTATCTCAATGCTCTTGGCATTAATTCTTATAGGTTTCACTCTTTCCTTCCTGCTTAAGGTGTCAGCAACCACATTTTCCTTGCCTGGATGGTACCTTATCTCACAGTCATAATCATTTAAAGTTTCCATCCAACGTCGTTGCCTCATGTTTAAATCCTTCTGATTAAACAAGTGTTGAAGGCTTTTGTGATCAGAATAGATCACACACTTAGTCCCATACAAATAATGTCTCCACAGTTTTAGCGCAAATACAACGGCACCCAACTCCAAGTCATGGGTGGTGTAATTCTTTTCGTGCACCTTTAACTGATGTGAAGCATAAGCAATGACCTTGCCTTTCTGCATAAGCACACAGCCCATTCCGGTGTGCGATGCATCACAATATACTACAAATTCATCAATCCCATCAGGCAACGTCAATACAGGAGCATTGCTCAACTTCTGCTTTAGAATATCGAAAGATTCTTGCTGCTTAAGCCCCCAGTCAAACTTGTTATTCTTGCGGGTGAGTAGAGTCAGGGGTGCTGCAATTCTTGAGAAGTTTTCAATGAATCTCCTGTAGTATCCTGCTAGCCCTAGAAAGCTGCGAATCTCAGTGGGCGTCTTCGGCTCTTGCCAGTTCATAATAGCTTCTACCTTAGCGGGATCCACTTGTATACCACGCTCACTAACAACATGTCCAAGGAATTGGACTTCGCGAAGCCAAAACTCGCACTTCGAAAATTTGGCGTAGAGTTTCTCATGATGTAGAAGTTTAAGAATACAGCGAAGATGTTTCTCATGGTCAGCTTGGTTCTTCGAGTAGATGAGGATGTCGTCGATGAAAACGATGACAAATTTATCCAGATAAGGCTTGCAGACGCGATTCATGAGATCCATGAATGTGGCAGGTGCATTAGTGAGCCCAAAAGGCATCACCAGGAACTCGTAATGACCATAACGAGTCCTAAATGCAGTCTTGTGTACGTCCTTATCTCTAACCTTCAGTTGATGATAGCCTGACCTTAAGTCAATCTTAGAGAAGTAACTTGCCCCTTGAAGTTGATCGAATAGATCGTCGATCCTGGGCAAAGGATACCTATTCTTGATAGTGACCTTATTAAGCTCACGGTAGTCGATGCACAGACGCATCGATCCATCCTTTTTATTGACAAATAGGATTGGCGCTCCCCAAGGAGATGAACTAGGCCTAATGAAACCTTTAGCTAGCATATCATCTAATTGTGTCCTCAATTCCTTCATCTCTGTTGGTGCCAACCTATAAGGCACTCTCGCAACAGGTGCTGCTCCAGGGATGATATCAATTCTGAATTCTACTTGCCTATCTGGTGGTAGACCAGGTAGTTCTTCTGGGAAAACTTCAGGGTACTCAGAAATGACTGGAATATCTTCAATCTTGGGTTTCTGCTCATCAATAGTTACATGTGCCATATAAATGACACAACCCTTTTTCAAACATCTAGATGCCTTGAGCATGGTCACTTGCTCAGGCAGTCCGTACTAGGTATCTCCCTGAATGGTAAGTGGCTCACCAGACGGAGTCTTGATCACCACTTGCTTTTTATTGCACACTATCTGGGCTTGGTTACGAGATAACCAATCCATGACTATAACTATATCAAAACCGGTTAACTTCAAAGGAAGCAAGGATAGTGGAAAGGAGTGGTTCCTAATGGATATAACACATCCATCTAATATGGTTGAGGCGGTTTCTAGGGTACCATCAGCTAATTCCACCTCGTATTTCACACTTAGGGTTTTAACAGGTAAGTTCAGCAACTTACAAAACTTATTATCTACAAATGATTTATCAGCTCCTGAATCAAACAATACTCTTGCATAAACATCATTTATGAGGAAGGTACCTGTGATCACATTGTCGTCCTGGACAGCTTCCTTTGCATCTATCCTGAAGACCCTAGCATTGGTCTTCTTGACCTCTTCCGGCTTCTTGGCGTATTTAGGGCAATTGGTTTTAATATGCCCTTTCTCATTGTAGTTGTAGCATGTGGCATCTTTAATCTTCTTGCAATCAACAGTCTTGTGCTCTTTAGACTTGCATAATCCACACGCAGGTGATCCTGACTTAGACTTGGACTCAAGTCTGCACTTTCCAAAGTGGCGTTTTTGGCAAGTATTGCACTTTGGCTTTTCCTCAGCTTGCTGGCTACCCTTGTTGGATCCAGACTTCTTCCTGGAGTCAGTATTACCCTTGTGCTTCTTCTCAGATCTTCGTGAGGTATCGTCCTCACGCTTCCTCTTACCTTCTTCTGAATTCCTGAGCGATCTAATCCTGACCGCGTCCAAGGTAAGAGACAGAGATAGATCAGCTGCTGATTTGAAGGTAGCAAGTCTCGATGCCTTAACACTGGCTTTGATTTCTGGGGCTAAACCCCCAATGAAACGAGCAATCCTTTTGGGTTCCGGGGTTACCAGATACGGAACCAACCTAGATAGGGTATTGAAACTGGTGAGATAAGCTTGGCAATCTAAATTCTTCATCACCAATGATAAGAAATACGATTCAATTCTTTCAACTTCGTGCTGCGGGCAATAATTCTCCTTAATGAGAGCAACGAACTGATCCCATGACAAGTTGTAGAGTGGGATCTTTCCAGCAGCTTGAATGAGAGACTTCCACCATGCCAGTACCTCTCCCTTGAACGATTGGGATACATATTTCACTACATCCCTTTCAGCACAACCGCTGATGTCAACTACCGTGTCCATTTCATCCAACCAGGTCATACAATCTATTGCTCCTTTCTCCCCAGTGAAATCCCGGGGTTTGCAAGAAACAAAGTACTTGTAGGTACAGGACTTGGTGCGTGGTTTATCATCAAACACTATCCTTTTAGATGGAACACTGTTTTGATTAGATGAATGTTGATCATCATCTTTCTTTGGCTCATCTTTCTTAGAAAGTGGCTTGCTGTGAGCCTTCGAGTGAGTCTTAGGCTTGGAATGTGGAGCGGATTGGGTCCTACTTCGAGTCCCGCTCGATTCACTATACTGCCTATTTATTGCTTTGGTAACAGCATTGTCTACTAATGCTTGCAGCTCCGCACCAGTTACAAGTATTTTAGCATTTTCAGGGTTTTCCACCTAATGACTGTTTACTTCTTCTGACTTAGCCATGTAGCTTTAATTGCTACATAAAGAAAATAAGGACAAGGTTTATTTAGAAGCCTAAACAGTACTATTGTTCTTGACGATTTGTTAACTATGGTTTAAATAGCCATTTTAGTTAATTTGTTAGATATATAATTATTCAGGATCTTTATCATAATCCAAAATTATTAATTAATTATAGCACAATAGGCCTAGTCACGTAGACAAATTTTTTAGTTTATAAACCCAGATTTTAAGGAATCGAGGCATTAAGGTTTGAATCAAAGTTCATTACCTTTTCTTGACAGGGAGTTGTAGGCTACCACTGTCTTTAGTCTCAGGGGACGTTAGTTATAGTCAAATTTTAAGGATGACTTATGCGATTTTATCGAATCACATTTTGCCAATAATGTTAACATATTTGCCGATGTTAACAGAGATTTGAATCTTTTAAAACAGGTTTTTACCATATTGGCCAGGTCTTATAATGACATACAAGCTAGGTTTTACCTTTTTAAGATTCTTATTTATCATCTAACGCAGAACAATCCTGATTTGAGATGTTAATATGGATCTGAACCTAATTGAGGGACTACCATCTTGGCCCTGTCTTAAGGTGACATGTGGCTAGGTCTGATCCTTTTTAGATTTTGTCATTTAATTATAATGGTAGATCTTTTAGTAGGAAATGTTATTACTTATTTTACATTTTTGTTCATGCATATAATATAAAAATGAAAATTTAAATCTAATCATTCCACCACATAAATTTAAAATACGAGTCTGCCCTAAACGGGACTTCTACAAATAACACGCCCACGCAGGGGCTTAAACAACAAACATACCCACGCAGGGGTCAACAGAAAAACACATGCCCATGCAGGGGCAGAATACTAAAGAACATACCCTCGCAGGGGTTAAAACGGAAAGACAGGCCCAGGCAGGGGCTCAACTGAAAAGTACGGAAATACAACCAACACTTGAAGGCTTCAATGGTTCTTCTTGCTTTTTCCTTTAATTAAACCTGCTAATCCCTTGAGGAAACCATGCCGTTCCCTTCGATCTCTGTGAACTTGATGTTCTACCTGGTCCAGTCTTTGAAGAATTTCCTCCCGCTCGGGCGGGGAAAACTGTGGTACCTGCGGCTGCGGTTGATATGGAGGTCGAAGAGACGGCTGCTGTTGGTACCCATAAGCTGGGTAACCGACTCCCCAAGGAGCTCCGTAAGGCCCATCGGGGTTAGCAGCATTGTAATTCCACGCCGCCAGGTATGGGTCGATCTCCGCATAGTTGAAACTGGTGTGAGCCGGCTGCTCAAAGGGATTATATGTTGCTGGGCCAGTGTACGTGGGAATTGGGTTGTCAAACCCCAGTGGTGGTGGCATGGCATGCGTAGAGTTCACTTCCGGGTTGGGGTTTGAAGGTCCCCCAAACTGTTGGTCTCCTCGGAACGGTGGATAGTGGCTGCTACTCGATGGTTGGGGTGTGCTGATATGTACCCCTCCTCCTTGCACGGACATTCGTGCGTTTGTTCTCCTTCGCCTTGGCGGCTCAAGAGGTTGCTGCTGAGGCGGTGGTGGTGGCGGGGTAACTGCCACAAAACGAGAGTCCCTGGAAGTGTCCGATTGCTGCTGTTGCTGCTGATAAGGTGATGAATGGTAAGAGGGTGTGAAATACCACTCATATTGGTTCATCCTTGCTTGAAAGTTGTCTGGACCACGGTAAGGTGATCCGTGAAAAGACGATCCATCAGAGATTTCAATAGGGTGTGTGGGGGTACCGCTCGGTGGTTCAGTAGGGTCGGTATCCTCATCCATGTCCATGGCTTGATCTCCTGGAAAGTGGTCTTCAGGCCCCAACGGGTTAACACCCACTGGTTCCTCTAGGTAGTTTGCCGGGTTGAACCGGCTTCGAAAGAGATGGGACGGGTTATCAAAGGAATGGCGTGAGTTGGACCGCTGAAGAGGGATAAACGAAGGCTGTGGGTTTTCAGGTTCGTTCTCGGAGTGGGGTCCAAAGGAATGTAGGTAAGAGGGTGACGAAGCTAACGAGACAGGCCGCCTCGCTGGCTGCAGGTGTGATCTCCAGTCTCCCTGAGGACTGGTTCTAATAGGAACGGGTGAAGTTTGCCTTTGAGAAGGCCCTGCCTCCTTGTCGTGGGTTTCTACCGGTGCCTTTCCTTTTCCTCTTCCTCTGAAAAATCTTGGCGGCATTTTAGATCTGTCAACATAATCAACATAACAACAAAGAAGATATATATAAGACAAGGTTAGAAATAAAGACCAATTGGGATTAATCCTAAGTTCTTTGTCTAGACTCAAAAATTTAGGAATGTGCAATTGTGTAACTGAGATTAAACACAAAAGGCTAGTGTTTAATTCCCTCAGCGTTGGCTCTGATACCAACCTGTCACACCCCGATATTTCCACGTACTACCGGTGGGCCCGGTGGGGAGTATCGTGACGTGGTTGATATCATCATAGTCAAACAACACAAATTTAAATACACAGTGGAAGCAAAAGATAGATTCATTTCAACTGAATAAAATTGTAATATTGAGTATCACAAAATAGTTGAAACAGATCCACGGGTGGATCAAATAAAAAGGAAATTGTTCAACAGACTTTAAAGGCATCTAAAGCTTGCGAGACTTGAGTAGTGATGCCTGGAGTAGCCAGCCTATTCCGTCTAGTACCTGCACTTAGCCTTTTTGGAAAATACGTCAGTTTACACTGGTAAATACAACTTAACTGACTCATTTTGAAAAGAGTTTAAAAATTAATTTGAATGCACTTAGGCAAAAATATCTTTTATAACTTGGGACAATTATTAAATAATCATGTATACAGTTTTACTTATTTGTCGTCCATTAGGGCCGGTTTGTAGGGCCGGTCTAGATTAATTGACATGCCACTGGTATAATGCCCACAAGGGTTTATTCCTCTAAGTGGATTACCAGTTTTTACATAATGCATTGATGGAGAGTGTGAGATCCGTGTGTTAAAGTGTTTAAATTGCGTATCTTATTGTCGTTTACGTGACTGTGCGTGTTGAATGTGTTAACTACGAAGGTTTGCGATTTTTCAGGTTAAACGCGTAATATGGTGAAGTTAGAGTGATTAGAGATGAAGCGGAACAGTCGAAGTCGATAAACATAGTGAATGGTGTTGTCAGGATTGGTTTCGGGCCGAATGCTATAGCTTGGAGTTGCGAGAAACAAGAGAGAACAGAATCCAGGGACCTATTAGTCATTTACTGGAAGTTGCAATCACACCATAGGCTACGCATGGAATATGGTAACCTACGGTCATGTTCAGTAAATAAAAAGAAATGCAACAGAAGCATGGGAACGTAACCTACGGTTTTAAAACCGTAGGCTATGGAAGTTATACAACATATGGGCCGACAACTTTGATTGGAGAATTTTTAATTGAAAGTCAACATATCTCATCATGATGCTTCTTTGGTTTTTGGGTGGAATTCAATACACACACAGGGACTTAGACGGCAAACATTCAAAAAGAAACAACATCATGTGCACATGTGAGGGGATTGACTAATTTGTTTTGAGGGAGCACAAAAGTCAACAAAACAATAATATTCATCATCCATCACGCAGACTTGTGACTGGGCTAGCATACATGTGTTACTTGGATTGGGCCGCACACAACATCCATCATTAGAATATACACGCATGCACTGGGCCGAGATATGCACCTATATTGTTGAGGGTTTTGATTTTTTAAAAAAAAATATAACAACAATATCATCTATCAATAACATCTGGACGGCAGAAGAAGGGAGCTCTCGCACGCAGACATGAGCGGCTAGCCTTTTTAATGGTTTCCTCCGGATGGAGGGTTTTTGTAAGTTAACAGATTTTATGTGTTTGGTGACAATTGTTTGACTCAGTGATCTAAGCATTCAATGCTTTTCACTTATGATTTAGTTAATTAATTGTAATCGATTGCATTTGCTTAACCTTATTCTTTGATCATTCAGTTCCCGAGAGTTCTAGTAATTGGGATATATTTGTTATGGGATTAGGGTTGGTAATTGTGATTGGTAACCACTTGATAACCTCCCGTTATGTATTGACCGGAGTACTTAGTCTTTGATTATCACAATTAGTTGATTAGGTTAGTCCACTTATGTCTATGTAAGTGTTCGATTAAACATATAATTGAAGTTAACTGCAATTCCAAAGTCCGGAGGAACCATTGTTCTCTCCCATTGTTTACAACTTTTTATTTTTGTAATTCGCTAGTTAATCAAACAATCAAACCATCAATTGAGTTTTACTTTTCAGCAGTAGTTAATCAATACTTAGCATAATAACACTTTCCACAATCCTCCTCTGGTTCGATATCCGACTTATCCTATCTACATAGTTTAGTTGGTTTTTGCATGTCCATAACGACAGACATCATGCATCTGTCAGGTGTACGCCTACACCCCGTGCTTAGGTCGTGGCCATTTCTTTGAATGATGCCAAAGATATCCGGGACATGGTCATTTAACCCCCAAAGGCCATACACCAAATAATACATATTAAACGAGTTATGTAATTACATTAATCACAATCCGATTTAAATGATTACACACCCGACCAAGCGGTATTATTATAATACCGTATCCCAAGCCCGTATAGGGAAAATAAGTTAAGAGTATTTACCTGAGCAATGTATAAGTCAAATACAGCAAGTACAGATGGCTTTTACTGGGCTCCTAATCTGGAACGACTGTTTATAATAACCTATTAGAATCCTAACGGGTCCTTAATTAAGCTTAGACTTAGACCGGTTAGTTTTCAAAAGGAATACACGGTTCAAACGCATTATAAAGCGAAGACCGGTTTAGAATGTGGTCTTGACCCGACAAGCTTGAACACTTGTTTAATATGGGTAACTTAAACACATTCTGTATTTTGAGACGAAAACGATGTGGTTTGACCCGTTTCGACTAAATTATGCAAACTAGTTACATAAGCCGATCCGAACGCGAAAAGTGTGTAACGGGTAACCAAATGAGTCATATGCAAGTTTCCTAAGTTAATATGCTTTAAATATGTTGTGACATCAGTAAGATATCTTCTATTATGCCCCAAATGAATTTAAACTCGAATTATGCACCGTAAGGGCATTTTGGTCATTTTAAACGTTATAAAAGAGTTTAAATAACAATCTGAGTTTCGGGTCTGAAGAAAACAGTAAAAATACTTAATTTACTAAGTTATATCAGTAGGGTATAACCTATGTGTGAAATTTATCATTTAAAACCAAACTATGCACCTTAGGGGTATTTTGGTAATTTCACTTAGGCTAAAAAGGTCAAATATGGAAATCTGAGTTTAAAACTTTAGCTTAATGTTAATGTATAATAATATACTAAAAATATCAGTAGGTATCAACCTTATATGTTGAAAAATGGTTTTAATACATACTAGGTGCTAAAAATGCTTAAAAAGGCGATTTGGAGCTATTTCCGGGTTTTCAAAGGAAAGCTGATGTTTTTATAATTCCAGAAGGCTCAAAATATTTTATTTATCATTTAGAATCAGTAGCAAAAGGTTTGGGGTCAAAAGAATTTGAAAAACTCATTTTATAGCTTAAAAGGGTAAAACCGGCAACTCCCGAATTAAGCTTAGAACTCTAGGTTATGTTCAGCCTAAAAATAAATAAAAATCTCCAAAATCCCAAAATATTATTTTATATCAGTGGGTAAAAGGTTTGGTATTAAAAATCGGGTTTAGATGGGCTATATGCTAATTACGCCATTTAATTACTAAAAAGCTTTCTAATTATGCTAATGAGCATAACTCTTAATCTAGACCTCAAACTGATGTCAAATTTTAGGTGCAAGTTTATAAATAAGAAACTAAGGTTTCTACTCTTTTACTTTTTCAAAAATCACGTTTTATAGTCAAAAGGGCATAATAGTCAACATTTAAGCACTTAACGGAAACATACATATGAATCGGATAACTAATGAACCAAGTTGTATAATCTCAGAGAGTTATACTTATATGAAACCTGGTCCAAATAAAGCTCTAATGTAATTCTAAAACATGCTTAAACGGGTCAGAACTGGAAATCAAAGCAAAAGTCAATTTATGCGACTTTCGGTTTCGATCCGGGTCTAAACTGAAAATTGTCGGGTTGAACATGGTTAGACATGTTCTTACATTAATTACCAAGTTATATTAATGATAAAACAGGTTGCATGGATCCTACATTGCTAATTATGCATTAATTTGAAAATAAGCATTCTGTTGACTTTTTAAAGTTAGCTTTGACCCGACAATTGACCTAGTTAGAGTGAGAATCAGAGAGTACCCTTTTAAGGGTTTATTACCCACATAATTACCTACTTATAGGTACTTTCAATTAGAGATTTGACTGAGCAAATTTTATTTATTCTCGAAGTCAAACCTTAATTACGACGGTTTGACTTTTAGCTAAATAACTAAGCTAAACTGGATTAGGAAGGGTTTAGGACACTTACAAGAGTCCTAAGCACGATTAGGAAGCCTAAGGAACTTTGTTGCTGATCAGAGGAGCTCCAGAAAGAGACTTGTGAACTTTGCAAGTGAATGGCACAATGTGTTGCAACTTAAAGTCCCTTATATAGCAAATTTTGATCTTTTAAGATGATGCCAAGGTAGTCTACTGATGTTATGAGATCAAGACAAGTGCCCTCTATGCATGTAATACCATTGGAGAGCCTCTGGTATAAGAAAACAACCCTTTAAAGTCGGTTACAGACCTGCAACTGGCAGCTGTTTGGTTTTCTGTCGCTGGCACTTGTTCGCGGGCCGCGAAAAGTCCCTCGCGGGGCGTCTAAAACTGGCGCAACAGGCCAAACAAGTTTAAAGAATTACATTTCAGTCCCTGGTCCTTCTATACGTGGTTTTAAGTGTTTTTCTTGCACTTTTGGCCCTCTAACTTGATCTTTAAGGACCTTAAGACTTTTACAAACTTGGTTAAGTCCTTGGTTAACTTTGTGCTTACCCGAAAAGTCACAAATTTCAACGTTGACGCTTTTAACCCCTCGTATACGAATATTGTCATAACTTTCTCATACGATATCGAAACTTGGTGAAATTTTTACCACATATTCTAGTGAGTATAATTTATCGTTACAAAGCTTCGGGTTTGCTAAAAGGTCACTCAGAGGTATACTTTCAACATGTTGACACATTTAACCCCCGTAGTTTGTAATCTGTCACTTTCTTCCACGATTTGCTTCGTATGATCCATGATTCATTCGTTTAAGGTTATAAACATCATATAGGGCTATTGTATGATATATTTATCCATTGTTGACACTTTGAACCCTTATATTCACATGTTTTCTCTGTTTGTCAACTTTAGTCCCTCTAAAGTATTCTTTCACGCGTTCAAAGCTTATGACACGTGTCATTACATTATTGGACATGAATTTTCGAGGTGTTACAAAAACGGTTGTAAGGATCCACAGGCGGATCAAAGTTCAAAGATTATTGTTCAACATATTTAATAACATCTAAGCTTGCAAGACTCTTTATTGATGCTTGGCAGGTGTATGCCTACACCCCTTGCTTAAGTCGTGGCCATTTCAATGAATGATGCCAATGATATCCGGGACATGGTCATTAACCCCCCAAAGGCTTTAAGCAAACAAAACAGTTTAAACGGGTCATCTCAATAAATTAACCTTTATATGATTAAAAATTCAATGCCCGACCAAGCGGTATTTTATATACCCTACCCCAAGTCCGTATAAGGGAAAATAAGTTAAAAGTATTTACCTAAGCAAGTATATATCACAATCAGCGAGTGCAAGTATCTTTTACTGGTCTCCTAATCTGGAACGAAGGTTTTAATAACCTATTAGATTCCTAACGGGTCTTAATTAAGTCTAAACTTAGACCGGTTAGTTTTAAAGGAAGATATACGGTTCAAAACGCACGATTAAGCAATGATCGGATTAGAGTGTGGTTTAGACCCGACAAGTTTCTATACTTGTATAATATGGGTAAACTAAACACATTCTGGATTTTGAGATAAAAACGATAAGGTTTGATCCGTTTCGGCTAATTTATACAAACTAGTTACATAAACCGTACCGAACGCGAAAAATGCGTAACGGGTAACCAAATGAGTCATGAACAGGTTTCCTAAGTTAATATGCCTTAAATATGTTGTGATATCAGTAAGATATCTTCCATTATGCCCAAAATGGATTTAAACTCAAGTTATGCCCCGTAGGGGTATTTTGGTCATTTTAAAGGTTATAAAAGAGTTTAAATACTAATTTGAGTTTCAGGTCTGATATAATCATTAAAAACATTTATTTTTATAAGTCATAACAGTAGGGTATTGCATATATGTGAAATTTATCTTTTATAACCAAACTATGCACCGTAAGGGCATTTTGGTAATTTCACATAAGCTTTAAAGGTCAAAATTAGAATTCTGAGTTCAAAACTTTTGCTTACTGTTTAATTATAAAAATTTACTTAAAACATCAGTAGGTATTAAGTTTCATATGCCAAAAATAGTTTTAACTCATACTATGTGCTTAAAACGCGTAAAAGTCGGTTTTAAGCAATTTTCGGTTTTAAATAGGAAATCTAAGTTTCTGATCAGTTTATAAAGTTCAAAATATTTTATTTATCATATAAAATCAGTAACAAAAAGTTTGGTATCAATATGTTATGTAAAACTCATTTTATTCAAGAAAAGGGCATAACCGACAATTACCGAATTAAAGCAAGAACCCTATGTTATGCTTAGCTTAAAAATAAATAAAAATCTTCAAAAATCCCAAAATATTATTTTACATCAGTGGGTAAAAAGTTTGGTGTCAAAATTTGGGTTTAGATAGGCTTTATGCTAATTACGCCGTTAATTAATAAAAAGCTTCTTAATTACGATATTGAGCATAACTCCTAATCTAGACCTCAAATTGATGTCAAATTTTCAGGACAAGTTTATAAATCAGTAACAAAGGTTTTTATCCTCTCACATTTTCAAAAATCTCATTTTAAAGTCAAAAGGGCATTATGGTCAATATTTAGGCATATAACGGAAACATGCACATGAATCGAATAACTAATGAACCAAGTTGTATAACCTCAGAGGGTTACACTAATCTATAACCTGGTCCTAATAGAGCTCTAAGGCATTTCTAAATATGCTACATTGGGTCAGAACTGAAAGTCAAGGCAAAAGTCTACTTTTGCGACTTTCGGTTCCGAACCGAGCTTAAACTGAAAATTGTCGGGTTGAACATGTTTAGACATGTTCTTACATTGATTACCAAGTTATATAAGTGATAAAACAGGTTTCATAGCTTCTACATTGTTAATTATGTGTTTATGCTAAAATTTGCTTTCTGTTGACTTTTTATAATTAACTTTGACCCGATAATTGACCTAGTTAGAGTGGGAATCAGAGGGTGCCCTCTTAAGGGTTTATTACCCATATAATTACCAACTCAAAGATAATTTCAATTCGAGAATTGACTGGACCATTAGTGATTAATCACTAAGTCAAACCATAATTACGACGGGTTTGACTTTAGGCCATTAAACTAATAAAACTGAATTAAGAAGGGTCAAGGAAGCTTACAAAGGTCCTATACACGACTAATGACCCTTAGGGAATGCACTTGAGCTCCAGGAGACTCCAGAAAATAAGTTATGAATGTTTGCAAGTGAGTGTCAAAATGTTGCAACAAGTGTTCATATATATAGAGACTTTAATTGAATAAGATCATGACAAACAAGTCTATGCATGATCCCTGATGCATAACAAATGTCCCTATGCATGTAAAAACTGTTGGCCACGCTCCTGGATCCAAAAACCATGCAAATAAGTCGGTTAAACGGGCTGAACAGACACCTGCCATGTTTTTTGGACGCTGGCACTTTTCAGGCGGCCCGCGTAAAAGACCTTAAGGTCTTACGCGGACGGTATGGCTCCCGGATCAGGTTAAACAAGTTTCAGAATTTGCATTTTAGGTCCCTGGTCCTTTTTATAGTTGTTTTAACTTTATTTATTGCACTTTTATCCCTCCAACTTGACTTTTAAGGACCCCAAGACATAAACAAACTTTGTTAAGTCCTCCGTTAGTTATATGATCGCCGAATAAGTCCTGAATTTCAACGTTGACGCTTTTAACCCCTTACTTACGAATGTTAGCGTATCTTTCTCATATGATATCGAAACCTTGTGAAATTTTTATCACTTATTCTAGTGAGCATAATTAATCGTTACAAAGCTTCGGGTTCGCTAAAAGGTCACTCAGAGGTATAAATTAAACATGTTGACACATTTAACCCTTGCGGTTTGTAAACTCTCACTTTCTTCCACAAACGGCTTCATATGATCCATAATTCATTCGTTTAAGGGTATAAACATCGTGTAGGGTTGTTGAAAGGTATAATTATCCAATGTTGACACTTTGAATCCTTTTACACACATACCTTCTTTATTTGTCAACTTTAGTCCCTCATATTCAATCCATTACACGTTTAAAGTTCATGACACGTGTCTTCATTATATTGGTCGTGATTTTATGAGGTGTTACATAAGTTAAGGTTATGAATCCGTGTTATCGGGTCGAATGGTAGATACTAGTTGCAAGAATTGCATAAAGTGGCAATGCTTGAATTTATAGAAAACAAGCATGAAATTCGAATACGAGCGTAAAGCCATGTAATGGTACGGATACGCCAAGAATTTCAAGCCCGGGTAATGGGTAAATAAGATTTGAATGCCAAATATTAAATTGGCGAACAATTTGCACACATAGTTAATGGGTCGAATAATCGAAACAAGGATTTCGTGGTCCATTTGTTCATAATTCGGGTGTCGTTAAGTGAAATTTATATGGTTAGATCCGTAATTTTAATACGGACATATAGGAAAAAGAATCGGATAAAACGGATATGTAAATAAAAAGTTATGAGGAATTAAGCGAAAAAATAAAATATAAGAAGGCTGAGTTGGGCGAACCGTGGCTCACAGTCTGGCAGTTCTGTTTTGAGTTGGGCGAACCGTAGGCCACGGTCCTGAACCGTAGGCCACGGTCCTGAACCGTGGCTCACAGTCTGGCAGTTCTGTTTTGAGCTGGGCGAACCGTAGGCCACGGTTCTGAACCGTGGGAAATAGAACTCGTTTTTACTTAATATTAAGATGTCAAAACTAACGATTAATGTGGTTTTGACCATAGGCGACGCTCGTTTGTTGTGGATGTTGATCAAGCAAGGGAACCAAGAACCGAACACAAGTTTTGAATGCTCCCGCGCTAATCTAATCTAGTTAAAACATGTTGTTTTGTAAACTCTTTTGAATGTTGAACATTTTAATCTAGTTAGTCGACTATGTTTAAATACTATAATGACGTACATCTTAGTTATTAACTAAGTTTTTGTTGGTTATGTATTTCGAATTTAAAAAGTTCGTATTTTATGGTTATAAAATGAAATTATAAGACGAGTGTTACAATTTCTTTGGGCCAAGTGATTTTAATATTAATTAGGGAAGTTATGTTAAGTGTTAGGATATGCCAAGTATTGACTATGAGGTGTTTTCTTATCAAATGACATTTTTGTATTATATTGACTAAGCATGGCAATCGATTGGAATATTATTAATTTGCTAACCCGTTTACATTAGTGTCACACCCCGACCGCGTTAAAACAACAAAACCGCGGCGGAAACGTCGGGGAGTGGAGTAACAGAATCATTGTTTCACAACACATGGTAATTGAAGTTCTGTTTTATTTCATTATTAGACACATTGTTTTGATACAAACCAAATAAGTACAATAATTGTCTTTCAGGTTTGAAGTCACTAAAGCCCGCGTCCAGCCAATGTGAAGCAAACAATCAACAATCACCACATAATAGAACCTGAAACATATGTAAAAACAGTCAGCATAAAAATGCCGACAAGTACATAGGTTTTGTATGTCAAATTCATGGCTTTGAATCCATATTGCAATACCTCGTCCAACTACAAGAGTTGTCGAGTATGTACCTTGAAATCAAAAAGGGTTTGATATTGCAATATGTTTTATCATCTTTACAAGATGATATAAGTAAAACAAAACATTTGTAGCCATGAATCTTGACTGAAAACATTTGTCTTTGTAAAACCAAGTAGTAAATCGTCTTGTATGAAAAACTTGTATGGTTTATATCATTTGGTAAACATCATTGCATGACATTGTTTGAAATCATTCGTCCAAAATCATTCAAATCGTTCAAATCGTCTGTGTTATAAATCATTGTTCAATCGTCCGTGTTTTAATTGTGAAATACAACTTTTGGTCGTTCTTTAATGAATACATTCAAACCTGTGTGACTCGACTATACCACCCATGGGGTATCTTTAATAGGCCCTGAAAGACCTCTTTAACAAGACTAACAAACCAACACATGGTTTGTTAATCAGATAATAGTTTCTGTCGTTCCCCAAACTACCCACCAAATCCAGTGAATAGCCTAGTAACGGGATTTGTCAGATCCTATGGTACCATAACATACTACTGGTCGGCTTGATCATAGTTAATGAATGTCATTTGTCTGTCTTTCGACTAACGCCCCAACAAGTTCGTTCACATTATTGAAATCATCGTGTTTATATAAACCATAGCATTTGTTTATGAAAACTTGAAAAGCATTTAGCACATATGAGTCACCCCAAAACAATTGAAAGCAGTAAAAGAGATGAGCTATGTACTCACTTGTGGTAGCAAATATCCTTGATTAAGTGATCTAACAAAGCTCGGCCAATCAAGGAATCAAGTGGCACCTAGTATGGAATCACTATGTTAATAATCGGGACCTAAATCGAAAGATCGGGTAGAATGAGGTCTTGTAAACCAAATGAGTGTTAGAACTCATAGGATATGGTTTAACAAAGCCTACATTCTGATTTGGAACCTATCCTAAGTGCTTTTGACCCGTTATGACCAGTTAAGGTAGTTTACGCTACTTTAATGCGTCATTTTCGCGAATGCGTGTTCGGATGGTCTAACTAGCCCTATGATAAGTCTTATATGCCTAAATATGTTTAATTATGTTGCATAATCAGTTTAAGTGTCAAACTTTTGGTTACATATGCTTAAAATGAAATTATGTGCAAAAGGGGCATTTTGGTCATTTTCCTAAGGGATATAAATTACCTATCATATAACTAATCAAACAAAGTGACCATAAGGTATAACCTCGGAAGGTTATTCCTTATACAAGTATGGCCACAAAATATGTTTGGTCGGATCCTAATGATCGACCAAACGGGTCGGGTTCGAAAGTCTAAGCCGTTGTCGAAACCGCTTGACTTACGACCCTAAATAAGCACTAAACTAGAAGTGACGAGTTAAACATGTTAAACTAAGTTAGAAAACTGATTTGATATCAAAACAAAGTGTTTTGATACCCGAAAGTAGTTTCGTCACAAAATGCACATAATCGTGCATTTTGACCGAAACTTTGACTCGTCACTTCAAGTAATCAACGTGGTAATCAGTAGATATAGTCGCAAGGGACTATAGCCATCGTGATTACGCTTGCGTTGCAAAGTTCAAACGAACTTTGACTTGACCAAATCATGGTCAAAGCTGAAAGTCAAACACTGTTTGACTTTCTTGCTTAAAATAAATGAACAATACATGAAAGAACACTTACAAGTGTTCTAGGCTAGAAAGATGACTAAGAAAATCAAGTATGAAGCCTCCAACCAAATGTGGAAGCCTCGATTTAGAGCAAAGGTGAAAGGAAATGAAAATGAGCAATTTGGAAAGTTGAAGAACATGGGTATTTATAGGTAATCGTGAACCATTAGATCATTGCCAAGTGTTTTGTGTGGTGATCAAGCAATAATCTACACCATACACTTGTTAGGACCAACTTGCAAGCCTTGGAGAACACTTAAAATAACCCACAAGTTGAGAAAACCATGTTAGAAAACTGTAGAAAACAGCTGGGAAGCTGTTTAGAAAATTCTACCCAGTGACTGCTCAGGAGTCACGCGACATAAACACCTTCACCTGGCGGGACACGCCTGGCTGAACCACCAGAGCTTTCAGTTATTGGCAAAACAGGCCCCTGCAGCCTCCAAACTTGTTTTTCGAGGCGTTTAACCCTCGTTAACCCAATTTCAAGGCTCTACCAGGATGTTAAAGCATAGGGCACTTGAAATATGCTTGGAAATATCTCGGATGTCGGTTTGTTTGGTCGTACGATTGCGTTTTTCGGTTAATTACGACGAAACTCGAACGGACGTGAAAACGCTCCAAATTACGCGACGAATGACATTTTTGCATTCCTATCACTAAAATACAATATTCTAGTGATTACAAAATTTTTTGGATGTCCGGATATGGTCAGAACGCAAGATATGCACGCATATGCATACTTTCGCAGTTTTGACGCTTTTAGCCCCTGTGATTAAATAAGCGTATTTTCGCATACCGAACCCCTCAAAACTTATTTCTATGCTATGTTAAGGGTATTTAAGGTATGTTTATATTATGGTCTTGTTCCAGAGTGTATGTTGCTATACGAATTGGCAGACTTTGCAGTTTGTCGTAAATAGTCCCTGTGGTCGAATAAACTTGTTTTTGGCCATACCAAACCCTTCAAAACTTATTTATAAGTTATGTAAAGGTTATTTAAGGTATGTTAAGCTTATGTCACTGTTCCATAGTTTATATCGCGTTAAACCGATTACGTTTACGTAACAGATTACGTATAACTTTCCAGAAAGTGTTTAAAAGCTTTGAAATCGAACAAGAATTTATATGTGTTAATGTCACATGTAATTGTACAAATCCTGAGAATGAAACACAGATTTCATTGGATTCGTATTTGTATGATGGTCGTAGAGGCACAAATGTCACAATTAGACCCCGGGTTGTTTGGACATTAGAGTGTTGCATGACCCTACATACGTATACTTATATATGTTATACCTTAGGTCGCGTGTAACGGACCTAACAGTTAACAAACATTAGAAGTATATTATCAACCAACCAAACAAATGTGAGTTCACTACTCTTTCACAAGCATGCGTCCCGGGGAGGGACAAACAAACTAATATTCCGAGGAGGAATACTTTTATAACTTTGGTTTAATTTCGATGTTAACTAATAAACTCAATTCTATCACCAAAGTCCCTACTTACTACCGAACTAGTTGCCAGGGAGACAACGAGCTATTAGTTAATAGCGCTATTATGCTTGACAACCTCATACCGTACCAGGGAGGACGGCCGTGAACTAATGACCTTAAACACATGGCAAATGTTGATAGGCATTGATGAGGACAAACAAACATACGTCACTTCGGTATCGAGTTTATTATTGGCATGTCTTTAAACTAAACCACTTAACAGGATTTTCGTTAAACAAAACTGTGAACTCGCCAACTTTATGCTGATACACTTTTCTGCATGCTTGCAGGTCGTTAGATGATTACATGAAACGGAGCTTGCAATCGGATGAGTTGTGGATGTCATGGGTCGTGCTGTTATTTACATATCAGATGTTATGCTATGTTACATGAACAAGTTGTTTTTAAATACTTAGAACAATTTCAAATGCTTCCGCTGAACGTATTTCGTTTTAAACAGATGTTTTGAATTACACTTTTCACGTTGAATGAGATTTCGAGTTTATTAGTTCAATGTAATTAGTGGCTAGATCCTGGTACGTCACACGTCTCGCGGTGGACTCCTCATGTGGTATTTTGGGGGGTGTGACACCGCAGGTCGAAAACGTATATACCCAAAAAATTTCATACGAAAACTACATACTCTCCACTACTGAGCGAAAAGTTCAGTGGTCGGCCGCCTCCTCCCGCCCTTTAAAAGCTTCGCCCATGATTCCCCACTTCAAAATTACAGTCTTGCTATCGTTTTTGTTTTTTTAGCAAACTTATGATAGTGTTTCGTTTTAATTTGTTACATCGATGTAATTTTTATTTGTGTCAGGTGACTGCCTAGCACTCGCTTATTGGTCTTGACCCAGTTTTGCCACAATTCAAAAATTTTTTTTTTTTTTACAAAAGTATAATGATATCTTGGTTAAAAATATTTGCCCTAAAGCCGAGGCATAAAACTACTTAGTAGAATTTGAGGTTAACGATATTTATTACTTAAAAAATAAAGAAAAAGGAATATTAAACTATTAAGATAACGATATTGAACTATTAAGATAAAGATAAAGTCATACATTAACATTTGTCCTTCGATATCTTCTAGAAATAACGAGGCAAAATTGTCATTTTAAGTTGACTGACCCAAAGCTCACGGCACGCCACCATTGACCATTTAATAGTTTCGTTGATTTAAATTATTATCGCCTTTTATTTTGATATTTTGCACATATATTTATTGGTTTGGGCCACATACATTTGAAGCCACCTCGAAAACAAATTTGAAGTTTCTAGATTAAACTCATACTTCATAAACTTTGTTTCTTAAAAAATCTGAATACATAAAGGCATAAACCGAATTTGATCATATTAATACACCATAAATATACACATATGCATAGTCGTATAGAGTCGTCTTTTGGCCGAATATGACATTGATACCACCAGGGGCGGATGTAGTATGTTAAGACCGGGTTCCCAGGAACCCAGTCTTTTCGGAAAAAAACGTTTTTTTGTAGTGTAAATCTTGTATGATTTGGAAAAAAACGTTTTTTTGTAGTGTAAACCTTGTATGATTTGGAAAAAGGAACCCAGTGATTTCTCCGGCTGGATCCGCCACTGGATACCACCAATTTGAATGTATATTAATGGCTGAATTTGATCTTTTTTTCGTTCTATTAAACACATCAATGTACACGGAAGCGGTTCACCATAACGACATTGATACCACCAATTTGAAAAAGGACGGTTACTTGCACAAACACCACCTTAAATAACAACAGTCTCGGTCACCATAACGATAATAATCTAGTTAGAATCGGGGAAAGAAACACACATTCTTACGCAAGGCCGCAAGGGACAAGGATCATCCCATCATTACAATAAGTTTTTTTCCTCATTACTTTGTCTTTTTACCTGATTATGACATATGCCATTTTGACATGTCGTGTTCTTATACTAAAAAGCTTAAATCGTGTAACAAAAGACATAATCATGTAAAAATAACTAAAAAAAGTTAATCCCGTATTGACGTGTTAATTTTTAGTCGGTTGTATTTCCTAAAATCGTGTTCTTAGATCATAGACACACGTTAATTTTATCACTTTTTGGTTTTTTTTTAATATTATGCAAAGTTAAAAGCTATAAATATAATTTATAGTCCATATTAAGCGGTGCACGTTCAAGTATTACATGGTTCTTGAACGTGTCAAGCTCACTTATTGATGACTGTCGTTAAGGTCATGCAAAAACCTAATTAAACTAAGTAGATAGAGTAAGTGTAGGAATCCGTTCGTGCAAAATAAATAAAAAACTTTTATTAATAACTTGAATTACAACTGAAATAAGAAAAGTTGAATACACTTCTGTTACAACCGAAATAAAAAGAAAAATAAGAACAAAATTACAGAAAGAAAAACGGTTCTTGGCTGAGGATCGTGTTAGACACGGGTCACTTAAAACAAAATTTCAAGTCTCTCAGGAGAACCTATTTATTTCCAGGATACAACAACCTTAGTAGTTGTACTGTCGGTCTTGACTAAACCCGAAGGTTGAAGCAAGATAGAAGAAGAAAGAATTCTGCAGTGGAGAAGTTTGTATAAGTTGGTGAATTCAGTGTCTAGTTCTGCAGCAGGGACTTCCTATTTATATTGCTGGTCTGAAGTCGAAACTGAAAAAGAATTAAATGTGAGAATTAAATTGCATTAAACGTCTTCAATGCACTTTAATTCGTCATTTAATTCTCAGTAAAAAACCGTTGACTCGTCAGTTTCAAATGCTGAAATGTAACTGCACTGACATTAATTGCTGGAAGCTTCTGCGTGCGAGCAAAACAGACCTGTGCGCGTGCGTCCTTCTGGCTCATGAGCGCACGGTCTTGCACACTCATGCGCGCGTGCGCCACGTCACCTGTGGTGAGTCTATACGAGCACGCCACACAGTCGCGCCGTATTGGCTCACTTTGATGCACCGCGCATGTCATATCATATCAGGGCCCATGCGCCAGTGCGCGCCAATCTGCACATGTACTCGCGCGCGGACGCGCTAGACTGCCACGTCATGCGCCACTGCGCGCAGACCCATCTGGGCCATGCGCATTGTACCCGCGCGCCTGCATGCCACGTCACCAACCACCTGGTCCTTGCAGCCCCTATGCTCCACCACGCGCACGTAGTCAAAAATACAAAGGCGGCTCTGCGAGCGTGCGAGGTGCAAAGTGCGCCATCAAAGCGCCTCATCGCCCACGCCACGCGCGTGCGCGTGTGCGAGTTAGGGTGCTCCGGCTTCCATGAAACAATAAGGATAGAGAGTTCCCACTTAAATACCCCTTTAAGTTTCAACTCTTCTCCTATGTGGGACAATGTGTCACTTTCCCATTTTTTTCAGCATTCAATGTTTCAAACACCAAACTTTTAGCATCGATATCTCATTCTTCTTAGCTCCTTTTTGGACGTGGTTTAGTTCGTTGCGAAGCTCTTCCAACATAGAACACAAACCCACAAATAAATATATAAAACCCGCTCATTTTCTTATATTTATTTCTAGTCCAAAATTAGGAAAAACTATTTTCCTATATTTGTGAAAAGTGTTTTTTTTTCACAATTTTCCAACAGTAAGTAGGGTATCGTATCCACGGGGAATATGTGGTTAGTGTTTAGCTAGATTATTTAATTAATTACTACTAATCTAGAATTGGGGTTTTGATTAATTTGAAATATAACTTTAAACTAACTACGAGAAAAGATATCAGATTTATAAAACGTAATTTCCTCCAAACTTCAGGTTCTAGGCTTCACAAAACTCAGTTTACTCAGTTAATTGGCCATCACGTAGACATGATGCTGGAAAGTTGGTTTATGTAATATGGTAATCAAAAATAGGTTTTTATCATCAGATCTTTTATAATTTGATTAACCATATTTACTAGCGTGAGTCAACCTACTCTTTGTCACTTAACAAATTACTAGGTTTTGTCATCAACCGAACAAGTTGTAAAGCAAGAACTCAAAACACATGCAAATAGTTCAAATAAACCAACACATCAATGTATTCATACAATGTTGTCAAGGTCAAAAACACATTCAAACTTGAGTATAAACTGAGAAACGTAAAAATCTAACTGAACCGTCCGCCTGAAGAAAGCCGCAAAGAGTCTAGCCTCTCATGGTTGTCATCCCCAAAAGTTGTTGCCTTTTCCTCCGTATGCGAACTCAAATCCTCAAAGTTGATGTCTGCCCAAAAATTCTCTTACCCTTATTGTTGTCAAATCAATTTATATATAAAAACCTCTTCTCACAATTGCCGACATCAGTTGCTGCCTCCTTTCTTATGGGCTCCATTTAACCTATATCCCTCAAAATTAATAGCAAGCCCAAATCTTTTGTTGTTGCAATAACCAAAACAAAATAATTTCTTTTTTATTTCTTTTAATCCTCACGACACATCAGTAACAATGTCACCATTTGATCTAATTCAAATTACTACACATAATATTAATTTATGCTTTAAACTAATATCCTTTTTAGTAGCTTTGATTCAATAACATCTCACTTATCTCATATTAATTTAAATTAATGTTTTAAAATCCCTTTTTATACTGTCCCAGGTTTGACTCAGAAACAGAAATAGTTTAATCAGATGATTTTTTTTATCTCAACTAATTTTCTACACAACCGACAAATATACCAATCAATCAAAGTGGCATCTTTTTGTAACTTTTATAACCATATCGATGCATTTTATTATAATTAATATGAACTAGAGTGAACCTAAAATGCATCGATCACTTATGATCTGCGAATCTTATAAAATCAGATCAGATTGGAGCATAAGTGTATATTCAAAGTTAAAAATTTATCAGTTATCAAATAAGCTCATTGATTTGTGTTAATGGACAAAAATCCCTACTAGAAGTATAATCAAAATCTTTATAAGAGGAAAAAATTTGTATACTGGTTTTGTGTTATGTGATATTTCATCGATCCGTGTTAAGAATCTACGTATCCATGAAAATATGCATTTGCGCATCCGTAATTGAGCGACATCATGTTCTTCATTGAAGTCGTTTACTTATCATAAATCACATATGTCACACCCCGATATTTCCACGCTTGACCGGTGGGCCCGGTGGGGGAGTATCGTGACGTGGTTGGCAACATTACAGTCAAACAACACAATATTTAATATGCACAGCGGAAGCAAATGAAAGATACATTTCAACCGAATAAAATATTGTAATATCAAGTATCACAACAGTCGAAAGTTTATCCACAGGAGGATCAAAATAAATAGGAAACAGTAGTTCAACAGACTTTAGGCATCTTAAGCTTGCGAGACTCTTTTGATGCTAAGGAGAAATCCAGCCTATTATGATTAGTACATGCATTTAATCTTTTTGGGAAAATACGTCAATTTGCACTAGTAAATACATTCAACCGACTCATTTTGAAAAGTTTAATAAAATTGATTTGAATGCACGTGGCACAAACTTTTATAACTTTGGATAATTATTTAAATATATAATCTCGTAAAAGAATTACATGTTCCTTATGCGTTTAGTAGCCCGGGTCGTGCCAGGTTAAAGATCAATAGACACACCACATTATTTATTTGGCACTGACGGGTGTACGCATACACCCCGCGCTTAGGTCGTGGCCATTTCGTAAAATGATGCCAAGGATATCCGGGACATGGTCATTAACCTCCCAAAGGCTTTAAGCAAACAAAACAATTTAAACGGGCCGATCAAATATCAATTAACCACCATACGATGGAAGATTTAATGCCCGACCAAGCGGTATTTTATATACCGTACCCCAAGCCCGTATAGGGAAAATAAGTTAAAAGTATTTACCTTTGCAAGTATAATTCACAATTAGCAAATGCGGGTAACTTTTACCGGTTCTCCTATTCTGGAACAAAGGTTTATAATAACCTATTAGAATCCTAACGGTCTTTAGTTAAGCTTAAGCTTAGACCGAATAGTTTTAAGGAATGATACGGTTCGAACGCGTGATTAAGCGAAGACCGGAATAGAATGTGATTTAGACCCGACAAGTTTGAAGACTTGTCTTATATGGGTAATCTAAACACATTCTGGATTTTGAGATAAAACCGATAAGGTTTGACCCGTTTCGGCTAGTTTATGCAAACTAGCTACATAAACCGAACCGAACGCGCAAGAGGCGTAACGGGTAACCATAAGAGCCATATACATGTTTCCTAAGTTAATATGCTTCAAATATGTTGTGACATCAGTAAGATATCTTTTATTATGCCCGAAACGAGTTTAAACTCAAACTATGCCCCGTAGGGGTATTTTAGTCATTTATAAGGTTATAAAAGAGTTCAAGTATTAACCTGAGTTACAGGTCTGATATAATCAGAAAAAATACTCAATTTAATAAGTTATAACAGTAGGGTAAAGTATATATGTGAAATTTATCAATTATAGACAAACTATGCACCGTAGGGGCATTTTGGTAATTTCACATAAGCCGAAAAGCTCAAAACTGAAGTCTGAGTTAAACAACTTTTGCTTACTGTTAAAATATTATAATTTACCTAAAATATCAGTAGGTATCAACCCTTGTATGTTTAAAATAGTTTTAGTACATACTATGCGTTAAAAACGCTTAAAAAGGCGATTAGAAGCCGTTTCCGGGTTCTATATAGAAAGCTGATAGTTTTTTATTATTCCTGAAGGTTTAAAATAATTTATTTATCATATAAATTCAGTAGCAAAAGGATTGGGCTCAAAAAGATATGTAAAACTCATTTTATAGCTCTAAAGGGCAAAACCGACAATTACCGAATTAAGCTTATGACTCTAAGTTATGCTCGGCCTAAAATTAATTAAAAATCTTCAAAAATCTCAAAATAATATATTACATCAGTGGGTAAAGAGTTTGATATCAAAAAGTGGGTTTAAATAGGCTATATGCTAATTATGTCGTTTAATCGCTAAAAAGCTTTATAATTATGCTAATGAGCATAACTCTCAATCTACACCTCAAAATGATGTCAAATTTTGGGTACAAGTTTATATATCAGTAATTAAGGTGTCTACTCTTTTATATTTTCAAAAATCACGTTTTATGGTGAAAAGGGCATAATGGTCAACATATGAGCAATTAACGGAATCATGCATATTAATTGGATAACTACTAAACCGAGGTGTATAATCACAGAGGGTTATACTAGCATGTAACTTGGTCCAAATAAAGCTCTAAGGCATTTCTAAAACATGCTTAAACGGGTCAGAACTGAAAGTCAAAGCAAAAGTCAAATTATGCGACTTTCGGTTCCGAACCGGGTCTCTACTGAAAAATTGCCGGGTTGAACATGTTTAGACATGTTCTTACACTAATTACCAAGTTATATTAATGATCAAACAGGTTGTATGGGTTCTACATTGCTAATTATGTATTAATTTGAAATTAAGCATCCTGTTGACTTTTTAATAACAAGTTTGACCCGACTAATGGTCTAGTTAGAGTGGGAATCAGAGGGTGCCCTTTTAAGGGTTTAATGCCCACATAATTACCAACTTATAACTACTTTTATTTCAACTAATCACTGGACCATCAATGATTAATCGCTAAGTCAACCGTTAATTACGACGGTTTGACTTTTAAGCTAAAACTAAGCAAAAACTTAACTAAGAAAGGTTAAGCATACTTACTGAAGTCCTATGCACGATTAGTGATCACTTGAGTCTGCTTTGGAGCTCCAGAAATGATCAGGAATGCAGAAATGAGGTGTGATCATAATGGTTGCAACAAGGGCCTTTATATAGTACTTTTGATCTCATAGATCATTGACAAATCATGCTATCAATGGCCATGGATCATCAACAGATGTCCCTAAGTGCCTAGGACTGTTTAGGGGTCGCCCATGATGTGAAATATCTTATTAAAGTCGGTTATAGCGAGAAAATAGGCTGTTATCTAAAGTGTCTGCATCTGGGCATCGAAGGCGGCCCGCGTAAGGGTCTTCATGGGGCTACGCGGCCCGCTTGGGCCTTGTGTTCAGGTTTAAACATTTTCAAGATGTTGCAACTTGTCCCTTGGCCTTTCGAAAGGTCAACCAAACTTATTTCTTGCATTTTGAACCCTCCAAATTTACCTATAAGGACTTCAAGACTTATACCCACTTTGTTAAGTCCTTGGTCACGTCATGTTTACCCGAAAAGTCATAAATTTGCAACGTTGACGCTTTAACCCCTTGTATACGAATTTGATTATAACTTTCTCATACGTTAACGAAACTTTATGAAATTTTTATCGTGCATTCTAGTGAGCATAATTAATCGTTACAAAGCTTCGGGTTTGCTAAAAGGTCACTCAGAGGTATAACTTAAACATGTTGACACATTTAACCCCTGTAGTTTGTAATTTCTCACATTCTTTCATATTTAGCTTCGTATGATCCATGATTTATTCGTTTGAAGGTATGAGCATCATATTGGGTTATTGTAAAGTATATTTATTCACTGTTGACATTTTAAATCCATATTTTCCATGTTTGTCAACTTTAGTCCTTTCAGAACATTCTTTCACACGTTCAAGCCTATGACACGTGTCAACACATTATAGGACGTGAATTTTCGAGGTGTTACATCCTCACCCCCTTAAAAGAAATCTCAACCTCGAGATTTACTGAAATAAATGAGGGTATTTTTCTTTCATTGTGGACTCAACCTCCCACGTGTATTCGGGACCTCTTCGTGCATCCCATTTTACCTTTACAATAGGCACATGCTTACTTCGAAGCTTCTTAACCTGTCGATCCTCGATCGACACAGGTTTTTCAACAAATTTCAAGCTCTCTTCTATGTGCACATCTGTATGTGGTATGACCAGTGATTCATCAGCGAAACACTTCTTCAGATTGCAGATGTGAATTACATTATGAATACCACTGAGCTCTTCCGGTAAGTTTAACTTATAGGCAACTGATCCGACATGTTCGATGACCTCGAAAGGTCCAATGTATCTCGGGCTTAACTTGCCATTCTTACCAAATCGCATCACTCCCTTCCAGGGTGATACTTTAAGCAACACTTTTTCACCTACCTCGAATTTCATAGGTTTACGCTTTAGATCTGCGTAGCTTTTCTGCCTATCCCTAGCAGCTTTCAGGCGGTCACGAATCTGGACAATCTTGTCCGTCATTCCAAAGACTATTTCCGGACCTGACAGCTGGACATCTCCAACTTTTGCCCAACAAATGGGCGTTCTACACTTTCTACCGTATAAAGCCTCAAAAGGCGCAGCCTTAATGCTGGTATGGTAGCTATTATTATACGAGAACTCGATTAATGGCAGGTGGTTATCCCAACTACCACCTAAATCAATCACACATGCACGAAGCATGTCTTCTAACGTTTGAATTGTACGCTCACTCTGGCCGTCTGTCTGAGGATGGTAAGCCGTACTGAAATTTAAGCGCGTGCCCAAAGATTGTTGGAAACTTTTCCAAAAATGCGACGTGTATCTAGTATCTCTGTCAGAGATAATAGCAACAGGTACGCCATGTAGAGCTACAATCTTATCTACGTACAATTGGGCTAACATGTCGGAGCTATAAGTCTCCTTAATGGGTAGGAAATGGGCTGACTTAGTCAGTCTATCAACTATCACCCATATCGTATCATTTCCTTTCCTTGTTTTAGGTAACTTGGTGATAAAATCCATCGTCACCATCTCCCACTTCCACGTGGGAAGTTCAGGCTATTGTAGCAAACCTGACGGCTTTTGATGTTCTGCTTTGACTTGCGCACACGTCAAGCATTTAGCTACATAGGCGGCTACATACTTCTTCAAGCCTATCCACCAATAGTTTGCCTTTAGATCCTGGTACATCTTATCAGCTCCAGGATGAACGGAATATTTGGAACTATGGGCTTCTCGGAGGATAACATCCCGAAGTCCTCCATAAACTGGAACCCATATTCGTCCATTCAATCTCAGAATTCCGTCCTTGTCCTGAGATAACTGTTCTTCAGTTACCCCGAGCTTTTCATTGGGATAGTTAGCTTCCAACACAGCTTCCTTCTGTGCAGCTAACAACCTTTCGATCAAACTGTTCTTTATTTCAATGCTCTTGGCATTGATTCTGATGGGTTTCACCCTCTCCTTCCGACTTAAGGCATTAGCAACCACATTTGCCTTGCCTGGATGGTATCGGATTTCACAATCATAATCATTCAACGTCTCCATCCATCGGCGCTGCCTCATGTTTAAATCCTTCTGGTTAAACAGGTGCTGGAGGCTCTTGTGATCAGAATAGATCACACACTTGACACCATATAGATAGTGCCTCCAAAGCTTCAGTGCAAATACAACGACACCCAACTCCAAGTCATGGGTGGTGTAATTCTTTTCATGCACCTTTAACTGTCGTGAAGCGTAGGCAATAACTTTGCCTCTCTGCATAAGCACACATCCCATCCCGGTGTGTGATGCATCGCAGTAAACCACGAATTCTTCGGTACCTTCAGGTAACGTCAGTACAGGAGCGTTACTCAACTTCTGTTTAAGGATATCAAAAGATTCTTGCTGCTTAGGGTCCCAAACAAACTTAACCTTCTTCCTAGTCAAGGAAGTTAGGGGTGCAGCAATCCTTGAAAATTTTTCAATGAAACGCCTGTAATATCCTGCCAATCCCAGGAAGCTACGAATCTCTGTAGGCGTCTTTGGCTCTTGCTAATTCATGACAGCTTCAACCTTAGCGGGATCTACTTGGATTCCACGTTCGCTAACCACATGTCCAAGAAATTGGACTTCACGAAGCCAGAATTCACATTTAGAGAATTTGGCATAGAGCTTCTCCTGCTGAAGTAGTGAAAGAATACATCGAAGATGCTTCTCATGGTCAGTCTGATTCTTCGAGTAGATGAGGATGTCGTCTATGAAGACGATGACAAATTTTTCCAAGTAGGGCTTGCAGACGCGATTCATGAGATCCATGAATGCGGCAGGTGCATTTGTGAGCCCAAAAGGCATTACTAGGAACTCGTAATGACCATAACGAGTCCTAAATGCAGTCTTGTGTACATCTTCATTTTTAACCTTCAATTGATGATAGCCTGACCTCAAATCGATCTTGGAGAAGTAACTTGCCCCTTGAAGTTGATCGAACAAATCGTCGATCCTGGGCAATGGATACCTATTCTTGACTGTGACTTTATTAAGCTCATGGTAATCGATGCACATACGCATCGATCCATCCTTCTTCTTGACAAACAGGATTGGCACTCCCCAAGGAGACGAACTAGGTCTAATGAAACCCTTGGCTAGCAATTCATCTAGTTGTGCCCTCAATTCCTTCATCTCTGTTGGTGCCAACCTATAAGGCGCTCTAGCAACAGGTGCTGCTCCAGGGATGATGTCGATTCTGAATTCCACTTGCCTATCTGGTGGTAAACCAGGTAGTTCTTCAGGAAAAACTTCTGGGTATTCAGAAATGACGGGGATTTCTTCAATCTTGTGCTTCGGCTCGTCGATAGTCACTTGTGCCATGTAGATGACACAACCTTTCTTCAAACACTTAGAAGCCTTGAGCATAGTCACTTGCTCAGGCAGTCCATACTGGGTATCTCCCCGAATGGTAAGTGATTCACCAGACGAAGTCTTAATCACCACTTGCTTCTTGTTGCAGACAATTTGGGCCTGGTTATGAGATAACCAGTCCATACCCAATACTATGTCAAAACCGGCTAACTTAAAGGGAAGTAGGGACAAAGGAAAAGAGTGGTTCTTAATGGATATAACACATCCATCTAACACAGTTGAGACGGTGTCTATGGTGTCATCTGCCAATTCCACCTCATATTTTACACTTAAGGTTTTAACAGGTAAGTTCAGCAGATTGCAAAACTTATTATCTATGAAAGACTTATCAGCACCTGAATCAAAAAGTACTCTTGCATAGACATCATTTACAAGGAAAGTACCTGTAATCACATTGTCGTCTAGAACCGCTTCCTTTGCATCCATCCTGAAGACCCTAGCATTGGTCTTCTTTCCTTCATCGTCTTTCTTCGCATATTTTGGGCAGTTGGTCTTAATGTGCCCCTTTTCATTGCAACGGTAGCACATTGCGTCTTTCAGCTTCTTGCAATCCAAGGTCTTGTGCTCCTTGGACTTGCATATTCCACATGCAAAAGTTTTCGACTGAGTCTGCGAGTTCGATTCAAACCTGCACTTCCCGAAGTGCTGTTTCTTGCAGACTTTGCACTTGGGCTTATCACCAGACCGATGCCCATATTTCCTGGACTCAGACCCTTTCCTGTGGTCATTGTTTCCTCGATGCTTCTTGTTTGACCTTCGTGAAGTGTCATCTTCACGTTTCCTCTTCTCGGTATCTGTGTTCCGGGGTCACCAGGTACGAAACCAATCTTGATAATGTGTTGAAGCTCGTGAGGTAAGCTTGGCAGCTAAGGCCTGGCCTTTGAATGATTGCGACACAAACTTTACCACATCCCTCTCAGCGCATCCGCTGATATCAACCACAGTATCCATCTCATCCAGCCATGTCATACAGTCAATGGCCCCTTTTTCCCCAGTGAAATCCCTGGGTTTACATGAAACAAAGTATTTATAGGAGCAACCCTTATCACGGGGTCCTTGATTCAGCATTATTTTCTGAGATGGATCACTTTGATGATTTGAAGAGTGACGATCGTCATCTTCTTTTCTGGGTTCATCCTTCTTGGAAGGTGGCTTTGAATGCGGTGTAGATAGGGTCCTACTTCGAGTCCCACTATATTCTTCATACTGCCGCTCTAAGGCCTTTGTAACAGCGTCGTCTACTAACGCTTTCAGTTCAGCACCTGTTATATTAATTCGGGCGTTATCATTATTCTCCCTTGGGTGTCTATTAATTTCATCCGAGTCAGCCATTTTAATTTGAACTGTTGCATAAGACAATGACAATAGTTTACTAGGGAGTTTATTATAGAATTGTATTTTATAGCAATTCATTAACCATGGTAACATAAGCCATATTTGGTTAATTTGTTAATCATATTTATCTAGGATTTTTATTATAATTTATCCTAATTATAAAAACAATAACAGTTTTATTAGTGGCACAATAGGCCTAGTCACAAGGACATTTTTAAATTATAAGCTATGATTTCAGAGAATCAAGGCTTTAAGGTTTGAACATAGTTCATTACCTTTTTCGGACAGGGAGTCATAGCTACCACTGTCTTCTGGCTCATGTAGAAATGAGCAAGGCCCGTAGGCACTATATTACCAATGTATGGTCAAAATATGCTCATCTTAATTGATGATTTAAACCCATGATTCATAGATCATTAAGTTGGGTCAGGAATCTTTTGAAGAATCCTTATACAAGAATGACGTGTGTGATTTTTAACGAATCACATCTGCCAGGAGCGTTAACATGTTTTCAGATGTTAACTGGGATTTGAATCTTTTTAACAGGTTTTACCATCTTGGCCAGGTCTTATAATGACATGCAGGCTAGGTTATACCTTTAAGATCATTAGTTAATATTTAAATAGGCAGATTATTTTTAAAAGGAATGATTTTGATTCATTTATTTCATACATAATTTATTTATGCATATAATGGCAAAAATGAAATTTATAAACTAAACATTCCGTTAATTATTAATAGATTACACTTCGCCCTAAACGGGACTTTTTAATAGAACAACATACCCACGCAAGGGTCAAACTGAAATACTAGTCCACGTAGGGACTTAAACAAACAACATACCCTCGTAGGGGTTAACAGAAAGATAGACCCACGCAGGGGCTCAAAAGACAATCATACCCACACAAGGGTTAAAACAGTAAGACAGACCCACGCAGGGGCTCAACTGGAACAAGGAAAATACAATCAATAATTGAAGGATTCAATGGTCCTTCTTGCTCTTCCCTTTTATTAAACTTGTCAATCCCTGGAAGAAACTTTGTCGTTCCCTGCGATCTCTGTGAAAATCTCGCTCGACTTGGTCCAATCTTTGAAGAATTTCTTCCCGCTCGGGTGGGGAAAACCGTGGCGGCTGCGATTGTTGCCGAATTATAGGTCTAGCAGGTATTTGGTACCCATGAGTTGGGTACCCTACTCCCCAAGGAGCTCCATACGGTCCTTCAGGATGAAGGGAGTTATAGTTGGCCGCTACCAAGTATGGGTCGGCTTCAGCGTAATTATAGTTGGTGTGAACCGGCTGCTCAAATGGGTTATATGCCAATGAACCAGTGTAGGCAGGAATTGGGTTATCAAAACCCATCGGTGGTGGCTGCGGTGCAGCTGGGTTTGAAGGCCCACCCATCTGCGGGTCTTCCTGTAGTGGCGGATAATGACTGCCACTTGAGTGTCGAGGAGAGCTGAAGTGAAAATCTCCTCCACGCACGGACATTCGCGCGCCTGTCCTCCTACGCCTTGGCGGTTCTGGTGGTGCTTGATGAACTGGCGGTGGTGGAGGCGGTGGTGTGACTGCCACAAATCGTGAATCCCCAGAGGGATCCTGCTGCTGCTGGTGAGGCGACGAATGATGCGAGGGTGTAAAATACCACTCGAACTGGTTAAATCGTGCCTGGTAACTGTCCGGACCACGGTAGGGTGATCCATGAAAAGACGAACCATCGGAGACCTCGATAGGATGGTTGGGGGTCCCGGTTGCAGGCTCGACGGGATCCGTGTCCTCGTCCATGTCTTCTGCATGATCGCCGGAGAAATGATCCTCTGGCCCCAATGGGTTAAAACCCACTGGTTCTTGTATGTAGTTTGCCGGGTTAAACCGGCCCTGAAAAACGGGTGTGGGGTCTCCAAAGGAATGGTGCGATAGGGATCGCTGTAGAGGTATGTAAGAAGGTTGTGGGTTATTGGGCTCGTTTTCCGACTATGGCCCATAGGAGTTATGAAAGGGAGGCATTGAACCGTGTGAAACAAACCGTCTAGCGGGCTCCACATTGGTCCTCCAGTTCTCTCGAGGATCAGCACTCGCAGTGACAGAAGGAGCTCGCCTGTGCGAAGGCCCGGCTTCGTGATCATTGGGGGCGGTGATTGGCCCCTTGCCTCGTCCTCTTCGTCTGAAAAATCTTGGCGGCATATTTAGACCTGTCAATATAACATAAGATAACAACAAGAATATATAAAATAAAAGACAAGTTAAAAATAAATTGAAACAGATTTGGATTGTTCCTATGTTCTTTGTCTAGACTCGAAAGTTTTTGGAATGTGCAATTGTGTAACTGAGATTAAACACAAAAGGCTAGTGTTTATTTCACTCAGCGTTGGCTCTGATACCAACCTGTCACACCCCGATATTTCCACGCTTGACCGGTGGGCCCGGTGGGGGAGTATCGTGACGTGGTTGGCAACATTACAGTCAAACCACACAATATTTAATATGCACAGCGGAAGCAAATGAAATATATATTTCAACCGAATAAAATATTGTAATATCAAGTATCACAACAGTCGAAAGTTTATCCACAGGAGGATCAAAATAAATAGGAAACAGTAGTTCAACAGACTTTAGGCATCTTAAGCTTGCGAGACTCTTTTGATGCTAAGGAGAAATCCAGCCTATTACGATTAGTGCCTGCATTTAATCTTTTTGGGAAAATACGTCAGTTTGCACTGGTAAATACATTCAACCGACTCATTTTGAAAAGTTTAATAAAATTGATTTGAATGCACGTGACACAAACTTTTATAACTTGGGATAATTATTTAAATATATAATCTCGTAAAAGAATTACATGTTCCTTATGCGTTCAGTAGCCCGGGTCGTGCCGGGTTAAAGATCAATAGACACACCACATTATTTATTTGGCACTGACGGGTGTACGCCTACACCCTGCGCTTAGGTCGTGGCCATTTCGTAAAATGATGCCAAGGATATCCGGGACATGGTCATTAACCTCCCAAAGGCTTTAAGCAAACAAAACAATTTAAACGGGCCGATCAAATATCAATTAACCACCATACGATGGAAGATTTAATGCCCGACCAAGCGGTATTTTATATACCGCACCCCAAGCCCGTATAGGGAAAATAAGTTAAAAGTATTTACCTTTGCAAGTATAATTCACAATTAGGAAATGCGGGTAGCTTTTACCGGTTCTCCTATTCTGGAACAAAGGTTTATAATAACCTATTAGAATCCTAACGGTCTTTAGTTAAGCTTAAGCTTAGACCGAATAGTTTTAAGGAATGATCGGTTCGAACGCGTGATTAAGCGAAGACCGGAATAGAATGTGATTTAGACCCGACAAGTTTGAATACTTGTCTTATATGGGTAATCTAAACACATTCTGGATTTTGAGATAAAACCGATAAGGTTTGACCCGTTTCGGCTAGTTTATGCAAACTAGCTACATAAACCGAACCGAACGCGCGAGAGGCGTAAAGGGTAACCATAAGAGCCATATACAGGTTTCCTAAGTTAATATGCTTCAAATATGTTGTGACATCAGTAAGATATCTTTTATTATGCCCGAAACGAGTTTAAACTCAAACTATGCCCCGTAGGGGTATTTTAGTCATTTACAAGGTTATAAAAGAGTTCAAGTATTAACCTGAGTTACAGGTCTGATATAATCAGAAAAAATACTCAATTTAATAAGTTATAACAGTAGGGTAAAGTATATATGTGAAATTTATCAATTATAGCCAAACTATGCACTGTAGGGGCATTTTGGTAATTTCACATAAGCCGAAAAGCTCAAAACTGAAGTATGAGTTAAACAACTTTTGCTTACTATTAAAATATTATAATTTACCTAAAATATCAGTATGTATCAACCCTTTTATGTTTAAAATAGTTTTAGTACATACTATGCGTTAAAAACGCTTAAAAAGGCGATTAGAAGCCGTTTCCGGGTTCTATATAGAAAGCTGATAGTTTTTTTTTATTATTCCTGAAGGTTTAAAATAATTTATTTATTATATAAATTCAGTAGCAAAAGGTTTGGGGTCAAAAAAGATATGTAAAACTCATTTTATAGCCCGAAAGGGCAAAATCGACAATTACCGAATTAAGCTTATGACTCTAAGTTATGCTCGGCCTAAAATTAATTAAAAATCTTCAAAAATCCCAAAATAATATATTACATCAGTGGGTAAAGAGTTTGATATCAAAAAGTGGGTTTAAATAGGCTATATGCTAATTATGTCGTTTAATCGCTAAAAAGCTTTATAATTACGCTAATGAGCATAACTCTCAATCTACACCTCAAACTGATGTCAAATTTTGGGTACAAGTTTATATATCAGTGATTAAGGTTTCTACTCTTTTATATTTTCAAAAATCACGTTTTATGGTGAAAAGGGCATAATGGTCAACATATGATCAATTAACGGAATCATGCATATTAATTGGATAACTACTGAACCGAGGTGTATAATCACAGAGGGTTATACTAGCATGTAACCTGGTCCAAATAAAGCTCTAAGGCATTTCTAAAACATGCTTAAACAGGTCAGAACTGAAAGTCAAAGCAAAAGTCAAATTATGCGACTTTCGGTTCCGAACCGGGTCTCTACTAAAAAATTGTCGGGTTGAACATGTTTAGACATGTTCTTACACTAATTACCAAGTTATATTAATGATTAAACAGGTTGTATGGGTTCTACATTGCTAATTATGTATTAATTTGAAATTAAGCATCCTGTTGACTTTTTAATAACAAGTTTGACCCGACTAATGGTCTAGTTAGAGTGGGAATCAGAGGGTGCCCTTTTAAGGGTTTAATGCCCACATAATTACCAACTTATAACTACTTTTATTTCGACTAATCACTAGACCATCAATGATTAATCGCTAAGTCAACCGTTAATTACGACGGTTTGACTTTTAAGCTAAAACTAAGCAAAAACTTAACTAAGAAAGGTTAAGCATACTTACTGAAGTCCTATGCACGATTAGTGATCACTTGAGTCTGCTTTGGAGCTCCAGAAATGATCAGGAATGCAGAAATGAGGTGTGATCATAATGGTTGCAACAAGGGCCTTTATATAGTACTTTTGATCTCATAGATCATTGACAAATCATGCTATCAATGGCCATGGATCATCAACAGATGTCCCTAAGTGCCTAGGACTGTTTAGGGGTCGCCCATGATGTGAAATATCTGATTAAAGTCGGTTATAGCGAGAAAATAGACTGCTGTCTAAAGTTTCTGCATCTGCGCGTCGAAGGCGGCCCGCGTAAGGGTCTTCATGGGGCAACGCGGCCCGCTTGGGCCTTGTGTTCAGGTTTAAACATTTTCAAGATGTTGCAACTTGTCCCTTGGCCTTTCGAAAGGTCAACCAAACTTATTTCTTGCATTTTGAACCTTCCAAATTTACCTATAAGGGCTTCAAGACTTATACCCACTTTGTTAAGTCCTTGGTCACATCATGTTTACCCTAAAAGTCATAAATTTGCAACGTTGACGCTTTAACCCCTTATATACGAATTTGATCATAACTTTCTCATACGTTAACGAAACTTTATGAAATTTTTATCGTGCATTCTAGTGAGCATAATTAATCGTTACAAAGCTTCGGGTTTGCTAAAAGGTCACTCATAGGTATAACTTAAACATGTTGACACATTTAACCCCTGTAGTTTGTAATTTCTCACATTCTTTCATATTTAGTTTCGTATGATCCATGATTTATTCGTTTGAAGGTAGGAGCATCATGTAGGGTTATTGTAAAGTATATTTATTCACTGTTGACATTTTAAATCTATATTTTCCATGTTTGTCAACTTTAGTCCTTTCAGAACATTCTTTCACACGTTCAAGCCTATGACACGTGTCAACACATTATAGGACGTGAATTTTCGAGGTGTTACAACATATAACACATTATATACGTATAATAAGGTGTAGCAGGAGACACACTAGGCACATAGTAGTTAAATATAAACTTCACCAGGCTAGGGCTGCTCACGAGCCGATCCGACCCGAGCGGACCTTTGTTCATGCTTGGCTCGTTTACAACCGAGCGAAATCCGAACGAGCATATTCGAGCATGTAATTTTCCGAGCGAGCGACGAGTAATTTGGACAACCATAGATTTAGCATGTGTCCTTCGATGTCTCCGCTATCGGGTCACGAATAAGGTCCAACTGCTCGAGGATAACACTAAGATTGAGATGGGATCATCTGAGGATGAGGCTCTGGTTGAGGCAGGTGATGCAATAAATATACAACAAAGAACAATTGTCGCATTGTGGCGTATGCTGAGAGCGAGAGACGATTGACGATTGACGACTGACGATTGATGAGAGAAAGATGTCAAATATTTTATTGGTTTGATTAGGCTGGTATTTATAAATATAATTGTATATTTGAGTATAATGGCCCAAATCTAATAGGGCGGTATGTATAAAATATGAATATACAAGTATTTGTGTGTGCATATATAATTATATATGTAATAAATTAATAAAAATTAATTCGGGCCGAACTGAGTCCAGCGGACCTTTGATCATGCTTGGCTCGTTTGCAAACCGAACCAAACCGAGTGAGCATATTCCGAGCGTTTTCCGAGCAATCGGCAAACGTGCGATGAGCGGCGGGCGATTTGAACAGCCCTACATAGTAGTTATATATAGGGTTGTTTAGGTTATATATATAACAAAAAGATATAACTAATCATCATCAAACCATGTTTATTTAATAGATAACCATAGCACATACTTGCAACAAAATGATATATAAGCATGTAAAATCATAGAACCTTATGAATTTTTGCAAGACCAACATAATTTCACGAAAATAATTCCGCCTAAAAATCTTAAAAACGATGTTTTTGTTATCAATAAGTTATATTATGGTGACTATCCACATTCTAACTCCCGTCTCTTCATGTCCTTTGTATTAATGTAAGAACACTATATATAGAGGTTCTTTGTATTGCATGTTTACATCTCAATGAATAATATTTCTCTACTCTATCTTTCTCTCTGTGTTCCTTTGATTATGTTCATATACTAGTCGCTAGTAGGCCATTGTTTTACAACACGTTATCAGCACGAATTGCTTTCTGAAGTTGGATCGTATTAGTGTAAGCGTTGTTGCTTCACGAGGACAGACAAGTGTTTTCGCCGGTCTCTTGTACGGTACATCCTTTCACATTCTTCATGTTATTTAATTGATTATTCTATCTGTGCGTCCAGATTTATCTTTTTACTATAGATGATATTCTTGTGATAACCTAAAAGTAAGAGGTTAGATTACCTAAAAGTAAGAGGTTAGATGATTACAATCAATTACAAGTATTGTTTTAAAATTGATTAATCTGCGTTCTTTATTGACAGAGATATGTTAGTTAATTGATTTGCGTTAATTGTTATTTTAGCTCGTTATCTTTAATATTTCAATTTGCGTTAATTTTTATATCGAGTTTCTGCTAATTTATGTTAGCTTAGAGAATTTATCATCAAGTTTCTTTCTTTTAATTGGCATTTATATTCTTTAAAACAAGACTAATTATATTCCATTATCAATTACGTCATATTGGTATTTAGTAATTAATTTTGGTTCTATGATGACACTTCACCATTTGTAATTTCTTGATACACAATAGGATATTTTGGTCACAATTTTTTTTAGTTCGATCGTTTCATGTTTAGATTCGTGTTATATTTTGGATTTTGTTATTGGTTTTTTTAATCTTTATATATGTGGCCGATTAATTATTTGGTGATGGATTTGAAAAAAAATCTCCTTGGATGATTACTAATTGAAGTATTTAAATGATTTGGAATTGGCCTTTTCATATATTGAATAAAGAGATCGGAGTTTCTTTTTAATAAGCATAAAAATCAGTATATACATGAGAACTTATCAAGTTATAAATCATATTACTTAGCATATATATTAAATAGAATATGTTTTTCTTGTGCTCGAATATTTGTTTTGTTTTTAAGCTTGGGAACATCAAAGCATATCTTGGTAGGTTTTTTTTTCATCGTTAACTTAATTAATCTTATTATTGTTTTTTTTTATTTCATATTTATGGGTGTCCATATACATGGTAGTATGTGATTGTATAAGATTTGATAATTTAAATGTTTGAATGGTAAAAGTTATATTTATAAATTAAATTAGTATTGAGACTCTAATTGTTATACCTTTTCCTAATATATGATTAAAAAAATAGTTTATATACAAGTAATAAAGAATCATATGTTATTACCAAAATATCATAGGAACTTGATAAAATATTTGTTTATGTTTTAAAGTAACGTGACACATATATGTAAGATATACTTATTGGTTACAAGTATATACCATGATAAGTTATTAAATAAATTATATGATTTTTTTTTCTTATAATTGATAGAAGAGAACCTCTTATATATTATATGAATTTTTATTTTATCATGCATACGTAATTTAATTTTATGATATACCGTGTATTCTATATGATACTATTTATTTGTGTATGATGTGTTGAAATAGATCATCTAAAATATTAATTTGTACTAGGGAAAAAGCCCGTGCGATGCACGGCATGCATAATAGCTATTGTTTGTTCGTGGTAAGACGTCTGACACGGCCGGTGCATAACATGTAAGACAATACGCCTACAAAGGGGCGTGCTTAAACTTTATTAAACCATGGACCATAAGTTGTTTCCTTGGCAAAACTTGCCGGTCAAAAAGAAGTGAAAAAAGATGTCTTCCAAGAAAAAAAACATGAAACAGAAAAAGGAAAAACGCATAAACTCTCGCACGCCTTCCTGTCTTATTGGATAACACATAGACCAAACTTTAGCTAACGCATGCAACCGTCATCCCCAATCTCATCACCAGCCAACTGACTGCAGTGAAATAACAAAAAGAAAACTATTAAAAATGGTATACTAAAACAAACATTGCTCTCTGGAAGACAACGGGGTTTTCACACCCATCACACCACATATCGTTGTCTTCACGCCCCACACCTTTCATGCAATTCTCACCGCCACATGTCAGCCTGAACCACTCTTGGCTATTGCGTATGCGTTTGACTTCAACACGACAGGTGAATTCAGCACTCTGCATATATTACCAGCATAACTATAAACTTTAACCATTTGATTCAAAAATGATAACCAATATTGTGCTTATCCAAAATGACATATCCTAAGTGTATATTACATTCTAATGCAAACCTGATTTGACCTTAACCAAAATGACCAACGTTTACATATGCTTGGTTCGCCACGAACTACGTACACTCTTTATCTACCCAATATATAAATTACATTTTATGTTTTCAATAAATATTTATAAACGTGAATTCGGTATTAAAAAAAAACATTACTTTTTTTTTCGATATTAAAAATGTGAATTCAGTATTAAAAAATATTTATAAATATCTGTAAATGTGAATTCCGTATTAAAAAATAGATTTCGGTATTAAAAAAAATTAATTTTTTTTCAACCGCAATATAGTCCTCCTATGTGATGTGGATACAACCAACAATCGTGTGGGGTCAGCTTGGTCGTCACAAACTATACGAATTTGGATTTGGTTATTGCCTGTCAAACTCGTAAACTGACTGTTAGGTTTTAACATACGTATGTAAGTCCAAATAGATGTCTGATTTAATGTATTAAAAAATAAGCTTGTGCCTTCATATAACATTCAACTCATACATGCATATGAAAATTGTATGATCATATGTAATAACAATCAACCTGTCACGAAGTCATTTCTGGATTTATAATAATACCATAAAAGGATGAATGTATATATATATTGAACATATGGTTCTTTTTGAGTCTTAACTAATCAAAAACATCCATATTTATTTAGTGGCAATCTTGTTGTCTAACCCAAAATGTATGATAGAAAATCTAGCACCAAGATCCCACTAAATGCGTTTTTGGTTATTGGGTTACCTTTGTAAATAATCCTTCAAGTATCCTTTTAACACAATTAAATTAATTAACTTAAGATCAAAATAAAAAATATATAAACTCATTTGGGTAATCATATTATAATTATCCATAATTAAATATTTAACATATATAGTTAAGTTAATATTAAATTTAAAAGTATATATTTCTTTAACATTATAATTTTATAAAAGAGACGGTCGAGATAACAAATTACGGAGGCTGGAATTGTGTCATGCGTCCTCCATAATATTATGTGTAGAGATAGAGATATATTGTCCTTTACTCTTCGATTTCGATAAAGATACATAATCTAAAATGAATATTCTATATATACAATGTAGTTTGTAGGGGGCATACCATGTGATGCTTGTTTCTTCTACCGTGGGTCAAGATGGCTTCTGGTGTGGTCCATTTTTCTGAATACCCAGCAACAGAATCGTTCCTTGCCATGGCCACACGTGTAGACAGAGCGGTTATAGGTTGTTGGAGAGAAGGCGGGTATGGGTTGCAATATGGACAAAGATTTATAAAGCCATTTAGATGGTCTTTTGGAATGGACAACATTAATTAACACAAAATTAAATGATGATTATTATGAGAAAATGATAAGTCACTTACTTTTATTAGAGTGAAACCGAGAAGTTAGGGGTTTGCATACAAAGGAACATAACAATTATAGACACATTAATATAATAAAGTAGAATTAAAAACATCATTAAAGCTGTATTTATGAAGGTAAATATGTAGTTAGGGTCTGGAATCAATGTCCTTTAATTGATGTATGGTTAGAATATAATTTAATGTCATGTTAAATTAGAAACCATACATACTGTAAGGAACATGTATAACAATATATCACTAAGTAACATTAACTATTGAGTATTTTTAAAATATGGTTAAGAACACATAGTAAATTAGGTGACATATACAATTATTATGATTGTCTCTTATGTTATAATTATTAACAGTATTATTATTGTTACTACAGTTACATGACATCATGTGCATACACACAGCTTATCTATACTAACATCACAGGAACTTAATTTATGGTTCAGTTTCTAAATGAAACTCTACTCATGTGATTAAGATTCTATATAAAATAATACTTTAAGTTTAATAGTAAAGTATGAACCACATGCATATGATATAAAAATATAGTAACCCACACACACGCATGGAACTTTCAAGGAAGTTGGTATACACATGTAGCTTGGCTTTATGTAATTATATTTTCAATTTATACTTCATCTTCCTCATGCTATAAACCAGTTAGTGGGATTTTGTGTAAGAATGTACATTAAAACCTGGTAAACACAAAGTGAATTTTATGAAACTGGATTCATGTGTCAAGTTTTAACAGAGAAAAAATGCTTAAAATAAAAGGAATGGCGTGTGGGTTGAACTTGTGGCCATTCAAGGTTAACAGGAACACCAACATATGCATCAACCAATAAGCTTGGCTCGCTGTTTAGTGGTTATTTAGTTTTGTTCGATATAAAAAAAACATGTTCAATAGGACCCCAAATTCTCAATTTACTCTATGAATCCTAATTCCTAATGTCCAGAAATAAATCATGAATTCTTTATTACTGATAACATGATTAATTGTGGGGATTTCGTACAGAAAATAAAAGCGACCAGAATAATTGTAAATATGGTACCGATGTTGACGGGAGGGCGATGATGCGACCGTAGTCTAGTGTCGTCGGAGTTCCGTATCAGGTTGCAATGGTAGTCCGTCGGTTCCGTCAATGAGGAGGGTGACGGTTTAAACAATCGGCGGCGTAGACAATGGTTTCATTTAAGTAGCGTCGGCAGCGAGTGGCGTTGAAGCGATTACGAATGTCGGTGGCGGAACATAAACGTGGTATGTGGGGTGGTGATTCAAGTTTGTGCGGAATTTTGTGTGTGTGTAAAAACTTGTTTCTCTGTGAATAGTTCATCACATATTGTCAGTTCTAGTATAGATAATAGAGATAATAGAAAGGCCTTTGGTTTCCTCAACCGTTACAAATGAAATTAATAATATTAATTTTATTAATTTGAAGAAAGAATGTATTTAAGAGACTCATGTATTTAAGAGTCTCATTAATGACGGTTGTAAAATAGTTCATATAACTAAATTCTAAATTTTTAATTATATATTTAAGTCTAATTTGTTACAATTATAATATTAATTTTATTAATTTGAAGAAAGAATGTATTTAAGAGTCTCATTAATGAAGGTTGTAAAATAGTTCATATAACTAAATTTTTAATTATATATAGAAAAAAACAACTTTGATTTATTTATACATATAAATGTATTATATGGGCCTTCTTCCCCTCTACTCAACAACTTTGAAGTACTTCTTAGCCTTTGATTACCTTGTCATGATTCATAGATTAGAAAAAATATAAGCCAAGAAGATCTCAGCCATCAAAATACGATCCAAGGGCTAAAAAGTGGTTCCTAATTATGCAAGGGTTATCATTTGAACCTTATTCCATGAGACTTGAGGTAAGATGCAAGGAGCATTCTTTTGAGTTTTAAACCATCTGTAATTAAGTTCATTATTTAATCATTATTGTTGCAATTATTAGGTATTATAGATAATAATACCCCATGAAATTACATTTTAGTAATTTTCGTTTGTAATTGGTTAGCATCTTTTAAGTTTTAAAACCATTTATAGTTATAATTAAATTCATAATAACGTTGATTAAGTTTTTTTATATTTAATTATTATTATTATTATTATTATTTTTATTTCATATGATGTTCATCAACTATGTGATAAAATTGCAAAAAAGGTTGTAACCTTAATTGTATGATGTTTAGCAATTACTAAACCAAATAATAATGACTTAATTATAAAATTCAATCAAGTAATCGGTTACGGAGAACTTGAAACGGAAAAGCAATGTAAATATGAGGAAGGTGATGATGTTCAACTAAGTCAAATGATTTAATTCTTTATCAAGTATTTAACAATACTTAATTTATAAAGTTATCAATTTAATTGTATTTATCAATTTATACTCATGTAGAAAGACTAATTTGTCCCTTTACTAACTTCATTGAGTTGTTGTACTATAAGCATAATATGTTGCAATTATTTAAATTTGGTTGGAACCCTTGTGAAATGCTTTATACGATAGTATAGATAAACGCAATCAATTTAAATCTTTTGCGCGGGTTGAAAACATCCGAGCCCTTAAAGTTTGCTGCCCAATCCTGTCAAACAATACCTCCTCAAATATTTCCTCTGCATCTATATTGCCTATATATAGTATCAATTAAATCACACAAAAGCATCATATGTTTAAAAAAATAGTAAAGTAGAAATTAAAAAAGGAAATACCAATAGGCCAAATAAATGTCTATCTCCAAATGAATAACTTTTCTCGTACCCACCCTTTTACACCTCCATATACATGAAGTTGCAAAAAAGGAAAAAGACTATAAATTTATGAACAATTAAACAATACATTGGTAAATGGTTCCAGATACTATAGTCATGCAAGGGTACCTTGATGAAGTATGAAGTGTCTGTCTTTTTGTATCCAATAACCTGTGTGTATACTTTATATGTAATATAAAATCACAATTTGAAAAAAAAACCACTAAATCACCACAAACATAATAAAACATCAATATAAACTCATAGATTATGTAAAAGAAAACTGTTATCCCATTTGAATATTTTAAGAAACAAACCAAAGTTTTTTCGAATAAATGTTGAAATGGGTATAAAAGAACACACCTTTCCACCAAAATAAATAAATTTCATATCAACTTATCTCTTTCTTATCTCTTTCTTTTCGACTCTAACTCGCACAATAGTAGACAAAGGAGTTGATGTTGAGTGAAATGGTGAATTTATAGCAATGATAGGAGATTCCTTAATCGATCAAATTTATTACATATTGATTGAAATTGGACCTTTGGAGTGCTTTTGCGGTTTATCCCAATAGGTTTCGTTTATTAATTGCATTTAAGTACCGAACTTATTATTGTATTATTATAATTAATTGTGATTATATTCTCATTTAATTATTTTTTTTAATATTAATGTAGAAAGACCATTTCACCCCTTACTAACATCATTAAGTTGTTGTACCATAAGTATAAAAGATTGTAATTACTTAAATTTGGTTGGTATCCTTATGAAATGCTTTATAATATAGTATAGATTAGGTTCTAGCATTAATGTACTGTACTATATGTTAATATGGTGTTTCATGCATTGCTTTGTTGCAAATTGTGTTGTTTTATTTGTAAATTATTATTATTATTTATAATAATCTAATTAATTTAGTCAAAATCTTGTTAATAATATATTAGAATATATATATATATATAGTTATTTTAATACTTTTATTATTTTAATATTATAATAATAATTCCTTTTTTTACTATTTAACTTTAATTTAATGATTTTTAGTATCACGGGGTGGGATAAGCTTGGTGTCAACCGGTACTGGTATCGAAAATACCGGTACGGTCTTGTTTGGTATCGGTACAAATAGTAATTTTAATATTTTAATAATATATATAGTTTTTAAATATTTTTATTATTTTAATATTATAATAATAATTCTTTTCTTTACTTTTTAACTTTAATTTAATGATATTTTTATGATACTTATGATCTTTCGGTTTAAATTTTATCTTAATCTATTAAATTCTGATACTAATATCATGGATAAGTTCTTAATATTTGATATCATTTGGATCCCTTTACCTATTTTTTTTATTATATGTTTTCTTTGAAAATATATTGTTGTGTTTTTATTACGAATTATATTTGAGCTACTTTTAATATATTAGTTACTTCGAAATTTAAATTTATGGTTACCTTGTCAAAGATCATTTTATAGAATAATCATAAGTTTGGAATAATTATCTTTAAACCAATTATTAAAAAAAATTAAGATCAAAGTTAACTTTAAACTAATCTACCTTTATCTATAATATATTATTTAGTATAATGTGTTATTGATTGATATTAATTTTAATGATTATTGATATATAATTATTTTATTTTATTTTTTATCTTATCTCTTATTTATTTAATATAAATTAAATGCAATTAATAGGATTTTTATAGGATGATGCATTTAAAACAACCATAAATTTTGGTTTTAAAATAGAACATATAACTAAACTTTAGAATATATATAGATTATCACTCTCATTAAAGGGTATCAATATGTTTAAATATAACACCTGAAGTGTTATATTCCCTATATCTCATTATCAAAGGTCGTAAAATATTAGACCGGTAATATTATCTGACTGAGACATATAATTACTTCTCAACTGATGTCATGTGATGAGAAATTGATTTTTGTTTGTCAAAGCTGATATATACTCCCGAAGTAGTTATATCATAAAAAATGTATGAAAGGTTTGAAGAGATTTCATACCCATTTGACTAAAAAAGGCAAAGAATGAAAATTCATGAACGTTTTAAAATATAGAAGATGAAAAGTTACCATTAATATTTATTAAATTTGATTTATCACAACATATAAATGAATATTCATTATCTTAGTTTTTTTTATTTAATTGTAGTATTAGTATGAAAAGTTTCGATGAAAGGTTTCAATTATTGAATTTTATTATATTATTAATATGAATGAATCTTGCTTTATGTCTATATAATTAAGTTATTTATGTATAAGATATAATTCGGTATTTTGTTTTCAATATATACTTTATCTTCAACTTAATTACTTTATACTTTTAATTGTGGGATAGGAACCCGCTATCAAGCTAAGCAACGTATTTATTTATTGTATACAAAATTAAATCAGTATATTATTTTAAAGGTCTTTGCTTAGATAAACATGGAGTTGTATTCTCATACATATATTAGTTTCTATCATATGTTTAGATAAAAGATGTAATTTTAGAAAATTATCACATTTCATTGGGAAAATTTAGTCATCAAAGTTTCTCCATATTCTTTTCTTACGATATTATAGAATATATAACTATGAAAAAGAAATAGAACCATCAGACCTAAATAATTGTACGTTGAAGTTATAATATTTGCTTTTTATGGTTCTCTGATTCATTAAAGAACAATTCTATTCGTGGTAGTTTGATATGCATAAAAGAAATTAATTGAGATTTCAGTATGAAATCTATATGCATGCATATATAATTGCAATTTATGATTCATGATGTCTTTTATTTTATATCCGTTATCTCCTTTATGGTAAAAACATTATATTGAAAAACATATATGACGCTGCCTAATGATGTCTAATGATTTTCATTTGGAGATTATCATTTATATAGATATTATTGAATAAGGCTAACAAAGACCAAAGTTGTGTATTATTGTCATTCCCATGGAAGTTTATAAGCATGCTTAAAAGACCCATTTATTTGAAATAAATTGAAGTAAAGACATGACATATGAAGTGTGGGTCTCACGTAAGCTCATTATAAATTTATGGAAGCTTGTAAGATTTTCGATCGACAAATTTGTTGTCTCAGTCATATAACTACTTCTTGATATACATCATCTAATGAGATATATAAGAAGGTTGAAAAAAATTCCACTTGTCAAACCTCAAATGCGCTCTAGATATATAAGGTTTGAAACAGTTACCATGAAAGTTTTGTGACTCTAATCCATTCCTTGAAGTGAATGTGATGATTTACTGATTAGTATAATGAGCGTGATTATGTACATAGTGAAGAAATTATAACGATGCGACCATGAAAGTTATAATCCATTCCCTGAAGAGAATATGATGAAGAAAATATCAATTTAAAGGTCATGATCATGTACATTAAAAAAAAAGTTTAACGATGCCCATATTGATAATGAGATTAAGCATGCTAATAATGAAATTGATAGCAAGAAGTAGCGCACTGTGAGATTGAATATACGAGAATAAATGAAATGGGAAAAGATGTCAAACATAATAATGCATTATCCTCTCGTATTTAGTATCGTGTATTAAACAAACATGAGTGCAAGTAAAGTATATATGATCATAATTATTTAATGATTGGAATGACCGGCCAGACCATACCGAGTCATTAATGATGATGTGAAAAGTATTGAAGAACCAGAAGATTCGTCTTGATAATTATACATGTCATATTTGCTCTCAAGTGAAGTTAAGTATTGATCAACAAAAGTAGGGTGTGAATCCCCAAATATTCTGGAAAAGATAATGAAAATAATTATACAAACATGATACCATTTAGTGTTTTAAAATCGATGCATCGTCTAAATGGTTATCAAATCCACAACCTGAAACTTGTGTGATTGTGGCTTAGCTAATGTGATAGCAAACATATAAATCCAGATTACTATTGGTTACAAAGCCAATGATCATGAGAGGAACAAAAGTTCATTTAGGTACATGTAATTTTATATATAGTACAATCAATTCACATCAAGCCAATAAGTTATAGTTCTCCCCATGCAGTTGGTTTTTGGTCAGTAACCAAAGATGTCCCATCAAAGATTTTGGTTGTGCGACATATCTTGAAACTCATCCACCACACCGCACAAAGATGGGACTTATAAAAAGTTTGAGAATATGTTGGGTATAAATAATCGTCTATGATTAAATACTTAAAGCCATTAGTGAGAAAAATTCATTTATGGCTCATTGGTTTTCAGTTTAATGAATGAATGTTCCCAACATTAGGGGGATATAACAAGCAGTTGAAAAGTGAAAAGTGAAATGAATTATCATGTCATCTTGATCCTCAGACTATAAACTATGAACTAGAAGTTTAAAGTATAATTCATTTACCAATATTAAAGAACAAATTACCAGACAAGTTCACTGACCTAAATAGAGTGACTAAGTAAGTCACATAATCAACTGCTTATGCTCCAGTTATATTTGTGTCCCAAGAGGACAACCACATATTTTTGTAACGAGTCTGTTGCACGCCTAAAGCGTGATAGACTAGTTGATTCCAATAATAAAATTCCTCAAAAATTGGAGCAAGTAATTAAGATGGTCAAGTCGAGGTTATAGTAATAAGATCTCCTGAAGAGACAATAGACATGATGGTTCAAGAAGAACCTCAGGTACCTGAAAATAAAGAGATCTCGATAAGTTGTATCATGTCTAAGATATGTATGGAATCGAAATAAAAATCGACGTCGTTATAGTTTTGTATATAATGTAGCGCTTAAAATGATTAAATGATAAGGATCAAGATTTAAGATTTGCTTATGAATGAATATTAAGAAATGATTGGCCAAAATAGAAAGACGCAAATAAGGCAGAATTTAGTTCTCAAATGAAATGGAAAGTTTCTGGACCAACAGTCCATACAACTGAAGTTGTAAAATATGTTGGATACAAAAGTGTCTTTTACGCGAATCATGTGAAAATCAAATTAAGTGATATAAGTCAATATTGGCGGCACAAGAATTTTCACAACGACCTATGATTGATTATGAGAAAACGTATTCTCCAGTGGTGGATGCAATACTTTCCAATATCTTGTTAGTCTGGTAATATATAAAAGAGAATTGACATGCGTCTTAGGAAAGTTATGTATCACTTGATACTAAGTCATATAAAATAAGTTCTCGAGAATGTTATGATTATTATATAAATTCAGATCTGAATACATATACATGTTGTATATGTTATTGAATTGAATATAATTTGAACTCCCCATGAGTATCCTAAAGCATTTGAGTCTAAAGAGGTTAATTGAAACACCTTATGGATGTAATTATAGTGCACCAATACTCCAATAAACATACGTAGAAAGTGTATACCTGGTTATTATGGAATCTCAATGTACACAGTGTACAAACATGGTACAATATGGATTTTGGAGATAAAAGCAAGTGTTCTTGATATTTTTGCATATGATACAGATATCTATGTGTTAAAAAGGCAAGTTTATATAGCAAAACTTCTAAGAGTGAAAGCACATGTATATTTGGATAAGATGGAAAGAATTCCCTCATCGATTGATAATCTTAGAAGAATTAATGATGTCAAAACCACAAGAACGTATTATATGAAGTTGACAAAATACGTATGGACTAAATAGTTGGGTCGAGTGTTGTACAACTCGAGATATTCACATAAAGAGGGATATAAGGTTGATTAAATTAGCCATATTCTATGAACATTCTACTTTTAAAAGTTCACTATAATCGCAATTTACAGTAATGATGTCTAGGCATCATCGAGAGAAATTGTAGAGCTTTTAGAGGGAGAATTTTTGAATGACCTTGGCACAGTCTAACTATTACTCGAACTACAGTTCGAGTATATATGTAATTATATTTTACTAATCCCTCAAGTACATCTAGAAAATGATGTTTGGATATTTTAGTATGGACATAGTTGAACCTTAAAGTATGTTAAAGGTTGTTAAGTCATTTGTTATAAGAAATGCCTATTATCATCTCCTATCAAAGTAGAGATTCTCATTCTAAAAGTACCATCGTTAAATGCATAAGTGCATTAATATGTTTTGCTAGATATGTATGGTTATAATATCTTTCACTTGAGCTTATTGTCATGATATAACCTTTGTCAAGCGAAGAGACATTGGAATGAGTTCAAAGAAATATTTCAGGTATAAACGATATTTGATTATGTTTTACTAACCCATCAAAACAAGTTTGGTTAGTCTTGTAGATGCAAGAATGTAACGAAACACAGTCGTGGAAATATGATAATTTTTTGAAGGAGGCACCTAAAGTCTCGTTAGAAGATTATACAACATTGCTCAACATAAAGGATTGCACATTAAGGGATCAAGCGACAAATCATTCGCTACAAAAGCTTTACTCGACTTTCAAGGAATATTGACACAAGTCACTTAAAGGATACATGTTAAAATGAGGGGGAGACTTATTCAAGTTGCACTATTTTTCCCTTAACTAAGTTTTATCCCATTGGATTTTCTTAGTAAGGTTTTTAATGAGGCAACATACCTGATCTAAAAGTATCAGGGGGAGAAAATACGCGCTGCACTCTTTTTCCCTTAGCTGAGGTTTTGTCCCACTGGGTTTTCCTAGCAAGGTTTTTAACGAGGCAGCATCACCAAGCGTATAATACATTGTTTTCTTTTATCACGTGGATAGTCAAGGGGGAGTGTTATAAATAAGTTATATTATGGTGACTATCCACATTCTAACTCCCGTCTCTTCATGTCCTTTGTATTAATGTAAGAACACTATATATAGAGGTTCTTTGTATTGCATGTTTACATCGCAATGAATAATATTTCTCTACTCTATCTTTCTCTCTGTGTTCCTTTGATTATGTTCATATACTAGTCGCTAGTAGGCCATTGTTTTACAACAGTTTTGGCATAATATGAAACATAAAATCAAGCAACTACAACCATACATCTAGGCTATTAAACACTATCACAAAATAAAAAAGAATTACATGAACAAAACGTTTGTTTCACTGAACACCTTGAATATAAGAAAATCCTTTTTTTTATAAAAGGATCAACTATATAAAAAAACAACATTAAGACCACCTTAATTTGCATCTAGAAATGAATAATAGTATAAAATAAAGATTTTTTTTTTATTATGAGAGCCTCACACAAAAATAGATGTATATATTGTTTTATTATGATGGGAAAATGCCACTAAAATGTAACTAAGTTTGTCAAGTGTCTCAATTAAGTCATCTAACCTTTTTTTGTCTCTCTAAAGTCACTAAACTTTAATTTTGTGTTCTAATACTATGTAATTACCAGGTCATCAGGTTACCATGTTTTTTTTTCTTTTTAATGTTTATGTGGATATTATTTATGTTAGGTGGAATTATAAAATAAAAAAATATTAAAACCTTTGATGATCGTTATTTTGCAAAACGAATATTCATAATTAACACAAGTCACTTTATTTTCTATTCATAAAAAAAAACGAATATTCACAATTTTTTTGCTTTAAAAATATTCAACCGTAACAGTATAAAAAATGATGAAAAATGTATTTTATTAATTTATTTAATTTAAAATAAAAGATGATTTTCAATTTTTTTAGAAAAAAATCCATCTCATTAATTTTATTTTACACATCATATTAAAAATTAAAAAAGATAATAAAACCTGACACATCATCATTACTAACCTGGTAACCTGATAATTACATAGTACTAGAACATCAAATGAAACTTGAGTTATTTTATAGAGACAAAAAAAGTTTCAATGACTTAATTGGAACACTTGTCAAAGTTGGTTACATTTCTAGGAAGTTACCCCTATTATGATTATGATAGTTTTGTAACTTTGTAACTTCCTCACTATCACATTAACACTTATAGGTGTGCTCGTTATTCCGTTTCAAATCAATTAACTTGAACCGAATTGAAACCGTTTGAAACCTAATAAAATGACACATTCGGTTTTTGGAAATCTAAATTCGGTTCAAATCAAGTACGCCTAATATCAAATAATGGTCATTTAATTTAGTCAATCTAATTACAATTTAGCCCAATTATATTCACTCCACCCAAATCAAATAACAAATAATTGTAACAAGAAAATGAATGTATTCTTTCTTTCTTTTTTTTTTCTTTTTTAAACACTTTGAATTCAATTTGATTCAGTTTCCGGTTTCTACCGTATAAACCAAAAACCTTAACCAATGAACACATGCTTTTAAATACAATATGAGTTTTTGAGTTAATTTTGATTTCGTTCGCTGAGGTTTGACAAAAAGAATTATTTTATAGACGACGATTTACATTAAAAAGTTCTATCAGTTATTTCATTTTGAGTTAAATGCCATTTTAGTCCCTGTGGTTTGGGCCATTTTGCCAGTTTAGTCCAAAGGTTTTATTTTTAACCTGTGGGTCCAAAAAGGTTTCACAGTTGCCATTTTAGTCCACTTGGTTAACTTTATCCATTTTTTCTATTAACGAGAAGGCCAATTTGGTCATTTTGTATGTAATTCTGTTAACTAAAAGGGCAATTTTGTCATATAAAATGACCGAATTGGCCTTCTCGTTAACAGAAAAAATGGATGAAGTTAACCCAGTGGACTAAAATGGCAACTGTGAAACCTTTTTGGATCCACAGGTTAAAAATGAAACCTTTGGACTAAACTGGCAAAATGGCCCAAACCACAGGGACTAAAATGGCATTTAACTCTTTCATTTTTATCCTCACCTCTAGTCCTCTAACAACATTCATTTCTCTCATTAAGTCTAACTCAATCGCATGACATTTTGATCATCATCTCTCTCATTTTTTTAAACGTCCAACAAACCAGGCCACCTGGGTACACCCAATGGCAAAGGCACCTACGCCCATGATTACATACAACGTTGGTGACCCGGTCTGTTACTAATTCTAAAGAAAACTCATTATGGTAAAACCTCTGGCTCGTGCATGACATTTTTGTCACGAACGAGACTCCAACCGGCGAACTACCCCAGAGAAAGTAACCAGAGTACCGCTATAGCCCTTCCCCTTTGTTTTTTTGAACGTGTAACAAAACTTGCCATGCGAGCACACCCTATCTCTCTCATTAACCAAAAGTATTGGGAGTAAAACGGTAATTTTTATCAAACCTAAAACCGAATTTAACCTTATTTTTTAATGGCAAATATTACTCCTATTATAAATTACACCAATAAATCTAAATGACACTGTTGCCTACACAAAACAATTTTTATTTGAAATTGGTTATTTACCGATTACATCCAAAGACGTTTATGTATATATAATACAAAAAGACTATGAGGGGGAATAGTGTCAGACTACTATTTAGCACCATCTTATTGGTCGTAACTTTTTGTATTCTATTTTTTTAACCTTTAACTTCCCTAATATACGAGTTAAGCCCCTCTTTTTTTTAAAAAAAAATGCTATCTTTGTATTGGTTAACTTTGTTTATGTGTGAGTTTAGTCTATCTACTTTAACTTTAGTAGTGTACATGTTTAATCCTTCTACTTTTATTTTTTTTAGTAATTGATCGTGACTTTTTGTATTTTTATTTTAAACCTTCAACTTCGCTAATATACATGTTTATGTGCGTGTTTAGTCCCTCTGCTTTAACTTTGGTAGTGTACATATCTAGTCCCTTTACTTTTATTCTTTTTAGCATTTTCCCTTGCTACCGTGACGAACCAACCCTGGAGAATAGTGATCGTCTGCTATTGGTGGACAAACGCTACTACTCCCGGACTTTAATAAAGTTACTCTATAACGAGCATATTTTTACCTATATCGCGATGTATTTTTTTATTGAGAACATGTTATAAGTAGTATGTTAGAAAAATCAAAGTACGTATATTTAAAAAAACTGAGAAATATTCGATTTACCGTCACGCAACGGGAGAGTGGGGCATATAACTAGTTTAAAACTTTAAATACACAAAACACTACACTTATTCATAGGACTCATCATCTCTTTCATTATTCTCTCTCACACACACACAGACACACAGAATCAGAGATGATATACAGAAAATGGAGTTTGCTCACCGGTCCGGCGATGCTATTCGGCGGTGTCGCCGGCGCTACTGTCGCCCTCTATCTCACCTTCCGTAAACAAGTAATCCTTTAAATCGCAAACCCTAATTTTTCATTTGTAACAATTATTTATTATTATTATTCGTTGTTAATTTCTTCATATAGATCAGTCAATACGTTGCATGTTCCAATAGTACTGTTATACGATTAACTAATTAAACGTATTGGTTCGGTCCGATTTGGGTATTTTGGAGAGAATTAGGGTTAGGGTTTAGAGTCGGTTAGCCAGATCCCTAATTTGTGTATTAATCGGAATTGATTTGATCTTACTTAATTGAATATATGAATCATAGAACTGTGGTGTTTGATTTAATGTTAATTCAATCTGTATCATCAATGACATATGTATCATCAATTTGATATGAAATCAACTAAACAAGAACAATTTAAAGATCACAGATAACAGATGATGAACACATAAAAGTTAACACAAATACATCATTACTATTTACTATGCAGTTAATATCGCCGATATATCACCTATATCATCGGTTATCGGTCCCCTGGTGAGATATTGGTGCAAAATATCGGTCAAAATATTGATACCGATATTATCGGCGATATTGACCGATTTTGGACCGATATATCACTGATTTTGCCGATATCAGGACCTTTCTTCTTAGTTCCACCATTTGTCTTTCTTCTTATTGCTGCTATTAGTGTTTTAAGTCTTAATTGTTAATTGTTAGTGTTAAATGTTAGTGTTTTAAGTCTTAGTCAGTTTCTACTTGCTACAATTGTTATGTGTTTTGCAAGTTGCAAAAGGTTAATTTGTTAATGGTAGGAGAGTATACTGAATGCTAGCAGAGGCGGATCTAGGCCACTTTTGTGGGTTCCCAAGATCCCATTCGATTTGGAAAAAATGGAAAAAAATTAATGAGAACCTCGTATGGTTTAGAAAAAAAATAGTGAAAACTAGTGAGAATCTACCAAAAGGAACCCAGTGAAAAAAATTCTTAGATCCGCCACTTATTAGTGTTAAATTGCTATATATATAAATTCTGCATGAAATTAAAATTACCGATATATCCCACAGCGATTACCGATATCTCAAATATTGGTCCTTGACCGATATCCGATTTTGAACGCATTAACTACTTAGACTATTTATTCGCCCTGAATTACATTCACATAAATGATTAAGTCCCATAATACAACAACCTTCATGTAAACAAGTAAACTTCCGCGTGCAATGTTACCTTCGTCCACAACAACTTTCGTGTGACTTGAAGTTTTGCGTGGCTTGCAGCTTTTTTTTGTAAACCCATACTTAGAAAATTTAAGTACATCAGCCTTTATGATTCCTTCCAAATGAATTCTCGTTGATCACTTCGGATGGAAATCATGTTCAGTTTTTAATTGTGGACTATGCTATCAAAAGCCCTTCACTTTTTTAAGCTACGAGCCTTGCTTATCTTTGGCCTTCGCTTTTTAAGAGGTTTGGGCCTGCCCCAAGGATCATTCTTTGCACCTTGAGTGTGCCTTGTGCCTTTGACAACAATGCTTGTGGATACCTTGTGGAATCAAGATTGTGTTAATTTGAGTGATTTGTGCTATTTGATTACAACTTAGAGGTCATTTTAATTTCATGTTTCGTTGTTTAGCCTGTGTGGTAGATTACTAATTGCGGTTTCTATGGATTTTACAGGACCAGTTTACTAAAACGCCTGCGAACAAGCAAGAGCTGATGCACGCTGCAAAGTAGAAGTGCAAGTGGACTTGAATCTCAATTCACAATGTTTGACATTTAATTCAGGTTTTGTTTCTTTTATGATCTTATGGGAAGTATGTAATTCAGCTTTTGAGCTACTCATGGACTTTGATTTTATTTGAATAAGAGTGATGCTTCCTTTTCATCCGCGCAAATATGCTCTTGTTGTAAATAAACATCTTATTGGTTACACTCTTAACAATTTAGAATATATACACAACAATGCCCACAATTTGTCACAACTTAAGAAACTTTTTATTGATATGTGATAGCTTCTCCTTCCTTGTTAATAACACATCGCTTACGGACTCGTGATCCTGAGCTTCCTCTTGTATTCATCGGAAAGCATCAACTTGGGTGTGGGTATGGACAGTATGGTGGAAGATGACGTTGTCGGGCTTTCATCAATACTTTCATAAGTTGTTGTACGACCTTTGATCATTTCGGCCTCCCCGTTACGTTTCATCACAAGAAGGTTGCAAGGAACTTTTTTTGCAACATATTCAATGTGTTTTTTGTTATTATATCTGTAAAAGTGTTCTCAACCATTATTAGATATATATGATATCATTTTTTTTTATCAAAAATGGATCTTTGTACCTGTCAAAAACGACCCATGTTGCATAGGCGCTTGCGATTTTTTCTAGAACAAGTAACCGTTTTGGGAACCCTTGCCCAGTCTCTATCCGTGGTGTGACCTGTGTAGATTATTTCATTTTAAGCCAACTGTCAAAGACTCCAATGTTCTTTAAACTTAAAAGCTTCTAGCTTTAGCAATGATCAAATCAAGAAAGCATAGGTGTAACATTACCTTGTATTTCAAGCAAAGATCAACTAGTTCTTGAGCCTTTTGACACCGACTATCATTCCTCCATTCATCGGTGTCTCTCATACTAATTAAGTTTTTTATGTTCATTGTCCATATGTCTGTCTCAGTTTTGCAAGAAGCTGCAATCACCACCAATTTGTCACATAATCTTTGTTATTTTATTACCAAAAACAGTTGTAAAAGTTGAGTTTTACGATATACTTACAGACAAAACTCAACCATGGCTTGACCCCGAAAAGTGTAATAGTGCAGCAAGTATCCAGTTCGATATTCTTGAGTACCCACTCAAGCGCTTTCACTGAAAACTTCTTCGTTGCGTTCATCACAATCACCACATCTTTTTTTTCAAAGGGTTCATGTGAGCCTCGAGGACCGAAATTGTGCCCTAAACATATCCGAGGGTGGCTTGAAGTCGGTTGTTGGCGGCGGTGGTGGCCTCTCTGGCGGCGTATGTGGCTTTGAAATTGCATTTTTTTAGGCTGCAACTATCTTTACTATTTGTGCAAGGGAGAAAGTAAAGGGATTTAGGTTGAGGGTGTGTGTAGTTTTTATAAAAAGTTAGTTTTGTTTTCATTGGAAATATTTAAAACAAACCAAAACAGAAACTTTGACATGAACAAGAAATGACAGCTTAGTTTTTGTAGGCAAACCTTGGTGAAAGTATATCCAAGCAAGAAACTTTTCCATATCAAAATTCCAAAAGACTTGGCTGTATTTCCTAGGTTTTAATTTTGTCAAAATCAGTTCATCAGATCTATTCCCATTGGAGTTTCGAAAATAACTTTACCAACATACAATATTTCTCTTCAGAATCGAGTCTTGTTGATATAGTCACTAATGCAGGTACCGACGAGGTAGGGTATCGTTGGCTCGCAAAAACTCTTGTTTATTTTTTAGAAGTTTCCAAATAGTTAATGTGTAGGGGCTGTTTGTTTACCTTTTAATGAGGCTCTTAATGGTTCAGACCTCTTACTGGTTCAGCACTTAATGGTTCAGACTGTTTGTTTCGTGAGCAGATGTCTGAATGGTTCAGACATTTGCCTCTGAATGGTTCAGACATTTGCCTCTGAATGGTTAAGTTTTATACAGAGTCTGAATGGTTAAGACATCTAATCTGAATTGGTCAGACATTTGCCTCTGAAGTGTTAAGCATTATACTGTCTCTTAATGGTTCAGACCTCTTACTGGTTCAGACCTCTTACTGGTTCATACCTCTTACTAGTTCAACACTTAAGCATTCAGAAGTTGTCAAACAGCCCCTTAATCATAATTAAGAATATGAAACACAACTTAGTTTCATCTATTTATAATATGAATGCAGGGGCGGACCTAGCATAGAACAAGGGGCAACCCCCGTTGCCCGGTAGTGTAAAATTAGTATAAATTTTAGAAAAATTTGACGTTTTTCCGATTTCGTTGCCCCTTTTTATAGAAACATTGCCCCTTCAGGGTTTTTCTAGATCCGCCATTGTATGAATGGTAGTGATAGTTTTAAATACAAAAGAGTCTTAATGTGCGACGCTGTGCGAGTGAAAAAATAACGTGCGTAATTAGGGTTAACCCAATAATTATGCAAATAACCTGCTAGTAATTAGGGATTATGCAAATAACATGCGTAATTATGTATCATATGCGTATTTTAAAAATGAATATCCGTAATTCAGCCGTGAACCGACACACAATTACAAATTTGATGGACCTTGATTCTACCGGATCATCTTCAACAAGCAAGAGCTGATGCATGCTGCAAAGTAGAAGTGTGAGGGGACTTGAATCTCTCTCAATTCATAATGTTTGATATTATGATCTTATTGGAAGTATGTAATTCAGCTTTTAAAAAGCTACTAATGGAATTTGATTTTATTTGAATAAGAGTGATGCTTTTCATTGGTGTAAATAGGTTGTTGCATATAACCACTTTATTTATTATACAATAAAGTACACACTTTAACATTTAGGATACATATATATACACACACCCACAACAATAGCCACAATATCTTACAACAACTCAAGAAATTTTAGCTGATGTCTGATAGTTTCTCCTTCCTTGTCTATTTCCTTGTTATTGTGAAATTTGTGAACCGAATGGACATAAATGACCCTTATTATAGATTTGTATAAGATCATAATACAAGTATGTAACACATTGCTTAGGTACTAGTGACCCTGAGCTTCCTCTTGTATTCGTCCGAAAGCATCAACTGCGGTGTGGGTATGGTGGAAGTTGTGAATATCATTGGGCTTTCGTCCTTGCTTTCAAAAGTTGAATAGCCGTCGATCAATTCGGCCTCCCCATTATTGTTCATCGCAAGAACGTTGCAAGGGACTTTTTTGGCAATATATTCTATGTCTTTCTTGTTGTGATGCCTGCAAGTCATATTCTCAACCATTAGTAGATATCATATCATATCTAGGGTTGCACGTCTCTGAGGTCATGATACAGGATAGGAGTTCGTGGAGATGTAGGATTAAGATTAAAGATTTTTAGGAGAGGGTATACTTTTGTGTCTTAGATTTGTTAGTGGGGGTGTAGATTTCGTCTACATTTTTGGGGGGCTTTGCTTGTGATTGCCTTCCTGCTTTTATGTATATATGTTGTTCTTGAGGTTATATTTGTCTCTATTCTTCTATGTTACGCTTTCACTACTTCTTTTACTATTTGGTAGATGCTTGGTTTTAAAATTTGCGCATTATGCATGATGCGCCCGGTGCACTAACGAGAGCACATTGCCATAGTTGATGCATTATGTTTACGTGATGCAAGAATGTTGCGCCGAATTCATAACGCGCTTCGATGCATGCAACATTGTTTGTTATGTTTTTTTTCAGTTTTTATGAAATGAGTTGGGTTTTTCAATTATTAACATCTTAGTATGCTTGATTTGGACCATTATGGTTCCTAAACACTTTTTGTGGTTCTAGAAACATTTTAGTATGCTTGATTTGAACCAAAAAGCATAACTCTAATCTTCTTATTACGTCAGTTGTTTTAGTTAAAGTATGTTTTTATAAGTTGTTATTATAAATATTTTTTAGTATTTTTTTTATAAAGAGCACATCGCATACGTGATGCGCTCGCATCAGATTTTTGGACCAAACGCATCGAAGCGCATCACGCAATTTAAAACCAAGGGTAGATGTATATTTATATATTTATGGTGTATCTGTCGTGGAGTCGGATGTCTCTTTGGAAGCAGCCTCTATATCCTTAGGGATAGGGGTAAGGTTTGCTTACATCCCACCCTCCCCAGACCCTACCAATAGCATCGCTTGCTTTTGGTGGGATTTAGATTTACCGGGAGCGGTTGTTATATCATTTCTATCAAAAATGAATCTTTGTACCTGTCGAAAACGACCCATGTCGCATAGGCGCTTGCAATTCTTTCTAGAACAAGTAAATGTTTAGGAAACCCTTGCCCACTCTCTATGTGAGGTGTGACCTGAGTGAATCATTCCATGTTTAGCTAATTGTCATATGTTAGCTTTAGCATAGTCATAATATTACCTTGTATTTCAAACAAAGATTAACTAGCTCTTGAGCCTTTTGGTACCGTATATCATTCCTCCATTCATCGGTGTCTCTCATGTTCAACAAGTCTTCCATGCTCATCGTCCATATGTCCGTCTCAGTTTTGCATGAAACTGCAATCACCAAAACATTTGTCACATAATCTTTGCTATTTTATTACCAAAAACAGTTGTAAATTTTATGATCGTTTGTTAGAACAACATGTACTTAAGTACTTACACACAAAGGTTAACCATGGCTTGACTCCTAAAAGAGTAATAGTGCAGCTGCTATCCAGTTCAATGTTCTCAAGTACCCATTTAAGTGTTTCAACCGAAAATTCTTTTGTGGCGTCCATCACTATCAACACATCCTTTCTCCCATCTAACTCTCTCGGACCAAAATCATGACGTAGACATTTTCGGTGATGGTTTGAAGTTGGTTGACGGCGGTGGTGGCGCTGGCCTCTGTGGTGGTGGTGGTGGCAGCGGTATACGTGGTTTGAAAACTGCATGTTTAAGGCTGTAAGCATCTTTTATTATTTGAGCAAGAGAGAAAAGGGATTTTGGTTGAGAGTGTTTTAAGTATTTATAATGGTAAGTAAATGTTAACAAACCAAAACAAAAGGTTTACATTATCAAGAAAATTAACTTAGTTTTTATAATCAAATCCTTGATTTTAGGGTTAAACTAAGTAATTGATACAAATCCAAAAGACCTGGATCTATTTTCTAGGGTTTTTATTGTCTAAATCAGTTCTATGCACTTTGGAGTTCCATAGAGAACTAAACTCTTCAACAAAGTACAATTTTTGGTATAAAACCGGGTATTGGTTAAATCCGTCGTGTGAGTGCTCGCAAAAACTCTTGCTTGGTTCAAAATTAATATCATAAAAAGCCATCATAAAAAATCTTTAAACATAACATTAATATCTATAAACATTTCAAAAAGAAAAAAAGAAAAAACCCACAAAAAGGTCTTTGAACCTTAGTGTTGTTATACTAAAGCCCCTAGTTTTATTATACTAAAGTCCTTACACTTGTGGTATATACAAAAATTATGTTTAAAGACCCTTTTAAAATAACAACTCGTTACCTTGTAAATAATTTACCTTTTTTGTAGAACGCAACTCACCCACTATATACTTCTACTTTTTTTAGGGATTGAACCCTCACCCTTTGCTAAGACAGTGTGTAGTGGGGCGGTATGCAGCCCCATAGCGCCGGAAAGCGCCGCTGCACACCGCCACGAAGGGCGCTATGGCCCAAAAAATTTGAGAGGCGCGATTATTATAGCGGCGGTATTGGGGTTGGTTTTCAAACTTTAACCAATCAAATTTAAGCAAGGTTTTTTATAATTAATTAATAAAATTGAAAATTAATAGTTAGGTAATGATGGGTAGGGGCTTTATGACTACGGGCTCTAGTGATACAACGCCCCATAAAGCCGCCGTGTGACGTGGTACGACACGTGTCGCATAATGCCCCACAGGAGGCTTTATGACTACGGATGGCCTAAGGCAAAGTCTTATCTAAAAAGTAAAACCTTAGTACCGCTAGGCCATAGGCCCTTTTGTAGGCCATAGGCCCTTTGGTCAATATATCATTTGCTACTTATTAACACCGAAGTTGCTTCAACTACATTTTTTGGACATTCACACATGCAAACACACCCATCGCTAGACGCACATACATGCAGCATTGCACGTTGTACAATTTAAAGTCAACGAAGTCAGTTTTCGCATGCAGGCATCGCGTTATAACCACAAAGACAGATATAAAATCTTTAAGTATGCAAAAATGCATCAAGAATCTAAATATGATATAGTCTTGAAAATGTAATACAGAGCCTGTTTCTGGAGGATTCAACCTTATACATATATCTCACCTGCAGGTGCACAAAAAAATAAAATGTCTAGACTCAATCTGATAAACGCCTTGTACCTCTAGATTTCAAGGCATGAAAATGATAAGACACACATCACGGTATTGAAAGAATTTCCAGCTACAAAATATGATAAAAGACGAGCACCCTTTACACATAATAAGATTTTTATAAGGGTATTTCTGTAATTAACAACTTTCTCACAGGATTCTGTCTTGAAAATCGTTCATTAAGGTCGAGGCTATGGAACTCAGTTTCTTTCCTGTTTCTCCTGCTATGTTCTTTAGAGATGACATATCCTGTTGTGCCTGAAATTATAATATTTCAAAAAAAAAAATGGATCAACCTCGATTATTAATCTTGTAGCCAGGATAAATGTTTTTGCTACCCATCGGTCTCTTAACCGGCTGAACCCACCAAAACCGAAAGATAAATAAATAAATCCGGTTTGACCCACTAAACCAGGTTAGGTCATGAACACATTGGCCAGGATCAAGTATCCCATTTCTTAGAAACTGGATCGTTTCTAGGGCTGTTGAACTCGAGCTCGAACTTTAACGAGCAAGCTTGGCTCGTTTATTTTATCGAGCTAGAAATTCGACCTCGAGCTCGGCACATAAAATGTTCGAGCCAGGTTGAGCCAAATCAAGCCGGCTCGTAAACTTTTTTGAATTGTTTTTAAGTTGTTTTACAAAATATTGATAACCAAAAAAACAAAAAAAAAAGTTATACATATATCAATATCTATTATTTTTATTGTTTTTTAAATTTTAAATATCAAAAGGCATCTTAAAAGTATTATATGTATAATTTATGTTTATTTTCTCATATCTTTATTTGTTATTGATTAATTAAACTTAAAATGTTAACACTTCAACCCCTTCCCACATATTTTTTTAAATACATTTAAAATTAAAATTAATATAAACATAAACAAAATAAAATAATTCGAGCCGACTCGCAAGCTCACGAGCCGAGCCAGACCTAGCTTGAGCTCGGCTCGTTTACAACCTAGTTAATTACGAGCGAGCCACGAGCTTTTTAAACACCCCTAATCGATTCTAGCGTAAAATTATTGCTTTCTTAAATTGTTAATTGTGGAAAGTGGTAACTGTATGCCAATGTACATTTAACAGTCGAAAATACCTGGAAAGACAATCGGTTGATGAGGTCACTAGCACTGATATCAAGGTTGGAATCATCCGAGTCATGACCAAATAGATCGGCACTTGAGATGGCTGCTGAGCCCTGGATAACCACATTAAAAAAAGAATTGTTTCAGTCACTCTTAAAACTGTACTGCTTCTATCTATGCCCCAAAAGAGTTTAAAGAAACAAAAAGATGGTTCATGTGACATTTTTAATTGATTATACCTTAAACTTATCAAGTCTCGCCTGACTATCAAGATCAGCTTTCTCGTGATCCCCAAAAAATTGCGCTGATGAAATAGATTTAGCATTAGAAAACTTCTTTCTTGCTTCATCGGTTTCCTGTATCTGAACAAGACAAATAGTAATCATTTAAGAATCACGGATCATCCTACAGGAATCTAAAAGTTCTACGTATACTGCAACCGATAACCCAATTGACATCAGTAAAAAATAAATCTGGCAAAACATGTGGGTCAATTGTGTTCGGATCAAAACGGGTTGTGAACAACATAGGACCAGGTTGAAGCGGGTCATTTTAGGGGGTATCAAAATAGGTTCACACAAAATAGGCATATTTTATCAAGAGTAGATTGCATTTCCATCCTTTAAGAGTTTAAGTTTGAGCCATATTGCAGGCGCTATCCTTTAACTAACGAAATTACACTAGATGGCCTTTATGTTACAGTTTCTCATCAGGCGGTGTCCTTTTGCCCTAACCCAGTTAACTTTTTCTGTTAACCCTTTAACACATGCCACTCACATGAGGGCATAATGTTCCGTTTTACAATTCCAACAACAAGGCTCGTAACATATGTTTCTGACCTGAACTTTTGATGAAGTGCTTTTTTTGGAGAAACCACTGTCCATGCCATACTCCGCAAAGAAACTGTTAGACTTGGGTGGCGCAACATGATTAAGTGTGTTTACACCTCCGGGACCCGTCTCCACGGTTGTTTGAGAACTATCTACATACTCAAATCGAGATGTATGAGGCGTTGGAGCTGCCGGTGTCATGCCACTTGCTGAGGTGGACACTTGTACCACTGGTTCTTCAGGCTTCTGATCATACAAGCTTTCACTTGTCTGCATAAAATCAGTAAAATCTAATATTAAGGGTGCCCGCGCAATACTTGGTTAATTCGGATTTTGGTTGATTTCGGTTCGGTTTCGTCTGTTTTCGGTTAACGGTTCATTTATTCCTTACCCTTAGACACTGTTAATCATGTAACATATCAATTTTTTTACTTAAAAAACTATAGCAATACTGTACTCAAATTAAAGAGAATAAAATACTTGTTTTTAGGGTGCAATTTACAAAAAAAGAAAAAAAAAACATTAACGTACATAAAAGTTATGACCACTTAAAAAGCATGGGGATAGTTAGTTTTTTCATAAGTACACGGATGGTCCTTGTGGTTGACCAAATTTTGGTTTTGGTCCCTAGCTTTCCAAACGTACACGGATGGTCCCTATGGCTTGCACTTTGTAATGCATTTAGCCCCCAGCCAACAAATCTAAGTTAAGGACTATATACGTTCTTGGTTTTAAAATGCGCGCATAATGCGTGATGCGCACGTTGCGGTGGAAATAGCGCATCAGGTGTAACGATGCGAGACTATTACGTGATGCGGTGATATCGCATGATGCGAGGCATTGCAATATGTGGTCTGATGCGTGCAACATGTAAAATGAAGGGATTTTTTATTTTGGCTTTGGAGGGAAAATGAAGAGTCACCCTTTTATTATTATTTTTATTTTACACAGCTTTACACAGCTGGAAAAAGATACTTTTCTGGAAAATAAGCCTTGGAAATTGGAATTTTGACTTTTGAGTTATGTTAGGTAATAAAATGGCTATTAACGACATGCTCTATATGATGAAAATGAGATTGAAGAAGATATCGGGGAGTATGATGATGAAAGAGATGGACGTTTGGGTGGTACTTCTGATGATTTAATGATAATTGATTAGAAACTAGTAGTTAAGAGTATGTTTACCTTTTAAGTGTTTTGTTATGTCTAAAGACTAAGTATGTTTTATTAATGTTTTGTTATTTTAAAGACTAAGTATGTTTATTAATGTTTTGTTATTTTAAAGATCAAGTATGTTTTATAAGTTTGTTATAAGTAGTTTTTATATGTATGATTATTTTATGGTACTTTTATACTAAGAGACGTCCAGTATACGTGATGCGTGCGCATCACGCATCAGATTTTTGGACCAAAACGCATCAGAGCGCATTACGCAATTTAAAACCAAGTATACGTTACAAAGTGCAAACCACAGGGACCATCCATGTACTTTTGTAAAAAGTTGGGGACTAAATGTGTTACAAAGTGCAAACCACAGAGAACATCCATGTACTTTTGAAAAGATGGGGACCAAATCGAAAATTTTGGTAAACCACAGGGAACCATTCGTGTACTTTACTCTTATATATAGTTAGTTATATGTATAGATAAATAATTCTTGATTTAGTTAATATATGATTCTTGGCGTGATATTCGTATGTACCTTAGTGCTAAGCTTTCTTGCACCAAGCCCACCAGGCTTTCCAGTCTTTTTTGCACCGATAGGCTTTTTGACAGTCGTACGAATCGATGAAACAGTTTTAACTGGAGCAGATCCATTTGTGTCGGGTTTTGCTAAAGGGGTCTCTTTTGGGGGTTCAATGACCTTGAAGTCAGAAGGTCCATCAAAAGGGTCAACTGGTTTGGCGGAAACAGGTGATGATGGTAAGGTAACGTCTTCTGCGGAACTTTTGGCAACTTCTTTTTGGAGTAATTGTTTGTATAACTCAGCAGCTCTTGAGGTGTATTTGGCCTCAATTTTTCCTCCGTCTGTCCACCCGTGTTGCTTGAAGAAGACCTGGGCACGGTTGTTGCCACCGAAGCTCATAATTTTTAGCTGATCTGGTGTCCATGAATCTAAATTGGTTGACCTGAAAGGTTAACGGCTTGATGGGTCAATAAGATATAACAACTCCTGAAAGGTTAACAGCTTGATGGGTCAATAAGATATAACCACTTATAAATAAAAAACGGAAACTATGTTTTCTACTTAAGTACCTAATTTTAGTCAACTTAGGAAGCTATAGCTAAGGCGATAGAAATCTTCACGTTCAGCCATACAGAGTTTTGGAAAACAATAATTCTAAGAGGTGATCATACCAATACGCAGGAACAGTTTCTACATAAAATAGGAAAGTGGAAAAAGATTCTAATCGATTGGTAAGTTTCCCCAAATTCCCAGTCCACAAGTTTAGAGATTAAACAGTAAACCACCACAACAGAATTGCAGGATAACATTGTGTCCCTAGAGTTATGAGTTTAATTGTTCCTAAAAGAGAAAGGTTAAAAGGTTCAAATTTCTAAACCTCCCAAAATTACAGAAGTTATATTCCCATCATTTGCACAGTAGGTATCCAGATTTATAATTTTAACACCTTCAAATTTTTATTTTTTGTTGATTTTTATTAGACCAGCATAATGATCCAACTTAAAAAAAGCAGCCACTAGCCATGTTGCTATGTAAAAGTCAAAGCATCATAAATGGAAGGGGTACTAACTATAAAGCATAAGACCATTCTTATTGACCAAAGGATACCATGCATCTATAAATGCCTAGTTCAAGGGTTACCCCTAAAGTAATGACTAATGAGCTATAAACAATTCAACGGTGATGCACAATGTAAACTTCAACGGCTTTTATGACCCCATAAATCCTAGCGATAACTTTCAAAATTAAGGAGACTTAGTGATCCTCACAGTGATACTCAGTATGATGAGTTGAACAGAAATCTAATACTTCAATGGCTTTTATGGCCCCATAAATCCTTACAGGTATCATAAATCCTAACCAGTGTGAAACCCTTGCGCTAAAAAACAACTCATAACGCATTACAACAACCCTGTAAGATCCAAAGATTCATTTCCCCAACTTAGCAACCAAACACACATACCTTATCCATGTCTAGAAATAGACCAATTCCTACCAGGACGCATTTTGCCAGAGCGAGCAATTCATCGAGTGAAAACAAAACCGTGAGTTCCTAAATTGGTAATCCATCAGGGACAAAATAGACAATATTCTAACACGGTTTACTTAGTCTGTTACAGTTCATCATCTTAAAAATAAACTAAGTTTAACCAGATCTACCGATCCTCACAGTAACAATCTAAAAATATAATAAACTCGAACAATAACTAGCTACATTTAACTATTTAACTTAATTCTAAGTTACATAACCTTTAATTCATCCTACAAGCTAATTATCAACCAGCAATGTGCCCTAACAAAGATCAAATGAACAAAAAGCAATCACCTAACGAAGCTAATATGAACACCGAGGCTCCGATGCGTAGCGGAACAATCAATACACAAAAATATCCCGTAGGTCACCGACGCCCAAGTAGGATTCTTCGCGTTACAATCAAAACACATCTGACACACAAGCACATCACAACAAAGCCAAATCAGATCAAATTAAACCAAAATTCACATAAATCTAACACCAGATCTGACGAATTTGAAAAATTTGATGCATACCTTATTCTCCGATTTGGATTTGAGCTTCCGGAAAACGGCGGTTTTGTCGGTGAACGTTTCGGAAGCCATTGAATTGACGAAGAAGAAGAAGGATCTAGAAGGAGAAAAGTGAAAATTAGGGTTAGGGTTCCCAGGAGGAGATTTCTGAATCTGAGATTTAGGAATGGATCCTCAGGGGAACGATAAATTATTTTATTATTATTATTATTATTTGGTGAAGGTGAAATGGAAGAATGGGAATACGTACAAGATGTGTGTATGTATATATAGGTTGATGAATAGTTAGTTTATGTGGTGAGATGATTACGGAAATGCCCTTGTGAGTTAATGAGTTATTGTCTAGTTGGTTGGTTTGTGGAGTGTTTTTGCACCAAACTAGTGTAATTTAATAGTTTGAGTAAACTGCCATTTTGGTCTCTGTGGTTTGGGCACTTTTGTCATTTTAGTCCAAATCTCAAACTTTTTTAAATCTGTGGTTTGGGCACTTTTGCCATTCAGTTTTTATAGTCATTTTTTGACTAAAATTTTTTTATTGAATAAATCATTTGATTTCGATAATGGTTAATCGATTGTTGTTTGTATATGTTTATAAAAACAGATGTTTACAAAAATGCTTAAGGAGAGATTAACGTAAATATTTTGAAGTAATTTAACAGTTAGAATAAAATATACCTTTCTTCCTTTTCCGCCTAAGTAAATCTTTAAGTTGATTTTTCCAAGTGACCAGCCCAACCAATTCTTCCCTACAGCCTCCTGCCTAAACGGTACTTTTATGGCTCCAGGACTCTAGGTTTTGCAAAATTTTAAAGATGAACATAATGGATAAAAGGAAACTGATATTTTTATTCATACTTGTTCTTCTTTAAGGAAGAACTTCTTGATATTTACATAATACTCTCCTTTAGCAAGGAGTCTACTCGCTTACACACTTTTAAGTTACAAATGAAAAAGTTGGAAAGGAAATGATACGAGAGATGAGGGATGCCTAAACTAAAGAATTCTACTTCTTTATATAGCAGAAGTGAATTTTACAAAAGACCATTATAACCTTTAATTAATCGTCATGGGTGACGTTTATTTAATCGACAAACCCATGTGTTGGGTCCAGTTCTCGAGTGTCTTCATCTGAAGAATAGCTGCTTTTTTCAGCAGAGGTTTTGTTTTCTTCCGAAGAAGATGCTTTACAATATTCGCACTGATGGTTTTCAAATGTGCGTTGTAACTTTCGGCAAAGTTGTTCTTTAGTGGCGGTGCCTGCTTCTATTTTATTGAAAATAATGCATTGCTTGTTGGACCGTTCTACGACCTCGAAAAGTCAGTCAAGGCAGTTCATCTTCACGTGTAAAGGCGGAATCAATGCACGCAAAGTAACAACAGCTGTTCCATTCAATTTCTTCTCTTTATTAGCTTTCTGAATTCAATTTGACAGAGTTCCTTTACCAAGCTAATGACCTGATTCCACTCATACGTCCCTAATGAAGTCACATGTAAGGGTATTTATAATGTGGCTGATTTCGTTTATATGTCAGTGACACAAAAACGAAATCACCATGTGACAAATAAGTGGAATCACCATGACACATAAGTGGAATCACCAATGACACATAAGTGGAATCACCTAGTGACTAATAAGTGGAATCACCTCTAACCTATGTTCACAAAAACGAAATTAACAATATAAAACCCTAATTTAACTCTCAAGACCCTATGTTGACTATTTTGACTTAAGACTTGATGTAGACGTAGTCAACAGACATTCCGTGCACCAACAGACTCCCCCTTGGATGTTGACGAAGTCTTCAGCTCCGAATCTTCAGTCTTGGTCTTTTCTCCAACTCTGTCTTTTCATCAAAAGCACTCTATCTTCACAGGTTTAGAATCACAACCTGACTCCATCTTCAAACTCCCCTTTGACTGTTGATCCAGACTCCCCCTTTCACAGACTCCCCCTCTCAATATGCTAGAATCTGAGGTCTTGATCTGGTTCAAGCTTTGACATTTAGCTTCCATGGGAATGATGAAGTTCAAAACATGTTTAACCTGCACATCCTCTACCTCAACATAAGTTTCACAAATTTATAACATTTGAATTTAACAAACTTACTGGTAGACATCATATATACAATCAATCATACTAGTTACATCAAGTTCAAATGAATGACCTTGATAAACTAACCACACAGTCTTTCAAAACATTTGTATATGACATTCAAAGTTTTCAACATATTCTCCCAACCCAATTCATCATGTTTAGCACTTGGAATTTTGAATATCAACTCTTCAACATCAGTTGTCGAAAATCTTTTTGAATTTTCAAAATTTTTATGCTAAAACACTCCAAAAATCTTTTTGAATTTTTGTTTTTAGAGAAATGCAGTAAAGAAATATATACAAACAATATTTTTGATGAGTTTGTGTAAGAGAATCATATCAGTTTATGAAACAAATCACTAGCACCGTTAAGCTTTAATCATTTTAAGTTCTAAACGATTCACTTAGATTGTCAGTATACTGATCCACTTAAATTTTCACACAAAGTTCAACTGCTTCGAGATACGAGTTTAATGTCTTAGATACTTAAACTTAATCACGTGTCCCACCTCAGAATATACTCCCGTATCCAGATCCCAATATTCAGTCTTACAGGTAATTATAACACAAATGATATATGTAAGGGGTTAATAATTTATGAAGAATCATGAGAGCTCAGGTCAGAACCATCGTTCAGCAGAGAGATCATGACTCAACTTGTGGGTGTGTCCCCTTTAGAGGATCTTTTTTACAACAGCATTGCTAAGCAATTTTATTGTCTTATCATTGATGCTGAGGGTGATGCTATGTTTCAAGCATTTGCAGAAAGTATTATTCAAGGACTAGGTCAGAACTACCGTTCAGCAGAAGTCCTGGAATAATACCCCAGATATCACTGAGTATAAAAACCTAGTATATCAGAAAAAGGAATCCTTCAAACAAGATTTCGGGGGTTACCCATATATCCGAGAGATGTTACCCACGATATAAGCAAGTTTGTATTTAAGTTTATATCTCGATACAATTTACTGAATGTGCAAAAACCTACTGGCATATCATCAGTGAGACCGTTTATCACATTTGACAATTCATATCTTTAGCATGTCGTGATAGTTCACTGATTTACTATCATTTCCTCTTTTTCACAACAAAACTCATTTTTTGCTTTTTCAATGTTTTTTACATTTTCTAATTTTCTAATTTTTTAAAATTTTTCTCCCCCTAAAATCAAAATATGTTTCAATTTTGATTTTTAAAGGAAAATTTGAAAACAAACTTTACAAATAAAGTGACAAACTGATATCGAATTACTTCAATTCGCCATCCACTTGGCATAAACAATCAAAACTCCCCTGACAACAAACTATTTTCCCATTTAGATTTCAAAACACTTAAGTTTGTTTTAATCAAAATGGTTTTTCCGGAAAATTAGTTTTGTTGAATTAACAAATCACTTGTTGGTTAGGGGATTACTTCATCACTTTGTACTCCTTTAACCATTTTGAAAGATTTAACAGTTCAAGATTCTATCAACACAAACACTTGTAGAAAATCAAGTACAATTTAATGTCCCTGATTTACCCATGTAAGGCGAAAAATCACCAGAGTGAAATTTCTCAAGAAATGTGCCGATACATGTTCCACGCTTACCAACCTGGGAACTCCGGCAAGTCAGGTTTTTCTATTTGAAAAGTTTCACCCAAGCCTGACTATCTTTGGGTGATTTAGAATTCTAGTTCAACAATGGTGGAAAATTTGCATCATCCATTGTTAAACCTGAATTCTCAGATTTTACCTCAACACTAGGCTTCTCTGGCTTTGATGAACCAGAATCATGGCCTGAATGTGGCTTGTCTGACTTTGATGAGCCAGATTCATCGCCGACAACCTTCTTTTTCTCCTTTTTCTCTTTTGTCCTCAGATTTGCATCTGAAGAATTCAATTTACTTGGCTTTGCAGTCGAGTGAGTTGATTCATCAGAACTTTTATTCAATCTATCCGGTGAACCCGAAGACAAAATTTTCTCGAGATACTCTCTCGCCTTCTTCCTTTTCTTTCGCAGTCTGTCTTTCTGCCCCTGTGAAAGTTTAACTTTCTTTTCTTGAATTATCTGATCCTGAACTTTAGGTTTTAGAACCTTCTGTTCATGGGGCTTGACATTGACTGGCTTCTTTGCCATTCTTTGAGATTCAACCCTCGATCTTCCCATCGATTTCCTCGAGCAATCTCTGGCAATATGTCCTCTGATATGACAATTATAGCATCTTTTTGTTTCATAACTCCAATTCTGGCAGTTAACAGCAATGTGTCCTCTCACAAGTCACACCACAGGTGTAGCACACTCTGTTATCGTACCATTCACCACTTTCACACCATATGCTTAGATCATAACATTGTCTGGCTTTGTGGTAATCATCACTCTTCTTGAAAACTAATTTTGGCTTTGAAGCACTGTGGTCAAACCTGCACCACTTATTACCAACATTTTGTGAGTTTTCATTTTTAGATTTTTGTGATTTTTGATGATGATTGGATGACTTAATTGATGAGCTTTTATTTTCACTTTTAGGATTTTTCAATTTTTTATCTTTTTGTTTCTGTTCTGCATTCTTCTTAACAGGTTTTTGTTTAGAACATTCACCTGTTTCAGTAGATTGCAAAACAGTATTTTTAAATTTTTCTTGTAAATCTAAAAATATTTTTCTTTTCTTTTCTTTTTCTATTTCATCATCAGCTTTGTCATCGCAATCTTCAATTTTGACTTTGTCAAAATTTGTGACATTGTCACTTATTGGAACAACATTGATTGGTTTTGGACACACATATGGTGCAGAAGTCACAAAACCTTTCAATTTATTCTCAAGCTCGGTAATTTTATTTCGAGCAATTTCAGCTTCATTTTCAAGCCGAATGATTTTCTGAAGATGAGAATTTATTTCAATCTGTTTTCAAGATTATTTTTAAAAATAACAGATTTTTCATCTTCTAAAACCTTCATTTGACTTTGAAATTTTTTTTCAATCTTTAATTTTTCATTTTCAAAAACATTTTCTTTTTCTTTCAAAATCTTGTTACCCAATGTCAAACTGTCCACATCACTCAACAGTTTGATATTTTCAGATTTCAGTTTTTCACAGTTCAAGTGCAACTTCAGAATTTGTTCATCATCAGCTTTCTTCCCATCTTTCAAAGCTTTGTTTTCCAATGTCAAATTCTCCGTATCACTCAAGAATTTGGCATTGTCTGCTTCAAGTTTATAACATTTTGAGCATTTTTCATTTGTCTTTTCAACATCAACTTCTTTCTTTGAAATTACTTCTTCAAAAACCTGCTGTTTTTCAGTAACAGCTTCTTTCTCTTTCTCAGTTTTTACTGCTTCCACTTTGACTTCCTCTAAAGCTTTCTTCTTCAAATCTTCAACCATCTTTTTCAATTCTTCTTCTTTTCGCTTCTTCATTTCTACCACCTTCGGTAGACTTGCTTCACAAACCTCTCTTATCTTTTTCTCCAAATCAGGCAAATATGCTTTATCGGATAACCTTCTTGTGTTGAAAGTAGCCTGTCTTGGAAGCAAATTTGTTACAGCTTCAAAATCCACCTTTGATGGGTCAAAAATTGGATTACCCCGTGGATCCATGTAACATTCCACTTCATCATTCCATCTTTTAGCTCTCTGGGCTTCTTTGAATGGTTCTCTGTAATTTTCAAGTTCCCATCTCACGTAATCTATTTTCCACCGTCTATCTGGATCAACCTTACTGTTTGACATCTTCAAACACCTGAAAACAAGCAAACAAACTCAATCAGTTTAAACAATATCAAGTAATCTGAAATACACTGACACTCGAGCGAAATCAGTCTTTAACCAAACTCTGTTCACTGAAGCGAAATCAAACAACAACACAATAAGCGAAATCACTTGATCCTTATCAGCGAAATCAGTCTGAATGACTGATAAGCGAAATCAGATAATGTGACAGATAAGCGAAATCAATTTTGATTTGTGACAAATGAGCGAAATCTGATGTACAGATAAGCGAAATCAAGCACAATCTGTCAATGTCCGAATAAGTGGAATCAGGAATGACAGATAAGTGGAATCAGAAATGACAAATAAGTGGAATCAGACTTATGACATAAAAGCGAAATCACATATGTCTCTAAAAGCGAAATCAGGTAACTGTCCTTATGAGCGAAATCACTATGTCTGAATAAGCGAATTCACTAAGTCCGAATAAGCGAAATCACTTATGTCTGTAAAAGCGAAATCAAGATGTTCAAATAAGCGAAATCAGACTTAAAGTGTCCGTAAAAGCGAAATCAGATGATTATCTCTCGATGTCCGAAAAAACGAAATCAGGTTTTAACTAGTTTTCACCATGTTTTAGTCCGTATTTCAACCTGAAACTTTCTAGGGTTTGTTAATAGTAGGTTTTACACATTATACTTGAAATTCAGACAATTTCAACCGTAGGAACTATCTCAAATCGAAAAAATATGAAAGAAAGTGAGTAGAAGTGAGAGAATTTTGTAGATTCAGCTGTAGTAGTATGAACTCCTCGTCCTGAAGCTCTGATACCACTTGTTGGACCGTTCTACGACCTCGAAAAGTCAGTCAAGGCAGTTCATCTTCACGTGTAAAGGCGGAATCAATGCACGCAAAGTAACAACAGCTGTTCCATTCAATTTCTTCTCTTTATTAGCTTTCTGAATTCAATTTGACAGAGTTCCTTTACCAAGCTAATGACCTGATTCCACTCATACGTCCCTAATGAAGTCACATGTAAGGGTATTTATAATGTGGCTGATTTCGTTTATATGTCAGTGACACAAAAACGAAATCACCATGTGACAAATAAGTGGAATCACCATGACACATAAGTGGAATCATCTAGTGACTAATAAGTGGAATCACCTCTAACCTATGTTCACAAAAACGAAATTAACAATATAAAACCCTAATTTAACTCTCAAGACCCTATGTTGACTATTTTGACTTAAGACTTGATGTAGACGTAGTCAACAGACATTCCGTGCACCAACATTGCTCCATCATTTCTAGAACTTCTTTTTCATGTAGTGGTAACGGAGTTCCACTATAGCTAGTAATTATACAGTTGGTGCTGCAATAATTTACTTTAGGGAAAACGCTACAGAAATGTAATCAAGTTTGCTGATTGTTTCAATTAAGGCATCCAAACTTTTTTTGTCTCTATAAAGTAACTTAACTTTGATTTTGTGTTCTAATAGCGTGTAACTACCAGGTCATCAGGTTACTATTCTTTTCTTCTATTTTTTTTCTTTTAATGCTTATGTGGATTTTCGGTGAAGTAAATAAAAAAAAATAGTAAACCTAAATAAAAAATTCATCCACAAGCTTTTCAGGTTTCATCTTCACATCTAAACCTTCATCGTCTCTAAGATCCCAACCCAGAAACACCTCAACCCTCCTATACCAAATTGCCGACGACCAACCTTGAAATTATGGCCTAAAAGTTCTCGATTGAAGACATCGCCTGCGAAAGATCAAAACACCGACCCCCGTCTCTACTCTGAAAAGATTGCCTGAAAACTGAAGGTGTGATTTCCGGCGAATACGATGGTTGGCGTGGTGGTACAAGCCCATATTAGATATGAAAGTTTTGCGGAGGTAACAATCGACTTGTCTAACAAGTGGTGAATCTGTTAGCCTCTCCAGCGATAGGTGCGAGATCTGAGAACAGATTCGACGACATTAAGCTTTTCAAGGTGGTTAGTGGTGGTGGTCTCATGGCGGTAGATGGTGGTTTCACAGCAACATGATAGAAACTATAAAATGTTCAGAGAATGACATCGGAGGTTAAAGAAAGCTTAATTCGAATTAATTTAATTTAAAGAGATTAAATATATGGGTGTAGGAGAGTTTAGTTATTGAAGATGAAGCAAATAAGATTTTATAACTGTGATTTAAAAATTCTTTTAATTTGGGTGTGTGAGAGTTTAGATGTTGAAGATGAAGCAAATGAGTTTGTATAAATGTGATTTATAAATTCTTTTCTTTTAATTTTAATTTGAAAATCCATGTTATTATTTATATTTTATACATCATAATAAATATTAAAAAAAATTAATGAAACCTGACACATCATCATTGTAACCTAATAACCTGATAATTACATAGTATTAGAACATCAAATGAAACTTTAGTGATTTTTAGAACATCAAATGAAACTTTAGTGATTTTAAGGAGACAAAAAAAGATTTGGTGACCTAATTAGAACATTTGGTAAACTTAGTTACATTTCTACAAATTTACCCCTTTACTTTATTAAAGCTTCCTGCTTTAATTTTTTATAGGTTGTTTAGGATTTGTATAAATCTTTTTGTCCTAATATCTATCCATTTCTCATAGTCTTCATAGTCTTCTTTTATGACCCTTGAAGGGTTGACTATTCTTGTTTTGGCAATACCAGTTTCTAAATGATGGTAACTTGGAAAGGTTTTTCCTTGATACCAGTCAGGGAATGCAGAACTACACTTGATGAAGATATTTGCATCTCTTGCAGCGACAATTTTCCTTCGAAAATTTTTGATAGCTTTCTTCACTCCTTCAGATAAATTACTTATTTCAAGTAAATTAGAAGAAGGGTAAATGAACTTTGCTTAATCCAGCAGAAAATGCTAGAGAAACTTGTTCTGGGCTTGCACCTGGACAAAAGATAATAAGACTTTTAGTAGCCTTATCTTCCGTGTAAATATGTTCGAACTCGAAATCGTTTTGGCTTAGGGCTCTAGCCTTTGACCAAATTGTTCTGAATTCGTCTAAAGATATAATATCTTTTTCTTCTTTCTCTTCTTTTATTGTTGGTTTTGAGAGAGTGTTCCTGAATTAAATGACCCTTTCTTTTTTCTTGGGCTTCAAAGGTTCAGAAAAAATGGTTACCTTTAAAGGTATTTCTTTTTTCCCGAAGTTTGCTGAATATCGGGTGGCTTCTTGTTAGGCTTGTAGTAATGACCCAAATTTTTTGAAGGGATAGTCAGTTTTATCAACATAACTTTTGACTATAGACCAGTCTTTGTAGATTCCTCTGTGTTCGCCAACAAAGATAACATAAAATCTTGATTTAAGATTTTCTTGTGCTTGAGTGACTTGAGAGAAACTTGGTCTGAGAGAGACCTTTTCAGTTTTTGGCAAACTGTCAGCCATCAACGGATTTGATATGCCTTTACCAGAGTCATTTGCTTCTGGGCTAGATGAAGATTTTAGTTCTTCATTTGCTCTATTTTTGCTTTTTTCTAAAGCAACATGAGTAAACGAACTTGATTTTTCTTTACCCTTCGTCGTTTGAGAGGGAATAGATTCAGATTGTTTCCTTGCGGATTCATGCTCTGAATTAGCAGTTGGTTCTAGACTTTCATCATAGAGAGCTATTTGATCTTAAATATCTTTTAATTCTATCAAAATAATTTTTTTCCTTTACGCGTAAAGCCTTTAAATTGTCCATATCTTTTTTAAGAATAAACATTACTTTTGTGAAAGTGATAGGTCATGCATTTGTTTGAAGGATTTGTGCTCTTTAAATAGGCATGAAAAGCATTTGAAGTACGTATTTGTTTACGTATTTTGAAAATCTCGTGTCAAGCAATCAACTAGCACGTTTTTTGCCCCCTCAAGATGCTCAATGTCGAAAGAATATCTTGAAAACCACATCTGCCATCTGACAAGACAACCTTGTTTGTTATCTCCACAATTTTTTGTTTTCATAAAATAAGTAAAATTTTTATGATCTGTCCTGACTAGAAATTTTACAGGAGTAAGATAAATAGAAAATTTAGAAATAGTGTTTTTTACCGCAAGTAATTCTTTTTTATTACTGTGGTAATTTCTTTCGGCTTGTTTAAAGCTTCCAGAAGTATACTTACATATTTCTTCTTTTTCGGTTGTTTTGGCCTTCAAAACTCCTCCCCAATAATCATGAGAAGCGTTTGTTTCTATGATTAAAAATTCATTTTATTTTGGAAGATAAAGTTTTGGAAAACTGGTTAAGTTTTTCCTTATCATTTTGATATAGTCTGTATCGGATTGTTTCCATTCCCATATATAATCTTTTTTTAATTTTACCTGTAAAGGTTTCCTAAGTTCTGCGAGTTTAGGAATATAACTTTCAGCATAGGTTAAAATACCTAAAAATCTTTGAAAGTGTTTTTTTATCTTCCAAAGTATTTCGGAATTTGTGTAAATTTTCCAAGATATGTTTTTGTGGACAATGAGTCCCTTGATCTATTTCAAGACCCAAAAAGTTTATCTTTGTTTTAAAAAGATTAGGTTTCTTTTTTGATAAAATAATTCCATATTTTTCAATTGTTTTTAAAACTGATAAAACATGAAAATAGTGTTTATCTTCGGAGTTTGAGAAAACTATAATATCGTCGACATAGATGGTACAGTAATTTTATAAAACTCTTAAAGCATTTTGCATATGTCTTTGAAATATGCTCAGTGCTTGTTTTAATCCAAAAGGAACTACCTTCCATTGATAATGACCATCTGGATATGTGAATGCGGTTAATAACTGAGATTCTTCATCTAATAGTACCTGTCATAAACCATTTTTGCAGTCGAAACTAGAAAAATAGGTTTTTCCTCTTAAGAGAGTTAATAATTCCTGCATACAAGGAAGATTATGGTTGTCGCCTTTTGTAGCTGCATTAATTGCTTTGTAGTTTACAACCATGCGCTTTTTTCCTCTTCTTTTTTAGCTTCATTTTCAACTAAGAACGTTGGAGACATGTGAGGTGATTTACTTGGAATAATTAATTTTAAATCAAGTAATTCCTTAATCTGTTTACTAAATTTTTCTCTGTCTTGTGGATTGTATTTCATAGGTTTTACCCTGATAACAGTTTTAGGATCTATAAGTTCTATTGATGCTTTCATCCATTTTTTGGACTTTTCAGGATCAATAGGATTTTCTAAACAAACCTTTTCAAGTAGTTCTTCATTTTTTTTGAAACTTTTGTATTTCAAGTAAAAATATTCTTTCCGGTTTTATAACCTCTTGAACTATATTTGTTCCAGGAATTTGTTTTATCGTTGAATTTTTTTTTCATGGATTCAAGAAAATTTGGTTTTCCGGTTTGAAAAACTTTTGTAACTTTTTTGATCAAAATCATTTATTGATTAAGATGAAAAGATACTTTGTCTAACCATTGAGTGAAAGGTCCATAAAGTTGACAGAAATTATTTCCAAGAATTAAATCCATACCTAAATCTTGTTGATAGATAGTAGGAATGGTAAATGGTTCTCTAGAAAAATAGATTATAAGATTTCTACAAACCTTATATAATTTAATGACTTCTTTGTTAGCAATAATTGCCTTAATATCTTTGGGAGTGTTTTCCCATGGATCATCAGGAATTACATGTTTGCTTGCTAAACAAAGACTTGCCCCTGTATCTACATAACAATGTAGAGCAATTGTTTTATATCCTTTGAAAAAGATTTTTCCTTTGATATAAATTGAATTTGGATTAGTTATATTTGAATAGGCTAATTTAAAACAATGAGCTTCTTTATGATTCTCATCCCCCCAACTAAAAGAGTGGTTAGAATTCATTCTGAGTCTTCTGTTGAAGAATCTGAGGATGACAAGTTATCTAGTATTTCTAATGTATATACTTGCGTATAGCCATCAAAAATATTTTCCGACGGAAAATATCCTTCAATTTCAGCTTCCGAGTTAAATTTTAATTTTTCCGGAAATTTTTGTCTGTTGGGACATTCGTTGGCATAATGTCCTTCTTTAGAACATATCCAGCAACGACATTTGTCTTCCCTTGATGACAGACCTTAGGTTTTTCTTTAGAAAAATATTTTCCTGGTGAAAATTTTCTTTTCTTGGTTTTCCAAAAACGTTTTTTAGTTTTTGTTTTATATTTATTTTTATATTTCTTTTTGAAATAACCTTTATCTTTTGTTGGTTCACAGCCAAAAGATAATTGTGATAACTCAGTGAGTTTTTTACAACAGTTTTTATTACAACGTTTTAACTGTTTTTGTTTATTAGAAAAATAACAATAGGCTGCAATTTCCTCTTTAACAATTCTTGTAGCAAACCCAAGAGAGTGCATTGTAAACTGATTTTTTTCTTTATTCCATCGTTCTTTTGCCTTTTCTCCGACGATGGGAATTTTCATTAAGTAGGCATCAATCCAATAATGGAATTCACTTGTGCCTAATTTATATAAATTTGTTTCATAAAGATAAGTGAAGTCGTCTAAAAGACATATATCACAAAGTTGTGCTTTAGCAAGATTTTGTCTTGCTTTTTTTAGCAACTTTTGATTTTCTCAGTCTTTATCTGTCATGAAGTCAAGACCTAAAAACATCATGTATATTGCATTTATTATTTGATCAAAAAGATCCTCACCATGCAAATCTTCATTCCAAGTTGTTACTTTGATGAAGTTTTGGACAATTCCTGCAGACTTATGTTCAACTAATAATAACAAAGCCTTAGCATGAGAGAACACTTATGGATTAGTCTGAATGATTAGACTGATCTCAGTGTTCCATTTATCAATTACCTCTTTTCTTTTGTCGAGGTTAAACAACAACAACCATACCCAGTAAATCCCACAAATAGCAAAGCTACTCATAGGGTCTGGGGAGGGTGGGATGTAGACAGACCTTGCCTCTATCCCTAGGGATAGAGAGGGTGCTTCCAGAGAGACCCTCGGCTCCAAAACGAACATCATACCAACACACCAAGTCAAAGAACATAGAAATAAGAAGTCAGCCATACCAAGAAAGTTATCAGAGTGACACAATATAATGTAAATCATGTATAATATCATACAACATTTGGGCATGTACACAGGAATGCAATCACCGGTAAGGTCACTACCATTATTGTTACAATCAATTTTAATAGTATTAATAGTAGTTGAACTACCATTATTGTTACTATTAGAATCAGGTATACCTTTATGATACGGCATGGAAAATTTCGTGTTTTTTTCTACTAGAACGTCTGTTACTACTGCTAGTAGAGGCATTATTTACTCTATGTTTTGAAGACATTTCAATATCTAAAGAGCTTTCTTCAGTTTCGGGTTCTTCTTCCTTTAAAGCAAAGATCCGTTCTTTATTTTCAGAAAAACTTTTGTTCACATTCTTTGTCATCTAATGAAATGAGGTGAACAAGTTCATTTATCTATTCAACTGGAAGGGTTTCCAATTGTTCATCTAAAATTTGCTCCAATCTTTGAGTAATAGAGCTCATTTTACCCGCAAGATAAAATAATCTTTTTTATCTTTAAGATTTTTAATTCTTTGTTCAAGTCTTTTTATTTGACTTTTATGAAAAAAAAAACATATTGTTCATTTTGTCTTTTGGATGCATGTTCCAATTGTAGTCTTCAAAAGGCAAATTGATGGCATTTTGACGAAGTAAATGACATCTTTGAGATTTCCATATCTAGTTTTTGAAAAGAGAGTTTTAAATATTCAAAACTAGTCATGTGGGTGGTCTAGGTGGTCCGAAAGACCATGTTAATGCATTTGGACTTTTAAGCTTCCTAATGATGGATTTCCATCGTTGAAATTTGGAAATGAATATTTTTTAAAGCTTTTTTCATTGACCATTTTTTCTTTTAGCTTTTCCGGTAAAAGAGTTTCTGAATTCATTTTTTCATCAACTTTATCTTAAATATCCTTGATGATTTTTGCTGCAATTGCTTCAAGATTTTCGTTGGTAGACAAACTTTCCATCTTCTTAATTAAATCTCTAAGCAGTTCTTCTATTTTACCAAGAGAACTCATGCTATAGATATTGTTGCCTTTTTAGCTTTAAGCTCAAGAATTTTTTTTTTAGAGGCAACAATGTTTCTTTTAATAATTCCTATGTTGAGAGATTTTATTTTATGACTCATCATAAAATTTTCTTTTAATTGTTGTATCCGAATTAAAGAAGTATACATGTCTTCTTCTTCATAAGCGATTTGCTCATCAAGAATATGTAAATAATTTAAAATAGGTTTTAAAGACATTATGTCCCAATAACCTCTTTTAAAATTTCTCCATACTTGTCTATTCTTTCTGACATGTATCGTATTAGTTGTTCAGTGTTCCTAAATTCTCTTATTTGTAAAGAGGTTCCAGCAAAACTGTGTCTAGGTTTTGTTCCTAGAATTTGTTTATTTCGTGCAATATCAATTGCCCAATTTTCTTTTAATTGTGAATGTTCAGAGAATTTACTACGGAGTGGGGGCGGTAAACTAAGGTTTACCGAATTGGTGACCAAAGCCAAGTGTTTACCGCTCAAGTGTTTGCCGAAATTGGAGGGAAATTCAGTGAAGGTTCACCGACTCGGTGAAGCGAGGGAAAGGGGGAGAGAAAGGGTGTGCGGTGGGGTCTATTTCTTCTCAACCAGTCACATACTTTTCTTTTTTTTTTTTTTTTTAAATAGTTTATCTAAACCCCATTAGGTAAACCACCGCCAACGTTTTTGAGCATTAGGTAAACAATTGACATGGCGCTATGTGATTGGGTGATTTGGGAGTTTACCTATTCCAAATGTCTAACCACTCCCTTAACCCTAATGAAACAAAATGGTTGGATTACTTTTTTTCATGTTTTTAGTGTTATGTTTTATTGATCTTTTTTTTCTTTTTTTTTTTTTTTTCTTGTTATGTCTTCTAAACAGATTCATCTTATCAACATATAAATAGATTTACTCGTGTGTTTGATGCGTGTGTAGCGTTATATATTTTTAATTATATTTTAAGCCCCTTTTAACACTTTAGTCAAGTTTTAAATTTATAAAACACGATATTTTACTAACACTAAACACACATATGGGCAAGTGCACCCATCGTGAGCGTAGTATAGCGTTGGTAAGATACCGAGGTCGTCCGAGGACACAAAAGCTTTTAATACCGGTTTATCCTCAACGTCTAATCAAATCAAAAGTTTAGAAAAAGTTTTAAACATGAAAATAAAAACTAAAATTGCTGAAAAATAAAATAAAATAAAATAAAAAACAGATATACAAGATGAATCACTTGGATCCGACTCGCCTCTAGTGTAACCTTTGATGTTTTCCGCACTTTTGAACTTTTTAAGAGATTATCTTAGTTATAGTAGTAGGCCCCTCTTTTGAAGGTGACGTTACCCTCAATCTAGTAGTTTGAGTCAGCAAGGATACAATCCTAAAGGGTTGGAATATTGAAAGATAATTAATTAAGTTATTAATGCATAATGTGGTAGGCCCCTCTTTTGAAGGTGACGTTACCCTCGGCTAAGTGGTTTTAGTCAGCAGTGATACAATCCCAAGTAGCCGGGTTAATGTATTAATAGTAGTTTATGTTAGGGGAGGATTTTCCAATGATCAGTGATCCTCATTTACTGTTGGGTTTAGTGATCCTCAATTCTGTCTGAATTAGTGATCCTCAGAAAGTATTGTAGGATCAGGATCATGGATCATCATCAGGATCCTTATATTAACGATTATCTGCTTTGAATATGAAGTTGTTTTGCAGGAGTACGAGCTTGGACTTGGTCTTGGCGATATTCCTGGAGCATATTCCATATTTATTCCGCACGTGGATGGCTGAAATGGACGTTATGGAGGTCGTGGAGGACTTGCACAAAATGCGGACAGTTTGTTAGCTTAGATATTTTCCATTTTTTAAAGGGGATAGCGAGCTAAATTAGAACACTTGACTATTTTTAGCTTAACACACACACTCGCAACTGCTCTCACCAGCTCTTGACAATTCACTTGGCGATTACACACTTTTTTGCACATTACACTATAGTGATCCTTGTAACTAGCTTGCTATCATCCGAAGTTGTAATACATTTCTTGTTTAATCTTCGTTGGTGATTGGTAGTTTCCATCACCCGAGGTTTTTTATGCCGGAGATCATTCATTGATCAAGGGCTTTTTCCTCGTATAAATCTTTGTGTCACTTATTCATTACATTTCTGAGTGATCCTTAGTATTGTTCATTGATTCAGGCATCACACCTCACAACAGAAAGTTTGGTTGCATTATCATTGCTTGATTTTTGACCAAAACAGTTTGGCACCCACAGTGGGGCAATTGGTGCTTCGTTCTTGAGAAATTATTGTTCTTGTGATTATTTCGGTTCATTACAATCAAGCAAATGGCTTCCTCAGCAAAGAACACATCAAGCTCTATGCAGGCGATCAGTTCTTCACAAGGCGTTCCTCCTTTGCCTCCACCACCTTCTGGATCCCAGAAGAATGCTAAAAATGCTGCGAAGAGACAAACCCCCATTTTCCAAAAACCACCAACTTCTTCTGTTTCCACTAATCCTACTACTAATGATCTTTTTAATCTGATTTTGCAGATGAGGGATCGCATGCAAGAGCAGGACAAAAACAATGAACGGATCCTCCAAGAGATTGGTGATATCAAGAAACAGAAGAAATCAGTGGAGGATCACTCTCCTCTGATGCCAAGGTCATTGAATTTTGACACTCCAGTTGTAACTACCCTACAATCGGCAGTTCCGGACATCCAGTATCAAAGTGGTCCATCAGAAAGGCGTTATGGAACAACAACTATGAGTCAGGCATTTGGCTCTCATTTCCAACCTCAAGGATCCTGCTCTCAGCCATCGGGATCCTCTTTTCAGCATCAGGGATCCTTCATCAGCTCAGGAGGATATTTAGGAATGCACCCGGTCCAAGGATCCTCCCAGGTCCAAGGATCCTCCCAGGTCCAAGGATCCTTTATGAATCCAGGGTCCTTTCAGGTTTAAGGATCATCTCAGCCTCAAGGATCCAACATCTTTCAGGATCAAGGATTCCCAAGAAGTATGTAGCCCCCGAGCTCGGATGTTCATCAAGGAGACTTCATACCAATGCAAACCATTGCTTCCTCTGGTCCTTCAATCATACCAGAGTCTCGTCAATATGGATTCACATATGGAATTCAAAACACGAATCCTGTGGGAGGTAACACTTTTAATAATTCATATAACACTAACCATGGCTCTATGCAGGATACAGGTATCAATCAGGCTATGGCCAGGGAGTTACAGAAGCTCAAGGACATGATATCCAGTGTACCAGGAGTGGTCAAACCCATTCCTGAAATTGCAGATGGTAGCCATAGGATATCTCGCTTTGCACCACCTATTTGTGATGCTGAGATACCCAAAAGATTCCAGATACCATCCATGAAGCTGTATGATGGTTCAACAGATCCAGAAGAGCATGTAGCTCAGTACAGGGAGAGGATGGAGATCAATCCAATTCCTGAGAGGTTAAAAGAAGCATGTCTATGCAAGGGATTTGGATCCACACTCACAGGATCTGCTCTTAAATGGCTGCTAAGTCTTCCCCCTTACTGTATTACTTCATTTGCTAATCTAGTTAATTTGTTTAATAGTTAATTCTCTTGTAGTAGAAAGTTTGAACGATTAACTAGTGATCTATATAGGGTAATGTTGTGGGCTAATTTCTGAGCTCGTATCCTGAGAAATATCTTGGCTTATATCTTGATTAAATAATATCTGTTCATATCCGGGGTGCAGATTCAGGGTATTGGTAATATCCTGAATGGTATCCTCAGGATCACTAACGGATTATGTGCAGGTACGTGGGCTGGAAGCTAGCAACGTTCACAAAGACTTATTCTGCGGAAGACTCGGTCAAAACCGTTCAAAGAAAGACGTTGAAGCCTTATTACTCGGTCTACAACGTTCGTGATGGAATATTCGGAGCATCCCATATTTATAGGGATATTTGTTTGTATTTCGTTACTATAAATAGGAGGAACACCAGATCGAATAGGACACAACAATTTCACTGCAATCACACTCACTACACACTAACACTTGTTCTTTCGCAATTTGTACTCTCACACGAATTCATTGTAACACTTAGCGATCTGGTTGATATCCTGCACTGTATCCTGAAGTTTAAAGCAATAAGAAGAACAAGGCAGCTGCGATTGTCAGCTCCCGAGGTTTTATGCCGGCGATCTAGATTGATCAAGGGCTTTCCTCGTACATCTCGTGTCGTTTCCTTTACTTTTTGCTTATTATTTGCTCACTGTTTGATCGTAGATACAGCTCAATATCCTGAGCCGTATCCTGAATACTGATTTTCTAAATAACTCAACAAGCATATTTTCTATAAACTTTCTAGCACACTACCTCACATTACTAATTTGATCACTAAATTGCTTCGGTAATTTTTGACCAAAACAATTTGGCGCCCACCGTGGGGCAAGTGGTGCTCTCTTTACTAAAAATTTCTGCTAAATCGCTAATCGGTTTTTTATTTTCAAAACTTTTTGCCACATTGTCCACAATGGCCTCACGATCAAACATGAGTTCCTCTACTATGTCTGCTACGACTTCTGCTACTACAGGTTCGGTGCTTCCACCACCTCCTCCAAGAATGCCAGCCTCTACACGACCTCAGGATATTATCCCTACTCGCACTGTTCAAGAATCTGCCCCTGTTTTAGCATCTAACGACGAAATTTTAACCTTGTTTGGAAGTGTGCAGGAACAAATGAGGCAGCAGCAGGAAACAAACCAAATGCTTTTAAGGGAAATACAACTCCTGAAGTCTGGCTCGAGCAGATCCGCTGAGGATATTGTCACTCCATTACAACCCAGAGCTTTGAACTTCAGTTCAGCCGTGATACAGGTGTGACGTCAGCACTTACCAGGGAACTTCAAAAGTTGAAGGACATGATATCAAGTGTACCCGGGGTGGTCCAGCCAATCCCGGAAGTGTCTCAAGATAGCCATAAGATATCTCGCTTTGCATATCCTATCTGTGATGCTGAGATTCCAAAGAGGTTCCAAACCCCCAACATGAAGCTTTACGACGGAACGACGGATCCTGAGGAGCATATTGCTCAGTATAGGGAGAGGATGGAGATCAACCCTATCCCTCCGGATCTCAAGGAAGCATGCTTGTGCAAGGGTTTTGGCTCAACCTTGACAGGATCAGCTTTGAAGTGGCTCTTGAATGTTCCCCCACATTCAATTACATCTTTTGCTCATTTAGTAAATTTATTTAATAGTCAGTTTTCTTGTAGTAGGAGCTTTGAAAAATTAACAAGTGATCTCTACAGGATAACGCAGGGGCCTCAGGAATCCCTTAGGGATTATGTGAACAAGTTTAGCCGAGAATCGCTAGACATTCCTCATCTTGATGTCGCAACAGCTGTGCAAGCTTTCAAGATGGGGTTGCAAAAAGATTCTCAATTTTACCAAGACCTTGTAATGAACCCATGCAGGAACCTGGATGAAGCTCGGAACAGGGCCCTAAGATACATTCGGTTGGAAGATGACAGAAAGATGCAAGAAAGGATGAACTCATCCAACACTTATGAGTCAACTAACAGGAAGTCAGAATCCTCATTCAAGTCGTATCGGCCTAAGCCATATGGAAGAAATGAGAACAAGAGAGTGAATGCTGTCGAAGATGAGGATCCTGAAGAGTATCCTGAATTATCAGAATATTGCTTTTCTGTTAACATTCCTGAATTGATGTATGCCATGCAGGGTCTAGGGGACAAGGCAAGATGGCCTCGAAAGAATCAACAAAAAGCGGATTGGAAAGACAAATCAAAATGGTGTGCTTTCCACGAAGATTTCGGACATATGACCGAGGATTGCATTGCTTTGAGGAAAGAGATAAGCTATCTTCTAAGCAAGGGATATTTGAAAGATCTCTTAGGAAGAAAGAAGAATAAGGGTCAGGATACTGAGAAGGATCCTGAGCGAGCAGCCTCACCTCCCGCGGATGCCAAGATAATCAACTTCATTTCGGGAGGATCCGACATTTGTGGGACTTCGTATTCGGCAGCAAAGAGACATGCAAAAGAAGCTAAGGCCGAAAGGGGAGACAAACCTGTCAGGATGACTACACTCACAACTGACAATGTGATCACATTTGATGCTGATGACAGGGATACTGTCCAGGATCCTCACCATGATGCTCTGGTAATAACGTTATATGTGGCTAACCATTTTGTACGCAGGATATTGGTTGATAATGGCAGCTCCGTCAACATAATCCAACTAGAGACACTTAAAAGGATGAACGTATCTCCAATGGATATCACTTCGAAGTCCACCGTGCTTGTTGGGTTCAGTGGAGAGGCCAGAAACACAGTGGGAGAGATAAAGTTGCCGGTGTACGTTGAAGGAGTCAACTCGATACAACGTTTCTGTGTGATGGACTCTCTATCCTACTATAACATTATATTGGGAAGACCGTGGATTCACGATATGAAGGCCGTGCCATCAACATATCACCAATGCATCAAGATACCTACCCCTTGGGGAGTTGTTAAAGTTGATAGCGATCAGCAGGAGGCGAAAGAATGCTACTCATCCTCGATGAAATCCTCAACTAAACCTAGTGCAGCATAGCAATTAAAGACGCGGGCCCAGGATATCGTGGAGTATCCGGAGCAGGATGTGAAGAAAATTGTCCTGGACCAGGATAATCCCGATATTTCAGTGCTCGTGGGAACCAATATCCCTCAGGATATTGAAGAACAATTAATTAACTTTTTAAAATGCAGGATGTCGACGTTTTCATGGAAGCATGAGGATATGACAGGCATATCCAAAGATATTATTACTCACAAGCTTGGAATTGATAAATCATTCAAGCCCGTGCAACAAAAAAGAAGAAAGTTTGCTCCTGAACGCAATACAATTATTCAAGAAGAAGTTGAAAGATTGTTGAAGTCCAAAATGATTAGAGAAGTCAAATTCCCAAGGTGGCTAGCAAACGTGGTAGTGGTACAGAAGAAGAACGGAAAATGGAGAGTCTGTGTGGATTACACAGACTTGAATAAAGCTTGTCCTAAAGACCCATTTCCTCTCCCCCATATTGATGCAATGGTAGATGCCACTGCTGGTCATGAAATGCTGACTTTCATGGATGCATCCTCAGGATTTCAACAGATCCAAATGGAGCCTTCTGACCAGGAGGATACTGCTTTCATGACACCAACAGGTATTTATTGTTATACAGCTATGCCTTTTGGATTGAAAAATGCAGGTGCAACATACCAAAGATTGGTAAACATGATGTTCAAAGACAAACTGGGGGACACCATGGAAGTGTACATTGACGATATGTTAGTAAAGCCAAGGAAAGCTCAGGATCACCTCCAGGATATTAAAGGAGCGTTTGATATCCTGGATCAGTATAATATGAAGCTGGATCCTGCTAAGTGTCATTTTGGAGTGGGGGCAGGAAAATTTCTAGGATATATGGTGACCAAAAGAGGAATAGAAGCAAGCCCGGAGCAGATTAAAGCCATCTTGGATATTAAATCACCCTCAAATATGAAAGATGTTCAACGATTAACGGGGCGAGTGGCAGCATTAAACAGATTTATCTCAAGATCCTCAGAGAAATGTAAAGATTTTTATGATATCCTGAAGAAGAACAAAAAATTCGAGTGGGGTGAGAAGCATGAAGCGGCCCTACAGGAGTTGAAGCAATATCTTTCAACCGCACCTTTACTGATGAAGCCTGAGAATGGTGAACCATTATCCCTATACCTCGCGGTATCAGGGAACGCTGTAAGTGCCGTCCTTATAAAGGACCATGAAGGTCAGCAATATCCTGTTTATTATGTTAGCAAAAGTTTGTTAGATGCTGAAACTAGGTATTCTCACTTAGAAAAATTAATACTAGCATTGGTCATGGCATCAACAAAACTTAGACATTATTTTGAGACTCATAGGATTCATGTTAAAACAAATTATCCTGTCAAGAATGTGCTTAGGAAACCAGAGATGTCAGGCAGGATGGCTAAGTGGTCCGTAAAGTTGAGTGCTTATGATTTAGTATATGAACCTAGGAATGCCATAAAATCTCAGGCTTTAGCTGACTTTGTGGCTGATTTTAGTAGTGACATCCAGGATGAGGTAGACCTAGAAGTTCAACAATTAGGAGAATCCTCAGGATCCTGGACATTATATACTGATGGTGCATCTAATATAAGAGGAGTAGGATTGGGAATACTACTAAAATCGCCACAGGGGGACATATTACCCCAGGCTATTAGGTGTGAATTTCCTGCTACCAATAATGAAGCAGAGTATGAGGCTTTAATTGCAGGATTAGAACTAGCTAAAAGTATGAATATCAAGAATTTGCAAGTGTATGTTGACTCCTTGTTAATTACTAATCATTTTAATGGATCCTATGCAGTTAAGGGTGAGAAGTTAATCGAATACCTCGATATTCTCAAAAAATTAGCAGAATATTTCGATGTTTTCACACTTGAACAGGTACCAAGAGAGGATAATGCTGAAGCGGATGCCTTAGCAAATCTGGGATCATCAGTCAGGATACCGGAAGGGACCCAAATACCAATAATACATGTTTTATATCCTGTAACGAATCCTCAGGATAAAGAAGTAGCGGATATTCGGGATCCTGGAGTGGAATATCCTGAACAGGATCCTGAATCCTGGACAACTCCAATTCTGAAATATCTTAAAGATGGACACATCCCCGAAAATGAAAATCCTAAGGCATTTAGGATAAAGGTATCACGATTCACTATTATAAATAATATTCTATACAAGAAATCTCTTGCAGGACCATATTTAAGGTGCTTGGAGGATCATGAAGCCAAAGAAGTACTTCAGGATATACATGAAGGGGACTGTGGTAATCACACTGGGGGCAGATCATTATTCTCGAAAGTATTGAGGACAGGATACTTTTGGCCAACAATGAGAAAAGATGCTGCAGAATATGCTCGAAGATGTGATGCATGTCAAAGGCATAGTAACATACTACATCAACCAGCTGAACCACTATATCCTGTAGTTTCCCCTTGGCCATTCATGAAGTGGGGGATGGATATAGTAGGGAAGTTACCAAAGGCTCCGGGAGGAAAAGTATTTATGTTAGCAATGACGGATTATTTCTCTAAGTGGGTCGAGGCTGAAGCATTCGTTCAAGTAAGAGACCAAGAAGTAGTATCCTTCATAAAGAGGAATATCCTGACTAGGTTTGGAGTACCAGCTGAGATCATTTGTGATAATGGGGCCCAGTTTATAAGCAAAAGGACTACTGACTTTTGCAAGAGTTGGGGAATCAAAATGATCACATCTACTCCGGTACATCCTCAAGCGAATGGACAAGCCGAATCCTCGAACAAGATAATAGTCAATAACTTAAAGAAGAGACTTGGAGCCAAAAAAGGAAGATGGGCGGAAGAGTTACCCTTTGTTTTGTGGGCTGATAGGACAACGGTGAAGAATGCAACTGGCCAAACCCCGTTTTCCTTGGTATTTGGAGCAGAGGCAGTGATTCCAACAGAAATGACGATACCTACTGCAAGATCTATGCTACAGGATCCTGAACAGAATCCTGAAGTCTTATGTCAGGATCTGGATACTATAGATGAAAAAAGAGATGCAGCAAGGCTGAGGATAGCAGCATATCAACAAAGAATATCCAGAGCATATAATAAGAACATAAGGACTAGAAGATTTCGAGTTGGTGATTGGGTACTGAGAAAGGCTTTTCAAAATACCACTAATCCTGCCGATGGCAAGCTAGCTCCGAAATGGGAAGGACCTTATGAAGTCGAGTCAGAAGCAGGGAAAGGAGCATATCGACTCAGGAATGTGGAAGGAGATATGCTACCAAGATCTTGGAATGCAATACATTTAAAGCTCTATTTCAAGTAAGATTAGAATTTATTTTCTATCTCGGAATGGTATGTGTTCTATCTCTTTAAAATATATTTGTTTATTATCTTGAACCCAATACTGACTTAAGCATCGGAGGGGTGTTAGCCAAGCTAACACCCACCTTAGTTTACGATTGTTTTGCAGGATATGTTTCAGGATATAGCTCCAGGATATATACTCAGGATAAATCGAAAGATTAGAGGATTGGCCCCCTCTCTCACGTTTAAGGGATCCTGATCCCTTCAAAGGTTTAAAGGTATTCACCTTTCTTTCGAATTGGGTTTAAACACCTCGCCTGGAGCGCAAGTTATCTAGGTGTAGTTCAAGGTAGCGGGACCAGTTCATGTAAAAGTGGCTGACAATTTCGTTACTGTTGGCTATATCCTGGATCCTAAAGGTATATGAGGATTGATCACCCTCTCTCACGAAAGAGTATTTTCATACTCTCAAAGGTTTAAAGGTTTTCACCTTTCTAAGTCTAGGAGTTTATACACTCTCGCCTGTAGCGCATGAAATTCAGGGTTTATCCCCAGATATCAGGGTTTATCCCCAATATGCTAAGGATTCTTCTCAGGATATCAGGGGTTCTGCCCTTGGGCATTCAGAATTCATTCGAGCCAAAAGGTAAACACATTTGCGTCTTTGTCAAACGCAGGGGACACACATCATTCTAATCCAAAGGATGGATCCAAGTTTATAAGTATTCACTGGGGACAAATTTATGATAAAGGATTGGAACTGATTCTCTAAGAATCTCTGGTATGATCTCTCCTTTTTATTTGGACAATTTATGGGTTATATTTCAATATCCTTTTCAAGATATCTTTCAGGATATCTTCCAGGATACATTTATGATATATGTTCCTAAGAATGTTCAAACCAAACAATTTTCACAAGTAAAATTTGTATGTTAATGACAACAATAATAAAGTCAAAAGGGTAGTCATATTATTAACATACCAAAAGGTGTGCTCTTAGTTTCACCTCAAAACAGGGCCCATCCACTAAGAGCACTAAAGTTCGTTACCATATTTACCCAACAGTTGAAGGATTCATCTCAAACCGAGACCCATCCACCTTCAACTGTTGTATTGTTCAAAAAGCATGCAGGAAATGTAAATTGTTCAGGTGCAGGAAAGTAAAGTGCGGAAAAGTAAATTGTTTTTGGGACTACAAACCAACATTCAAATTCAAAAAGGTGGGCTCTGGCCTTGGCACGTATATCCGTCATCGCCCACCTAAATGCCCTCACACAGCGGCATCACCTCCAACCTTCTCGGACTTCTCTGCTCCAGCATTTTTACCAGCATCCTGACCAATGTCCATCTCAGCATCACCTCCAGCGTCCTTCTTCTCTCCAGCTTGGACCACCACCTCTGTTGGCTTGGAAGACTCACCGGCTTCAGCGGGAAGTGGCACAGCTTTGCCTCCGAGCTCCTTCAACTTGGCCACCCAGGATTCAACTGGCCAAGATGGACAAACAAGGCCCGTCTCCTTGGCCTCGTAGGCCATCTTGATGCGTGCTTGTAGCAAGGAGACGATAGCAGAAGCCTTGACTCCCTCTCGAAAGCTGATCAAGGCCTGATCATGGTCCATTTGAACGCTGGCAAGTTTGACCTCAGCATCTTGGGTGACCTTCTTTAGCAAGCTTTCATAGTGCCGGCTCTTTGCTTCGGCAATGGCACCTTGGTCAGCAACGGTGCTCTCGAGCTGCTTGATCCTGGCTTCGTGAAGTGCCACAGTACCACAAGCGTCATTGTACAAGTGGAGCAAATGCTGGAGGCCCTGTACATTGATCACAGGTATGGGGTTAGAATATATGCTGACTAAGACATCCTACCAGGATACCCTGTTAGGATATACGTGCAGGATATATGTGCAGGATATACATGAAGGATATGCGGCAGGATATTACCTTGTTGAGGAAGGATGTCATTGGCTCTAAGGAGTCGGAGAAGCTGAGCTCATCATAGGAGAACCCTTCAGAGCCGGGAGTACTGACCTCAAGGCCCTTTCTCTTTTTCGCTGCGGAAGCACGGGTTCTTGGATTGGTCTTGGGAGCCGGGAGTGGCTTGGAGCTGGTGGTAGCAGGAGTCTCCTTCTTGACTATGGCTGGAGTTGGATAGCTGTCAAGTTCATCCAGGTCTAGATAGACTGGGATTTTGCTGGAATCTGCACACAGGGAGTAAATTCTAAATCCCTCCTATAAATAATAGATAAGAAGCATATGTGTGCAGGATATCTTGCAGGATCCTTACCAGACATGTTGGCACTTGAAAGAGGACTTGGAGTTGGTGGAGAAGGGTTGAAACTTCTTTCTGCCTCTGGGAGAAGTCTAATGGCGTCTATTCTTTCTTGAGAATTAGCAAGAGGAGGAGCAATCTTCCTGAAATCAGCTGCACAATAAAGAAGATGAATTAGTTCAGGATATGGAACAGGATAAGCGACAGGATCATTCTTAAACCCTAAATCCTACCCTTTCTCAACCATTGTACTGGATATTCCGTCCCACCAGGGATTGAATCCCTTTTTACAAAGAAAAACTTGGATTGCCAACCATCCTCGTTCCTGGTGGCACGAAGTATCAATGGGTCACCGGCAGTAGAATAAAACAGAAATCTACATGATCCGTGGCATCTAAGCTTGTAAGCCAGGGGGAGATCATGGATGGAAAGATCAGGAATGTGGTTTCTCTTGATCTGGTCAAGAACAGATAAAACACGCCAGAGCATTGGCATTGTTTGGCTAAAAGAGATTTTTGTGATCTTAAAGAATTCGGTGATGAAGTCCGGAAAGGGGAATTGAAGCCCTAGGGTAAAAGGGAAAGCACTAAAGCATATCCACTCGTTGGAGACCATATCTGACCGGATTTCACGGTCAAACGGTCTGAATACGGTTCCTTCCGGGAAGATACCGGAGGATTTTAAGGCTGACAGGTGGGCACTATCAAAGGTACAGGCTTCCTTCTCCGGTTCTTGGAGAAGGTTTTGTTGGTAGAACGTAGGGGCCGAGTCACCTGAACTAGATCTTGTTTGGCGCGGCATTTGATCTCCTGAATTTTTCACCGGAGAGAAAAGATGAAGATAAGAAAGAAAGATAGAGAGAAAATGTACCTTTTTCCTTGTCGATTATGATTAAAAAAGGGATGAGGATGAGAAGATATAGGGCATGATGAGTAGATATAGGCTGGGTAGTTGCAAACGGTCACATCACAGGTCTTATCTATTAATTGCCTCGGTTTGTGTAAAAAATGTAACCGTTAGTAATGAGGATACTAAACGGTAACATTTTTGGGGACAATTGTTGTGGGCTAATTTCTGAGCTCGTATCCTGAGAAATATCTTGGCTTATATCTTGATTAAATAATATCTGTTCATATCCGGGGTGCAGATTCAGGGTATTGGTAATATCCTGAATGGTATCCTCAGGATCACTAACGGATTATGTGCAGGTACGTGGGCTGGAAGCTAGCAACGTTCACAAAGACTTATTCTGCGGAAGACTCGGTCAAAACCGTTCAAAGAAAGACGTTGAAGCCTTATTACTCGGTCTACAACGTTCGTGATGGAATATTCGGAGCATCCCATATTTATAGGGATATTTGTTTGTATTTCGTTACTATAAATAGGAGGAACACCAGATCGAATAGGACACAACAATTTCACTGCAATCACACTCACTACACACTAACACTTGTTCTTTCGCAATTTGTACTCTCACACGAATTCATTGTAACACTTAGCGATCTGGTTGATATCCTGCACTGTATCCTGAAGTTTAAAGCAATAAGAAGAACAAGGCAGCTGCGATTGTCAGCTCCCGAGGTTTTATGCCGGCGATCTAGATTGATCAAGGGCTTTCCTCGTACATCTCGTGTCGTTTCCTTTACTTTTTGCTTATTACTTGCTCACTGTTTGATCGTAGATACAGCTCAATATCCTGAGCCGTATCCTGAATACTGATTTTCTAAATAACTCAACAAGCATATTTTCTATAAACTTTCTAGCACACTACCTCACATTACTAATTTGATCACTAAATTGCTTCGGTAATTTTTGACCAAAACAGGTAACACAAGGTCAAAATGAATCACTTAGAGATTACATCACTAAGTTTAGTAAAGAATCCTTAGATATCCCTAACCTAGATATAGCTACGGCTGTAGAAGCCTTTAAAATGGGATTGCTTAGGGATTCATTGTTCTGTGATGATCTTGTTATGACCCCATGCAGGAATCTTGATGAAGTAAGAACCAGGGCCCTTAGGTTCATCCGTCTAGAGGATGATAAAAGGATCTTGGAGAGATTGACAGGATCCTCAAAATAGGAAAAGCAAGGATCCTACTTCAGGAACAACAAATCAAAATCCTATAACAAATCTGATAACCAGAACGTACATGCAGTGGAACAAGAAGAGGATGATGAGGATTATCCTCCTATTTCTGAATACTATTTTTCTGTTGATAACAATGAACTAATCCTTGCAATGCAGAATCTAGGTGAGAAGGCTAGGTGGCCGAGAAAAAGTGATAAACCAGCTGCTACAAAAGATAAGTCCAAGTGGTGTGCATATCATGAGGATTTCGGGCATCTCACTGAAGAGTGCATTGCACTTAGAAAGGAAATTGGTTACTTTTTGAGCAAGGGGCATTTGAAAGAGCTTTTGGGACGAAAGAAGTCAAGGATCCAGGATCCTGAAAGGATCCCGAAAAAGGCTCCTGCTCCTCCAGCAGATGCACAAGTTATAAACTTCATATCCGGTGGATCAGACATTTGTGGTACTTCCTTTTCAGCAGCAAAAAGACATGCTAAGGAAACCAAGATGGATAATGGAGACAGACCCGTCCGGACCTCCGTTGTTACCCAGGATAAAGTCATAACTGTTAGGGCATGAATTTTATGCTAAGGATTATCTATCCTGAGACTAGGCATGGATCACGGATGCTTAATGGCTGATGCAGAGAGTCTGAGGATCCAGAGTCTGAGGATCCAGAGTCTGAGGATCACGCGTCTGAGGATCACGAGTCTGAGGATCAGGATCCTTTATATTTTGCACGTTTTTAATGTGTAAATGCAGGTAATGGACGTAGTGGACCACTCCTTTGCTGGAATCTCGTGGAATATGCTTTTAGGCACGTGCATATTGAAGAAATAACCGTTAGTGGTGGTCATGGGGTGACTTCCACCTTTATCGGGAAGTTAGTTACTTGATTTTTCTTATCATTTTAAGGGGAAAACGAGCTCAATGAAGGCACAAGTCGTACACACCACACAACACTCGAATTCTCTGCAAACACTTAGCGAAAACACACACTTACACTAGAAATTCATTGTATTGAGCTTGTTTTCTTCCGAAGTTGTACAAGGATCACTGCTATTTTTGCAATATAGTTGGTGATCAGTAGTTTCCATCACCCGAGGTTTTTTATGCCGGAGATCTTCTAAAGATCAAGGGCTTTTTCCTCGTATAAATCTTGGTGTTCATCGTTGATTTCATATACTTGTTGTTCATACAATTAACCAAGCATCATACCTCACAAAATCAGATTTGGTTGCATTATCCTTGTGTGATTTTTGACCAAAACAGTTTGGCGCCCACCGTGGGGCAATTGGTGCTTCAATTCTGAGAAATTTTGTTCATTTCATTCATTTCGGTTCATTATCTTCAACCACATGGCTTCTCAGGGAAAACTACTCCAAGTTCTATGCCGGCGGTCACTTTTTCACAGGGCATTCCGCCTTTGCATCATCTCCCCCTTGCATTCTAGAAGAATGCTGAGAATTCTCTGAAAAACACAACCCCCGTTTTCACAAAACCAACTGTTTTTTCTTCCTCTACACTTACTAACAGTGATTTTTATGCTTTGATTGTGCAGACGAAGGATCACATGCAACAGCAGGTCAAAACTAATGGAAGGATCCTTCGCGAAATTGATAAATCAGTAGAGGATCACTCCCCTTTGATGTCGAGGTCGCTGAATTTCGACACTCCGGTCATAACTTCCCATCACTTTGCAGCTCCACATGTCCAATACCAGGGTGGATCAACAGGAATACGTTCTGGATCATCGGCAATGTCTTAGGCTCAAGGATCCTCTTTCCAGCCTTCAGGATCCTCATTTCAGCATCAGGGATTCTTCACCAGTTTAGGAGAATGCATGGGGACGCAGCCAATTCAAGGATCCTCTCAGGTTCAAGGATCCTCTCAGGTTCAAGGATCCTCGCAGGTTCAAGGATCCTCGCAGGTTCAAGGATCCTCGCAGGTTCAAGGATCCTCTTAGGTTCATGGATCCTCTCAGGTTCAAGGATCCTCGCAGGTTCAAGGATCCTCGCAGGTTTAAGGATCCTCTCAGGTTCAAGGATCCTCGCAGATTCAAGGATCCTCTCAGGTTCAAGGATCCTCGCAGGTTCAAGGATCCTCTCAGGTTCAAGGATACTCGCAGGTTCAAGGATCCTCGCAGGTTTAAGGATCCTCTCAGGTTCAAGGATCCTCACAGGTTCAAGGATCCTCTCAGGTTCAAGGATCCTCTCAGGTTCAAGGATCCTCTCAGGTTCAAGGATCCTCCTTCCAGGTTCAAGGATCCTCATCTCAGGTTTCCGGATCCATGGATTATCCTCCAAGACCCCCATTCACAGCACATCAAGGATCCAACATCTTTCAGAATCAAGGATCCTTAGGGAGTCAACAACCCGGAAGTTCAAATGTTTATCTAGGAGACTTCATACCGATGCAGACCATTGCTTCCTCTGGTCCCTCGGTTATGCCAGAATCCCGCCAACATGGATTCACATCTGGAATTCCAAACTTGAATCATTCAAGAGGTAACACTTTGAATAATTTTTGCAATGCTAACCATGGCTTTGTGCAGGATACAGGTATCAACCAAGCTATGGCTAAGGAATTGCAGAAACTTAGAGATATAATATCCAACGTTCCAGGAATGGTTAAGCCCATTCCTGAAATTCCTGATGAAAGCCACAAGATATCTCGTTTTGCACCACCTACTTATGATGCAGAGATACCGAAGAGGTTTCAGACATCAAATCTGGTTGCTTGTGCAAGGGCTTTGGATCCACACTTACCGGATCAACATTAAAATGGCTGCTAAGTCTTCCTCCTTACTCTATTACTTCATTTGCTAATCTAGTTAATTTGTTTAATAGCCAATTCTCATGCAGTAGGAGATTTGAACGATTAACTAGTGATTTATATAGGGTAACTCAAGGTCATAATGAATCACTTAGAGATTATATCACTGGATTTAGTAAAGAATCCTTAGAAATCCCTAACTTAGATATTGCTACAGCTCTAGAAGCCTTTAAAATGGGTTTGCTTAGGGATTCAATGTTCTATGATGATCTTGTCATGACCCCTTGCAGGAACTTAGATGAGGAAAGAAACAGGGCCCTTAGGTTCATCCGTTTAGAGGATGACAAAAGGATCCACGAGAGATTGTCAGGATCCTCAAAGCAAGACAAATAAGGATCCTATCTCAAGGATAACTGATCCAAGCAATACTCCAAGCATGACAACCAGAGTGTGCATATTGTGGAACAAGAGGAAGATGATCAGGACTATCCTCCTACTTCTGAATATTGTTTTTCTGCTGATAATAATGAACTAATCCTTTCTATGCAGAGTTTAGGTGACAAGGTTAGGTGGCCAAGGAAGAATGACAAACCGCCTACCACCAAAGACGAATCAAAATGGTGTGCTTACTATGGGGATTCTGGTCATCTCACAGATGAGTGCATAGCATTAAGGAAGGAGATAGGTTATCTTTTGAGCAAAGGATACTTGAAGGAATTGCTTGGAAGGAAAAAGTCAAGGATCAAGTATCCTGAGAAAGTTCCTGAAAAAGCTCCTCTTCCACCATCCGATGCTCAAATCATCCATTTCATCTCCGGAGGTTCTCAGCAGCTAAGAGACGTGCAAAGGAAACAAAGATGGAGAATGGGGGCAGACCTGTTTGGACCTCTATCCTTACCCAGCAGAAAGTGATATCATATGATGAGGATAACTGTGCGGACATTCAGGATCCTCATCACGACGGTGTAGTTATTACATTATTTATATCTAACCATTTTGTTCGCAGGATTCTCATTGATGGGAAAAGCTCAGTGAACATAATCCAGTTGGATGTCCTCAATAGAATGGACATCCTTGAATCCGATATTGTCTAAAGATCATCTGTCCTTGTGGGATTCAGTGGAGAGACAAAGATTACATTGGGGGACATTAAACTTCCTATCTATATAGAGGGAGTGAATTATGTTAAAAAATTCTATGTTATTGATTGCTTATCTTGCTGTAATGTTATCTTTGGCAGGCCATGGATACACGATATGAAGGCAGTCCCCCTCAACATATCATCAATGTGTCAAGCTCCCAACTCTATGAGATATGGTGAAGATAGAAAGTGATCAGCAGGAGGCAAAGAACTGTTACACTTCTTCAATGAAGCCAGCCTCCAAGGAGCAAGACGTCATGGAGGCAAGAGAGCAAGACATCAAGGATATTCTGTTGAACCCAGAGGATCCTGAATCCAAAAATTTTATAGGATCTGGGATCCTAGACAGTATTGAGCAGGATTTAGTATCCTTCTTGGAAAGAAGAAAATCTACCTTTGCTTGGAAACATGAAGATATGACAGGTATATCTAAGAATGTTATTACTCACAAACTTGGTATTGACAGGTCTTTCAAGCCAATACCCCCAAAAAGGAGAAAGTTTGCACTTGAAAGGAATGTCATTGTCCAAGAAGAGGTAGACAAATTGCTCAAGGCAAGTTTGAGTGGACTGATAAGCATGAAGCTGCACTCAAGGTTCTTAAGGATTATCTATCCTCAGCACCAGCCCTGATGAAACCAGAAAATGGAGAATCGTTATCCTTATACTTAGCTATTTCAGTTAAAGCAGTAAGTGTGATCCTAGTTAAGGATCATGAAGGCTCTTAACATCCGGTATACTATGTAAGTAAAATTCTACTTGATGCTGAGGCCAGGTATTCTCATTTAGAGAAATTAATTCTTGATTTAATTATGGCTTCTGCTAAACATAGACATTATTTAGAAACTCATAGCATTATTGTGAAAACTAACCTTGCTATCAAGAATGTTCTCAGGAAACTTCAAATGTCAGGTAGAATGGCAAAATGGGCAATCAAGTCCCAAGCTTTAGTTGACTTTGTGGCTGATTTCAGTAGTGATCTATAAAGGGAAGCTGAATTAGAAGTTCAACAACTTGAGAAGACCAAGGATCCTTGGACACTCTTCATGGAAGGAGCTTCAAATATTAAAGGAACTTGACAAGGCACACTACTAAAATCGCCACAGGGGGACATTATACCCCAATCCATTGCATTCAGGAAACTGGCAGATTCTTTTGCTTTTTTCAGTCTACCACAGGTACCTAGGGAAGAAAATGCAGAAGCTGACGCTTTAACTAACCTTGGATCATTCCTAAAGATGCAAGAAGATGTGAAAAATACTCATCACCCATGTTTTAACTCCTGCAATTGAGGATCACGTAGCCATGGAGATAGTGGAGGATTCTGCAATCATACCTGGTGATCCTGCACAGTCGAATTCAGGATCCTGGATCCTTCCAATCCTAAGATATATACAACATGGAGAGATCCCTACAGGACAAAATCCTAAAGCTTTCAAAGTCAAGGAGACTGTGGAAACCACACTGGGGGCAGAGCACTATTCTCAAGGATTCGTAGAACAACATACTATAGGCCTACCACGAAGAAGGATGTTGTGGATTATGCAAAGAAGTGTGATGCTTGTCAAAGACACAGTACTATTCTACACCAACCAACATAACATCTGCATCCTAAGAAGAAGCTTTTGCTCAAAGTCAGAAAAAAGGAAATGGCCAGTTATCAACAAAGAATGGCTGGAGCATACAACAAGAATGTCAGGATTAGAAGATTTCAAGTTGGTGATTTTGTGCTAAGAAAAGCATTCCAGAACACTACAAATCCTTCTGATGGCAAGCTAGCACCAAAGTGGGAAGACCCCTATCTAATTGAAGCTGAATCAGGAAAGGGGGCATATCACTTGTTAACAATGGATGATGATCTCCTACCAAGAGCTTGGAATGCTGTTCATCTCAAAAAATACTTTAAGTAAGAAGGATCAGGGATCCTCAGCGATACCGGTATTCTGATTAAGGATCCAGGATCCTCAAAGGATATATGATTCTACATTTGAGTTGTTATCATTTTACAGAAGATCAAAGTGGTTGGCCAACCCTCCAAAGTTTTGGGCTTGTCCCCAGTTTGGGCCTGTCCCCAGTCCCGCCTGTAGCGCACGATGATCCTGGTGTAGTTCAAGGCTTTGGGACCAGTACTCGTTTTAGGGGCTGATAATTCCATTGTTCTGGCTATGCTTAGGATCCTACGTATAATGGTAGACGTACCATACATTCGTTCCTAAGGTTTCTAACGTTTTCACGTTAGCTAAGGTTTCTAACGTTTTCACGTTAGCTAAGGTTTCGGCATTTTCATGTCGCTCAAGTTTGGATAGTCGCCAGTGAGGGCCAAACTCCAGTTTACATCCGTTTATATGGGCTTGACCCCAGTTTACATCCGTTTATATGGGCTTGACCCCAGTTTACATCCGTTTATTTGGGCTTGTCCCCAGTTTATTTGGGCTTGTCCCCAGTTTGTTGGGCTTGTCCCCAGTTACTAACTCTTATCTTATATTGGCTTAGTCCCAAGGTGTATCCTATTTCAGGTTTTTGGAGACAAACGACCAAGGATCCTTGATCCTTACCTTCCATTAAGGTTTGTCTTATGGTTATCCTGTTTATAATGATAAAGGTTAGGATCCTAACTTGGATTCTCAGGTATGATCCTTAACTATTTTGATTTTATTCATTATTCATTTGAATAGCCCTTATACTTTGACAACTGAACTTATGATCCTTGAAATATACTACTTTTCAGAACTTTTCAACTATAGGATATTTGATCCTGGATCATATCCTAAAATTCTTAAACTTAATTTGTTTAACTTTTCTTATTCAAACAAATGTATATCACAACAATTGAAAACTAAAGGATACATAAGGATAGCAACACGGGAGATAGCCAAAAAGTTAAAGTTATTTTATTCACAAAACATTAAACCTTTTAAGGTTGTCAAAATTGCCAACCCACGTTTCTACCAGCAAAACGTGGCCCGTCCACATGGGTTGGCAAAGGGTGTCCATTGTTTACGGGTCTTTGTAGTGCAGAAAATAAAAGACGGAAGGATAACGAGTGGCTTCATCCCCCAAACAGAGGATCCATCCACCACCCATTATCCTGCCTATTATTCAAGGATCCATGATTCTTCACCCTAGAAACTACTGTCTAAAGTTATACAAGTTCTGACGATAAGGACCCTTGATCCTAGAAGCTTTACTTTTCATAGTTTGCTTATTTAGCAATAATTTACAAGGATATAGAATCCTAACTTGGATTCTCTGGTATGTTATATTCTAACTTTTTCGAAGCTGTAAGTTGTCTCTTATCCTTTTTGGTTAAGGATCATTGATCCACATTTATATGAACACTTCAAGTTTTTTGTTAAAAGTGTAACATTATCATCAGATTTTCAATAACTTTCCAGTTGTTTGGTGATGATATTTTTTAAAATAGAAAGCATACATGAAAAATAAAAAGGGAAGAAACAACTATAGATGTAGCTAAAAAAGTTTAATGTTATTACCTATTCATTATGTATCAAAATCATCTGGCCTGGATTTCACCAGCAAAATCGTGGACCATCCACCCAGGCCGGATAAGGCTATCTAACAGTTAAAGTGTCTATGCAGAAATTAAAGTGCAGGAAGGTTAATAGCAAACTGTGTAGGAGGATTCATTCTCCACGAACGGAAGGATCTTCTGATCTGTAAAGGCACTTGAGGAGTTATCTCTAACTCTATATTCTGCAATGATGATTATAGCAGGTCTTACCAGTGACGACAGGCAGTGTAACCACTAGTTACCAGCAGCAACGGCTAGTCCGCTTCTGACGGAAATATGACAGCTGTGAATCCTTATCACAACTGCCATATTGGGGGCAATTGTTAGGGCATGAATTTTATGCTAAGGATTATCTATCCTGAGACTAGGCATGGATCACGGATGCTTAATGGCTGATGCAGAGAGTCTGAGGATCCAGAGTCTGAGGATCCAGAGTCTGAGGATCACGCGTCTGAGGATCACGAGTCTGAGGATCAGGATCCTTTATATTTTGCACGTTTTTAATGTGTAAATGCAGGTAATGGACGTAGTGGACCACTCCTTTGCTGGAATCTCGTGGAATATGCTTTTAGGCACGTGCATATTGAAGAAATAACCGTTAGTGGTGGTCATGGGGTGACTTCCACCTTTATCGGGAAGTTAGTTACTTGATTTTTCTTATCATTTTAAGGGGAAAACGAGCTCAATGAAGGCACAAGTCGTACACACCACACAACACTCGAATTCTCTGCAAACACTTAGCGAAAACACACACTTACACTAGAAATTCATTGTATTGAGCTTGTTTTCTTCCGAAGTTGTACAAGGATCACTGCTATTTTTGCAATATAGTTGGTGATCGGTAGTTTCCATCACCCGAGGTTTTTTATGCCGGAGATCTTCTAAAGATCAAGGGCTTTTTCCTCGTATAAATCTCGGTGTTCATCGTTGATTTCATATACTTGTTGTTCATACAATTAACCAAGCATCATACCTCACAAAATCAGATTTGGTTGCATTATCCTTGTGTGATTTTTGACCAAAACAATAACCTTTGATGAGGATGATCGTGTTGATGTCCAGGATCCTCATCATGATGGTCTTGTAATTACATTGTTTATTTCTAACCACTTTGTTCGGATGATCCTTATAGATGGAGGAAGCTCTGTGAACATCATTCAGCTTGATGTCCTCAAGAAGATGAATATCCCGGAGTCTGATATTATCCCAAGATCCTCAGTACTTGTGGGATTCAGTGGAGAAACTAAGAATACATTGGGGGACATCAAACTCCCAATCTATATTGAAGGATTGCATTCTTATCAAAAATTTTGTGTTATAGATTGCTTATCTTGTTGAAATGTTATCCTTGGCAGGCCATGGATACATGATATGAAGGCAGTCCCATCCACCTATCATCAGTGTGTAAAGCTTCCAAGTCTATGGGGAGTGGTGAAAATTGAGAGTGATCAACAAGAGGCTAAGAATTGTTATACATCATCAATGAAGCCAGCCTCAAGACCAAGGGAGCAATAACAATTAAAGTATCCTTCAAGAGATGTCTTGGAGGCAAGAGAGTAGGATGTAAAAGAAATCCTCATGGATCCTCATGATCCAGAATCCATAGTCTTCATAGGATCAGGGATCCTTAGCAACATTGAGCAGGATCTAGTATCCTTCCTTAAGAGGAGGAAATCCACCATTGCTTGGAAACATGAAGACATGACAGGTATATCTAAGGATATAATTACTCATAAGCTTGGCATTGACAGGTCATTCAAGCCTATACATCAAAAGAGGAGGAAGTTTGCACCTGAAATGAATGCTATTATCCAGGAAGAAGTAGATAAACTACTTCGGGCAGGTATGATAAGAGAGGTTAAGTATCCAAGATGGTTAGCCAATGTGGTTGTTGTTCAAAAGAAAAATGGAAAGTGGAGGGTATGTGTCGATTTTACTGATTTAAACAAGGCATGTCCCAAGGATCCTTTCCCATTACCTCACATTGACTCCATGGTGGATGCTACCACGGGTCATGAGTTGTTGACTTTTATGGATGCTTCATCTGGATTTCAACAAATTCAGATGGAACCATCTGATCAAGAGGATACAGCCTTTATGACCCCAACTGGTATATATTGTTATATTGCTATGCCATTTGGACTAAGGAATGCAGGTGCTACTTATCAAAGGCTAGTCAATATGATGTTCAAGGAACAAATTGGACACACTATGGAAGTCTATATTGATGACATGGTGGTTAAGTCCAAGAAAGCTGAGGATCACCTTAAAGACTTGGAGGAAGCATTCAATATCCTTGATAAATTTAATATGAAACTAAATCCTTCCAAGTGTCATTTTGGTGTTAAGGCAGGTAAATTCTTAGGCTATATGGTGACAAAGAGGGGCATTGAAGCAAGTCCAAAGCAAATCAAGGCTATTGTGAATATCAAATCTCCTGCCAATGCTAAGGATGTGCAAAGATTGACAGGCAGGATCGCAGCCATGAACAGGTTCATATCCAAATCCTCAGAAAAGTGCAAGGAATTCTATGACATCCTGAGGAAGAACAAGAAATTTGAATGGACGGAGAAGCATGAAAGTGCCCTCAAAGCTCTTAAGGATTACCTATCCTCAGCCCCGGCCTTGATGAAACCAGAAAAAGGGGATATATTATCCTTATACTTAGCAGTATCCTCAAAAGCAGTAAGCGCTGTCCTTGTTAAGGATCACCAAGGTACACAACATCCTGTTTATTATGTAAGTAAGAGTTTACTTGATGCTGAATCCAGGTATTCACACTTAGAGAAACTTATCCTTGCATTAATTATGACATCTACTAAATTAAGACATTATTTTGAGACTCATGCCATTATTGTTAAGACTAATTTTCCAATTAAGAATGTTCTCGGGAAACCTGAAATGTCAGGAAGGATGGCTAAGTGGGCAGTGAAGCTTAGTGCTTATGATATAAGATATGAGCCTAGAACTGCCATTAAATCCCAAGCCTTAGCTGACTTTGTGGCAGATTTCAGTAGTGACTTGCAAAAGGAAGCTGAGTTAGAAGTCCAACAGTTTGAAGAAACTAAGGATCCTTGGATATTCTTCACTGATGGTGCTTCTAATGTCAAAGGAACAGGTCTTGGAATACTACTAAAATCTCCACAGGGGGACATAATACCCCACTCCATAGCTTGTGAATTTCAAACTACCAACAATGAGGCTGAATATGAAGCCTTGATAGTTGGTTTGCAAATTGCCAAGCATATGAGGATCAGGTATCTTGTGGTACACATAGATTCTTTATTGATCACTAATCACTTTAATGGATCCTATGCTGTTAAAGGTGAAAAACTAATCAAATATTTAGAGATAGTCAAAGAATTGGCACTCTCTTTTGTTTCCTTTAGTTTGACACAGGTACCAAGGGAAGAGAATGCAGAGGCTGATGCATTAGCTAATCTAGGATCATCCTTGAAGATCCCGGAGGATTTCAAGATCCCTATTATCCATGTCCTGACCCCTGCTATCGAGGATCATGTAGCTATGGAGATATGAGAGGATTCTGCAATCATCCCTAGTGATGATACTCAATCTCATTCAGGATCATGGATCCTTCCAATCATGAGATACATACAACATGGAGAGATTCCTACAGGAGAAAATCCTAGGGCTTTCAAAATCAAGGTATCCCAATTTACAATATTGAATAATATGTTGTATAAACGATCTCTTGCAGGACCATATCTAAGGTGCATTGAGGATCATGAAATCCAAGAAGTCCTAAAGGATTTCCATGAAGGAGATTGTGGAAACCACACTGAGGGCAGAGCATTGTTCTCAAGGATCCTGAGGACAAGATACTATTGGCCTACTATGAAGAAGGATGCTGTGGAATATGCCAAGAAATGTGATCCTTGTCAGAGACATAGTAATATCCTTCATCAACCAGCAGAGCTTTTACATCCTATATCCTCTTCATGGCCCTTTATGAGATGGGGAATGGATATAGTTGATAAGCTTCCTAAGGCACCTGGTGGAAAAGTATTTATCCTTGCTATGACTGATTACTTCTCCAAGTGGATAGAGGCTGAAGCCTTTGCTCAAGTAAGAGAAAAGGAAGTTATATCCTTTATTAAAAGAAACATTATTACTAGATTTGGTATCCCTTCTGAAATTGTTTGTGATAATGGATCCCAGTTTATTGGGAATAGAACTACTAACTTTTGTGACAACTGGGGGATTAAGATGATAACATCAACACCAGTCCACCCACAAGCTAATGGTCAGGCAGAATCATCCAACAAGATCATCATCAACAATTTGAAGAAAAAGCTTGGATCCAAAAAAGGAAAGTGGGCAGAAGAACTACCTTATGTACTTTGGGCTGATAGGACAACTCCCAAGAATGCTACTGGCCAAACTCCATTTTCTTTGGTATTTGGGGCAGAATCAGTGACCCCTACATAGATGGTGGTTTCTACTGCAAGAACAAGCATTCGTGATCCTGAAGAAAATGCTGAAAACTTGGTTCAAGACTTGGATACTATAGAAGAACTCAGGGATTTGGCAAGGATAAGGATGGCCAGTTATCAACAAAGGATGGCTGGAGCCTACAACAAAAATGTCAGGATCAGAAAATTCCAAGTCGGTGATATGGTGTTAAGGAATGCATTTCAGAATACCACCAATCCTACTGATGGGAAGTTGGCACCAAAGTGGGAAGGCCCTTACTTGATCGAAGCTGAGGCAGGAAAGGGGGCATATCGATTGCTAACAATGGAAGGTGATTTACTACCAAGAGCTTGGAATGTTGTCCATTTGAAGAAATATTTCATGTGACAAGGATCCATGATCCTTACATGACAAGTATCCTTGAAGGATCCTTATAGGACAGATGATCCTCATTTTGGTAATGATCTAATCTCAAACTATTTCATTCATTAATTATCTTATATAAGGATAAGGATCCTGCATCCTTTATCCTCCTTTCACTTGATTCTGAGTTTTGAAGGTTCAGGTATCCTTAACAAAGGATTGAGTATCCACAGAAGTATCCAGTTATTTGGGCTTGACCCCAGTTATTTGGGCTTGACCCCCGTTATTTGGGCTAGTCCCCAGTTTGGGCCTGTCCCCAGTTTCGCCAGTAGCGCACGATGATCCTGGTATAGTTCAAGGCAATGGTACCAGTACTCGCTTTAGGGGCTGACAATTTCATTGTACTGGCTATATTCAGGATCCTACGTATAATGGTAGACGTACCATACATCCGTTCCTAAGGTTTCTAACGTTTTCACGTTAGCTAAGGTTTTGGCATTTTCATGTCACTAAGTTTGGATAGTCACCAGTGAGGGTCATACTCCAGTTTACACACGATCCTTGGGCTTGTCCCTAATTATCCTTTGGGCTTGTCCCCAGTTATCCTTTGGGCTTGTCCCCAGTTATCCTTTGGGCATGTCCCCAGTTATCCTTTGGGCTTGTCCCCAGTTATCCTTTGGGCTTGTCCCCAGTTATCCTTTGGGCTTGTCCCCAGAATTGTTGGGCTTGTCCCCAGTTGCTAACTTTTATCTTATATTGGCTTAGTCCCAAGTTGTATCATATTTCAGGTTTTTGAAGCTAAATGACCAAGGATCCTTGATCCTTACCTTCTACTAAGGTTTGTCTTTTGGATGTCCTGATTATAAGTCTTAAAGGTTAGGATCCTAACTTGGATTCTCAGGTATGATCCTTAACTATTTTGATTTTATTCATTATTCATCTGAGTTGCCCTTATCCTTTGACAACTGAACTTGTGATCCTTAAACTACACTACTTTTCAGAACTTGTCGACTATAGGATATGTGATCCTTGATCATATCTTAAACTTTTTGAGAATATTTATTATATTTTTTCCTTACTTGATAAGTTTAGCCAAAATGAATATCACAATAATTGAAAAGTAAAGTACTAACAAGGATAACAACACGGGAGATAGCCAAAAAGTTAAAGTTATTTTATTCACAAAACGTTAAACCCTTTAAGGTTGTCAAAATTGCCAACCCACGTTTCTACCAGCAAAACGTGGCCCGTCCACATGGGTTGGCAAAGGGTGTCCATTGTTTACGGGTCTTTGTAGTGCAGGAAATAAAAGACGGAAGGATAACGAGTGGCTTCATCCCCCAAACAGAGGATCCATCCACCACCCATTATCCTGCCTATTGTTCAAGGATCCATGATCCTTCACCCTAGAAACTATTGTCTAAAGTTGTTACAACCCAAGATTGTTTCAAAACACCATAACCAAAATAAAACTACCAAATTCTAAAAAATGGGCTCCGGCTATGTCTAGAAATGTCCTTCATCGCCCATTCCTGCAGCTTACACCTTTGCTACATCACCATCTCCTCCAGCTTCAGCATCATCCACCTGATCCTTGACTCCACTGCCGCCAGCCTCGATTGCTAAGACCTCTTCTTCATCATCTAGCTCAGCCAATCTAGCCTTCCAGCCCTCTACGTCCCAGCTACTCTTGTCAAAGTCAAGATCCAGAGCTTCTTGGGCCATCTGCAACTGGGTTTTGTATATAGCAATGGCAGCGGAGATTTTAGCATCATTGGTGATCTCATTTTTCTCCTGATCAGTAGTAATGTGAGCCAAGACAAGTTCCCTCTTCACCAGATTGACATCATTTTCAAGGGAGGCAATCTTCTTATCCTTGGCCAGCATCATCTTTTGGAGATCCACGCACTTTTGCTCTACTTCTTCAACACTGCCTACGTAATCCTCGATTTCAGCGAATTTCTGCAAAAAGACAATATAAAGCTTAGGATAACATGATCCTCAAGTAGGCAGGATAACTAAGTTAAGTTAGTGATCCTTACATCAGCAAAGTACTCAAGGAACTGGTGGCGAATTAGAGGCAGGCCTTCTAGATTGTCAGCCTCAGAGGCTTTCCTCTTCTTTCCTTTGGAAGCAGTAGGCTTGGGGATGGCAGTACTTGGGCTAGCAGCAGCTTTTTTCTTCCCGGACCTGGGACCAACAGTGGTGAGATCGGTGACACTGAAACGGGTGGCAGACTTCGATGATTTTCCAGCACCTACACATTCAAACACAGATAAGTATCCTTATTTAATTTTAATTTAAGCATTTAATTACATATAAACATGGATACTTACTTGACATTGTGACAGAACCTGAGGATACCTCTTGAGAATCCTGGGTATTTGCTTTAAATGATCTTATTTCAGGATCAAGCCTCCGAAAAGCAGCAAGCCTTTCCTTCGTTGCGGGTGTTGAAATAAGGTGTGCTACAGTGATAGCTGCAAAATAGAAACAAAAGGATGTTAGTGATCCTCAGCAGAAACAAGGTCATCTGGTGATCCTTCTAAGGATCCTCTATCCTACCATGGGTGGTCCATTTTCTAGGCAGATCCTTTCCATCAGGGAGAGAATCCCTTCTGACAAAGAAGAATCGCCATTTCCAGTTGGTGTCATTCTTAGTGGCTTTGAAGATGGGGTGTTCTTCACCAGGTTTATGTTTGAGTAGATATCAGTGGGATCCATGGCTAACAAGGTCATACATGTCTGCAAACTCCGACATTCCCAGATCAATTCCTTCATGTTCAATGATCCTTTCAAGGGTATATAAGACCCTCCAGATCATTGGCATCGCTTGAATGTAGGAGATGCCGGTAAGAGAGAAGAAGGATTGGGTGAAATCTGGAAAAGGATACGAGTATCCTATTGTAAATGGTGTGACCGGAAAGGCTACCCAAGTTTTAGAAATATAGTCACTTAGAACGGTGGGGTCAAATGGTTTGAAAACGGTGTTCGCCAGGAAACAATGGCGGATTCTGTCTATCTGTGGATCGGTGAAGCAGCATCTTTCTTTCGCAGAATCTTTGATGATCCCTTGGGACTTCAAGGGACTGTCCTTATGGTGATCCTTAGCCGGCGAAGATCTCAACATCATCTTGATCGCAGATAAAGATGAGGAAAGAAGGAACAAAGAAAGAAGATGAAGAGAGAAAGGAGAGAGAAATACCTGATCAAGTCTTCGAATGAGGATTTAAAGGAGGAAACGCACGAATTTAAATGCTCTCTAACCCTTATCTCTAACTCCAATTTATAATGATGATCTTGCAGGGCAGTCACTTCAGTGACGTCAGGATGGCAACGGATAGTTCGATTACAACGGCTATATATCCGTTAGTTGGTTACGGATAAGAACAAGAAAATACAACTCGTTTATTTACAAACTACTCCTTATATTTTGGGGGCAATTGTTAGGGGAGGATTTTCCAATTATCAGTGATCCTCATTTACTGTTGGGTTTAGTGATCCTCAATTCTGTCTGAATTAGTGATCCTCAGAAAGTATTGTAGGATCAGGATCATGGATCATCATCAGGATCCTTATACTAACGATTGTCTGCTTTGAATATGAAGTTGTTTTGCAGGAGTACGAGCTTGGACTTGGTCTTGGCGATATTCCTGGAGCATATTCCATATTTATTCCGCACGTGCATGGCTGAAATGGACGTTATGGAGGTCATGGAGGACTTGCACAAAATGCGGACAATTTGTTAGCTTAGATATTTTCCATTTTTTAAAGGGGACAGCGAGCTAAATTAGAACACTTGGCTAATTTTAGCTTAACACACACACTCGCAACTGCTCTCACCAGCTCTTGACAATTCACTTGGCGATTACACACTTTTTTGCACATTACACTATAGTGATCCTTATAACTAGCTCGCTATCATCCGAAGTTTTATTACATTTCTTGTTTAATCTGAGTTGGTGATCGGTAGTTTCCATCACCCGAGGTTTTTTATGCCGGAGATCATTCATTGATCAAGGGCTTTTTCCTCGTATAAATCTTTGTGTCACTTATTCATTACATTTCTGAGTGATCCTTAGTATTGTTCATTGATTCAAGCATCACACCTCACAACAGAAAGTTTGGTTGCATTATCATTGCTTGATTTTTGACCAAAACAGTTTACATATGGGGGGATCAAGCCATTCGCACCCCCGCCATCCAATACCAGTGGGTATTGAAGGAGGTCCTAGTAAGCTTGACCCAGGTCCTTGCAGGATCTATACACTGAATAAGGCAAGAACCTTAGCAAACCATTCCCTTAACCCCCGACCAGGTAGCCAACATATCTCTATATAGACCGTAGAGATATGAATGACGTAAATCTTTTATTTTATATAGACAGTAAAATAACGCCAAGACACCACAGACAAATGATAAGGAAGTTTCACCTTCAACATAAGAAACTAGTTATTAAAGTCATTGTTTTGGTCAAAAATTATCGAAGCAATTAAGTGATTAAATTAGTTAAGTGAGGTAGTGTGCTAAGAATGTGTATTGAAAATACGCTAATTTAGTTGTTTACAAAAAACAATTTTCAGGATACGGCTCAGGATATCGAGCTGTATGTATAATCAAACAATGAGCAAAAATGTAAAGGGTGACACGGGATATACGAGGAAAGCCCTTGATCAATCTAGATCGTCGGCACAAAACCTCGGGAGCTGACAATCGCAGCTGCCTTATTCTTCTTATTACTTCAAATGTCAGGATACAGTGCAGGATATGATGCGGATCGACTAAGTGTTACAAAATGATTTGAATACAAGTGTAAGTGTGTTGTGAGTGTTTGTAGCTAGAGAGAAAGAGAGCTCGAGAGATTGTGTGTGTCCTTATCTGATCCGATTACTCCTGTTTTGGTCAGAAAATCTGATGATGATATTGCAACCAAACTCTTTGTTTAGGGGAATGATGCTTAAAATGTGTAACAACAATGAGGATCACTTCAATGTGGAATGCACAAACAACACAAGGATTTATACGGGGAAAAAGCCCTTGATCAAGAATTGATCTCCGGCACAAAAAACCCCGGGTGATGGAAACTACCGATCACCAAGCTCAAATAAATGAATAAACGTTTACAACTTCGGATAGTAACGAGCTAGGTACAAGGATCACTACGGTGAAATGTGTAAAAAGTGTAAGTAATTGCTAAGTGTTTGAACGAGAGCTTGTATGAGCGTATTTGCGAGTGTGTGTAACTGCCAAAATGACTAAGTGTCACTAACTAGCTCGTTACCCCTTTAAAATAAGAAAAATATCTAGATAACAAACTCTCCGACTTTCGGGCCAAGCCACCACGTTCTCCATAACGTCTAGTTTTGATCTAGCACGTGCAGAATACTTCGGGAATATTCTCCAAGAATGCCGCTAAGACTTGGTCAAGCTTGTTATACCTGCGAGATGTTATAAAACATAAGTAAACAATCGTCAGTATGAGGATCCTTGAAGTGATCCATGATCCTGATCCTAAAGCCCTTCTGAGGATCACCACCTGTCACAGAAGTAAGGATCACTAGTTAGGATAATGAATAAGGATCACTAATTGTTAGAAAATCCTCCCCTAACAATTGCCCCCAAAATATAAGGAGTGAAATTGTAAAATTAGCGAGTTATGTTTTCTTGATCTTATCCGTAACAAACTAACGGATATATAGCCGTTAATTTTGAACTAACCGTTGCGATGATGATGTCACGGAAGTGACAACCTGCAAGATCATGATTATAAATAGAGATATAGATAGGATCAAATGCATTTAAATTTTCAGAGAAACTCCCTTTATAATCCACATTCCGAAGACGTTCAGGTATTCTCTCTCTCTATCCTTTTCCTTCTCTTGCTCTGTTCTTCTATCTTCGTCAGTACGAAAATGTTGCTTCGAAGTTCACCAGCCAAGGATCATCCGAAGAATAGTCCTCCGAAAAGCCAAGGGATCATTGAAGATTCCATTAAAGAACGTTGCTGCTTCAATGATGCTCAGATAGATAGGATTCGCTATTGCTTTCCGGCAAACACCGAATTCAGGCCTTTTGACCCCAATGCCTTGAGCGACCATATATCCGATAAGTGGGTTGCTTTCCCCGTCACTCCGTTCACCATAGGTTATTCTTATCCTTTTCCAGCCTTCACCCAATCTTTCTTCTCCCTAACCGGCATCTCTTATATCCAAGCCATGCCGATGATTTGGAGGGTTTTGCATACCCTTGAAAGGATCATTGATGAGGAGGGAATAGATCTAGGAATGGCAGAGCTGGGAGAGCTATATGATCTTACCACCTTTGGCTCTCATCGTTACTTGTTCAAACGTAAACCTGGTGAGGAACACCCGATCTTCAAAGCCACCAAGAATGACACTAATTGGAAGCGACGTTTCTTTTTTGTCAAGAGAGATTCTATCCAGGATGGAAAGGATCTTCCTAAAAATTGGGCTACCCATGGTAGGATGGAGGATCCTGATAAGGATCACCAGGAACTTTCTTTTGATGTAAGGATAACTTATATTTTTGCTTTCTTATTTTGCAGCTATCACCGTCTCACACCTCAAACTGTCCCCTGCTGCTAAAGAGAGGCTCCTTGCCTTCAAAAAACTTGACCCTGAGATAAGAACTTTCAAGACAACAACCCAAGATTCACAGGAGGTATCCTCAGGCTCTGTCACAATGTCAAGTAAGTATCCTTGTCCAAAGTTTAAACAAATAGTGAAATATGAATTAAGAAAAGATACTTATCTTATTTTGATTGTGTAGGTGCTGGAAAATCTGTCAAGCCTGTTTCCCAATTCAACACCGCTGACCTTGATCTCGTACGACCCAGAAGGAAGAGATCCACCAACAGTCCCAGCATTTCCATTCCAAAGGCACCCACTAAAGGAAAGGGTGTCAAGAAGAGGAAAATTTCTGATGCTGAGGATCTTCAAGGGCTGCCACTGATCCGCCACCAATTCCTTGAGTACTTCAATGAAGTAAGGATCCTTAACTTTGCCTAGGTATCCAGCTCTTATGAGGATCACTTGACCTTGAACTGCCTTATCTTCTTTCTGCAGAAATTTGCTGAGATCGAGGATTATGTGGGCAATATTGAGGAGCTGGACAAGAAAATAGCTGATCTTCAACAGGTTGCCGTGCTCAAAGATCTTGCACTTGCTGATGCTCGGAAGGAACTCCAGGATACCAAGCAGGCAATGGCCAAGGTGCTGGTTAATTTTGATTATGAAAAGCATGACCTCATCGAAAATGCCAAGCTCTCTGCTGCCATCACAATGTATCAGACTAAGTTGAAGATGGCCCAAGAAGCTCAAGATCCTAGATTTGATAAGAACAGCTGGGATATTGAGGGTTGGAAGGAAAGGTTGGCTGAGCTTGAGGATGAGGAAGAGGAGGCTACTGAAGTCTTGGCGATTGAAGCAAGTGGCAGTGGGAAGGATCAGGTGAAGGATACCGCAGCTGGAGGAGAAGAGGATGCAGCAAAGATGTAGGCTGCACAATTGGGCGATGATGGATATATGTGCTAAGGCCGGAGCCCAATTTTTTTAGTTTGGTGGTTGTTTTTTGTGGTTGTGATGTTTAAGACAATTTCATGGGTTGTACTTTGAACAATAGGTTTTTAGGATTAAGGATCATGTATGATCCTTCGGACAATAGGCAGGATTGCAATTGGTGGAGGGATCCTCTGTTTGGGGGATGAAGCCATTGTGATCCTGCTGCCTTTTTATTCCTGCACTACTTTTGAACTCATTATCATGGACACCCTTTACCTACCCCAGCGGACGGGCCACGTTTTGCTGGTAGAAGCTCGGGTAGGTAATTTTGACAACCTTTAAAGGGTTAGTCTTATGTTAATAAATAAAAACTTAACCTTTTGTCGCTTATCTTGTGTTGTTATCCTTCTTAGTATGTTATTTTCCAACTGTTATAATGTTCAATTTGTTTATACTTATCAAGCCTTGAAAAATTAGAAAAGATATCCTAAAGGTTTAAGATATGAACAAGGATCACATATCTCGTAACCGATAAGTTTTAAAAATGATATAGTTTAAGAAACACAAGTTCAGTTGTCAAGTATAGGGGTTATTCAAATGAATAATTAATAAAACCAAAAAAATTAAGGATCATACCTGAGGATCCTAGTTAGAATCCTAACCATAATAAGGATAACTATAAGATAAACCTTAGAGTGAAATAAGGATCAAGGATCCCTAGCTGCCTATCTTCAAGGACCTGAAATAGAGCATAACTTGGGACTAAGCCGATATAAGAAAAGAGTTAGCAACTGGGGACAAGCCCAAGGATAACTGGGGACAAGCCCAAGGATAACTGGGGACAAGCCCAAGGACCGTATGTAAACTGGAGTATGGCCCTAACTGGCGACTATCCAAACTTAGTGACATGAAGATGCCAAAACCTTAGCTAACGTGAAAACGTTAGAAACCTTAGCTAACGTGAAAACGTTCGAAACCTTATGAACGGATGTATGGTACGTCTACCATTATACGTAGGATCCTAAGCATAGCCAGAACAATGGAATTATCAGCCCCAATAATGAGTACTGGTCCCAAAGCCTTGAACTATACCAGGATCATCGTGCGCTACAGGCGGAATCTGGGGACAAGCCCAAATAACTGGGGTTAAACCCAAAGGACGGATTGCTTCTGTGGATAACCAATGTTGTGCTGAAGATACCTGAGCTTTCAAAACTTGAACTCACGTGAGAGATGGATAAAGGATACATGATCCTTATCCTTAGATGAAAAAATTAAGAAATGAAATAGTTCAAGATTAGGATATTACCTGAGTAAGGATCACCGATACTTTGAGGATCCTTTAAGGATATCTCTTCGATGAGGATCACCTATACCATAAGGATCCTGCTTACATGAAATATTTCTTCAAGTGGACAGCATTCCAAGCTCTTGGTAGCAATTCACCTTCCATGGTTAGCAATCTATATGCCCCCTTTCCCGCTTCAGCTTCAATCAAATAAGGGCCTTCCCATTTTGGAGCCAATTTTCCATCAGCAGGATTGGTGGTATTCTGAAATGCTTTCCTTAACACCATATCTCCAACTTGAAACCTCCTGATCCTGACATTTTTATTGTAAGCACCAGCCATTCTTTGTTGATAACTGGCCATCCTGATCCTAGCCATATCCCTGATTTCTTCAATAGTATCCAGGTCTTGAGCCAAGTTTTCATCATTTTCCTCAGGATCACGGGTACTTGTTCTAGCAGTAGGAACCACCATTTCTGTTGGGATCACTGATTCTGCCCCAAACACCAAAGAGAATGGTGTTTGACCAGTAGCATTCTTAGGGGTTGTCCTGTCAGCCCAGAGCACATAGGGTAGCTCTTCTGCCCATTTTCCTTTCTTGGATCCAAGCTTCTTCTTCAAGTTGTTGATGATGATCTTGTTGGATGATTCTGCTTGACCATTAGCTTGTGGGTGGACTGGTGTTGATGTTATCATCCTAATCCCCCAGCTGTCACAAAAGTTAGTGGTTCTGCCCCCAATAAATTGGGAACCATTATCACATATAATCTCAGAGGGAATTCCAAATCTAGTTATAATATTTCTTTTAATGAAGGATATAACTTCCTTTTCTCTAACTTGGGCAAAAGCTTCAGCCTCTATCCACTTGGAGAAGTAATCAGTCATAGCTAGCATGAATACTTTTCCACCAGGTGCCTTAGGGAGCTTGCCAACTATATCCATTCCCCATCTCATAAATGGCCAAGAGGAGGATATAGGATGCAATAGTTCGGCTGGTTGATGAAGGATATTGCTGTGTCTCTGGCAAGGATCACATCTTCTGGCATACTCCACAGCATCTTTCTTCATGGTTGGCCAGTAGTATCCTGTCCTCAGGATCCTTGAGAATAAAGCCCTGCCCCCAGTGTGATTTCCACAATCTCCTTCATGGAAGTCTTTTAAAACTTCTTGAACTTCAGGATCCTCAATGCATCTCAAGTATGGTCCTGCAAGAGATCGCCTATACAACATATTATTCATAATTGTGAATTGAGATACCTTAGATTTGAAAGCCCTAGGGTTTTCTCCTGTAGGAATCTCTCCATGTTGTAAGTATCTCATAATTGGTGAGATCCATGATCCGGATCCTGAATAGGATTGAGTATCCTCACTAGGGATCATTGCAGAATTATTCCCTATCTCCATAGCCACATGATCCTCAATAGCTGGGGTCAGGATATGGATAATAGGGATCTTGATATCCTCTGGGATCTTCAAAGATGATCCTAAGTTAGCCAATGCATCAGCTTCTGTATTTTCTTCCCTTGGTACCTGTGACAAACTAAAAGAGACAAAAGAGAGTGCCAAACTTTTGACTATCTCCAAATATTTGGTTAGCTTTTCACCTTTAACAGCATATGATCCATTAAAGTGATTTGTAATTAACAAAGAATCTACGTGTACCTCAAGATACCTGATCCCCATATGCTTTGCAATTTGCAAACCAGCAATTAAGGCTTCATATTCAGCCTCATTATTAGTGGTTTGGAACTCACAAGCTATAGAATGGGGTATTATGTCCCCCTGTGGCGATTTTAGTAGTATTCCAAGCCCTGTGCCTTTGACATTTGAGGATCCATCAGTGTGGAGTATCCAAGGATCCTTGGTCTCTTCTAGCTGCTGGACCTCTAGCTCAGCTTCTTCTTGTAGATCACTACTGAAATCAGCCACAAAGTCAGCTAATGCTTGGGATTTGATAGCTGTCCTAGGCTCATATCTTATATCATAGGCACTCAGCTTTACTGCCCACTTAGCCATCCTTCCGGACATCTCTGGTTTCCTAAGGACATTCTTAATTGGAAAATTAGTTTTAACAATGATAACATGAGTTTCAAAATAATGTCTTAACTTAGTAGATGCCATTATTAATGCAAGAATAAGTTTTTCAAGGTGTGAGTACCTGGATTCGGCATCAAGTAAACTTTTACTTACATAATAGACAGGATGTTGTGTACCTTGATGATCCTTAACAAGGACCGCACTTACTGCTTTTGAGGATACTGCAAGATACAAGGATAACACATCACCTTTTTCTGGTTTCATCAAAGCCGGGGCCGAGGATAGGTAATCTTTGAGGGCTTTTAAAGCATTTTCATGCTTCTCCGTCCACTCAAATTTCTTGTTCTTCCTTAGGATATCATAGAATTCTTTACACTTCTCGGAGGACTTGGATATGAATCTGTTCAAGGCTGCTATCCTGCCTGTTAGCCTTTGAACATCCTTAGCATTGGCCGGAGATTTGATGTTCACTATTGCTTTGATTTGTTCCGGGCTAGCTTCAATGCCTCTCTTAGTCACCATGTATCCTAAGAATTTACCTGCTTTAACACCAAAATGACATTTTGAAGGATTAAGCTTCATATTATATTTGTCAAGGATATCAAATGCTTCCTCCAAATCCTTTAGGTGATCCTCAGCTCTTATGGATTTTACCACCATATCATCTATGTAAACCTCCATAGTTTGTCCAATCTGATCCTTGAACATCATATTCACCAACCTTTGGTACGTTGCACCTGCATTTCTCAATCCGAACGGCATAGCAATATAGCAATATATACCAGTTGGAGTCATGAAGGCCGTATCCTCTTGGTCGGATGGTTCCATTTGGATTTGTTGGAATCCAGATGAAGCATCCATAAAAGTTAACAGTTCATGACCCGCAGTTGCATCCACCATGGAGTCAATGTGGGGTAAAGGGAAAGGATCCTTGGGACATGCCTTATTTAAATCGGTAAAATCGACACATACCCTCCACTTTCCGTTTTTCTTTTGAACAACAACCACATTGGCCAACCATCTTGGATACTTGACCTCTCTAATCATACCTGCCCGGAGCAATTTCTCTACCTCTTCCTGGATAATGGCATTCCTTTCTGGTGCAAACTTCCTTCTCCTTTGATGGATTGGTTTGAAGGATCTGTCGATGCCGAGCTTATGAGTGATAACATCCTTGGATATACCAGTCATTTCTTCGTGTTTCCATGCAAAGGTAGTCTTTCTCCTTTTGAGGAAGGATATGAGGTCTTCTTTCATTTCGCCAAGGATTCCTGACCCGATATAGATTTTGGATTCAGGATCTTCAGGATCCATGAGGATTTCTACCACATCCTGCTCTCTGGCCTCCAAGACACTCCTTGGAGGATACCTTGATTGCTATTGCTCCCTTGACTTCGAAGCTGGTTTCATCGATGAAGTGTAGCAATCCTTAGCTTCCTGCTGATCGCTATCAATCTTTACTATTCCCCAAGGACTAGGGAGCTTCACACATTGATGGTAAGTAGATGGGACTGCTTTCATATCGTGTATCCAGGGCCTGCCAAGGATAACATTACAACAAGATAAACAGTCAATAACACAAAACTTTTGATAAGAGTGTAAGCCTTCAATATATATTGGGAGTTTAATGTCCCCCAGGGTGTTCTTGGTCTCGCCACTAAATCCCACGAGCACGGAGGATCTTGGTATGATCTCTGATTCAGGGATACCCATCTTCTTTAGAACATCGAGCTGGATAATGTTCACTGAACTTCCTCCGTCTATTAGGATCCTGCGGACAAAATAGTTAGATATAAAAAGAGTAATAACTAAACCATCGTGATGAGGATCCTGGATATCAATACGATCCTCTTCATCAAAGGTTATGACTTTTCCTTCGGAGACACTCGATGTTCGAACTGGCCTTTCTCCGTTATCCATTTTAGTTTCCTTCGCATGCCTCTTAGCTGCTGAGAAGGATGTGCCACAAATGTCGGATCCCCCAGAAATAAAGTTTATCACTTGTGCATCTGCTGGAGGGGCTGGAGCCTTCTCAGGGATCCTTTCAGGATCCTGAGTCCTTGACTTTTTCCTACCCAACAACTCTTTTAGATGCCCTTTGCTCAACAAGTATCCAATCTCCTTTCTTAATGCGATGCATTCTTCTGTGAGGTGCCCAAAATCTTCATGATATGCACACCACTTTGATTTATCCTTAGTTGCAGCTGGCCTGTCATTCTTTCTTGGCCATCTAGCTTTATCACCTAGGTTCTGCATGGCAAGGATTAGTTCATTGTTGTCAACACTAAAGCAATATTCAGAAATTGGAGGATAATCCTCATCATCCTCTTCTTGATCAATAGAATGCACGTTCTGATTATCAGATTTGTTGTAGGATCTGAACTTGTTGTTTCTGAATGAGGATCCTTGCTTATCCTGCTTTGAGGATCCTGTTATCCTCTCCTGAATCCTCTTATCATCCTCTAGCCGGATGAACCTGAGGGCCCGGGTTCTTACCTCATCTAGGTTCCTGCACGGTGTCATAACAAGATCATCATAAAATAAGGAATCCCTAAGTAATCCCATTTTGAAGGCTTCAACAGCCGTGGCTATATCTAAGTTGGGAATGTCTAAGGATTCTTTACTAAATTTGGTAATGTAATCCCTTAATGATTCATTATGACCCTGGGTTATCCTATATAAATCACTAGTTAGTCGTTCAAATTTTCTACTACAGGAAAACTGAGTATTAAACAAGTTAACTAGGTTTGCAAATGAGGTAATAGAATAGGGAGGAAGACTTAGCAGCCATTTGAGAGCTGATCCAGTAAGAGTGGATCCGAATCCTTTGCATAGGCATGCTTCCTTTAACTTTTCTGGGATTGGATTGATCTCCATCCTCTCCCTATATTGTGCTATGTGTTCTTCAGGATCCGTCGAACCATCATACAGTTTCATTGTCGGCACATGGAACCTCTTGGGTATCTCAGCATCACAGATTGGCGGTGCAAAGCGAGATATCTTGTGGCTCCCATCTGCAATCTCTGGAATAGGTTTGACTACTCCCGGAACACTCGAGATCATATCCTTTAGCTTTTGCAATTCTCTGGCCATGGCATGATTGATACCTGGATCCTGCATAAAACCATGGTTAATAGTATGAGAATTATTAAAAGTGTTACCTCCCATTGGATTCAAGTTAGGAAATATGGAGGTTAATCCATATTGTTGAGATTCTGGAATGATCGAGGGGCCAGCAGAGGCATTGGTCTGCATTGGAATAAAATCTCCTTGATGGACATCTGAACTTCCTGTTTGCAAACTCCTCAAGGATCCTGGCATTTGGAAGGATCCCTGAAACTGGGATGAACCTGGGACGAAGAAGGATCCTTGAACTTGGGATGATCCGGGAACGAAGGAGGATCCTTGAACTTGGGATGATCCTGGAACGAAGGAGGATCCTTGAATCTGGGATGATCCTGGAACGAAGGAGGATCCTTGAATCTGGGATGATCCTGGAACGAAGGAGGATCCTTGAACCTGGGATGATCCTGGAACGAAGGAGGATCCTTGAACCTGGGATGATCCTGGAACGAAGGAGGATCCTTGAACTTGGGATGATCCTGGAACGAAGGAGGATCCTTGAACTTGGGATGATCCTGGAACGAAGGAGGATCCTTGAACTTGGTGCATTCCTGAATATCCTCCTGTACTCGTGAGGGATCCCATATGCTGGGGATAGGATCCTGCTGGCTGGAAATATGAACCTAGTGCCTGGGTCATAGCTGTTGTTCCGTAGTGCACTCCCTTTGGTCCACCCGCATATTGAATGTTTGGAACCACTGACGGCTGAGAAGTAACCACCGGAGTGTCAAAATTCAAAGATCTGGGCATCAGTGGAGAATGATCCTCTGCCGTTTTCTTCTGTTTCTTAATTTCATCAATCTCCCGGAGGATCCTTTCGTTGGTCTTATCCTGCTCTTGTGCATGATTCCTCATCTGCAAAATCAAGGTATAGAGATCATTAGTAGTAGGATTAGTTGAAACAGAAGAAGTAGGTGGTTTTGAGAAAATGGGAGTCGGTTTCTTCGCAGCATTTTCTGTATTCTTCTGGGATCCAGAAGGTGGTGGAGGCAAAGGAGGAACGCCTTGTGAGGAAGTGAATGAGGGCATCAAGTTTGAAGCATTCTTCGCCGAGGAAGCCATTTGCTTGGTTGTAGTGAACCGGAATGAGCACAGAAATGCGAATTCTTCTAAGGCAAAGCACCAATTGCCCCACGGTGGGCGCCAAACTGTTTTGGTCAGAAAATCTGATGATGATATTGCAACCAAACTCTTTGTTTAGGGGAATGATGCTTAAAATGTGTAACAACAATGAGGATCACTTCAATGTGGAATGCACAAACAACACAAGGATTTATACGGGGAAAAAGCCCTTGATCAAGAATTGATCTCCGGCACAAAAAACCCCGGGTGATGGAAACTACCGATCACCAAGCTCAAATAAATGAATAAACGTTTACAACTTCGGATAGTAACGAGCTAGGTACAAGGATCACTACGGTGAAATGTGTAAAAAGTGTAAGTAATTGCTAAGTGTTTGAACGAGAGCTTGTATGAGCGTATTTGCGAGTCTGTGTAACTGCCAAAATGACTAAGTGTCACTAACTAGCTCGTTACCCCTTTAAAATAAGAAAAATATCTAGATAACAAACTCTCCGACTTTCGGGCCAAGCCACCACGTTCTCCATAACGTCTAGTTTTGATCTAGCACGTGCAGAATACTTCGGGAATATTCTCCAAGAATGCCGCTAAGACTTGGTCAAGCTTGTTATACCTGCGAGATGTTATAAAACATAAGTAAACAATCGTCAGTATGAGGATCCTTGAAGTGATCCATGATCCTGATCCTAAAGCCCTTCTGAGGATCACCACCTGTCACAGAAGTAAGGATCACTAGTTAGGATAATGAATAAGGATCACTAATTGTTAGAAAATCCTCCCCTAACAACTCCTATTTATAGTAAAACAAAACTAACTAACTAGCCTATAAATACGGGAGATATCGAATATTCCCCATGTTAACATTATAGTCCACGTCTTCCGGCTTCAATGTCCATAATTCAACAGATTTGCCCGAGTCTAAAGGAGAAGAAGTCCACTTGAACGTTATAGACTCGTTCCAATAATCTGCACGTGAGTTAATTAGTTACTACCAGGATATCGTATCAGTGTTAGGGGAGGATTTTCCAATCCTAAGGATCATGGATCCTCAAGTACTGCTAGGATCACGGATCCTTAATTCTGTTTGAATTCAGGATCCTCGGAATGTGTTGCAGGACCAGGATTCAGGATCCTCATTGTTATCCTTACACTAACGGTTGTCTACCTTGTATGTGAGCTTGTTTTGCAGGAGTATGTGCATGGACTTGGTCTTGCCGATATTCGTGGAGCATATTCCCTCAATATTCCGCACGTGCTTGGCCCTTGTGAACGTTATGGAGATCGTGGGAGACTTGCACAATTAGCGGACAGTTAGTTAGTTTAGTTATTTCTAATTTTAAATAGGGGATAACAAGCTTGAGTTAGAACACTTGGCTAATTTAGCAAACACGCACACTCTCAAACAGCTCTCGACAGTTTACTTGGCGATTTCATACACTTTAACACTTTTGCACACTAGTGATCCTTGTAACAAGCTTGTTATCATCCCGAGTTGTAACCATTTTTCTGTTTAATCTTAGTTGGTGATCGGTAGTTTCCATCACCCGAGGTTTTTTATGCCGGAGATCAACTCTTGATCAAGGGCTTTTTCCTCGTATAAATCCTTGTGTCACCTCTTTATTTGATTTTCCAGTTGTTCATACAATTGTTCATAGATTCAAGCATCACACCTCACAACAAAAGATTTGGTTGTATTATCCTTGCTTGATTTTTGACCAAAACAGTTTGGCGCCCACCGTGGGGCAATTGGTGCTTCATTCCTAAGAAGTTTTTGTTTTTGTGATCACTTCGGTTCGTTACAACCAAGCGGATGGCTTCTTCAGCAAAGAACACTTCAAGTTCAATGCCGGCAATCAGTTCTTCACAAGGCGTTCCACCTTTGCCTCCACCACCTTCTGGATCCCAGAAGAATGCTGAAAATGCTGCAAAGAGACAAAGCCCCATTTTTCCAAAACCACCAACTTCTTCTGTTTCCTCTAATCCTACTACTAGTGATCTTTTTACTTTGATTTTGCAGATGAGGGATCACATACAAGAGCAGGACAAAACCAACGAAAGGATCATCCGGGAAATTGGTGACATCAAGAAACAGAAGAGATCGGGGGAGGATCACTCTCCTCTGATACCAAGGTCACTGGATTTCGACACTCCAACTACGACTGCCCCGCAATCTGCAGCTCCGGATATCCAGTATCAGAGTGGACCATGGGAAAGACGTTATGGAATAACAACTATGAGTCAGGCTTTTGGGTCTCACTTTCAGCCTTCGGGATCCTCTTTCCAGCATCCGGGATCCTTCATAAGCTCAGGAGGATATATGGGGACGCACACAGTTCAAGGATCCTCTCAGGTTCAAGGATCCTCTCAGGTTCAAGGATCCTCTCAAGTTCAAGGATCCTCCTTCCAAGTTAAAGGATCTGACATCTTTCAGGATCAAGGATTCTTAAGAAGTGTACAACCCCCAAGCACAGAAGTTCATCAAGGAGACTTCATTCCAATGCAGACCATTGCCTATTCTGGTCCTTCAATCATACCAGAATCTCGTCAATATGGATTCACATCTGCAATTCCAAACCTGAATCCTCTGGGAGGTAACACTTTCAATAATTCTTATTACACTAACCATGGCTCTATACATGATACAGGTATCAATCCAGTTATGGCTATTGAATTACAGAAGCTGAAGGATATGATATCTAGCGTTCCAGGAGTGGTTAAGCCCATCCCTGAAATTGCAGATGGGAGCCATAGGATATCTCATTTTGCACCACCTATTTGTGATGCTGAGATACCCAAAAGGTTCCAGATACCAACTATGAAGCTATATGATGGTTCAACAGATCCAGAAGAACATGTAGCTCAATATAAAGAAAGGATGGAGATCAATCCAATTCCTGAGAGGTTAAAAGAAGCATGTCTATGCAAGGGTTTTGGATCCACACTCACAGGATCAGCTCTTAAATGGCTGCTAAGTCTTCCCCCTTACTCTATTACTTCATTTGCTAACCTAGTTAACTTGTTTAATAGCCAATTCTCATGTAGCAGAAAATTTAAACGATTAACTAGTGATCTATATAGGGTAACACAAGGTCAAAATGAATCACTTATAGATTACATTACTAAGTTTAGTAAAGAATCCTTAGATATCCCTAACCTGGATATAGCTACGGCTGTGGAAGCCTTTAAAATGGGTTTACTTAGGGATTCATTATTCTATGATGATCTTGTTATGACCCCATGCAGGAATCTTGATAAAGTGAGAACCAGGGCCCTTAGATTCATCCGATTAGAGGATGATAAAAGGATCCAGGAGAGATTGGCAGGATCCTCGAAACAGGAAAAGCAAGGATCCTACTTCAAAAATAACAAGTTCAAGTCCTACAACAAGTCTGATAACCAGAATGTGCATGTAGTAGAACAAGAAGAGGATGATGAGGATTATCCTCCAATTTCTGAGTACTGTTTTTCTGTTGATAACAATGAACTAATTCTTGCGATGCAGAATCTAGGTGAGAAAGCAAGATGGCCAAGGAAAAGTGATAAACCAGCCGCAACAAAGGACAAGTCCAAATGGTGTGCATATCATGAGGATTTCAGACATCTCACTAAAGAGTGTATTGCACTTAGAAAAGAAATTGGTTACTTGTTAAGCAAGGGGCACTTGAAGGAGCTTTTGGGAAGAAAGAAGTCAAGGACCCAGGATCCTGAGAGGATCCCAGAAAGAGCTCCTGCTCACCCAGCTGATGCACAAGTTATAAACTTTATATCCGGTGGATCAGACATTTGTGGTACTTCCTTTTTAGCAGCCAAAAGACATGCCAAGGAGACCAAGATGGATAATGGAGATAGACCCATCCGGACCTCTACTGTTACACAGGAGAAAGTCATAACTTTTGATGAGGATGATCGTGTAGATGTGCAGGATCCTCATCATGATGGTCTTGTTATTACGTTGTTTATATCTAACCACTTTGTTCGCAGGATCCTGATAGATGGAGGAAGCTCAGTAAACATCATTCAGCTTGATGTCCTCAAGAAGATGAACATCCCTGAATCGGATATTATACCAAGATCCGCAGTACTTGTGGGATTCAGTGGAGAAACTAAGAACACATTGGGGGACATCAAACTCCCCATCTATATTGAAGGACTTCATTCTTATAAAAAATTTTGTGTTATAAATTGCTTATCCTGTTGCAATGTTATCCTTGGCAGGCCATGGATACATGACATGAAGGCAGTCCCATCTACCTATCATCAATGTGTAAAGCTTCCTAGCCCATGGGGGTGGTGAAAATTGAGAGTGATCAACAAGAAGCTAAGAATTGCTACACCTCGTCAATGAAGCCAGCCTCAAGACCAAGGGAGCAATAGCAATTAAAGCATCCTCCAAGAGATGTCTTGGAGGCAAGAGAAGAGGATGTGAAAGAAATCCTTATGGATCCTCATGATCCTGAATCCATAGTCTTCATAGGATCAGGGATCCTCAACAACATTGAACAGGATCTAGTATCCTTCCTCAAAAGGAGAAAAACTACCTTTGCCTGGAAGCATGAGGACATGACAGGTATATCTAAAGATATAATTACTCATAAACTTGGCATTGACATGTCATTCAAGCCAATTCATCAAAAGAGGAGGAAGTTTGCGCCTGAGAGGAATGCTATTATCAAGGAAGAAGTAGATAAACTACTCCGGGCAGGTATGATAAGAGAGGTTAAGTATCCAAGGTGGTTAGCCAATGTGGTTGTTGTTCAAAAGAAAAATGGAAAGTGGAGGGTATGTGTTGATTTTACTGATTTAAACATGGCATGCCCCAAGGATCCTTTCCCATTACCCCACATTGACTCCATGGTGGATGCTACCGCGGGTCATGAGTTGTTGACTTTTATGGATGCTTCATCTGGATTTCAACAGATTCAGATGGAACCATCTGATCAAGAGGATATAACTTTTATGACCCCAACTGGTATATATTGTTATATTGCTATGCCATTTGGACTAAGAAATGCAGGTGCTACTTATCAAAGGCTAGTCAATATGATGTTCAAGGAACAAATTGGACACACTATGGAAGTCTATATAGATGACATGGTGGTTAAGTCCAAGAAAGCTGAGGATCACCTTAGAGACTTTGAGGAAGCATTCGATATCCTTGCTAAATTTAATATGAAACTAAATCCTTCCAAGTGTCACTTTGGTGTTAAAGCAGGTAAATTCCTAGGCTATATGGTGACAAAAAGAGGCATTGAAGCAAGTCCAGAGCAAATTTAGGCTATTGTGAATATCAAATCTCCTGCCAATGCCAAGGATGTGCAAAGGTTAACAGGGAGGATCGCAGCCTTGAACAGGTTCATATTCAAGTCATCAGAAAAATCCAAGGAATTCTATGACATTTTGAGAAAGAACAAGAAATTTGAGTGGACTGAAAAGCATGAAAGTGCTCTCAAAGCCCTTAAGGATTACCTATCCTCAGCTCCTGCCTTGATGAAACCAGAAAAAGGGGATATATTATCCTTATACCTGGCGGTATCCTCTAAAGCAGTAAGTGCAGTCCTTGTTAAGGATCACCAAGGTACACAACATCCTGTTTATTATGTATGTAAGAGTTTGCTTGATGCTGAATCCAGGTATTCACATTTAGAAAAACTTATCCTTGCATTAATTATGGCATCTACTAAATTAAGACATTATTTTGAAACTCATGCCATTATTGTCAAGACTAATTTTCCAATTAAGAAAGTTCTCAGGAAACCTGAAATGTCAGGAAGGATGGCTAAATGGGCAGTGAAGCTTAGTGCTTATGATATAAGATATGAACCTAGAACTGCCATTAAATCCCAAGCCTTAGCTGATTTTGTGGCAGATTTCAGTAGTGACTTGCAAAAGGAAGCTGAGTTAGAAGTCCAACAGCTTGAAGAAACTAAGGATCCTTGGATACTCTTCACTGATGGAGCCTCTATTGTCAAAGGAACGAGACTTGGATTACTACTAAAATCGCCACAGGGGGACATAATACCCCACTCCATAGCTTGTGAGTTTTAAACTACTAATAATGAGGCTGAATATGAGGCCTTGATAGCTGGTTTGCAAATTGCCAAGCATATGAGGATTAGGTATCTTGAGGTACATGTAGATTCACTGTTAATTACTAATCACTTTAATGGATCCTATGCTGTTAAAGGCGAAAAAATAATCAAATATTTAGAGATAGTCAAAGAATTGGCACTCTCTTTTGTTTCCTTTAGTTTGACATAGGTACCCAGGGAAGAAAATGCAGAAGCTGATGCATTGGCCAATCTAGGATCATCCTTGAAGATTCCAGAGGATATCAGGATCCTTATTATCCAGATCCTAACTCCCGCTATGGAGATAGGAGAAGATTCTGCAATCATCCCTAGTGATGATACACAATCTCATTCAGGATCATGGATCCTTCCAATCATGAGATATATCCAACATGGAGAGATTCCTACAGGAGAAAACCCAGGGCTTTCAAAATTATCTCAGTATACAATATTGAATAACATGTTATATAAACGATCTCTTGCAGGACCATATCTAAGATGCATTGAGGATCCTGAAATCCAAGAAGTCCTAAAGGATTTTCATGAAGGAGATTGTGGAAACCACACTGGGGGTAGGGCATTATTCTCAAGGATCCTGAGGACAAGATACTATTGGCCTACTATGAAGAAGGATGCTGTGGATTATGCCAGAAAGTGTGATCCTTGTCAGAGACATAGTAATATCCTTCACCAACCTGCAGAGCTCTTACATCCTATATCCTCTTCTTGGCCATTTATGAGATGGGGAATGGATATAGTTGGTAAACTTCCTAAGGCACCTGGTGGAAAAGTATTCATGCTTGCTATGACTGATTACTTCTCTAAGTGGATAGAGGCTGAAGCCTTTGCTCAAGTTAGAGAAAAGGAAGTGATATCCTTTATTAAAAGAAACATTATTACTAGATTTGGTATCCCTTCTGAAATTGTTTGTGATAATGGATCCCAATTTATTGGGAGTAGAACTACTAACTTTTGTGACAGCTGGGGGATTAAGATGATAACATCAACACCAGTCCACCCACAAGCTAATGGTCAGGCAGAATCATCCAACAAGATCATCATCAACAATTTGAAGAAGAAGCTTGGATCCAAGAAAGGAAAGTGAGCAGAAGAACTACCTTATGTATTATGGGCTGATAGGACAACTCCCAAGAATGCTACTGGTCAAACTCCATTTTCTTTGGTATTTGGAGCAGAATAAATGATCCCTACAGAATGGTGGTTCCTACTGCAAGAACAAGCATCCGTGATCCTGAAGAGAATGCTGAAAACTTGGTTCAAGACTTGGATACTATAGAAGAACTCAGGGATTTGGCAAGGATAAGGATGGCTAGTTATCAACAAAGGATGGCTGGAGCCTATAATAAGAATGTCAGGATCAGGAAGTTCCAAGTTGGTGATATGGTATTAAGGAAAACATTTCAGAATATCACAAATCCTGCTGATGGAAAATTGGCACCAAAGTGGGAAGGCCCCTACCTGATTGAAGCCGAGGCTGGAAAAGGGGGCATATCGATTGTTAACAATGGAAGGTGATTTGCTACCAAGAGCTTGGAATGTTGTCCACTTGAAGAAATACTTCATGTGATAAGGATTCATGATCCTTAGCAATATTCATGATCCACATCCTTGAAGGATCCTTAGAGGATGGATAATCCTCATTTTGGTAATGATCTAATCTCAAACAATTTCATTCTTTAATTATCCTATATACAAGGAGAAGGATCCACGATCCTTTATCATCCTTTCACTTGATTTTGAGTTTTGCAGAAGGTTCATGTATCCTTAACGAAGGATTGAGTATCCATAGAAGTCTCCAGTTATTTGGGCTTGACCCCAGTTATTTGGGCTTGACCCCAGTTATTTGGGCTTGACCCCTGTTATTTGGGCCTGTCCCCAGTATCGCCAGTAGCGCACGATGATCCTGGTACAGTTCATGGCAATGGGACCAGTACTCGCTTTAGGGGCTGACAATTTCATTGTACTGGCTGTATCCGGGATCCTACGTATAATGGTAGACGTACCATACATCCGTTCCTAAGGTTTCTAACGTTTTCACGTTAGCTAAGGTTTTGACATATTCATGTCACTAAGTTTGGATAGTCGCCAGTGAGGGCCATACTCCAGTTTACACAAGATCCTTTGGGCTTGTCCCTAGTTTTTTGGGCTTGTCCCTAGTTTTTTGGGCTTGTCCCCAGTTTTTTGGGCTTGTCCCCAGTATATTGGGCTTGTCCCCAGAATTATTGGGCTTGTCCCCAGTTACTAACTCTTCTCTTATATTGGCTTAGTCCCAAGTTATGTTCCATTTCAGGTTTTTGAAGTCAAACAGCCAAGGATCCTTGATCCTTACCTTTTACTAAGGTTTGTCTTTTGGTTATCCTGATTGTAAATGTTAAAGGTTTAGGATCCTAACTTGGATTCTTAGGTATGATCCTTAATTACTTTAATTTTATTCATTATATATTGAAGTGACCATTATCCTTTGACAACAGGATTTATGATCCTTAAACTATACTACTTTTTTGAATCTATCGATTATAGGATATTTGATCCTTGATCAAATCCTAAGACTTTTTGACATGATTTATTAAACCTTTATTCTCTACTTATGAATTCAAAGAAAGTATATAACAACAGTTGAAAAATGAAGAATTCACAAGAATAACAACACAAGAAATAGCCAAAAGATTAAAGTTTTATTTATTCACAAAATGTTAAACCCTTAAAGGTTGTCAAAATTGCCAACCCAAGCTTCTACCAGCAAACCGTGGCCCGTCCACTTGGGTTGGCAAAGGGTGTCCATTGTTAACAGGTCTTAAAAGTGCAGGAAATAAAAGTTGGCAGGATAACAAGTGGTTTCATCCCCCAAACAGAGGATCCCTCCACCACCTATTATCCTACCTATTGTTCAAAGGATCCATGATCCTCAACCCTAATAGCTATTGTTTAGTTATTACATACCATCATTGTTTGAAATAAAAACATCATAACCAAAAAACCACTACCAAATCCTAAAAAATGGGCTCCGGCCGCGTCTAGAAATATCCATCATCGCCCATTTCTGCAGCTCACACCTTGGCTGCATCACCAGCAGCATCAGTACCACCAGCTTGATCCTTCCCGCTGCCACTTGCCTCAATCGCCAAGACCTCTGTAGCATCCTCCTCATCGTCTAGCTCAGCCAGCTTCGCCTTCCAGCCCTCCTTGTCCCAAGCGGTCCTGTCAAACTCATGATCCTCAGCCTCCTGAGCCATTTACAGCTTGATCTTGTACATGGTGATGGCAGCAGAGACTTTAGCATCCTCCAGCAGCTCATGCTTCTCATGATCAACATTTATCTAGGCCATGACCACCTGCTGCTTTGCCAGAGCGAGATCTTTCTCGAGGGAGGAGATGGTTTGATCTTTGGCTAGGAAGATCTTTTGGAACTCCAGATGCTTCTGCTCAGCCTCTTCAACGTATGCATCAAAGAGCATTTCGATCTCAGCGAATTTCTGCAAAAAAGACAAGGTAAAGTTCAGGATCTATGATCCTCAAGTGGGCAGGATAATAAAGCAAGGTTGGTGATCCTTACATCGGCAAAGTACTCCTGAAACTGGTGGCGGATAAGAGGCAAGCCCTCCAGGTCGTTGGCCTCGGTAGCCTTCCTTTTCTTTCCTCCTTTACCATTGGAGGTAGTGGGCTTTGGCACTGGAACGATGGGGCTGGCAGCAGTTTTCTTCTTTCCGGAGCGGGCAGTGACAGTGTCAAGATCACTAACACTGAAGCGAGTGGCTGACCTTGAGGATTTTCCAGCGCCTACCAATCCAAAACAACAGATAAGTATTCTTGTTTTATTTAAACATTTAATTATATATAAACTCGGATACTTACTTGACATTGTGACTGAGCCTGAGGATACTTCTTGAGAATCCTTGGTGTTTGCTTGAAATGATCTTGATGCAGGATCAAGGTTCCAGAAAGCAGCAACCCTCTCTTTGGTTGCAGGTGATGAAATGATATGGGAAACAGAGATAGCTGCACAAAAAATACAAAAAGGGGTTAGTGATCCTCAGCAGAAACAGGGTTATCCTATGATCCTTCTATAAGGATCCTCTATCCTACCATGAGTGGTCCACTTTAAGGGGAGATCCTTCCCATCCGGGATAGAATCCCCCCTAACGAAGAAAAAACGCTTCTTCTAGTTGGTGTCATTTTTGGTGGTTTTGAGGATTGGGTGTTCTTCACCAGGTTTGTGTTTGAATAAAAAGCGATGTGAACCATGGCTCACAAGGTTGTACAATTCAGCAAGTTCCGACATCCCCAATTCTATGCCTTCTTGCTCGATGATTCTCTCTAAAGTATACAAACCCCTCCACATCATAGGCATTGCCTGGACATAGCACATGCCGGCAAGAGAGAAGAAGGATTCGGTGAAAGAAGGGAAAGGATAGGAGTATCCTATCAGAAATGGGGTGGCCGGAAAAGCAACCCAAGTTGCAGAAACAAAGTCACTCAAGGCAGTAGGGTCAAAAGGTTTAAAAACAGTGTTCGCCGGAAAGCAATGACGAATCATGTCGATCTCAGGATCAGTAAAACAGCAGCGTTCCTTCGGAGAATCTTCGATGATTCCTTGGCTCTTTAGAGGGCTATCCTTTTGGTGATCCTTAGCCGGTGAAGATCTTAACATCATCTTGGTCATGGATGATGGTAAAGAAAGAAGGAACAGAGTAAGAAGGTGAAGAGAAGAAGGAGAGAGAAGTACCTGTTTGATCTTCGAATGAGGATTTAAAGGGAGTATTACTCGAATTTAAATGCACATTAGTCCTTATCTCTAACCTATATATAATGATGCAGGGACGTCGCTTCAATGACGTATGATTTGCAACGGCTAGTTAGATTGTAACGGCTATATATCCGTTAGTTAGTTGCAGATAAGAACAAAAAAATATAACTCACTAATTTACACTTTACTCCTTATATTTTGGGGGCAATTGTTAGGGGCGGATTTTCCAATCCTAAGGATCATGGATCCTCAAGTACTGCCAGGATCACGGATCCTTAATTCTGTTTGAATTCAGGATCCTCGGAATGTGTTGCAGGACCAGGATTCAGGATCCTCATCGTTATCCTTACACTAACGGTTGTCTACCTTGTATGTGAGCTTGTTTTGCAGGAGTATGTGCATGGACTTGGTCTTGCCGATATTCGTGGAGCATATTCCCTCAATATTCCGCACGTGCTTGGCCCTTGTGAACGTTATGGAGATCATGGGAGACTTGCACAATTAGCGGACAATTAGTTAGTTTAGTTATTTCTAATTTTAAATAGGGGATAACAAGCTTGAGTTAGAACACTTGGCTAATTTAGCAAACACGCACACTCCCGAACAGCTCTCGACAGTTTACTTGGCGATTTCATACACTTTAACACTTTTGCACACTAGTGATCCTTGTAACAAGCTTGTTATCATCCCGAGTTGTAACCATTTTTCTGTTTAATCTTAGTTGGTAATCGGTAGTTTCCATCACCCGAGGTTTTTTATGCCGGAGATCAACTCTTGATCAAGGGCTTTTTCCTCGTATAAATCCTTGTGTTACCTCTTTATTTGATTTTCCAGTTGTTCATACAATTGTTCATAGATTCAAGCATAACACCTCACAACAAAAGATTTGGTTGTATTATCCTTGCTTGATTTTTGACCAAAACAATCAGGATGTTACCAATATCCTGATCCGGTATCCTAGTCACAACAAAAGAAACATAGTCAACAATTGTCCCCAAAATATATCTGTTGGTATACCAATTCCAACGGATATATTTTAAAGCTTATCTCGTGAATCAAGGCAATTAATACGATTGGACTCTTGAAGTGACAGTGTGCAACTTCCCACGCGTTTTTCACTTGATGGCTATCCATTAAGCCCCTATATCTTCTCTCTTTTTGTTTGATAACCCACCATCTTCACCAGAATTCTCAGGTAAATTCTTTCTTCTCTTTCTTCTCTGTTTTTCTTCGCTGAAATCCTCCATGGCCAGTAGAACGAGATCACACACAGGCGATTCAATCCCGACCTTCGAAGCCCAAAACCTGCTTAAAGAACCCGAAAAAGAGGTCTGTTCGTTCGACAATGCTGACATTGCTGCCCTGCAAGCCTCCGGTGCTTTCCTTGTTGGTGCGATTATCCGCCCTTTCGACAGAGAAATCCGATCAGATTTTTCTTCCAACGAATGGGTGTGCTTCTTGGCTTACCCCTTTTCCATCGGACTCCGATACCCCTTTCAGGCTTTCATATCTCGTTTCTTTGAACTTACCGGTCTTAGTTATGCCCAAACCATGCCTATGGTTTGGCGTGTGCTAGTGACCTTGGACCAAATCAGATCTCGTTTTATTCCTGATCTTTGTATCGAGGATCTTCAGGTTGCCTATCGCCTTCGTTCTCATGGAAAGAACCGTTTTCTCCTTTTCTCAACCTCTAAAAATCCCCTCATCCTCAAAGCCACAAAAAATGAGGATAAATGGCAAAGAAAGTTCTTTTTTTGTAAAAAGGGATTCCATTACTGGGGGTTTTGACCTTCCTGTGAAGTGGTTAACTTCTGGTAGGATTTAGGGTTTTAGGAATATCCCCAAACGTATCCTGAAGTTATATCCTGAACTGACATCTTTATTTCTTGTGCAACAAATTTCAGAGAACTAGTGTGACAACTGCCAAATTTGCGTGCATCCGTACAATCAATTAGACAACAATTAATGATTAATGACTGTGCTGATTTACAGTTTATGACTTGAACTGCTTTCTGATTACTACCATATACATACATGTGCATCACATATTGCTTAATGTTATATCATTACTATATAAAGACTTTATTGACTTAGACGATGCATGAAACACAGTTAGCACAGTTATCAGACAAACCAGAAAAATGCTGACAGAGTTCAGCAGATAGACAGACTTTGTATTGAGACACAGAATGAGCCAGAAACCAAGTCTTACACTAGTATAGCGTGTAGGAAAGTAAGGATCACAAAACTGCCTTCCTAGAGATAGTTTAAGTACCGGAAAGTGCCTAAAACTCACGTAAACTGCAGAATTCAGCAAAATTCAGCATTTAAACAACATAATATCATACAGAAATATGCTTAAATGGTCCTGAATACTTTCCTAAGTGTCGGGAATCAAAAGTGTCACAAAAGAGTACATAAAGCACACTAAACTGCAAGTTTAGCACCTTAACAAACCAGTATCCAACAGAACAACCGGACACTACCCGAAACATCAAATTTACACTAGAAGCACTATTTTAATGTTTCCAAGCTAGTTTTGATCCCCGGGCATCATAACACCTCCTAAAAATATCTAATAAATGAAACACGTAACCGATACTTGAATTTCAACTAGATTAGAACTAAATGGTTAAAACCTACACCTAGATAACTAACTATCCGCTAAATGTGCAAGCTTCCCACGATCTCCATAACGTTCACGAAGGCTATGCACGTGTGGAATATTTAAGCATATTCCCCAAGAATATCGGCAAGACTTGGTCCATGCGTATACTCCTGCAAAACAAGCTCACATACAATGGAAACAACCGTTAGTGTTAGGATAACAATGAGGATCCTAGATCCTTAATTCTGCAACGTCTTCTGAGGATCCTTAATTCAAACGGAACTGAGGATCCGTGATCCTGGCTGCACTTGAGGATCCGCGATCCTTAGGCTTAGAAAATCCACCCCTAACAATTGCCCCCAAAATATGAGGAGTAAAATGTAAATTAACGAGTCGTATTTTTTTATCTTATCTGCAACAAACTGACTAACGGATATATAGCCGTTAGAATCGAACTAGCCGTTGCAGGTCATACGTCAGCGAGATGACAACCTGCAAAACTGTTATGGCTCATTTTCTTTGCATACTTATCCTGACCAATATCCTGCCTTTAATTGTTTATTTGTGACCAGGATGCTGGAAGAAGATATTGCTAACATCTTGGGCGATATCCTGAGCTTTATCGAATTAACCACGTGCAGGTTGAAGAATGGGACTTGCTAACGGTCAAGTGGACTTCTTCTCCTCAAGACTCGGGCGTGTTTGTTGAAGGAGAGACGTTGAACCCGAAAGACCAGGTCTACAACGTTCGATTAAGGAATATTCGGTGGATCCCGGAAGTTTAGGATAGTTTGTTACATTATCTTTACTATAAATAGATGAGGGCGGATCAGTTTAAGGCACACAATCTTTCACTTACACTCTCGTACACTTTTACTCACTGCAAACACCACACTCAAACACTTGTATTCGAATTACATTGTAACACATAGTTGATCCGCACCACATCCTGCACTGTATCCTGATATTTGAAGCAATAGAAGAACAAGGCAGCTGCGATTGTCAGCTCCCGAGGTTTTATGCCGGCGATCTAGATTGATCAAGGGCTTTCCTCGTATATCACGTGTCCACCTTTACATTTTCGCTCATTGTTTGATCATAGATACAGCTCTATATCCTGAGCCGTATCCTGAAACTGTTTTCATATCTAATTTTGTCAACACATTTTTTACACATATTTCTAGCACGCTACCTCACTTAACTAATTTGATCACTTAATTGCTTAGGTAATTTTTTACCAAAACAATTTGGCGCCCACCGTGGGGCAAGTGGTGCTACTTTTACTAAAAATCTTTGCAAAATCATTAATCGGCTTTCTATTTTCTAAACTTTTTGCCACATTGTTTACAATGGCCTCAAGATCAAACATGAGCTCTTCCACTATGTCTACTACAACCTCTGCTACCACTGGTTCGGTGCTTCCACCACCTCCTCCAAGGATGCCGTTTTCTTCACAACCTCAAGATGTTATCCCTACTCGGAGTGTCCAGGGATCTGCTCCCGTTTTAGCCTCTAACGATGAAATTTTGACTTTATTTGGAAGTGTGCAGGAACAAATGAGGCAGCAACAGGAGACTAACCAAATGCTATTAAGAGAAATACAACTCTTAAAAGCTAGCTCGAGTAGACCCGCTGAAGAAACTGTCACTCCTATACAGCCCAGAGCTTTGAACTTCAGTTCCGCAGTTTACACTGAGGATAATAGGGGGAATGTCGTCCCAAGCCATTCTCAGAATCATACCAATGAGATACCTTCTTCGGTCAGGATATCGACTGTGAGAAGTTCAGGATATGCTTCAGGATATGGCCAAAATCCTCAGAACGGTAATGTGTCAAATAATAATATTCTTGCTACTAACAACAATGGCTCTTTGCAGGATGCAGGTATGACGTCAACATTTACCAGGGAGCTCCAGAAATTGAAGGACATGATATCCAGTGTACCTGGAGTAGTGCAGCCAATTCCGGAAGTATCCCAAGACAGCCACAGGATATCCCGCTTTGCATATCCTATCTGTGATGCTGAAATCCCAAAAAGATTTCAGACTCCCAACATGAAGTTGTATGATGGGACTACGGATCCTGAAGAGCATATTGCCCAGTATAGGGAAAGAATGGAGATTAACCCTATCCCTCCGGAGCTCAAGGAAGCATGCTTATGCAAGGGATTTGGTTCTACTCTGACAGCATCAGCCTTAAAATGGCTGTTGAACGTTCCTCCTCACTCAATTACTTTGTTTGCTCATTTGGTTAATTTATTTAACAGTCAATTTTCTTGTAGTCGGAGTTTTGAGAAACTAACCAGTGATCTTTACAGGATAACTCAAGGGCCTCAGGAATCCTTGAGGGATTATGTGAACAAATTCAGTCGAGAATCCTTGGATATCCCACATCTTGATGTTGCAACAGCTGTGCAAGCTTTTAAGATGGGGTTACAAAAGGATTCTCAGTTTTATCAGGATCTTGTAATGAATCCCTGCAGGAATCTCGACGAAGCTCGTAACAGGGCTTTGAGATATATCCGTATGGAAGATGACAAGAAGATGCAGGAGAGGATGAACTCTACCTCAACCTATGAATCAACTAACAGGAAATCGGAGACCTCGTATAAGCCATATCGCTCCAGGCCATATGGCAGAAATGACAACAAGAAAGTGAATGCTGTTGAAGACGAGGATCCTGAAGAATATCCTGACTTATCTGAATACTGCTTTTCTGTTAATATACCTGAATTAATGTATGCTATGCAGGGCTTAGGAGACAAAGCTAGGTGGCCTCGGAAGAACCAGCAGAAAGCTGATTGGAAGGATAAGTCCAAATGGTGCGCCTTCCACGAAGACTTCGGACACATGACCGAGGATTGCATTGCTTTAAGGAACGAAATAAGCTACCTGTTAAGCAAGGGGTATCTTAAGGACTTGCTGGGAAAAAAGAAGAATAAAGGGCAGGATCCCGAGAAGGATCCTGAACGAGCAGCGTCACCCCCAGCAGATGCCAAGATAATTAACTTTATTTCAGGGGGATCCGATATTTGTGGAACTTCGTATTCGGCGGCCAAAAGACATGCAAAGGAAGCTAAGGGTGAGAGAGGGGACAGACCAGTCAGGATGACTACCCTCACAACTGATAAAGTGATCACTTTCGATAGTGATGACAGGAATACTGTTCAGGATCCTCACCATGATGCTTTAGTAATAACATTATATGTGGCTAACCATTTTGTACGCAGGATACTGGTAGACAACGGTAGTTCTGTCAATATAATTCAGCTGGAAACGTTGAAGAGGATGAATGTATCTCCGATGGACATCACTTCGAAGTCCACTGTGCTTGTTGGTTTCAGTGGAGAAGCTAGAAATACCGTAGGGGAAATAAAATTACCAGTATATGTTGAAGGGGTCAATTCAATACAACGTTTCTGTGTGATGGACTCCTTATCCTGCTATAACATCATACTGGGAAGACCATGGATTCACGATATGAAAGTTGTGCCATCAACATATCACCAATGCATCAAGATCCCTACCCCTTGGGGAGTTGTCAAGGTTGAAAGTGATCAGCAAGAAGCTAAGGAGTGTTACTCATCCTCGATGAAATCCTCAACCAAGCCTAATGCAGCATAGCAATTAAAGATGCGGGCCCAGGATATCGTGGAGGATTCAGAGCAGGATGTAAAGAAAATTATCCTGGATCAGGATAATCCAGATATCTCGGTGCTCGTTGGAGCCAATATCCCTCAGGATATTGAAAATCAGTTGACTAACTTTTTGAAATGCAGGATGTCAACGTTTGCCTGGAAGCACGAAGATATGACAGGCATATCCAAAGACATTATCACTCACAAGCTTGGAATTGACAAATCATTCAAGCCTGTTCAACAAAAAAGAAGAAAATTTGCTCCTGAGCGGAATGCGATTATCCAAGAGGAAGTTGAAAGGTTGTTGAAGTCCAGGATGATCAGGGAAGTCAAGTTTCCAAGATGGCTAGCTAACGTAGTTGTGGTACAGAAGAAAAACGGGAAATGGAGAGTCTGTGTAGACTACACGGACTTGAACAAGGCTTGTCCTAAAGACCCATTTCCTCTCCCTCATATCGATGCAATGGTAGATGCTACTGCTGGACATGAGATGTTAACGTTCATGGACGCATCCTCAGGATTTCAGCAGATTCAAATGGAGCCTTCAGATCAGGAGGATACTGCTTTCATGACACCAACAGGTATATATTGCTATACTGCTATGCCTTTCGGTTTGAAAAATGCAGGTGCAACATACCAGAGATTGGTAAACATGATGTTCAAGGATAAGCTGGGGGACACCATGGAGGTATACATCGACGATATGGTGGTGAAATCTAAAAAGGCTGAGGATCACCTCCAGGATATCAAGGGAGCATTTGATATCCTGGATCGATACAACATGAAGCTGAATCCTGCTAAATGCCATTTCGGAGTGGGGGCTGGAAAGTTTCTTGGATATATGGTGACAAAAAGGGGGATAGAAGCAAGCCCAGAGCAGATCAAAGCTATCCTGGATATAAAATCACCCTCAAATATGAAGGACGTACAAAGGTTGACAGGCCGAGTAGCAACTTTGAATAGATTTATTTCAAGATCCTCAGAAAAATGCAAGGAATTCTATGATATCCTCAAGAAGAATAAGAAATTTGAATGGGGAGCAAAGCATGAAGCAGCCTTGCAGGATTTGAAGCGGTATCTCTCAACCGCACCTCTATTAATGAAGCCTGAAAATGGTGAACCACTATCCCTATACCTCGCTGTATCAGGGAATGCTGTAAGTGTCGTTCTTATAAAAGACCATGAAGGTCAGCAGTATCCTGTTTATTATGTTAGTAAAAGTTTGTTAGATGCTGAAACTAGGTATTCTCATTTAGAAAAATTGATATTAGCTCTAGTTATGGCATCGACAAAGCTTAGACATTATTTTGAAACACATAGGATCCATGTTAAAACGAATTATCCTGTCAAAAATGTGCTTAGGAAACCAGAGATGTCAGGCAGGTTGGCCAAGTGGTCAGTAAAGTTGAGTGCTTATGATTTAGTATATGAACCTAGAAATGCCATAAAGTCTCAGGCTTTAGCTGACTTTGTGGCTGATTTCAGTAGTGACATTCAGGACGAGGCAGACCTAGAAGTTCAGCAGTTAGTAGAATCTTCAGGATCCTGGACGTTGTATACTGATGGTGCATCCAATATAAGAGGTGTAGGTTTAGGTATACTACTAAAATCACCACAGGGGGACATATTACCCCAGGCCATTAGGTGTGAATTTCCTGCTACTAATAATGAGGCAGAATATGAAGCTTTAATTGCAGGATTAGAATTGGCTAAGAGTATGAGTATCAAGAATTTGCGAATATATGTTGACTCCTTGTTAATTACTGTTAGGGGAGGATTTTTTAACAATTAGTGATCCTTACACGTTATCCTAATTAGTGATCCTTACTTCTGTGACAGGTGGTGATCTTTAGAAGAGCTTCAGGATCAGGATCATGGATCACTTTAAGGACCCTCGTACTAACGATTGTTTACTTATGTTTTGTACTATCTCGTAGGTATAATAAGCTTGACCAAGTCTTGGCGACATTCCTGGAGAATATTCCTAAACTATTCTGCACGTGCTTGACCAAAAATAGACGTTGTGGAGAACGTGGAGGCTTGGCACGAAAGTCGGATAATTAGTTTAGGTGGTTATTTCTATTTTAAAAAGGGAGTAACGAGCTAGTAGAAAACACTTAGTTATTTTCTCAGTTACACACACTCATACAAACGCTCATACAAGCTCTCGTTCAAACACTTAGCAATTTCATACACTTTTTACACATTCCACCGTAGTGATCCTTGTACCTAGCTCGTTACTATCCGAAGTTGTAAACATTCATTCATTTATTTGAGCTTGGTGATCGGTAGTTTCCATCACCCGGGGTTTTTTGTGCCGAAGATCAATTCTTGATCAAGGGCTTTTTCCCCGTATAAACCCTTGTGTTGTTTATGCAATATTATATCGTAGTGATCCTCATCGCTGTTACACATTTTGAGCATCATTCCCCGTAACAAAGAGTTTGGTTGCATTATCCTCGTCTGATTTTTGACCAAAACAGTTTGGCGCCCACCGTGGGGCCATTGGTGCTTCGTCCTTAGAAAAATACGCATTTCTGTGCTTAATTCGGTTCACTACAACCAGGCAGATGGCTTCCTCAGCGAAGAATGCTTCAAACTTGATGCCCTCATTCACTTCTTCACAAGGCATTCCTCCCTTACCTCCGCCACCTTCTGGATCCCAGAAGAATACTGAGAATGCCGCGAAGAAATCAACTCCCATTTTCTCAAAACCACCTACTTCTTCTGTTTCAACTAATCCTACTACTAATGATCTCTATGCCTTGATTTTGCAGATGAGGAATCATGCACAAGAGCAGGATAAGACCAACGAAAGGATCCTCTGGGAGATTGACGAAATTAAGAAACAGAAGAAAACGGCAGAGGATCGCTCCCCACTGAAGCCCAGATCTTTGAATTTTGATACTCCGGTGATTACTTCTCAGCCATCAGTGGTTCCAGACATTCAATATGTGGGTGGACCAAAAGGAGTGCACTACGGAACAACAACAATGACCCAGGCATCAGGTTTACATTTCCAGCCAGCGGGATCCTATCCTCAGCATATGGGATCCCTCACGAGTTCAGGAGTGCAGCAGTTTCAAGGATCCTCCTTCGTTCCAGGATCATCCCAGGTTCAAGGATCCTCCTTCGTTCCAGGATCATCCAAGGTTCAAGGATCCTCCTTCGTTCCAGGATCATCCCAGGTTCAAGGATCCTCCTTCGTTCCAGGATCATTCCAGGTTCAAGGATCCTCCTTCATTCCAGGATCATCCCAGGTTCAAGGATCCTCTTTCGTTCCAGGATTGTCCCAGTTCCAGGGATCCTTCCAGATGCCAGGATCCTTGAGGAGCTTGCAAACAGGAAGTTCAGATGTCCATCAGGGAGATTTATTCCAATGCAGACCAACGCTTCTACTGGTCCCTCGATCATTCCAGAGCCCCAACAATATGGATTAACATCCATTCTTCCTAACTTGAATCCAATGGGAGGTAACACTTTTAACAATTCTTATACTACTAACCAAGGTCTTATGCAGGATCCAGGTATCAATCATGCCATGGCCAGAGAATTGCAAAAGCTAAAGGATATGATATCAAGTGTCCCGGGAGTAGTCAAACCTATCCCAGAGATTGCAGATGGGAGCCATAAGATATCTCGTTTTGCACCACCAATCTGTGATGCTGAGATACCCAAGAGGTTCCATGTGCCTACAATGAAACTATATGATGGCTCAACAGATCCTGAAGAACACATAGCACAATACAGGGAGAGGATGGAGATCAATCAAATCCCAGAAAGGTTAAAGGAAGCATGCATGTGCAAAGGATTCGGATCCACTCTTACTGGATCAGTTCTCAAATGGCTGCTAAGTCTTCCTCCCTATTCTATTACCTCATTTGCTAACCTAGTTAACTTGTTTAATAATCAGTTTTCTTGTAGTAGGAAATTTGAACGATTAACTAGTGATTTATACAGGATAACCCAGGGTCATAATGAATCATTAAGGGACTACATTACCAAATTCAGTAAAGAATCCTTAGACATTCCTAACTTAGATATAGCCACGGCTGTTGAGGCCTTCAAAATGGGATTGCTTAGGGATTCATTATTTTATGATGATCTTGTTATGACACCATGCAGGAACCTAGATGAGGTAAGAACCCGGGCCCTTAGGTACATCCGACTAGAGGATGACAAGAGGATCCAGGAGAGGTTAACAGGATCCTCAAAGCAGGATAAGCAAGGATCCTCATTCAGGAACAACAAGTTCAGATCCTACAACAGATCTGATAATCAGAACGTGCACTCTATTGATCAAGAAGAGGATGATGAAGATTATCCTCCAATTTCTGAATATTGTTTTAGTGTTGATAACAATGAATTAATCCTTGCGATGCAGAGTTTAGGTGATAAAGCTAGATGGCCCAGAAAGAATGATAGGCCAGCTGCAACTAAGGATAAATCAAAGTGGTGTGCATACCATGAAGATTTTGGGCACCTCACAGAAGAATGCATTGCACTAAGAAAGGAAATTGGATACTTGTTGAACAAGGGGCATCTAAAGGAATTGTTGGGAAGAAAGAAGTCAAAGACTCAGGATCCTGAAAGGATCCCTGAGAAGGCTCCAGCCCCTCCAGCGGATGCACAAGTGATAAACTTCATTTCTGGAGGATCATACATTTGCGGCACATCCTTCTCAGCAGCTAAAAGGCATGCAAAGGAAACTAAAATGGATAACGGAGAAAGACCTGTTCGAACATCAAGTGTCTCGGAGGGGAAAGTCATAACCTTTGATGAAGAGGATCGTATTGATATCCAGGATCCTCATCACGATGGTTTAGTTATTACTCTTTTCATATCTAACCATTTTGTCCGCAGGATCCTTATAGACGGAGGAAGTTCAGTGAACATTATCCAGCTTGATGTCCTAAAGAAGATGAGTATTCCTGAATCAGAGATCATACCAAGATCCTCTGTACTCGTGGGATTTAGTGGTGAAACTAAGAATACTCTGGGGGACATTAAACTCCCAATATACATTGAAGGCCTACACTCTTATCAAAAATTTTGTGTTATTGACTGTTTATCTTGTTGTAATGTTATCCTTGGCAGGCCCTGGATACACGATATGAAAGCAGTCCCATCCACTTACCATCAATGTGTGAAACTCCCTAGTCCTTGGGGAATAGTGAAGATTGATAGTGATCAGCAGGAGGCTAAGAATTGCTATACTTCATCGATGAAACCAGCTTCGAAATCCAGGGAGCAATAGCAATCAAAGTATCCTCCAAGGGATGTCTTGGAGGCGAGTGAACAGGATGTGGTAGAAATCCTCATGGATCCTGATGATCCTGAATCCAAAATCTATATCGGGTCAGGGATCCTTGGTGAAATGAAAGAAGACCTCGTATCCCTCCTCAAAAGGAGAAAGACTACCTTTGCATGGAAACACGAAGATATGACCGGTATATCCAAAGATGTTATCACTCACAAACTCGGCATCGACAGATCCTTCAGACCAATCCATCAAAGGAGAAGGAAGTTTGCACCCGAAAGGAATGCCATTATCCAGGAAGAGGTAGAAAAATTGCTCCGGGCAGGTATGATTAGAGAGGTCAAGTATCCAAGATGGTTGGCCAATGTGGTTGTTGTTCAAAAGAAAAACGGAAAGTGGAGGGTATGTGTCGATTTTACCGATTTAAATAAGGCATGTCCCAAGGATCCTTTCCCATTACCCCACATTGACTCCATGGTGGATGCAACCGCGGGTCATGAACTGTTAACGTTTATGGATGCTTCATCTGGATTTCAACAAATCCAAATGGAACCATCCGATCAAGAGGATACAGCCTTCATGACTCCAACTGGTATATACTGCTATATTGCTATGCCCTTCGGATTAAGAAATGCAGGTGCGACATATCAAAGGCTGGTGAATATGATGTTCAAGGATCAGATTGGACAAACTATGGAGGTTTATATAGATGATATGGTGGTAAAATCCTTAAAAGCTGAGGATCACTTAAGAGACTTGGAGGAAGCATTTAATATCCTTGATAAATATAATATGAAGCTTAATCCTTCAAAATGTCACTTTGGTGTTAAAGCAGGTAAATTCTTAGGATATATGGTGACAAAGAGAGGCATTGAAGCTAGCCCGGAACAAATCAAAGCTATAGTGAACATCAAATCTCCGGACAATGCTAAGGATGTTCAAAGGCTAACAGGCAGGATAGCAGCTTTGAACAGATTCATATCCAAATCCTCAGAGAAGTGTAAAGAATTCTATGATATCCTAAGGAAGAACAAGAAATTTGAGTGGACTGAGAAGCATGAAAATGCTTTAAGAGCACTCAAAGATTACCTATCCTCAGCCCCAGCTTTGATGAAACCAGAAAAAGGCGATGTGCTATCCTTGTATCTTGCAGTATCCTTAAAAGCAGTAAGTGCGGTCCTTGTTAAGGATCATCAAGGTACACAACATCCTGTCTACTATGTAAGTAAAAGTTTACTTGATACCGAATCCAGGTATTCACACCTTGAAAAGCTTATTCTTGCATTAATTATGGCATCCACTAAGTTAAGACATTATTTTGAAACTCATGTTATCATTGTTAAAACTAATTTTCCAATCAAGAATGTCCTCAGGAAACCAGAGATGTCAGGAAGGATAGCTAAGTGGGCAGTGAAGCTGAGTGCATATGATATAAGATATGAGCCTAGGACAGCCATCAAATCCCAAGCATTGGCTGACTTTGTGGCTGATTTCAGTAGTGATTTACAAGAAGAGGCTGAGCTGGAAGTCCAGCAGCTAGAAGAAACCAAGGATCCTTGGATACTCCATACTGATGGATCCTCAAATGTCAAAGGCACAGGGCTGGGAATACTACTAAAATTGCCACAGGGGGACATAATACCCCATTCTATAGCTTGTGAGTTTCAAACCACTAATAATGAGGCTGAATATGAAGCCTTAATTACTGGTTTGCAAATTGCTAAGCATATGGGGATCAGGTATCTTGAGGTACACGTAGATTCTTTGTTAATTACAAACCACTTTAATGGATCCTATGCTGTTAAAGGTGAAAAGCTAACCAAATATTTGGAGATAGTCAAAAATTTGGCACTCTCTTTTGTTTCCTTTAGTTTGTCACAGGTACCAAGGGAAGAGAATACAGAAGCTGATGCATTGGCCAATTTAGGATCATCCTTAAAGATCCCGGAGGATATCAAGATTCCTATTATCCATATCCTGACCCCGGCTATCGAGGATCATGTAGCTATGGAGATAGGGAAGGATTCTGCAATTCTCCCTAGTGAGGATACTCAATCTCATTCAGGATCAGGATCATGGATCTCACCAATTATGAGATACTTACAACATGGAGATATCCCTACAGGAGAAAACCCTAGGGCTTTCAAGATTAAGGTATCTCAATTCACAATTTTAAATAATATGTTGTATAGACGATCTCTTGCAGGACCATACTTGAGATGCATTGAGGATCCTGAAATCCAAGAAGTTTTAAAAGACTTCCATGAAGGAGATTGTGGAAACCACACTGGGGGCAGGGCATTATTCTCAAGGATCCTGAGGACAGGATACTACTGGCCAACCATGAAGAGAGATGCTGTGGAATATGCTAAGAGATGTGATCCTTGTCAGAGACACAGCAATATCCTTCATCAACCAGCTGAATTATTGCATCCTATATCCTCCTCTTGGCCATTTATGAGATGGGGTATGGATATAGTTGGAAAGCTTCCTCAGGCACCTGGTGGAAAAGTATTCAAGCTAGCTATGACTGATTACTTCTCCAAGTGGATAGAAGCTGAAGCTTTTGCCCAAGTTAGAGAAAAGGAAGTTATATCCTTCATTAAAAGAAATATTATCACTAGATTTGGAATTCCTTCTGAGATTATATGTGATAATGGTTCCCAATTTATTGGGGGCAGAACCACTAACTTTTGTGACAGCTGGGGGATTAAGATGATAACATCAACACCAGTCCACCCACAAGCTAATGGTCAGGCAGAATCATCCAACAAGATCATCATCAACAATTTGAAGAAGAAGCTTGGATCCAAGAAAGGGAAATGGGCAGAAGAACTACCCTATGTGCTCTGGGCTGATAGGACAACCCCCAAGAATGCTACTGGTCAAACACCATTCTCTTTGGTGTTTGGGGCAGAATCAGTGATCCCAACAGAAATAGTGGTTCCAACTGCAAGAACGAGTACCCGTGATCCTGAGAAGAATGATGAGAACTTGGCTCAAGACCTGGATACTATCGAAGAAATCAGGGATATGGCCAGGATAAGGATGGCTAGTTATCAGCAAAGAATGGCTGGTGCTTACAACAAAAATGTCAGGATCAGGAGGTTTCAAGTTGGAGATATGGTATTAAGGAAAGCATTCCAAAATACTACCAATCCTGCTGATGGGAAGTTGGCTCCAAAATGGGAAGGCCCTTATTTGATTGAAGCTGAAGCAGGAAAGGGGGCATATAGATTGCTAACCATGGAAGGTGATTTGCTACCAAGAGCTTGGAATGTTGTCCACTTGAAGAAATATTTCATGTGAGCAGGATCCTAGTAGCTCAAATGATCCTCACAATAGGGGTATCCCTAAAGGATCCTCAAAGTATCGGTGATCCTTACTTAGGTAATATCCTAAACTTGAGCTATTTCATTTCATTATTTTCTCATATAAGGATAAGGATCATGTATCCTTTATCCATCTCTCACGTGAGTTCAAGTTTTGAAAGTTCAGGTATCCTTAGCATAACGTTGGTTATCCACAGAAGCAATCCGTCCTTTGGGTTTAACCCCAGTTATTTGGGCCTGTCCCCAGTTTCGCCAGTAGCGCACGATGATCCTGGTATAGTTCAAGGCAGTGGGACCAGTACTCGCTTTAGGGGCTGACAATTCCATTGTACTGGCTATATCTAGGATCCTACGTATAATGGTAGACGTACCATACATCCGTTCCTAAGGTTTCTAACGTTTTCACGTTAGCTAAGGTTTCTAACGTTTTCACGTTAGCTAAGGTTTCGGCATTTTCATGTCGCTTAAGTTTGGATAGTCGCCAGTGAGGGCCATACTCCAGTTTACATCCGTTTATATGGGCTTGACCCCAGTGTACATCCGTTTATATGGGCTTGACCCCAGTTTACATCCGTTTATTTGGGCTTGTCCCCAGTTATCCTTGGGCTTGTCCCCAGTTGCTAATTCTTATCTTATATTGGCTTAGTCCCAAGTGATGCTTTATTTCAGGTTCTTGAAGATAGGCAACTAGGGATCCTTGATCCTTACTTTATTCTAAGGTTTATCTTATAGTTATCCTTATTAAGGTTAGGATCCTAACTTGGATCCTCAGGTATGATCCTTAACTATTTTTAATTCTATTCATTATTTATTTGAATAACCCTTATACTTGACAACTGAACTTGTGATTCTTAAACTATATCACTTTTTAGAACTTATCGGTTATGGGATATGTGTTCCTTGATCATATCCTAAACTTTTTGGATATCTTTTTTAATTTTTCAAGGCTTGATAAGTATAAACAAAATGAACATTACAACAGTTGGAAAGTAAGATATTAAAGAATATAACAATACAAGATAAGTGTCAAAAGGTTAAGTTTTTATTTATAAACAAAAGACTAACCCTTAAAAGGTTGTCAAAATTACCTACCCGAGCTTCTACCAGCAAAACGTGGCCCGTCCGCTGGGGTAGGTAAAGGGTGTCCATGATAATAAGTTCAAAGATAGTGCAGGAATATAAAGGCGGCAGGATCACAATGGCTTCATCCCCCAAACAGAGGATCCCTCCACCAATTGCAATCCTGCCTATTGTCCAAAGGATCATACATGACCCTTAATCCTAAAAACCTATTGTTTAGTACAACCCATCATTGTTCAGCAAAAAACATCATAACCAAAACAAACCACCAGATTTAAAAAATTGGGCTCTGGCTACGTCTAGAAATGTCCATCATTGCCCAATCAAGCAGCTTAAACCTTTGCTGCATCACCACCTCCGGCTCCACTTGCTTCACCAGCTTCATCCTTGCTACCAGCCTCAATTGTCAGGATCTCTTCACCCTCCTCTTCATCACCCAATTCAGCCAGCCTCACTTTCCATTCTTCAATTTCCCAGCCGCTTTTGTCGAAGGCAGGATCCTGAGCTTCCAAGGCCATTTGCAGCTTGGTTTTGTACATTGCTATGGCGGCAGAAATTTTAGCATCATCTGTGATCTCCTGCCTTTCATAGTCAAAATTAACCAGCACCTTGGCCATCTCCTGTTTGGTATCCTGGAGTTCCTTCCGAAGATCAGCAAGTGCAAGGTCCTTGAGCACGGTAACCTGCTGGAGGTCGGCAATCTTCTTATCCTGATCCTCAACATGGCCGACGTAATCCTCGATCTCAGCGAATTTCTGTAAAGAGGATAAAGGATAAGGTCAGAATTAAGTGATCCTCAGATCAGCAGGATATATCAGCAGGATATGTCAACAGAATATATGAGCAAAGACAGTGATCCTCACATCATTAAAGTACTCAAGGAATTGGTGGCGAATTAGAGGCAGACCCTGCAAATCCTCAGCCTCGGAGGCCTTTCTCCTCTTGATTCCCTTTCCTTTGAGGGGTGCCTTAGGGATTGAGGCTGTCGGGTTGGTAGGAACCTTTCTTTTGGAGGATTTGACAGTGGTGAGATCGGTGACACTGAACCTTGAAGCAGCTTTGGCATATTTTCCAGCACCTACACAACCAAAACAAGATAAGTATCTTTTCTTAATATACATTTAACTATTTATTTAAATTTTAAACAAGGATACTTACTTGACATTGTGACAGAGCCTGAGGATACCTCCTGTGAGTCTTGGGTTACTGTCTTAAAAGTTCTAGTTTCAGGGTCGAGGTTCCAGAAAGCAGCAAGCCTTTCCCTGGTTGCGGATGTTGTGATGAGATGCGAAACAGAGATAGCTGCATGACACAAGACAAAAGGGGTCAGTAATCCTTATAAAAACCAGACTACTTGGTGATCCTTCTCAGGATCCTCCGGCCTACCATGGGTGGACCATTTTTTTGGTAAATGCTCTCCGTTTAGAATGGAACTCCTTCTGACAAAGAAAAAGCGACGTTTCCAATCTTTGTCGTTCTTGGTAACTTTGAGAAGAGGATGATCTGCACCGGGTTTTCGCTTGAACAAATAACGGTGGGAACCGAAGGTAGTAAGATCATACAGTTCCGCCAGTTCTGACATTCCTAAATCAACGCCTTCCTGCTCGATGATCCTTTCCAGGGTATATAAAACCCTCCAAATCATCGGCATGGCTTGAATGTAAGATATGCCGGTCAGGGAAAAGAAGGATTGTGTGAATTCTGGGAAAGGATAGGTGTATCCTATAGTAAATGGTGTAGCTGGAAAGGCAACCCATGTTTCTGAAACATAGTCGCTAAGAACAGTGGGATCAAAGGGTTTGAAGAAGGCACTCGCCGGAAAACAGTGACAGATTTTATCTACTTGTGCATCGTTAAAACAACACCTTTCATTCGCTGAGTCTTTGATGATTTTTTGACTCTTCAAAGGGCTATCCTTCTTGTGATCCTTGCCCGGTGAGCTTCGGAGCATCATTCTCAAAGCGATGGTGTTAATGAAAGAAAAACAGAGTAAGAAAGGTAGAAAGAGAAGAAAGAGATACCTGGTTGTTCGTCGACTGAGAATTTAAAGGGAGTTTCTTTCGAATTTGAATGCATAATAATCCTATCTATATCTCTATTTATAATTATGATTCTGCAGGATTGTCACTTCCGTGACGTCATGATCGCAACGGCTAGTTCAATTTTAACGGCTATATATCCGTTAGTTAGTTGCGGATAAGATCAAAGAAAATATAACTCGCTAATTTTACAAATTACTCCTTATATTTTGGGGGCAATTGTGAGGGGAGGATTTTTTTAACAATTAGTGATCCTTACACGTTATCCTAATTAGTGATCCTTACTTCTGTGACAGGTGGTGATCTTCAGAAGAGCTTCAGGATCAGGATCATGGATCACTTTAAGGACCCTCGTACTAACGATTGTTTACTTATGTTTTGTACTATCTCGTAGGTATAATAAGCTTGACCAAGTCTTGGCGACATTCCTGGAGAATATTCCTAAACTATTCTGCACGTGCTTGACCAAAAATAGACGTTGTGGAGAACGTGGAGGCTTGGCACGAAAGTCGGATAATTAGTTTAGGTGGTTATTTCTATTTTAAAAAGGGAGTAACGAGCTAGTAGAAAACACTTAGTTATTTTCTCAGTTACACACACTCGTACAAACGCTCATACAAGCTCTCGTTCAAACACTTAGCAATTTCATACACTTTTTACACATTCCACCGTAGTGATCCTTGTACCTAGCTCGTTACTATCCGAAGTTGTAAACATTCATTCATTTATTTGAGCTTGGTGATCGGTAGTTTCCATCACCCGGGGTTTTTTGTGCCGGAGATCAATTCTTGATCAAGGGCTTTTTCCCCGTATAAACCCTTGTGTTGTTTATGCAATATTATATCGTAGTGATCCTCATCGCTGTTACACATTTTGAGCATCATTCCCCGTAACAAAGAGTTTGGTTGCATTATCCTCGTCTGATTTTTGACCAAAACAATTACTAACCATTTTAATGGATCCTATGCAGTTAAGGGTGAGAAATTAATCGAATACCTCGATATTCTCAAAAAATTAGCAGGATATTTCGATGTTTTTACACTTGAACAGGTACCAAGGGAGGATAATGCTGAAGCGGATGCCTTAGCAAATTTGGGATCATCGATTAGGATACCTGAAGGGACCCAAATACCAATATTACATGTCTTATATCCTGCAACGAATCCTCAGGGTAAAGAAGTAGCGGGAATTCGGGATCCCAGAGCGGAATATCCTGAACAGGATCTTACATCCTGGACGGCTCCAATTGTGAGATATCTCAAAGAAGGACACATCCCTGGAAATGAAAATCCTAAGGCATTTAGGATGAAGGTATCACGATTCACTATTATAAATAATGTTTTATACAAGAAATCTCTTGCAGGACCATATTTGAGGTGCTTGGAGGATCCTGAAGCCAAAGAGGTACTTCAGGATATACATGAAGGGGATTGTGGTAACCATACTGGGGGCAGGTCGTTATTCTCGAAAGTGTTAAGGACAGGATATTATTGGCCAACAATGAGAAAAGATGCAGCAGAATATGCTCGAAGATGTGACGCATGTCAAAGACATAGTAACATACTGCATCAACCTGCTGAACCATTATATCCTATTGTTTCCCCTTGGCCATTTATGAAGTGGGGTATGGATATAGTGGGAAAGCTACCAAAAGCTCTGGGAGGAAAAGTCTTTATGCTAGCAATGACGGATTATTTCTCTAAGTGGGTTGAAGCTGAAGCATTTGTTCAAGTCAGGGATCAAGAAGTAGTATCCTTCATAAAGAGGAATATCATGACCAAGTTTGGAGTACCAGCCGAGATAATCTGTGACAATGGTTCTCAGTTTATAAGCAAGAGAACTACTGACTTTTGTAAGAGTTGGGGGATCAAAATGATCACATCTACTCCGATACATCCTCAAGCAAATGGACAAGCAGAATCCTCAAACAAGATAATTGTCAATAACTTAAAGAAAAGGCTTGGAGCCAAAAAAGGAAGATGGGCAGAAGAATTACCCTTTGTTTTGTGGGCTGATAGGACAACGGTAAAGAATGCAACAGGTCAGACTCCATTTTCCCTGGTATTTGGAGCAGAAGCAATGATTCCAACGGAAATGACAATACCTACTGCAAGATCTACCCTGAGTGATCCTGAGCAGAATCCTGAAGCCTTGAGTCAGGATTTAGACACTATAGATGAGAAAAGAGATGCGGCAAGGCTAAGGATGGCAGCATATCAACAGAGAATATCCAGGGCATATAACAAGAATATTAGGACAAGAAGATTTAAGGTTGGAGATTGGGTGTTGAGAAAGGCTTTTCAGAATACTACTAATCCTGTCGATGGCAAGTTAGCTCCAAAATGGGAAGGACCATATGAAGTTGAATCAGAAGCAGGGAAAGGAGCATACAGACTCAAGAATATGGAGGGGGATATGCTACCGAGGTCTTGGAATGCTATACACCTTAAGCTCTATTTCAAGTGAGTTTAGAATTTAATTTCTAACTCAGGATGGTATGAATTCTACCTTTTTTAAATATGTTTGGTTTAATTTGTTCTTTGTAACCCAATACTGACTTAAGCATCGGAGGGGTGTTAGGCAAGCTAACACCCACCTTAGTGTAAGGATGTTTTGCAGTATATGCTTCGGGATATAGCTCCAGGATGCTCACTCAGGATGTTTCGGAAGATTAGAGGATTGGCCCCCTCTCTCACGTACAAGGGATCCTGATCCCTTCGCAGGTTTAAAGGTATTCACCTTTCTTCCGAATTGGGTTTAAACACCCCGCCTGGAGCGCAAGTTATTCAGGGATAGTTCAAGGTGGCGGGACCAGTCCATGTAAAAGTGGCTGACAATTTCGTTACTGTTGGCTATATCCTGAATCCTAAAGGTATATGAGGATTGATCACCCTCTCTCACGAAAGGGTATTTTCATACTCTCTAAGGTTTAAAGGTTTTCATCTTTCTAAGTCTTGGAGTTTATACACTCCCGCCTGAAGCGCATGAAAATTTGGGATTTTCCCCAGGATACAAGGGATTTATCTCCAGTACATCCTTGGGTTTTACCCTTGGGACCTAAAAAATTGCCTATACAATGGAAACTGACAGTCAGAAGATTTCTAAGTATTTGAAGACATTGTACACAGGGGACATTCCTACCAAGGCAGTGATGTAAAGCTCAAAGGCTAAAGTTCGGAACTAGTATGCTAAATATCTCACACAGGGGACATCTTCATTGGAAAAGTTGCAAGGAGATTGAGGTTTGATAAAAGGGTTATATCCTACTCCGGGTATGATCTTTCCTTTGTAAGCATCGTTTAAGTTTTTAATAACACTATGTACAATATCCTGATATATTCTCAAAATCCTTTTCAGGATATTTGATTAAGGTGTTTGAAACTAGTATTAGTTTGGAACTTTGATCATTTAAGTATTATCAAAACTTGGTTTTGGAAAGATAGATTGTTTTTCACTCTCTAAAGAACTTTCTACAAAGTTGAAGGAATGTTTGGAAGTTCTATCTAATAAAAAGTTTTTACAATATATCGCTGAGCATATTGATCAGGATATTTTCATAAGATAACAATACAAAATTTTTACAAAGCTAAGAGTTACACTAAGTAATGCAAGGCAATAACAAATAAGTCAAAAGATAGTTATATTATTAACTAGTCAAAACACGTGCTTTTGGTTTCACCTTAAACCAAGGCCCATCCGCCAAAAGCACAATTAGTTTTTACCATACTTGTGTAACGGTTGCAGGATCTATCTCAAAACAGGACCTGTCCACTTACAACCGTTACCACAGTCAAAACAAGTTATACTAATCGATGACCAAGGGCTTCATCCTAAAACCTAGGACCCATCCACCTTTGGTCATCGTATTGTTCTAATGCAGGAAATATAAAATTGTTCAAAGACAGGAAAAGTAAATTGTTTACACAACCACAACCACGAAATTTAAAAGTGGGCTCCGTCCTTGGCACGTATATCCATCATCGCCCACTTCGCCGCCTAAGAAGCGGCACCTTCTTGATCAGCAACCTCCTTGCCAGCATTCGCCCCAGCATCAGCCTCAGGATTCTTCTCGGCATCATCATCAGCATTGGTCACTTCCTCGGCCGCCTTAGAGGGCTCTTCACCAGCATGCTTTGTAGGATGAGCAACGGGATGACCGCCAAGATCCTGAACTTTCTCCTCCCAAGCCTTTATATTCCAGGAGGGGCATTCGAAGCCCAAATCCCTGGCTTCGTAAGCCATCCTTATCCTGGCTTGGAGAAGAGAGACGACCACGGATGCTTTGAGGCTATCCCGATATGAACTCATATTCTGCTGGTATTGGAGAAGGGCGGCATCTAGTTTGGCTTGAGCATCCTCGTTGGCTTTGTGGAGGGTAGCTTGGTGATCCTGGATCATTGCCTTGTATTTGTCTTCATAATGCTGGGATTTAGCAGCTGTAATGGTTCCTTGATCAGCTATGGTGGCCTCAGCTTTCTCCAGCTTGATCTCCAACATCTTGTTAAGCCCGCAGGCGTCTTCATACAAGTGCATAAGACGATCCAGACCCTATCGATAAAGACACAGGTATTGGTGTAAAAATAAGCAGGATAAGGACTAACATACTTGTGCAGGATATCGAAAAGAAAATTCTATCTGTTTGAGGAATGAAGTGGCTTCGTTGAACCCATGATTCTCGAGAGAGAATGTTTCAGAAACAGCTGGGGAGTCCGTCTCCTTTCTTTTCCGAGAGCTGGATGCCCGGGTCCTGGATGCCGGAGGGCCTTTGGGAGCAGAAACAGTCTTCGAGGAGGTAGCCTTTGGTGTAGCAGACGACTTTGGCTTGGATTCTTGTTTGATGGGTTCGAGGCTGGAGTAGTAATCCAACTCGTCGAGTTGGAAACCTTCAAGGTTGACAACCGACATCTCTGAGCTTGATTTCTGGCTTGGATCTGTGAGAGACAGGGAGAAAGTTCTTTCACTGACAGGAAGTCGATAGATTTCCTCGATCTTGGATTCGGATTCTGCACTAGGAGGCACTAAATCTCTGAAGTTCGCTGCATAAAAATGTCAGGATATAAGTCTAGGATATAGTTTGAGGATATAATTGGGGATATTCCTAAAACCCTAAATCCTACCCTTGGTTAACCATTTAACCGGCAGATCGAAACCCTTATCAATAGAGTCTCTTTTTACGAAAAAGAATTTTCGTCGCCATCGATCCTCGTTCTTGGTGGCCTTAAGAACCAAAGGGTTCTTGGAGGTAGAAAACAGAAGAAAACGATGATCGCCATGGGATCTCAACCGGTATGTTATAGGGAGGTCTTCAATAAACAGGTTGGGAAAATGACGAGACTTAATTTGATCCAGCGAGATATCCTGTGGCTTCCATCTGCAATTTCAGGAATGGGCTTAACCACTCCTGGAACGCTGGATATCATATCCTTCAGTTTCTGTAATTCTCTAGCCATAACTTGATTGATACCTGTATCCTGCACAAAGCCATGGTTAGTGTTATAAGAATTATTCAAAGTGTTACCTCCCGGAGGATTCAAGTTTGGAATCCCAGATGTGAATCCATATTGACGAGATTCTGGTATGACTGAAGGACCAGAAGAAGCAATGGTCTGCATTGGGATGAAGTCTCCTTGATGAACATCTGTACTTCCTGGTTGCACATTCCTTAAGAATCCTTGATCCTGGAAGATGTTGGATCCTTGATGTGCTGTGAATGGGTGTCTTGGAGGATAATCCATGGATCCGTAAACCTGAGATGAGGATCCTTGAACCTGAAAAGAGGATCCTTGAACCTGAGAGGATCCTTGAACCTGAGAGGATCCTTGAACCTGAAAAGAGGATCCTTGAACCTGAGAGGATCCTGAAGGTTGAAAATAGGATCCTAGAGCTCGAGTCATTGCCGACGATCCAGAGCGCATTCCAGTTGATCCACCCCGGTATTGGATATCTGGAGCTATAGATTACTGGGCAGTTATGACCGGAGTGTCGAAATTCAACGACCTCGGCATCAGAGGAGAGTGATCCTCCACTGATTTCTTCTGTTTCTTAATGTCACCAATCTCCTGGAGGATCCTTTCGTTGGTTTTATCCTGCTCTTGTATGTGATCCCTCATCTGCAAAATCAAATTAAAAAGATCACTGTTAGTAGGACTAGAAGAAACAGCAGAAGTTGGTGGTTTTGAGAAAACGGGGGTCGGTTTCTTCGCAGGATTCTCAGCATTCTTCTGAGATCCAAAAGGTGGTGGAGGCAAAGGTGGAACGCCCTGTGAAGAAGTGATTGCCGGCATGGAACTTGAAGTGTTCTTTGCTGAAGAAGCCATCTGGTTGAATATAGTGAACCGAAATGAACACAATGAATAAAATTTCTTAGAAATGAAGCACCAATTGCCCCACGGTGGGGGCCAAACTGTTTTGGTCAAAAATCAGGCTAGGATAATGCAACCAAATCTTTTGTTGTGAGGTATGATGCTTGAATCAATGAACAAATGTATGAACAACTTGCAAATGAAATGAACAAGTGACACAAGGATTTATACGAGGAAAAAGCCCTTGATCAAGAGATGATCTCCGGCATAAAAAACCTAAGGTGATGGAAACTACCGATCACCAACTATAATTAAACAAAAGATTGTTACAACTCGGGATGATAACAAGCTTGTTACAAGGATCACTAGTGTGCAAAAGTGTATGAAATCGCCAATGTATTGCCGAGAGTTTGCGAGTGTGTGTGTATTAGCTAACTTGTTCTAATTCAAACTGTTATCCCCTTATAAAATTAGAAATAAACTAGATAACTAACTATCCGCTAAATGTGCAAGCTTCCCACGATCTCCATAACGTTCACGAAGGCTATGCACGTGTGGAATATTTAAGCATATTCCCCAAGAATATCGGCAAGACTTGGTCCATGCGTATACTCCTGCAAAACAAGCTCACATACAATGGAAACAACCGTTAGTGTTAGGATAACAATGAGGATCTTGGATCCTTAATTCTGCAACGTCTTCTGAGGATCCTTAATTCAAACGGAACTGAGGATCCGTGATCCTGGCTGCACTTGAGGACCCGTGATCCTTAGGCTTAGAAAATCCACCCCTAACAATGAAGTAGTAGAAAATGCATGATTTTGGCAAAATTGGTAAGTGTAAGTTGTTTAGAGTTGATTGTAAAGTGATTGTGATGATTTTATAAAAGAAAATGATATGCTTGAAAGCATGGAAACCTCCATTTTTAAGGGAAACTATGGTAAAATTTTCTAAAAATATTAACACTCAGGAAAAATATTTTAAACAAATATTTACAAGTGTATTTTAACCACGAGTTTTCCATATAAACTTTGCCATAATTTTTGTTACAAAAACATAAGTGTTGGAGGTTGGTTTTTATAAATAGAAATGGCTAAATATATATTTAGAATATATATACATTGAAGACACACATGTGTGATTATTTGTATACTTTGTGTAATAGTTATATTATTTAGGACTTGAAATAATATAACTCAGAAAAACACCAAGAATTACCATCCAAAACATTACCAAAATCTAAAGGAATAAGTATATAAGTTACACACAAAATATTGGCGAACCGAACAAAAAATGTAACTTACAAAATATTCCGGAAAACATATTCACAAAGTATATTTTGGTAAATAATATTTTGGACACAAAGAAATGAAAATATGATTTTTACAATTACTGCGAGAGTATATCATATTTTGACAAAGGAAAAATAATCGCATTTTTTACAAGTATAAATATATATATTTTCCTTGGAGTTATTAGAAAATATATTATTTTTGGGAAAATATATATTTTCTTGAGTAAACTTAAAATACATTATTTTTGGATAAAAATAAGTTTATAAATATTTTCTAAGTTAGACTTGAAAATATATTATTTTGGAACTACAAATATTTTTGCCAAAAGAAAAATTATAAATAATTTTTCTAAGTAATATTTCTTAAATATATATATATTTTTTGGGAATGTATATATTGGTGGACTTTTATTAGAAATAATATTCCAGAAAGTTTAATATAAGTTTAAGTATATGAATACTTAATGAATACAATAAAATACGTATTCTCATACGTATAAATACACACCGGAATACGACCCCAAAACATGGCAAAAATACACATGTATAAGATACCCCATCATTGGGAAGGAAATACTAGTATAAATACTTGGGAAGTATTAAGTTACAATAATATGGTTTAACAATTATTCCAAAAATTAATAAATATAATTTAAGTTAAAATATTTATTATTTTGACAAATAATTATATAACTTGGAATAATGATGAAGACACTTGGAAACATAACTCAAAGGCACTAATTAATACTAAGTCAAGGCACGACCCGCTCGTCTAATAAGACCATAGTACATTGTAGGTAGTCGTGTACGCCAGAGGAAACTTTGAGTTACATGCGGATTCGAAGAACGCAAAACTGTGAGTTCATGTCCCCCTTTTCTTTAACTGTTTTTGGTTTTATAACTTCGGGGGTGAAGTACATGTTACAAAATGATTACAAACAATTACAATTGGTATGGTTAGCTTTGGAAAGTACAGTAGATCATGTGAATGGGTAGGCGCACTCTTAAGGCCATTAATCCTCGTTGTAGGACCGAGGGACATGAGTGATAGATCTATTCGGGTGTAGCGAGCCCCACCCATGCGCCAACCGAATGAGCCATGTGGTGACTATGTCTTATTGACTAAGTCTGCTAGTGTAACACCTCGGAAATTCACGTCCTATAATGTGCTGACACGTGTCATAATGTTTAAACGTGTGAAAGAAATATTATAGAAGGACTAAAGTTGACAAACGTGGAAAGTATGTGTATATACGTATTCTAAGTGTCAACTGTGAATAATTATATTGAATATTAACCCTACAAGATGTTCATAATATCAAACGAATAAATCATGGATCATACGAAGCTAAAAGTGAGATATTACAAACTACAGGGGTTAAAAGTGTCAACATGTTAAAGATATACCTCTGAGTGACCTTTTGACGAACCCGAAGCTTTGTAAATATAAATTATGCTCACTAGAATGCACGGTTAAAATTTCATAAAGTTTCGTTATCGTATGAGAAAGTTATGATCAAATTCGTGTGCGAGGGGTTAAAGTGTTAACGTTGAAAGTTAAGGCTTTTCGGGTTAACCGGAGGTGTTCGGAGACTTGGCAAAGTGGGTATAAGCCCTAAAGTCCTTGTGGGTATATTACAAGGGGTCAAATTGCAAGTTAAAGCCTAATTACCCCTTTATAAACCCCAAAGGTCAAGTTGCTTAACAAAGAAAATCAAAAATTCGATATATAAGTCCCATGCGGCCCGCATTGGGTTTGCTTATATGGGAAGCGGGCCGCTTCCGGCCCCCAGATGCAGAAAACGGGGACAGGCCCCTGAATACGCGGAAACTCGACTTTTAAACGCATTTCTCACATGGTGGGCGACCCCTAACTGTGCTAAAACACTAGGGACATGTGTTGGATGGTTGTGGTTGATCCTAGAGTTAGTTGTCACTTAGTTGTGGTGGATCCAAGTGCTATATAAAGCCACATTGTGCAACCATCATTCTTCACACTTGCAATTGATCTTTGGAGCATCCTGGAGCATAGGAACTCTCCCTTCTGATCATAAGTCGTGCATTGGGCTATTGTAAGTCTACTAGTTCTTATTTGGTTGTGTTTAGCTTAGTTAATTAGCTAAAAGTCAAACCGTCGTAATTACGGTTTGACTTCGAGATTAGTCACTAATGACTCAGTCTTATCTCGAATTAAAAGTAGTTTTAGAATGGTATTTATGTGGGTAATAAAACCCCAAAAGGGTTTCCCCTGATCACCATCCTAAGCAGGTCAAATGTCGGGTCAAACATTTACTTAAAAAGTCAACATATTGCTTAAAATGTCATTTATGCCTAATTAGCTATATAGAACATGTATAACTTGTTTGAACATTGTTATAACTTAGAAATAAGTGTAAGAACATGTCCCAACATGTTCAACCCGACTACTTCCTGTTTAGACCCGGTTCGGAACCGAAAGTCACATAGTTTGACTTTTCGGTTGACTTTCAGTTCTGACCCGGTTGGGCATATTTTAGAAATACCTCAGAGCTTAAATTGGATTAGGATACATGTTAGAACAACCCTCTGTGATTATACACCCTGGTTCACTAGTTATCCAATTAATATGCATATTTCCGTTAATTGCTCATACGTTGACCGTTATGCCCTTATTACCTTAAAACGTGATTTATGAAAATGTAAAAGTGTAGAAACCTTAGTTACTGATATATAGACTTGTATGCAAAGTTTGACATCAGTTTGACTTATAGATTCAGAGTTATGCTCAATATCGCAAAAACTAATGCTTTATGTTAATTAATCGGCGTAATTAGCGTATAGCCTAGTTAAACATACTTTTTGATATCAAATATTTTACCCACTGATGTTATATATTATTTAGGGATTTTTAAATATTTTTAATTAATTTTAGGCCGAGCATAACTAGTAGTCGTAGGCTTAATCCGGTAATTGTCGGTTTTGCCCTTACGGGCCATAAAATGAGTTTTACTTATCTAAACGACTCCAAACCTTTTGCTACTGATCACATATGATTAATAAATTATTTTAAGCCTTCTGGAAATATAAAAATCCCAGGTTTAAGTATAGAACCCGGAAATGGCCTTTAATCGCCATAATTAGCGTTTTAACGCATAGTATGTCTTAAAATCATATTGGACATACCCGGGTTGATACCTACTGATATATAAGGCAAATTATGATAACTTAACAGTAAGCAAAGGTTTATAAACTCAGACTTCGTTTTTGAGCTTTGCGGCTTATGTGAAATTACCAAAATACCCCTACGGGGCATAGTTTGGTTAAATATGATAAATATCACATATATGCCTTAGCCTACTGTTATAACTCATCAAAATGAGTATGTTTACTGTTTACATCAGACCTATAACTCAGTTAAACAATTAAACTCTTTTACAAACTTTAAAATGACCAAACTACCCCTACGGGGCATAGTTTGTGTTTAAATTGGTTCGGGGCATAACGAAAGACATCCTACTGATGTTACAACATATTTGAAGCATATTAACTTAGGAAACCTGTATATGGCTCTTACGGATACCCGTTACGCATATTACGCGTTCGGTTCGGCTTATGTAACAAGTTTACATAAATTAGCCGAAACGGGTCAAACCTTATCGGTTTAATCTCAAAATCCAGAATGTGGATGAAGGGCCCATATTAAACAAGTCTCTGAACTTGTCGGGTCTAAATCACATTCTATCCGGTCTTCGCTTAATCGTGCGTACAAACCGTATCCTTGAAACTAGCCGGTCTAAGCTTAAGCTTAACTAAAGACCCGTTAGAATTCTAATAGGTTATTAAAAACCTTCGTTCCAGATTAGGAGCCCAGTAAAAGCTATCTGTACTTGCTGATTTGATATACGGCTGGGATTGAATTTATATTTAGCTCAGGTAAATACTTTTAACTTATTTTCCCTATACGGGCTTGGGTTACGGTACATAGCGTACCGCTTGATCGAGCATCAAATCTTCCACGCTTAGTGGTTAATTGAATAATTTGATCGGCTCGTTTTAAACAGATGTGTTTACTTTACAGCCTTTGGGGGGTTAATGACCATGTCCCGGATATCCTCGGCATTATCTTACGAGATGGCCACGACCTGAGCACGGGGTGTAGGCGTACACCTGTCGGTGTATAACTCTAGAATTGTGGTGTGTCTATTGATCCTTAACCCGGATACGTTCCGGGCTACTGAACGCATAAGTAACATGTAAATCGTTCACAAGATTATAATATTAAATAATTCTCCCAAGTTAAAAAGATTAATTTTGCCTCTGTGCATTTTAATCAATGTGTCAAGATATTTTGTGCCACGTGCATTCAAAACAATTTACAAACTCTTTTTCCAAAATGAGTCAGTTGAATGTATTTACCAGTGTAAACTAACGTATTTTCCAAAAAGGCTAAATGCAGGTACTATACGAAATTGGCTGGATATGTCTCCTTAGCATCAATAGAAGTCTCGCAAGCTTAAGATGCCTAAAAGTCTGTTGAACTATTGTTTCCATTTTATGTTCGATCCTTCTGTGGATAAACTTCCGAATATTGTGACATATGATATTACAATAATAAATTCGGTCGTATCATATTTTAAATTGCTTCCGCTGTGCTTAATAATATTGTGTTGTTTGACTATTATGTTGCCAACCATGACGTCATGATACTCCCCACCGGGCCCACCGGTGACACGTGGAAATCGGGGTGTGACAGGTTGGTATCAGAGCCAACACTGAGTGAATTAAACACTAGCCTTAGTGTTTAATCTCAGTTACACAATTGCACAATTCTAAACTTCTGAGTCTAGACTTAACTTAGGAATAATCTCAATCCTAACCTTGAAGTTTTAATTCCAAACTTTTACTGGATACGTCGCCAAGTGAAGAAGCTGTAATAAGAATTCTCCACATCTGGAGCTTTGGAATGCTGAGCTTCGTACCGCGACCAAGATGAAACGTGCGACCAAGGAGAAAGCATTCAGGAATTGAATGAAGAAGAAACTCCTTTGCTGAAGACCGTTTCCTCAATAGTCCTTATAAGGACATAAACATCTTTCAGTCCCTCCGTGGACACATTATTCCTTTTAAGTCCCGCTTAGGGCAACTTTATACTTTTATTTTTATAAATGGAATGATTAAGTTTAAACTTTCATTCTAAATAAGAAATATTAAATAAATGGAAAAAAAAAAAAAAAAATAATAATAATAATAATATTTCCTTTTTGCAAGATCTACCATTATAATAAAATGGCAAAATCTAAAAGGGCAAGACCTAGCTTCGAGTCATATTAAGACCGGCCAAGATGGCAGTTCCGCAATTTAGATTCAGATCCATATTTACACCTCAATTTAAAAATTGTTCTGCGTTAATTATAAATTAAGAATCTTAAATGTGAAACCTAGCCTAGGGTCAATTACAAGACCGGGCCAAGATGGTAAGACCTGTTTAAAAAGATTCAATTCCCTGTTAACATCTTAAAACATGTTAACACTCCTGGCAGATGTGATTCAATTAAAATCACACGCGTCATTTTTATAAAGGATTCTTCAAAAGATTCCTAACCCAGTTTAATGATCTCTGAATCCTGGGTTTACATCATTAATTAAGATGATCATATTTTAAACCATACGTGGTAATATAGTGCCTAAGGGCCTTGCTCATTTCTACATGAGCCAAAATACAGTGGTAGTTATGACTCCCTGTCAGATAAAGGTAATGAACTAGGTTCAAACCTCAAATGCTTTGATTCTCTGAAATCCTAGCATATAATTTATAATTGTCTACGTGACTAGGCCGATTGTGCCAGAATACCTTCATGCTTTGATTCTCTGAAATCATAGCTTATAAAATTATATATGTCCTTGTGACTAAGCCAGTTGTGCTAATATACTTAAAGACCTTGATTCTCTGAAATCATGGCTTATAATTTAAAATTTTGTCCTTGTGACTAGGCCATTGGGTGCCACTAATAAAACTGTTAATGTTTTATAATTAGGATAAATTATCGAAATCCTAAATAAATATGATTAATAAATTAACCATATATGGTCTCTGTTACCATGGTTAATGAATTTCCCTAAGGGGGTAATCCAGTAATAAACATCTCTTATAAGGGAAGTGCCTACGGGTTATAGTTAATGTCCTCTGAGACTAAAAAACAGTGGTAGCCTACAGCTCCCTGTCAAGAAAAGGTAATGAACTTCGATTCAAACCTTAAGGCCACGATTCTCTGAAATCATGGCTTATAAATTTAACTTGTCTACGCGACAAGGCCATTGGTGCTATTATTAACTTATGAATTAGGATTTATGATAAAAATCCTGAATAAAATAAATATCTTTCCTTCTCTGTCAGTATGCAATTGAAGGGAATCTTAAAGGTGAAACCTAGCCTACGCGGCCAAGATGGTGAAACCTACTCAAGGGATTCAGATCCTTGTTAACACCTAGGAATGTGTTAGCACTCTTGACAAAGGTGATTCGAGAAAATCACAACAGTTATCCTTATATTGGATTCTTCCAATTCTCAAATCTAGCCTAGTGATCTAGGAATCATGGCTTATATCATTCTATAGGATGATCATATTATAAACATCCGTTAGTAATGAAGCACCTACGGAGTAAACTTGTTGTCTGATAAGACAACGACAGTGGTAGTCTTTGACCTCCTGTCTAAAATATTGGACTATGTCCAAACATAATAGTCTATATGATCAATGCGATCATGACTAATACCATTTAATACGATGATAATATTATTTAAACATCCTTTAGTGATGTCTTGCCTACGGGCTATAATATATTGTCCATTTGAGACATTAACGTTGTTATCGTTATGATTCCCTGTCCAAGGTGGTGAGCTATGCTCAAGCCTAATAGTTCATATGATCAATACGATCATGACAAAAATCATCAATACGATGATTAAAAATTTTAACATCCGTAATGATGTTTTGCCTAAGGGCTATATTATATCGTCCAACTGAGACAAGGCAATTGTAATCTTTTGTGATTCGTTGCCAAGGGGGTGAGCTATACTCAATTCCCATAGTCTATACTATCAGGGTGATCTTGACTAGTATCACCAGTATGATGATTATAATATTAACATCCCTCGTGATGAAATGCCTACGGGATATACCTTATTCTAGTGTCGGTAAGACAAAGGTAGTAGTGATCTTTATGATCCCCTGTTCAAAATGGTGTGATTATACCCAAACCTAATAGTCAATATGATCGATGTAATCATGACTAATTTCATTAGATACGATGGTTATATATATAAACATCCATTAGTGATGTTGATTGGCTTATTTTTCTGCCAAAAGAATCGTCTTTCAAGACGATGACAGTTGTAGTCTATGACTCCCTGTCCAAAGGTGAAGAACCACGTTCAAACCTAGAAGCCCTAATCTAATAAGATTGCTGCTTATAAAATAAAGGTCCTTGGTGATAGACCATCAAGTTATGTTTTAAAGTCATTCATGACAAGCATATGTGCTATAATTGGTCATTCGTGACAAGTTAACATATTAAATGTTAACATTCCTGGTGACATGCCTTTGTACCAGATTTGATGGATGTCCTTATAACAAGGCCGTTTGTGCCATATCAAAATGTCCTTTGTGACAAGGCCTTCGTGCCATATAATCATTTATGTCCTTCATGACTGTGCTTTATGCCATATTTTTCTACGTCCCTCGCGACAGGCTTCTATACCATATATGTATAAAAATATATAACCGAAGTCATGAAAGGATAGCCTTTGAGCTATTTATAAACGTACTTGTGGCAAAGACAGTTGTGACATTATGGTCCCCTGTCAAGCAAGTATTGGACTCGCTCCAAGCAGTGAATGCCATTGATGGTCCAGCTGTGACCTAGGCTAAATGCAGGTACTATACGAAATTGGCTGGATATGTCTCCTTAGCATCAATAGAAGTCTCGCAAGCTTAAGATGCCTAAAAGTCTGTTGAACTATTGTTTCCATTTTATGTTCGATCCTTCTGTGGATAAACTTCCGAATATTGTGACATATGATATTACAATAATAAATTCAGTCGTATCATATTTTAAATTGCTTCCGCTGTGCTTAATAATATTGTGTTGTTTGACTATTATGTTGCCAACCATGACGTCACGATACTCCCCACCGGGCCCACCGGTGACACGTGGAAATCGGGGTGTGACAGGTTGGTATCAGAGCCCATACGGATTATGAATGCCGTGGCTAATCTAAGTCAGGTCATCAGGATGATGACTAATAATTATTAAATCTTGGTGATTAGTACCAAGATTCGAGTATCGAAAACTCGGAGGAGGTAGACGAAAGTCGCAATGCTAATAGGACGACGAAAGTTAATAAAACTACAAGCGTAAACCTCAATATTTATGGAGTTAATCTCCAAGCTGTGATTGACGCAGCAGTTGGAGAGATCAGGGGAAAAGGTCATGAGACAATCCAAGGGGCCGAATGCTTCTCGCCCTAAAACTCATTCGAAACCATGTTTAAATTACTCATGAGGAGAGCTATGTTCACACTTCAAATATGAAGGGTGAACCAAAGAAAGAGGATAACTCCTAGAAATCGGAGAAGGAGAGCAAATACAGGCTTAATAAAAAGCAACGAAAGTTCGGTGAATAAACCTGTATACCTCAGAGACTGCTTCAGCAGTATAAGATGGATGTTTTAATATCCATTAGGAAATTTTTCCGATGTCCTAGTTCCGTTAAAACATAAGGACTAAATATAGTGATAAAAATGGATTGGTTGCCTCGAAAAATCAAGCCCATATCGTGGGTGATAAGAAGCAATTAATTATCAAGACTACTTATGAGACAACTCTCATAATTACACGTATCAGTGCGATTAATTAATATTAAACACAAAAAAATGGTGAAACTGGCCGTCCCCGGAATCGAACCTGGGTCTAGGCCGGCCGCACCCTTTCGCGCGCCTAGCCAACCGAGCTAGGTGCCTAGTTTGTGAAACTTCCATCATTAATTAAATATAAGCACTTGTACAATAAACTTCCTTATCATTTATCAATGATAATTTCTGCTAAGTGCCCTGTTTTTTTTTTTATATATAGGCAATAATAAATCTTCATAGACCATAAGCTTAGCAAACTTTTATATTATCCACAAGGTATAATTTACCAAGGAAACCATAGTAACCGATTCTTCTAGTATCGGCAAGGAATCCTTCCGAAAATCTAAGAGTACTCTTTCTTCGCATAGAGTACGACAACATATGTTATTTTAATTATTTTTCTCATTGTTTTCTATCGCCTGCGAATGCCAAACTATGTTTGATAGAAGTGTCATATGAGGATTGGCGTACCCTAGTGTGTCCCATAGATTATTTCCATGTCTGATCAGCATGGAGGTTTAATACATGGAACCCCTAAAATATCCCAATGATCATATTATACTAAAGTCGAATAGTAGTATTCAAAGAAGATATCCAAAAAAGGGAATTTTTTTTTTCCAAGTAAATGTTCCCGATTAAGGAAGTCGTGGACTTATAACATAAAAGTGTCACTCATTTGACACGAACAATGATGGATGAACTGGAGCCTGAGATATGGAAAATCTCTGTAGCCTCCTTGTATCTTAATTATCTTTTCAAAAGTTTTCCCTGCTTACCTCCTGGAAGACAGGTAGAATTAAGATTTGTATCCCGCCGTGGGCTAGAGTATTGTGAAAACTCCATATGGATTATGGAAAAATCGAAACCTTGATTTAGTAGGTTTTAAGACTTAGGCACAAATAGCCTGACTCAATCTTCTGAGGGTTTTATATTGTTAAATAAGAAAGACGGTTCATATTACTTACGTATTACATGCCGCAACCCTAATTAGGCAACGATTAAGAAATTGCCATCAGCTACCCAGGATCTAAGGGCAAATTTTGGTGGGTAGGCTTGAAAAGTCTGTAGCCACCTATGTAGCTAAATGCTTGACATGTGCGCAAGTCAAAGCCGAGCATCAAAAGCCGTCAGGCTTGCTACGACAGCCTAAACTTCCTACGTGGAAATGGGAAATGGTAACTATGGATTTTATTAACAAGTTACCCAAGACAAGGAAAGGAAATGATACGATATGAGTTATAGTTGACTGACTGACTAAGTCAGCACATTTCCTACCCATCAAGGAGACTTATAGCTCCGATATATTAGCCCAGTTATACGTAGATAAGATTGTAGCCTTACATGGCATACCTGTAGCTATTATCTCTGATAGAGATACTAGGTACACGTCACCTTTTAGAAAAAGCTTCCAACAATCTTTGGGCACACGTTTGAATTTTAGTACGACTTACCATCCTCAGACAGACGACCAGAGTGAGCGTACTATTCAAACGTTAGAAGACATGCTACATGCATGTGCGATCGATTTGGGTGGTAGTTGGGATAAGAACCTACCGTTAATCGAATGCTCCTACAACAATAGCTACCACACCAGCATAAAGGCTGCGCCTTTCGAAGCATTATACGGTAGAAAGTGTAGAACGCCAGTTTATTGGGCGGAAGATGGAGATGTCCAGTTATCAGGACCAGAGATTGTGTTTGAAACGACGGACAAGATTGTCCAGATTCGTGACCGTCTCAAAACTGCCCGGAATAGGCAGAAGAGATACGCTGATCCAAAGCGTAAGGATTTTCACTTCGAAGTAAGTGACAAAGTCCTACTTAAGGTGTCACCCTGGAAGGGAGTGATGCGGTTTGGTAAGAAAGGCAAGCTAAGCCCGAGATACATAGGACCTTTCGAGGTTATCGAACGTGTCGGGTCAGTTACCTATAAGTTAAACTTACCTGAAGAGCTCAGTGGAATTCACAATGTGTTCCACATCTGCAATCTGAAGAAGTGTTGCGCTGATGAATCACTGGTTGTACCGCATACAGATGTGCATATTTACGAGAGCTTGAAATTCGTGGAAAAACCTGTGTCGATTGAAGATCGACAGGTAAGAAAACTTCGGAGAAAGCATATACCTTTTGTTAAGGTCAAATGGGATGCCCGTAGAGGTCCCGATTTCACGTGGGAGGTTGAATCCACGATGAAAGAAAAGTACCCTTACTTGTTTCAGTAAATCTCGGGTCGAGATTTATTTTAAGGGGGTGAGGATGTAACACCTCGGAAATTCACGTCCTATAATGTGCTGACACGTGTCATAATGTTTAAACGTGTGAAAGAAATATTATAGAAGGACTAAAGTTGACAAACGTGGAAAGTATGTGTATATACGTATTCTAAGTGTCAACTGTGAATAATTATATTGAATATTAACCCTACAAGATGTTCATAATATCAAACGAATAAATCATGGATCATACGAAGCTAAAAGTGAGATATTACAAACTACAGGGGTTAAAAGTGTCAACATGTTAAAGATATACCTCTGAGTGACCTTTTGACGAACCCGAAGCTTTGTAAATATAAATTATGCTCACTAGAATGCACGGTTAAAATTTCATAAAGTTTCGTTATCGTATGAGAAAGTTATGATCAAATTCGTGTGCGAGGGGTTAAAGTGTTAACGTTGAAAGTTAAGGCTTTTCGGGTTAACCGGAGGTGTTCGGAGACTTGGCAAAGTGGGTATAAGCCCTAAAGTCCTTGTGGGTATATTACAAGGGGTCAAATTGCAAGTTAAAGCCTAATTACCCCTTTATAAACCCCAAAGGTCAAGTTGCTTAACAAAGAAAATCAAAAATTCGATATATAAGTCCCATGCGGCCCGCATTGGGTTTGCTTATATGGGAAGCGGGCCGCTTCCGGCCCCCAGATGCAGAAAACGGGGACAGGCCCCTGAATACGCGGAAACTCGACTTTTAAACGCATTTCTCACATGGTGGGCGACCCCTAACTGTGCTAAAACACTAGGGACATGTGTTGGATGGTTGTGGTTGATCCTAGAGTTAGTTGTCACTTAGTTGTGGTGGATCCAAGTGCTATATAAAGCCACATTGTGCAACCATCATTCTTCACACTTGCAATTGATCTTTGGAGCATCCTGGAGCATAGGAACTCTCCCTTCTGATCATAAGTCGTGCATTGGGCTATTGTAAGTCTACTAGTTCTTATTTGGTTGTGTTTAGCTTAGTTAATTAGCTAAAAGTCAAACCGTCGTAATTACGGTTTGACTTCGAGATTAGTCACTAATGACTCAGTCTTATCTCGAATTAAAAGTAGTTTTAGAATGGTATTTATGTGGGTAATAAAACCCCAAAAGGGTTTCCCCTGATCACCATCCTAAGCAGGTCAAATGTCGGGTCAAACATTTACTTAAAAAGTCAACATATTGCTTAAAATGTCATTTATGCCTAATTAGCTATATAGAACATGTATAACTTGTTTGAACATTGTTATAACTTAGAAATAAGTGTAAGAACATGTCCCAACATGTTCAACCCGACTACTTCCTGTTTAGACCCGGTTCGGAACCGAAAGTCACATAGTTTGACTTTTCGGTTGACTTTCAGTTCTGACCCGGTTGGGCATATTTTAGAAATACCTCAGAGCTTAAATTGGATTAGGATACATGTTAGAACAACCCTCTGTGATTATACACCCTGGTTCACTAGTTATCCAATTAATATGCATATTTCCGTTAATTGCTCATACGTTGACCGTTATGCCCTTATTACCTTAAAACGTGATTTATGAAAATGTAAAAGTGTAGAAACCTTAGTTACTGATATATAGACTTGTATGCAAAGTTTGACATCAGTTTGACTTATAGATTCAGAGTTATGCTCAATATCGCAAAAACTAATGCTTTATGTTAATTAATCGGCGTAATTAGCGTATAGCCTAGTTAAACATACTTTTTGATATCAAATATTTTACCCACTGATGTTATATATTATTTAGGGATTTTTAAATATTTTTAATTAATTTTAGGCCGAGCATAACTAGTAGTCGTAGGCTTAATCCGGTAATTGTCGGTTTTGCCCTTACGGGCCATAAAATGAGTTTTACTTATCTAAACGACTCCAAACCTTTTGCTACTGATCACATATGATTAATAAATTATTTTAAGCCTTCTGGAAATATAAAAATCCCAGGTTTAAGTATAGAACCCGGAAATGGCCTTTAATCGCCATAATTAGCGTTTTAACGCATAGTATGTCTTAAAATCATATTGGACATACCCGGGTTGATACCTACTGATATATAAGGCAAATTATGATAACTTAACAGTAAGCAAAGGTTTATAAACTCAGACTTCGTTTTTGAGCTTTGCGGCTTATGTGAAATTACCAAAATACCCCTACGGGGCATAGTTTGGTTAAATATGATAAATATCACATATATGCCTTAGCCTACTGTTATAACTCATCAAAATGAGTATGTTTACTGTTTACATCAGACCTATAACTCAGTTGAACAATTAAACTCTTTTACAAACTTTAAAATGACCAAACTACCCCTACGGGGCATAGTTTGTGTTTAAATTGGTTCGGGGCATAACGAAAGACATCCTACTGATGTTACAACATATTTGAAGCATATTAACTTAGGAAACCTGTATATGGCTCTTACGGATACCCGTTACGCATATTACGCGTTCGGTTCGGCTTATGTAACAAGTTTACATAAATTAGCCGAAACGGGTCAAACCTTATCGGTTTAATCTCAAAAACCAGAATGTGGATGAAGGGCCCATATTAAACAAGTCTCTGAACTTGTCGGGTCTAAATCACATTCTATCCGGTCTTCGCTTAATCGTGCGTACAAACCGTATCCTTGAAACTAGCCGGTCTAAGCTTAAGCTTAACTAAAGACCCGTTAGAATTCTAATAGGTTATTAAAAACCTTCGTTCCAGATTAGGAGCCCAGTAAAAGCTATCTGTACTTGCTGATTTGATATACGGCTGGGATTGAATTTATATTTAGCTCAGGTAAATACTTTTAACTTATTTTCCCTATACGGGCTTGGGTTACGGTACATAGCGTACCGCTTGATCGAGCATCAAATCTTCCACGCTTAGTGGTTAATTGAATAATTTGATCGGCTCGTTTTAAACAGATGTGTTTACTTTACAGCCTTTGGGGGGTTAATGACCATGTCCCGGATATCCTCGGCATTATCTTACGAGATGGCCACGACCTGAGCACGGGGTGTAGGCGTACACCTGTCGGTGTATAACTCTAGAATTGTGGTGTGTCTATTGATCCTTAACCCGGATACGTTCCGGGCTACTGAACGCATAAGTAACATGTAAATCGTTCACAAGATTATAATATTAAATAATTCTCCCAAGTTAAAAAGATTAATTTTGCCTCTGTGCATTTTAATCAATGTGTCAAGATATTTTGTGCCACGTGCATTCAAAACAATTTACAAACTCTTTTTCCAAAATGAGTCAGTTGAATGTATTTACCAGTGTAAACTGACGTATTTTCCAAAAAGGCTAAATGCAGGTACTATACGAAATTGGCTGGATATGTCTCCTTAGCATCAATAGAAGTCTCGCAAGCTTAAGATGCCTAAAAGTCTGTTGAACTATTGTTTCCATTTTATGTTCGATCCTTCTGTGGATAAACTTCCGAATATTGTGACATATGATATTACAATAATAAATTCGGTCGTATCATATTTTAAATTGCTTCCGCTGTGCTTAATAATATTGTGTTGTTTGACTATTATGTTGCCAACCATGACGTCACGATACTCCCCACCGGGCCCACCGGTGACACGTGGAAATCGGGGTGTGACAGCTAGGTTTGAGTCTTCCTGCACCATGTCACGTATATTAATGTATTAGCTACACATTAATTGATTTGTTTCCTTGTTGCTTTCATACCGGATTTCAAGTACATACAAACATACTTACAAAGGTTTCAAAGGTTTACTCACAAACACACACATGAACTCGCTCAACTTTTATTGATATTTTCAAACTGCATGTATTTCAGGAAATTAAAGGTGGATCTAGCGGGCGTTTGGAAGGTTCCAAGTTACGTCGAGAATAAAAGATTTCATCCGTGATCTTAGAGTTTGGATAATGTGTCTTATCTTAGATAAGACTCATCTTTCAAAACCCGGTTTTATTTAAAGTCTTGTCGAGTCCTTGTGGAACTCTAAAACATTTGAATGGGTTGTATTTTGGATTTGAAGTCTACGCTTGATTTTAAAAACAATGCTATTGTAATATTTCTAAACTTAATTAATGGATGAACATCTTCAGTTTTATCATATAGTTGTTGTTATGATTGAATGCAATGATATTAAGCGAGTCACACATAATCACGCTTCCGCAAAAGTCAGGGTGTGACAACTAGCCCCTCCAAGTGCTGAATCAGATCCGAGAATCAAAAGCATTTACCAACTCCCAGAAAGTGAGAGAACTTTTTCTCTATCCTTTGCAAGTTCAAGTCAAAAATCCAGTTCCGACATGTCTGGTAAGGGTAATTCTGCAAATAATTGATTAGCTTTATATAATGAAAGAATAGAAAAGATTTAGAACTCGTCTTTTTTATGCAGCACCGGCCAAGATTCCAAAGGTCTTCCATCTACACGAGTTGGACAGCTATTCTGCTCCTATCTCGGTGAAGAGAGAACCAAGCCCTAAAGCCACCACGTCTTCCAAGCCCACCGGTTCTAAAGCTGCCACCACTCCCAAGCCTCCTCCAGCCACCAAGACTCGTGCCTCCAGTGCCCGAAAGAGGAAGGAAATGGACTCTCCGGCTACCTCCGAGACCTTCCCTTACGAGAACCATGGATTCAATGAAGCCAGTGGGTTCATGACGTCATTCCTCAATCAGGTAAAAACTCACACCTGGTATCCTGTACATATATGTTGAATTATTATCCTGGACAGCCTATTTATGTTGATACATGTTCTTTTGATCGCAGGGCTTCGAACGTCTCATGCACTTATATGAAGAAGCTTGCGGGCTCAACAAGATACTGGAGGTTAAGCTCAAGAAAGCCGAAGTCACCATTGCTGATCAAGGGATGATTGTTGCCGCCAAGTCTTAGCACTACGAAGAAAAATTCAAGGTGATGACCCAGGAGCATCAAGCTGCCATTCACAAGGCCAACGAGGATGCCCAAGCCAAGTTGGATGCTGCCCTTCTTCAATACCAGCAGGATATGAACTCTTACCGGGATGGCCTCAAAGGATCTGTTGTAATTTCCCTTCTCCAAGCCAGGTTAAGGATGTCCTATGAGGCCAAAGCCTTGGGCTTTGAATGCCCCTCCTGGAATGTCAACGCTTGGGAGGTGAAATTAAAGGATCTTGGAGGCAATCCCGTGGAACATCCTGCAAAGCATACTGGTGAGGAGCCTTCTAAGGCGGCAGAAGAGGTGGCTGATGCTGGTGGTGATGCCGAGAAGAATCCCGAGGGTGATGCTGGTGCAGGTGCTGGGAGAGACGTTGCTGGTCAAGAAGGTGTTGCTCCTTAAAAGCAGCGAAGTGGGCGATGATGGATGTTTATGCCTAGGCCGGAGCCCACTTTTTTAAGTTTGATGGTTGTGGTCTGTTAAACAATTTCTATTTCCTGTCTTTGAACAATTTACATTTCATGCACTAAGACAATATGATGGCCAAAGGTGGATGGGTCCTGGGTTTCAGGATGAAGCCCTTGGTCATCAATTAGTATCGTTTATTTTGAACAATATAACAGTTGGAGGTGGATGGGTCTTGGTTTGAGATGAAACCTTCAACTGTTAGGTAAATATGATAAAAAAAACTAATTGTGCTTTTGGCAGATGGATCTCGGTTTGAGATGAAACCAAAAGCACAACTTTTGCTATGTTAATAATATAACTTCCTTTTGACCCTATTTATCATTGTCCTTTGTTATGCATTGCTTAGTTTGAATTTCAATGTTCCAAACTTAGTGCAATATTTCAAATGTCTTATCCAAATATTATGAAAATATCTTGATCAGTATACTCGCAAATATCCTATAAAGACTTTCGTTAAATAGGGTTTTTATAACTCAAACAATTCAGATAAAGTTTTCAAAGAAAAAGGACAGTTCATTTTTATTTTACAAAGTTTGTTTCGATAACACTTGTTTGACTATAATACAGTTTTAGTTTTTAATCCAAGTATCATGTCCCAAATATTCCAACCAAATATCCTGAAACATATTCAAAAAATATATTCTGAAAATATATCCTGAGAACATATCCCAATCAGGATATTCAAGCTTTTGTCAAACATAGTTTCAAAAACTTAACCGATTTAGACAAGGTTTTTTAAAGGAAAGATCATACCAGAAATAGAGTGCAACCCCACTCTCATTCTTCAATCCTTTTGCAACCTTTCCAACGAAGATGTCCCAGTCTGGGACACTTAGTGTACTGGGTTCGAGCTTGATCCTTTGAGCTTTGTACAATTGCCTCAGTAGGAATGTCCCCTGTGTATTATGTTTTTCAATACTTAGAAATTTTTTTGGACATCAATTGCAATCGTTTGAATAATTTTTGTATTTCAAGGGATAAACCCAAAAATATACTGGAGATAAATCCTTAGTGTACTGGGGATAAACCCATAAGTATTCTGGGGATAATCCCAAGTTTTCATGCGCTACAGGCGGGAGTGTATAAACTCCAAGACTTAGAAAGGTGAAAACCTTTAAACCTTAGAGAGTATGAAAATACCCTTTCGTGAGAGAGGGTGATCAATCCTCATATACCTTGAGGATCCAGGATATAGCCAACAGTAACGAAATTTTCAGCCACTTTTACATGAACTGGTCCCGCCACCTTGAACTATCCCTGGATAACTTGCGCTCCAGACGGGGTGTTTAAACCCAATTCGTGAGAAAGGTGAATACCTTTTGTTTTGGTCAAAAATCATGCTAGGATAATGCAACCAAATCTTTTGTTGTGAGGTATGATGCTTGAATCAATGAACAAATGTATGAACAACTTGCAAATGAAATGAACAAGTGACACAAGGATTTATACGAGGAAAAAGCCCTTGATCAAGAGATGATCTCCGGCATAAAAAACCTCAGGTGATGGAAACTACCGATCACCAACTATAATTAAACAAAAGATTGTTACAACTCGGGATGATAACAAGCTTGTTACAAGGATCACTAGTGTGCAAAACTGTATGAAATCGCCAATGTATTGCCGAGAGCTTGCGAGTGTGTGTATTAGCAAACTTGTTCTAATTCAAGCTGTTATCCACTTATAAAATTAGAAATAAACTAGATAACTAACTATCTGCTAAATGTGCAAGCTTCCCACGATCTCCATAACGTTCACGAAGGCTATGCACGTGTGGAATATTTAAGCATATTCCCCAAGAATATCGGCAAGACTTGGTCCATGTGTATACTCCTGCAAAACAAGCTCACATACAATGGAAACAACCGTTAGTGTTAGGATAACAATGAGGATCCTGGATCCTTAATTCTGCAACGTCTTCTGAGGATCCTTAATTCAAACGGAACTGAGGATCCGTGATCCTGGCTGCACTTGAGGATCCGTGATCCTTAGGCTTAGAAAATCAACCCCTAACAATTGCCCCCAAAATATGAGGAGTAAAATGTAAATTAACGAGTGGTATTTTTTTTTTATCTTATCTGCAACAAACTGACTAACGAATATATAGCCGTTAGAATCGAACTAGCTGTTGCAGATCATACGTCAGCGACATGACATCCTGTAAAACCATCATTATAAATTTGAGATTAGAGATAAGGATCGATGGGCATTTAAATTCGTGCGTTACTTCCCTTTAAATCCTCATTCAAAGATCGGAACAGGTATCTCTCTTCTCCTTCTCTCTTCATCTTCTTTTCCGTTTCATCAAAATCCTAAGATTACAATGAAGCTACGATCCTCCCCCGCCAAGGATCACCAGAAAGATAGCCCCCTAAAAAGCCAAGGGATTATCAAAAATCCTTCGAAGGAACTCTGCTGCTTCACTGACCCGGAGATTGACCGGATTCGCCACTGTTTTCCGGCGGACACCGTCTTCAAATCCTTCGACCCTTCCGCTAAGAGTGACTTCGTTTCTGACACTTGGGTTGCTTTTCCGGCCACCCCATTCCTGATAGGATTCTCCTATGCTTTCCCTGCCTTCACCCAATCTTTCTTTTCTCTCACCGGCATGTGCTACATTCAGGCCATGCCAATGATGTGGAGGGTTTTATATACCCTAGAGAACATCATTGAGCAGGAAGGCATAGAGTTGGGGATGTCGGAATTGGCTGAATTGTACAATCTTGTGAGCCATAGTTCACACCGTTACTTGTTCAAACATAAGCCTGGTGATCCTCATCCAATCCTTAAAACCACAAAGAATGATACCAACTGGAAAAAGTGTTTCTTCTTTGTTAAGAGAGATTCTATCCCAGATGGGAAAGATCTCCCCAAAGAGTGGACCACCCATGGTAGGACATAGGATCCTTATAGAAGGATCATAGGATAATCCTGTTTCTACTGAGGATAACTGAACCTTTTATGTTTTGCAGCTATCTCGGTCTCTCATATCATTCAGTCACCTACAACAAAGGAAAGGATCACTGCTTTCTGGGACCTTGATCCTGTTGTTAGAACATTCCAGGCAAACACAAAGGATTCACAAGAAGTATCCTCCGGTTCAGTAACTATGTCAAGTAAGTGTTCATATTTATGTATGATTAAATAGATTTAGATCAAGGATACTTATCTGTTGTTTGCCGTTTGTAGGTGCTAGAAAGTCTTCAAAGTCAGCTTCTCACCTCAGCGTCAGTGATCTTGATGTTGTCGCTGCCCGGTCTGGCAAGAAACAAATTGCTACCAGCCCTAGCATCCCAATCCCCAAGTTTGTCACCTCCAAGGGAAAGGGAGGAAAGAAGAGGAAGACCGTTGGTGATCTTGAAGGCTTGCCCCTCATCCGTCATCAGTTTGAAGAATACTTCTCTGAGGTAAGGATCCCTGATCCTTAATTCTATCCCGCCCATTTGAGGATAATGGATCCTGAAATGTATCTTTTCTATTTTGTAGAAGTTTGCTGAAATCCAGATGCTCTTGGATGCGTACACCGAAGAGGCTGAGCAGAAGGAGCTGGACTTTCAAAAGATCTTCCTGGCTAAGGATCAAACCATCTCTACCCTCGAGAAGGAGCTCAACTTGGCGAAAAAACAGCTGGTCATGGCCCACGTCACTGCTGATCAGGAGAAGAGGGAGGTGATGGAGGATGCTAAGCTCTCTGCCGCCATTACTATATACAAGATCAAACTGCAGATGGCCAAGGAAGCTGAGGATCCTAGCTTTGACAGGACCAGTTGGGACCAGGAAGGCTGGAAGGTTAAGCTGGTTGAGCTGGACGATGAAGAGGAAACTGAAGAGGTCCTGGCTATCGAGGCTGGCAGCAGTGGGCTGAAGGTGATGGTGATGCAGCGAAGATGTGAGCTGCAAAAATGGGCGATGATGGATTTATCTAGACGTGGCCGGAGCCCATTTTTTATGGTTTGGTAGTTGTTTTTTGTTTGATGGTGTTTTTCTTTAACAATACTGGTCTGTACTTAAACAATAGTTTTTAGGGTTGAGGATCATAGATCCTTGGACAATAGGTAGGATAATGGGTGGTGGATGGATCCTTTGTTTGGTTGTTGAAACCACTTGTTATCCTGCCGCCTTTATTTCCTGCACTTAGACCTTGTTAATATGGACACCCTTTGCCAACCCAAGTGGACGGGCCACGTTTTGATGGTAGAAACTTGGGTTGGCAATTTTGACAACCTTAAAAGGGTTTAACTTATTGCTAAATAAATAAAAGTTTAATCTTTTGGCTTATCATGTGTTGTTATTTCTGTGAATACTTTATTTTTCAATTGTTATGATATACTTTGTTTGAATTCATAAGTTAAGAATAAAATTTTAGCAGATTATGTCAAAAAGTTTAGGATATGATCAAGGATCAAATATCCTATAATCGATAAATTCAAAAAAGTAGTGAAATTTAAGGATCATGTGTCCTGTTGTCAAAGAATAAGGGTCACTTAGACAAATAAAGTATACAATTAAAATGATTTAGGATCATACCTGAGAATCCAAGTTAGGATCCTAAACCTTTAATACTTACAATCAGGATAACCAAAAGACAAACCTTAATAAAAGGTTAGGATCAAGGATCCTTAGTTGTTTAGCTTCAAAAACCTAAAATGGAACATAACTTGGGACTAGGCCAATATAAGAGAAGAGTTAGCAACTGGGGACAAGCCCAACAATTCTGGGGACAAGCCCAATATACTGGGGACAAGCCCAAAAAACTGGTGACAAGCCCAACAAACTGGGGACAAGCCTAAAAAACTGGGGACAAGCCCAAAGGATCTTGTGTAAACTGGAGTATGGCCCTCACTGGCGACTATCCAAACTTAGTGACATGAAAATGCCAAAACCTTAGCTAACGTGAAAACGTTAGAAACCTTAGGAACGGATGTATGGTACGTCTACCATTATACGTAGGATCCTGAATACAGCCAGTACAATTAAATTGTCAGCCCCTAAAGCGGGTATTAGTCCCATTGCTATGAACTGCACCAGGATCATCGTGCGTTACTGGCGATACTGGGGACAGGCCCAACAAACTGGGGACTAGCCCAAATAACTGGGGTCAAGCCCAAAAAACTGGGGTCAAGCCCAAAAAACTGGAGACTTCTATGGATACTCAATCCTTTGTTAAGGATATATCAACCTTCTGCAAAACTCAGAACTAAGTGAAGGAAGGATAAAAGATGCAGGATCCTTCTCCTTGTATATAAGATAATTTAAAGAATTAAATAGATTGGAATTATATCATTACCAGAATGAGGATCATCTATCCTCTAAGGATCCTTCGAGGATACCGGTCATGAATATAGCTAAGGATCCTGGATCCTTCGAGGATACCGGTCATGAATATAGCTAAGGTCATGAATATTGCAGTAGGAACCACCATCTCTGTAGGGATCGCTCCAAATACTAAAGAAAATGGAGTTTGGCCAGTAGCATTCTTAGGAGTTGTCCTATCAGCCGATAGTACATAAGGTAGTTCTTCTTCCCACTTTCCTTTCTTGGATCTAAACTTCTTCTTCAAGTTATTGATGATGATCTTATTGGATGATTTTGCCTGACCATTAGCTTGTGGGTGGACTGGTGTTGATGTTATCATCTTAATCCCCCAGCTGTCACAAAAGTTAGTAGTTCTACTCCTAATAAATTGGGATCCATTATCACAAACAATTTCAGAAGGGATACCAAATCTAGTAATAATATTTCTTTTAATAAAGGATATCACTTCTTTTTCTCTGACTTGAGCAAAGGCTTCAGCCTCTATCCACTTGGAGAAGTAATCAGTCATGGCAAGCATAAACACTTTTCCTCCTGGTGCTTTGGGAAGTTTACCAACTATATCCATTCCCCATCTCATGAATGGCCAAGAAGAGGATATAGGATGCAAGAGCTCTGCTGGCTGATGAAGGATATCACTGTGTCTCTGACAAGCATCACATTTCTTGGCATAATCCACAGCATCCTTCTTCATAGCAGGCCAATAATATCATGTCCTAAGGATCCTTGAGAATAATGTCCTGCCCCCAATGTGGTTTCCACAATCTCCTTCATGAAAATCCTTTAGAACTTCTTGAACTTCAGGATCCTCAATGCATCTTAGATATGGTCCTACAAGAGATCGTTTATATAACATGTTATTCAATATTGTAAATTGAGATACCTTGATTTTGAAAGCCCTGGGGTTTTCTCCTGTAGGAATCTCTCCATGTTGTATATATCTCATGATTGGAAGGATCCATGATCCTGAATGAGACTGTGCACCATCACTAGGAACCATTGCAGAATCCTGTTCTATCTCCATAGTTATGTGATCCTCAATAGCATGAGCTAAAATATGGATGATAGGGATCTTGATATCCTCTGGAATTTTCAAGGATGATCCTAGGTTGGCCAATGCATCAGCTTCTGCATTTTTTTCTCTGGGTACCTGTGTCAAACTAAAGGAAACAAAAGAGAGTGCCAATTCTTTGACTATCTCTAAATATTTGATTAGCTTTTCACCTTTAACAGCATAGGATCCATTAAAGTGATTAGTAATTAATATTGAATCTACATATACCTCAAGATACCTGATCCTCATATGCTTGGCAATTTGCAAACTCGCAAGCTATTGAGTGGGGTATTATGTCCCCCTGTGGCGATTTTAGTAGTATTCCAAGTCCTGTTCCTTTGACATTAGAGGCTCCATCAGTGAAGAGTATCCAAGGATCCTTAGTTTCTTCAAGCTGCTGAACTTCTAACTCAGCTTCTCTTTGTAAGTCACTACTAAAATCTGCCACAAAGTCAGCTAAGGCTTGAGATTTGATGGCAGTGCTTGGTTCATATCTTATATCATAAGCACTAAGCTTCACTGCCCATTTAGCCATCCTTCCTGACATTTTGGGTTTCCTAAGAACATTCTTAATTGGAAAGTTAGTCTTAACAATAATGGCATGAGTTTCAAAATAATGTCTTAGTTTAGTAGATGCCATAATCAAAGCAAGGATAAGTTTTTCTAAATGAGAATACCTGGATTCAGCATCAAACAAACTCTTACTTACATAATAGACAGGATGTTGTGTACCTTCGTGATCCTTAATGTTTTGGTCAGAAAATCTGATGATGATATTGCAACCAAACTCTTTGTTTAGGGGAATGATGCTTAAAATGTGTAACAACAATGAGGATCACTTCAATGTAGAATGCACAAACAACACAAGGATTTATACGGGGAAAAAGCCCTTGATCAAGAGTTGATCTCCGGCACAAAAAACCCCGGGTGATGGAAACTACCGATCACCAAGCTCAAATAAATGAATAAACGTTTACAACTTCGGATAGTAACGAGCTAGGTACAAGGATCACTACGGTGAAATGTGTAAAAAGTGTAAGTAATTGCTAAGTGTTTGAACGAGGGCTTGTATGAGAGTGTTTGCGAGTGTGTGTAACTGCCAAAATGACTAAGTGTCACTAACTAGCTCGTTACCCCTTTAAAATAAGAAAAATATCTAGTTAACAAACTCTCCGACTTTCGGGCCAAGCCTCCACGTTCTCCATAACGTCTAGTTTTGATCTAGCACGTGCAGAATACTTCGGGAATATTCTCCAAGAATGCCGCTAAGACCTGGTCAAGCTTGTTATACCTGCGAGATGTTATAAAACATAAGTAAACAATCGTCAGTATGAGGATCCTTGAAGTGATCCATGATCCTGATCCTAAAGCCCTTCTGAGGATCACCACCTGTCACAGTAGTAAGGATCACTAGTTAGGATAATGAATAAGGATCACTAATTGTTAGAAAATCCTCCCCTAACAATTGCCCCCAAAATATAAGGAGTGAAATTGTAAAATTAGCGAGTTATGTTTTCTTGATCTTATCCGTAACAAACTAACGGATATATAGCCGTTAATTTTGAACTAGCCGTTGCGATGATGATGTCACGGAAGTGACAACCTGCAAGATCATGATTATAAATAGAGATATAGATTGGATCACTATGCATTTAAATTCGAAAGAAACTCCCTTTATAATCTCAGTTGAAGATCGATCAGGTATCTCTTTCTCATCTCTCTTCCTTTCTTACTCTGTTCTTCTTTCTTTACCTTAACCACTTCAAGAATGTTGCTCCGAAGTTCCCCGGCTAAGGATCACAAAAAGGATAGCCCTCTGAAGAGTCAGAAGATCGTCAAGGACTCGGTGAACGAGAGGTGTTGCTTTACCGATGCACAGATTGATAACATCCGTCACTGTTTTCCAGCGAATGTCTTTTTCAAACCCTTCGATTCAACTGTTCTGAGCGACTACGTTTCTGATACATGGGTCGCCTTCCCAGTCACTCCATTTGCTATAGGGTACACCTATCCTTTCCCGGAGTTCACACAATCCTTCTTTTCCCTTACCGGCATATCTTACATTCAAGCCATGCCGATGATCTGGAGGGTTTTATACACCCTAGAGAGGATCATCGAGCAGGAGAGTCTTGATTTAGGAATGTCAGAACTAGCAGAGTTGTATGATCTTACTACCTTCGGATCCCACCGTTACTTTTTTAAACGGAAACCCGGTGCAGATCACCCTCTTCTCAAAGTCACCAAAAACGACAAAGATTGGAAGCGTCGCTTCTTCTTTGTAAGGAGGGATACCATTTCAGAGGGAGAGCACTTACCAAGAACATGGTCCACCCATGGTAGGCTGGAGGATCCTGGGAAGGATCACCAGATGGTCATGTTTTTGTAATAGGATCACTAACCCCTTCTTTGTCTTGTGTCATGCAGCCATCTCCTTTTCACGTCTCATCACAACACCCGCAACCAGGGAAAGACTTGCTACTTTCTGGGGACTTGACCCTGAAACTAGAACTTTTAAGACAACAACCCAAGACTCACAGGAGGTATCCTCAGGCTCTGTCACAATGTCGAGTAAGTATCCTTGTTTATAATTTAAATAAATAATTAAATGTATATTAAGAAAAGATACTTATCTTATTTTGGTTGTGTAGGCGCTGGAAAATCTATCAAGCCTGTTTCCCAATTCAACACCGCTGACCTTGATCTCGTACGACCCAGAAGGAAGAGATCCACCAACAGTCCCAGCATTTCCATTCCAAAGGCACCCACTAAAGGAAAGGGTATCAAGAAGAGGAAAATTTCTGATGCTGAGGATCTTCAAGGGCTGCCACTGATCCGCCACCAATTCCTTGAGTACTTCAATGAAGTAAGGATCCTTAACTTTGCCTAGGTATCCAGCTCTTATGAGGATCACTTGACCTTGAACTGCCTTATCTTCTTTCTGCAGAAATTTGCTGAGATCGAGGATTATGTGGGCAATATTGAGGAGCTGGACAAGAAAATAGCTGATCTTCAACAGGTTGCCGTGCTCAAAGATCTTGCACTTGCTGATGCTCGGAAGGAACTCCAGGATACCAAGCAGGCAATGGCCAAGGTGCTGGTTAACTTTGATTATGAAAAGCATGACCTCATCGAAAATGCCAAGCTCTCTGCTGCCATCACAATGTATCAGACTAAGTTGAAGATGGCCCAAGAAGCTCAAGATCCTAGCTTTGATAAGAACAGCTGGGATATTGAGGGTTGGAAGGAAAGGTTGGCTGAGCTTGAGGATGAGGAAGAGGAGGCTACTGAAGTCTTGGCGATTGAAGCAAGTGGCAGTGGGAAGGATCAGGTGAAGGATACCGCAGCTGGAGGAGAAGAGGATGCAGCAAAGATGTAGGCTGCACAATTGGGCGATGATGGATATATGTGCTAAGGCCGGAGCCCAATTTTTTCTAGTTTGGTGGTTGTTTTTTGTGGTTGTGATGTTTAAGACAATTTCATGGGTTGTACTTTGAACAATAGGTTTTTAGGATTAAGGATCATGTATGATCCTTCGAACAATAGGCAGGATTGCAATTGGTGGAGGGATCCTCTGTTTGGGGGATGAAGCCATTGTGATCCTGCTGCCTTTATATTCCTGCACTACTTTTGAACTCATTATCATGGACACCCTTTACCTACCCCAGCGGACGGGCCACGTTTTGCTGGTAGAAGCTCGGGTAGGTAATTTTGACAACCTTTAAAGGGTTAGTCTTATGTTAATAAATAAAAAAATTAACCTTTTGTCGCTTATCTTGTGTTGTTATCCTTCTTAGTATGTTATTTTCCAACTGTTATAATGTTCAATTTGTTTATACTTATCAAGCCTTGAAAAATTAGAAAAGATATCTTAAAAGTTTAAGATATGAACAAGGATCACATATCTCATAACCGATAAGTTTTAAAAATGATATAGTTTAAGAAACACAAGTTCAGTTGTCAAGTATAGGGGTTATTCAAATGAATAATTAATAAAACCAAAAAAGTTAAGGATAATACCTGAGGATCCTAGTTAGAATCCTAACCATAATAAGGATAACTATAAGATAAACCTTAGAGTGAAATAAGGATCAAGGATCCCTAGCTGCCTATCTTCAAGGACCTGAAATAGAGCATAACTTGGGACTAAGCCGATATAAGAAAAGAGTTAGCAACTGGGGACAAGCCCAAGGATAACTGGGGACAAGCCCAAGGATAACTGGGGACAAGCCCAAGGATAACTGGGGACAAGCCCAAGGATAACTGGGGACAAGCCCAAGGATAACTGGGGACAAGCCCAAGGATAACTGGGGACAAGCCCAAGGATCGTATGTAAACTGGAGTATGGCCCTAACTGGCGACTATCCAAACTTAGTGACATGAAGATGCCAAAACCTTAGCTAACGTGAAAACGTTAGAAACCTTAGCTAACGTGAAAACGTTAGAAACCTTATGAACGGATGTATGGTACGTCTACCATTATACGTAGGATCCTAAGCATAGCCAGAACAATGGAATTATCAGCCCCAATAATGAGTACTGGTCCCAAAGCCTTGAACTATACCAGGATCATCGTGCGCTACAGGCGGAATCTGGGGACAAGCCCAAATAACTGGGGTTAAACCCAAAGGACGGATTGCTTCCGTGGATAACCAATGTTGTGCTGAAGATACCTGAGCTTTCAAAACTTGAACTCACGTGAGAGATGGATAAAGGATACATGATCCTTATCCTTAGATGAAAAAATTAAGAAATGAAATAGTTCAAGATTAGGATATTACCTGAGTAAGGATCACCGATACTTTGAGGATCCTTTAAGGATATCTCTTCGATGAGGATCACCTATACCATAAGGATCCTGCTTACATGAAATATTTCTTCAAGTGGACAGCATTCCAAGCTCTTGGTAGCAATTCACCTTCCATGGTTAGCAATCTATATGCCCCCTTTCCCGCTTCAGCTTCAATCAAATAAGGGCCTTCCCATTTTGGAGCCAATTTTCCATCAGCAGGATTGGTGGTATTCTGAAATGCTTTCCTTAACACCATATCTCCAACTTGAAACCTCCTGATCCTGACATTTTTATTGTAAGCACCAGCCATTCTTTGTTGATAACTGGCCATCCTGATCCTAGCCATATCCCTGATTTCTTCAATAGTATCCAGGTCTTGAGCCAAGTTTTCATCATTTTCCTCAGGATCACGGGTACTTGTTCTAGCAGTAGGAACCACCATTTCTGTTGGGATTACTGATTCTGCCCCAAACACCAAAGAGAATGGTGTTTGACCAGTAGCATTCTTAGGGGTTGTCCTGTCAGCCCAGAGCACATAGGGTAGCTCTTCTGCCCATTTTCCTTTCTTGGATCCAAGCTTCTTCTTCAAGTTGTTGATGATGATCTTGTTGGATGATTCTGCTTGACCATTAGCTTGTGGGTGGACTGGTGTTGATGTTATCATCCTAATCCCCCAGCTGTCACAAAAGTTAGTGGTTCTGCCCCCAATAAATTGGGAACCATTATCACATATAATCTCAGAGGGAATTCCAAATCTAGTTATAATATTTCTTTTAATGAAGGATATAACTTCCTTTTCTCTAACTTGGGCAAAAGCTTCAGCCTCTATCCACTTGGAGAAGTAATCAGTCATAGCTAGCACGAATACTTTTCCACCAGGTGCCTTAGGGAGCTTGCCAACTATATCCAGACCCCATCTCATAAATGGCCAAGAGGAGGATATAGGATGCAATAGTTCGGCTGGTTGATGAAGGATATTGCTGTGTCTCTGGCAAGGATCACATCTTCTGGCATACTCCACAGCATCTTTCTTCATGGTTGGCCAGTAGTATCCTGTCCTCAGGATCCTTGAGAATAAAGCCCTGCCCCCAGTGTGATTTCCACAATCTCCTTCATGGAAGTCTTTTAAAACTTCTTGAACTTCAGGATCCTCAATGCATCTCAAGTATGGTCCTGCAAGAGATCGCCTATACAACATATTATTCATAATTGTGAATTGAGATACCTTAGATTTGAAAGCCCTAGGGTTTTCTCCTGTAGGAATCTCTCCATGTTGTAAGTATCTCATAATTGGTGAGATCCATGATCCGGATCCTGAATAGGATTGAGTATCCTCACTAGGGATCATTGCAGAATTATTCCCTATCTCCATAGCCACATGATCCTCAATAGCTGGGGTCAGGATATGGATAATAGGGATCTTGATATCCTCTGGGATCTTCAAAGATGATCCTAAGTTAGCCAATGCATCAGCGTCTGTATTTTCTTCCCTTGGTACCTGTGACAAACTAAAAGAGACAAAAGAGAGTGCCAAACTTTTGACTATCTCCAAATATTTGGTTAGCTTTTCACCTTTAACAGCATATGATCCATTAAAGTGATTTGTAATTAACAAAGAATCTACGTGTACCTCAAGATACCTGATCCCCATATGCTTTGCAATTTGCAAACCAGCGATTAAGGCTTCATATTCAGCCTCATTATTAGTGGTTTGGAACTCACAAGCTATAGAATGGGGTATTATGTCCCCCTGTGGCGATTTTAGTAGTATTCCAAGCCCTGTGCCTTTGACATTTGAGGATCCATCAGTGTGGAGTATCCAAGGATCCTTGGTCTCTTCTAGCTGCTGGACCTCTAGCTCAGCTTCTTCTTGTAGATCACTACTGAAATCAGCCACAAAGTCAGCTAATGCTTGGGATTTGATAGCTGTCCTAGGCTCATATCTTATATCATAGGCACTCAGCTTTACTGCCCACTTAGCCATCCTTCCGGACATCTCTGGTTTCCTGAGGACATTCTTAATTGGAAAATTAGTTTTAACAATGATAACATGAGTTTCAAAATAATGTCTTAACTTAGTAGATGCCATTATTAATGCAAGAATAAGTTTTTCAAGGTGTGAGTACCTGGATTCGGCATCAAGTAAACTTTTACTTACATAATAGACAGGATGTTGTGTACCTTGATGATCCTTAACAAGGACCGCACTTACTGCTTTTGAGGATACTGCAAGATACAAGGATAACACATCACCTTTTTCTGGTTTCATCAAAGCCGGGGCCGAGGATAGGTAATCTTTGAGGGCTTTTAAAGCATTTTCATGCTTCTCCGTCCACTCAAATTTCTTGTTCTTCCTTAGGATATCATAGAATTCTTTACACTTCTCGGAGGACTTGGATATGAATCTGTTCAAGGCTGCTATCCTGCCTGTTAGCCTTTGAACATCCTTAGCATTGGCCGGAGATTTGATGTTCACTATTGCTTTGATTTGTTCCGGGCTAGCTTCAATGCCTCTCTTAGTCACCATGTATCCTAAGAATTTACCTGCTTTAACACCAAAATGACATTTTGAAGGATTAAGCTTCATATTATATTTGTCAAGGATATCAAATGCTTCCTCCAAATCCTTTAGGTGATCCTCAGCTCTTATGGATTTTACCACCATATCATCTATGTAAACCTCCATAGTTTGTCCAATCTGATCCTTGAACATCATATTCACCAACCTTTGGTACGTTGCACCTGCATTTCTCAATCCGAATGGCATAGCAATATAGCAATATATACCAGTTGGAGTCATGAAGGCCGTATCCTCTTGGTCGGATGGTTCCATTTGGATTTGTTGGAATCCAGATGAAGCATCCATAAAAGTTAACAGTTCATGACCCGCAGTTGCATCCACCATGGAGTCAATGTGGGGTAAAGGGAAAGGATCCTTGGGACATGCCTTATTTAAATCGGTAAAATCGACACATACCCTCCACTTTCCGTTTTTCTTTTGAACAACAACCACATTGGCCAACCATCTTGGATACTTAACCTCTCTAATCATACCTGCCCGGAGCAATTTCTCTACCTCTTCCTGGATAATGGCATTCCTTTCTGGTGCAAACTTCCTTCTCCTTTGATGGATTGGTTTGAAGGATCTGTCGATGCCGAGCTTATGAGTGATAACATCCTTGGATATACCAGTCATGTCTTCGTGTTTCCATGCAAAGGTAGTCTTTCTCCTTTTGAGGAAGGATATGAGGTCTTCTTTCATTTCGCCAAGGATTCCTGACCCGATATAGATTTTGGATTCAGGATCTTCAGGATCCATGAGGATTTCTACCACATCCTGCTCTCTGGCCTCCAAGACACTCCTTGGAGGATACCTTGATTGCTATTGCTCCCTTGACTTCGAAGCTGGTTTCATCGATGAAGTGTAGCAATCCTTAGCTTCCTGCTGATCGCTATCAATCTTTACTATTCCCCAAGGACTAGGGAGCTTCACACATTGATGGTAAGTAGATGGGACTGCTTTCATATCGTGTATCCAGGGCCTGCCAAGGATAACATTACAACAAGATAAACAGTCAATAACACAAAACTTTTGATAAGAGTGTAAGCCTTCAATATATATTGGGAGTTTAATGTCCCCCAGGGTGTTCTTGGTCTCGCCACTAAATCCCACGAGCACGGAGGATCTTGGTATGATCTCTGATTCAGGGATACCCATCTTCTTTAGAACATCGAGCTGGATAATGTTCACTGAACTTCCTCCGTCTATTAGGATCCTGCGGACAAAATAGTTAGATATAAAAAGAGTAATAACTAAACCATCGTGATGAGGATCCTGGATATCAATACGATCCTCTTCATCAAAGGTTATGACTTTTCCTTCGGAGACACTCGATGTTCGAACTAGCCTTTCTCCGTTATCCATTTTAGTTTCCTTCGCATGCCTCTTAGCTGCTGAGAAGGATGTGCCACATATGTCGGATCCCCCAGAAATAAAGTTTATCACTTGTGCATCTGCTGGAGGGGCTGGAGCCTTCTCAGGGATCCTTTCAGGATCCTGAGTCCTTGACTTTTTCCTACCCAACAACTCTTTTAGATGCCCTTTGCTCAACAAGTATCCAATCTCCTTTCTTAATGCGATGCATTCTTCTGTGAGGTGCCCAAAATCTTCATGATATGCACACCACTTTGATTTATCCTTAGTTGCAGCTGGCCTGTCATTCTTTCTTGGCCATCTAGCTTTATCACCTAGGTTCTGCATGGCAAGGATTAGTTCATTGTTGTCAACACTAAAGCAATATTCAGAAATTGGAGGATAATCCTCATCATCCTCTTCTTGATCAATAGAATGCACGTTCTGATTATCAGATTTGTTGTAGGATCTGAACTTGTTGTTTCTGAATGAGGATCCTTGCTTATCCTGCTTTGAGGATCCTGTTATCCTCTCCTGAATCCTCTTATCATCCTCTAGCCGAATGAACCTGAGGGCCCGGGTTCTTACCTCATCTAGGTTCCTGTACGGTGTCATAACAAGATCATCATAAAATAAGGAATCCCTAAGTAATCCCATTTTGAAGGCTTCAACAGCCGTGGCTATATCTAAGTTGGGAATGTCTAAGGATTCTTTACTAAATTTGGTAATGTAATCCCTTAATGATTCATTATGACCCTGGGTTATCCTATATAAATCACTAGTTAGTCGTTCAAATTTTCTACTACAGGAAAACTGAGTATTAAACAAGTTAACTAGGTTTGCAAATGAGGTAATAGAATAGGGAGGAAGACTTAGCAGCCATTTGAGAGCTGATCCAGTAAGAGTGGATCCGAATCCTTTGCATAGGCATTCTTCCTTTAACTTTTCTGGGATTGGATTGATCTCCATCCTCTCCCTATATTGTGCTATGTGTTCTTCAGGATCCGTCGAACCATCATACAGTTTCATTGTCGGCACATGGAACCTCTTGGGTATCTCAGCATCACAGATTGGCAGTGCAAAGCGAGATATCTTGTGGCTCCCATCTGCAATCTCTGGAATAGGTTTGACTACTCCCGGAACACTCGAGATCATATCCTTTAGCTTTTGCAATTCTCTGGCCATGGCCTGATTGATACCTGGATCCTGCATAAGACCATGGTTAGTAGTATGAGAATTATTAAAAGTGTTACCTCCCATTGGATTCGAGTTTGGAAATATGGAGGTTAATCCATATTGTTGAGATTCTGGAATGATCGAGGGGCCAGCAGAGGCATTGGTCTGCATTGGAATAAAATCTCCTTGATGGACATCTGAACTTCCTGTTTGCAAACTCCTCAAGGATCCTGGCATTTGGAAGGATCCCTGAAACTGGGATGAACCTGGGACGAAGAAGGATCCTTGAACTTGGGATGATCCTGGAACGAAGGAGGATCCTTGAACTTGGGACGATCCGGGAACGAAGGAGGATCCTTGAACTTGGGATGATCCTGGAACGAAGGAGGATCCTTGAATCTGGGATGATCCTGGAACGAAGGAGGATCCTTGAATCTGGGATGATCCTGGAACGAAGGAGGATCCTTGAACCTGGGATGATCCTGGAACGAAGGAGGATCCTTGAACCTGGGATGATCCTGGAACGAAGGAGGATCCTTGAACCTGGGATGATCCTGGAACGAAGGAGGATCCTTGAACCTGGGATGATCCTGGAACGAAGGAAGATCCTTGAACCTGCTGCATTCCTGAATATCCTCCTGTACTCGTGAGGGATCCCATATGCTGGGGATAGGATCCTGCTGGCTGGAAATATGAACCTAGTGCCTGAGTCATAGTTGTTGTTCCGTAGTGCACTCCTTTTGGTCCACCCGCATATTGAATGTTTGGAACCACTGACGGCTGAGAAGTAACCACCGGAGTGTCAAAATTCAAAGATATGGGCATCAGTGGAGAATGATCCTCCGCCGTTTTCTTCTGTTTCTTAATTTCATCAATCTCCCGGAGGATCCTTTCGTTGGTCTTATCCTGCTCTTGTGCATGATTCCTCATCTGCAAAATCAAGGTATAGAGATCATTAGTAGTAGGATTAGTTGAAACAGAAGAAGTAGGTGGTTTTGAGAAAATGGGGGTCGGTTTCTTCGCAGCATTCTCTGTATTCTTCTGGGATCCAGAAGGTGGTGGAGGCAAAGGAGGAACGCCTTGTGAGGAAGTGAATGAGGGCATCAAGTTTGAAGCATTCTTCGATGAGGAAGCCATCTGCTTGGTTGTAGTGAGCCTAATTAAGCACAGAAATGCGTATTTTCTTAGGGACGAAGCACCAATTGCCCCACGGTGGGCGCCAAACTGTTTTGGTCAGAAAATCTGATGATGATATTGCAACCAAACTCTTTGTTTAGGGGAATGATGCTTAAAATGTGTAACAACAATGAGGATCACTTCAATGTAGAATGCACAAACAACACAAGGATTTATACGGGGAAAAAGCCCTTGATCAAGAGTTGATCTCCGGCACAAAAAACCCCGGGTGATGGAAACTACCGATCACCAAGCTCAAATAAATGAATAAACGTTTACAACTTCGGATAGTAACGAGCTAGGTACAAGGATCACTACGGTGAAATGTGTAAAAAGTGTAAGTAATTGCTAAGTGTTTGAACGAGGGCTTGTATGAGAGTGTTTGCGAGTGTGTGTAACTGCCAAAATGACTAAGTGTCACTAACTAGCTCGTTACCCCTTTAAAATAAGAAAAATATCTAGTTAACAAACTCTCTGACTTTCGGGCCAAGCCTCCACGTTCTCCATAACGTCTAGTTTTGATCTAGCACGTGCAGAATACTTCGGGAATATTCTCCAAGAATGCCGCTAAGACCTGGTCAAGCTTGTTATACCTGCGAGATGTTATAAAACATAAGTAAACAATCGTCAGTATGAGGATCCTTGAAGTGATCCATGATCCTGATCCTAAAGCCCTTCTGAGGATCACCACCTGTCACAGAAGTAAGGATCACTAGTTAGGATAATGAATAAGGATCACTAATTGTTAGAAAATCCTCCCCTAACACTTAACAAGGACTACACTTACTGCTTTAGAGGATACCGCTAGATATAAGGATAATATATCCCCTTTTTCTGGTTTCATCAAGGCAGGTGTTTTGGTCAAAAATCAAGCAATGATAATGCAACCAAACTTTCTATTGTGAGGTGTGATGCTTGAATCAAAGAACAATGTGAAGGATCACTCAGAAATGTAATGAACAAGTGACACAAAGATTTATACGAGGAAAAAGCCCTTGATCAATGAATGATCTCCGGCATAAAAAACCTCGGGTGATGGAAACTACCGATCACCAACTCAGATTAAACAAGAAATGTATTACAACTTCGGATGATAGCGAGCTAGTTACAAGGATCACTATAGTGTAATGTGCAAAAAAGTATGTAATCGCCAAGTGAATTATAGAGAGCTGGTGAGAGCAGTTGCGAGTGTGTGTGTTAAGCTAAAAATAGCCAAGTGTTCTAATTTAGCTCGCTATCCCCTTTTAAAAATGGAAAAATATCTAAGCTAACAATCTGTCCGCATTTTGTGCAAGTCCTCCACGACCTCCATAACGTCCATTTCAGCCATGCACGTGCGGAATAAATATGGAATATGCTCCAGGAATATCTCCAAGACCAAGACCAAGTCCAAGCTCGTACTCCTGCAAAACAACTTCATATTCAAAGCAGACAATCGTTAGTATAAGGATCCTGATGATGATCCATGATCCTGATCCTACAATACTTTCTGAGGATCACTAGTTCAGACAGAATTGAGGATCACTAAACCCAACAGTAAATGAGGATCACTGATCATTGGAAAATCCTCCCCTAATAATTGCCCCCAAAATATAAGGAGTAATTTGTAAATAAACGAGTTGTATTTTCTTGTTCTTATCCGTAACCAACTAACAGATATATAGTCGTTGTAATCGAACTATCCGTTGCCATCCTGACGTCACTGAAGTGACTACCCTGCAAGATCATCATTATAAATTGAAGTTAGAGATAAGGGTTAGAGAGCATTTAAATTCGTGTGTTTCCTCCTTTAAATCCTCATTCGAAGATCCGATCAGGTAATTCTCTCTCCTTTCTCTCTTCATCTTCTTTCTCTGTTCCTTCTTTCCTCATCTTTATCTGCGATCAAGATGATGTTGAGATCTTCGCCGGCTAAGGATCACCGTAAGGACAGTCCCTTGAAGTCCCAAGGGATCATCAAAGATTCTGCGAAAGAAAGATGCTGCTTTACCGATCCTCAGATAGACAGAATCCGTCATTGCTTCCCGGCGAACACCGTTTTCAAACCATTTGACCCCACCGTTCTAAGTGACTATATTTCTAAAACTTGGGTAGCCTTTCCGGTCACACCATTTGCAATAGGATACTCATATCCTTTTCCTGACTTCACACAATCCTTCTTCTCTCTCACCGGCATCTCCTACATTCAAGCGATGCCAATGATCTGGAGGGTCTTATATACCCTTGAAAGGATCATTGAACATGCAGGAATTGATCTGGGAATGTCGTAGTTTGCAGAGATGTATGACCTTGTTAGCCATGGATCCCACCGATATCTACTCAAACATAAACCTGGTGAAGAACACCCCATCTTCAAAGCCACTAAGAATGACACCAACTGGAAACGGCGATTCTTCTTTGTCAGAAGAGATTCTCTCCCTGATGGAAAGGATCTGCCCAGAAAATGGACCACCCATGGTAGGATAGAGGATCCTTAGAAGGATCACCAGATGACCTTGTTTCTGCTGAGGATTACTAACATCCTTTTGCTTCTATTTTGCAGCTATCACTGTCGCACACCTTATTTCAACACCTGCAACGAAGGAAAGGCTTGCTGCTTTTCGGAGGCTCGATCCTGAAATAAGATCATTTAAAGCAAACACCCAGGATTCTCAAGAGGTATCCTCAGGTTCTGTCACAATGTCAAGTAAGTATCCATGTTTATATGTAATCAAAGGCTTAAATTAAAATGAAATAAGGATACTTATCTGTTTTTTGAATGTGTAGGTGCTGGAAAATCATCGAAGTCTGCTACCTGTTTCAGTGTCACCGATCTCACCACTGTTGGTCCCAGATCTGGGAGGAAGAAGGCTGCTGCTAGTCCAAGTACTGCCATACCCAAGCCTACTGCTTCCAAGGGAAAGAAGAGGAAAGCCTCTGAGGCTGATAATCTAGAAGGCCTGCCTCTAATCCGCCACCAGTTCCTTGAATACTTTGCTGATGTAAGGATCACTGACTTAGCTTAGTTATCCTGCCTACTTGAGGATCATGTGATCCTGAACTTCACATTGTCTTTTTGCAGAAATTTGCTGAAATCGAGGACTACGTAGGCAATGTTGAAGAGGTTCAGCAAAAGTGTTTGGACCTCCAAAAGATGATGCTGGCCAAGGATAAGAAGATTGCCTCCCTTGAAAATGATGTCAATCTGGTGAAGAGGGAACCTTGTCCTGGCTCACATCACTGCTGACCAAGAGAAGAATGATATCACCAATGATGCCAAAGTCTCCGCTGCCATTGCTATGTACAAAACGCAGTTGCAGATGGCCCAAGAAGCTCTGGATCCTGACTTTGACAAGAGCAGCTGGGACGTAGAGGGCTGGAAGGCAAGGTTAGCTGAGCTGGACGACGAAGAAGAGGTCTTAGCAATCGAGGCTGGCGGCAGTGGAGTCAAGGATCAGGTGGATGATGCTGGAGCTGAAGGAGATGGTGAGGGTGATGATGATGCAGCAAAGGTGTAGGCTGCAGGAATGGGCGATGAAGGACATTTCTAGACGTAGTCGGAGCCCATTTTTTTAGAATTTGGTAGTTTTATTTTGGTTATGGTGTTTTGAAACAATCTTGGGGTTGTAATAACTTTAGACAATAGTTTCTAGGATGAAGGATCATGGATCCTTAAACAATAGGCAGGATAATGGGTGGTGGATGGATCCTCTGTTTGGGGGATGAAGCCACTCGTTATCCTTCCGTCTTTTATTTCCTGCACTCAAAGACCCGTAAACAATGGACACCCTTTGCCAACCCATGTGGACGGGCCACGTTTTGCTGGTAGAAACGTGGGTTGGCAATTTTGACAACCTTAAAGGGTTTAACATTTTATGAATAAAATAACTTTAACTTTTTGGCTATCTCCCGTGTGGTTATCCTTGTTAGTACTTTACTTTTCAATTGTTGTGATATTCATTTTGTCTGAATTTATTAAGTAAATAAATATCTTCAAAAAGTTTAGAATATAATCAAGGATCATATATCCTTTAGTTGGTAAGTTCTGAAAAGTTATATAGTTTAAGGATCATAAGTTCAGTTATCAAAGGATAAGGGTCACTCAAATGAGTAATGAATAAAATCAAAATAATTAAGGATCATACCTGAGAATCCAAGTTAGGATCCTAACCTTTAACACTTATAATCAGGATAACCAAAAGACAAACCTTAGTAAAAGGTAAGGATCAAGGATCCTTGGTCGTTTAGCTTCATAAACCTGAAATAGGATACAACTTGGGACTAAGCCAATATAAGATAAAAGTTAGCAACTGGGGACAAGCCCAACAATTCTGGGGACAAGCCCAATATACTGGGGACAAGCCCAAAGGATAACTGGGGACAAGCCCAAAGGGTAACTGGGGACAAGCCCAAAGGATAAATGGGGACAAGCCCAAAGGATAACTGGGGACAAGCCCAAAGGATCATGTGTAAACTGGAGTATGGCCCTTACTGGCGACTATCCAAACTTAGTGACACGAAAATGCCAAAACCTTAGCTAACGTGAAAACGTTAGAAACCTTAGGAACGGATGTATGGTACGTCTACCATTATACGTAGGATCCTGAATATAGCCAGTACAATAAAATTGTCAGCCCCTAAAGCGAGTACTGGTCCCATTGCCATGAACTATACCAGGATCATCGTGCGCTACTGGCGAAACTGGGGATAGGCCCAAAGGGTAACTGGGGACAAGCCCAAAGGATAACTGGATACTTCTGTGGATACTCAATCCTTTGTTAAGGATACCTGAACCTTCAAAACTCAGAATCAAGTGAAAGGAGGATAAAGAATGCAGGATCCTTATCCTTATATAAGATAATTAAAGAATGAAATAGTTTGAGATTAGAATATTACCAGAATGAGGATCATCTGTCCTGTGAGGATCCTTCAAGGATACTTGTCAGGTAAGGATCATGGATCCTTGTCACATGAAATATTTCTTCAAGTGGACAGCATTCCAAGCTCTTGGTAGCAAATCACCTTCCATTGTTAGCAATCTATATGCCCCCTTTCCTGCCTCAGCTTCAATCAAGTAAGGGCCTTCCCATTTTGGTGCCAACGTTCCATCAGCAGGATTGGTAGTATTCTGAAATGCTTTCCTTAATACCATATCACCAACTTGGAATTTCCTGATCCTGACATTTTTGTTGTAAGCTCCAGCCATCCTTTGTTGATAACTAGCCATCCTTATCCTTGCCAAATCCCTGAGTTCTTCTATAGTATCCAAGTCTTGAACCAAGTTTTCAGCATTTTCTTCAGGATCACGAAAACTTGTTCTTGCAGTAGGAACCACCATCTCTGTAGGGATCACTGATTCTGCTCCAAATACCAAAGAGAATGGAGTTTGGCCAGTAGCGTTCTTAGGAGTTGTCCTATCAGCCCAAAGTACATAAGGTAGTTCTTCTGCCCATTTTCCCTTCTTGGATCCAAGCTTTTTCTTCAAATTGTTGATGATGATCTTGTTGGATGATTCTGCCTGACCATTAGCTTGTGGGTGGACTGGTGTTGATGTTATCATCTTAATCCCCCAGCTGTCACAAAAGTTAGTAGTTCTACTCCCAATAAATTGGGATCCATTATCACAAACAATTTCAGAAGGGATACCAAATCTAGTAATAATGTTTCTTTTAATAAAGGATATAACTTCCTTTTCTCTGACTTGAGCAAAGGCTTCATCCTCTATCCACTTGGAGAAGTAATCAGTCATAACAAGCATGAATACTTTTCCACCAGGTGCCTTAGGGAGCTTACCAACTATATCCATTTCCCATCTCATAAATGGCCAAGAAGAGGATATAGGATGCAAAAGTTCTGCTGGTTGGTGAAGGATATTACTGTGTTTCTGACAAGGATAACATTTCTTGGCATATTCCACAGCATCTTTCTTCATAGTAGGCCAATAGTATCCTGTCCTCAGGATCCTTGAGAACAATGCTCCGCCCCGAGTGTGGTTTCCACAATCTCCTTCATGGAAATCCTTTAGGACTTCTTGGATTTCAGGATCCTCGATGCATCTTAGATATGGACCTGCAAGAGATCGTTTGTACAACATATTATTCAATATTGTAAATTGAGATACCTTGATTTTGAAAGCCCTAGGGTTTTCTCCTGTAGGAATCTCTCCATGTTGTATGTATCTCATGATTGGAAGGATCCATGATCCTGAATGAGATTGAGTATCATCACTAGGGATGATTGCAGAATCCTCTCCTATCTCTATAGCTACATGATCCTCGATAGCCGGGGTCAGGATATGGATAATAGGGATCTTGATATCCTCCGGGATCTTCAAGGATGATCCTAAATTGGCTAATGCATCAGCCTCTGCATTCTCTTCCCTTGGTACCTGTGTCAAACTAAAGGAAACAAAATAGAGTGCCAATTCTTTGACTATCTCTAAATATTTTATTAGCTTTTCACCTTTAACAGCATAGGATCCATTAAAGTGATTAGTGATCAATAAAGAATCTACATGTACCTCAAGATACCTGATCCTCATATGCTTGGCAATTTGCAAACCAGCTATCAAGGCTTTATATTCAGCCTCATTGTTGGTAGTTTGAAATTCGCAAGCTGTGGAGTGGGGTATTATGTCCCCCTATGGTGATTTTAGTAGTATTCCAAGTCCTGTTCCTTTGACATTAGAAGCACCATCAGTGAAGAGTATCCAAGGATCCTTAGTTTCTTCAAGCTGTTGGACTTCTAACTCAGCTTCCTTTTGCAAGTCACTACTGAAAATTGGGATTTAATGGCAGTTCTAGGCTCATATCTTATATCATATGCACTAAGCTTCACTGCCCACTTAGCCATCCTTCCTGACATTTCAGGTTTCCTGAGAACATTCTTAATTGGAAAATTAGTCTTAACAATAATGGCATGAGTTTCAAAATAATGTCTTAATTTAGTAGATGCCATAATTAATGCAAGGATAAGTTTCTCTAAGTGTGAATACCTGGATTCAGCATCAAGTAAACTCTTACTTACATAATAAACAGGATGTTGTGTACTTTGGTGATCCTTAACAAGGACCGCACTTACTGCTTTCGAGGATACTGCTAAGTATAAGGATAATATATCTCATTTTTCTGGTTTCATCAAGGCCGGGGCTGAGGATAGGTATTCCTTAAGAGCTTTGAGGGCACTTTCATGCTTCTCAGTCCATTCAAATTTCTTGTTCTTCCTCAGGATGTCATAGAATTCCTTGCACTTTTCTGAGGATTTGGATATGAACCTGTTCAAGGCTGCGATCCTGCCTGTATATCTTTGCACATCCTTAGCATTGGCAGGAGATTTGATATTCACAATAGCCTTGATTTGCTCTGGACTTGCTTCAATGCCCCTCTTTGTCACCATATAGCCTAAGAATTTACCTGCCTTAACACCAAAATGACACTTGGAAGGATTTAGTTTCATATTAAATTTATCAAGGATATTGAATGCTTCCTCCAAGTCTTTAAGGTGATCCTCAGCTCTCTTGGACTTAACCACCATGTCATCAATATAGACTTCCATAGTGTGTCCAATTTGTTCCTTGAACATCATATTGACTAGCCTTTGATAAGTACCACCTGCATTCCTTAGTCCAAATGGCATAGCAATATAACAATATATACCAGTTGGGGTCATAAAGGCTGTATCCTCTTGATCATATGGTTCCATCTGAATTTGTTGAAATCCAGATGAAGCATCCATAAAAGTCAACAACTCATGACCCACTGTAGCATCCACCCTGGAGTCAATGTGGGGTAATGGGAAAGGATCCTTGGGACATGCCTTGTTTAAATCAGTAAAATCGACACATACCCTCCACTTTCCATTTTTCTTTTGAACAACAACCACATTGGCTAACCATCTTGGATACTTGACCTCTCTTATCATACCTGCCCGAAGTAGTTTATCTACCTCTTCCTGGATAATAGCATTCCTTTCAGGTGCAAACTTCCTCCTCTTTTGATGTATAGGCTTGAATGACCTATCAATGCCAAGCTTATGAGTAATTATATCCTTAGATATACCTGTCATGTCTTCATGTTTCCAGGCAAAGGTGGATTTCCTCCTCTTAAGGAAGGATACTAGATCCTGCTCAATGCTGCTAAGGATCCCTGATCCTATGAAGACTATGGATTCAGCATCATGAGGATCCATGAGGATTTCTTTTACATCCTGCTCTCTTGCCTCCAAGACATCTCTTGAAGGATACTTTAATTGCTATTGCTCCCTTGGTCTTGAGGCTGGCTTCATTGATGATGTATAACAATTCTTAGCCTCTTGTTGATCACTCTCAATTTTCACCACTCCCCACGGACTTGGAAGCTTTACACACTGATGATAGGTGGATGGAACTGCCTTCATATCATATATCCATGGCATGCCAAGGATAACATTGCAACAAGATAAACAATCTATAACACAAAATTTTTGATAAGAATGCAATCCTTCAATATAGATTGGGAGTTTGATGTCCCCCAATGTATTCTTAGTTTCTCCACTGAATCCCACAAGCACTTAGGATCTTGGGACAATATCAGACTCCGGGATATTCATCTTCTTGAGGACATCAAGCTGAATGATGTTCACAGAGCTTCCTCCATCTATAAGGATCCTGCGAACAAAGTGGTTAGAAATAAACAATGTAATTACAAGACCATCATGATGAGGATCCTGGACATCAGCACGATCATCCTCATCAAAGGTTATGACTTTATCCTGGGTAACAACGGAGGTCCGGACGGGTCTGTCTCCATTATCCATCTTGGTTTCCTTAGCATGTCTTTTTGCTGCTGAAAAGGAAGTACCACAAATGTCTGATCCACCGGATATGAAGTTTATAACTTGTGCATCTGCTGGAGGAGCAGGAGCCTTTTCCGGGATCCTTTCAGGATCCTGGATCCTTGACTTCTTTTGTCCCAAAAGCTCTTTCAAATGCCCCTTGCTTAACAAGTAACCGATTTCCTTTCTAAGTGCAATACACTCTTCAGTGAGATGCCCGAAATCCTCATGATATGCACACCACTTGGACTTATCTTTTGTAGCAGCTGGTTTATCACTCTTTCTCGGCCACCTAGCTTTCTCACCTAGATTCTGCATCGCAAGGATTAGTTCATTGTTATCAACAGAAAAACAGTATTCAGAAATAGGAGGATAATTCTCATCATCCTCTTTTTGTTCCACTGCATGCACGTTCTGGTTATCAGATTTTTTATAGGATTTTGATTTGTTGTTCCTGAAGTAGGATCCTTGCTTTTCCTGTTTTGAGGATCCTGTCAATCTCTCCTGGATCCTTTTGTCATCCTCTAGACGGATGAACCTAAGGGCCCTGGTTCTTACTTCATCAAGATTCCTGCATGAGGTCATAACAAGATCATCATAGAACAATGAATCCCTAAGCAATCCCATTTTAAAGGCTTCTACAGCCGTAGCAATATCCAAGTTAGGAATATCTAAGGATTCTTTACTAAACTTAGTGATGTAATCTCTAAGTGATTCATTTTGACCTTGTGTTACCCTATATAGATCACTAGTTAATCGTTCAAATTTTCTACTGCATGAAAATTGACTATTAAACAAATTAACTAGATTAGCAAATGAAGTAATAGAGTAAGGGGGAAGACTTAGCAGCCATTTAAGAGCAGATCCTGTGAGTGTGGATCCAAATCCCTTGCATAGACATGCTTCTTTTAACCTCTCAGGAATTGGATTGATCTCCATCCTCTCCCTGTATTGAGCTACATGCTCCTCTGGATCCGTTGAACCATCATATAGCTTCATAGATGGTATCTGGAACCTTTTGGGTATCTCAACATCACAAATAGGTGGTGCAAAGCGAGATATCCTATGGCTACCATCTGCAATTTCAGGAATGGGTTTGACCACTCCTGGTACACTAGATATCATGTCCTTGAGCTTCTGTTATTCCCTGGCCATAGCCTGGTTGATACCTGTATCCTGCATAGAGCCATGGTTAGTGTTATATGAATTATTAAAAGTGTTACCTCCCACAGGGTTCGTGTTTGGAATTCCAGATGTGAATCCATATTGACGAGACTCTGGTATGATTGAAGGACCAGAGGAAGCAATGGTTTGCATTGGTATGAAGTCTCCTTGATGAACATCCGAGCTCGGGGGCTGCATACTTCTTGGGAATCCTTGATCCTGAAAGATGTTGGATCCTTGTGGCTGCGATGATCCTTGAACCTGAAAGGATCCTGGAACCAGAGAGGATCCTTGGACCTGGGAGGATCCTTGGACCTGGGAGGATCCTTGGACCGGGAAGGATCCTTGGACCTGGGAGGATCCTTGGACCGGGAAGGATCCTTGGACCTGGGAGGATCCTTGGACCTGGGAGGATCCTTGGACCTGGGAGGATCCTTGGACTGGGAAGGATCCTTGGACCTGGGAGGATCCTTGGACCGGGTACATTCCTAAATATCCTCCTGAGCTGATGAAGGATCCCTGATGCTGAAAAGAGGATCCCGATGGCTGAGAGCATGATCCTTGAGGTTGGAAGTGGGAGCCAAATGCCTGACTCATAGTTGTTGTTCCATAACGCCTTTCTGATGGACCACTTTGATACTGGATGCCCGGAACTGCCGATTATAGGGTAGTTACAACTGGAGTGTCAAAATTCAATGACCTTGGCATCAGAGGAGAGTGATTCTCCACTGATTTCTTCTGTTTCTTGATATCACCAATCTCTTGGAGGATCCGTTCATTGGTTTTGTCCTGCTCTTGGATGCGATCCCTCATCTGCAAAATCAGATTAAAAAGGTCATTAGTAGTAGGATTAGTGGAAACAGAAGAAGTTGGTGGTTTTTGGAAAATGGGGGTTTGTCTCTTCGCAGCATTCTTCTGGGATCCAGAAGGTGGTGGAGGCAAAGGAGGAACGCCTTGTGAAGAACTGATCGCCGACATAGAGCTTGATGTGTTCTTTGCTGAGGAAGTCATTTGCTTGATTGTAACGAACCGAAATGATCACCAGAATAATAATTTCTCAAGAACGAAGCACCAATTGCCCCACGGTGGGCGCCAAACTGTTTTGGTCAAAAATCAAGCAATGATAATGCAACCAAACTTTCTGTTGTGAGGTGTGATGCTTGAATCAAAGAACAATGTGAAGGATCACTCAGAAATGTAATGAACAAGTGACACAAAGATTTATACGAGGAAAAAGCCCTTGATCAATGAATGATCTCCGGCATAAAAAACCTCGGGTGATGGAAACTACCGATCACCAACTCAGATTAAACAAGAAATGTATTACAACTTCGGATGATAGCGAGCTAGTTACAAGGATCACTATAGTGTAATGTGCAAAAAAGTATGTAATCACCAAGTGAATCGTAGAGAGCTGGTGAGAGCAGTTGCGAGTGTGTGTGTTAAGCTAAAAATAGCCAAGTGTTCTAATTTAGCTCGCTATCCCCTTTTAAAAATGGAAAAATATCTAAGCTAACAATCTGTCCGCATTTTGTGCAAGTCCTCCACGGCCTCCATAACGTCCATTTCAGCCATGCACGTGCGGAATAAATATGGAATATGCTCCAGGAATATCTCCAAGACCAAGTCCAAGCTCGTACTCCTGCAAAACAACTTCATATTCAAAGCAGACAATCGTTAGTATAAGGATCCTGATGATGATCCATGATCCTGATCCTAGAATACTTTCTGAGGATCACTAGTTCAGACAGAATTGAGGATCACTAAACCCAACAGTAAATGAGGACCACTGATCATTGGAAAATCCTCCCCTAACAGCAGGAGCTGAGGATAGGTAATCCTTAAGGGCTTTGAGAGCATTTCCATGCTTCTCAGTCCATTCAAATTTCTTGTTCTTTCTCAAAATGTCATAGAATTCCTTGCACTTTTCTGATGACTTTGATATGAACCTATTCAAGGTTGTGATCCTCCCTGTCAACCTTTGCACATCCTTGGCATTGGCAGGATATTTGATATTCACAATTGCCTTAATTTGCTCTGGACTTGCTTCAATGCCTCTTTTTGTTACCATATAGCCTAGGAACTTCCCTGCTTTAACGCCAAAGTGACACTTTGAAGGATTCAACTTCATATTGAACTTGTCAAGGATATTGAATGCTTCTTCCAGGTCTCTAAGGTGATCCTCAGCTCTCTTGGACTTAACCACCATGTCATCTATATAGACTTCCATAGTGTGTCCTATTTGTTCCTTAAACATCATATTGACTAGCCTTTGATAAGTAGCACCTGCATTCCTTAGTCCAAATGGCATAGCAATATAACAATAGATACCAGTTGGGGTCATAAAGGTTGTATCCTCTTGATCAGATGGTTCCATCTGAATTTGTTGAAATCCAGATGAAGCATCTATAAAAGTCAACAACTCCTGACCTGCGGTAGCATCCACCATAGAGTCAATGTGGGGTAATGGGAAAGGATCCTTGGGACATGCCTTGTTTAAATCAGTGAAATCGACACATACCCTCCACTTTCCATTTTTATTTTGAACTACAACCACATTGGCTAACCACCTTGGATACTTAACCTCTCTTATCATACCTGCCCGGAGTAGTTTATCTACCTCCTCCTAGATAATAGCATTCCTCTCAGGTGCAAACTTCCTCCTCTTCTGATGTATGGGTTTGAATGACCTGTCAAAGCCAAGTTTATGAGTACTTATATCTTTAGAGATACCTGTCATGTCTTCATGCTTCCAGGCAAAGGTAGTTTTTCTCCTCTTAAGGAAGGATACCAAATCCTATTCAATGTTGCTGAGGATCCCTGATCCTATGAAGATTTTGGATTCAGGATCATGAGGATCCATAAGGATATCTTTCACATCCTGTTCTCTTGCCTCCAAGACGTCTCTTGGAGGATACTTTAGTTGCTATTGCTCCCTTGGTCTTGAGGCTGGCTTCATTGATGAGGTATAGCAATTCTTTGCTTCTTGCTGGTCATTCTCAATCTTTATCACCCCCCATGGACTAGGAAGCTTCACACATTGATGATATGTAGATGCAATTGCCTTCATGTCATGTATCCATGGCCTGCCAAGGATAACATTGCAACAGGATAAGCAATCTATAACACAAAATTTTTTATAAGAATGAAGTCCTTCAATGTAGATGGGAAGTTTAATGTCCCCCAATGTATTCTTGGTTTCTCCGCTGAATCCCACAAGAACTGAGGATCTTGGGACAATATTTGATTCAGGGATGTTCATTTTCTTGAGGACATCAAGTTGAATGATGTTTACTGAGCTTCCTCCATCTATCAAGATCCTGCGAACAAAATGGTTAGATATAAATAAGGTAATAACAAGACCATCATGATGAGGATCCTGGACATCAACACGATCATCCTCATCAAAAGTTATAACTTTTTCCTTTGTAACAGTAGAAGTTCGGATGGGTCTATCCCCATTATCCATCTTGGTTTCCTTGGCATGTCTCTTGGCTGCTGAAAAAGAAGTATCACAAATGTCTGATCCACCGGATATAAAGTTTATAACTTGTGCATCTGCCAGATGAGCATGAGCTCTTTCTGGAACCTTTTCAGGATCCTGGATCCTTGACTTTTTTCTTCCCAAAAGCTCCTTTAAGTGCCCCTTGCTTAACAAGTAACCAATCTCTTTTCTCAGTGCAATACATTCTTCAGTGAGATGCCCGAAATCCTCATGATATGCACACCATTTGGATTTGTCTTTTGTTGCAGCTGGCTTATCACTTTTCCTGGGCCATCTTGCTTTTTCACCTAACTTCTGCATTGCAAGGATCAGTTCATTGTTATCAACAGAAAAATAATATTCAAAAATGGGAGGATAATCCTCATCATCCTCTTCCTGTTCTACTGCATGATCATTCTGGTTGTCAGACTTGTTGTAAGATTTGGACTTGTTGTTCCTGAAGTAGGATCCTTGCTTTTCCTGCTTCGAGGATCCTGCCATTCTTTCCTGGATCCTTTTATCATCCTCTAATCGGATGAATCTAAGGGCCCTGGTTCTTACTTCATCAAGATTCCTGCAAGGGGTCATGACAAAATCATCAGAGAACAATGAATCCCTAAGTAAACCCATTTTGAAGGCTTCTACAGCCGTAGCAATATCCAAATTAGGAATATCTAAGGATTCTTTACTAAACTTAGTGATATAGTCTCTAAGTGATTCATTTTGACCTTGTATTACCCTATATAGGTCACTAGTTAAACGTTCAAATTTTCTACTACATGAGAATTGACTATTAAACAGGTTAACTAGATTAGCAAATGAAGTAATAGAGTAAGGGGGAAGACTTAGCAGCCATTTAAGGGCTGATCCTGTTAATGTGGATCCGAAACCCTTGCATATACATGCTTCTTTCAACCTCTCCGGGATGGGATTGATCTCCATCCTTTCTCTATATTGAGCTACATGTTCTTCTGGATCCGTTGAGCCATCATATAGCTTCATGGTTGGTATTTGAAACCTCTTTGGGATTTCTGCATCACAAATGGGTGGTGCAAAACGAGATGTCCTGTGGCTTCCATCTGCAATTTCAGGAATGGGCTTAACCACACCTGGAACGCTGGATATCATATCCTTCAGTTTCTGTAATTCTCTAGCCATAGCTTGATTGATACATGTATCCTGCACAAAGCCATGGTTAGTGTTATAAGAATTATTCAAAGTGTTACCTCCCGGAGGATTCAAGTTTGGAATCCCAGATGTGAATCCATATTGACGAGATTCTGGTATGACTGAAGGACCAGAAGAAGCAATGGTCTGCATTGGGATGAAGTCTCCTTGATGAACATCTGTACTTCCTGGTTGCACATTCCTTAAGAATCCTTGATCCTGGAATATGTTGGATCCTTGATGTGCTGTGAATGGGGGTCTTGGAGGATAATCCATGGATCCGTAAACCTGAGATGAGGATCCTTGAACCTGAAAAGAGGATCCTTGAACCTGAAAAGAGGATCCTGAAGGTTGAAAATAGGATCCTAGAGCTTGAGTCATTGCCGACGATCCAGAGCGCATTCCAGTTGATCCACCCCGGTATTGGATATCTGGAGCTATAGATTGCTGGGCAGTTATGACTGGAGTGTCGAAATTCAACGACCTCGGCATCAGAGGAGAGTGATCCTCCACTGATTTCTTCTGTTTCTTAATGTCACCAATCTCCCGGAGGATCCTTTCGTTGGTTTTATCCTACTCTTGTATGTGATCCCTCATCTGCAAAATCAAAGTAAAAAGATCACTGTTAGTAGGACTAGAAGAAAGAGCAGAAGTTGGTGGTTTTGAGAAAACGGGGGTCGTTTCTTCGCAGGATTCTCAGCATTCTTCTGAGATCCAAAAGGTGGTGGAGGCAAAGGTGGAACGCCCTATGAAGAAGTGATTGCCGACATGGAACTTGAAGTGTTCTTTGCTGAAGAAGCCATCTGGTTGAATATAGACAACCGAAATGAACACAATGAATAAATTTTTTTAGAAATGAAGCACCAATTGCCCCATGGTGGGCGCCAAACTGTTTTGGTCAAAAATCAGGCTAGGATAATGCAACCAAATCTTTTGTTGTGAGGTATGATGCTTGAATCAATGAACAAATGTATGAACAACTTGCAAATGAAATGAACAAGTGACACAAGGATTTATACGAGGAAAAAGCCCTTGATCAATAGATGATCTCCGGCATAAAAAACCTCGGGTGATGGAAACTACCGATCACCAACTATAATTAAACAAAAGATTGTTACAACTCGGGATGATAACAAGCTTGTTACAAGGATCACTAGTGTGCAAAACTGTATGAAATCGCCAATGTATTGCCGAGAGCTTGCGAGTGTGTGTGTATTAGCTAACTTGTTCTAATTCAAGCTGTTATCCCCTTATAAAATTAGAAATAAACTAGATAACTAACTATCCGCTAAATGTGCAAGCTTCCCACGATCTCCATAACGTTCACGAAGGCTATGCACGTGTGGAATATTTAAGCATATTCCCCAAGAATATCGGCAAGACTTGGTCCATGCATATACTCCTGCAAAACAAGCTCACATACAATGGAAACAATCGTTAGTGTTAGGATAACAATGAGGATCCTGGATCCTTAATTCTGCAACGTCTTCTGAGGATCCTTAATTCAAACGGAACTGAGGATCCGTGATCCTAGCTGCACTTGAGGATCCGTGATCCTTAGGCTTAGAAAATCCACCCTAACGCCTTTAAACCTGTGAAGGGGTCCGGATCCCTTAAACGTGAGAGAGGGGGCCAATCCTCTAATCTTTTGAAGTATCCTGAGTGTGTATCCTAGAGCTATATCCTAAATCATATACTGCAAAACAATTGTAAACTAAGGTGGGTGTTAGCCTGGCTAACACCCCTCCGATGCTTAAGTCAGTATTGGGTTCAAAATAATAATATCAAACATATTAAAAGAGATAGAATTCATACCATCTTGAGTTAGAAATTAAATTCTAAACTCACTTGAAATAGAGCTTTAGGTGTATAGCATTCCAGGATCTTGGTAGCATATCCCCCTATATATTCTTGAGTCGGTATGCTCATTTCCCTGATTCTGATTCAATCTCATAAGGTCCTTCCCACTTAGGAGCTAACTTTCCATCAGTAGGATTAGTAGTATTCTGAAAAGCCTTTCTTAATACCCAATCTCCAACCTGAAACATTCTAGTCCTTATATTCTTGTTATATGCTCTGGATATCCTCTGTTGATATGCTGCCATCCTTAGCTTTGCTGCATCTCTTGTCTCATCAATAGTATCTAATTCTTGGCATAGGGCTTCAGGATTCTGCTCAGGATCCCGGAGGTTAGATCTTGCTGTAGGTATCACCATTTCTGTTGGGATCACTGCTTCTGCTCCAAATACTAAGGAGAATATAGTTTGGCCAGTCGGACTCTTTATTGTTGTTCGATCAGCCCACAAAACAAAGGGTAATTCTTCTGCCCACCTTCCTTTCTTAGCTCCTAGTCTCTTCTTCAACTTGTTGACAATTATCTTGTTCGAGGATTCTGCTTGTCCATTTGCTTGAGGATGTACTAGAGTAGATGTGATCATTTTGATTCCCCAACTTTTGCAAAAGTCAGTAGTCCTCTTACTTATAAACTGAGAACCATTGTCACAAATTATCTCGGCTGGTACCCCAAACCTGGTTAGGATATTCCTTTTTATGAAGGATACTACTTCCTGGTCTCTGACTTGAACAAATGCTTCAGCTTCAACCCATTTAGAGAAATAGTCAGTCATAGCCAGCATAAAGACTTTCCCTCCTGGAGCTTTTGGCAATTTTCCTACTATGTCCATCCCCCACTTCATGAATGGCCAAGGGGAAGTAATATGATAAAGTGGTTCAGCAGGTTGATGCAATATGTTACTGTTAGGGGAGCATTTTTTAATGATCAGTGATCCTCAATTACTATAGGGCTTAGGGATCCTCAATTCTGTTTGAATTAGTGATCCCCAGAGAGTATTGTAGGATCAGGATCATCATGAGGATCCTTACACTAACGATTGTCTGCTTTGAATATGATGTTATTTTGCAGGAGTACGCGTTTGGACTTGGTCTTGGCGATATTCCTGGAGCATATTCCCTTTTTATTCCGCACGTGCTTGACTAATATGGACGTTATGGAGTTCGTGGAAGACTTGCATGAAATGCGGATAGTTAGTTAGATTAGATATTTTCCAAATTTAAAAGGGGATAGCGAGCTAAATTAGAACACTTGGCTATTTTTGGCTAAACACACACACTCGTAACTGCTCTCATCAGCTCTCGACAGTTTACTTGGCGATTACACACTTTTTTGCACATTACACTCTAGTGATCCTTGTAACTAGCTCGCTATCATCCAAAGTTGTAATACCTTTTTTGTTTAATCTGAGTTGGTGATCGGTAGTTTCCATCACCCGAGGTTTTTTATGCCGGAGATCAACTCTTGATCAAGGGCTTTTTCCTCGTACAAATCATTGTGTCACTTGTTCATTACATTTCTGAGTGATCCTTAGCATTGTTCATTGATTCAAGCATCACACCTCACAACAGAAAGTTTGGTTGCATTATCTTAGCTTGATTTTTGACCAAAACAGTTACTGTGCCTTTGACATGCATCACACCTTCGGGCATATTCTGCAGCATCTTTCCTCATCGTAGGCCAATAGTATCATGTTCTTAATACCTTTGAGAATAACGACCTGCCCCCAGTATGGTTACCACAATCTCCTTCGTGTATATCCTGAAGCACTTCTTTAGTTTCGGGATCCTCCAAGCACCTCAGGTATGGTCCTGCAAGAGATTTCTTATACAAAACATTATTTATAATAGTGAATCATGATACCTTCATTCTAAAGGCCTTAGGATTCTCATCCTTTGGGAGGTGTCCTTCCTTGAGATATCTCATAATTGGAGCCGTCCATGACTTAGGATCCTCCTCCGGATACTCATCATCAGGATCCTGGATACTTACTACTTCCTTATCCTGAGATTTGAGAAGATCCATCGCAGGATACAGGATATGTAGTATTGGTATTTGGGTTCCCTCCGGTATCCTGACTGATGATCCTAGATTTGCTAAAGCATCGGCTTCAGCATTATCCTCTCTTGGTACCTGTTCAAGTGTAAAAACATCGAAATATCCTGCTAATTTTTTGAGAATTTCGAGATACTCGATTAACCTCTCACCTTTAACTGCATAGGATCCATTAAAATGATTAGTGATTAACAAGGAATCAACATACACTTGCAAACTCTTAATATTCATGCTCTTAGCCAATTCTAACCATGCAATCAAAGCTTCATATTTTGTTTCATTATTAGTGGCAGGAAACTCACACCTAATAGCCTGGGGTAATATATCCCCCTGTGGCGATTTTAGTAGTATACTCAAACCTACACCTCTTATATTAGATGCACCATCAGTATATAATGTCCAGGATTCTAAATTTTCTCCTAGCTGTTGCACTTCTAGGTCTACTTCATTTTGAATATCACTACTGAAATCAGCCACAAAGTCAGCTAGGGCCTGAGACTTTATGGCATTTCTAGGTTTATATACTAGATCATAGGCACTTAATTTTACTGACCACTTAGCCATCCTACCTGACATCTCGGGTTTCCTAAGCACATTTTTAACAGGATAGTTGGTTTTAACATGAATCTTATGTGTCTCAAAATAATGTCTAAGTTTTGTCGATGCCATAACTAAGGCAAATATTAATTTTTCTAAATGAGAATATCTAGTTTCAGCATCTAATAAACTTTTGCTAACATAATACACAGGATATTGCTGACCTTCGTGATCCTTTACCAGGACAGCACTTACCGCATTCCCTGATACTGCAAGATACAGGGATAATGGTTCACCATTTTCTGGCTTCATCAATAGAGGTGCAGTTGAGAGATATTGTTTTAATTCCTGCAAGGTTGTTTCATGCTTCTCTCCTCATTCGAATTTCTTATTCTTCTTCAGGATATCGTAGAATTCCTTGCATTTTTCCGAGGATCTTGAGATAAATCTGTTTAATGCTGCTACTCGTCCCGTCAGTCTTTGTACATCTTTCATATTGGAAGGTGACTTGATATCCAAGATGGCTTTGATCTGTTCTGGGCTTGCTTCTATCCCTCTTTTAGTCACCATATATCCCAGAAACTTTCATGCCCCCACTCCAAAATGGCATTTAGCAGGATTTAGCTTCATGTTGTACTGGTCCAGGATATCGAATGCTCCCTTAATATCCTGGAGGTGATCCTCAACCTTTTTAGATTTTACTACCATGTCATCGATGTACACCTCCATGGTGTCCCCCAGCTTGTCTTTAAACATCATGTTCACCAATATTTGGTATGTTGCACCTGCATTTTTTAAACTAAAAGGCATAGCAGTATAACAATAAATACCTGTCGGTGTCATGAAAGCAGTATCCTCCTGGTCTGAAGGTTCCATTTGGATCTGCTGGAATCCTAAGGATGCATCCATGAAGGTTAACATCTCATGGCCGGCAGTAGCATCCACCATTGAATCAATATGAGGTAGAGGAAATGGGTCTTTAGGACAAGCTTTGTTTAAGTTTGTGTAATCTACACAGACTCTCCATTTCCCATTTTTCTTTTGCACCACCACTACATTTGCTAGCCAGTTGGGAAATTTCACCTCCCTAATCATCTTGCTTTTTAATAATCTTTCAACTTCTTCTTGAACGATAATGTTCCGTTATGGAGCAAACTTCCTTCGTTTCTGTTGGACAGGCTTGAAAGACCTATCAATTCCGAGCTTGTGAGTTATATAATATCCTTGGAAATACCTGTCATATCCTCGTGCTTCCACGCGAATATTGATATCCTGCATTTCAAAAAGTTAGTCAAATAATTTTCAATATCCTGAGGGATATTGGTTCCTACGAGCACCGAGATATCTGGATTATCCTGATCCAGGATAATTTTCTTTACATCCTTCTCTGAAGCCTCCACGATATCTTGGGCTCGTATCTTTAATTGCTATGCTGCATTAGGCTTTGTTGAGGATTTCATCGAAGAAGAATAACACTCCTTTGCTTCCTGCTGATCACTTTCCACCTTGACTACTCCCCAAGGGATAGGGATCTTGATGCATTGATGATAGGTTGACGGCATAGCTTTCATATCATGGATCCAGGGCCTACCCAATATAATATTATAGCAGGATAAGGAGTCCATGACACAAAAGCGCTGCATTGAGTTGACCCCTTCAACATACACAGGCAACTTTATCTCTCCCACGGTATTCCTGGCTTCTCCACTGAACCCAACAAGCACAGTGGATTTCGAAGTAATATCCATCGGGGATACATTCATCCTCTATAATGTCTCCAGCTGAATTATGTTGACGGAGTTGCCATTATCCACCAGTATCCTGCGCACAAAATGGTTAGCAACAAATAACGTTATCACCAAAGCATCATGGTGAGGATCCTGGACAGTATCCCTATCATCACTATCAAACGTGATTACTTTATTAGTCGTGAGGGTTGACATCTTGTTTGACTTATCTCCCCTCTCTGCCTTGGCCTCCTTTGCGTGCCTTTTCGCCGCAGAATATGATGTCCCGCAGATGTCGAATCCTCTTGAAATGAAGTTAATTATCTTGGCATCCGCAGGAGGTGATGCTGCTCGTTCAGGATCCTTCTCAGTATCCTGACCCTTATTCTTCTTTCTTCCCAGGAGGTCCTTCAGATATCTCTTGCTCAAGAGGTAGTTTATTTCTTTCCTCAGGGTAATGCAATCCTTTGTGACATGTCTGAAATCCTCATGGAAGGCACACCATTTTGACTTATCCTTCCAATCAGCTTTTTGTTGATTCTTCCGGGGCCACCTTGCTTTGTCTCCTAAACCCTGCATAGAATACATCAGTTCAGGTATATTAACAGAAAAACAATATTCTGACAACTCAGGATACTCTTCAGGATCCTCATCTTCAACAGCATTCACTTTCTTGATGTCATTCTTGCCATATGGCTTAGAGCGATATGGTTTATACGAGGATTCTGATTTCCTGTTGGTTGACTCATAGGTTGTGGATGAATTCATCCTCTCTTGCATCTTTTTGTCATCCTCCAATCGAATATATCTTAAAGCTCTGTTCCGAGCTTCATCCAGGTTCCTGCAGGGATTCATTACAAGATCCTGGTAAAATTGAGAATCTTTTTGCAATCCCATCTTGAAAGCCTGTACAGTTGTCGCAACATCAAGATGTGGGATATCTAAGGATTCCCGGCTAAACTTGTTCACATAATCTCTCAAGGATTTTGAGTTATCTTGTAAAGACCACTGGTTAGTTTTTCAAAACTCCGAGTGCAAGAAAATTGACTATTAAATAAATTTACTAAATGAGCAAATGATGTAATCGAATGAGGAGGAACATTTAAAAGCCATTTTAAGGTTGATCCTGTTAAGGTAGAACCAAAACCCTTGCAGAGGCATGCTTCCTTGAGATCTGGAGGGATAGGGTTGATTTCCATCCTTTCCCTATACTAGGCAATATGCTCTTCAGGATCCGTAGTTCCGTCATAGAGCTTCATGTTGGGGGTTTGAAATCTTTTCGGGATTTTAGCATCACAAATAGGATACGCAAACCGAGATATCTTGTGGCTATCCTGAGATACTTCTGGGATTGGCTAGACTACTCCAGGTACACTGGATATCATGTCCTTTAACTTTTGAAGCTCCCTGGAAAGTGTTGATGTCATACCTGCATCCTGCAAAAATCCAATACCATTAGTAGCAAGAGTATTATTATTATTAGATACATTACCAGTCTGAGGATTCTGGCCATATCCTGAAGCATATCCTGAGCTTCTCACAGTTGACACCCTGACCGAAGAGGGTATCTCAGGAGTATGATTATGAGAATGGCTAGGCATAATATTTCCCCTGTTATCCTCAATATATACTGCAGAACTGAAGTTCAAAGCTCTAGGTTGCAAGGGAGTGACAATATCCTCAGCGGGCCTGCTTGAGCTGGATTTCAAGAGTTGTATCTCTCTCATCAGCATTTGGTTGGTCTCTTGCTGTTGCCTCATCTGTTCCTGTACACTACCAAATAAAGTTAGAATTTCTTCATTAGAGGCCAAAACAGGACCAGATCCCTTAATATTACGAGCGGGGATAACATCCCGAGCCACATGAATTTTAGTTCCTTGTGAAGAGATTTGCATTCTCGGAGGAGGTGGTGGAAGCACCGAACCAATTGTTGCAGAGGTTGTAGCAGACATGGTAGAAGAGCTCATATTTGATCTCGAGGCCATTGAAAATAGTGTAGCAAAAAGTTTCGAAAATAGAAAACCAAGTAATGATTTTGCAAGAGCTTTTAGTAGAAATAGCACCACTTGCCCCATGGTGGGCGCCAATTTGTTTTGGTAAAAAATTACCGAAGCAATTAAGTGATCAAATTAGTTAAGTGAGGTAGTGTGCTAAGAATGTGTATTGAAAATATGCTAATTTAGTTGTTTACAAAAAAACAGTTTTCAGGATACGGCTCAGGATATTGAGTTGTATCTATAATCAAACAATGAGCAAAAATGTAAAGGGTGACACGGGATGTACGAGGAAAGCCCTTGATCAATCTAGATCGCCCGCACAAAACCTCGGGAGCTGACAATCGCAGCTGCCTTGTTCTTCTTATTACTTCAAATGTCAGGATACAGTGCAGGATATGATGCGGATCGACTAAGTGTTACAAAATGATTTGAATACAAGTGTAAGTGTGTTGTGAGTGTTTGTAGCTAGAGAGAAAGAGAGCTCGAGAGATTGTGTGTGTCCTTATCTGATTCGATTACTACTATTTATAGTAAAACAAAACTAACTAACTAGCCTATAAATACGGGATATATCGAATATTCCCCATGTGAACGTTATAGTCCACGTCTTCCGGCTTCAACGTCCATAATTCAACAGATTTGCCCGAGTCTAAAGGAGAAGAAGTCCACTTGAACGTTATAGACTCGTTCCAATAATCTGCACGTGAGTTAATTAATTACTACCAGGATATCGTATCAGGATGTTACCAATATCCTGATCCGGTATCCTGGTCACAACAAAAGAAACATAGTCAGGATATATGAGCAGAAAACCACCCATAACAGTCATTAATACAAAACCAAATAAAAAGTGCGAAAAGATTAAAAAACAAAAGTATTACACTAAATGCTTGTCATCACCAAGTGATGTAAAAGACTTAGGCAAACATGGCCTTTGATTGTCAAGAACTCTTACTATCAATCTTGGATCCCGAGACTACTACACACACTCTGTGATGGATGATAGATGATGGTGGTGGATGTAGTGTTGTGATGGTGGTGGAGTGTGGGTGAAGTGGGAGAGAGGTGGTTTGCCAAGGGATGCCTTTAAAGCGAACCAAGCACCCCTATTTATAGCCTGCACAGAAGCCCGGACACGGCCCCGTGTCCATTGGGCACGGCCCCGTGTCCATACACTTTCTCTTTCTTCATTAATTGCAATTTGTCTGCATTAGCTCCACACGCCCCCGTGTCTGCTGGGCACGGCCCCGTGTGCAAAAGTGTATCTGTACTATCAAGATTTGCTTGAATTCTACGAATCTTAGCGTTGACCACGGTCGTGTTGAGTTGGGCACGCCCCCGTGTCGGGAAATAGAAGCTTATATGCTTTTGTCCTTTCTGCAGACACCTGAGCACGCTCCCGTGTCCGCTGGGCACGGGGCCGTGGTCAGCCTTCTGTTTACTTGTTTTTGCTTGGGAAGATGTTGTCGAGGGGTCGGGCATGCCACGTTTGTTTTGGTCAAAAATTACCGAAGCAATTAAGTGATCAAATTAGTAAAGTGAGGTAGTGTGCTAGAAAGTGTGTTAAAAATATGTCGGTTAAGTTATATGGAAAATCAGTATTCAGGATACGGCTCAGGATATTGAACTGTATCTACGATCAAACAATGAGTAAAAAGTAAAGTAAATGACACGAGATGTACGAGGAAAGCCCTTGATCAATCTAGATCGCCGGCATAAAACCTCGGGAGCTGACAATCGCAGCTGCCTTGTTCTTCTTATTACTTCAAACTTCAGGATACAGTGCAGGATATAGACCAGATCGCTAAGTGTTACAATGCTTTTGTATGAAAGTGAAAATTGCTAGAGAGCGAGTGTTAGAGTGTATGCAGTGAAAATGTGATGTCCTATTCGATCTGGTATACCCACCTATTTATAGTTACAAAGTAGAAACTAAAATTCCTATAAATATGGGATGCTCCCGAATATTCCATAAATAGCCGTTTGGAACCAAATAAAGCGGGCTTAACGTCTTTCCTTGAACAACTTGGACCGAGTCTTCCGTGGAATGAGTCCTTGTGAACGTTGCTAGCTTCTAACCCACGTACCTGCACATAATCCGTTAGTAATCCTGAGGATACCATTCAGGATGTTACCAATATCCTGAACCAGCATCCCGGATGTAAACAGATACTATATACCCAAGATATAAATCAAGATATTTTTCGGGATATGGGCTCAGAATTTCACAATTGGAGCCGTCCAGGATTTAGGATCCTGTTCAGGATATTCCGCTCCAGGATCCCGAATACCCGCTACTTCTTTATCCTGAGGATTCGTTGTAGGATATAAGACATGTAATATTGCTATTTGGGTCCCTTCAGGTATCCTGATCGATGATCCCAAATTTGCTAAGGCATCTGCTTCAGCATTATCCTCCCTTGGTACCTGTTCAAGTGTAAAAACATCGAAATATCCTGCTAATTTTTTAAGAATATCGAGGTATTCGATTAATTTCTCACCCTTAACTGCATAGGATCCATTAAAATGGTTAGTAATTAACAAAGAGTCAACATATACTTGTAAATTTTTGATACTCATACTCTTAGCCAACTCTAATCCTGCAATTAAAGCCTCATATTCTGCTTCATTATTAGTAGCAGGAAATTCACATCTAATAGCCTGGGGTAATATGTCCCCCTGTGGCGATTTTAGTAGTATTCCTAATCCTACTCCTCTTATATTAGATGCACCATCAGTATATAATGTCCAGGATCCTGAGGATTCTCCTAACTGTTGAACTTCTAGGTCTACCTCATCCTGAATGTCACTACTAAAATCAGCCACAAAGTCAGCTAAATCCTGAGACTTTATGGCATTTCTAGGTTCATATACTAAATCATAAGCACTCAATTTTACTGACCACTTAGCCATCCTGCCTGACATTTCTGGTTTCCTAAGCACATTTTTTACAGGATAATTTGTTTTAACATGAATCCTATGTGTCTCAAAGTAATGTCTAAGTTTTGTTGACGCCATAACTAATGCTAGTATCAATTTTTCTAAATGAGAATATCTAGTTTTAGCATTTAACAAGCTTTTACTAACATAATAAACAGGATATTGCTGACCTTCATGGTCCTTTACAAGGACGGCACTTACAGCATTCCCTGATACTGCGAGGTATAGGGATAATGGTTCACCATTCTCAGGCTTCATCAGTAGTGGTGCGGTTGAAAGATATTGCTTTAAATCCTGTAGGGCCGCTTCATGCTTCTCACCCCATTCGAATTTCTTGTTCTTCTTCAGGATATCATAAAAATCTTTGCATTTTTCTGAGGATCTTGAGATAAATCTGTTAAATGCTGCCACTCGCCCTGTTAATCGTTGAACATCCTTCATATTTGAGGGCGATTTAATATCCAATATGGCTTTAATCTGCTCCGGGCTCGCCTCTATTCCTCTTTTGGTCACCATATATCCTAGAAATTTTCCTGCCCCCACTCCGAAATGGCACTTAGCAGGATTTAGCTTCATGTTATACTGATCCAGGATATCAAATGTTCCTTTAATATCCTGGAGGTGATCCTGAGCTTTCTTTGATTTTACCACCATATCGTCAATGTACACCTCCATGGTGTCCCCCAGTTTGTCTTTGAACATCATGTTTACCAATCTTTGGTATGTTGCACCTGCATTTTTCAAACCAAAAGGCATAGCGGTATAACAATAAATACCTGTTGGTGTCATGAAGGCAGTATCCTCCTGGTCAGAAGGTTCCATTTGGATCTGCTGAAATCCTGAGGATGCGTCCATGAAGGTCAGCATTTCATGCCCGGCAGTGGCATCTACCATTGCATCAATGTGGGGAAGAGGAAATGGGTCTTTAAGACAAGCCTTGTTCAAGTCTGTGTAGTCTACACAAACTCTCCATTTCGCATTTTTCTTCTGTACCACAACCACGTTTGATAGCCACCTTGGGAACTTAACCTCTCTGATCATCTTGGACTTCAATAATCTCTCAACTTCCTCTTGGATAATCGTATTCCGCTCAGGAGCAAACTTCCTTCTTTTTTGCTGAACAGGCTTGAATGATTTATCAATTCCAAGCTTGTGAGTGATAATGTCTTTGGATATGCCTGTCATATCCTCATGCTTCCATGCAAACGTTGACATCCTGCATTTCAAAAAGTTAATTAACTGTTCTTCAATATCCTGAGGTATATTGGTTCCTACGAGCACCGAAATATCGGGATTATCCTGGTCCAGGATAATTTTCTTCACATCCTGCTCCGGATCCTCCACGATATCCTGGGCCCGCGTCTTTAATTGCTATGCTGCACTAGGCTTGGTTGAGGATTTCATCGAGGATGAGTAGCATTCTTTCGCCTCCTGCTGATCGCTTTCGACCTTGACCACTCCCCAAGGGGTAGGGATCTTGATGCATTGGTGATACGTCGATGGCACAGCCTTCATATCGTGAATCCATGGTCTTCCTAGTATGATATTATAGCAGGATAGGGAATCCATCACACAGAAACGTTGTATAGAGTTGACTCCTTCAACATATACTGGCAACTTTATCTCTCCTACTGTGTTTCTAGCCTCTCCACTGAATCCAACAAGCACTGTAGATTTCGAAGTGATATCCATTGGAGATACATTCATTCTTTTCAGAGTCTCTAGTTGGATTATGTTGACAGAGCTGCCATTATCAACCAATATCCTGCGTATAAAATGGTTAGCCACATATAATGTTATTACAAGAGCATCATGTTGAGGATCCTGGACAGTATCCCTTTCATCAGCATCAAATGTGATCACTTTGTCAGTTGTAAGCGTAGTCATCCTGACAGGTCTGTCTCCCCTTTCGGCCTTAGCTTCTTTTGCATGTCTCTTTGCCGCCGAATACGAAGTCCCACAAATGTCGGATCCTCCCGAAATGAAGTTAATTATCTTGGCATCCGCGGGAGGTGATGCTGCTCGCTCAGGATCCTTTTCAGTATCCTGACCCTTATTCTTCTTTCTTCCTAAGAGATCTTTCAGATATCCCTTGCTTAGAAGATAGCTTATTTCTTTCCTTAGAGCAATGCAATCCTCAGTTACATGTCCGAAATCTTCGTGGAAAGCACACCATTTTGACTTATCTTTCCAATCGGCCTTTTGTTGATTCTTTCGAGGCCACCTAGCCTTGTCTCCTAAACCCTGCATGGCGTACATTAATTCAGGAATGTTAACAGAAAAGCAATATTCAGAAAGTTCAGGATATTCTTCAGGATCCTCGTCTTCAATAGCATTCACTTTCTTGTTTTCATTTCTACCATATGGCTTAGAGCGGTATGGCTTAAATGAGGATTCTGACTTCCTGTTAGTTGACTCATAAGTGTTAGATGAGTTCATCCTCTCTTGCATCTTTCTGTCATCCTCCAATCGAATATATCTCAGGGCCCTGTTCCGAGCTTCATCCAAGTTCCTGCATGGGTTCATTACAAGGTCTTGGTAAAATTGATAATCTTTTTGCAGCCCCATCTTGAAAGCTTGCACAGCTGTTGCAACATCAAGATGCGGAATGTCTAAGGATTCCCGGCTAAACTTGTTCACATAATCCCTTAGGGATTCTTGATGCCCTTGTGTTATCCTGTAAAGGTCACTTGTTAGTTTCTCAAAGCTCCTACTACAAGAAAACTGACTATTAAATAAATTTACTAAGTGAGCAAAAGATGTAATCGAATGCGGAGGAACATTCAAGAGCCATTTCAAGGCTGATCCTGTTAAGGTAGAACCAAAACCCTTGCACAAGCATGCTTCCTTGAGATCCGGAGGGATAGGGTTAATCTCCATTCTTTCCCTATACTGAGCAATATGCTCCTCAGGATCCGTAGTTCCGTTGTAAAGCTTCATGTTGGGGGTTTGAAATCTCTTTGGGATCTCAGCATCACAGATAGGATATGCGAAACGAGATATCTTGTGGCTGTCTTGGGAAACTTCCGGGATCGGCTGGACCACTCCAGGTACACTAGATATCATGTCCTTCAACTTCTGAAGTTCCCTAGTAAGTGCTGATGTTACACCTGTATCCTGCAAAGATCCACTATTGTTAGTTGCATGAGTATTATTATTATTTGACACGTTACCCGTCGGAGGATTTTGCCCATATCCTGAAGCATATCCTGAGCTCCTCATGGTTGACATCCTGACCGAGGAGGGTATTTCAGGAGTGTGATTCTGAGGAAGGCTGGGGACAATATTCCCCCTGTTATCCTCAGTATACACAGCTGAACTGAAGTTCAAAGTTCTGGGTTGTAATGGAGTGACAATATCCTCAGCAGATCTGCTCGAACCAGACTTCAAGAGTTGTATTTCCCTCAACAGCATTTGGTTTGTTTCCTGTTGCTGCCTCATTTGTTCCTGCACACTTCCAAATAAGGTTAGAATTTCATCATTAGAAGCTAAAACGGGAGCAGATTCCTGAACACCGCGAGTAGGGATAATATCCTGAGGTCGTGAAGAGGCTGGCATCCTTGGAGGAGGTGGTGGAAGCACCGAACTGGTAGTAGCAGAAGTCATAGCAGACACAGTGGAGGAACTCATGTTTGATCTTGAGGCCATTGTAAACAATGCGGTGAAAAGTTTTGAAAATAGAAAACCGATTAACGATTTCACAAAGATTTTTAGCAAAGAGAGCACCACTTGCCCCACGGTGGGCGCCAAATTGTTTTGGTCAAAAATTACCGAAGCAATTAAGTGATCAAATTAGTAAAGTGAGGTAGTGTGCTAGAAAGTGTGTTGAAAATATGCCGGTTAAGTTATATGGAAAATCAGTATTCAGGATACGGCTCAGGATATTGAGTTGTATCTACGATCAAACAATGAGTAAAAAGTAAAGTAAATGACACGAGATGTACGAGGAAAGCCCTTGATCAATCTAGATCGTCGGCATAAAACCTCGGGAGCTGACAATCGCAGCTGCCTTGTTCTTCTTATTACTTCAAACTTCAGGATACAGTGCAGGATATAGACCAGATCGCTAAGTGTTACAATGCTTTTGTATGAAAGTGAAAATTGCTAGAGAGCGAGTGTTAGGGTGTATGCAGTGAAAATGTGATGTCCTATTCGATCTGGTATACCCACCTATTTATAGTTACAAAGTAGAAACTAAAATTCCTATAAATATGGGATGCTCCCGAATATTCCATAAATAGTCGTTTGGAACCAAATAAAGCGGGCTTAACGTCTTTCCTTGAACAACTTGGACCGAGTCTTCCGTAGAATGAGTCCTTGTGAACGTTGCTAGCTTCTAACCCACGTACCTGCACATAATCCGTTAGTAATCCTAAGGATACCATTCAGGATGTTACCAATATCCTGAACCAGCATCCCGGATGTAAACAGATACTATATACCCAAGATATAAATCAAGATATTTTTCAGGATATGGGCTCAGAATTTCACCCATAACAACGTTTATTCCTTTTCTTGTAATTATGTTAGATTTTGTTGCATATTTGCTTCTTTTGTTCATTTACGCTCATTTAATCCTGAAAATACAAAAGGAAGACAAAAGCACACTTTTTCCAACATTAGTACTAAAAAGGGTTAGTTTTATGTCTCATTTGATGTAATTTATATGTTTTGCATTTTACACACATCAAATACCCCCACACTTGAATCTTTGCTTGTCCTCAAGCAAAACTCTTTATAATGTGGCTTACACTCCCAAATGGAATGGGTAGAAGAGAAGTTTTGGGCTTGTCTTGAGTGTCGGGAATCCAAGACCTTTATTAGGCTTTATTTTTATGTTATTTACAATCCTATTCGTTATGATTTATTTAGAACATTTCATAAGAGAAATTACTTATTTGGGCATAACATGCCTCTTTAAAATTCCATTTATATACAAGTTCACATACCTCACGGGAGATCACTCAACACTCGGCCGAAAATGTATTTTTGTGAAACACTCGAGACCGGCATGGAACTTACTTCTACCATATGTTTGCCAAGCAATTAATCCTCCTCTTTTTTTTAACTATACACCTTTGTAAATATCAGGAGGACTTGGGGAAGGGTTAGGCTTGGGTTAAAGGTAGGTGGTTTTGGGTTAGTGGTTAGTAAAAAGGGTGAAAGGCGTAAAAGGCGTCGGTCTTCGTAAAACTTTTTGTTTTTGTAACTTTTTATTCAAAAGAAGCATTTTCAAACAAAGTTTCTTTTGAGGAACTTGTTTGTTTATTGCGTATACTTCATCATATATATATAGGGTCAGGATTTAGAGAAAACACTCAAAAGTGTGAGAACAGAGAGAACGTTTATGGATCGTCCGATCAAAACAATCTATGGACTAGATTGGCGTGGTGGCATTTTAGTAAATAACACCAATTTTATTACGCGGGCGCGTGTCATTAAGGGTAAAAAAGTAAAAAACAATTCCTCACATAAAACGCCATTGAAAATAAAACGCCAAATAAATACAAAACGCCAATTTTATCACTGCGTACTTTTTTGTGTTTTTATTTAAGCTCTCTGGCTACAAAAACGCCATAAAATATGAAACGCCATTATATATAACGCCAAAGTTTACATCCGGATAAATGTTAATTACATTTTTTGTTATAAAAATAACATCCCGCCTAACCTACGCGCCAAAAAAATTCTATAAATAGAAACGCCTCACCACCTTCCTTTTATCACACCAAAAAAAAAACACAAAAAAACACACAGTGGTTGCTAAAAAATTTACAACTCAATGTAAAACGCCAAAAAAATACAACGACAACAAATATCTTTTCTTTGATCCTCAGTAAAGTTCTGCATGAAGCTTCATTTAATGATTTGTTACGCGAGTGTAGAAAGATTTTGTTGCATGAGATGGACAAAATTGAAAAAAAAGGGACTGATGACACCCATATGTCATACTGTCGTCTTTGTTCCTGAAGAAGGTTTGGATGATAAGAAGAGACCTATACCAGTGGCAGATAGCATCCACCCACAAGGGGTCGCTCTATGTCTCCAACATCAACAAAGACACTTCAACACATAAACAAAGAAAATAAACAACACCAAACCCAAAACGCCATTTATTTGTCACATTTCTTGTAGTTTCAAAAGAAAAAAGAGACTGATGACACTGAATATTTAAAATCATAAATTGCTTCTACTTTTTTTTTCTTTTTTTTTAGTTTTCTTTGTCTATTGTTTGTTTTGTAATGTCAGTTAATAAACAACAAAATAATATTAATGCTATAATGAAAAATATAATAAAACGCCAAAATTAGCAAATACGTGTAAAACGCCATAATTCCATAAAAAAGCCCCCAAAAAACTACCAAACTATAATAAAATTAATTTGAACAACTAATATTATAAAAAAAAGAGTGAAACAATGTGTAAAGAATATAAAACAAAAAGAAGTCCAATTGTTATCTAACCGCCATTGGAAAACAAAACGCCATAATTACAGCCGTCAAAAGATTTGACGTGTTACATCATTAAAACAGTTGAGTCTGAAAACAAAACACGGTAAACTGCAAAAAACAGTAAAATGAAACGACGGAAAACATAATTACTAACATTTATTATATTAAATTTATTTATCTTTTTCAAAACGCCACAATTACCTGACATACGCGGGAAAAAAGTTAATATAAAAGAAGACCGTCAGAACCCAAGCTCAAACACGCCAAAAAAACTAAATCGCCACATATTCTCCAAAACGCCAAAAAAATTAAAAAATGGCTAAGGTTATTGCATGGAGGTTTGAAAGGAAAGAAAAAAGATTAATCATAAAGTTCGCTGACAGGAGAAGGGTAAAGGTAAGAACAATAAAAGTCATGATGGGAATGAATGAAAATGTTCAGAAAGATATCCTGACCCTTGGGGTTCCAAGAGACAACAATTGTGAAAGAACAAGAACTGTAATAAAAAGACTGGAGAGAAAGTTTCCAGCAGAAGATGATGAAGATGATGATGATATTGAAGATACACAAATACCAAAACTTAGCAGTTGGGTATTGCATGAGGAAGAAGGAACACTTGAAGTAACTTATAAAAACGGGGTGCAATATTCAAGACCAATGGAAGAAATGTTGAAGACAGGGTTGCTATCAATCATTGAACAACTCTGTGATTTAACACCTTCAAACGATCCAAAATCCAAGGATGCAGTGATATCCAAGAATAGGTTGCAGCAAAGAAGAGACGAGCTAATGGCGTTATACGCAAAAATGAAATTTGATGATGAAGAATCTGAAGAACAAAGCGATGGGTACATCTCTGATGTAATCCCACCTACAGAAGACTATTAGATTATTTTGATTTTCAAGTTATTGTAATTTTTTAAAATATTAATCTATGGTAATGAATTATTAACAAAAAGATACAAAACGCCAAAAATGACATGGAAAAAGCCATAACGCCAAAATATTAACTATGTGACACAAAAAGAATTAACTCAAAGAGAAGAAATATGGGAAAAAACAATAAAACGCCAAATAATTAATAAATCTACAAAACGCCAAAATTATCTTGCACGCAAAAAATAAAGAAGCATGTCAAACGCGAAAATCAGGAAAGGAGAAGAATACTAAAAAGACAAAAAAAATCCTCGGACCCTGATCATGCCCCACGCCACGTGTTCAACCAGGATGCGTTCTCACCGCTCTCACACTTTTTGCCGTTTTCTCCTGATCCCGTTTCTATATATATATATATATATATATATATATATTGATAAGGATGTCACATGAAAACCGAGCTTTCTACTAAAATAAAGGATTTAAAAATAAAAAAGTTTTGGTGGGTAAAGGGTGTTTGTTTTGTGGGTTTAGAAACGAAAAGGTTTAGGCTCAAAGGGGTTAATTAGGGGGATTTTGGGTAGGTGGTAAAAAAATGAAAAATAATGGTGTTGAAAAGAAAAAGGGTTAGTCCTAATGCCTCCATCATTTACTTACTTGGGTTTAAGTTGTTAAGGACCGGGAATGTATCGTCATGGCAAATTCTAGAGTCGTAAGAAACCAAGCGGCTATTCACACAAGAAACGAAAGATGAGCATTTAGTTTAAAGATGTATATTTGTATGCTCAATAAATGCTCAAAACTCATTTTTTGTGGGAATGGGTTTATTAATGTGATCAAGTATACATAATCAAATTTTAACTAGATTTGTAATGTCGTTTCATAATTTTCTTATGTTGGTTCTTTTTATCACGACGCTATCGGTTGTAAATTTGTAAAAATATAACCTTTTTAGAACTTGTTATTCTCAAATTAAACCAAGACAGGTAAAAAAATGAAAAGTTTTTGAAAAAAAATTGGGGTGATTAGCGGTTCCAATAGATTTTTGTGTAAGACTTATTATTAGGACTTGCAAAATTCAAGGTTTTAACATCCCCCCACACTTAAATTACACATTGTCCTCAATGTGTCCCTAAAATAAGTTTTTAGGTTGATTGAATGTGTAAAAAAGTGTCAAAAAGCAAAATTATATGTTACTGGGCATCTGGACACGGGTCCGTGGTGACCGGGCACGGCCCCGTGTTCAGATTGCCAGTATCATAATGTAACAGAAGGCTGGGCACGGGGGCGTGTTCCGCGAACATGCCCCGTGTCCAGTTACCTGAACTGGGCGTTTTTATGCAGACCCTTAAGCACGGGCCGTGTTGGCTGAGCACAACCCCGTGCTGAACTTGCTGTAATGAAGAAAAATTGTCGGAAGGCTCTGTTTTTGTGCATGGGGTGTAGGTTCAAGTTTCCCTTAGTATCTTTCATCATCTTGAGTGTGTTTTATTCCTGAAAATCAAAACTAAACTTGAAAGCATAAAAGTTAATATAAACTAAAACTAAGGATAGTTCCGCGGAGTGCCTCCGTGGTGCGCCACGTTTATAAGGGTATTTGGCTAGACCCAAATCCAGTCATGTGTTTCCCAAGTGGGATGTTTTGCATCTCATGTTGCACCGTCGGAGAGCATCATCCAAACTTGAGTCTATGACCTTCATGTAATTGACCGGGTCTTCGTCTTCTACTCTCTTCCCAACCCCAAACTTCATTTCCTTATCCCCAACCCTCAATGTTAGTGTACCACCATTCATGTCTACCATTGTGTGGGCCGTGGCTAGGAATGGTCTTCCTAAGATGAGTGATACTTCGGTATCTTCCTCCATATCTAGTATGACAAAGTCGGCCGGGAAGACAAAGTCTCTGACTTTTACCAATAGATTTTCGGCGATACATTGTGGATATTTAATGGACCTATCGGCGAGTTGTATGCTCATTTTTGTAGGGCTTGTTTTCCCTAATCCGAGTCGGTCGAACATTGATGCGGGCATGAGGTTGATGCTAGCCCCAAGATATGCTAGCGCATTGCGTACGGGTGATTCTCCAATCGAACAAGGGATGGTGAAGCTTCCGAGATCGATCTTCTTTTGTGGGAGTTTGTTGAGCAGCAAGGCGGAGCACTCTTCGCTTAAATTTACTAATTGCAATGATTTTATTTTTCTTTTGTGAGTGAGGAAGTCCCTCATAAATTTTGAATATTTAGGCATTTGAGTTAGGATTTCGACAAATGGAATATTAACATGCAATTGTTTTAGTAGATTTAAGAATTTGTGAATTGCTCATCGGTCTTTTGGCAAAGTAACCGACCGGGGTACGGTACCGGAGGATTCTTTGTAGGCTCTTGATTTGGGGGAGGAGGAGTCTCTCTTTGGGGCGTCGATGAAGTTGCGGTTTGGTTAGACGAGCTCTTTTCGGTTGGAGGTATCGGAGCCTCCTCAGGACCTACGGTACGGTTTCTCAATGTGATGAGATGTGCTTGCGCCTTTGGGTTTGTTTCGGTATTGTTGGGTAACACGCCTTGTAGTCTCTCTACCAAATTTTGAGCGAGTTGATTTAATTGTTTTTCAATGTTTTTAATACTAGCTTGTTGATTTCTAAAATTCGATTCTATTTGTTGAAATCGATCCGAGTTTTTCTTTTGGTGTCAGAGATGAGGCTTGAGACAGTGTCTTCAAGCCTATCTCCTCCCCCTTGTTGTTGTTGAGAGAAATTTTGTGACTCGTTTCGTGGTTGTTGAAAGTTTGTTCGTGGGTTTTGATTTTGTTGGTTACTACTATTTCCAGGTTCTCTCCAACCAAGGTTAGGGTGGTTACGCCATCCTTGGTTGTAGGTACCTGTCGGTGGACCTGACGGCCTAGGTCTATTATCAATGTAGTTTACCGTTTCCGTTTGATTATCCATTTCTTTCATACAACTCCAATTTTCATGTAACACCCCAACCCGGATTGGGCTGACGTGCCACTTATTCAGTACATCAGAGATCAAAACATCATTCCATAAATTATAAAACTTTTCCATTATTTCAAAAAGTCGAAATATTGTACAAAACATTTTAAACTTCTATGAAAATCCATGTGCGTCTTTATTTCCTCGAACCATTTTTATCCAAGCTTTCCTGAATATCCTTGCAACCTAACGTACATAAGAAGGAGAATGTACGCCTGAGTAAACGGGGTTTACTCAGTGGAACAACAACCATGCAATATACAATTTCTTAACAATATCTATATATTAAACAATATATATATAACACATATTCAGTTAGTCACCTTCAGTGTGTCACATTCAGTAGTTCAATGCGTAGTCAGTTCACATTCAGTGTGTCACATAATCACATTCAGTAGTTCACATTCAGTTTTTCAGCGTGTCACCTTTCGGTGCGACACAATCAGTAGTTCAGTGAGTGATAATCAATATTTTCTAAAACAATATAACTATATATTTAAAGATAATAGCACAAAATCTTGAAGATCACAAAAACATACAATAACGAATCTAAATTTCCAACTACGAGGTAGTGGAAACCCAAATTCGTATACATAAGGTTGTTTAAGAGTCCGTACCACATAATAATATAGCAAATAGCCAGTTTAGTCTTTCCGACTACGGGGTAGTGGAAACCTAAACTTGTACACATATGTGGAGAGGGGTCCGTACCTTAAGCGATGATCACAACTGAGATAATAGATTACGCCTACGATCACGGAGTCTTACAATATTGATTTATTTTAAATTATACAATTTAGTTTGTTGAAGGGGGGGGGGGGTAATATATTGGGTTATTTGTTTATAAATGTCGTCAACTAGGTGAGACACCCGCGCTTCGCAGTGGGGTGTCTCGTAAGTAGGTGGTGAGCGTTTTTTTTACTAAACTATCACATGTATGACATAAAACAAAGAAGTTACATAGTTTGTTTTGTTACTAATGAAAAATGTTATACTTGAATACAATTCTGAGTTTAATAAAATTTATATCTAAGCATTGAGAAAAAGAATTAATTACCTATTTTTTAATAGGAAAATAATGTAAACAAACTTTCCAAAGTTCCCATAATGCACTTAGTTGTAATTTGAGTGTTTTTTTTTATTGAATAATAATTTTGATACTATTTAAATAAGAACATGGCTAGAATAATACTAACTTAACGAATAATTGTTGTGTTGGATTATTTGTTCAAACGTCATTCAATTAGAATTGATGTGGTATGTCAGGGGTATTGGCACGGTCCCACCACTCAACCAAATACTCTATTTTTAATACAACTTCATTGTTAACAAAATTTATATTGAACTAAACACAACCATGTGTTATTTTTTTAAGTTAACTAACGCAACCTATAAAAAGAAAATCAAATTAAATGAATTAAAAATGTATATTATTTATAATATAAAGAGTAAATAAAGTAATTAATAATATAACAATTTGTTAAAACATAAATAACAAATATAAACATTTACTAAATATTTGAAACGTGTAGAAATGAAACTACCAGAATTCTATTACACAAATTTACAAAGGGACACTGAAAAATTGTATAATAAAAAATAGACAAAAAGAAACTTTCGGAGATCGAAACCGAAACATCCGGTTTAGGTTTGAGTGTATACATGATAACCCATTGAGTTGCTTTATGTCATTTAAATAATATATGTTTATTGATATATACACATAAAATAAACTAAAATAAGTTATATGTCTTTTAAATAATCTATATCTATATTTATAGATATATACAAATAAAAATAACTAAAAAAGTTAGTGAAAAACACATGGCAGCTTGTAATTGACTCCACTTTTTTAAAAACCAATCAAAATGGATTGCTACTGTACAACCCCTTTAAATTTGTATGGTTATATAATGGTGACACTAAAAAAAACTTTGCAAGTCACTCCATAAAAATGTAATAATAACTTTATAGGTTATCATTAATCAAAATTCTTAAAAATAAAATACAAATATGTAGGTTATCAGTAACTAAAATTTAATAGGTTATATAATATTTAAAAGACTATAGCTTAATCACCGATATATGTATACAGACTTGTCTTAACAAAAGTTTTAAATAAGTACTTATTATATATTATTTATTATTAATTTTAAACTAACTAAAATAGTTAAAAGCTAATTTATATTTAACTAATACATTTTATTTATGAAACCAAAATCTCTTTTAAAAATAGTAGTAACGACAATTTAGTAAAATACATTTCCTTAAACCATATAAAATATTGTTCAAGACAACCTCACTTGGTTATAAAAATAAAATTAAGAGGTTATAGGGTTCAAACTCCTTACCCCATATATATATTATTAAAACTCATTTAACAAACTAAACTAGAAAATTTATCTTCTAAAATGAATAAATGATACCTCACTGTGCAACAATCTAGTTCATCATATTTAATCTCTTTGGAAAAACAAGATCTAAGGTTGAAAGCATGGAATAGAAATTTATATATGTCCATGTAAAGAGATGTGAGATAAATATGTCTGACCCTTTTTTTTTCTTTTTTATACTATTTTTCCCTTGCTCAGGAAGCTAAAGGTAAATAAATTAAAATATAGTTGTGGTGAGGTGTTTTCAAAAGAAATACGTGGCGTAATTTAAAAAGGACATCCAAGAATTCGGGGGAGTAACTGCCATATGTTTGTTGAAGATATATATCAAGATTATTTCATTTATTCATTATGTATTATTTTATATAGTTTTAGATTTATTAAATACATATGACGAAACTTGATATTTAACTATTAACATGTTATTGAATATAAGTAATATTTTATTATTTAAAAATCCGGACATTACATTTCATGTGGCCCACCACACCCTTCACAAGCCATAACTGAGACCGTTTTTGTCATTTCTAACTTTTTGATTTTCGAAGAAAGGGCTTCGATTTGGGCTTGTAAAGAAGTGCTTTCATCAACCTTATGGGCGCCTGGGGCAATAGATTTATTGCCTCGGGGAGTGTGCCACTGAAAATTGTTTTGAGCAATTTACTCAATTTGATTATAAATTTTATTTGGGCGACGATTACCTAAAAGTCCCCCGGAGCTAGAGTCAAGTGTTTGTCTTGTGTGTGGCAACAACCCATTATAGAAAGTGGATACTTGTTGTCATACCGCAAGACCATGATGAGGACACTTTCTTAGTAGCTCCTTGAACCTTTCCCAAGTTTCATATAAAGATTCCTCATCCTCTTGTGAGTATGTATTAATTTCAGTCATTAATTTAGCTGTTTTAGCAGGAGGGAAATACTTATATAAAAACTTTTGGGCTAGTTCATCACAGGTGTTTACCGAACCAACTGGGAGGGTATTAAGCCAAACCTTAGCTCGGTCTTTTAGTGAAAATGGAAACATTCGGAGGCGGATGGCGTCATTTGATGCTCCGTTGATCCGAAAAGTATCACATATTTCCAAAAAGTTGGTAATATGTAAATGGGGAACTTCGTCCGCAAGCCCGTGGAAGGTTGCGGAGTTTTGGAGCATTTGGATCAAATGCGGCCAAAGTTCGAAGTTGTTGGCATCGACATTCGGTGCATTGATAGCGGCACCAAGATTACCTACAGTGGGTCGTAGGTAATCCATGAGGGTACGTTGATCCGCCATTGGAAGTGGGTCCCCCGAAACTTTCTCTTGGTTTTTAGCTTTAAGTCTTTTTCTTAGAAAGCGTTCGGGTTCGTCTAGATGTTCTTTTATGTCTCTACTGGAACTGGAGCTCATACACTGCGTAGAAAGTTCAGGTGCGGTGCCTGGGTTCCAAGTCCTGCAATAAAAACAAAAAGAATGTTGGTCAGAAGTTTCACCACGACCCCGTGCTCAAATGAACACGGCCCGTGGTCGGAGTTACAGGGATTGTTTTCCGGATCCCTATTACTGGAGAGTTTAACACGGCCTCGTGCTGCACCGACACGGCCCGTGCTCAACTCTCTGTAACTCGGAAAATAAAAACTGCAAGTAACGATGTTGGGCATGGCCCGTGTCCGACCAGGCACGACCCGTGAAATATTGAAAGATAAATTAATTAAGTTATTAATGCGTAATGTGGTAGGCCCCTCTTTTGAAGGTGACGTTACCCTCGGCTAAGTGGTTTTAGTCAGCAGGGATACAATCCCAAGTAGCCGGTTTAATGTATTAATAGTAGTTTACATATGAGGGGATCAAGCCATTCGCACCTCCGCCATCCAATACCAGTGGGTATTGAAGGAGGTCCTAGTAAGCTTGACTCAGGTCCTTGCAGGATCTATGCACTGAACAAGGCAAGAATCTTACCAAACCATTCCCTTAACCCCCGACCAGGTAGCCAACATATCTCTATATAGACCGTAGAGATATGAATGGTGTAAATCTTTTATTTTATATAGGCAGTAAAATAACGCCAAGACACCACAGACAAATGATAAGGAAGTTTCACCTTCAACATAAGAAACTAGTTATTAAAGTCATTAATACAAAACCAAATAAAAAGTGTGAAAAGATTAAAAAACAAAAGTATTACACTAAATGCTTGTCTTCACCAAGTGATGTAAGAGACTTAGGCAAACATGGCCTTTGATTGTCAAGAAATCTTACTATCAATCTTGGATCCCGAGACTACTACACACACTCTATGATGGATGATGGTGGTGGATGTGGGTTTTGTGATGGTGGTGGAGTGTGGGTGAAGTGGGAGAGAGGTGGTTTGCCAAGGGATGCTTTTGAAGTGAACCAAGCACCCTTATTTATAGCCTGCACAGAAGCCCGGACACGACCCCGTGTCCATCCACATTCTCTTTCTTCATTACTTGTAATTTGTCTGCATTAGCTCCACACGCCCCCGTGTCCGCTGGGCACGACCCCGTGTGCAGAAGCGTATCTGTACTATCAAGATTTGCTTGGATTCTGCGAATCTTAGCGTTGACCACGGCCGTGTTGAGCTGGGCACGCCCCCGTGTCGGGAAATAGAGGCTTCTATGCTTTTGTCCTTTCTGCAGACACCCGAGCACGCTCCCATGTCGGCTGGGCATGGGGCCGTGGCCAGCCTTCTGTTTACTTGTTTTTGCTTGGGAAGATGCTGTCGAGGGGTTGGGCATGCCACGTTTATTCCCTTTCTTGTAGTTATGTTAGATTTTGTTGCATATTTGTTTCTTTTGTTCATTTACGCTCATTTAATCCTGAAAATACAAAAGGAAGACAAAAACACACTTTTTCCAACATCAGTACTAAAAAGGGTTAGTTTTATGCCTCATTTGATGTAATTTATATGTTGCATTTTACACACATCAGTGTTCAATCGTATTCTTTATTTTCATATTCAAAGATGTATAATTAACTTTTTTCAAACTAGTATCGAAAACATTCACACGTCTTTATGAAAAAAAAAATTATTATAAAAAACAAAAATGGAGATTTTTTAACACATTTAGAAACTCACTTTTATATGTAAAAACCTAAAAAAGAGTTAAGTTAGTGTTAAAAAAATTATTTGCACTTCGAGTTAAAAGCAAACATGTTATTTTTGTTAAGCAAACATGTTTAAAAGAAAAAATTATTTGTACTTCGAGTTAAAAGCAAAGGAATTACATGACACGAAAATTTGGGTGCGTATCTACTTCACCCTAACCAATTTCTTCAAATCATCAAGGCTAATTTCCTACAACATGTATTGAAATAATTTGTCAACACATAATGGTCGGTAAGAATACGAGTTTGTTTTACATAGCGTATCATAAAAGTCTCAAATCCAACATGGCAAAATGTACGCTAAGTTGAAGCTAACATGCATAACTAAAGGTTAAACCCTTGTGTCCACTGAATATTGTGCGAACCATCGTCACAGGAGTGAACGAGACTGTAAAAGTTGATTGAGTACTTAACAATACCCAACAAAAGGGCGGTGTGTTAGTCCTATAACGCTATAATTGTTAAGGTGGGCTAGCTAAGCAAATGACAACTAGAGTGCATGAATGTTTTCTAGCATGAACAGTCTAAGCATAACAAATAACATGTTTGGTGGATTTAGTGATTGAATATGATTGGTTGTGTGCATTGGGAATTTTGATAAATTATACATGTTACACCCAAAAGTGCATTAAAACGTAAAAATGGTCAAGTATACTCACGGTTTGCTAAAGCTTCCAAACGTGAGTGGATATGAATGGGGTGATTGAAACACCAAAGTTACCCTACAATGGGAAACGAAGGTGTGTGAGTCAATGGAGTTTGATTATGAGCTAGGTTCGGAGTTTAAGGGTTATAACAAGAAATATGATATTATATGAAAAAAAACATCTTGTCTAGACACTCATTCGGACACTAGGTTCTTAGTGTGTTTTCATGGGTACCAAACCACCCATTAGAATCCGAAATGAGGAATCAAGAACTAGGATGACGAACACCATAACTCATAACTTTCAATCAAGAATTAGTTGAAGTTAGGGTTCGGTTTTGTAAGTATATCACGTATATATGTTAGCATAGCTAGTCATGTATGGAAGTAGGATGAATTCCATCAATTTAACCTCATTATTAGGATTCACCATGGCACAAAATCATCAATTTAATTGATGATTTCGGATGGTCATGAATATGAAATCTCCTAACTCACCAAGACAACCAAGTGAGTAAACTAGACGAGTGCATTTCAAACATGGATAGTGTTTGAAGACCTAGTGTAGTTTGTTCACTATGTTTTCTTGAAAATTGTTTGGTGACTTAAAATAACATAATAAACCGACTAAGTATGCAAGTGAGGAGGTGGAATCATGGTTGAAAGCCAAAGCTTCTATTGTTCACATCTTACCAAAACACAAGTCTTACAACATTGAAGGTTGAGGACTTGGATAGTTTCAACACTTTGTTGGTCACTTAGGACCTTTGAGGCGGCAAGTATTCGAGGTTATGAACCTCTAATCTTTTGGAAATTAACCATAGCACAAGCCCTATAACACGAGTTTAGTTGGGAGCAAGGATGGTGCAAGATTTCCACAAGATGAACAAGAAACAAGACAAGTTGTAAAAGTTTTATAAAAACATAAATTAAATCTGACTTTTGACCTCAAGTTTGGTGATGTACCACCTTGTTACACCTTGGTGAACACTGGGTAACATCCTTCAGCTTGATATGATTCGCGTCGAAACGGTTCGAGTCTAAACGGTACGGGTAGAACGGTTCACGTTTAAACACTTCAGGTCGATATGATTCGCGTCGGAATAGCGTGCGGGTCGAAATGGTTCGAGTCTAAATGGCAAGGGTCGAAACTGTAACGCCTCGCTTTTTCGCAGCTTTCTGTTTTTAGAAAGTTCATATTGTAATTCTATTTTCGGAAACTCGTTTCCTTTGTAATCGTATTTCGTTTCAAGCTATTGTAAAGCCGAGACTTGATCGTAATGAAAGGAATCTTTTATATGAAATATACATCGTTTATACTTTATTTATACATTGATACATAAGTTTGTTTGACACATGATTCGTAATTCGCATAAACATAAGCTTAACTCGTAAACAATGATCGTGTATTCGTAATCCTTAAATCTTCATATGAGTTAAATGCCCGGATAGTCCCCGCGGTTTGGCCTTTTTTCACCTTTAGTCCCTAACTTTCTAAAATTACAGCTATAGTCCCCAACTTTTTTAATTTCGTTCCCGAATGGTCCCTGGCGCGGATGGAGGTTAGTCTTTTCAGCTAAGTGGGTGTGAAATGACCTAAATACCCTTACTATTAAAAAATAAACTTTAAATCAATAACCACCTTCAATCCAAACACACATCTTCTTCCTCATATTTAGATTCATCTTCAATCCAAACACACCTCTTTTCCCAATTCTTTAAGACAAGAATTGTAATGCATTTGCGCCAACAAAACAAACCATCTCTCTGTCTCTGTCCACTATACAAACACATGCTCTGTTCGACATAAAACTCATACATAAATCTTGTAAAATCCACTGCTTATTTTCTTTAAGAAACAATGGAATTACAAGTCCCACAGGTACGTCATCTATGTTTGATGTCAAATTTGGTTGCAGTTTCATTCAATTTGACTTCCTCTGCATCTTGATTTTTCCTTTTCATTCGATTTGATTGTTGAATTTCATGATTTACTGTTCAAGACTGAAGAACCATAGAGTCATTGCATTTAGGATTACAATTTCAACTAGTTACACGTATTTGATTTCTCGGAATGAAATTTTTTGAAATCACTAATGAGAAACCATGTTTTTGAATAAGTATTCGGTAGAAACACTTGAACAGAGGTTCATTTTGTGTGTAATCTGATTCTAATAACACAAGTTCAAGGAAGAATATGCATGTTTGGATCGAAGGTGGTTATTGATTAAAGTTTATTTTTTAATAGTAAGGGTATTTAGTTCATTTCACACCCACTTAACTGAAAAGACTAACCTCCATCTGCGCCCGGGACCATCCGGGAACGAAATTAAAAAAGTTAGGGACTATAGCTGTACTTTTAGAAAGTTTGGGACTAAAGATGAAAAAAAGGCCAAACCACATGGATTATTCGGGCATTTAACTCTATTAATATTGTTAAACTTTTTCTATAGCTGTATTTTTAGAAAGTTAGGGTCTTTTTTTTTATAAATATACTTTAAAATGTAAATTGTATTTTTAAACAATAAATGTTTTATGTATTGTATTTTATATGACTCAAGTCAATACTTAAAAAAAAAGTTTTTAAAGTTATCTTTTCGATTTTTATAAGGCTTGCAACAATTCTCTCTCTCTCTCTCTTTTTTTACGAGTTTTTTCCCAATTAGGTGTTGATGGAAAAAATATTTACCAAAATAGGTGATTTGAAAACTATTTACCAAAATAGGTATTTTCTTGTTACCTTATTTTTTATTAATTATTTTAACTAATTTACCCAATTCTTTTTTTTATATATACATTTTGTAAACCGATTAAGAACATTTTAAGCATTCAAATACTCTTGACACATTTGATCATGTCACTTTTTTGCTTTTTTTAAAAATGAAACATGTTACTTAGTTGAATCTTTACGATAAAATACGACTCTAATTGATCGTTTCCACTATTAAATGTAAAAAGAGTAAATTACAAGTTTTGTCCTTTATGTATGTCCCAAATTGCAGGCGCTGTCCTTTGTCTTTAAAATTGATGAGTTTTGTCCTTAATGTTTGCAAATCATGCACGTTATGTTCTTTAGGCCAAACCCAATTAGATTTTTTGGTTAAAACCGATCATGTGCAAGGCACATGAGGGCATTTTAGTCTTTTTACCTCATTTATTTAATAGTATTTAAAAAATAAAACAAAATAAAACAAAATATTATTATTATTTTAACTAGAGTAAATTACAAGTTTGGTTTGTTTGAAACGAGATTCACCACCACCACCACCTCTGTTCATCTACAACGTTTTCATGGATAAAAATGGCTAAATTTTTGATATGTTGTGCGAAAATGTGTTTTGAATAACCCTACAAGGTTTCATAACAAAATTCAACCTAAATCTTGTTCAAATTCGTGAAAAACCTGTCGAAAGTAACTGGTTGCGTGCTGATGCGTTTCATACGGATCTGGATCTGCTGTTCTTGATTCGTACGAATCAAGGGTATTTGGTATAGGTTCGTACAGATCTAGATACCGGTTTATACAAATCAACAACGGTTTTTACGAATCTGAAAGTGTTCTTGGAATTTTCATACGAAGCAAGGTCTGAAAGGTTTTATACGAATCTAGAAGGATCATAATCACGAATCAGCATAATACATTACATACGGACCAAAATCAGGCATGTTTTAGTCTTGTTGTCTTTCGAAAAAACCGGAGGGGGTGAAGTTTGGTTGGTTTTGTTCAGGTGGTCGGAAATTGCAGGAGGTGATGGTGGTGGTGGTTGTGGTGGCTGGGAACGATGAGAGAGATCAGATTAGAGAGAGAGAGAAGAGAGAAAGTTAGAGCGAGAGAGAGAGAGAGTGCAGAAGGTAACTGGTAATTATCTTTATTTATTTTTACAAATAGCCCCTATCTATATATATTATTTACATAATAACCCCTGAAATGGTGAAAAAGCCTAAAATGCCCTCATGTGCCTTGCACATGATCAGTTTTAACAAAAAAATCTAACTGGGTTTGGCCTAAAGGACATAACGTGCAATATTTGTAAACATTAAGGACAAAACTCATCAATTTTAAAGACAAAGGACAACGCCTGCAATTTGGGACATACATAAAGGACAAAACTTGTAATTTACTCATGTAAAAATGTAATTTCAGTTCTATGATCTATTTAGAGATTTATAAATCTAATCTAACTTATAATAAAAGACTCCAAATAATGCCACGTGGCATTCTCTCATTCTATCTCATAAATTTTGTTTATATTTATTTAATAAATTTCTTTTAATATTAATATTAATTAATAACCAATATATAGATAGTGGAGGGTTCAAATGAGAAGAAATTTTTTGTAAGAATAAAAAAGAACAAACTTCAACCAATAAGAATGCTTCATTTTACTTCTTTTAATTTTTGTATTTAATATGAGTGTAAGGGTATATTGGTAAAATTAGATAGATCATTAATTGTTAGTCTTCCTTTTTAATAGCTAACTAAATTAAATTTGTAACTTTATTTCAAAAAAAATATATATATTTTCAAAGAAGAAAAAAATCAATTTAAAGTGTAGGATAAATTATGAGGTGTGTATGATAAATTACGAGTTGTGTAGGATAAATTTCAGTATGTGTAGGATAAATTTCAAAAACGTGTAGGATAAATTTTGATGTATCTAGGAAAAAAATTTAGTGTGGAGGATGAAAGTCTTTATGACTATTTAATTAGTCAAACATAATAATAAATGAGATGAGAGAAAAACTATTTAATATTTTACAATTGTACCCTTTGTTCTTTTTCTTCTCAATTTAATTTTTTTCTCAAATGAACCTCCCCCTATATAGATATCCCTTATTTTTATCCTTATCTTTATCTTAAGTTAATAAATAACTTCAATTTTGCAATTTAAACCCTTTGTTTTTTTTTTTTTACTTTTAACTCAAAGTTTTTCATCTTTCACAATTTAATCCCAACTATTTTTTTATTTTCAATTTTGGTCCACCATACTTTTCATCTTTCCCAAGTTTTTCGTTTCGTTCTAAATTTTGTGAGTTAACGCACCGCAACGTGAGTGTGGGGTTCAACATTTTTCGTATATTTTTTTCCCGTTTGACTAGCCCATTGCGTCACATCTATTTTTCTGCGTTTGACAAGTTCGTCCAACACGCGGGTCCTTGATGGACTTAGTTATTTTTTCTATGTTTTACGTTTCAGTTTAATTTCTTAGCAACGAGCGTGCGTGATTCAAAGATTTTACGTCTGTTTTTTGCTCGGCGTCATTTTTTTCCCGTTTTTATTTATTTTGTTTTTACGAGCTTTTCCGGTGTTCGTGGTCGCTGACAATGATATAGTATTGCTACTACTTAACACATTTTTATGACAATCGCTGCAACGCAGGGGCTTAATACCAGTTATATATATATATATATACACACATTACACATATCCCATGTAACACGCGGGTCTATAACATTGTGTCTTAAAAAAAAACCCTAACAATTAATGAATGATTAGTAAAATTTTTAAAATCAATTTTGACTTTCAACCATAGTCAAACTCCACTATTTCAAATCGCTAAATGAATGATGTCTAGATTGCTCTCAAAATGTCTTAAAACTTTGAAGAATATCCAAGTTTTCCCCCTCTAAAATGGCTTGCTTTATTTGTATATGGTGCTACAAGATTTGTACCTAGTCAAAATTACGAAAAGGATAGAAAACCCAGTTCTCTTAATATAGTATTATAGATTAGTAAAGTTTTTAAAATCAATTTTGACTCTCAACCATAGTCAAACTCCACCATTTCAAATCGCTAAAAACGTTTCACAATTTTCACCAAACACCACACAAGGCGGGAAACAACACATTCATCTTCCAAAACCCTAACAAAACTTCAACCAAATCCTCTCAAATCTGTTCATCAATGGAGAGAATCAACGTCGCAGTGAGAGCACGGCCTCTGTCACCGGAAGATGCCAAAACCAGTCCTTGGAGAATCTCCGGCAACTCAATCGTCTTCGCTAATCCTTCAAACAAGTTCGAATTCGGTACTGTTTCATCTCTTATTCTTCTCGATTTGTCTAATAGCGCCCAAATGTATGTATTCGATGAACGCTTGTTGTGCGTTGTTGTATTAGATCGAGTAGTTTTAGCCTTTTAGGTGTATGATTTAGGTTTGTAGTTTGTTTAACTGATATCATTTGATTTGAATGGTTATTGCGAAGTTTAGATTCGTTATCAGTTTTTTTTCTCAAAATGTTTGGAATAATGAACGATTTATTGATCGATTTTAAGCCTAATAACCAGTCTGTCTACTTTCTGTAAAACTGATAATTATGACTATTGTTTATGGATGATAAATATGAGGTATGATCGAGTTCGAATTCGAGTACAAATACGAGCTTATAAGGATTTTTTTGAGCCCTAGATTTTGGATGAATTGTCGAATTTTGATGTAGTTTCTAACTGACATCACTCAGTTCGTATATTTATTATGAAGTTTACATTCGTTATCAATTTTCTTGAAATATGTTTGGAATTGATGAACAAATGTTAAACCTAATAACTAGTTTGTCTACTTTTTGAACAAGTGTGATAATTGTGACTGCTAATTGATGTTAAATTCGAGGTTCTGTCAAGTTTGAGTTCGAGTATAAATAGGAGCTTATGAGGATTTTTTTTCTGATCTCTAGATGCTGTAGGTGTATAGTTGTGGTTAGATTCATTTAGTTAGGCTTTGGATAAATAGCCAAATTATGATGTAGTTTCTAACTGACATTATTATAAGGTTTAGATTCGTTAGCAATTTTCCTAAAAAAAATGTTTGGAATCAATGGGCAGCTGTGAATTAATAACTAGTCCGTACTATCTGAACAACTGATAAGTATAACTGTTGTCAATGGTTGTCAAAATTTTAGGCTCTATCGAGTTTAAGTTTGAGTACAAATAGGAGCTTATGAGGACCTTTCTGAGCCCTAGAAACGTGTATGTGTTTAGAATTATTTGAAATGGTTTTGGAACAATAGTCAGATGCTCAAATGTTGTTGTATACTGTTGGATTAAGTAGAGTTGAGGTTTGTTTACAGCCCTACGTGGCTATGTCAAACTGAGAACATGTATTTTTTTTCAAGTTGTTTGATATGAATGCTGGTTTCATTGAACATGAACACGTTTAGTAAATTAAATGATGTTTGCATTACGTTTGAGGCAAAGCCGCGATCGATTTTCCAGTTGGAAGGTTATGGTTCTGATTTTTGACATTAAAAATCAATATGTAGCTCTTTACTTTTGGAAATGATTGACCTGTGACTACCTAGTTTGATTTCTAACATTTTGTCTTATCTTGTTATATCGGTGAACTGTAGACCGTATTTTCAGGGAGGATTGTAAAACTGCGGAAGTTTACGAGTCAAGAACGAAAGCTATTGTTTCAGCAGCCATTGGTGGTTTTAACGGTATGTCTTAAATAATAAATAATCTAATGATGCGGTTTCTTATACGGTATATTCTTTTAGTGTCAACACAATCAATTATGATAAGCACCGATCCTTTTGATGTCAATAACATGCTTTACATTTGGAAAAAAAATTATCATATGTTGGAAACTTGGGTTCTGTGACTAATATTATTTCAAGTTAACAAATTGCTCCTTTCTTATAAAGGGACTATAATTTAGTATTTAAGATGAACCTGAATAAATTTCACGTTCAAATTATAGTGACTTTGAATTTAACATCAGCATCATATTATTTGAATTTTAAGTACCAATACGAAGAACCAACGTGTTATTTGCAAAAAATGCTTTTGATAAATCTTGGTTGATCCTTGTTTGTATTTTCCAGCTAAAAGATCTAATTTAGGCATTAATGACGTGATAATATGTGGCTGTTTTTAAACATTCAAGATTCTTTTTTTTATTTTTTTTATCTATATACTTTCTGCACTTAAATATCTCTGTTGCAAATATTGCTGATTGCGCTAGATGAAACTGTTATAATTCTGAAGACAATATGTTACACTTTAGAAATTGCACGAAGAAATTACAAGTCACACACGCTACCCTATTTTAATTTGTTCTTTATTGATAATCACGGGGCATAATATAAAAAGTTAGCTTTTGAGTGCCATGATATTCGTATCTTCTTTTACTAAACTGATATTAGAACAAAAGCACTTTTGGTTATATATTTTGTAATGTTTATATATTAAACACTAATGCTTTTGTTTAGGCACTGTTTTTGCGTACGGACAAACTAACAGTGGCAAAACACACACTATGCGTGGGTCTAGTGTTGAACCTGGAGTCATTCCTTTAGCTGTGCATGATCTCTTTGACATGATACAACAGGTAACTTGACCTCTTTTCAGTTTTCTGTTATTATCTATTTAAAACCTAAACATTCTCTTTTAATATGGAAATAAATTTTCAGTAGAAGAAATGATGTATACACTTTTCCTTTGTTTTTTAAAGGAAATAGATCGGGAGTTTCTTTTGAGGATGTCCTACATGGAGATCTACAATGAGGAAATAAATGATTTGTTGGCCCCAGAGCACCGGAAACTACAAATCCATGAAAGCATTGAGGTACTAGTTTAAAAATGCCCATTTTCTTTTATTTTTAACCGTCATATGTTTTCATAGTTTTCTCTAATTATGTATAATTATATTCAGCGTGGCATATTCGTTGCTGGTTTAAAAGAAGAAATTGTTTCTAGCCCAGAGCAGGTGCTCAAATTTATGGAGTTTGGAGAAGGTATTCAGTATTCTTATTCTTATTCTTATATATATTAAAAGGCTATTTTGTCAACATCAACTATCTTTGGCCCCTCAATTTTAATAATAACTTGTTTAATCCCTCATCTTTATTAAGCGCTTTTAATATTTATTATATACCCTTACACTTTATTATAATTACTATTTAGACCCTCAATATTTTATTTTTTTCTTCTTACGCTTTATTGTACTTACTATTTAGGCCCTGAATTTTAAGTTTTTTCCTTTCACTTAGGTTTTGTCGTTTCTTTTTAGTTATTTCTCAACGTAAGTTTTTTTTCTTAATTTTTTCGTGTGTAGCGTCGTAAGTAGGTTATTTTAATTACGTTTTGAACCCGCCACGAGTATTCGTTTTTATGGTTATGGTTATAACGAGTGGTGATACCATAATTAGCTGAATCAATAAACATTTCTGTGACTTTTGAATATACTGCCGCGAGCCCGCGACATGGTTTCGCGATTTGCTTATATTTATCTACGTTTCTATCCTGCCGCTGAGCGCGAGCCGTAACCAACTATTTTTTTTATAGAGTTCACACTTTTATGTGACCTCATACTTTCTTTCATTTCTTTTAAGTAATCATATTTTTCTCTCATCTCTAGTTGTGTAATCAATTTTTCATAACATTAGCTTCAGTACTTTTGTCAAAAGTGTTTATTCTTCTGTTTTGATCAAATGGTTTTCTTTTTATTTTAAAGATCTCATATTCTGCTTGGTTATTTCTTCTTATAATTTGTAGCTCATCGTCATATTGGGGAGACAAATATGAATTTACACAGCAGTAGGTCTCATACCATTTTCCGAATGGTATGGTTGCTTATATACTATTATTATTTCTTCTTACTTTTCTAATTTGAAATTGTGCTTGTTCATGATATAAAGTTTCGGCTTGTATAGATTATCGAAAGCAGGGATAAAGTTGAAGATGAATACGCTGAGAATTCTTGCGACGCTGTTCGTGTATCTGTTTTGGTATGCTTTATGCAACATTCAAATCTACATCAGATGCATAACACATTAACACTCTTTTGCTGATATTTTTAATCCTGTATGTCATCTAAGAACTTGGTAGACCTTGCTGGTTCAGAACGAGCTGCAAAAACTGGTGCAGAAGGTGTTCGGTTAAAAGAGGGTTCCCACATCAACAAAAGCTTAATGACACTTGGAACCGTGATTAAAAAGCTGAGTGAAGGTGCTGAGAGCCAAGGGTATGCTCGATGTCTTTATTTATAACCTTGTAACCTTTGACGGTTGACCCATTTTTGTAAAATGTTTCACTGTTGAATACAGGGGTCATGTTCCTTATCGAGATAGCAAACTTACGCGCATCTTGCAGCCTGCACTGGGTGGGAATGCAAACACAGCCATAATATGTAACATTACGCTAGCACAGGTAAACTTAGATATTAGCATGAAGTATTTTAAAGCATTATGTGGTTCTTTTGTTCTATACTTACTTCACTAACATTATGCGTTTTTTTTCTTCATTGGATGGTAGATTCATGCTGATGAGACTAAAAGCAGCCTTATGTTTGCAAGCCGAGCTTTACGTGTTACTAACTGTGTTCATGTGAACGAGGTTTGTATTTAACAACAAATATTATACTATCATATATCTTTGTTCTGTAATTCACTCTTCCATCAACTCAATACTTTTTGTATTTTGTTATTTTGGAAGATTTTAACAGATGCTGCTTTACTAAAACGCCAAAAGAAAGAAATTGAGGAGCTTCGAGCAAAGCTACAGGTTAGCTGTTCACGCTTGAAGATAGGCCTGTAAACGAACCGAATGAACACGGATAGAGGCATGTTCGTGTTTGTTCATTTAACTTTAACCGGACATGAACACGAACACAATTTTTTGTTCATGTTTGTTCATTAAGAAAACGGGCATGTTTGTGTTCGTTCGTTTAAATCAAACCGAACAGTTCATGAACATAAACAAACAAACTTAAATGAACATAATTTAACAAACATAAAACAACACAAATAAACATAATTGAAGAAACATAAACAAACAAAAATGAACATAACTGACCAAACATGAATGAACACTGATGAACATAAAGTAGTTTTTTATATAAACTAGTGACTAAATGCGATAAGTTTCATTGGAAAACCATTTTTATTATTAGAAAACCCAAAAAGTAATTAGTTATATTTGTGTAAGTAGTTAGAAAGCCCATTTTATACCTTTATCTTTACATTTATATAAATATAACTACTTATGATTTTATTAAAATTTAAATGGACAAACATAAACGACGGACATAAATGAACGAACATAAGCGGACGCTCACGAACATAAATGAACAAACAAAACGTGTGTTCATTTTTTTTTGTTTAATTAAATTAACACAATTTTTTGTTCATGTTCGTTCATTAATTAAATAAACGAACATAAACGTACTTCCCGCTGAACGGTTCACAAACGGTTAGTGTTCGCTGAACGTTCGGTTTGTTTGCAGCCCTAGAAGAGATGTTAATTAACACTTGATTGCGATTCATTCTTGGTATAATTATCTCTTTTAGTTTTTTGTACTATCTTTTAGGGTTCTCATTCAGATCACTTAGGAGAGGAGATACTCAACTTGAGGAATACATTGTTACAGGTAACACTGTAACAGATCTTAGCTTACATGATTGCATATGATGAACAGTTTGTATACATTGTTAAATACAATTTTGCTATGCAGAGTGAACTAGAGAGGGAGAGAATAGCTCTGGAGCTAGAAGAGGAAAAGAAAGCTCAAGCTGAAAGAGATAAGATGTTGCTTGAGCAAGCGAAAAAGATTCAAAACTTGAGTTCTATGGTTTTAAGCTCTAATAGAGACGAAGTTACCGATCATCGCAAGGTTCGATTAAAAAATATTTTCTTTTCTGTTACAAATCTTTTAGTTTTAATGTTTTTGATGCACATTTTTTGACTAATTATGTTTTTTACTTAGAGATCCCCTTTTTTCTTAATCTACAGCTTGGTTTTAAATTGCGTGATGCGCTCCGATGCGTTTAGTCCAAAAATCTGATGCGCGATGCGTGATGCGCGATGCGAGCGCATCACGTATGTGATGCGTTCTTTATAAAAAAAATAGTTATAAATTATTTATATATAAATACTTATAAAAACATACTTAAAGTAAAACAACTGACGTAATTAGAAGGTAAGAGTTGTGTTTTTTGGTTCAAATCAAGCATACTAAGATGTTAATTATGGAAAAAACCGAACACAGTTCATAAAATCTGGAAAAAAGCATAAGAAACAATGATGCGCGCATCAGAGCGCATCATGCGATGAGCGCATCATGCAAAATGCGCGCAATATTCTCGCATCACGTAAACGCATCGCATCAGCTGCTGCGATGCGCTCTCATTAGCGCATCGGGCGCATCACGCATTATGCGCGCATTATGCGCGCATTTTAAAACCAAGATCTACAGCTTGAAATATGTCGCAATTGCACTTTATTATTTGGTTCACATTTTACTATAGAAACTGCGAGTATCAACTATCAAATTAATCATTTATGGGAGTTGAGTGCATGTTAGTTTTACTTATTGCTTACAAATATTAACCATGCAGGTTGCTATGCAGGTGATGTCGGTGATATATCAGTATCGGTTCCCGTGTAAAATGTATGTCGGTGTCAAATGTCGGCCAGAATATCGGTACCGATATTGTGGGCGATATTGACCGATATATCACCGATTTTCCCGATATCAGTACCTTTCTTCTTAGTTCTACCATTTGTATTTTTTCTTATTGCTGCTATTAGTGTTTCAAGTCTTAATTGTTAATTATTAGTGTTAAATGTTAGTGTTTTAAGTCTTAATCAGTTCTTACTTGCTATAGTTGTTAGTGTTTTGCAAGTTGCAAAAAGTTAATTTGTTAATGGTAGGAGAACATACTCAATTGTTAGTGTTACATTGGTATATATAAATTTTTCATTTTATTAATATTACCGATATTCCACCGCGATAACCTATATCTTAAGTATCGGTCCTTGACTGATATCCGATATTTTACCGCATTAACTGCATAGGCAGGTGGTAGTGTTATCATGTGAAAATTGATTAGCTATCATATAGAAATCATTATGGGGTAGAAAATTTTTTTCTAGAGGTTGTAAACACTTTAGGATTGTCTTAGATACTTTGTTAAAAATTATATAATTAGCGTATTAACTCGTTCTTTTTTGTTGGCGATGAATTTCTTTATGCTGTGCGTTGGCCAAAATTGTTTCTTTTGATGTGCACAAATTTTGCATTTATTTGCCTTTATTCTTAATAATTACACATTTTGTTTCCTATTTTCTTTTCAAAAAGGAAAAGCGGCGTGAGACCTGGTGTCCAGGGAAACTTCCAGAAAAGATAGTAAACAAGGTAATATCATATTCATAATTTCATATAACGCAATATTTTAGTTGTTTTTTTCTACCTTTAAGTCTTATCCGGTGTAAAATCAGTTACCTTCCACTATCCGGGGACAAGCTTCTGCAGTAAAACCCGTTAAAAATGACCGTGAGAGAGGACCACTTTTACCATTTGAGGAACTAGTAAATGAGAACTCAAATGCACTCAAGCATGAGAGTGAAGAGAGTGATCGTAATAAAGTTGGACCTTGTAACTTCGGTCTTCCAAATCCACGCTCATTGATACACGTTACAAGCAGACGAAAAGCCTCTGCCAGAAAAAAGAGCTTACCTGTGGTTAGTTTTACCGTTTTGTGTAGGATCATACTTACGTTTTTAAACATATGAACCGAACAAACAGAAACAAGGCCTTGTTCGTGTTCGTTTGTTAAGGCAATATATGTGTTCACGAACTGTTCATGAACACTTACTGAACGAGATTTTATGTTGGTGTTCTTTCGTTAAGGAACTGAACGTGTTCGTGATCGTTTGTTAAATTAAACACAAATGAACACTAACTAATGTTCATGAACACAAATGAAAACAAACGACTACAAACAAATGTTCATGAACATAATATATAATACACTGATACTTATTAAATATTTTATTTGTCGGAATTTAAAATATGTAAATAATATTTAAAAACTAAAGACGCTAATGAACTATCGAACACAAATGAACATGTTACAGAACGTTCACGAACATAAATGAACGAACACGGCCTTAGTTCATGTTTGTTCATTTAACTAAACGAACGAAGATTCCTTGTTCGTGTCCGTTCATTTATTAACCAAACGAGCACAAACGAACTTCCCACTGAACGGTTCATGAACTATTCGCTGAACATTCAGTTCGTTTGCAGCCCTATATGGAGGAATGCACCTAATTGTTTCTTTTGCAGGAAAGTGCTGAATTAACAGAAATGCAAGAGGAATACGAGAATTTGCTTATACAGTTTGAAACTCAGGTCTTTCCGTCTTTGTAATTTCTGCTGCTTCTTTTTCTAAAAATAGTATAAGTTTGTCAGTTTGTCTCATATTGTTGATATTTTATTGTTAAAGAGAACAAAGAGTGAAATAGAAATTGCCTACTTAACAAGAAGACTTGTGGAGGCTAACAACACATCTAATACTGATGAAAAAGCAAATGAAATGGAGGCAAGTTTTGTTATCAAGCAACTTCAGCTGGTTTATTATTTTGATATATTTTTTAGGGTGAGTTTTAGTTTAGATGTATACAAATCTTTTCTTCATGTTATAATGTAGATTGCAATGTTGGAGATGGAAAGGTTGCAGAATTTGGCGTCCGCTATTGTATTAGAAACAAAGAAAAATATTGATGAAAAAGCAAATGAAATGGAGGAGAAGAATCTTGTTATCAAGCAACTTCAGGAAAAGGTGTGGTTTATCTTTTAATATTTTTTTTGGGGTGAGTTTTAATTTCGACATATAACGAACCTGTTACATTTTAATTAGTGTTGTTGAGTTGTAATAAGTTGAGGTCCAAGTTTGTAACATGTGTATTTAGGGAGTTTTATAGGAATTACCAACGGATTGTAGCTGAGTTCGTTACATACCGGTGTAATAGTTAGTTGTTGGTTATCTCGATAATGAACTGAATTCGTTTCCCATCTCTTTCGATTCTCATTTCAATTCTTATTGTCATAGTTGTTAAAAGCCATCGCCTCTTGCGCCTAGGCCCATTTTTCAGGCGAGGCGAGGCAGTTGAACCTTAAGTCGAGGAAATTGCTCTTAAATTCTCCAGCTGATGGTTCAGGTGCACATTTCGGCGAGATTCCTAGTTTCCGGAGAGTTTCCGGCCAATTTTCTAAATTCCGGCAAGATTCTAGCCAGATCCGTACTTTTATCTAAGGAAAACTACTTTTCTACACCAATACACTAATATTTTAGAACTTTTGGTACTAAATAAATGATACAGCGTGTTATATTAATAGATCTTGTTTATTTTATCTAAAGAATAGTATTCTTTTTCTAATACAAAATATATTTTTAATTTTTTTTTCATTAGGCGCTTTATTTTTCTCAGGCCCTTGCTTTTTTTTGCGCTTTGCGCCTAGGCCCCAGGCGAGGCCTATGCGCCTTGAGTGCGCCTAGCGCCTTTAATAACTATGCTTATTGTAACAAAATCTTTTTTTTTTTTCATGCTGTAATGTAGATTTCAATGTTGGAGATGGAAAGGTTGCAGAATTTGGAGTCCGCTATTGTATTAGAAACAAAGAAAAATATTGATGAAAAAACAAATAAAATGGAGGAGAAGAATCTTGTTATCAAGCAACTTCAGGAAAAGGTGTGGTTTATCTTTTGATTTTTTTTGGGGTGAGTTTTAATTTCGACATATAACGAATCTGTTACATTTTAATAAGTGTTGTTGAGTTGTAATAAGTTGAGGTCCTAGTTTGTAACATGTGTATTTAGGGAGTTTTATAGGAATTACCAACGGATTGTAGCTGAGTTCGTTACATACCGGTGTAATAGTTAGTTGTTGGTTATCTCGATAATGAACTGAATTCGTTTCCCATCTCTTTCGATTCTCATTTCAATTCTTATTGTAACAAAATCTTTTTTTTTCATGCTGTAATGTAGATTTCAATGTTGGAGATGGAAAGGTTGCAGAATTTGGAGTCCGCTATTGTATTAGAAACAAAGAAAAATATTGATGAAAAAGCAAATGAAATAGAGGAGAAGAATCTTGTTATCAAGCAACTTCAGGAAAAGGTGAGGTTTATATTTTGATATTTTTTTTGGGGTGAGTTTTAATTTCGACATATAACGAATCTGTTACATTTTAATAAGTGTTGTTGAGTTGTAATAAGTTGACGTCCTAGTTTGTAACATGTGTATTTACTATTTAGGGAGTTTTATAGGAATTACCAACGGATTGTAGCTGAGTTCGTTACATACCGGTGTAATAGTTAGTTGTTGGTTATCTCGATAATGAACTGAATTCGTTTCCCATCTCTTTCTATTCTCATTTCAATTCTTATTGTAACAAAACCTTTTTATTCATGCTGTAATGTAGATTTCAATGTTGGAGATTGAAAGGTTGCAGAATTTGGAGTCTGCTATTGTATTAGAAACAGAGAAAAATAAGCATGCCAGCAATAAGCAAGAAGAGGTTTGACTTCATGAATCTTTGATTTTCTTTTTATACTATCAAACAAGTTGTATTGATTAGAAGAGTGAAAACACTAGAAAAAACATATTTCTTAATTTTAACTAGTGGGTTACCACATGCGCTCCGCAACGGGTAAGGCCGTAAGGGTAAGAGTGAAAGTAAGTTATATAAAAGTTACACGGAACCTCAACACCATTGGAATTTATAAAAAGCAGGGGAGAAATATCAGCTAATAAATTCTTAATTTTAACTAGTGGGTTACCACATGCCCTCCGTAGCGGGTTCGAAACGTAGATAAAATAAGCAAATCGTGAGAGTTAAAGTTTGATGTTTTAGTTAAGGGGCTAAACTTGTCATTATTAAAGTTGAGGGGCTAAAGTTGTTTATTATTAAAGTTGAGGGGCTAAAGTTGTGTTGGTTAAGGGGCTAAACATGTCATTATTAAAATTGATGGGCTAAAGTTGAGGGGCTAAAGTTGAGGGGCTAAAGTTTTTTAATGTAGTTAGAGGGCTAAACATGTCATTATTGAAGTTTAGGGGCTAAATTTGTTTAATTTTAAAAATGAGGTGCTACAGTTGTTTTAGTTAAGGAGCTAAACATGTCATTGGGCTAAACATGTCATTACTGAAGTTAAGGGTAGGGGTGTAAACGAGCCGAGCCGAACCCGAGCTCGACCAGGCTCGAGCTCGGCTCGTTAGGTTTTTATGAAGCTCGAGCTCGGCTCGGTTCGAGCCTATTTCTTTGAGCTCGAGCTCGGCTCGCGAGTAAAACCCAAAGCTCGAGCTCGGCTCGAACTATTTTGAGAACAACCTTAAACGAGCTAAAAGCTCGGCTCGATCTCACTTCAACATCGCTTAAACGAGCCAAAGCTCGGCTCTAGCTCGGCTCATCAATGTTATCATCATTATTAATATATTATATATATAAAAATTAAAATTTTGTATGGGCTCGTTTAAGCTCGCGAGCCTAAACAAGCTTTGTATTTTAGGCTCGAGCTCGATAACAAAACGAGCTCTATTTCAAGCTCGAGCTCGGGCTCGTTAAGGCTCGGCTCGTTCGAGCTTTTAATCGAGCCGATCACGAGTAGCTCTCGAGCCTCTAGGCTTGTTTACACCCCTAGTTAAGGGGCTAAACATGTCATTATTAAAGTTGATTAATGCCAAAGTTGATTGATGGGACACAATAGCATCTTTATTGTATATATAATTGTACTGTTACTCATACCACCTGAAACTCACATAATGTGATGTAGGATGAGAAGTTATCAGCAGACCTCCAAGAAGTAGAATCTGAAGTTCAACATTCAAAAACTCTTGTGCAGTCGATGATGGATGAACATTTGCAAACTTGTAGTGAATTGTCGGAACTTATTGCTGTGAGTCTTTTCAAGTTCATGATCAGTAAATTATAAGCCTGGTAAATATCATGATTTGTTACAGTTTGTTAACTTTTGCAGGGTGTTAGGTCTTTCTCTTCCATTGACTTTATTCAAATAAAAACACTACTTGCTGGCTATGAAAAAGTTAATGCTGGCTTGAAATCCAAAGTAGATGACCTCGAACGCGAAAAGGTATGATTTATTTTCTTTATGAATGGGTCTATTCGGTTACTTTGTCTTTAACAGTTCAAACAACTACAAAATAGCTTATAACAGAATTGGTCAAATGGGTTGAAAGTCTCCCAAAGTCTCAAACTATATTTTATTATTGAGTAAAATGCCATTTTCGTCCATGAGGTTTGGCCAGTTTTGCGATTTTTGTACAAAGGTTTGTTCTCCTGCATCTGGACCTAAAAGGTTTAATCTTGCCATTTTCATCCAGCTCGTTAACTCCATCCATTTTTTCTCCATTGAGTCAGGGGCATTTCTGTCTTTTTTGTTAACTTAAAGGGGGTATTTGCGTTATTTTTGTTAACTTAAAGGGGTATTTCCGTCTTTTTGACTACTTGTACATTATGCTAAATGCTTGTACATAAAGTGAAAAAGGCCAAATTGCTCTTTAAGTAACAAAAAAGACGAAAATACCCTTGGCTTAATGAAGAAAAATAGATGGAGTTAAAACAGCCGACTGAAAATGTCAAGATTTTAAACCTTTCAGATCCTGCGAAAAAACAAACGTTACGAAAGTCACAAAACTGGCCAAACCTCATAGACGAAAATGGCATTTTATTCTTTATTTTGGACACAAAATGTTTCAGTCAACTGAATCTGTTTCAAACCGTACAAATAGTTACCCATTTTAATCCCTTATCCAACCGGCCCAACCTGACCGTTTTGCAATCTCAGCACCTCTACATACATTCATGCTCTTTTATCTTCATAGTTCTTATGTTTCGTGGTTGTAGCTTCTTATGTACAATCAATCTGAGGACCTGCAGAAAAAGATCGAAGAAGCGTTTTTGAACAGTGAAAATTCAGCAAGGGATTTAACAGTATGTCAACGGTCAACCGTAACTCTATGCTCTCCCATACGTGAACACGTACTGAGTTTATTTATTTTTGTTATCCAGGAACTTTCTGAACGTTACGAAACAGAAAAAAACGAACTTCTTTCTGAAATCGTAACACTCCAAGATGAGATATCACGCCTTTCATCTTCCGTCTTGTTTAAAGAGAAGGAAAGTTTAAGAAAAGATCTCGAGAAAACAAAAGCAAAACTTAAAGAAACAGAGTCTAAGTTAAGAAATACAATTCAAGAGAAAACAAAGTTAGAGGTAAAATCTTCATTACTTGATATTTAATACAAGAGTAAAGTACACGAATGGTTCTTTTGGTTTACTAAAATTTTGGATTTGGTCCATACTTTTCAAAAGTACACCGATGGTCCTTGTGGTATGCATTTAGTAACACATTTAGTCCTCAGGCAACAAATCTAAAGGTTTCAGCAGGTCTAAGTTGGGGACTAAATGCGTTACAAAGTGCAAACCACAAGGACCATTCATGTACTTTTAGAAAAAGCTGGAGACTAAATGCGTTACAATGTGCAAATTACATGGACCATCCATATACTTTTGGAAAGCTAGGGACCAAATCCAAAATTTTGGTAAACCAAAGGGACCATTCTTGTAATTTATTCTTAATGCAATGATTAACAAAAAGTTTTGTCTAATTGTATATTTAAATATTTTATATATAGGGTGAAAAAAAATCCGCAGAGAGAGAAATAAAACGGTTACACAGTCAGAAGGCTATTCTTGAACGTGATATGACCAAACGTGAGACAATTGCTGGGAGAAGGCGTGATTCAGTTATGGATAGAAGCTCAAATATTTTTGACTCAAGAAAAGTCAAAGGATCTGGTGTTGATCAGGTGATTTGAAGTTGGTTTCTAATTGCATAAGAGTATGTAATAATGCACGGAAAATAAGGGTTGTTAAGTGGACTAAGATATGATGATGCCGCTTTTATAACATCCAGAAGTCCATAAGAGCTATTTACAACATAGTTTTAGTAGGTGAAATATTATTATAAGAGAAATTGAAAATTGGCAACAAGGGTAAATAAAAGATCCCAAATTTTATCTTCATTCCTTTTAATGAGAGAATTTCATGTTCTTCATATTATCTAGGGGTGTTCAAAATTTGATTCGAATTCCAAAAATTTGAAATTCGACTTAATTGGATTCGATCATCAAAAATTCGAATTCGATTCGAAATCGAGTCCAGTAAATCGAATAAGATTCGAATACGAACTTATACTTTTAAATTCGAATTTAAGTTATGCATATTTATTTATTATATTTATATACAATATGCACATATAAATTTGGGCTTTAGTATAAATTAATCTAAATTCACTCATTACCAAGCCCCAAGTAGCCTATAACGAGTTTACATATTTTAAATGAATTTGAACTAAAACAAATTTATTCGATTTTATCCGAATTCGAATTGACCAGTTTTTAATCGGATTCGAATTCAAGCAAAAAAAATATTTGAAAAACTTGATTCAAGTAATTCAAAAATTCGTGATTCGATTTGATGAACACCCCCAATTTATTATCAAATTTGGGATCTTTGTTTTTACCTTTCATGCTAATTTCCTGAAATGAAATAGTAATAGAACAAAATATTGAAATGGAAAAGGGAATAAACCAATGAAATAAGATCTCTGTCTGACATCAAAAGGCTTGCTAGCATGTAAGCTATCTGGATTTCATATCAATATATAGGCTGAAATTATAATTGATCCCTATTGGTTCTTTTTTCACAGGAAGAGTACAGAAAACTCGAAGTGCTTGCATTTGAGATGGAGACAACTATCGGTTCTCTAGAAGAAAAATTAGCAATTGCTAATGACGAAACACAACAGGCGGTGTTAAGATCTGAAACACTTATCTTTGAAGTAGAAGAATTAACTGAAAAACTAAACTTTTCCAACTCAGAGTTGCAAAAATTAGAGGAGCTGGTTTCAAGTCTTGTAAGTTCTCCCGATTTCATTTGGAGTAAACTGCTATTTTCGTCCTTGAGGCTTGGCCAATTTTGCGACTTTCGTCCAAAGGTTTGTTTTTCCGCATTTGGATCCAAAAGGTTTGAAATCTTGTCATTTTCATCCGGCTCGTAGACTCCATCCATTTTTCTCTGTTAAGTTAAGTTAGGGGTATTTTCGTCTTTTTTGTTAACTTAAAGGCACTTCGGTCTTTTTCAGGCGTATTCGTTCTTTTTTACATAAAGTGAAAAAGACCAAATTGTCCTTTAAGTTAGCAAAAAAGACAAACACTCATGACTTAACCAGGAAAAATGGAGTTAACAGGCATGATGAAAATGACAAGATTTCAAACCTTTTGGATCCGGATGCGGTTGGACGAAAGTCGCAAAACTAGCCAAACCTCAGGGACGAAATTGGCATTTTACTCTTTCAATCGTATCTTGAATGTATTTGCGTCAGTTGTGTTTTCGAGAATGATTTTTTTTATTGTTTCAGAGGGCCGAACTAGAAGAGGTAGCACAACGTAATAAGAATGCAGATAGCTCTATTAGTAGGTTGCTGGAGGAAAAGGAAGAAATGGCTATGGTATTGAGTTAGTAAGTTTGTTTATAATATTATTGGTGGACTTTTGTTAACACGTCGGGTGACATGCAGCAACTTACCGATGCTCTTCTGGCGATCGAGGAGGAAAGGGCTATATGGTCCACGACAGAAAAAGCTTCAGTTGAAGCCATCGAAAACAAAGCAAAATCGTATAGTGCTGAGATTGCTTTGTTAACAGATGCAATGTCAAAGGTATCGGTCAAGTTATTTTTTTCTGTTTTTTTTGTATTTATATATTACATTTTTTCATTGAAATATTTTATTCTCATAATTTCCAATAATTGATAATCTTTGCATTTCTTTAAGGCGAAGAACGAATTAGAGGTCTGCAGAGAAGAATGTCAAGTCATCAGTGAAAGACTGGTTTTTGCGGAGGAGAAAGTGGAAGCGGAGAAGGTGTGCAGTGCGGAAAAATCACTTGAAGTTGAGCAATTAAAGAATGATATCAAATTGCTTGATGATCAGAGAAGATTAACTGAAGATGTAACTTTATACTTTTCTGAACTATATTCTACTTTTACACTAATTTGTCACTATACACTTCAATACATAGATATATGGGGAAAGTGAGTATGGGGTTGTTAGGCATGTAAGCTTACATGTGAAACCCACAAAACTACGTCGTTTTGTATAAATTAACATCAAAACTACGTAGTTTTGTTTAATGACTTTAAACTGCCTCCCTAAATTCACTCTAAATCTAAATTTGAATAGAATACATGAATTTACTTTATTTATGAGTCCTTCCTATAACTTCAATATGAAATTACTTTCATAATATTTACGAGATTTCTTTACACGTTATTTTTTTTTAATTTATAAAATCACTTGCTAGCTGCAGATCTAATTTTTTTTCTCACTTTCCTCGATATAATAAACTCATTTTTATTTGTGGATTTAGTAGGTTTTAAATCAACCAACTGAGATTGGGTCTTTTTTACACTCATTAACACAAGATCACGAAGACTTTGATAAATTCGGTGTTATAAAATATATATGGATCTGTTGGGCATGTAAGCTTAGATGTGAAATTCACGAAAAGTACGTTGTTTCCTATAAATTAACATAAAATCCACAGAGTTTTGTTTATTGATATGTGTGTGTGTGTGTGTTTTTTACGTGCAAATACTGATAATCTTTCAGGCTTTGAAGTCAAAGCTAGAAACTCTGTCTTCGGATCATCGAAATGCGTGTGAAAAAGTCGATAAACTTATGATGGATCTGGATGCACTTAGTAAGGAAAGAGATGACTTGGCAGTCAAAGTGAAGGAGTTCGGTCAAACTTCAGTGACTATAGATGATTTCAAGGTTTCAATTTAGTTTCTCAATATTGATACCCTGTTGACCATCAAGCAAAAACATTACAGTTAACACTATGATTTTCTATGTATAGAAATTACAAAATCAGCTTCTTGAAACTACAAAAGAACGAGACGAAGTGCTGACTCAGATTCAAGAATTGCAGAATCATAAAGCCGAACAACAATTGCTCATGGAAAAATGTAACGAAAAGGTAGAACAGTAAAAGACTTAAGCTTCATTGTTGTTATCAGGGATTTTATTTAATGGTATGTTAATATTTTGTTTATTTTTTTATCAGCTTTCAAATTTAAAAGCTGAAGCTGAAGATCTAAAAATGAAACGATCCACTTCCACTCTAGAACCCAAGATTCATATTGTAAGCTCTTTATTCTTGGTCAATTGTATAGAGTAAAATGCCATTTTCATCCCTGAGGTTCGGTCGGATTTGGGACTTTCGTCCAAAGGTTTGAAATCTTGCCATTTTCATATGGCTCGTTAACTCCATCCATTTTTCTCCGTTGAGTTAGTGGTAATTCTGTCTTTTTTTGTTAACTTAAAGGATAATTCAGTCTTTTTCACTTTATGTACAAGCATTTAGCATAATGTACAAGTATTCAAAACACCCTTACGAAATAAAAAAGACAAAAATACCCCTGACTTAACAGAGAAAAATGGCTGGAGTTAACAAGCCCGGTGAAAATGGCAAGTTTTTAAACGTTTTGGATCCAGATGCGGAAAAAACAAAGCTTTGGACAAAAGTTGCAAAATTGCCCAAACCTTAGGGACGAAAATAGCATTTTACTCGTATTTATATATCAAATAACTCAAATTTGACTTATTTTATTTATGTTTTTGGTTTTTTTTTAAACAGGAGGGTAAAAACAGCAGACCGTCTGCCAAATTGAGAATGAGGCTGCATGGGGCACAGACAAAGCTGGATAGCATTCGGGTGAAATGCAAAGAACAAGCACAAGAGAAAGAGTACATGCATAAGCAATTTGAAGAAGCTACGATGAAGTTAAAGAAAGAGTTGGTGTCACGCGGAAGTGAGATCCTCAATCTCAAGAAACAACTCGTTGCTCTTTCCTCATGATTTGTTGTTCGTGTACAGAGTTTGTCACATATTGAAAAACACGTCGGATATCACATTTTTTATCCTCTTTGGAGGTAGAAATGGGCGGGATGATAAGGGTCTAAAAATTTATTTGTATTCTACAAATTGTAATGTAAACATTGCTAACTATAATGTATTATTGCATGTTATAATTCTGTTAAGATTTGGGTGTTTCGTTCTTATGTGTTGTATGTACGTATTGTGCATCATCGACTAGTGTAACCAAATAAAATCAACCCTTCATTTGTTTAGTTCACAATTTCACATGCTATTGTAGAGGTGCACAAATCGGATTTTTTAAACAAACCGGACAGATAAAATAAAGCGATGGTCAAAACCGCATCAGATATTATCCGCTTCGGAGGTCCATAAAACTCGGTCCTATACACCCGGATCAGATTATCCATAGCTGGATTTTTCAAAAAAATCTGGATTTTGGATATTTTTTTTAAAAACTAATAAATATATAGATTAAACTAACAAAAATCATGTCCTCGGAGAGGTGCAACTCTACCAAATCTTGCCTAAGTCGTTCATCCCAACTCCCAAGTCAACTTGGGCCTTAAATGTTATTTGCCAATAATATATCTGACTACTGCTACGCTATAGACTTATCTCTCTTTTGTCTATATGGTTGTTTGTTGTTTTTGAGCCGGGGGTCTCTCAGGAAGCAGCCTCTCTATTCTCAGTTTCTGAGGATAGAGGCAAGGTTTGCCTACATCCCACCTCCCCCAGACCCTACCAATAGTTTAGCTATTTGTGGGATTTACTGGGTATGGTTGTTGTTGTTGTAACAAAAATCATGTATTATTTATTTATAAAATTATTTATGGGTTTTATATAACATAAATTTATTAACAAACAAAGAAAAATTAACAAATAAGTAAAATAAACTCTTCAAAGTTCATCCTTGTAGATTTTTACAGGCAATATCACATAACCTGAAAAAATATACCAAACAAATAATACATATAACAGAAAAACTCGATAAAATTCATATAAAAAATAAGAAACCGGATTTTTTAAATCCGGATTGGATGCAATGCGAGAAGATCCGGAAAAAAAAATACGTGAGTTGAAAATTTTGAAATTCAGATTAGATCTGCCGGATCCTACCGGATTGTATCCAGTTTCAAAAAATCCAGTTTCCCCATCAGATCGGTTTCGAATTATATTTTTCGGATCAGTTTCAGATTCGGAGTTTTTCTACACCTCTATGCTATTGGTTATGTATGTTAGGTTCGCATGCTAGTGGCTGGCAAGGGTTGAACTGCCCAGTTTTGTTTTTTTTTCCGGTTAAACCAATGAGTTAGGTTCACATACTGTTTACAATAAAGGTTTATATGATTCTTAAATTAAGTAGAATTTTGAAGATTTAGAAAAGCTAACAACTTGGAAACAGAAATTACTTGTATGACTAAACCAATAGAACTTCATAACAAAGCTGGAATCTTGAAGATTTTACACTTAGAGAATCATAAGTAGCCAAACGTACAGTGTTCTAGGTTTCTGAAAGTTAATAACCGAAACGAAAAACAGTTGAAAGTCAAAACTGGATCACAAATAAAAACATGAAAATTATCTTAAAAATGTCATCTTTTAATCATGTATCAAAATTACAAGTAAACGTAGGACCGTGTTCATACAATCCCGTGTTTGCGCTCCAAGGCATTGGTTATCCTTGTAATGCAGTATGCCGCACTCAACGGATACCCAGAAACTGCAAAAAACGTACCAAGATTTAGAAAAAAAAAACATAATAAAGGGGCGGCAATTCCTCACACAACCCGAAACTAATAAGGTTTCGGAGGTTGTGTTAACAAGTTTAACCCAATTATTAACTAGATTACAATCCCTTTACAACTCATCAAACTGTTAACAGCCCACCAATCTGTTTACAACACGACAATCTGTTTGACTCGTTTAGATAAAAGGGTCGTGTTCTGGTTACATGATTTTAAGTGCGTTCGGGTTAGAATTGATGTTTTCAACATATAAATATACGAGTTATTTTCGGGTTCAGCTATTCAACCTGCAAACCCGACACGATTGACACCCTACATCTTAAGCAGTTTGTAACGTTATGCATGTATAAAACGAACGTACTTGCTATAAAATCCTCTATGTAGTCGCATTCGATTTTTCCATGGGCCATTGCACCAACCTGAGCATTAGATATGTTAAGATAATATTTTCCAACAACCAATTGACATTTGGAGCCGTTGACCAAACTCGTTTTTTTGTTGCAATTCAACATTATTCTTTTTAAAATGCCAAAAGAACACTAGACTTTGCATAAATGAGCAAGTTAATAGACAGTAAATGCCAAGTATGATTTTTTTTTCTCCACATATAACACTTGTATGTTATTACAAAAAAAAAGTTTCTTTTGGCATTCTAACGATGATTTGTTTGGAACGCCAAATATTGAATTTAAAATAAATTAATCCTATACTTGCTTGTAACAATAATTACATACCACAAAAACAAGAGTTGCATCTTTGTCCACCGTGGCCACATAATCATGCATATCAACCAACTTTTCTGAACTATGCGAAAACCCTGCTCCGTAAAACAACATTATATATTTTTTTTTCGCATTGTAATAATAAGTAAAAATGTAAAATAAAAAAGTTCTTGTGAAAAGCTATGCAGAGACTGCTATAATTTTTAGATATTTGACAAAACGGAGTTGTTTTATGTAGACCATTTAAAATCAACATTACAGATTATAACGGAACGGTGAGAGCAATATTAAATCAACCAACAAGATTGAGATTTGAACCAAAATTACAAACCTATTTTGCGAGAATTGACCGGGAGATACTGAGTTACAGGATTCTTAATCACACGCAAAAGCTTTTCCCGTTTTCCAACAGCCGAAATACTCAGTTTTTGAAGTAACTGCACTGTTGGTATCAAGAAAGTCAAACAGTCAAAGTTAATAAAGTCAAACAGGTCATAAACGTTTGCTTAGGTTAAATTCTTTAAACCCGTTGAACTTACACATGATTCCAGCAAAACGTTTAAACGTCCTTGGAATACGAACATGAGGTTTGATTTCGATAAGTACACCTTTTTCGGTTCTCACATACAAAGCTTTTAGTTTACCAGCTTTGTTCAGTGGGCTATCTAAGATATTCAATATCGCCTGATGAGAAATGTCGGGCCGGTACTCTGCAGGGTTTCGGTTATTTTTCTTCAGAAAATTGGCGTGATCCTCTGAATTCAATAATTGATAACTCTGAACAAACACAAATATAAAATGCATCAAGAAACGGCTTTATAAATAACCACAAAAAATGTTGAACTACAAGAATCTACCATCACAATAGGATCCATTGTCCAAGTTCAGCAAAAAGAGAAATGGGTTCTACATAGGGCTTCAAACGAACCAAACGTTCAACAAACTGTTCGACGGGAACTTCGTTCGTTTATAAAGAACAAACGAACACGAACAAGAAATTTCGTTCGTTTAGTTAAATGAACGAACATGAATAGAGGTCGCGTTCTGTCATTTATGTTCGTGAACGTTCGGTAACATGTTCGTTTATGTTCGATAGTTCACTAATGTTTTTAGTTTTTATATATTATCTAAATACTTCAAAATTCCAACAAATAACATTGTTGATAAGTGTCAGTGTATTATATATTTTGTTTTCATAAACGCTTGTTTGTGTTCGTTTGTTTCCATTTGTGTTCATGGACATTAGTTTGTGTTCATTTGTGTTTATCAACATCGTTTCCGTTCGTTGCCTAAAATTAACAAACGAACACGTCCATTTTCTTAACAAACAAACACAAACATAAAATCTCGTTCGGTAAGTGTTCACGAACAGTTCGTTAACACATATATTTGTTAACAAACGAGCACGAACAAGGTTTCATTCGGTTCGTTTACAGCCCTAGTCCTACATATACAGATTCATTAAAAAAACTAATCTTGCAACTCTATTTACCATTTTTTTTTCAAATTTATCAAACCACATCAATCACATCATGATCAAGCATAAAGCACCAAACTTTAAACAAAATACAAAACACAAAAAACACAAAAAATCTAACCTTTCCAACTTTAGCAACTTCCAAAGAAGCCTTTTCAAGAACAAAAACAACAGGAGTATTCTTATCATTCCCCTGTTTCTCACTCAAACTAACTGGAATCCCCACAAGTTCTTGTGCAGCTTCTTCTGCTTTTTCTTCATCTGATTCTTCTGTAACTCCACTCTTGAATTTCTTCTGCACACCCTCTTCTTCTGATTCTTGTTCAACAAACCCTGCATTTTCTTGTTCATCTTCTTCTTTATCATATCTTTCTGTTTTGTTTTTCTTTCTCTTGTGGCCTTTAACTGCATATGGTCTCACCATCTTCTTCTGTTGTTTGTTTGTTTGATGAGAACAATCACTGTTTTAGGGATAATGGGTGTTCAAATTAGTATGAAAAACAGGGGATATGTATGGGTGATGATGAAGAATAGTACCTTGGAGTGAAGAGCGGCAGAGATTGAAGAGTTGTGGCGGCTGCGTGGGTTAAGTTTCGTTTCAACTCGTAGGTATTCAGGGCATGTTTGGGTAAGCTTTTTTAAACAACTTATTGACTTATTGGCTTTTTGAAGAGGGGAAAAAGCCAACAAGTTAATAAGTCATAAAATCCTGACTTTTCCAAGAAGCCAATAAGTCATTTCAAAAAGCTTACCCAAGCAAATCGGTAAGGAAAAAGTATTAAGCCGTTAAAAAACAAGAAAAAAAATATTAAGAGTAAACTGCCATTTTGGTCCCTGTGGTTTGGGCATTTTTGCCATTTTAATCCAAATCTCAAACTTTTTAAATCTGGGTCCCTGTGGTTTCATCTTTATTGCAATTTTAGTCCAAAATTCAAAATCCCCCCTTTTTTTTACTGTTTCAAAAAGTTTGAGATTTGGACTAAAATGGCAATAAAAGTGAAACCACGGGGACCCAGATTTAAACAGTTTGAGTTTTGGACGAAAATGGCAAAAGTGCCTAAACCACAGGGACCAAAATGGCAGTTTTTTCGTTTATGTTTGTATCAAATTGCAGACGGTGTCCTTTTCCTTTTAAATTTGACAAGTTTTGTCCTTAACGTTTCAAAATCCTGTTTGTTATGTCCTTTAGCTCTAACTCAGTCGTATTTTTTTTTAAATATGGTCATGTGACTTGCACATGAGGGCATATTTGTCTTTTCACCATTACGTGAACTATTGTGTAAATACTTAATGTCTAGGGACTATTATGTAATATAATGAAATTAAATATATAATTAAAAAAACTTGTACTCTCTCTCTCCCCCTCTCCAGCCTACACACTCTTTCTCTAACCTTCAGAGCACCACCACCACCTTGGCACCGGTCACCCCTCCTCGTGTCGCCGCCGCCGCCGGACAAACACACATGTTGGAAATTCTAGTGAAAATGAGTTTTTCGCTAAATATTTTGGACATTAATAATATTTATATATGTGTTGTATAAATAATTATTTATGGTTTGTGTTCAAACTATGTCCAAATAGAGCTAAGATGAATGAGATATCGAAGCTTGAAGTTGTATGTTTGGAACAAACAAAGATGAATAAAATGGATTAGTTTTGTCAACTTGTCCCACATAGGTGGGATGACAAAACTCAAAGTGGTATATAAGGAGGAGCACTCCTTGTAAATTGTTTCCTTAAAGGCAAACACTAGTGGGGACCAAAGGGTGCGCTGCACCCGCACATATGCGCGAGAGTATGGATAGCGCATGACCAGGTGGCGTCCTGGTATGCGCAGTGGCATCCGTGTGGCGAGCGACTCCACATCTAATATGCGCGCATGTGGTGCACTTTGAACTTCGCACTGCTTTTGTATTTTTGCCCATGAGCGTGTGGTCAGATACATGGCAGGTCCGCTTTGGCGCACCCTTGGGTGACTTAGGCGGATGATGTGGCGCAGGCCTCTCAGGCACGCGACAGTTCAAGCGCGCACAGGCGCACTGGTCTGCATACCAGGCGCATACGCAGGTTCCATACAGTGTGGCGCACGGACTGAAGAGACACTTCAGGCGCGCGCACATGTTTGCAACGGAAACAAAACAGCTGGTTGGACTTGGTCAAACTAGCTGTTTAATTCTGTCATGAATGAATATGACAGTTTCGTTGACCATATTAATTCCATTTTAATATAATTAAATCTTGTTTATTACAAGATTTATTGCCTCGTTAATTGGAGAATTAAAGGCAAGGTATGTTTCAATTTTGTGAATGTGTGTATATATATGAACCTTAGGTTCATATTTGGTAGATACGAAAAAGATAAGAGATGAGAGAATCTCATAAAATCTATTAGAAACATTCACAACATATTTTAGAGGAGTACTCTAAAATATACGCAACTTCTTTCTTTATTTTCCACAACACCAATTTATACCCGGCGTAATCTCGGGCGCGAGAGCCATCTCCGGCAGTACAACTACTGCTTCGGTTGTTGTATCCTGGAAACAGACCGTCTGAGAGGAGGCGCGAAATCTGTTTTAAGGGCCCCGTGTCTAACACGATCCTCAACCAAACCGTCAACGCCAGTTTGTTCATTCTTGCAGCGGAGGTTTATTCAAGATGGTGCGGTTGAAGTTCTTCCAAAGATGTTGGCTTGAATCAAGATTGGTACAATTATTGTGTATTTATTTTTGTTCATTTGGTTTATGTAACCGGTATTGTACTTGATAAATTTCCCACAAATAACGAGTGTCTCGTTATTATTTAATTTATTAATATTTTAATAAAAAGTGAACCTAGTTCCTACAACACCTACCTCCGCACCTAGGGTTTCGTCAGCCGCCCCTGGATAAACGCACCTACACCTCCTGTCGTCGTCGCCTGACAAACACACCTACCTCCGCACCTAGGGTTTCGTCAGCCGTTTGGGGATAATACTTTTGATTTTGTGTTTTCCGGTGACAGTGGATTGGACAGATCGGAAAAAGCAGGGGAGTTTGATGTAGGGTTATGGGAATAATTTAATTAGTAGTAAAAAATCAGTGCTTTATTAAGAATCTTGAAACAGAGTGTTATGTTCTTGACTTGATCTTGATATTCCTGTTCAAAGTGATGAGTGTTTGTGTTTGTGTTTGTTGATTGAGAAAGAATGTGAATAGTTTGTAGGGTTTGATTATTTGAAGAAGTTGAGAATTGGGAAGTTGGATATGGTTGCTAGACAACAAGCAGTTGATTGGATTTTAAAGGTATGTTCATCTACATCATGTTATTTTTTTTATTGAATTTGATGAAGTTCATAGGGAATTAGGGATTTTTATGATCTGGGTATAAAGAATTTTGATATTTAATGAGGAGAAAGACAAAGATTGGATGGTGCAATTACTAGTTGTAACCTGCTTATCACTTGCATCCAAAATGGAAGAGATTGAAGTTCCTCACATTCTTAATTTATAGGTTCAGCTTCTTGATTTCATTAAAAATGTTGACTTTTTAGCACGATCAAACTAAATTGGTTTTGATGTTGAGAATATGAATGTTCGGTAGGTTTGTGAATCAAAATATGTATTTGAATCAAAAACCATTCAAAAGATGGAGCTTCTTGTGCTGACAACGTTGAAATGGAGGATGCAGACAGTGGCACCGTTTTCTTTCATTGATGCTTTTTTCAGCCACCTCCATCTGTTGTTGGAGAGAGAGTGAGAAGAGATAGAGAGGGGTTTCATATTAGAGAGAGAGAGAGAGAGAGAGAGTGTGTGTGTGTTTATATTGTTTTATTTTTAAGTTTGGTACAAAATGGCCCCTTAAGAGCACCCGGGCTCGTCCGTGATGGTATCACGGAATGGAACAACAACGCGTGGAACTTTCATCTCCCCCACCCCGTGGACTTGCTATAACGCGTTATTCTATAACGCAATTCCATTTTCGTGATATTTTCAACGGCGTGATATATTATTTTGTGAGTGTAATTGTTGGTTGGGGGAAATTGTTGGGTGTGGTGGTGAGTGATGACCACCCCGCCTAAAAAAGGTTGTGAGTGATGGAAAAATGGTTGATGACATGGCGGAACTTGATTGGTGCTTGTGAGTGATAGATTTTATCACTAGTGAACCACCCCGTGTCCCCTAATAAAAGTTCTTTACAAAATAGATCCTGGAAAGGTGAAATGACAAGAATGCCTTCATGTGCAAGGCACATAACTAGATTTAACCAAAAAATCTAACCGAGTTAGGGCTAAAAAACATAATGTGCAGGATTTTGAAACGTTAAGGACAAAACTCGTCAAATTTAAAGGCAAAGGACACCGACTGCAATTTGGTACAAACATAAAGGACAAAACTTGTAATTTACTCTAGTTTCTATGGTTAAAAAGAGAGAGCCCATTGCTCTATAGCCTAGTAACATTTTGGGGGTGAGATAAGACTTTGAGACCAATAGATCTCGGGATTCGATTTCCACACAGGGTTTTTTCCCATATTTATTGAGTTTCCTCTTGAATTGGTTTATAGGCATTATGCCTAGTGGAGATGGATATGATCAGGTGGTTCCGCTGGTGGCACGATGACACTATAGTGGTCCGTCAATGATCTAAATTTACTGTTAAAAAAAGAGACATGAAAAGAATGCAACATCTGGCTAACGTGCGACTAGCTTACATAGTAGTTGCATATGCTTCTTAACGAGAAAGTTTCAGGTTTAAAGTTGGAGAAAGGGAAATTATGTAAGATTACTTGTGTAATATAGTAGGAATTATATTTTTTTTGTTAAAAAAAAAAACAAATGTAACATCTATCTTGTGCTTGCTCAAGCAAACCTAAGTGTAGAGTTCTCCTCTTACCCACAAGAATTGTGCATAAAACGCGTTGGTAATATTTGCGGTTTGTTACTTCTTACGAACCCAGTTTCACTGTTGTCCACGACCTATGTGGGATTTGTCTAGTGTGTTTAGAGGTGAGCAAAAAACTAACCACAACTGAAAAATGAACCGTGATATTAAACATAATCGACAAAACCGATCGGTTATAGTTAAGTGAATTTGATTAACCGACCATTAGGTTATATGATTATGGTTAATGTAACTTCGTTAGCTGAGATTAACCATACGAAGATTGGAACCTACATAACCAAGTTTGGAACACAACAACCGAACAATTAACAGAACTTAATGAAAACGACCCGTAAGCAACCATCATTTATGATTATGGTTGATCTTCCATAATTGAAACCCGGTTATAGTTGTGGTTAAACCTCCATAACTGAACCGAACCAAGTTTGCAAACCCATAAATGTGTTACATATTAAGACCCCACTCAACCTAATCTCTCATCCTATTTTATAAAGTTAAAGTTATCGAACTATTAAAAATAAGGGGAGGGGGTGTATGTACAATACATGCATCGTCACGTGTTACCACATAATTTGTATATATTTTTAGAAAAATCGAAAGTCAATGACCATTTTGTTAATTTGATTTTTTTCAAAAAGGCGATTTTCACTGTAATGTGTAGGTTAAGTTGTTTTAACTAGTGTAACACCTCGTAAAATCACGTCCAATGAAGTCTTGACACGTGTAATGAACCCTAATGAAGTCAAACATTGAAATTTAGGGACTAATTTTTCGAAAAATCGAAAACTTTGATTATGAAAGGACTGGAAGTGTTAGCATACCTAAAATAAGTTTCTAAATAACCTCTTACGATGTTTATATTCACAAATGTGCCACTTGATGGTTAAGTGTAGCCGTTTGCGTAATTAATTGAAGGTTTGCGTAATAAAGGGTTAAAAACGTCAACATGTCAATTCTAACCTCTGAGTGACCTTTTAACAAACCGAGAGCTTCATGAAATTTAATTATACTCTCGGGAATGCCAAATAATGGTCGTCTAAGGTTTTTATGCCTATAAGTAAAGTTACGCGCAACTTTGCAAGTTAGAGGGACTAAAAGTGTCAATATGTTTAATTATACCTCTGAATGACCTTTTAGCAGACCCGAAGCATCATAATGTTTAATAATACTTTCAAGAATGCCTAATATGGATTAGATGAGGCTTCAATGCTATTAAATGATGAGATGCGCAAGTTTGCGCAATAGAGGGACCTAAAGCGTCAACTTTTGAATCTACGCCTTTCGGTGACCATCTATGTGACACCCCAGGAAAACCAGTAAACGATACAACTCACCTAGCTTCCTCAGTAACCGCATGCTAAATTTCGGGACGAAATTTCTTTCAACTTGGGGATAATGTGACAACTCGTATTTCAAAACTTACCGTTGTACTAAATGTAACAAATGTGAACCTTGGGTGATAATCCGATATGTTGATTTATTGAATGATTGCGAGACTTATGTTGTATTATGCGAATCTTTGTGTGTATATTTATATATATAATTTGTATTAGTAATACGAATTGTGTAATTAGTAAAACTTGGGTCGGACCCCCTTGCCAAACACACCCCACCCGAAATATTTTCCCCCACACGAAAACACCCTCACCAATTTCGTTGAGGTATGGGCTTTGGCCCAAAGGTGTTCGACTGGCCCAACTATGTGTTATGTTATAACTACCAAATCGGATACAATAGAACATTTTGGAAAACCCTAGGGTACTTCTCCTATTGGCGACGGCAGTAGACCCCCCCCCCCCCATCGAATCAACAACATCTTAATTAACAGTTGGTATGTATATTTCTTATTCATAGTTTTGGATTTATATTACTTTTTGATTGTTTGTTGTTGCTAAGCATGAAATCGATTAATAATAGTATGTATATATATGCGATTTGGTGTTAGCATGGGAAAGATGAACATGGGTCAGTATATTAATTACCAACTTCTGAAGTTTTGCATGTAAAACATTGATATTGTCGGCCATAACAAGTAAACCCTTTTGACTATATAATGACCATGCATGTGCAGCCATATAAAGCTAAACAAATAAGAATGATGGGCTCGGCTATTAAGGTATTGTGGTTGAGGTTGGGATATGTGAACATGCACATGAGTCGAATGATTGCCTGATTCAAGTATGTGTTTTGTTAATAATTTGATTTAATGACCTCGATGATTGTTATGTATGTATTTACGAACTGTGTATTTTGGGATGAGTTGATCAACAGTGGATGTCTATTAATGAATGATATACTGATTTGGATTATGGGCTTAACCTCAAGGATTTGTTAGTCTGTTTGTTCATATTGTGATGTAAGTAAATGTGTCATCGATAACTAATCATGCAATACGGGTAGGGTTAGAGTTGTTATGAAATTTATATGTTGGTAATGGATGAAGTACTCGTTGAAATCTAGAGCAGACGAAAACACTCCCACGAATTTGTTAGCTTGTTAAGTCTGTTAGCTTGTTAACTCACATGTTAAGTCTGATAGCTTGTTAACTCGGTTAGTCTATTAAATCTGTTAAGTGTTAACTCCGTTATTTCAGCAAACTCTGTTAGTTTATTAGTACAGTTAAATGTCAACTCTGTTAAATATGTAAACCCTGTTTAGTGTTTTGATGCGATTAACTGCTTGTGTTGCATGATGCGTAACTGCCAAACACACTATGTGACGAACTTTGCATGCGAAACCTTACAAACATGTACTGACTGTGAATATATGCATGCTCTAGGCTTTGATTGATTTTTTGTGAGCACTTAACTTAGCATACCGAGCAAACCAAGGTGAGTTCACTGCACTTTTCTAAGCATGCGTCCCGGTGGTTTGGGACATCTGGTAAACGTTTCTAAAGGGAATACTGGGTAAACTGTTATTTGGGATGTTGGTTATTGAACACAGAATCGATCATCTACCGTGTTGCCTGTAAGGCAATGGGGTAACTAGTTGATAGTGCTATTAGGTTTGACACCCTCACACCGGGCCGTAAGGACGGGCGTGATCTAGTTACCTGGACATCATTACCAATGCTTGGTTAGGGGCATTGGGGTTGGGCACACTCCCAGGTTATATTGGGCACACTCCCAGGTTATGTTGGGCACACTCCCATGGTATATATTGGACACACTTCCAGTATATAAGACTCTCCTACGTTAATAACAATTTCAAAACGAAACGATGATTTGACTTAACAGATATCTGGCAACTACACACATTAACAAAACCTTGAACTCACCAGCGTCGTCTGACACACTTGTCTGCATGCTTGCAGGTCGCTAGAATTCGGGACGTGGACTTGCTATCTGGGAGTGCTGGAGTGGTCATGGATCGAGGCTCTTGGATTAACTTAAAAGTGAAACGTTGGTTTTGAACATTTACTATGAAACAATTGTTAAATGATTTATGATACGCTTCCGCTACACAACTCTTTGGGAGTAACTCTATGTTGATATTTTCTATTGGTAATTAATGACATGTTTTATTTAAATATTTATCATTGGTTCAATGTGATTGGTGGCTCGAACTCTGATGAGTAACACGCCTCGCGGAGTTTCCGCAGGTGGTATTTTGGGGGTGTTACAGTTGGTATCAGAGCCACTGGTTATAGTGAACTTGGTTTTAAAAACGTTTTTATAAAACCAGACTATAACCGAACAGTTTTGACAACAGAGAATACGACCATGACACTCAGCTCCAGATTGCAAGGTTCGTCTCTTGTACTCATTGTACTGCGTAACTAGTGAACACTTACATATGATATTGCATGTGATTGCACGTTTAACACAACAGTATGAACTTACGTATTACTTGCACGTGTTATATGACTACTAGGGTGGTGTTTCCCTAAACATTTGTGACTCACGTTTTGTGATGCTCTTTGTTTGCTACTCGAGTTTGAGGAACCATTCGACATGAGTTAGGAGGAGCTGAGATGAGCATGCAAATCACAATATTATTATGGGTGCACACATAATAATAATGTGGGGTGCATGTGAGTCCCAGTGAGGCTTAACAAGTGAAGAAGGGGTTCCGCTCTGTTATTTGATCAGTGTGAAACGTAACAAATTTATAGGAGTCATATCAGTGACCGTCTCCTACTCGAATGTGACCTTTTCACCTCTCTCTGAATCCTTTCGAATCTCGATGCCATCGAGTAGTACCGGAACACCCATCTGAACACCTAGCGAAACGTGTAGAATGTTAGGTGCTTGCACGGATGTCCTTGAGCAGCTCTATATCTTTCTCGCTTCTCTTCGTTTGCTGAAACTCTATGTATTGACGTCTTAGACTCCGAAGTGTGGACACTTTGGCAACACTGTCACAGCATACCGTGTATTACTCAATCTACTTGCTAGATCGAAGGACAGAAGGGTGAGCGTAGTATTTTACCGACCTCAGTATTTGGACAACCCTGATTACCGGCAACAAACACCAGCACATTGACTTCAATCGAATTCTTAACTCTAGTCAGCGACTCGTGGGAGTCAACTCTTACGAATCAATCGGAACATAAGCGATGACAACAGATTATAGTGTGAAATATGTGGCTACTAGCACAGTGAGTAGCGCGTGGCACAGAATGTGAAAAGATGGATTTTGATGGTGAAAGATTGTAGGGCTTCGTTTCAAGCAACGACATTGGAGGCAACAGTTGCGGCAACATCAAGGTACTCGTAATCGTAGTCTACAGCATGGAAACGAAGATGACATTGACAGGGATTGACTGTTGCTAAGTCAAGACGTCAACAACCAAGGGAATAATGATAGTAATGGGAACCCTCGCAACCATAACAACAACACTGGAAATGATGCTCGTGGAAGGACATTTAGGATTGGCGTAGGCGACGTCAGGCATAGCAGCAACATGGTAGCTTGTATGGGTAGCTGTTCGCTTCGTCTCTATTTTGCTTGACCCTGATACTTCTTGAAAACCAAACCTGATGTGGAATCGGCAGATGACAAGCCAAATGAAATCTCATATGTTCGTTGGGGTGTAAACACGACCTTGTGGGACAAATGTTCGACGTCGACCTTCCTTCTACTATCCTCGATGGGTACAACGCAGTAGTTAGTGTGAGTTGGTTATCCAGTAATCACGCAGATATACTCAGTGAGGAGAAAACTTTGTGTGGAGAATCGCTATTTGTTCTAAAGCATCAGAGTAGTGCAAAAGGTAGTGCCATTTCAGCTATGAAGGTCAGAAGTGTCTACGGAGGGATTACTCCGCAGTGTTAGCAACCGTTACTGATGTTAGGGCTGAGGGAAAAGAGGATCGAGGATCCACCAATTGTTTGTGATCCCTCTCGGTTTGCTACCCGAGGAACTTTCAGGCTTACTTCCACAACTGTTAGGCAAAATCTCAGTTTAATCTCACGCCAGAAGCAGCCTTGATCACGCGTACTCCATACCGACTTGTACCAGGAGGGCTGCCAGAACTGTCTAATCAACTTCAGGAATTACCGGGTGGGAGTTTTAACGATCTAGCTCTTCGCCCTGGGGAGCTCCAGTACTATTTGTAAAGAAGAAGGACGGTACCTTCCGCATGTGTATAGACTACCGCGAGCTGAACAAGGTGACTGTGAAGAATCGCTATCCTCTTCCACGCATCGACGACTTATTCGACCAATTGCAAGGGTCGAGTTATTACTCGAAGATTGATCTGAGGTCAGGTTATCACCAACTGAGAGTCCGGGATGAGGACGTCTCCAAAACAGCATTCAGAACACGCTACGGCCACTACGAGTTTCTAGTCATGCCATTCGGGTTAACGAACGCGCCTGCGATTTTCATGGATCTTATGAACAGGGTGTGCAAACCTTATCTTGACAAGTTCGTCATTGTTTTCATCGACGACATCCTGATCTATTCGAAGAGTCAGGAGGAACACGAGCAGCACTTACGGCTTATTTTGGAGCTTCTACGAACGGAACAGCTATACGCGAAGTTTTCAAAATGCGACTTCTGGCTTCGTGAAGTCCACTTCTTAGGCCACGTGGTAAACAAGGATGGGATTCACGTTGATCCATCCAAGGTAGATTCGATCAAGAACTGGCCTGCACCTCGTACACCAACCGAAATACGCCAATTCTTGGGTTTGGCGGGTTATTACAGACGGTTCATCAAAGATTTCTCAAAGATCGCACAGCCACTTACGCTACTGACACAGAAAGGTGTTGTTTATCGTTGGGGTAATACACAGGGAACTGCGTTTCAACACTTAAAGGATAGACTTTGTAGCGCACCTATCCTCTCATTGCCTGAAGGCACGGATGATTTTGTAGTCTACTGCGACGCATCTATCCAGGGTCTTGGATGTGTATTGATGCAACGGGATAAAGTTATTGCTTATGCTTCGCGCCAACTTAAGATTCACGAACGGAATTACACAACACATGATTTAGAGCTGGGAGCTGTTGTCTTTGCGCTCAAGATATGGCGACATTACCTGTATGACACTAAGTGCACCATCTACACTGATCACAGGAGCCTTGAGCATATTTTCAAACAGAAAGAATTGAACATGCGACAACGACGATGGATCGAATTACTAAACGATTACGAATGTGCTATAAAGTACCATCCAGGCAAAGCCAATGTTGTGGCTGACGCCCTCAGTCGAAAAGACACCGCGCCTAAGCGCGTGCGAGCTTTACAACTCACTATACAGTCTAGTCTTCCTTCTCAGATACGAGATGCTCAGGTAGAAGCATTGAAACTAGAAAACGTCAGGGCTGAAGCCCTACGCGGCTCAAGGCAACGCTTAGAACAGAAGGAAGATGGTGCTTACTACATCACAGGACACATTTGGGTCCCACTTTATGGCAGCCTACGAGAGCTGTGATGGATGAAACACACAAGTCTCGCTACTCGGTACATCCTGGTTTAGATAAAATGAACCACGATATCAAACTACATATTGGTGGCCTAGCGTGAAGGCCCACATAGCAACATACGTTAGCAAATGCTTGACTTGTGCGAGAGTCAAGGCGGAATATCAGAAACCATCAGGCCCACTCCAACAACCAGAGATACCACAATGGAAATGGGAACAAATTTCCATGGATTTTGTTACTGGCCTACCTAGATCTCAGCGCGGAAACGATACTATCTGGGTGATCGTGGATCGACTCACAAAGTCTGCACACTTCCTGGCTATTAAGGAAACAGACAAGTTCTCTACACTAGCAGACCATCTATCTTAAAGAAGTGGTTTCAAGGCACGGGGTGCCCATCTCCATTATTTCTGATCGTGACGCACGCTTTACTTCAGAACTGCGGCGAGCAATGCGCAAATCTTTTGGCTCTCGGTTAGACATGAGCACGACTTATCATCCTCAGACGGATGGGCAGTCTGAGCGTACTATTCAAACTCTAGAAGACATGCTTCGTGCATGTGTAATCGACTTTGGCAACGGCTTGGAAAAGCATCTGCCCTTGTGGAATTTTCGTATAACAACAGTTATCACACCAGCATTCAAGCCGCTCCATTTGAGGCATTGTAGGGTGATAGTCAAATCACAGGTCCAGAACTGGTAATTGATACTACTGAAAAGATAGCACAAATACGACAACGCATGGCGGCAGCTTGTGACCGTCAGAAAGCATACACTGATAAAGACAGGAAACCACTCGAGTTCCAGGTTGGGGACCGAGCACTACTCAAAGTCTCACCCTGGAAGGGTGTTGTTCGGTTTGGCAAACGCGGCAAACTTAATCCACGATACGTTGGACCATTCGAAGTCATAGAGAAAATAGGCAAAGTGGCCTACAGACTGAACTTACCAGCTGAACTCAGTGCAGTTCACAACGTCTTTCACGTGTCGAATCTGAAGAAGTGTCTGTCACATGAGACCTTCATAGTTCCTTTGAAGGAGCTCACTATCGATGAACAGTTGCAATTCGTCGAGGAACCAACTGAAATCACGGACCGGGGTGTTAAGGTCCTCAAGAACACTAGAATACCGCTTGTTCGAGTCCGTTGGAACTCCCGTCGTGGCCTAGAGTTCACCTGGGAACGAGAAGATCAAATGAAACTCAAGTATCCCCAGTTATTCGGAAACAGTGCAACCACTACTGAGGCTGAAGCTACTACAGAATTTCGGGACGAAATTCCAAATCAACGGGGGGATGATGTGACACCCCAGGAAAACCAGTAAACGATACAACTCACCTAGCTTCCTCAGTAACCGCATGCTAAATTTCGGGACGAAATTTCTTTCAACTTGGGGATAATGTGACAACTCGTATTTCAAAACTTACCGTTGTACTAAATTTAACAAATGTGAACCTTGGGTGATAATCCGATATGTTGATTTATTGAATGATTGCGAGACTTATGTTGTATTATGCGAATCTTTGTGTGTATATTTATATATATAATTTGTATTAGTAATACGAATTGTGTAATTAGTAAAACTTGGGTCGGACCCCCTTGCCAAACACACCCCACCCGAAATATTTTCCCCCACACGAAAACACCCTCACCAATTTCGTTGAGGTATGGGCTTTGGCCCAAAGGTGTTCGACTGGCCCAACTATGTGTTATGTTATAACTACCAAATCGGATACAATAGAACATTTTGGAAAACCCTAGGGTACTTCTCCTATTGGCGACGGCAGTAGACCCCCCCCCCATCGAATCAACAACATCTTAATTAACAGTTGGTATGTATATTACTTATTCATAGTTTTGGATTTATATTACTTTTTGATTGTTTGTTGTTGCTAAGCATGAAATCGATTAATAATAGTATGTATATATATGCGATTTGGTGTTAGCATGGGAAAGATGAACATGGGTCAGTATATTAATTACCAACTTCTGAAGTTTTGCATGTAAAACATTGATATTGTCGGCCATAACAAGTAAACCCTTTTGACTATATAATGACCATGCATGTGCAGCCATATAAAGCTAAACAAATAAGAATGATGGGCTCGGCTATTAAGGTATTGTGGTTGAGGTTGGGATATGTGAACATGCACATGAGTCGAATGATTGCCTGATTCAAGTATGTGTTTTGTTAATAATTTGATTTAATGACCTCGATGATTGTTATGTATGTATTTACGAACTGTGTATTTTGGGATGAGTTGATCAACAGTGGATGTCTATTAATGAATGATATACTGATTTGGATTATGGGCTTAACCTCAAGGATTTGTTAGTCTGTTTGTTCATATTGTGATGTAAGTAAATGTGTCATCGATAACTAATCATGCAATACGGGTAGGGTTAGAGTTGTTATGAAATTTATATATTGGTAATGGATGAAGTACTCGTTGAAATCTAGAGCAGACGAAAACACTCCCACGAATTTGTTAGCTTGTTAAGTCTGTTAGCTTGTTAACTCACATGTTAAGTCTGATAGCTTGTTAACTCGGTTAGTCTATTAAATCTGTTAAGTGTTAACTCCGTTATTTCAGCAAACTCTGTTAGTTTATTAGTACAGTTAAATGTCAACTCTGTTAAATATGTAAACCCTGTTTAGTGTTTTGATGCGATTAACTGCTTGTGTTGCATGATGCGTAACTGCCAAACACACTATGTGACGAACTTTGCATGCGAAACCTTACAAACATGTACTGACTGTGAATATATGCATGCTCTAGGCTTTGATTGATTTTTTGTGAGCACTTAACTTAGCATACCGAGCAAACCAAGGTGAGTTCACTGCACTTTTCTAAGCATGCGTCCCGGTGGTTTGGGACATCTGGTAAACGTTTCTAAAGGGAATACTGGGTAAACTGTTATTTGGGATGTTGGTTATTGAACACAGAATCGATCATCTACCGTGTTGCCTGTAAGGCAATGGGGTAACTAGTTGATAGCGCTATTAGGTTTGACACCCTCACACCGGGCCGTAAGGACGGGCGTGATCTAGTTACCTGGACATCATTACCAATGCTTGGTTAGGGGCATTGGGGTTGGGCACACTCCCAGGTTATATTGGGCACACTCCCAGGTTATGTTGGGCACACTCCCATGGTATATATTGGACACACTTCCAGTATATAAGACTCTCCTACGTTAATAACAATTTCAAAACGAAACGATGATTTGACTTAACAGATATCTGGCAACTACACACATTAACAAAACCTTGAACTCACCAGCGTCGTCTGACACACTTGTCTGCATGCTTGCAGGTCGCTAGAATTCGGGACGTGGACTTGCTATCTGGGAGTGCTGGAGTGGTCATGGATCGAGGCTCTTGGATTAACTTAAAAGTGAAACGTTGGTTTTGAACATTTACTATGAAACAATTGTTAAATGATTTATGATATGCTTCCGCTACACAACTCTTTGGGAGTAACTCTATGTTGATATTTTCTATTGGTAATTAATGACATGTTTTATTTAAATATTTATCATTGGTTCAATGTGATTGGTGGCTCGAACTCTGATGAGTAACACGCCTCGCGGAGTTTCCGCAGGTGGTATTTTGGGGGTGTTACAGTTGGTATCAGAGCCACTGGTTATAGTGAACTTGGTTTTAAAAACGTTTTTATAAAACCAGACTATAACCGAACAGTTTTGACAACAGAGAATACGACCATGACACTCAGCTCCAGATTGCAAGGTTCGTCTCTTGTACTCATTGTACTGCGTAACTAGTGAACACTTACATATGATATTGCATGTGATTGCACGTTTAACACAACAGTATGAACTTACGTATTACTTGCACGTGTTATATGACTACTAGGGTGGTGTTTCCCTAAACATTTGTGACTCACGTTTTGTGATGCTCTTTGTTTGCTACTCGAGTTTGAGGAACCATTCGACATGAGTTAGGAGGAGCTGAGATAAGCATGCAAATCACAATATTATTGTGGGTGCACACATAATAATAATGTGGGGTGCATGTGAGTCCCAGTGAGGCTTAACAAGTGAAGAAGGGGTTCCGCTCTGTTATTTGATCAGTGTGAAACGTAACAAATTTATAGGAGTCATATCAGTGACCGTCTCCTCCTCGAATGTGACCTTTTCACCTCTCTCTGAATCCTTTCGAATCTCGATGCCATCGAGTAGTACCGGAACACCCATCTGAACACCTAGCGAAACGTGTAGAATGTTAGGTGCTTGCACGGATGTCCTTGAGCAGCTCTATATCTTTCTCGCTTCTCTTCGTTTGCTGAAACTCTATGTATTGACGTCTTAGACTCCGAAGTGTGGACACTTTGGCAACACTGTCACAGCATACCGTGTATTACTCAATCTACTTGCTAGATCGAAGGACAGAAGGGTGAGCGTAGTATTTTACCGACCTCAGTATTTGGACAACCCTGATTACCGGCAACAAACACCAGCACATTGACTTCAATCGAATTCTTAACTCTAGTCAGCGACTCGTGGGAGTCAACTCTTACGAATCAATCGGAACATAAGCGATGACAACAGATTATAGTGTGAAATATGTGGCTACTAGCACAGTGAGTAGCGCGTGGCACAGAATGTGAAAAGATGGATTTTGATGGTGAAAGATTGTAGGGCTTCGTTTCAAGCAACGACATTGGAGGCAACAGTTGCGGCAACATCAAGGTACTCGTAATCGTAGTCTACAGCATGGAAACGAAGATGACATTGACAGGGATTGACTGTTGCTAAGTCAAGACGTCAACAACCAAGGGAATAATGATAGTAATGGGAACCCTCGCAACCATAACAACAACACTGGAAATGATGCTCGTGGAAGGACATTTAGGATTGGCGTAGGCGACGTCAGGCATAGCAGCAACATGGTAGCTTGTATGGGTAGCTGTTCGCTTCGTCTCTATTTTGCTTGACCCTGATACTTCTTGAAAACCAAACCTGATGTGGAATCGGCAGATGACAAGCCAAATGAAATCTCATATGTTCGTTGGGGTGTAAACACGACCTTGTGGGACAAATGTTCGATGTCGACCTTCCTTCTACTATCCTCGATGGGTACAACGCAGTAGTTAGTGTGAGTTGGTTATCCAGTAATCACGCAGATATACTCAGTGAGGAGAAAACTTTGTGTGGAGAATCGCTATTTGTTCTAAAGCATCAGAGTAGTGCAAAAGGTAGTGCCATTTCAGCTATGAAGGTCAGAAGTGTCTACGGAGGGATTACTCTGCAGTGTTAGCAACCGTTACTGATGTTAGGGCTGAGGGAAAAGAGGATCGAGGATCCACCAATTGTTTGTGATCCCTCTCGGTTTGCTACCCGAGGAACTTTCAGGCTTACTTCCACAACTGTTAGGCAAAATCTCAGTTTAATCTCACGCCAGAAGCAGCCTTGATCACGCGTACTCCATACCGACTTGTACCAGGAGGGCTGCCAGAACTGTCTAATCAACTTCAGGAATTACCGGGTGGGACCAAAACTGCCATTTCAGAAACTTGATTTCCAGCTGTTACCAGCTGTTCCAGCTGTTTCCAGGTGTTGCAAGTGGGTTTTTATCAATCTAGGGGCTGTTTAGGGGCGCCCATTGTATACCAAAACTATGGGTAAAGGTGTACGGTCCAGATTCGATCACGTTTATCAAGAAACGATCCTAACGGTCCTTGTTTTCCTATATAAACCCACTTGAACTTTGGCTCTCATTTGCACCTCTCCTTCTAATCTGATCTATTCTCTGAGTTGTGAGGATCTTGAACCTTTTTGAGAACCTCCTTCGGTCCATTGGACCCTTGTAAGTTCCCTTTCGTTCTCAGTTTAATTATTTAACGGATTATAGCCGAAAAAGTCAAGTGTTTCGATAGACGCTTTGTAACAACTCTCATCAAAAGTCATAATTATTAAATTAATTAGTCCAAAAGGAAACCCTAATTGAGACACCCAAGTGATTCTGAACAAACCCTAAAATTTTTATAATTTTCAGAATCAGGATTAGGGCCCCTAAAACTCAGGGGGGGGTTAAACCCTATTGACGATTATCCGAATTGTGAGCTGTAGAAATCGAATTTACGAAATTTATCAACTCAGCAAAACTAGTGCCAAACGTGGCAACCCTATAGCTAAAAATAGGTCTCACGCGGGCCGCGTGAGAATACGCTTAACCTAAAGCGGGCCGCGTAAGGGTGAAATTTCACCTATAAATAGTGGGGTTTGGGACTGGAATCTGGGCACAGAAACGACGTAAAATTTCGAAATATTCACTGAGTTACGTTCGAATTACTATACCAACACACACGGGTCTCGAAATTCTGCCACAATACCGGGTATTAGCACAATCGCTGCTACGATTCATTTTCCGACAATCAATATATCCAATGAATGTTTAAGTGCCGCCCACATTAGGGTTATACTTTGTCGTTCGTCGTTAATTCGATGGATGAGTTGAAGTATCGTACTTTGTCGTTCGTCGTTAATCCGATGAATGAGTTGAAGTACCACACTTTGTCATTCATTGTGAGAATTTGATCTCGTGAGTTATCGTAATTGCTGGATTGATTACTAACCCCGTTTTGTGTGCATTGTATTTAAATTAGGTTAACAAGACTGATTCATAAACTAGACTCTGTCCATATTAAATCAGCAATGTGAGTCATTCTCTCTTTTTATCAAATCTATTTACAAAACCCTATTTATTTCAAAGTTATAATTACAGGGATTAAGTTTATGTAATCACCATATTACAGCCGGTATGTGGGGTTTTGTATACATTACTTGATAATCTTCACCATTGGGGCAGCCAAGGGGTGATATGACCATAGTCACAGACACCATTGGACGGAAGGGCCAATGGGTCGAGTGACAAAGTACTGTGGGTAATTGGTTTGATATCAGAAACATTGTAATTTTCCTTAATACTGTACATTATAACAAAATGTGTCATTTTAGTAAATATAATGATTCACTCAGTATTTCCCACTGACAAAACCTTTTTCAAACATGTTTCAGGTGATCTGTTGTAATTCAGGAAAAGTGCTGGGGAGCATATCAAGCTTAAGATAGTGGCTCATTATAAAAATAAAGAAATAAGTTTTGTAACATAACGATTTTATAGTAAAATCATACTATTGTAAATTATCGGGGTTTTATCCCGAAATGTGAAATAAAATAAATCGGGAAAATTTTAGCTTTAAACGATCCTGTTTCCGCTGTTAAACTCAATTAAATCAATACCGCAGGATTTCTGTCCCGCGGCTCCTGAAACGGGTCAAACCGGGTCGGGGGCCGTGACAGAAATAAGGTGGTATCAGAGCCACTGAGTTAAGCTAATTAAGTATTTAGAAATACTTAATTTTTCCTGATTACTATTATGTGATTATTTGTATTATTAACTGATTATTTGTTAGTTACAGTATGGGTAAGAAAAAGCTGTCAAGTATCTATCTTAAATTAGATAAATCATCCAACGAGAAGGGAAGTTCATCTCGAACCAAATCCTTGAATCAGACTGAAATTCCTGAAGAAGGAATATTTGTGCGAAAGGCACATTACGAGGAAACACTTTCTCCTGAAAGGAGGGAGATGATTCTTAAGAAAAGTAAAGAGAAAATCCGAGAAAAGAGGATTAAGCGAGAAATCCAAGAATTAATTGATAAATCACCTTGGGAAGATAAGCTAGATGAGAAATGGGCAAATTTATATATGCTAGCCACAGTAGCAGAAAATATAAATCTTTAAAGATTAGCACCCTACCCTCACAATCTAGAAACTCTGTGTGATAAATAAAATTTGAAACCTAAAGTGTGTTTGTCAGTTATCTTTGTAATCAACTAGTACACATTATGTAATAAATTACAAAGTTATTTGTAAATTTTAACTTAGTATTTTGTGCATTTTGCATATATGCTACATCAGCATGAATGGGATATCTGAAGCTTTTCAGAACCTTAATCTTTATCCAGTAAATATCGAAGCTTCCAAAGAATATACTAGTTACTTTCCCGATATAGAACAACCGGTAGAATTCAAGGTTCCACCTGTGAACAAGCAGAAACGAAAGAAAAAGAAGAATTACGTGTGGGGAAGTCGCATACGTAAGAAAAAGCCAGCCACAAAACTTCCCAAAATAAACAATCCTTTGAAAAAGGGAAAAGAAATTATAACCGGAGAAAGTTCTAAACAACCGGAAATTGAAACTAGGAAAAGTACTAGACTACAGGAGATGAAAACTAAAGACAAGGAAGAGGTTAAGGAGATAGGAATACAGATAGAGATTGAAGCCAAAGAAGACTCTAAGCAGATGGAAAGGCAGTTTGAGGAATACTCTAAAGACATAGTAATGGAAGTTGGGCAAGGGTCTAGACCAACTCAGAGAGAAATCGGAGAGAGCTCCAATCAAAACCAGGGAAGGACCTTTCAAGAAGAGATAGATTACCTATTGGCAAGCTGTGAAACCATTCAACCTGTCAATAATAATAATAATACTAATAATAATAATAATAATAATAATAATAATAATAATAATAATAATAATATTTATAATTATCCTCTTGAAAACCAAATCCCTATGAATTGGGAACCAGCAATTCCAGACCCAATAGTCCACTCCCAACCCATAGGAATGGACGAATGGTGGACGAACGATTGGCAATTTCAAAATATTGTCAACGATCCTTACTCTTTTCTTCCACAATTCGATCCGGAACCATTACCTAATCCACCCATGAGCAATGAAAACATGGCTGAACTTCGCCACTTTGGCGAAGAATTGTTTGATGCTGGAACTAGAATCAGGGAAATAGGGGGGACAGATTGCTTGGAAGTACGATGAGAGGGAAATGCGCTTTTAGAACAGCAAGTGACGAGAGATAGTACGATGGTAGTTGTATAATAGTAATAAACTAAGCAGTCTGTAAATAACAAATAAAACTTTGTAAAATATTGGCGAGTATGGATGCATATTATTAAATGGAATCGAGAAATCAGTTGTTTTGACTATATCTGTATTAATTTTTCTGATTATTTGTATATAATTGTTGTTTACCAAAATACTAATAAAATTTATATATACATTATCAGATGGCAAACAGTGGTAATGAACCTATAAATGAAGTTAATCAATCTGAGCAACATCCAGGAGATCAATATATGACTCGGCAAGATATTGAAAACATTGTTGCTCAAGGGATAGCTAATGCTATTCCAGCATTCGTAGCTGCTATAAAGAATCCAATTGAACCGTAACAAATTGTCCCTAGTAAACAGATTACTGAAGATAACTTCAGTAATAGTGTAAATGGAGACAATAATCATAATAAGGAACCACATCAAGCTCCATTACCCAAGAAAATGAAAACTGCAACACCTGGTTGCACTTTCAAAGAATTCCTTGCTTGTAAACCCACTGAATTTGCAGGCAATGAAGGAGCAACTGCATCACTGCGTTGGTTAGAGAAAACCGAAGCAGTCATTGCAATAAGTAAATGTGGTAAAGATGATCAGGTCATGTACGCGTCAAATCTGTTCAAAGAAGGAGCACTCGAGTGGTGGAACACTGTGTTACAATCAAAAGGAAGAGTAATAGCTTATGCTATGATTTGGGAAGAATTTAAGGGTTTGGTGGAAAGAAAATTCTGTCCTGAGTATGAAAAGGAACAGATGGCAAATAAATTTCTAAATCATCGGATGATGAGTGTAGATTGTCGTGGGTATACCTCGACATTCTTCGAATATGCTAGAGTGGTACCAACACTGGCTTCGCCAAAACCGGTACTCATTTCTCGCTATATTTGGGGGCTAATTAGCGAAATCCGCAATATTGTTAAAGCTGCGAGACCTCGCACCATTGATGATGCGGTAGAATTAGCTAACACTCTAACCGATGAATTGGTGCGCACAAGAGATGAAGACAGGAAAAAGGAACTGGCTCAGAAGATTACCCAAGGATTTCGGACGGGTAATAGTAATAATTTCAAGAAAAGAGGAACAGGGCAATATTCAAATCCACCTTTCTGTAGAAATTGCAAAAGGAAGCATTACGGAAAATGCAATTTAATCTGCAACCTTTGCAAGGGTATAGGGCACCGTGAAGAAAACTGCAGAAAGAAAACCGTAATCTGTTTTAACTGTGGAGAAACAGGGCATTATAAAACAGAATGTCCTAAATTGGTCAAACCAGTAGATAACAAACCCAAGACGACCGAAGGAACTACTAAAAAGAATGCCAGGGCATTTCAGCTGACCACTCAAGAAACAGAACTCATTCCGGATGTGATAGCGGGTACGTTCTTAGTTCACAACGTCTACGCCAAAGTATTATTTGACTCTGGTGCAAACCAAAGTTTTATAAATACTTCATTCTGTCAAGCTCTTAGTTTACCTTTAACCAATATTAGGCAGATTTTTACCGTTGAAACCGCAGACGGAAATTCAGTTAAAATAGATAAAATTTTGCAAGAAGAAAACATAGAACTTTTAGGACATAAATTCTCTGCAAAACTATTACCGATGAATTTGGCTGAATTTGATGTTGTATTAGGAATGGATTGGTTAGTAGCCAACCATGCTAAAATCCTTTGTGATCAGAATTCCATAGAAATTCAATCACCTACCAGAGAAGTGATTAGGATTACAGGAGATAAACCACGAAAACCCATGAAGTTCATATCAGTAATGAAAATTGCTAATTATGAACGAAAACAAGGAATAGTGTATATGATTTCGGTAATCATTAGCACTAAGGGAAAAGAACTTCAGGAAATACCAGTAGTCTCAGAATATTCTGATATATTTCCAGAAGATTTACCAGGATTACCTCCAGACAGGGAAGTAGAATTTAGAATTCATTTAATTCCAGGAACTACACCGATAGCCAAGGCACCTTATCGGTTAGCACCCACAGAAATGTTAGAACTGAAAAAGCAATTAGATGAATTACTAAGTAAAGGATTCATACAACCTAGCTCATCCCCTTGGGGAGCGCCAGTGTTGTTTGTGAAAAAAAAGGATGGTTCAATGAGAATGTGTATCGATTATAGAGAATTGAATAAGGTTACAATTAAGAATCGATATCCATTACCTAGGATTGATGATCTTTTTGATCAACTTCAGGGGGCTAGATATTTTTCTAAAATAGATTTACGCTCCGGATATCATCAATTGAAAGTACAAGAAGAAGACATACCTAAAACTGCTTTTAGAACTAGGTATGGTCATTACGAGTTTACAGTCATGCCCTTTGGGTTAACGAATGCACCTGCAGCATTCATGGACATGATGAATAGGATCTGTAAACCGTACTTGGATAAATTTGTAATTGTCTTCATAGACGATATACTTATTTATTCCAAAAGTCAGACAGAGCATTGTGAACATCTTCATGCACTCTTAACTTTGTTAAGAAAAGAAAAGTTGTACGCCAAATTCTCAAAATGCGAATTTTGGCTAAAAGAAGTGCAATTCTTAGGACACATGGTAAACCATGAAGGTATTCATGTAGATCCTGCTAAGATAGAAGCAATTACTAAATGGAAGGTTCCACAAACAGCAATGGAAATTAGAAGTTTTATAGGATTAGCTGGATATTATAGACGGTTTATTAAGGATTTTTCCAAGATAGCTGTACCATTAACTAAGCTAACCTGTAAAGCCACTAAGTTTGAATGGGGACCTAAACAAGAAGAAGCTTTTAGAATTCTGAAACAGAAACTAACCCATGCACCAATCTTAGCCTTACCAAAAGGAATTGAAGATTTTGAGGTATATTGTGATGCTTCAAAATTAGGATATGGATGTGTGCTGATGCAACGCAAGAAGGTAATTGCGTACGCATCAAGGCAATTGAAAAAGCACGAAGAGAACTATACGACTCATGATTTAGAGTTAGGAGCCGTAATTTTTGCCCTTAAGATTTGGAGACATTATCTTTACGGAAGTAAATTTATTGTCTACACAGACCACAAAAGTTTAAGATACATATTTGGGCAAAAAGAGTTAAACATGAGGCAAAGAAGATGGATGGAGATCTTAAGTGACTACGACTGTGATATTCAGTATCACGAAGGAAAGGCAAATGTAGTTGCAGATGCCTTAAGTCGTAAGTATTATGAGAAACAACGACGAGTTCGTGCTCTCAGATTAAATCTACAAATAGATTTAATGGAACAATTAAAGAATGTTCAAACTACAGCAATAGAAGATGTTGCTGAAGGAATGAAAGGACGAATCAAAGAATTAGACCAAGGAGCAGATGGAATTTGGAGATTCCACAAAAGTAGAATTTGGGTACCTAAGCAGGGAGACTTAAGACCTAAGATTTTAGAAGAAGCTCATAAATCTAGGTATACCATGCACCCAGGAAACAATAAGATGTACCAAGATTTAAGAAAGAACTTTTGGTGGATAGGAATGAAAAAGGACATAGCCAGCTATGTTTCTAAATGTCTTACTTGTTCACAAGTTAAGGCAGAACATCAGAAACCTTCAGATCTACTACAACAGTTAGAGATGCCAGTATGGAAATGGGAACTTATAACAATGGATTTTGTTACTAAGTTACCCAAAACCAGAAAAGGTAATGATGCGATTTGGGTAATTGTGGATCGATTAACCAAATCAGCTCACTTTCTACCAATAAAAGAAACTTTTACCATGGAAAGACTGGCTAAATTGTATGTAGATGAAATTGTATCTTTACATGGAGTTCCACTCTCCATTGTTTCGGATAGGGATAGTCGTTTCACTTCTCATTTTTGGAAAAGTTTCCAGCAAGCTATGGGAACTCGACTAAATTTGAGCACTGCATATCATCCCCAAACAGATGGGCAAAGTGAAAGAACGATCCAAACTCTAGAAGACATGCTCCGAGCATGTGTAATAGACTTTGGTGGAAGTTGGGATGATCATTTACCATTAATTGAATTCTCCTATAATAATAGTTATCATTCAAGCATTGATACTGCTCCATTTGAGGCACTATATGGAAGAAAGTGCAGAACTCCCGTTTGTTGGGCAGAAATAGGAGAAAGTCAATTATCAGGTCCTGAAATTGTGCAAGAAACAACTGATAAGATTACTCAAATCAAAGAAAGGCTGAAGACGGCTCGAGATCGCCAGAAAAGTTATGCAGACAATAGAAGCAAGCCGTTAGAATTCCAAGTTGGAGACAGAGTACTGTTAAAAGTTTCTCCTTGGAAAGGAATTGTTAGATTTGGAAAGAAAGGAAAGCTAAGTCCAAGATACGTAGGACCATTTTCAGTGATCCAACGTATAGGACCAGTAGCTTATCGTTTACAATTACCAGAAGAATTATCTGGAGTACATAATGTATTTCATGTATCCAATCTCAAGAAATGCTTATCAGATGAATCACTGGTAGTACCTCTTCAAGACATAGAAGTAGACGAAAAGCTGAAATTTGTGGAGAAACCTCTTCAAATTGAGGATCGAAAGATCAAGTTTCTCAAGCACAAACGCCTAGTGTTAGTCAAAGTAAAATGGGACTCAAAGAGAGGAGCTGAATACACTTGGGAGCTGGAATCAGAAATGAAGCGAAAGTATCCTCATTTATTCCAGTAAATCTCGAGGACGAGATTTTTCTTAAGGTAGGGAGAATGTAACAACTCTCATCAAAAGTCATAATTATTAAATTAATTAGTCCAAAAGGAAACCCTAATTGAGACACCCAAGTGATTCTGAACAAACCCTAAAATTTTTATAATTTTCAGAATCAGGATTAGGGCCCCTAAAACTCAGGGGGGGTTAAACCCTATTGACGATTATCCGAATTGTGAGCTGTAGAAATCGAATTTACGAAATTTATCAACTCAGCAAAGCTAGTGCCAAACGTGGCAACCCTATAGCTAAAAATAGGTCTCACGCGGGCCGCGTGAGAATACGCTTAACCTAAAGCGGGCCGCGTAAGGGTGAAATTTCACCTATAAATAGTGGGGTTTGGGACTGGAATCTGGGCACAGAAACGACGTAAAATTTCGAAATATTCACTGAGTTACGTTTGAATTACTATACCAACACACACGGGTCTCGAAATTCTGCCACAATACCGGGTATTAGCACAATCGCTGCTACGATTCATTTTCCGACAATCAATATATCCAATGAATGTTTAAGTGCCGCCCACATTAGGGTTATACTTTGTCGTTCGTCGTTAATTCGATGGATGAGTTGAAGTATCGTACTTTGTCGTTCGTCGTTAATCCGATGAATGAGTTGAAGTACCACACTTTGTCATTCATTGTGAGAATTTGATCTCGTGAGTTATCGTAATTGCTGGATTGATTACTAACCCCGTTTTGTGTGCATTGTATTTAAATTAGGTTAACAAGACTGATTCATAAACTAGACTCTGTCCATATTAAATCAACAATGTGAGTCATTCTCTCTTTTTATCAAATCTATTTACAAAACCCTATTTATTTCAAAGTTATAATTACAGGGATTAAGTTTATGTAATCACCATATTACAGCCGGTATGTGGGGTTTTGTATACATTACTTGATAATCTTCACCATTGGGGCAGCCAAGGGGTGATATGACCATAGTCACAGACACCATTGGACGGAAGGGCCAATGGGTCGAGTGACAAAGTACTGTGGGTAATTGGTTTGATATCAGAAACATTGTAATTTTCCTTAATACTGTACATTATAACAAAATGTGTCATTTTAGTAAATAGAATGATTCACTCAGTATTTCCCACTGACAAAACCTTTTTCAAACATGTTTCAGGTGATCTGTTGTAATTCAGGAAAAGTGCTGGGGAGCATATCAAGCTTAAGATAGTGGCTCATTATAAAAATAAAGAAATAAGTTTTGTAACATAACGATTTTATAGTAAAATCATACTATTGTAAATTATCGGGGTTTTATCCCGAAATGTGAAATAAAATAAATCGGGAAAATTTTAGCTTTAAACGATCCTGTTTCCGCTGTTAAACTCAATTAAATCAATACCGCAGGATTTCTGTCCCGCGGCTCCTGAAACGGGTCAAACCGGGTCGGGGGCCGTGACACGCTTTGACTTTTAAACGGTTGAGCCATGGTTCGCAACGAACATGGCTACGTGACCGTAATTAGGTAGGTGATTAACCCTCAAAAGGGCACCTCCTAATTACCACGTTTACTTAGTTTAATTGTCGGGTCAAATAAAAGTCAAACGGGTTAGTTTTAAATAAAATACATAACTATTAATATAAAAGTCATAAAATCAGTTTTCTCACTTTAATAACTTGGTAAATATTAGTTGAACATGCCTAAGCATGATTCAACCCGACAATTCTAAGTATAGGCTCGGTTCGGAACCGAAAGTCGCAAAAGTTGACTTTTGCTTTGACTTTCAGTTCTGACCCGATTTAGCTTAGTTTAGATATGCCTTAGGATTCCATTAGGACCATATTATAAGTTAGTATAACCCTCCAAGGTTATACAACTTGGTTCCATAGAAATCCTAGTTCATGCATGTTTTCGTTAAATGCCTAAATGTTGACCGTTATGCCATTTTGACCCTAAAACGAGAATTTTGAAAATGTGAGAGGACAATAATCTTTATTACTGATTTATAAACTTGTCCCTAAAATTTTACATCAATTTGAGGCCTAGATTAGGAGTTATGCTCATTAGCGTAAATGAGAAGCTTTTTACTAATTAAACGGCGTATTTGGCATATAGCCTATATAAACCCAATTTTTGATATCAAACTTTTTACCTACTGATATAAAATAATATTTTGGGATTTTTGGAGATTTTTATTTATTTTTAGACTGAGCATAACTTAGGGTTATAGCATTAATTCGGTAATTACCGGTTTTGCCCTTCCGGGCTATAAAATGAGTTTTACGAATCCTTTTGACCCCGAACCTTTTTCTACTGATATAATATGATAAATCAAATATTTTGAGCCTTCTGGAATAATAAAAATGTCAGCTTTCTATACAAAACCCGGAAATGGCTCCAAATCGCCTTTTTAAGCGCTTTTAACGCATAGTATGTATCAAAACTATTTTAAACATATAAGGGCTGATGCCTACCGATATATTTAGTAAATTTTTATATTTTAACAGTAAGGAAAAGTTTTAAACTCAGATTTTCAGTTTTGACCTTTTAAAGCCTATGTGAAATTACCAAAATGCCCCTGCGGTGCATAATATGGTTATAATTAATAAATTTCACATATATATGATACCCTACTGTTATAACTTATTAAATTAAGTATATTTACTGATTTAATCAGACCTGTAACTCAGAATAATATTTAATCTCTTTTATAACCTTTAAAATGACCAAAATACCCCTAAGGGGCATAAATTGGTTTTAAATTCGTTTTGGGCATAATGGAAGGTATCCTACTGATATCACAACATATTTAAAGCATATTAACTTAGGAAACATGTTCATGACTCAATTGGTTACCCGTTACGCCTCTTGCGCGTTCGGTTCGGTTTATGTAACTAGTTTGCATAAGTTAGCCGAAACGGGTCAAACCTTATCATTTTTGTCTCAAAATCCAGAAGGTGTTTAGATTACCCATATTATACAAGTCTTCAAACTTGTCGGGTCTAAAACACATTCTATTCCGGTCTTCGCTTAATCATGCGTTTGAACCGTATATTTCCTTAAAACTAACCGGTCTAAGTTTATGCTTAATTAAAGACCCGTTAGTATTCTAATTGGTTATTTATACCATCATTTCCAGACTAGAGCCTTCCGGTAAATTGTACCTACGCTTACTTAAGTGAATACGGCTGAGTTATTATAATTCTTGCTATTTAAGACAGGAGCTAGCTCAGGTAAATACTTTTAACTTATTTTCCCTTATACGGGCTTGGGATACGGTATTATAAAAATACCGCTTGGTCGGGTGTAGAAACCTTTTAATCGGAGATGATTAAATTGCATAATCCCGTTTTAATCTGTATTGATTGATAACAAATAGCATTGGGGGTTAATGACCGTGTCCTGGATATCCTTGGCTCATTTAAAAAGTGAATGACCATAACTTAAGCACAAGGTGTAGGCATAACACCTCCTGTTGCGTATGTAAAAGATATACTCACTCGTAAGGCTGTCTTCTTGTGAGTTATATTTATGGTGTGTCGATTAATCTTGATCGGCTTGTATTGTATAATCACCGGCCCTAAATGTTGGACAACCATGTAAATCGGATACAAGATTTTTATTAATAAGATTGTCCCAAGTTATAAAAAGTTTTGTGCCTTGTGCATTCAAATCAATTTTCTTAAACATTTTCAAAATGAGTCAGTTAATTGTATTTACCAGTGTAAACTGACGTATTTTCCAAAAAGGTTAAGTGGCAGGTACTGTACGTAATTGGCTGGGAGCTCAGGGCGTTAATAGGGAATCTTGCAAGTTCTAGATGCCTGAAGTCCGTTGAACAATTTTCTTTTATTTGATCCGCCTGTGGATCTTTTACATACCGTTTGTAATACTTTGATATTTTCATTCGGTTGTAATATAATTATCTTTTGCTTCCGCTGTGCATTTAAATTGTGTTGTTTGACTATGATGATATCGACTACGTCACGATACTCCCCACCGGGCCCACCGGTAATACGTGGAAATATCGGGGTGTGACAACTAGTATTTAATTACCCGTCAACCGTTAAAGAAGGACAGAAGCACCACTTCTTCGGATTGATCTTTACTATAGTTTTTGGTTCCCTAGTGCATAGAAGTTCACAAACTGACACCATGGATTTTTTCTCGCAAAGACCCAATGAGCTCATGAACCTACCTCTCTCCTCTCCCTCTCACAAAATCCCCTCCCACTACGAATCGATTGGTGGCATAGATTCCTCAATTTGCTTTCTCTTTTACATTGTTACCTCTCTCCCTCGGATCAACTATCTCTCATTCATCTAACCATCCATAAACATCGATGTACCCAATGATCAGACTACATGTAGTGGGTTAACGCCCATATACATCTTAACATGATCACACCTTTTAACACCTCTTCAATTCGACCGTGCATAATAGTTTGAAATGGGGCGTTTTTAACCCCCAAAACGCCCAATCCACGCCTGAGCTCGCCCCCCAGGGGCGTTTTTCAACCTAAATTGCATTTGGCGTTGTATTTTCCACGCCTTGCCCCTTTTCTTGTGTCCAATCACCTTCATTTTCCTTTTTGTAAAACTAATCAGATTTTTTTGATATTTTTTTTATTTAATTTTATTACAAACATAATGCCCCACAATGCCCATATCCCCACTACACCCATTTTAGAAAACGCCTCATAATGCCCTATTGCTAACTAGGCTGTCACATGGCACAAAACACACAAGGATGAAGTGTTAACCACTACACATAGTCTTAGGCTGATAACGAGCTTGGTGGTTTTGATTAATGGGGTCCATAAACCTTCCAAGTTCCACCCATCATCAAAGTGTCACAATAATCCATACAATAACAACATAAATATTGACACGTATTCATTACGTCACACACACAAGAGGGCCAAGTTGGCCAATGAAGATCGCCCCTGTAACCTAATCATCTTTTTATTCTTTACAAACATTTTTCCAATTCAATTCGCTCTCATCAATCGTTGACTCCAAATCCCCAATCCACACGCTCCCTCATATTTAGGGTTTTTGTTTTCACTCCAAATATTCCCTCATTTCAAACCCTTAATCGTTTTCACTCAAAAAGATTCCAAGAAACATTCAAATCTTACGCAACTTTTCTCCAATTTCATAAAGTCAAAAGTCAATTCCCCCAAATTCCCTTTTGCACCCACCATAATAAGTGCATTTAGAACCCTAATTTACCTCACAATCAGAGATCGTACGGAGCTTGAACTCGATTTCATCCACAGGTGTGTTCGTTTTCTTGATTATTAACTGTTTTAGGGTTTGATTGAGATTGTTAGGGTTTAGGGTTTGGTAATTTGGGGAAAAAGATTTGATTTTTGGGTCAAAAGTGGATGATTCTGTTTGTTCATGATTGTTAGGGTTTAGGGTTTGGTGATTTGGGGAAAAAAGATTTGATTTTTAGGTAAAAAATGGGTAATTCTGATTATTTAGGGTTTGGTGATTTGGAGAAAAGGTTTGATTTTTAGGCTAACAATGGATAATTCTGATCATTCGACTATTCGAGATTGTTAGGGTTTAGGGTTTGGTAATTCGGAGAAAAAAGGTTCGATTTTAGGTTAAAAATGGATAATTCAGATTATTCGAGGAATCGGGGGAATGATTATCTGGGTGTGAACAAGATTGGGAAGAATATCAGAAAGAGTCCTTTACACCAACCGAATTTCGCTAATCCGGCTAGACAACAACCGCAGCCTCAAGTGTACAACATTAACAAGAATGATTTTCAGAGTATCGTTCAACAGCTTACTGGTTCACCTTCACGACAGTCTCAGGAACCGGTTCCTAGACCGCCACATAACTCGCCTAGACCGCCTAGCATGCGGTTACAGAGGAATCGTCCGTCACCATTAACACCGTTGAACGTAAGTAGACCGCGAATGGCCGTTCATCATATGCCACCGCAGGAACAGATGCCCCCTCAACGCCCGATAAATGGTGCAGTTCATGGTGCTTATAATGGTGGTAGTAATCTTGCTAGGCCGCCTTATAACAGTCAGCAAAGGCCACCACCGCCGGCTATGGCGGCACCACCCGCTTCCGGTGATCATACGGGGTGGTCAAACACCGCGGAGTCTCCTATTTCCGCTTATATGCGGTACCTTCAGCATTCGATAATTGATTCAACACAAGGACCACCTCAGCCGCAAGCTAATCCTCAGTATAATCAAAATCATCAAGGTCAAACCCAAATGCAAAGTCACCCGCATCAGCAATCGCAACATCAGCAACAGTCGTCGGGATTGATACCTTACCCGCATGCGCCGCCACTTCCGTCTCCTCGCATGAACGGTGCGCCACCTCTTCCGTCTCCTCGCATGAACGGTGCGCCACCTCTTCCGTCACATCGGATGAACGGCGGCCCGGGTCCACCTCTTCCGTCACCAAGAATGAACGGCCCACCTCCGCCATTACCATCACCAAGAATGAACGGCGCACCTCCACCATTACCATCACCAAGAATGAACGGCCCACCACCTCCGCCGTTACCGCCATTACCGTCACCAACGTCTCAGTTTCTTCTGCCGTCACCTACCGGTTACCTAAACTTATTATCGCCTCGATCACCGTACCCGTTACTTTCTCCAGGATACCAGCATCCGCCACCGTTGACGCCAAATTTTTCGTTTTCACCGATGACGCAACCGGGAATGTTCGGTTCCGGACCACAACCGCCACCTTCGCCCGGCATGGGGTTTCCGTCACCAGGGTTTTTCTCGATTTCAAGTCCGAGATGGAGGGATTAGACGGATAACGGCAGAAAGACGCTAACTTTGTATGGATTCATCGCTGCAGCTGTACCTTAACATAAGGTAAATTGGCGGTAAAATGGTCTCTTGGAATCTGTTTTTTTTTTCTGTTAATTTCTGTTTATACACTTTGAATGGTTGTTTAGACTATATAGTTGGTAATACTGATCATCCGTTTATTTCTTGAAAAAATTTACATTAGGTGGTTGACCAGAAAATGCAGGTTGAGTCAACATTAAATTTATTTCAGTTTGTAGACTTGTTGCAAGATACGTTTATGGTTATTGGAATTTGTTCTTTTATGTGATGCTTAACTATTCTCCTGTATATGTATCGAACTCGACAGTATGTGTTCATGGTTTATGATTTGTCATGATCATGAATTGACTTTGTCTGAATGGACAATAAGAAGGTGAAATCAGTTGTCATATACACCTGAGGGGCAAGTGCCGGCGCCTTGTGTTGGCCGAGGCGTGCGCAAAACAAGAAGCACAGGAAAAGCGCAGGAAAATCACAATTTTTTTGGAAATATCAAGGTTGAGGCGCTTTCCTCTTGTATTTTGGGTGTTTTTATGCATCAAACTGTTGTACAATAGGTTTTTTGGTTTGTACATTTAGGCTGAAGGGTGTGGGGGTCATGGTTGGAACATGATTCGCCACCTAGGAACATGAATGAAGGCTACACCGCCCCCCCTCGATTGATGGTGGTTGGCGTGGATTGAACCACGATCGATGATTTTGAGGAAAAAAATATATTAAAATAACAAAAGGATAGTGGTTTAGGTCATGACCATACCTTTAGGGTAGTGGTTTTGGATGGTGGATTAGAGGTGGGTGACATGACGCTTATGTGGAGGGTCATGGTGGTCATGAGGGTCATGACTACACCCTTTATAGGGATGGCAATGGGTCGGGTTTGGGACGGGTTTAGGTAATCCCAAACCCAAACCCGATTAGATAACCCTATCCCAAACCCGTCCCAAAACCCGTCGGGTTTCTATCGGGTAAATACCCATCGGGTATCGGGTAAACCCACGGGTTTCGGGTAAACCCATTAATCTAAAAAATTACCCGTTGGGTATAGACGACCCAAACCCGTCGGGTAACTACTAAAGCATTATCATTATGAAAATATATCAATTAATGACAAAGTATATAAAATAAAATACCTCAATGTAAACAAAAAATTCAAATTCATAGATGACAAAAATAGTGCAAAGTCGATGTTTCAGGATTGTTAGTACAAGAGGACCAATGTTTTAAAAACCGGTTTTTAAATTAAACCGGATTAGTCTAAAAAATGGTTCAACCGGTTGAACCAGGTTGTATCGAGCGGTTCAACCGGGTTGACTGGTTAACTCTATAATTTCGTAAATTACAACATCAACTCAAAAGTTAATCAAAAAAATGCATGATTACATATTAAAAGATAATCTAAAAGCTAATCCATGATAAAAAAAAAATCCCAAAAATAATTGAAAATCATTCAAATTTCCAACAAGCTCTTTTAAATGAAAGTGTACAATATGTTTAAGTCATTTGAGTGTTAATACATCAAATTCATGATTACATAAAAGATGAAATTCACTATTATCGCTATCCTCATCAACTAGAGGATAACTATTTTCGTTTCATACAATATTAAATAAGAAGTTTTAGTTACGAATAATTATAATATATAAAAATTACTTAAGATAGGTAACATATATAATAAAAATAAGTAACAACCCAAACTAAAATAACCTTGGGCCGGTACCGGTATTATGTTTCAAACCGGTATACCGGATTTTACCGCCGGCACAAACCTTATGCCGTTTCACTTATTTACCGGGGTGTTTCGTACCGGATTTACAACTGGAAACGGTAATACCGGTATAACCGGCCGGTATTTACCGGTTTTTAAAACACTGAAGAGGACAATGTTGATGTTTCAAAAAAGTTGCACCAAATGATTACAAAAAAGAAAGTGTATGTCATTCGCCCATTCGTGAAGACCATGTAGACGTGTAGTCATCTTTGCACCCTCATTCCTTCAAATTGTTTTCCTATAGTTAAATAAATAAAAGAATACACCATCAAATAAATCATAACTAAAATAACATAATAAACACAATAAATTTGGAACATAAAATGTATACTTACCTCGTCACTATCGTCATAGTCATGCTCAATTGTTTGACAATATGCTTCGGTTTCTTTTGAACAAGTTGCTATGTATATGAAAAAATAAACACGATTAATATATAAAAATAATTTTCTAAAAGTAAGCAAATGTGGTTACCTCTTATCTCATTTAACAACCAACTTTGAGCACACATCAACGCTTCCAATGTGCTTGGATGAAGACGACTACGATGAGGGCTTACCAATCTACCACTTGTACTAAAGGAAGACTCAGAGGCAACAGTTGTTATAGGGATTGCTAATACATCTCGGGCTATTCTTTGGAGCATCGGGTACTTCAAACCGTTTGTTTTCCACCAAGCTAGTATATCAAGATCCATGTCTGGTGGACATACTTTCTCTTCAAGATAATGGTCAAGCTCTAATAAGATACCTCCTATGACATTCAAATATAAGTTTTATGTGCAACTATATTAAATGGAAACAAGCGCAACTATATTAAATAGAAACAAGATGTGGTTAATAAAAGCATACCTGATGTATTCTCCTCAGCGACATATGATGAGTAGTCATCAAACAATCCACTTTGACTCTTATCATTATTTGAAGTTGGCCTACTAGATTCATGGTTCCTTACGTTCTCATAACCTGTTGTTTTGTAGTCTTCAAACAATTCATAAATGAATTTCTTATGCTTCTCAACTTCAGCCTCTGCACCTTCTTTAGAACCATAAAATTTCGGAAAAGAATACTTCATAATTTTCAACTTGTAACGGGGATCTAGAATGGCCGCTACTCCCATAAACCCATGAACAACAGACCAATACTTATCATACTTTAAAATCATCTTATTGGCCATATCCTTTATCACTTTCTCATCATCTCGACTCCACATGTCCAAAGAAAATTTTATTTCATAAACAGATTTAAAAAATATATTTGCTGTGGGATATTTTGTTCCAGAAAACAACTCAGTTACTTCATAAAATACCTTCAACTTTTGACAAATATTAGAAGCCAACTCCCAGTCTTTCTCTGATGGCAAACTATTATACTGTGTATCTCGTTGCTTAAGACGTTTAAAAACATCCTTGTAGATAATGGAAACGTTCAACATCAGATATGTTGAATTCCAACGGGTTTTGCAATCAAGGGATAACTTTTTTGATGATGGAATTGCCAAATGATGAGCTGCTGCTTCAAACTTTTCAAGTCGTTTTGGTGTCGCAGTCCAAAAACTAACACTGTCCCTAATTCTCTCAATCCCATCGGCAATAACTGACAACCCATCTTGGACAATTAGATTTAGAATGTGTGCACAACAACGCATCTGAAATAATCGCCCCCCCCCCCCCCCCAAAAAATAAGATCACTCAATGATAGTTTGTCTAGCAACAGGTGAATCAACAAATCATTTGTTGAGCAGTTATCAACCGTTATTGTTGACACCTTTCTATCTATGTTCCAATCACATAAAGACTCGTACAAAACATTAGCAAGAACTTCAGCAGTGTGAGGACAAGGAACATAAATAAATGAATTTTGCACATTAGTAAGACAATTAGTAGAGCAAAGTATATATAAATAAAACATTTTACCTCATAATTCGACTTTGCATCTCCCAGTTATCGTCGATGAAATGAGTGGTAATCGCCATAAAACCTTTTTTTTGATTACTTGATGTCCACATGTCCGTGGTAATTGCGATTCTACTTGGATTCTTCTCCAAAATCCTAAAAAAATAACCGTTAATAGAAATGTAACATAATAAATACTTCATATTAAAAATTAAAAATACCTCATTGTCTTCTTTTTTTCATATTCAAGGGTCCCTTTAGCCTTAGGTAAAATCATGTATAAACCTCGTATATAGCTATATTTTGGACACGGAATGCTAAAAATTAGGGGGTGCACAATTTTTAGGTAAAACCGAAACCGAAATGTTCGGTTTTGGTTGTTTTCGGTTTAAGCAATGGTTCGGTTCGTTTTTTTTCGGTTTTTGAAACAAAATTACGTAAGATTCAAAAATAAAAAGTATAAACCAAGACTTAAGAATTTTTCTTAGATGTTTACATTTAAGTTATTATATTTAACATTTTTAATTAATATTGTTCACGTAAACCTAACATCCTAATCTATTTTTATGTTTTCTTAAAGTTTTTATTAAGACATTTTCTTGTATAATACTTTAAAAATAATTTAATGTTTATGTTATATTTACTTATAAGTAATGGATTAATCATTTCAAAGATAATTAAACATGTTAATGTTCTTAACATTTAAGAACAAAAATAATAATTCTTAAATCGATATATAAAAAGCATTAAAAATAGGGGTCAGAGGTAACTTTGTAGAATAGTAACCAATTTTCAAAAGTGTTCCAATTAGGTCACTCAAGTTTCAAAAGTGTTTCAATCAGGTCACTCAACATTCATTCTTCATTAAAATTAAGGGTTTTTTCGTCCATTTCATAAGTAACCGTGGTGATGTAGATTTTTGTTTCTTTTTTCTCTTTTATTTGATGCTATTGTAAGTTTTTTTTTTAATTTTTAAAGTAATTAAATGGTTTTTATTTTTAATAAATATAATTTCATATATTAAATTAATTCGACCCCAGCATCTTATGCTCCATTTTTTTCTTGACACGTGGAAAAAAAGACATGGCTCGATTTAAATGTTAAATTATCTAATTGTGACAAAAACGACACCAGTGACCTAATTAGAACACTTTTAGAACTTGGTTACTATTCTATGAAATTTTCCCTTAAATATGATTTTTAGGTTATTCGGTTGGATTTTTTTTTGGTTTTTATAAAATGCAAAACCGCATCCGAATCGTAAATTTCGATTCGGTTATTTTTGGTTTTTTGTCTGGTTTGGTTAAATCGGTTTTCTGCTCATCCCTACTTAAAACCTACGGGATCTATAAAAGAATTATATAATCATCTTGAGCCTGAAGTATGAAAAGCACACCGCTTTTACGCTTTGCGTCTCAGTTTTAGACCTCGTCGCTTTTGTTCGCTTCTCGCTTTTTAAAATCAATCATATGTATGTATGCGACTCCAAGTGTCTAAACTTCTTTACTAGTTATGCTCACATAGGATTAATTGATCCTTGATGCGCCTTTAAAATAGAAAAAACAAGCCAAACAAAACATAAAACACAACCAAAATTCAAGTACCATAAATCACCTATTATTTCAAAATCATTTTGTTAAATAAAATGTTCTAGGCCGAGCTTGAAGCAAACGAAACAACTCGAAATCAAACCATCATAACAATCTTTTTTTCTAAAACGCAAAGAAAACGCGTACAAAAATCACCCTTTAAGATCAACCTAGACTCGACCTCACAGCTTCATACGCTAAAAAGCAAGCAGCATTAGCCGGGACACTTCTTCCCATCGCGGGTCCAAAACCTTTGTATAAACCGCCAAATCCCTCGGTCTTAACAATCTTTTTAAAAGCATCGATCGAACCCAAATATTTCGGGTTCTTATAATCATCAATCTGGATCACACTCTTGATAACATCCGTAGGGTAAACTGAAGCCCAAAACGCACCTCCAGCTAAACCTCCGGCTATGATCAATGAACCACGGCCTAGACCTGATGTGTCGGTCCCACCGGCAAAATGCTGTTTCAGGGCTTCATAGACACCGAACATGGCTGCATTTCCTGGGACTTCACGGGCCATTGTGGGAATTAGTCCCTTGAACAGACCTCTCGCACCTCCTTCTGACCGCAAGACTTGCTTAGCGACGTCTAATGGACCGCTGTACTTCACTGCGGCGGTTACTGCTCCATCGGCTAGTGCACTTTGGGCCTGCAATCTACATTTCGAAACGTATAAGGGGGTGTTTGGATATGTGTTTAGAAAACAGATAACCAAATTAAATCAAGCCAATGTCCTTTTGTTGTTAGAAGTTGTAAATCATTTAGTAAGTTGAATGTCAAATTCTTGTTATTTAAGTAATTGAATATATAATATTCATAGGACATTTTTCACTAATACTAAGTGAAAAAAGGAGACAAGTCATGTATTGTTTTATTATTATTTTGTCTACTTTTTATTGTTTTATTATTATTGTCATAATCAACTTTAAACACATTTTTATAGCTTTTATTACTGATCTTTTGTAAATTTTGGAGTATAGCGTTACGATGTCGATGTGCTTATTTTTATATATCTCTAGGTATTATTGGAAGTGATACCGGTATTTGTTTTTATTGTTTTCGAACGATGTAAAACATGAGTCGATATGGCATTTCACAACTTTATTTTTTGGGTTTTATCTTTTAATTGCTATACTAAGTTGCAATACTGTACCGACACCGTAACAAACCAAACGATACCGACCGAATTCCCGCCGCAACGCACGGGGAATTTTTTCTAGTTGGGTTCAAAGAAAGTGTAATTAGGTAATTTTCTTATACCTTTTAATGATAAGTTTGTTGCAACTAGTACAAAACCAATTATTTCGCCTCTAAATTAAATAACCGTATAACCGATTGCGTCTGTTTATCGTAATCTTGGTTTTAGAAAGCGCACCTGAGGCGCAAGGCGCTACTGCTGGCGCCTTTTGTAGGCCGAGGCACACTTTTTACAAGAAGCACATATTTTGGGAAAATTTGAGAGTGAGGCTCGCGCCTCTTGTACGATGGGTGTTTTTATGCATCAAACTGTTGTACAATAGGGTTTTTTTTTTTGGCTCGTGGATGTAGGTAAAATCATATGTAAACCTTATTTATAACGATATTTTGGTTAAGGGACGCTAAAAACCTACGAGATATATAAAAATAATTATATAATCACCTTACACCTCGGGTACGAAAAGCCCACCGCTTTTGCGCATCGGTTTTAGACCTCGTCGCTTTTGTGCGCTTCTTGCTTTTTAAATCATAATTAGATAACTAGTTAAACGTTCTCACCTTTGATTTTTTGAGGTCAAAGTTATATATTTCAAATTTATAACTACTTTAACACTAACCACCGTAATGTGATCTATCAGTTGCATCTGTAATAAAACTATAATAATAGTTAAAAAACTAATCCCTAAACTTTTCAAGAAAACTAAAGAGCTGATCAATTTTGAAGCTGCAAATTTGTATATTTGACTCTTTAAAAAGTTAAATCTTTGAACTAAAGAAACTAGTTGTGTGAAAAACCACTGACCTGCACTTGATTAACTCAGTTGGGGTGGCCAAAATGGCGACCGCAAATCCAGCACCGGCTCCAGCAACCACCTGCTGGTTCACGGTGAGGGGTGCACCAGGTTCAGACCGCAAAAGCGCTTCCATTTGACCCCGTGGCAAGTGGGGGCCCCCATGCCTTTGTATAGACCCCGTGGACCTTCAGCTGCTAGCGTTTGTTTAACCGCATCTATTGCGCCAGAATATCTAGGGAGTTGACCTGCTGGTGGGGTCGGTTGACTTTGGAGTTTGACTTTGATAGTGTCGAAAGGGTGTCCGACGATCAACTGTGCGGCCCCTCCTATTGTTCCTGCAGTTAAGTCCTTTGCTACTTCTGCCATCTGCAATTTTATTACTTTTATGTCAACCAACACAAATTCAGCCTTCATAGTTGACTAACGTTGTTACAGAGAACCCAAAACAGATCAAGAAAGTAAACCATTATGGGTGGCACTAAGCATTTCGAGTCACTCTGGCTAAAAGTGTAAATAGTATAAATGAGCCAAGCTGCTCGTTAGCTACTCGCTACAAGGTTGAACTGAGTCGAACTTAAACGAGCTTGACTATAAAAATAAGATTGTTTAATAAGCGAGCCCAAGCCCGAGCTTCAGTTATAGAGCTCGGGTAGACTCGCAAGCGTAAAGGAGCCCATTCTTTATATGAATTTTTATTTTATGTAATAAACATATATTTAGATAATAATAATTGTTATATATACAATTATAATAAACAAGCCGAGCTCGAGCTTTAGGTTAGAACTCGAAACTAGTTGAGCTTGAGCTATTGTAAGTTAAAACTTAAAAGAGCCGAGCTCGAGTGTACACAAGCTCGGGGTAGGCTCATTTACACCCCTAACTATAGTAGAGGCCTTAGGTTCGAATCCAACTTCCCCTTGAAGGCTACCTACCCAACACAACACAAGGTGCGTTTTATATGACCCTATTGGACAGGACGTACTGGTGGGGTTCTGTGAATTTCCGATAACCGGTTCTCACGGTCCCCCAATAAGGTGTAGGAGTACTAAACGGGTCGTGTTTGCGGGTTGGCGGGTTAAACCCGACCCGAACCCGAAAATCGTGTCATACATATGAACCTGAACACGACCCGAAATTTCATGGGCTGACCCAAACACGACCCGTTCAACCCGATTTTTTTTATTTTTGATTTTTTTTTTCTAAAATTAATATATAAAATTAAAATGTATTAAAAAAATACAAATGTATATAATACAATTTTCATATTATAAATTAACAACATGTATGTGCTTCATGTTGTTGTACTCTATGTTTAGGGGGTATTTCAAAAAAGTTTTAAATATTTTTCACTTCTAACCCAAAACATCTTATCTTTGCAATTTAAACCCTTCGGTTTTTTTTTTTACTTTTAACACAAAGCTTTTCATCTTTTGCAATTTAACCCTAATACTTTTTCACTTTCAACTTTGGCCCCCATAGTTTTCATCTTTCGAAAGTTTTTTGTTTTACGTTTCATTCAAAATTTTGCGAGTTAACACGCCGCAACGTGCGTGTGGGGTTCAAAGTTTTTTCGTCTATTTTTTCCCATTTGAGAAGTTCGTCGCAACATACGGGTCCTAGATCGACTTGGGTATTTTTCTAGGTTTTACGTTTCAGCCTAAATTTTTCGCATTAACATGCCGCAATGAGTGTGCGTGGTTCAACGATTTTACATCTGCTTTTCATTCGGTTTTATTTTCTCCTTTTCTATTTATTTTGTTTTTATGAGTTTTTCGGCGTTGATCGCTGGTAGTGGTGTGGCATTGGTGCTACTTTGCGTGGTTTTATGTCCCCCGCCGCAACGCGGGGGCCTTAATACTAGTTATATTTAAATTATAAAACCTTATGTAAAATTCTTTTTTGAAGTTATAATTTTGGAATAAAATACACAACCCATTTAATTTATGACATAAAACATCTTGTAATATAATGTTAAATGGGTTAACCCGCCAACCCGACTAGTTAACCTAAAGGGGTTCGCGGGTTCAACCTGAAATTGACCCTAACCCGTTTAGACCAAACATAACCTGCGAATTTTGTATTAGGTTCGTGTCATGTCAGACATTCACACCCCTAATAAGGGTTCGTCAAACAATGTGAAAGGGTTCGTCAAACAGAATGAAGGTTCGTCGCCAAACGTTCCAATTTTTTCAACTTTTCAACGCGTTTTAAACTTAACGCGTGATATATATAGTGGCGGCGGTGTTCGTGGTGGATTAACGCGTGACGGGAGATCCATCACGAACCGCCCCGCCTGCCCTAAGGTGGACGTGCGGTGAAAACCCCGTGATGAGTGTGAAACACCGCCGCAAATCACAACAAACGAAATCATACGAATACTGCATTTTAACAAACGAAATCATACCTCCGCAGAATATCAAACGAATCCAACAGAGAACAGCAAGCAAACACTTATTGCAAATCCTCAAAGAATCCAATCTAAAACAACAATAAAACAAACCAACATTAATGGATCAGAGAAAAAATATACAATGATGGGCAAGAACAGAGTAAAAAACAGAGCAAAGATCTTAAACAAGCGCCACTGTTAACTACCATTAATAAAAACAAAATGGGTCAAAAGGGTTTGTTTAAAATCGATAATTTAAGGGTTTGAAATCGGAAATCAGAGATTTTGAGATCAATTCAGAAATGGGCAAATCTGAATCGAATGAATTCGCAAATGGGCCATAATATACGAGATGAATCTGAGAATTTGTGACCTGATATTGAATTCATCATCCACTAATGTTAATTGGAGTTGGTGATCATCAAATTGTCAAAAGGCTGTGAAGAAGTCTACAAGATACGGCGATCTTGGAGTCAATTCGCCCTTTTTATAAGGCTATTCGATTGGCTAAATAGGGTCATGCGTTGATTCACACGTAGCAATTTCTTTTTATTAATCGAGTGGTATGTCAAATATAAAAAAAAAAAAAATTAATTGCCATTTTAGTCGCTGAGGTTTGTACAAATTTGCCATTTTAGTTCAAATAGTTTTTTTTTTCGCATCTGGGTCCTTGACTTTTCCCTTTTGTTGCCATTTTGATCACATACCCTAACTCCATCCAAAAACTCCATTTTTAACCAGGGGTATTTTAGGGATTTTCATTTTAAATCTTTTCAATTGGGTAATTTTGATCCAATTCTAAAAAATCAAAAAAATTCTAAAAAATACAAAAAAATCAAAAAAATTCTAAAAAATAAAAAAAAATCTAAAAATCAAATAAAAATTCTAAAAAATAAAAAAGATCTAAAAAATAAAAAAAATCAAAAAAATTCTAAAAATCAAAAAAATGTATAAAAATAAAAAAAAATATCTCAAAATCAATAAAATTCTAAAAGTCAAGAAAATTCTAAAAAATAAAAAAAATCTAAAAAATCTAAAAAATCTAAAAAATCATAAAATTCTAAAAAATCAAAAAATTCTAAAAAATCTAAAATTTGTAAAAAATAAAAAAAATTCTTAAAAATAAAAAAAAATCTAAAAAATAAAAAAATCATAAAAATACTAAAAAATCAAAAAAATTCTAAAAAATAAAAAAAAAATAAATCTAAAAACTCAAACAAACATATTTTAAAGTTTCAGATTAAAAAAATGACGATATATTTCTCGTTCAGACGAATATATTTTCAACTTTTATCTATTTTGTTCAGTGAATGAGTGGCCATGATTTTTTTAATTTTTTAGAAGAATATATCCATTTAAATGATTTTTTTTTTGATTTTTTAGACGAATATGGTTCTATCTCAAAAAAAAAAAAAATCATTTAAATGGATAAATGGTTCTATCTCTCATCATGACCACTTATTCACTCATCATGACCACTTATTCGCTTAACAAAATAGATAAATCTTGAAAATATATTCGTCTGGACGAGTAATATATCGTCATTTTTTGAATTTGAAACTTTAAAATATGTTTGTTTGAGTTTTTAGAATTTTTTTGAGTTTTTAGAATTTCTTTTGATTTTTTAGGATTTTTATGATTTTTTAGAATTTTTTTTATTTTTTAAAAGTTTTTTGATTTTTTAGAATTTTTTTTTATTTTTTAGAATTTTTTTTTATTTTTTAGAATTTTTTTGACTTTTATAATTTTTTTGATTTTTAGAATTTTTTTGATTTTTTAGAATTGTTTACACACATTTTTTTATAACTTTTATTACATGATCTTTTGTAAATTTTGGAGTATAGTGTTATGATGCGCTTATTTTTATATATCTCTAGGTATTATTGGAAGTGATACCGGTATTTGTGTTTTATTGTTTTCGAACGATGTAAAACATGTGTCGATATGGCATTTCACAACTTTTTTTTTGGGTTTTATCTTTTAATTGCTATACTAAGTTGCAATACTGTACCGACACCGTAACAAACCGAACGATACCGACCGAATTCCCGCCGCAACGCACGGGAAATTTTTTCTAGTTGGGTTAAAAGAAAGTGTAATTAGGTAATTTTCTTATACCTTTTAATGATAAGTTTGTTGCAACTAGTACAAAACCAATTATTTCGCCTCTAAATAATTAAATAACCTTATAACCGATTGCGTCTGTTTATCCTAATCTTGGTTTTAGAAAGCGCACTTGAGGCGCGAGGCACTACTGCTGGCGCCTTATGTAGGCTGAGGCACACTTTTTACACGAAGCACATATTTTGGGAAAATTTGAGAGTGAGGCTCGCGCCTCTTGTATTATGGGTGTTTTTATGCATCAAACTGTTGTACAATAGTTTTTTTTTGGCTCGTGGTGCATGTAGGTAAAATCATATATAAACCTTATTTATAACGATATTTTGGATAAGGTACGCTAAAATCCTACGAGATATATAAAAAAATTATATAATCACCTTGCGCCTCGGGTATGAAAAGCTCACCGCTTTTGCGCATCAATTTTAGACCTCGTCGCTTTTGTGCGCTTCTTGCTTTTTAAATCCTAATTAGATAACTAGTTAAACGTTCTCACCTTTGATTTTTTGAGGTCAAAGTTATATTATTTCAAATTTATAAATACTTTAACACTAACCACCATAATGTGATCTATCAGTTGCATCTGTAATAAAAATATAATAATATTTAAAAAACTAATTCCTAAACTTTTCAAGAAAACTAAAGAGCTGATCAATTTCGAATCTGCAAATTTGTATATTTGACTTTTCAAAAAGTCAAATCTTTGAACTAAAGAAACTAGTAGTGTGAAAAACCACTGACCTGCACTTGATTAACTCAGTTGGGGTGGCCAAAATGGCGACCGCAAATCCAGCACCGGCTCCAGCAACCACCTGCTGGTTCACGGTGAGGGGTACACCAGGTTCAGACCGCAAAAGCGCTTCCATTTGACCCCTAACTGTGAACAGAACAGCGTTCAAGGCTGCCACAGTGGCAAGTGGGGCCCCCATGCCTTTGTATAGACCCCGTGGACCTTCAGCTGCTAGCGTTTGTTTAACCGCATCTATTGCGCCAGAATATCTAGGGAGTTGACCTGGTGGTGGGGTCGGTTGACTTTGGAGTTTGACTTTGATAGTGTCGAAAGGGTGTCCGACGATCAACTGTGCGACCCCTCCTATTGTTCCTGCAGTTAAGTCCTTTGCTACTTCTGCCATCTGCGAGTTCATAAAAATATAAAACATAATGTCATACCTTTCATTTCATTGAAAAATATCCATATTTCGTGATATATATTATGTACACCCTCTATTCAGCCTTCATAGTTGACTAAAGTTGTTACAGAGAACCCAAAACAGATCAAGAAAGTAAACCATTATGGGTGGCACTAAGCAATTTGAGTCACTCTAGCTAAAAGTGTAAATAGTATAAATGAGCCAAGTTCGTTAGCTACTCGCTAAAAGGTTGAACTGAGTCGAACTTAAACGAGCTCGACTATAAAATTGAGATTGTTTAATAAGCGAGCCCAAGCCCGAGCTTCACTTATAGAGCTCGGGTAGGCTCGCAAGCCTAAATGAGCCCAAGCCCGAGCCTAAACGAGCCCATTCTTTACATGAATTTTTATTTTATGTAATAAACATATATTTACATAATAATTGCTATATATAAAATTATAATAAACGAGCCGAGCTCGAGCTTTAAGTTAGAACTCGGAACTAGTTGAGCTTGAGCTATTGTAAGTTAAAAAAGCCGAGCTCGAGCGTAAACAAGCTCGGGCTAGGCTCATTTACACCCCTAACTATAGCAGAGGCCTTAGGTTCGAATCCAACTTCCCCTTGAAGGCTACCTACCCAACACAACACAAGCTGCGTTTTATATGACCCCATTGGATAGGACGTACTGGTGGGGCTCTGTGAATTTCCGATAACCGGTTCTCACGGTCACCCAATAAGGGGTAGGAGTGCTAAACGGGCCGTGTTTGCGGGTTAAACCCGACCCGAACCCGAAAATCTTATCATACATATGAACCTGAACAAGACCTGAAATTTCATGGGTTGACCCGAACACGACCCTTTCAACCTGAATTTTTTTATTTTTGAATTTAATATATTAAAATTTATTTAAAAAATAAAAATGTATATAATACAATTATATTTAAATTATAAAACCTTATGTTAAATTCTTGTAAAAAATACACACCCCATTTAAATTATGACATAAAACATCTTGTAAAAAAATTTAATACATGTTAAACGGGTCAACCTGCCAACCTGACCCGAACCCGACCCGTTAACCTAAACGGGTTCGCAGGTTCAACCTGAAATTGACCTTAACCCGTTTAGACTAAACCTAAACCCGCGAATTACATGTTAGGTTCGTGTCGTGTTTTTAGTTTGTATTAGAAATTCACACCCTGATAAGTATTGGGGGGGGGGGGGGGGGGGGGGCGGTGAAAACCCGCGTGATGAGTGTGATGAATGTGAAACACCGCCGCAAATCACAACAAACGAAATCATACGAGTACTGCATTTTAACAAACGAAATCATACCTCCGCAGAATATCAAACGAATCCAACAGAGAACAGCAAGCAAACACTTATTGCAAATCCTCAAAGAATCCAATCTAAAACAACAATAAAACAAACCAACATTTATGAATCAGAGAAAATATATACAACGATGGCCAAGAACAGAGTAAAAAACAGAGCAAAGATCTTAAACAAGCGCCACTGTTAATTACATTAATAAAAACAAAATGGGTCAAAAGGGTTTGTTTAAAATCGATAATTTAAGGGTTTGAAATCGGAAATCAGAGATTTTGAGATCAATTCAGAAATGGGCAAATCTGAATCGAATGAATTCGCAAATGGGCCATAATATACGAGACGAATCTGAGAATTTGTGACCTGATATTGAATTCATCATCCACTAATGTTAATTGGAGTTGGTGATCATCAAATTGTCAAAAGGCTGTGAAGAAGTCTACAAGATACGGCGATCTTGGAGTCAATTCGCCCTTTTTATAAGGCTATTCGATTGGCTAAATAGGGTCATGGTTGATTCACACGTAGCAATTTCTTTTTATTAATCGAGTGGTATGTCAAATATAAAAAAAAAAGAGTTAATTGTCATTTTAGTCCTTGAGTTTTGTCCAAATTTTTCATTTTAGTTCAAATAGTTTTCTTTCCCCTCTGTGTCCCTGACTTTTCCCTTTTGTTGTCATTTTGACCACATACCCTAACTCCATTCAAAAACTCCATTTTTAACCAGGGGTATTCTGAGGATTTTCATTTTAAATCTTTTCAATTGCAATTTTGATCCAATTATAAAAAATCAAAAAATTTCTAAAAAATACAAAAAAATCAAAAAAATTCTAAAAAATAAAAAAAATCATAAAAAAAAATCTAAAAATCAAATAAAAAATCTAAAAAATCAAAAAGATCTTAAAAATAAAAAAATATAAAAATCCAAAAAATTCTAAAAAATAAAAAAAAATATATAAAAATAAAAAAAAAATATCAAAATCAAAAAAATTCTAAAAGTCAAAAAAATTCTAAAAAATAAAAAAAATCTAAAAAATCAAAAAATTCTAAAAAATCATAAAAATTCTATAAAATCAAAAAATTCTAAAAAATCTAAAATTTCTAAAAAATAAAAAAAAATCTAAAAAATAAAAAAAATCTAAAAAATAAAAAAATCGTAAAAAATAAAAAAAATCTAAAAAATAAAAAAAAATCTAAAAACTCAAACAAACATATTTTAAAGTTTCAGATTCAAAATATGACGATATATTCCTCGTCCAGACGAATATATTTTCAACTTTTATCTATTTTGTTCAGTGAATGAGTGGCCATGATTTTTTTGATTGTTTAGAAGAATGTATCCATTTAAATGATTTTTTTTTATTTTTTAGACGAATATGGTTCTATCTCAAAAAAAAAAAAAAATCATTTAAATGGATAAATGGTTCTATCTCTCATCATGACCACTTATTCACTCATCATGACCACTCATTCGCTCAACAAAATAGATAAAACTTGAAAATATATTCGTTTGGACGAGTAATCATTTTTTTAATATGAAACTTTAAAATATGTTTGTTTGAGTTTTTAGATTTTTTTTGATTTTTTATGATTTTTATGATTTTATTGATTTTTTCGAATTTTTTAGAAATTTTTTTATTTTTTAGAATTTTTATGATTTTTTTAGAATTTTTTTGTTATTTTAGAATTTTTTTTTTGATTTTTTAGAATTCTTTTGACTTTTATAAATTTTTTTATTTTTAGAATTTTTTTTTATTTTTTAGAATTTTTATGATTCTTTATAATTTTTTGGATTTTTTAGAATTTTTTTATTTTTTAGATTTTTTTTATTTTTATGATTTTTTTTACTTTTTTGAATTTTTAGAATTTTTTGTATTTTTTAGAATTTCTTTTGATTTTCTAGTATTTTTTTGATTTTTTAAAATTGGATCAAAATGACAATTGAAAAGATTTAAAATGAAAATCCCCAAAATACCCCTGGTTAAAAATGGGGTTTTCGAATGGAGTTAGAGTATGTGATTAAAATGACAACAAAAGGGAAAAGTCAGGGACCCAGAGGCGAAAAAAAAAAACTATTTGAACTAAAATGACAAATTTGGAGAAAACTCAGGGACTAAAATGACAATTAACTCTAAAAAAAAGAAAGAGTTAAATGCTAGTCAACGAAGACTTGGGTTTTTTAACGGAGACTCAAGTGTTTAATTCCCATTTATATCATATGAGGTGGATATAGACAATGAAAGATTTGAACCAGGCCTTGTGTGAGCTTGTCAGTTCGACTCCCGAGCCCAATCAGGTTTTCGTCCCACCGTGTGTTACGTCAGAGAGTTTTGCTATTGTGGTGGCAAAACGACTGTTAAGTGACAGCCGGTGGTATGATTTCCCGAAGAAACGTCCAAAAAAGCCAAACTTTGAAGCCAATGTGGGCCCGGTTAAGACAATATAACATGACCAAAGTAGGGTAATACGGGGCTCTCCGATATAGAGAGTGTCGTAACCTTATACATGAAATTCACCGTTCAAAAAAAAAAGCTAGTCTATATGGTTTGCAGATTTTGCGTTGTTGGATACTTGGATATAAACCCTTAATAATTATACCATTGGTTTCAATGGTTATAAACTTATTGCTTGGTGCTTCTTTTGGTATTAATTAATGATAATAAAGCAACTACGAGGGTTCTTATCTGTTAACGTCGTTAAAATTACCAGTTAATGGGTATAAAATGTCCATTTTAACCCTGCTACTAAAAGCAAAAAAACATAAAAATAATTATATTATTAATAAACTTTAAGCGAGCTTCATTTTTATTTTTATTTAAAATTAATTCATAATTTTCTCATCGCCACCCTTCTTCTTCTCTCACTCGACAACTACCATCATCACCTTTAACCGTCAACCTTTGTTTTCCTATTTTTTATCGATCTAGTTTTGATTTTCCAACTTCAATATCGTGTAAACATAGAAACGCCAGTTGTTTATTTCAAGTTTGTGAAAAATGCCCCTTTGGTGACTGGGATGACACGTGTCGCACAATGCCCATTAGTGATGGCATTATTCATATATACCACTACACATGGTCTTAGAATAACAAAAGATTCGAATGCCAAATTGTGTTGTTGACCGACTCCTTTATATCCACCGATGATCCAGAAACCACCATCCTGTGAACAACCATCCCCATCTCACCTCAATCAACCATTATTTTCTTTCGCCAATCATACATTAATGCTCATTTGACTTTTAAGTTTGACAAATTTTCTGAATTGATTTTCATCGGAAAATATATATATTTGCAAGTAACTATCTCTTTATTTAACCAATTATTAATAAATTGTTCGCCGCGAAACAACCGTCGGTCAAACCCACGTTCAAGTAGATCCTGACCGTAATAATTCAGGTGGTTACCTTCAAGATTTAATCTCATCCGTTCAATCCCAAAAAATTGGCAGCTTGATTTTTCAACGCAAGTTAAGTTTTGCTATGTTTTCTGCATGTTTCTCGCTACGTGGGTACGCTCTCTCAACCTTGTCGGTTCATCTTGGATAACTTCTACGTGGTAGTTAGCATACAAGATGTATATATATGTCCGTGAATTCTTTGCATTACATCCTTTTCAATAAAGCATATCACTGTAAGGTGGTTACATATTTTATGTGTTAATGATGTTTGTTATGCTTCGATAATAGTTTCTTATTTAGTTTGTTTGTTTTGCTTCAGTTATGATCGATGGATAATGCTGTGTATGATGAGGATTCAATTTCGGGGGAAAATGTAAGATGTTAATTTATATGGTATTGTGTTTATTTAACCATGTTTGTTCATTTGAATAATGATGCTTTGTTTTTCAGTTTGCTGGGTTGGACAACGTTGTGGAAATGAAGCAGCCAGCATATATGATGTCTTCTAATATAGTTGGAAATGTAATATCATTTTGTTTTGTCAAGTATTCGGATTTACATAGCATTGTGTTTTTTACAATCATTTTGTGTTTGTAGGAATCCTTTGTGTTATTATAGTAAAAAATCATTGACATGTTTTTTTTGTCAGGTTGTAGCTGACGAGTGTGTGGATGGTCATTTGCATGAATTTTCTTATTGCTCTAATGAGAATGTACATTTAGAAGCAAGTTTATGATGAAGTTTCTGTTATTATTTATGATATTGTGTGTTACTTAGAATCATTGTGTTATTTACAGCTATTGTGTTTTTTGTGATGTTTTTTTTTTTTTTTTTTTTGTAATATATTATGACAACAGTGGTTGACAGTTGTTTTTTTTTCTTTTCTAGGTGGTGGCTGACAAGATTTTTGTGGATGATCATATTCAAACGTTGAGCAGTACATGTGATGAAGTTGGAAACGTGCGTAATAATTCTTGTAAAATATTTTATCATGTTGTTTATTTTTAAAAATCATTGTGTTTTTTTTACATATACTGTGTTTTTTGGTTTATCTTTGTAATATACTATGACAACAGTGATTAATAGTTGTTTTTTTTTCCAGGTTGTGGCTGACAACATTTTTGTGGATGATCATTTTCAAAAGTTGAGTAACATATCTGATGAAACTGGAGATGTATGTAACAATTCTTTTATAACTGTAAGATAACATTGTTTTAGTTCAACATGGTAGTTTATTTTATTAATGAGTATATTGTTTTTCAGTTTGAAGAATTGTTTGGAGTACTTCCTGACTTGACTATGTCTTCAATCGGAGCTGCAAAGGTAAATCGTTTATGTTAAAGTATGTAAATTATTTTGTTAGTGATAGATGGTGATGTTCATGCTGAATCTTATTATGTTTGCTTATATTTTGTTTTGTAAATTTCAGAACAAATCTAAAGGCTTTGACTTGGAGTTTGATGCTTTGGTTGGATGTCCCGACAATTCTATAAAGCATGAGATCAACAAGGTTGGTTCCATATCTTTATGTTTAGTTGTGTTTAGTTAATATTCTAGATGAATGACTGATATATTATTCTCTAGCCTCGTAATTTCAGAAGAATTAATCAAAGGGTAAAGGCGCTGAAGAATTGGAAGTGGGATGAGGTGATTGAAATCGACAGTTTTGGCGAAGATTAGTTATGTTGTTTTTTTATGTATGATGATGGTTATTATATTTTGGTAATGATACTCTGTTGAGTTGGAGTTTTTTTATGTGTGTATTTTCTTTTCTCTTAAACATGCATGTTTTTCTTTGTTTGTAATATTTTCGTTATAATTTAATGGTAATTAATATTTTCGTTGATTGATGCATAGTTAGCCGTGTACCAGTTTAAGTTTCCCGTGTTTAATTAATGGTTTGTGTGTTTATAGTAATAACTGTATGTAAACGTGTGTCTCTTCAGTTTTTTGTATGATTGTATCGTTTCCCGGAGCAATTTTTACATCATGTAACCGTTGCTGCCATTAATAGTTCCGCGTTTGTGTCCATAAGCCTTTTATATATATATGCAGACATTTCATGTATATCGTATCTCAAGTTATTTAAGTTTTACAGATTTCTAATTAAAAAGTTAACTTTTTTCAATGGCTTCATCAAGTAATCAAGGAGAAGATTTGAAGGAACTGTTTTATAAAGCAGTGTTGGAAGATTTGGAAGCTGAGTTAGAGTTTTCTAAAGATCTGAGGAAATGTTTTCAATCTTTGAAGACTGGAGTTGGCTCTCGTGATGATGTAACTGAGACGTTGCGTTTATTGCCTGCAACTGCTGTTCGTGACCTGACACTGTTGAATAATGGTGAGAGTGGGAATAAAGATGTTCAGTTAATGGCACAGATGTTAGAGATATATAGACAAGTTAATGAGTCAATGGAGTTGAAGCGTAGGTTTTTAGTTTCCTTATAAGTAGTTTTTTTTAAGTTTAGTGATAGTTGTTATAGTGAAGTGGTTTGTATTCAATTATTATGTATTTTTTATTTTAATGGAATGTTTTGTTTTGTTTCTTGAAAGTCTGTTTCCTCTTTTCTTTGATAAGTACTGTTATTCAAATTCATTTTTATTTTAATGGAATGTTTTGTTTTGTTTCTTGAAAGTCTGTTTCCTCTTTTCTTTGATAAGCACTGTTATTCAAAATCAGTGTTTTTATCCACTGATATGCTATCCACTGATAGTAAAAATCACTCACTGCTTTCATTTGTTACCATTACAGCCACTGGTCTTCTTATATCAGTGGTTTTCATAAAATACTTGTCCTTCATTTCCATCAGAGGTTGTCACGTGGACAGTGTTTCGACTATCAGATCTTTGTAACCGCTGCCATGTCAGCATTTACCTTTCCTGTCTATAAAACCCTGATCAAAAATCCCAAACAGGGTTTTTACTGTAATTCAAAATTCCCCGATTCAATCATGGTGAAAAAATCCAGTAAAACCATACAAAAGGATTCACCCAAAATTGAGATTCCATTTAAATTTACACACAATTACTTGGGTATATTTGAAAAACCCAGTGAAACCAGAATCTTTGATTCCATCATCGACAAACTTTCATCCACAAAGTGTACCAAGTTTGTTTATTTGAATATATGGTATTGTGTTTATTTAACCATGTTTGTTCATTTGAATAATGATGCTTAGTTTTTCAGTTTTCTGGGTTGGACAGCGTTGTGGAAATGAAGCAGCCAACAGATATGAAGTCTTCTAATATAGTTGGAAATGTAATATCATTTTGTTTTGTCAAGTATTGTGATTTAGATAGCATTGTGTTTTTTACAATCGTTTTGTGTTTGTAGTAATCCTTTGTGTTATTATAATAAAAAAATCATTGACATGCTTTTTTTGTCAGGTTGTAGCTGACGAGTGTGTGGATGGTCATTTGCATGAATTTTCTTATTGCTCTAATGAGAATGTACATTTAGAAGCAAGTTTACGATGAAGTTTGTGTTATTATTTATGATATTGTGTGTTACTTAGAATCATTGTGTTATTTACAGCTATTGTGTTTTTTTTTGTTATTTACAGCCATTGTGTTTTTTACAATGGTTTGTGTTTTATCAACGAAATTGTATATTATAGTTTATATTGTGTTTTTTTTTTGGCTTTTGTGTAATATCCTTGGGAGATCTTGATAACATCAATTGTTTTTTTTTTCTGTATATGTAACCTGCATGTTTATCATTTATTACAACTCATGAATGTGTGCTAAAAAGTAGTTGTAGAAGAGTGAAAACTGTTAACATCAACAGTTGATTTTTATTACTTTTATTATAGATGTAGGTGAAGTTGTCCTACAGACCTGATAATAAGAATTGTGTTTTTTACAGTGATTTGTGTTTTACTTACGAAATTGTATATATATCCTATCTTTTATGTTTACAGGATGATGGTCTTGTGCGATTTCCAAATGAATTAAAAACTTTGGTGGATAAACTGTTTGCATTCAAGATTGAAGTCAGTGAGACTAACTAGACATATTGTGATGAAGAATACGAGATTCAAAGAAAAACTGACGATGAATCAGTTGTTGATCTGGTTAAGCAAATGTCTGGGATTAGTCACGTACTGTGAACTTTTAACTGAAGTATTATAGTTGTCTTTTCCATTTTGTTGTCTTTTGTTAATAAACCTTTTCAATTTTGGTTTAGGGCTGTATGCCTGATGATAAGAAGAATGGTAGTACAATTTCGCTTGTGTTGAGTTCTGATGGTGATACAATTGATAAAAAAATATGTTCAATATATAACATATAAATTAGAACTAGAAAACGTATATATTTATAAACACGGTTACATAGTAGCCGTCCAAACTATGTAAAGTTTGGAACTAACAAACATGTTAACCTACTTACAAACAACTATTTTAACACTACAGAAGCTACGCTAAGTTTCTTCGTTTGCCAAAACTTCCATATGTTATGGTTCAACCCTGTTTCAAAGTTTCAAACATCACCACTAGCGAAAAACATCGGTAAGGAACAAAGCACGAATATCTGGAAAGTACTGGAACGTGCAATGATCACCTTTTTTTATGTTGTTATCTTTAAGCCATTTCGCCCAGCCTTTGACAATGTATTTGATAGTGTTTTTATTTGGCTCCGTCCTAACATCATGTTTTGTCTCTACATGTTGTCTGTTGAACATCAATATTGAAAAAAAGGAATTACTTTACCTGATTTTTGTTGACTTAGAAATCGTATGTTGGAGAAATGAGCAATGTAAATGAGAGAAATTTTGAAACCCTTATCACAAATCCACTAACTGAAAGGATCTTTGTTGGAAGGGTAGTCATAAAGAAGTTCAGGTATGATGGATATTTTGACTTTTTGATACACCTTTAATTATGAGAGAGAATATGGCTTTGATGAGAAGATTTCATAAAATCTGATATATTGTTGCTGCCGCCGTTTTGTTTTTTTTTTATATATATTTTTTATTATTCGTTTATCTTTTCATATAAAAGATTAAAATTCACATATTCTGTTTTGGTTGATAATTTACAAAAATGAAATTTCATAATATATTTAGAGAATATTATAATAGTAACTATTTTTGATGTTCTATTAACAGGTCCTAAGATGGAAAGGTAAACTGCTGTGTTCATCGATTCTAACTCAATTTTGATGTAGAGGTAGTTAACTGGAATGGTTATTATTGTGTAATTTTTTAAGAAATTGTGTTGTTTTATGAAGAGTGATATTTTCTCTTATTATATGACAATGTATGTGTTAGAACTTTTGTATTCAGGTTTAACTATTCTTTTGTAGTTGTGTGTCTTATCTTATCTTATTGTATATCATTAAATGCTGTGTTTATAAAAGATTTTAGGTTAATAAGTTGTTGTAGTCTTTCTTGCATGTTCTCCTACAAAGATGGTAAGGTAAACTGCTGTGTTGATTTCAAAATGTTTGTAGAAAGGTCAATATTTGCTAAAATCAGCAGTTGTTTAAGATTGTGCTAATACAATGTTAAACTGCTTTCATTAACAGTTTTTTTTTTATATAAGTTACGTGGTTGGTTAGTCTTATTTTATCATCCGGTTGTGTATGAAAAGCGGTTGTATACATTGTGTTTATATATAAACATTTACATATCAAATTGTCTCAATTGTATTTCATTTATTATATTTTATATTGTAGCCCCATAGATTATAAAATGGAAAAGCTTGGGTTTGCATTGATCTTTGATGAAATATTCACAAGGCTCCCTGCCAAAGCTATTGGTTGTTTGAAATGTGTTTGCAAAGATTTCCGTAAGGAACTGTCAACTCATTTTTTTTGAGATGAGGCATTCTTGTCGAATTGGAAATTCACATAAGAAAAATCTCTCCTTGCAAGGTATGTCAATTGTTGTTGACAACGTAATAGGTGGGAATTTGGATGTGTTTACAAGCAAACAGATCAGTTTTCCTGGCAATGTTGAGCCTATATTCTTACGTATTCTAGCGTCGCTTAATGGGCTGTTGTTAGTGTCTTTTAATGCGAGATGCTGTGAGCTGATCCTTTGGAATCCAACAACCAGGTGCCATAAGTTGTTGTCCGTCTCAGACTTTTCTCAGCGGTATGTTAAAAAATGTGATACAGGTGGAATGTATTTTGATGAAACCAATGATCTTAAAGTGCTTCACATCAAATATTATTTGTTGAATAATGTCGTTACTGCTCGTGTTTATTCACGACGTTGTGAGACGTGGAGGGAAATCGATTTCTTGAGGGGAGTTAATTTCGGTGGTCGGGGTTATTCAATGTCTTCCGGGATTTATTCTGGCAAATCCATATATTTCGTGTGTTCAAGAAGTTGGTATCCTGGCCCTTTCGAGAGGTATATAGTTGCTTTCAATGTTATTTCCGAAACTTTTAGAAGCATTCGTTTTCCTGAAAGTTTGGAAGTTACTCCTTGGCCAGGAAAAATTCTGAGCATTGCAAAGAAGCTCCATTTTATTGTTGTTGAAGGGTCTCCCGAGTTATCTGTTGGTTTGTACAAAGTTGAAGATGAAGCCTTCATCAAGATGTTTTCTATCAATAATATTCATATTGTTAGTTATGAACAAAGTTTGTGTTGGTCTACTATATTTCAAAACAACAAGTGGTTGCTTAGAAACGTTTGGATTCGTCCTGTTGAAGCTAAGCTGAGCAATGAAGTTTTTAATTACCTTCAACATCTTGATTCCTACATTGGTGTGGAACTAGCATTATTTATCGAGACCGTTGTTTCGCCGATTGATTAGAAATTATTATGCTATATTATAGGGAATGGTGGTCGTTTTTTTGAATTTTGTTTATTGTTTCAAGTAGTTCCGTATGTATAAGTGTATTAACAGTTGTCTGCATGGATATTTATTTCTGATTGGTGTTATTTAATCATATATTATTTCGAACTTTTAATATTTTCAGTTTAATTTGTTTTACTATATATTTAGGTGAAGAAGTGCTACAAACCTGATATCATTAATTTTTTTTTTTTTTTTTTTTGTATATGTGTCATGTATGTATATCATTTAGTACAACTCATGAATGTGTGCTAAAAGGTAGTTGTAAAAATAGATGGTATGTTTATCAGTTGGTTCTATCCTTCTTTTGTATAATATTGTGTTATTATATTAAATGAAATCTTTAATATGTGTAATTTTAATATATGGTATGTACTAGCGGTTTATAATGCAGGATTTTAGGTTAATAAGTTGTTGTAGTCTTTCTTGCATGTTGTCCTACAAAGATGGTAAGGTAAACTGCTGTGTTCATTTGTTAGTAAACCTCTCTTAACCGATCCTAACTCAAATTTAATGTAGAGGTAGTTATCTGGAATGGTTATTATTGTGTAATTTTTTAAGAAATTGTGTTATTTTATGAAGAGTGATTTTTGAGTAAACTTCCGTTTTGCTCCCTGTGGTTTGGTCACTTTAATGATTTTGCCCCAAACCTTTAAAAATAGCCATTTTCCTCCAATAGTTTGCTATGGTTTATGCATTTTGCTCCCTGCGGGGAGCAAAATGGAAATACAGACAATTTGGATGGAGTTAGAGGCGGGGAGCAAAATGGAAAAACCATAGCAAACTATTGGAGGAAAATGGCTATTTTTAAAGGTTTGGGGCAAAACTGTTAAAATGACCAAACCATAGGGAGCAAAACGGAATTTCTTATTATATGACAATGTATGTATTAGAACTTTTGTATTCAGGTTTAACTATTCTTTTGTAGTTGTGTGTCTTATTTTATCTTATTGTATAACATTAAATGCTGTGTTTGATGTGCAATAAATATTTTGTGGTAGATAAATTAATAAATTCCCTTATTGGATTATAAGCTAAGCATCCGGAGTGTTTATGATTGTGTGTTTATATAGTATTGTGTTTTTTATTTTATATGGTAGTATTATGATTGTGTTTTTTCTATATTATTGTTTTTTTTATTTTACATGCTATACTTTATGTATTATTTGTTTTACAACATGGTATGTATTAGCGGTTTACTACTTATGTGTTGTCGCCCATGTTCCTACAAAACTGGTGTCATCAACTGCTTTTTATGGTGTATAAATATCCTATTACTTGATTATTTAATAAACATATCATACTCGATTATGTCCAGTTTTATTCGTAAGGTTTGTTTAGTTCATATTCTTTCTGTTTTGAAAACAAGTGCATTGCATTATGTGATAATTGTCTGCATTGTTTTTGTATAAGAAACTCAGTTGTAGTTACTAATCGCAATCGAATAAAAAGTCATTATTATCTTAAATATAGACATGGTTATTGATGTTCTTAATAGTTGGATAACAAGTCATTGTGTTTGTTTCAATGGTTTGGTTCATTATGTTAGGGAGAAAAAAAAACTGTAAAAGGCGAAATACTTAATAAATAAAAGTAAAGTAGAGTAATTAAATATGTATATCAACAAAGTTAAAAGTAGATGACGTAAACATGTATATAAGCAAAGTAAACTAATGGGGAATCAAATTTATTAAGTTAAGGGACTAAATATGTATATTAGGAAAGCTAGAGTAGAAGGACAGCAAAGTTAAAGTAGAGGGACTAAACATGTATGCTGACCATATAAAACATATGTTTGATGTATCCGACACATTATGTGATGTGCTGACCATATAAAACATATGTTTGATGTATCCGATCAAACTGAGTGTAACCTATATAATCATTTGTGGTTATAATGTACAATGATGACAATAACGTTTGATGCACGCACGTGACATTACACTTTTTTACTTTGTTACACACGGTACCTTGTGACATTAACGCCATTATATATATATATATGTATATATATATATATATTATATAGATGATAAGGTAAACTGCTGTGTTCATTTCAAAATGTTTGTAGAAAGGTCAATATTTGCTAACATAGCAGTTGTTTAAGATTGTGTTAATACAATGTTAAACTGCTTTCATTATCAGTTTTTTTTATATAAGTTACGTGGTTGGTTAGTTATATTTTATCACCCGGTTGTGTATGAAAAGCGGTTGTATTCATTGTGTTTATTTTTAAACATTTACATATCAAATTGTCTCAATTGTGTTTCATTTATTATATTTTATATTGTAGCCCCATAGATCATAAAATGGAAAAGCTTGGGTTTGCAATGATCGTCGATGAAATATTCACAAGGCTTCCTGCCAAAGCAATTGGTTGTTTGAAATGTGTTTGCAAAGATTTCCGGACGGAACTGTCAACTCATTTTTTTGAGATGATGCATTCTTGTCGAATTGGAAAGTCTCTACATAAGAAATATATCTCCTTGTCAAATATGTCAATTGTTGTTGACGACGTAATAGGTGGGAATTTGGATGTGGTTACAAGCAAACAGATCACTTTTCCTGGCAATGTTGACCCTAGATTCTTACGTATTCTAGCGTCGCTTAATGGGATGTTGTTAGTGTCCTCTGAACCGAGTTGCTGTGAGCTGATCCTTTGGAATCCAACAACCAGGTGTCATAAGTTGTTGTCCGTGTCAGACTTTTGTCAGTGGTATGTTTGAAACAGTGATACAGGTGGAATGTATTTTGATGAAACCAATGATCTTAAAGTGCTTCACATAAAATATTTTTTTTTGAATGTCGTTACTGCTCGTGTTTATTCACGACGTCGTGAGACGTGGAGAGAAATAGATTTCTTGAGGGGAGCTAATTTCGGTGGTCGGGGTTATTCATGGTCTTCCGGAATTTATTCTGGCAAAACCATATATTTCGTGTGTTCAAAAAATTGGTATCCCGCTTTGGAGAGGTATATAGTTGCTTTCGATGTTATTTCCGAAACTTTTAGAAGCCTTCGTTTTCCTGAAAGTTTGGAAGTTACTCCTTGGCGAGGAGAATTTCTGAGCATTGCAAAGAAGCTCCATTTTATTGTTGTTGAAAGGTCTCCCGAGTTATCTGTTGCTTTGTACAAAGTTGAAGATGAAGCCTTCATCAAGATGTTTTCTATCAATAATCTTCAAATTATTGGTTATGTAGAAAGTTTCCATTGGTCCAATATATTTCAAAACAACAAGTGGTTGATAAAAAACATTTGGAGTGGTGCTGTTGAAGCTGAACTGAGCAATGAAGTTTTTAATTACCTCCAACATGTTGATTCCTACATTGGTGCGAAACGAGCATTATTTATCGAGACCACTGTTTCGCTGATCGATTAGAAATTATTATGCTATATTATAGGGAATGGTGATTGTTTTTTTGAATTTTGTTTATTGTTTCAAGTAGTTCTGTTATTCCGTATGTATAAGTGTATTAACAATTGTCTGCATGGATATTTAATTCCAATTGGTGTTATTTAATCATATATTATTTCGAACTTTTAATATTTTCATTTTAATTTGTTTTACTATATATGTAGGTAAAGAAGTCCTACAAACTTGATATCATGAATTATAGGGAATGGTGGTCGTTTTTTCGAATTTTGTTTATTGTTTCAAGTAGTTCCGTATGTATAAGTGTATTAACAGTTGTCTGCATGGATATTTATTTCTGATTGGTGTTATTTAATCATATATTATTTCGAACTTTTAATATTTTCAGTTTAATTTGTTTTACTATATATTCAGGTGAAGAATGCTACAAACCTGATATCATCAATTCCTTTTTTTTTGTATATGTGTCATGTATGTTTATCATTTAGTATAACTCATGAATGTGTGCTAAAAGGCAGTTGTAAAAATAGATGGTATGTTTATCATTTGGTTCTATCCTTCTTTTGTATAATATTGTGTTATTATATTAAATGAAATCTTTAATATGTGTGATTTTAATATATGGTATGTACTAGCGGTTTATAATCCAGGATTTTAGGTTAATAAGTTGTTGTAGTCTTTCTTGCATGTTGTCCTACAAAGATGGTAAGGTAAACTGCTATGTTCATTTGTTAATAAACCTCTCTTAACCGATCCTAACTCAAATTTAATGTAGAGGTAGTTATCTGGAATGGTTATTATTGTGTAATTTTTTAAGAAATTGTGTTATTTTATGAAGAGTGATTTTTTCTCTTATTATATGACAATGTATGTATTAGAACTTTTGTATTCAGGTTTAACTATTCTTTTGTAGTTGTGTGTCTTATTTTATCTTATTGTATAACATTAAATGCTGTGTTTGATGTGTAATAAATCTTTTGTGGCAGAGAAATAAATAAATTCCCTTTATTGTATTATAAGCTAAGTATCCGGAGTGTTTATGATTGTGTGTTTATATAGTATTGTGTTTTTTATTTTATATGGTATTATGATTGTGTTTTTTCTATATTATTGTTTTTTTATTTTACATGCTATACTTTATGTATTATTTGTTTTACATCATGGTATGTATTAGCGGTTTACTACTTACTTATGTGCTGTCGCCCATGTTCCTACAAATCTGGTGTCATCAACTGCTTTTTATGGTGTATAAATATCGTATTACTTGATTATTTAATAAACATATCATATTCGATTATGTCCAGTTTTATTCGCAAGGTTTGTTTAGTTCATATTCTTTCTGTTTTGAAAACAAGTGCATTGCATTATGTGATAATTGTCTGCATTGTTTTTGTATTACATTCTGAGTTACTGACAGCAAAGTTGATGCATTACTGCTTTCTAATTCTATCGGGTTGCAGGCGGTTATGGATGATTTTCTAAAGAATGTTGTTTTTAGTAACATCGATGATGTGTGGGAAATTAGTGAGGTAATCATAGACCATTTCAAGTTTCGTATTTCAATATTTACATTAGATGTAAGTGGATATATTTATATTTTTTACAGCCACGATCTGTTATCATACTGGGTACCGTAAAGGAAATATCCAAGGAGGTTGGTTGGTTTTCTTTGAAGTGTCCTAATTGTTTAAATGAGGCTTGTACAAAAAACATTGGTTTAACTAAATCTGACGGAGGTTGTGATGAAGACCAACATACGTTGTATGTGTGCACTAATGAATTTTGTCGAAAAAATGTTATTGATGAACCGGTTTTAAGGTATTGTTATTATTCTGTTGTTATTTACGTTGTCATTTTGTCATTGTAACTTTTTTCATCACTTACCTTATTTTGGTTTATGTAATTCGTTTTAATTCAAATTAAGTTGTTATGTTATCAATTAGATTGAAGGTTCGTGTTGAGGATAGCAGTGGTGATGTATCTCTTATTTTGTTTCATAATACGGCTAACCATGTTATCGAGAAGTCTGCAAAACAGTTGATTCAGGATAACATAATGGTAGTATATATTTAGTTTCTATATCTCAATTTATATATTTTTTGTAAGCTAACTTTTTGGTTATATATCCTGTCTTTTATGTTTTCAGGATGATGGTACTGTGCGATTTCCAAACGAATTAAAAACTTTGGTGGATAAATTGTTTGCATTCAAGATTGAAGTCAGCGAGACTAACTTGACATATTGTGATGAAGAATACGAGATTCAAAGAATAACTGACGATGAATCAGTTGTTGATCTGGTTAAACAAATGTCTGGGATTAGTCAGGTACTATGAACTTTTAACTGAAGTATTATAGTTGTCTTTAGTAGTTTAGTTAATAAACTTTTTCAATCTTGGTTTAGAGCTGTATGGCTGATGATAAGAAGAATGGTACTCTAATTTCGCTTGTGATGAGTTGCGATGGTGATTCAATTGATAAAAAAACATGTTCAATGGTTTGTAAAGATACGACGTCTAAGCGTAAACTGCTTGATCTTTACAATTTGGATGTCATTTCGAACTCGAGCATCTGTGAAAGTACAAGTAATAATATTGTGGAGACCGTGAAAGATGTTGGTAAGAAAGAGATTAAGTTTACCCATTTTAATGAGTGAGATGTAGTTTCTTTTGTTTGTTGCATTTTAGAGCGATGGTTTTTATGTTTTGTGTTTGTTCAATGTTTTTTTTTTTTTCTGGACATAAACTTTCTCTTTTGTTTTTTTTATTCACGTATGTTTTGATGCTGTTCAGCTTTCTTATGTGTGAGTATCTGAAGTTCAGTTTACGTATTGGTTGTTAATAATAACATGCTACATTAGTTAAGTTGTATATAGAAAAACTTGTAAGAGGAACATAAATATAACCATCATTCATTGACAAAACTACACATAATAAGAAAATTTGTCAATACATTAGATGTGGAATCATGTTGGTCGTTAAGTATGAGATCAAAAAGCAAAAACATAAGGAAGATGTCCTACTATCATGGAAAGAAACCCCATACCAACAGCTACATGCACATCAATCAAACTAATTTGCATTCAGTCTAATAAGCCAGAAATTTAGTAAGAGCTTGCTTTCCTTGGTTGGTTTTTGCTATGTATTGGTCAGCTAAGCTGTTTGCTTTATCAAGAAGATCCTCTGTCTCCCTTTCTTCATCAGACAGAAGCAATCCAGCAATGTACTGTTCATGTGAAGGTGGGTTGCTCATGATCTTCATTTTCATCTTCTTATTCTCCCGTAGTTGCTGTTGAAGTAGTCGTGTTATGTCAATCAAGGTGTCTCTGATCTCTCTTTCTGTGTCTTCATGTTGACCTTTGAATCCTTCATAGATATCCCTTTTAACTTGGGACAGTTCAGACCAACCTTTGGAGTTTGATGTATCCATTGTAGTTAGAACAGAGAAGAGTTGAGTGAAGTTAGAGAGTCGTTGAAGATGTTAGAAAAGGATGTAGTTAGGAGGTATTATATATAATAGGATTAACAACTTGTGTTAAAGAAGAGTAATGATTTGTTATTGGCATCCGAGCTAAGATGCAATGATGATTTATTGAAATGGTCTTTTCATTTGCAGTTGAGTCTTTTCAAGTAATTAATGTAAAGTGGTTTAGAAGAATATAATAAGATATAAATATATAAATTGTGTTTTTCCAAAGTCCGTTATTTTTATAGTCTAGAGAACTTACATGATATATTTTAGTTGTGTATATATTCTAAATTATAGTTGTTTTTTTTTTTCATATGCATTGTGTTATACGCAAGCCAATTGTTTGTTATGGTATGATGTTGTGTTTTTTCTTATAATTTTTTTTTTGTTCTACTTCATTGTGTGTTTTATTGTGTGAGTTGAGTGAAGATAAACAAAGGTTGAAAAGATGATAAAAAAAGATGTAGTTAGGAGAAGTATTATATATAATAGGATTTAATATTGGGTGAAATGATTACTATTGAATTTATGTTGGACTAAGGGTTATATGCAATTATCGAGTATGAAATGGTCTTTTTCATTAACAGTTTAGTTGTTTGATAATACTCTATGTAAGGCGGGTTTTTTTTTGTTAATATATTGTTGGTTTTTATATTCAAAACTTATTAAGTCAAGTGCTGTGTTTTTGATTTGTGACGTGGTAGTTTAGGAGTTACTACAATAATTGAAGTCTTTTACTAAGTAGAGTCCCAGTTAAGGCAGTTTCTTACGCTTATTTGTGTATTTACTTTATGTATAATTTTATCTTTTTAATGTAGGTTATAGCATGTCAGACATTGGAATCGAAGTTGTTGTTTCTGAAATACTATCCAGACTCCCAGTTAAGGCAATCGGTCGTTTCAAATGTGTTTGTAAACAATGGCGTGATGAGTTATCAAGTTGTCAGTTTGCTGCTTTGCATTCTAGCCGGATTGGTAGTTTAAAATGTCGGAAACGAATCACCATTCAACCTCTATCAATATTTATTGATAGCATAGTGGATGGACGGGTAGACATTGGTGCAAGGAAAACTATTTGTTTCCCTGGTAAAAGTCGGCCTTTGTTGTTACATATTATTTCTACTGTTGGTGGGCTTTTATTAGTTTGCAACGAAAGGCCTTCATATCAGATGATGCTTTGGAATCCAACTACTATGAGTTTCAAAATTTTGTTCGATGAGCACTCTGATCGTATATATGATTGGCAATCGGATGCAGCTGGTATGTATTTTGATACATCCTCCGATCTTAAAATATTACACATTAAACGTCGCCATAATTATGATCTTGCTCGTGTTTATTCACGACGACTCGGCACTTGGAGAAATGTAGATTTTTTTATTGGGAAAAAATATGCAGCGGGGTGTTATATTTGGTCTGTTGGATCTTTTGTGAACAATACCTTATATTTCGCTGTTAAACAAGTGAGGGTACGGGGTGACATTCATATAATTGGTTTTGATGTAATTACTGAATCGTTTAAGAGGTTCCCTTTTCCCCCAGTTAATGACCTGTATGTTTATGATGGACATTTTCTCACTGTTAACAATAAACTTCATATGTTTGTTGTTGAAATCTGGCCTAATGTTAATGCGAGTCTTTTCAAATATCAAGATAATTTATGGTCTATGGTGTCGTCTTTTCCAAATGTTGAAACATTCTCATTTGTGGAATGGTGTGGAGCATCGGATGTGGCAAACGGCAAATTGATTTTGCTCCCCAAATTTGGGAATATTGCTGAAGTATACATGAGTGTACAAGATTTTGAATACCTTCAACATGTTGATTCGTTTTGTTGGCTTAAAGGAGCATTATTTGGTCGTAAAGGAGCATTATTTTTAGAGACTGTTGATTCAGCTATTGGGTAGTACTATTATCTTGTATTTTTATTTGCTGTTATATTGTTAGCAATTCTGTTTATTGTGTTTATTATTTTAAAAAAGTGTTTCATTTTTATTTAGTTTTATTTTTCTATTGTTATTGGGATCATTTTTGGGACTCCATTGTAGTATTAATTGTGGTTGGCTATTTTTATTTGTTTTGAATATGTATTACTTATCATTTGTTTGATGCTTTATGCAAAAGTAGACACATTTGTAAACCAATATATATTTTTTAAACCATCACACTTATAGACATGTTTACATATTAAACTACCATTGGCATCAAATGCAGTTCTTTACTGCTATTGGGATATAGTAGTTGATATATGTTTGAGTGGTCTATATTTTATGGTGATTATTACAGTGGTCTATAGCAGATGGTATATGTTACGTTAACATGTTAGTTCATACAAAATTATTTATTTGTTTGCAAGGACATATTCGGTTTGAAACAATATGATAAACAACAATGCAAGTAGAGCAACGATGATTATCATTGTGTACGGGTATTACCATTACAAAATACATTGTTTTTTGAAGTTTAGGGAAAGTGTTATAAGCCTTCATGATTAACGACGGTTAATTTAAACAAAAAAACTACCACCAACCATACTGCATATTAGTTGTTGCAAAAAGAAGTCAAGTTGGTTCTGAATCTGCTTCTGGCTGGGTGAATTAATTTAACCTGCAAACGTTTGAAAGTAATATCATACCTTCATCTTCTAAGATCTTGAAAGTGCACTTATCTCCATAAGATATATCATTCTCTGCCATAAATTCCAGCCATTCATTCACCAGGTATTCCTTTCGCGCTCTACGTGAATGATTTTTGACTCCCAGGTTATAACAACTTCCTTCTTGATTTTTTATTATCAAAGTGCGTGTCTGAGCAATTTTCTTCTTTTTAACAACTTCATCTGGGATGAACTGTTTTTTCAAGTAGTATAATAAACAATGTTAGTATATGGAATAGTTGGTTAGAATTCAATGCATATAAGTCAACTGTGATTATAGTTAAAAATTGTATCGGATATCTTACGAATTTCTCTGTGGCAGTCTTTTCAAATGTGTTGTTGTCTGCTGTAGATGATGGTGCTTTGTTGTGGCATCCTTGGTTATGCGTGTGTGCTTCTTTTTCTTCAACAGGTTCTTTTTTTGGGATTATAAATTCACTTCCATCAGGATGGAAAACAGTCATCGTCAGCTTTGGTTTTTGAATTATGTCAAACACGAGAATGTAGCCGAATTTTAGATGCATGTCTTTTATAACATTCATCCATCCGTCTGTCAAATAGTATCGTCTTCCTCTTTTCTCTATCTTTATTTCCCATGTATGTCCTTCACCTGCAGATAGTTGTATTGACATGTTTGGGGGCTTATTTTTCATATTGTCTTTGAGAAAGTTTTTAGGGAGCCTCTGCAATAATTATATTAGACAGATGAGATGCAGTTATTTGTTATGTAAATTATAATACATTTGTGGTTTTAAGTTATTTTGGGAGTTCATGGTTGAGAGCGTACAATGTGTTTCTCCGTTTGTTTGGATATTGCATCGCAGAATGATGGTCCCAGTCGGCGTGAATCTTTAAAGGCTTTGATTTTGTATTTGCATTCACTGTGAGCTTCAAATACTATCAAACAAACATCATCAAGCCCTAAATCATCAACAATATTTTTCCAGCCATCTGTAAAGTAGTATACTCTGTTTATTTTCCTGATGTTGACGTTCCAATGATGCCCGTTATCTGCCTGTATACAAATTTTGCTTTTGTTTTGTAGTTCTTTGTCATGAAAGAACCCAATTGATGGAGGTAGTGGCTGAAAGATTTACGATATAAGTGTGTGAAAGATAAAGAAAACCAGTAAGCAATTATTTATATTTAATTGTATTCTCATAGGATGTGTACCAGTCGAGAACGTGATGATTGTTTTAACACTACGCAGAAAGATGATGCCATTTGCAGACTGCAATCCCAAATGCACGCAAAGTCATGTCGTTTTATAAGATATATGTTGTAGTTGTTATAGTCAGCTAATAAAATGTAATGCTATAAACTAAATTTTTTGATATATTATGTTGTGACAATTAAACAAGTGTTACTACTGTCAATGTGTTTTGCACTACTATGTTAAGCGCTACGGATGTCCTTATGCATTGTTACTTGATATGTCATATATCACATCGTATTTTATCAAATGTTTAAAGTTTATATCATTTTCAAGTCTATGAATATCCTTATTATTCGAAATGTTCAGCTCAGCAAATTCTAACTGTATGCAATAGTTATCTAAAGTTTATTCCTTTTAGTTTGTGGCTATGTTATCAGTTATCAGTAAAAGTAATTCATCCATACATCCATGGTTAAGACATATCTTATCAGCTATCACTAATAGTAGTACAAAGATACATCCATGTTTAAGGCTTGTATTGTTAAGGGTTCGTAAGGGCATACTTGATTCAATGGTAAGGGCATGACAGGTTTTAAAAAATACAAGAGTGTTAATGATGTATTAGAGATATATGTTCTTTAATGACGGATAAAAGTGGCTACAGTTTTTGACATTAAACATTGCATGTATAGGTCAAAAAACCAGTAAACACAAGGTTGTCATAAACAAAGAAAACCATATCATAAATCATTCTAGCAATAAAATCAACAAATATCGAAAACCTAATCTATCATAAAACATTCAACCACACATCCAAAATATGAGAATCAGAGTGCAATATACAAAAAAAAAAAAAATCAGATCCCTATATCCAAAAAAAATAAAAATAAACGAAAACCAAACCTAAATACGGAACAAAATATCAAAAATACTATGATTGGAGTAGAATCTTCACATATACGATAAAGATAATGACATAAAATACATGAACTTCATACAATTGATACAAAATCTTACAAATCTTACAAAAAAAAAAAACATATACGGTAACCATAGCTTCTCGGGGAAAAATCAACTGATGCAGATTGTGAAGATAATCCTCACTTAATCGATGAAGATAATTAGAAGTAAACCATGATCATCATCCAAATCATAAAAATCTTGAAAGACAAACATATAAGGTAACCATACCTTCTCGGAGAAAAATCAAGTGATGAAGATTGTGGAGATAACCAGGTTTAAGAGAAGAAATGTTTCTCTTGTGTCGGAAATGAAGATTTGATCGATTGAAGATATGAGATATGCAGTGTAGATTTGGTGATGATCAAAGGTTTTGTGGGGAAACGTGAACAAGATGTGGGGAGTGTGAGAGTTGAACAAATATTTAGAAGACTTTTATAGGATCCGAAATAATGGGTCGGGTTTTTAGTCCGGATGATCCATTCCATGTTAAAAGATTGAGAAGGGAGTTTTGGAGCCAAAAACCATATTTGATGCCACATCAGCCCAACTTATTTTCAAATATGGTAGATATATTATATATATATATATATATATAATATAAGATATAAGATAATATAATTCTTAATGAAATATTTTGGGAATTTCCTGTATAAATTTTTAAAGTTATATTTGTTTTTAGTTAATTTTTATTTCCGGCCTTTTGGTTTGTTCATTTATGCCAATTTAGACCTAACTTCAAGCTTTTATCATTTTTGTCCCTGTTATTCTTGAAAGATGCCAACTTTGTCCAAAAAATTTAAGGTTGAATCAAATGATATAATTTTCAAGTTTGACCTGAACTGTAATAATTGGTCAAACTGTAATGACGATGAATAAAAGGGCGTTTGTAAATGTAACTGTTAAAATGAAGGAAATAAGCGGTACAAGTAGAGTTTTCTGAATGGGACTACTAAAAAAAGAAGTAAATAAATGATGATGTGAGAGAGAGACGATGTAAATGGGGGAAAGTCTTGATCTTATGAATATGTTGTAGGGATCTTAAATAGTGTTTGTTATTTTTTTAACAAATTTAAATTAGGTTAATTTTTTTTCTTTTCTTTATTATTTAAAAATTATTAAATGGATGGCATTATGGTTTGAAAATTTGAGATAACCATTTTGAAATTTGTGTCTTAGACGTGGTGAGTTTGACTTTGTCGTGCCAGACTTTATCGCTATTTTTTAGATAAAAATGATGTTACATTAGATTGTTTTATCCATTTAATATTAAATTATGGTAATTTTGTACGTTGTTGTGCTTTTATAAATTGTTGATAATATATTCTTACAATGTTTTTGTTAATGGTTGTTGGTATATACTTACAACTAATATATAATATATAAAGTAAGAGATATACGTTAATTAAAATTATATAAATTAAATGGTAATAAAGTGGTAATTTAACAACAGTTATTTGTATTTATTCTGAACATGATATCATGTTTAATATAGCTGGATTCATATAACACAATGTTCTGATAGTGAGACTACGATCTACTATAGTAAGTATTTCATTTTAGATAGAATGGATTGTGTTTTAATGAAAGCTTTTGATTTTGATGGTATAACATTGTGTGTTTTTTTTTTTTGTGTCTTTTGTTTTTGTTAATATAATTGTGTTTTTTATATTCAGACGCATTAAAAGTTATTACATCAACAGTTGTATATTTTTTTATATGCAACACGGGAGTATATATAGTAGTTACGGGTAAATGAGCTTTTGTGCGTAAAATTTTTGTTAATGAATAGAAATATTACATGTTAACAAGAGGTATAGTCTAGAACTATCTAAATCCCATTGGCTTTCAAAAATCGGATAACATGGGCCTTGAAAGTGTCAACCTTATTAGGTGCAATATAGGTTTCAAAGTAGATAAAAGAATAGGTCCATCTCACACCAATCATTGAGTGAGCATTGGGTTCATCTGGTTTAACATAAGAGGGAAGAATGGGCTGGCAGCTGATGCCAGACGACAGTCCAAATCCCTATATGTAAGAATCTTTGTGTAACTAATAGATGAAGTGTTATTTTATTTATTAGAAGATTAAATAAAACAAGGTATACCTTATTAAAAGTAGTCTTTATATCCTCTCCAGTATGTATGATTTCTATCAATATGGTTACTTAGACTGGAGGGTATGGGGGCCGGCCTTGCCTTGGCGAGCCCCGACGCCGGTCACCCACACCGTCCCCTGATGATTGTCTTGGTTTCTCAGTCGCTTAAAGACGTCATTGACGGGCCTCTTTTTCTCTCCTCTCTCTTTATTCTCTCTCCTCTCTATCTCTCTCTCTCTCTCTCTCTCTCTGTAAAATCAAATCAGTTTATTTTTTCTTAAGTGTTTTTATAAATAGTGTGGGAGCCCATCCTGCTTAGGTCCATCCTCACTCCCGATGACGTGGTGTCCTACGTCAATATCTCATTCTTTTGAATAACAGGTATGATGTCTATAAATTCTTTGGTTTTTTGTTCTAATTAGTGAATTATGTTTTGGTGATATTGTTAGTTATTGCTTATTTTTCGTGAGTACTTAGTGTGTTGTATATAGGATGATGAATGAGAATAAGAATGAAGTTTCAATAATTTTTTTTTCTATATTTAAAAAAAATGAATATATATTTAAATAATTATGTTTTTTTTATGCATGTTATATTTGGGTTCGGTTTATTAAGTGGTACTATTTTTTGTAATAAGATTTGTAATAAGATTACATATTCATTTAACTGGTATTCAGTGTGGGGGGGGGGGCAAAAAGGTAATTTCTTATTATTGTTTTGAGATTATCTGTATAATAAGTAGTCAAGAAAAGGGAAAGCGATGAACATTCGGTTTTAACGGAAACTTAGGGCTCGAAGTTATACAATTTGAGATTGTGTTTGTTGCTTTGTGTACTAATCTTAATAATTTGGAACTACATTTGCAATGGCGTCTACTGCAAACATTGACTTGCGATTTACAAGTAAGTTGTTGTGATGGTGTTGTTGATTACTATTTTCATTGTGTTTTGATTTTATAAGTCTGTTGGTTAAATAGGTAAGAAATCGTCAAGAAATTTCAGTGAAGATGGAGTAGGTGATACTGTTAGAGGAAGTAAACGTCAAGAGGTTGAAGTGGAAATTGCAAAGAAACATATAAGTGGAAATAGAAAGAAGTCATTCTGTACAAGCAAATCTAAGAGATTCGTAAGCAGAGGTAAATGCGTTTCATTTATTTTTGTTATGGTTTATATCTTATTTTTTTATTTTTAATGTTTAAACAGAAGTTGTACAAGTATATTGTGTTTTTAGATTTGTGATTTTGTTTGGAATATGGTTTCTACAAGTCGGTTAGTTTTTGTATAACTATAATGTGTATGTAGATGTTTGTTTTTGTTGTATAAAGTTGTGTTATATCCATTTTTTGTTGTTAAAATCGAGTTATATCCACTATGTTTTTTATATTAATTATGCTTTTTTTTTTTTTTTTTTTTTAATATTATGGTTTTGGAAATTATTGTGTTTGCGTATGTTTCTTGATTATTTGCAGTATCTTGGTGCATGTTGTGTTTTTTTTTACGTATGTGGTAAGCTATAGGATTGTGTTTTTGTATTTATATTTATATTGTATGTTGAATATTATGTGTTGTTTTACAACATTGTAATGTTATACTTCCTGATAGTATTTTGTTAAAATTGGCAGAATAAGTTGGAGAAATGTAATCAAACTCGGGTGTATCGAGTTTAAAATCATCAAATTAAGTATAGTTGTGCTTTCTGATTGTGATGACTAGATAATAATAAAAAACAGGTTGATAAATATAACACAATGTTTAAATTGTAACACTGTGATATATTAACAAGTCAATGTTGTATTGTATGTTGTAGTTATTAGATAATGTCAATAGTAGGATTAAATAACGTTTTACAATTAATATTTTTTATGTGTTTTGTTTCTAATAAAATGTGGAGAGACATGAAGGATCTTTGTTTCGTGCTGCTGTGAAACGAAAGAGTGAAGGTATGTTATAGATCAATTTAAAATGATTAAATATAATATACATTTTTTCCCTTCATAGTTTATTATTTTATTTGATATGCTGCTGCAGTTTTACAGGCAGGCTGTGGTGATGCTGATGATAATGATGATGTTGATTTTGTTAATCCTGCTGTATCAAAAGTAAAAAAACCAGGTATTTATTTAAACATGAAAATCTTAGTTGTAGTTTGTTTCTAAAATTCGTTAAGTTATATAATAGTTGATGATACCTTACCAAAGAAGAGACGTCGAAAGGACCAACCTGAGGAATCAAATCACCATCAATGTCAAATGTTTTTCCCATATACTGGTGAGAAGATTTTACCAAGATGTTCACCAAGCAGTCTATATGATTGGATGTTAGAGTTTAATGACAAGCAAAAGAACGTTGTAAGAGATATTGGTTTTGGTCCTATTCTAAATCTGAAGATTCAGCATGTTCCTACAAGCTTGGGACTTTGGTTGGCTAAGAACTATGATGATTCAACAAGAATATTAAATCTTGGATCTCAGTCAATAAAGTTAAGTCCAGAATTGGTTCACAAGGTATTGGGAATTCCGAACGGATCAAGAATGATAACAGAGAACAATAGGCCAAACATAAAAAGTCCTGTTGTTAAATTGTGGAGAAGTCAATTCCCAACAGGCTTCACCAGGTTTCTTATACAAGAAACACAAACTTATTTGGATAGGCGAAGCAAGAGAGAACGCAATGATTGTGGAATGTTGTTTGTTCTTAACTTTTTGGTGTTGATGTTTACACATCTAGGCGAAGGAACGAAAAGTGGCACTGTCAACCAAAGATTTTTGCCATTAATAACAAAGGATGTTCACATAAAAGAACTGGGTTGGTGTGATTACATGTTAACTTTGTTAGACAGAGCGAGAAAAGGCTGGCACCCTGCTCAAGTTTTTAATGGGCCTCTGTTTTTGCTTGCGGTAAGATCATAAGTAAAATATTAATGTCATTTGTGGCATTTATCCAAACAAAACCGAGTGACAAATATTTTTTTGTTTACAGCTTATCTATGCAGATCATACAAGCAAGTTGCATGATGTACGTGTTAAGCGTAAAGGTTTGTTTGTTATAGAATATATTGAAGAGTGTACATTATGCAAACTGGAGGACATAAAGAATAAAGGACTGAAGTCTGAGAAAAGAAGAAAGAAAGGTACTTCAAAGTCTACAACAGGATTAAAGACCAAAAAATCAAATGAAAGTGAGGTGCGTCAATGTTCTTCAACTGGTGAACCCATGCATGAAAATGTGGAACAGCAAGTCGATGTTGACGAGGGAAAAGACAATGATGGTGCTGGTGTTGAGGAGGATTTGATTCATGAAGATATACATGGAGAGGATGAAAGGCAAGTGGATGATGATGAGTGTAGAGACAATGATCGTTATACTCGAAATATACATTCGAATAGGCGGGATGAGAATGCAGATGTTGGCAGGGAATCAAATATTCCCGTGGCAGAAGAACGAACGGAGGAAGCAGAATCGGTAAGACACAAAAACATATAGTATTTCACTCTGAATATATGATATATGTATATATATATATATATATATATATATATATAGTTTTTATCATATTTTATTGTTCATATTGAAACAGGTTTTTGTCAGAAATTTGACTGTAGAAATTGAAAAGGCAAAAGAGTCTTTGAAGAATGTAGAGACATTGCTGAATGAGGGGTTTACGTGCTATGCAGATAATCAGGTGATTAAAGAAGTTAAAGCTCAATTGGATCCGTTGATTTCATTTGCAAAAAATGCAGGTTTTATGAGCAGAGATCCAGATTCATCTCCAAAAGATGATAATGAAATACAGAGTAAGGGAGAAAAGAAGACTCAAAGTCAAGAGACGAAAACTGATTGTAATACGGGTGTAAATGTAAATTCAGTTGAAAACATGGAAAGTGTGCATTCAGATGAAAAGGATGAAGAAAATGTAGTTGATTCTACGGATGAGACTTTGGTGCCAGGATCTCCTTACATTAACCGGGTGGTGGAATTGAGTGAAAAGTTGACATTTGTAGAGAAAATTTATTCTGATTGGATTTTCTCTGCCAGAGGATTTGAAATGTATGTGTTTTAACTTCTTTTATTATAATGTAAATGATTATAAGTTGATTGATGTTTTAACTCGTATTCATTGTAGGGACGTTGTTTTTCAAATTGAAGGTCAGCCAGATTCAGGTCTAACAAGGATAGTGCTAGAAACATTGAGTCATGACGAGTATGTCCATTTTGCTGTTGTTAATGTGTGGGCCAGAATCTTAAATCACGAGGAGAAGTTTAAGGCTGATGACAAAATTAAGCGATTGTTTTGTACATATCAGATGCTGGTAAGTAAATAACATAAGTGAATTGTTTATTTATTTATTTTAGTAACGTTATTATAACTGATACACAGGATGGTGGCACATATGGTTCAAGCTATGAGATGATGCAAGCTGAATTTTTTGGAAATATGATTAAAGTTTTAAAAGAAGAACAAGTAGCATCGTTGAAAGAAGTTGATCTTTTATTCATACCTGTTTTGCAATCTGATCACTTCTACTTGGTATGCTTTCATTTGAAAAAGTGCCAAATAGCTGTGATTGATAACAGCAGTCTATATGATGATAGATCTGACTTAAAATACCGAGGCTGGCCAGAAAATTTGGTACATTCCTTGACATTTAAAAAACACAATCATATGTAAAAGATAATTTTTTATATTTATTATCGTTATATTGCAGAGGCATTTAGTAGCAGATTTTATGTTAAGTCAAGGTGTTGTGGGTGGACGTAAGATGCACAAAGCTCAGATAAGTCGACTAGAAATGCCGTGGAGAACCGTAGACAACAAAGTTGATTGTGGTATATTTTTAATGAGGCATATGGAGTCATTCGAAGGGAGTTCTTTACGACATTGGCGATGTGGGTTTGTGAAAGAAGTAGATTGTGGGCAGAAAGAACAATTAGATGAATTAAGATGCAAATATGCAACCAAAATATTGTTGCATTATCTTAATGCTCGAAGGGAGTTTGTGTATAATGATAGTGAAGCTTACGTTGTGCTGGACGCAATTGAAAGGAATAGGTTGAAAGAGCAAGCACGAGGAAGTCGTGTGGAGCGAATGAAACTGTATTGTCCTGTGTGATGTATTCGTGTTGCTTAAAACATTTGGATATTAGGTTGATTGTTTATATGTAGCTGTTGTTGTTTGAATGTGGTCTGGTCAAATGAATGTTTAGGTTTAATGCTTATGTATGAATGTTATAAGCTCTATGTTGTTGTGAAAAGTGTAATGTCTATAAACAAAAACAGTATTTTTATAAAAACAATAAAAACATTTTTTTATACAAAGCACAACATCTGATAAGATTTGAATTTTCATTCATACAAATTACAATGTCATAATATGGTTGCATTTCAATTAATAAATTAATCTTTAGTTGTAAATCAACTAAAGTATTTTGTTTTAGATATAATGGATTGTGTTTTAACGAAAGCTGTTTATTTTATGGTATAACATTGTGTTTTTTCTTTTGTGTTTTTTTTTGTTAATATACTTGTGTTTTTATATTCAAATGAATCAAAACTTATTGAGTAAACTTTCGTTTTGCTCCCTGCCTCTAACTCCATCCAAATTGTTTGTTTTTCCATTTTCCTTCCTGCAGGGAGCAAAATGGAAAAACCATAGCAAACTATTGGTTGAAAATGGCTATTTTTGAAGGTTTCGGGCAAAATCGTTAAAGTGGCCAAACCACAGGGAGCAAAACGGAAGTTTACTCAAACTTATTGTATCAACTGTTGTATTTTTTTATATGTGACACGGGAGTGTAGTAGTTATGGGGAAATGAGCCTTTGCCGGTATAACTTTTGTTAATGAAGAGAAGTATTATATGTTGACAAGAGGTATACCCCTGATATATTTAACTCCTATGATTCTTGTAACATGCTTTGGGATTGTAACACAAGTATTGCATAGGACTAAAGGTAATTGAACTAGGTAGATGAGTAGGTGTGATTTTTTTTTTCTATGAAGCTAACTTGTGGTTCACAAGCTAAAACAAATGATAATTTATCTATAATTTTTAGATAAATTCTTTATGCTTCATCAGTGCTTTGACTTAACAGTTGTGTACAGGATCAGCAGTGTTTTGACTTAACAGTTGTTTACAGGATCAGTTGTTGAGAAGAGCAATTCTTTATGGGAAGTAACTACCCACTTCCCATTCTCCCATATTATTTGTAACAATTTAGGATGTAGCCTTATAATTTTGATTAGGATATCAATTGGCGGTTTGTTATATAAGTTATATTAAACTGTTTTTTATTTCCTTCGAAATCATGTTGTCCTATAAAACTGGAAATATCAACTGTTCCATTATCTTGACATGTGACGTGTGTATATAGTTGTTGCTACAATACTTGAACGTGTGTTAAAAACCGTTGTAGAATAGCTTATATAATAAGAACATGTTAGTATAAAACTATTTAGGTTTGTGAATTTGTAGCAGAATTTTTAGATTTATCCTTCAAATATTGAGCAAGTGATGGAGAAAAATGCATCTACAAGAAGTAATAATCCTGTTCATTTAGGTGATGACCGGCAGCAGTCGTTTATCAATCCTTTAAATCGTCAAGAACAGGTAATTTAGTAATATCATCAATAAATAAAGTTTATTTGTAATATTTTAATATTATTGTTTTGTTGTTTTGGTATTTTTATTTTGTTTTGATTACAGGCCGACAGTGGTAGTGTAGAGATAATTTCTGTTGGGCCATTTAGTCCTTATAAATCCCATCTTTCCCGTGAGTTCAGTGAGGAGGTGATATATATTGAAGTTGTAATTTTTTAAATCTTAGTAAAATTTGTTATGTGATAGTTTCTAGCTCATAATGAAACAAGTTATTTCTCTTACCCAGATACGAAGGATTGAGAGGCAGCGTAAACGATCTAGAGACTTGCTATATTGGAATTGGGATGATGTTGTTTCGATCAGCAGCTCTCACGAAGAAATTGAGTTTATTGATATGACTGTTGATGCTGATGTAGATGAGGTTATCGGTCAGTCTGGTTTTGACCAATTTTCTGATTCTGAAGATGAAGTTGATGATACCGCTGATTCACTAGAAAGTTACTATCGGAAACTTAAAGTTCCAAAAGTTTCAATTCGCCGTCGTTCTCATGTTGTGAAACTTTGAATTTATCGTTTTATTTTATGTATAAAATGTTGGTGTATAATTTTCTCTGTGTTGTTTTTGGTTGCAAGTATTGAACTATGTTTTGGTGTTTTTTGTATGTTTTTTTCTTTTCGTATGTAGTTAGTAATATATAGTATGATGAATGACAATTTATGTGTTGGTTTTTGTTCTAATTATTTTATCATGTTTTGGTGATATTGTTAGTTGTTGCTTTTTTTTGGGGGAGTTCTTAGTATGTTATATATAGAGTGATGAATGAGAATAAGTATGAAGTTTCAGGAAATTGTATTTTCTATATTTAAAGAAATATAACTTTATATATAAATGATTATGTTTTTTTTATGCTTCTTATATATAGGTTCGGTTTATTAGGTGGTTTTTTTTGTAATAAAACTAAACATTCGTTTGAGTGGTATTCAGTATGGGGGTGAAAAGGTATTTGATATTAGTGTTTTTAAATTATCTGTATAATAACTAAAAATAGGGAAAAGGGTGACATTCAGTTTTACCTCAAAGTTAGGGCTCGAAGTTATAGAATTTGCGATTGTTTTTGTTGTTTTATGTACCAATCTTAATCATTTGGAAATACTTTTGCAATGGCGTCCACTCCAAACATTGACTTGCGATTTACAAGTAAGTTGTTCTCATGGTGGTGGTAGGTGATACCGTTAGAGCAACTCAAGAAAAACTCAAGAAATTACACTGAAGATGAACTAGGTGATACCGTTAGAGCAAGTAAAAGACAAGAGGTTGACGTGGAATTTGCAAAGGAACATATTAGAGGAAATAGAAAGAAATCATTTTGTACAAGCAAACTTAAAAGATTTGTAGGAAGAGGAGGTAATTGTGTTTCATATATTTTTGGTATGATTTATTTATCATTTTTAGTGTTAAAAAGAAGTTGTGTAAGTATATTGTGTTTTTAGATTTGTGATTTTGTTTCGAATAATGTTTCTACAAGCCGGTTAGTTTTCGTATAAATATGATGTGTATGCAGACATCTGTTTTTGTTGTATAAATTTGTGTTATATCCATTTTTGTTGATTAAAATTTAGTTATATCCAGTATGTGTTTTGTATTAATTGTGTTTTTTTTATGTAATGGAATCAAGTGTAGTTGTGGTTTCTAATTCTGATGAATAGATAATAATAAAGAACAGGTTGATATATATAACACAATGTTTAAATAGAAAGGCTATGATATATTATAAAGTCAGTGAGGTATTGTATGTTGTAGTCATTAAATAATGTCAATAGTTGGATTAAATAACGTCATACAATCAATTTTTTTGATGTGTAATTCAATTTAAGCATGTTTATTGTAATTCAGGTATATGTTTAAACATCGTTATAGTGTAATTCAATTTAAACAGCAATAGTTACAATTATTAAATATTTGATAAACATCGTTGTGATTTTACATATTCATAGTGTATAAAACATCGGTTTATGAGAGATGTATTTAGTCATGTATAACCTCTATCCACTAATTTCATGTTTTCCGAAAATTTTGTGACCTTAGGCAGTTTTCAGTTTTTTATTCAAGTAAATATAACTTACCTGTCCAATTGAGTTTAAATTAAATATGTATTATAAATACATGTTCAAAGTTGTTTCAAATTCACACATTAGAAGAGAGAAGTCTGTCTTTGAGGTTGAATCTGAGAAGGTATGATTTTATATTTTTTTTCTCTAATCTTCATGTTCTCTATTATTTTATTACTTCCAATTTTTATTTTGTGCTATTCGTATATTAAAAAGTTTTGTATTCATTTTGTAGATGTCAAGTGATGAATTTATCATAAAGTCTCCGTTGAAAAACGTGTATGACCTTTGGCAAATCATGAAGGTTTGTTTAAATTTTTATAATTCAAAAAGTACAAATTTTTTTTTTGTTGAACTAAATTATTTTTGTATTTTTCAATTTATACAGCCTCAATTTGTTATCATAATTGGTACTATTAAGGCTATAGACAAGGATTTTGGTTGGCACTATGTGGAGTGTCCTAAATGTTTAATGGAGGCGGGTACAGATCTTGTAGACTGCGTGGGTTTGGAGTCACATTATTTTCATGTGTGTTTCAACCGTGATTGTGATGAAAGTGTTATATATCCAGTTCCAAGGTAATATTACCTTTTTCTATCTATTTTAATATTTATATGTTTTATAAAATAATGGATTTTGTATATATGTGTTTTTATATTTAACTTAACTAGATTCAAAATAAAAGTTCAAGTGGAAGATAATACTGAGGATGTTCAACTAATATTATTTCATCCTCTGGTTGATGAAATCATTGAAAAAGTTGTTCTCAAGTCGGCTGTTCAATTGCTTAAAGAAAACTCATCATCTGTATGTATAAATAATCTTAACTTCTCCTATATTTTTTTTCTCATTGTATTTAAATATTTTTTTATATTAATTGTATCATAAAATATTCTGATTCACAGGATGTTGAAGAAGTAATGTTTCCTGTTGATTTAGACAAGTTGATTGGAAAGATGTTTGCTTTTAAAATTGAGATAACAACTTATAATCTGACTAATTTTGATGAAATGTATCTTGTCACAAACATGACTAATGATGAGTCAATTATTAACGAGCTCAAAGAAAAGATGAAGATTACCGAGGTATTTTTTATTTCAATACATGATTCGTATTTATACATTTATATTTACATCATATTTAATTTTATTATTATTTTCTTAATTTTCACATTTGTTTCAGGGAAACGATAAAGAATTTATCAAAAAAAAAAGTCACATTTCAAGTGTTAAGATTGATGATGCTAAAACCAGTTGTGATACCAATAAAATCAACAAACGTAAATTGGTTGACGTCTATAAGTCTTCAACTCCAAGTAATTTCAAGGATTTGGAGAAAGTTAGCAAGAAATAAACTTATCTCATATCTTTATTAATTTAAATCAGTTGTTATGATTTTTAGGTTTTTTCCAATGGGTATTTTGGATATTTCAGTTTGTTTTATTAAAATTTAGTTATATGCAGTATGTTTTTTATATGAATTGTTTTTTTTTATATGATGGATTCAAGTGTAGTTGTGGTTTCTGATTCTGATGAATAGAGAATAATAATAATAAAGAACAGGTTAATAAATATAACTCAATGTTTAATTAGAAAGACTATGATATATTAAAAAGTCAGTGATGTATTGTATGTTGTAGTCATTAGATAATGTCAGTAGTAGGATTAAATAACGTTATACAATCAATATTTTTGATGTGTAATTCAATTTAAACAGCGTTAATGTAATTCAGGTATATGTTTAAACATCGCTATAGTGTTATTCAACTTAAACAGCTTTAGTTAGAGTAATTAAATATTTGATAAACAACGATGTGATTTTACATATTCATATAAAACATCGGTTTATGAGAGATGTATTTACTCGTCTATAACCTCCATGCACTAATTTTTTGATTTCCGAAAATTTTGTGACCTCAGCCAGTTTACAGTTTTTTATTCAAGTAAATATATCTTACTTGTCCAATTGAGTTTAAATTAAAACTTTATTATAAATACATATTCAAAGTTGTTTCAAATTCACACATTAGAAGAGAAAAGTCACTCTTTGAGGTTGAATTTTTTGAATATTTCAGTTTGTTTGATTAAAACATCGGTTTATGAGAGTTGTATTTAGTCATGTATAACCTCGATCCACTATTTCATGATTTCCGAAAATTTTGTGACCTTAGCCAATTTACAGTTTTTATATAACTTAGTAACTTACCTGTCCAATTGAGTTTAAAACCGTTTAAATATTTACCTATATAGAGGTGTGTTCTATTACATTTTCGTTGTAGTTGTTTGAAGAACATGAACGTAGATGTTTATAAGTTAGTGGCAAATGGTGCCAAACCGGAAGAAATCATTGGCTGCCCTGTTTGCAATGTCATATGCCTTAATGAACAACAATATAGGCATCATGTAATGTCAAGGAAGCATACCACAAAGGTATAAGTGTTTGAAATATTAATCATTTTGTGTTTTTACTTTGTAATTTTGTTGTTTACTCATTCGAGTGTTAATCCAACAGTTACAAGATTTATCGTATTGTTGTGTGGATTTTCATTGTGCTCTATGTGACATATATTGTACAAGTGCAAATCAGCTTTATGCTCATTGTAAAGGAAAGAAACATGCAAAGATGTTCCGGCTTACTGTAGGGGATATGCAAGTTGAATCTCATTCTGCGTTTGATGCTTCTGGTGGTAATAATGTTTCGGGTTACGAAGGAGATTGTGACGAGGGTGATCAACAACTGATGTCTGCAGATGATAATCAAGTCAGTGTAGTCAGTAGTGATATCGAAACTGGAGATGTAGATAATGTTTGTGATGTAAAGGTCACTGATGGCTGTGATGTTGATGGCGGTTTTTCTGTTTGTCCCGGTCATGTGTGTTATGCGTGTGACATATATTGTTCTTCACCAATTAAGGTGCCGTTTTGTGTTGAATGTTATAAATATATATAACTAAACACGTTGAGGCGGTGATTAGTTTAAATGATGTATTGTTTTGTCGTTTTGTTATATTTCAATGATGTCGTTTAAATGATGTAAGTTGTATGTTGTGTACTATAAATTGTTGATTTCCTGTAATTACATAAGTAGTATGATAATATGTGATGTGTAACTTGGCAGTTAATTATTTGAATAAATTTTAGCAGGTATAACCACTAATGTTAAGGAGTGGTTATTATTGTGTTTTTTTATTTTATTGTGTTTTATTTATTTATTGGTTTTTATTTATTGTGTTTTTGTTTTTTTGTGTTTTTTATTATTGGAGGGCTAAAATGAACTCTAAATGTGGGGCCTTTTCCAGTTTTTAACTTATATATGTTTTCAATACTTTATATTAAGAGAAAAATGCAATTTCCGTCCCTGTGGTATGTGTGAAACATCAACTTGAGTGGCTAAGTAACACACATTATCATAAATAATAACAGAAACTTCATCATAAACTTGCTTCTAAATGTACATTCTCATTAGAGCAACACTGTCCAACCCAGCAAACTGAAAAACAAAGCATAATTATTCAAATGAACAAACATGATTCAACAATATCAGTGGTTGCAACGGTTATAATGAAAACAGTGGGTGATTTTATCTATCAGTGGATAGCATATCAGTGGATGAAAACACTGATTTTGACCAACAGTGATATCCAAGGAAATGAGAGAACAGGGGTTGACTTTCAGCAGTGGACAGCTTTTCACAGAGCAGATGTTTGAACAAAACAGTGGTTATGGCAGTGGACAACTTTTCACAGAGCAGCTGTTTGAGATTGTGTTTTTTTCATGTGTGCAAGTGCAAGTCTATATTCAGGCACAATTTAACATCAAAATAAACCAAATCAATTACAATTCTCTGGATGGTCGCTCGAAGAAATTAAACTGAAGATATTAAATGTTTGAAATAATATATGATTAAATAACCACAATAAAAAACGACCATAATAAAAAACACAATTCATCCAGACTAACTTTCAAGAAACAAACCAAAACATTCCATTAAAATAAAAAGAGTAAAATGCAATTTGCGTCCCTGTGGTATGTCCCAAACATCAACTTGAGCCCCTAAAAACAATTTTTTGCATTCTGAGCCCCTGTGGTATTCATTTCATAACACTTTGAGTCCCTGTCGTCAGGTTGACTGTTAGAGGCAGGGGTAAGACCGTCTTTTTGCATATATTAATAACACTTTGCGTCCCTATGGTATGAGTGAAATATCAACCTGAGCCCCTAAATTCTTTTCTTGGTTTTTTTATTAAGAAATCTAATAATTAAATTTATAATATATATAACAAATTATTAAAGCCTAAATTGTATATTAAATGTAAACTTTTTATACATACAATACAGAGACAAAACGTCATACCAACTTCGTAGAGTTGACGGAACTTACAGACTCGATAACAAAAGACCGTAACATACAATACAGAGACAAAGCGTCATACGACCACAAGCAATTGTGGATTTTTACTGACGGGTGCACTTCGGGAAGCTGATCCAGATATGAATGAATATAACCCCAGTGTATCTAATTACATATCTGCCACTTGGGTTATATTCATTCATATGAATGAATATAACCCCAGTGGTAGATATGTAATTAGCGAGCTTTGGAATTTCAAGGAAAATCGAAGAGCTCCACTGGGGTTATAATCATTCATATCAATCACTTCCTTATGTGCAACGCATCTTCTAGGAGGTTGTCAAGTGTTCTCGCCTTCGTAGTTGGTGTTTTGCGTATCTTTACATCCGCAGCCATTCTGTACAACAAAACACATTCAAATGAGGAACACATTCGAATCTTATCCGATCAGTTCTTAATACAACAGTTCTTAATACAACAAAACACATTCAAATGAGGAACACATTCGAATCAAACCGAAAATCAATATGATGAACTCACAAGAATCAAAATCAAAATACATTGCAAATAACACATTCAAAACAAAACACATTCAAAACAAAACACATTCTGTACAACAAAAATCAAACCAAAAATCCATTCAACCCTAAACCCACAAGAATCTGTACAAACCAAACCAAAACACATTCTGTTGATACCCTAAACCCTAAACACATTCAAACCAAAACACATTTTGTACATCCGATCAGTTCTTAATACTCAGTTGATACCCTAAACCCTAAACACATTCAAACCAAAACACATTGCTACCCTAAACCCTAATCCCAAATACCACTCTGTTTTGATGCATTTTGAACAAGAATCAAACCAAAAAATCCATTCAACCCTAAACCCACAAGAATCAAACCAAAAATCCATTCAACCCTAAACCCTAACCCCAAATAACACATTCAAATCATCAAATCAAATCCAAAATACCCAAATAACTGTTATCATCGAATCAAAATGAGGAACTCATTCAATCAAAATAACACATTCAAACACATTCAAAATGAGGAACCCAAAATCAACCCTCTGTTTTTCAAAATCAACCCAAAATTGTCAAACGGAACCCAAAATCAAACCCAAAAACATAGAATGGAACCCAAAATCAAACCCAAAATCAACGCTCTGTTTTTTCACAATATAAACACATAAACACATCGAATGAAATCAACCCTCTGTTTTTTCAAAATCAACCCAAATCATCGAATGTAACCCAAAATCAACGAAAAATCATCGAATGGAACCCAAAATCAAACCCAGAATCATCGCTCTGTTTTTTCACAATATAAACACATAAACACATCGAATGACCAATATGAGGATGAAGATGAACCTGATCTGTTCGATGAAGATGATCTGTTCGATGTTCGATGAAGATGATGAGGATATTCTGTTGATTTCTTTGATGAAGATGATGATGATGATCTTGGGAGTTGGGAGAGGAGAGCTGTTGATGATGATGATATTGGGAGTTGGGAGCGACTGTTGATGATGATAATGAAACTGGTTGTAGATATTAAAGGGTGGGGGGTATTAATAGACTTTTCACAACTAGCAAACAGTCAAACTGACGGAAGACTGACGGCAGGGACTCAGATATTATTGCGTTTTTATATGACATGATATAAATTTTGTTTTGTGTTATTTTACCGGATAAAGTGTATTAGAAAGTTGGAGATATCATCTGCTATGTTGCCTTTTTATATATTTATATAGAAGTTTTGCCGTTTAAAAAAAAAAATCAACTGCTATGTTAGTGGTTACTAATCCTTTTATTACGTGATTAGTTATTAAGCATTTCTCTCCCATTATCTCCAGTCTTTTATGGGTTGACGTTTCTCTCTCACATCATCCTATTTATATGATTATAGGGTAACATTTCAGTCAGAATTGTTCCAGATCTTTGAGCAAATAAAAGTTGCTGTTTGTAAGTATCTTTTCTTCAATTTGTTATTTTGCCTTCTATTCTTCATAACTATGATTTACACTTTGATGTTAAAGTGAAATGGACTAACTAACATGTGTTGATCTAATGTGAGCAGTTAATCAATATTTGTTATGTCGGAGTTGCTTGTAGAGATATTAATGTATGGTATTTTTACAAAACTTTCTGCAAGAGATATAGGTCGTTGCAAGTTGGTGTGCAAAAAATGGTTGTCTATCCTGTCCACACCAGAGTTTCCATTAATTCATTGTCGTAGTACGTCACCGTCAGCTACCAAGTGGGTGCTTGCGAAATTAGATCGTTGTGGTTCTCTTGAAAAATTGTTTTATGCATGCACGGGCTTTTGTGGTCCTAAAATGATGTCTGTTAAACCATTCAAAACCCGACCAGATGAATTGATGATATTAGGGAGTTTGGATGGAATGTTATGTGTGTGCCTGGAAGAGACTTGTCAAATTTTAATTTGGAATCCTCTTACACAGGCAAGTACAACTTTTCCATCATGTGAATCACATGGTTTCTTCAAAAAAGATTCTGATTCTGCTGCTTTCTATGTGGATTCTGCAAATGAGTACAAGGTTTTACATGTTATAAGAAGACGTGGCACAGAGGCAGTTTATATTTATTCTACCCGACTACATTCCTGGAGGAAAATTACGGACGTTCTGTCTGTTAAGCATGGTGGAAAATGGTCATTAGGTACATTGTGTGGGGATGGTGTATATTTCATTGTTGATTCATGTTCTGGTGATTGTGTGCAGTCAATTGTACGTTTTGATGTTAACCTAGAGCAATTTTCAAGTGTTCCATTACCATGTGATTTTTATGGAGGAGGTTTTGATGGATCTTTGGTCAGTATTGCTGGGCAACTTCACATTTTTATGCGTTATAAATATGATATGTATTTAGTTGGTTTGTGTAAGTTGGGATATGAAGAATGGATTAACTTATGGGTTCTGCCTTGTATTGGTGTTGTTCCATCGAGTTTCCTTGGGTTTGTAGAGTATGTAGAGTCTACTGATGAAATGCTGTTGATGACTACTTGTGGGGATATTTATATGTTAGATATGAAAACTATGCAAGTTGGGTACTACTTTCCTTGGAAGTACATGACTGCCTTACAAGGGTCTGTCTATTTTGAGAGCCTTGTGTCTCCAAATTACTAAAGGTATCAAGCTTCTGTTCTTCTTTGTGTTTTAATGTATCATGTTTGGTTATAGTTTATGTTAATGTCTTTAGTATTTTAGTAATTTAATGTTAATATAGTGGTTTATTGTGTAAGGATCTTCTAATGTTCGATATTATGTTTTATTATTTGATATATGGATGATGTTTAATGTAGTATTATTTAATATATTAATGATGTGTAATGTAGTTTATTGTTCGGGTAGTGTAACAAATTGTATACAGGTTTTGTGTTTTTGATTTAGCATTATATATACAGATTGTTAAATGATCAAGTCAACTCTATTGTGGTTTGCAAGGTAAACCATTAAGAAAGCTACATCCAAAATGATCGTATCACTAACAACATTAATTGAAAATCCTAAAAGTTATAGTGATTTCATATTCAATTTTTAAATAACCAAAAGTTTTTTTAAGTTCAAATTATAAACATAAACTCAAAGTTATGATTAATTATCCAATTGTAACCTAAGCTTAAAGTTTATCATATTTTATTATAAGTTCAAATTAGAAACATAAACTCAAAGTTATGATTAATTATACAATTGTAACCCAAGCTTAAAATTTATCATATTTTATTAAATTCATTGAAACATTTCAAACAGCATGGGTCCATTTTTGTGTTTGTCACCGGAAGTCTTGCAATGTTTTTTATTTTTGGTTCCATGTTATTGAAAAAAAGTCAATCTGAATTTAGAATTCATGTCATTGTTTTTGAAAACACATATAATACATAAAAAAGATACTACATTTAAAATATTCTAAAAATAATATTTCGGTTATTTAGTTGATTAATAAAAGACAAAACAATATCTTGAATTGTGTTATGGATAATGTTAATTGTGTTTTTTGCAACAGGCATCCAGTGACTTGAGTGAAGATGAGATTAACTTTACTATTACATTAAAATGTATGCAGATATAAATATTTTTATCACTATACGTCGTTTGAACATAGCTTAAAATTTTGATGTGTTATTTTAAACTATTGATTATAGCTCACGTAGTGTCTCATTTATTCAATTTATTAAAAAAAAAAGAAAAAGAAAAACAAAACGTGGTTGGTTAGTTGTCATCTTTTTTTGACGAAATAAATGGTGTGGTGACATAATTTATGAATCTTCCATGTATTTTCAGTTAGCAGGGTATCCATGTTTTATGCTCAAGTTTGTTAGCGGTGCATATATATATATGATTATATGTATGTATGTATGTATAAATATAATCGTAAAGGAATATTTGAATTCTTTAACCTCTGATTATATCATTCGTTTGTATAATTATATCTGGTTTCCGTCGTTTTAACTTTTAAATAAAAGTTGGTCGATGAGGTAGTTTGGCAGTTACAGATGGATGTCTTGTATATGACTGTTTTGAAATTCGGTTTCAAACGAAAGTGTGAAGTGTTGCATGGAAGTTAAGATTAATTATCTAGAGCGATTTTAGTACTCATGTTTGTTTTTTATTTTTCTATGTCTCTTATTTCTGGTTTTTTTTTTTTTTTTTTTTTTTTTTTTTTTTTTTTTGTAGGATAGTATTTTAGTTTGTATAAAAGCGGCTTTTGTTTCAGTTATTGTATTTCTTACAATTAAAGTTAGGCCATCTTTACAGAAAAGAGTGTTTGATTTATATAGTTTGGGTTGTGTTTGTGCTTTTTTTTTCAACTTAAACAAGTTTACATTGATAATCAGAATTTAGTAAAAAAAGTAAGCTTTAATAAAAAAACACAATGCCTTTATTAGAGCTTAATATTGTATAAAATATACATACAACTACAAATAGTATATAAGGACTATTGCAATAGGGTAACGTACTATTCTAAACATAGTGATTTCGTATAAGCACAATCTTTTCCATAATAAAACACAATGTAATCAACATCATAAATGGTATAGGACAATATTAGTATATATTATTACATTTCTATAAAAACACGTTTTGTTTAAAAAAACTTAAGTTAGGTTAACACACCTAATGTTTGTAATTATAATTAGCATTTTAAGTTATGCATTCATTTGTGGTAGTTTCGTGTTTACTTTGTTTTTGTATAAAATATATAATATTATCTAATTAAAGACAATTATAATTCCTACAATTATGGTGCATGTTCAAAAACTACCCATTATGTTGCCCCATTATTATTTGAACTTTGATAACCGTTTTTAATAACCCAACTGTTGTCTTAACATTTTTTACTACAGTTCTTTAGTTTCCCTTATCAATAGGTTTTGAAAAGTTGTAGTTGGAAACGAAGTATCAAAGGAGCTACTATCTATTTAGCAATGTATGTGTGATTTTGTTTTTCATAGTGTGTATAGGTGTTTCATATTCATATTTAATTTCATTGCTTTCTTTTGTTGTTACATGTATTTAATGGTTGGTTGCATGTCTTCTTATAGCTATGTTTGTTGCTATTGTGTTTTGTTAATTTAAATTATGTAGTATAAATAATAGATTAGGGTATAGCTTGACAATTAATAGCGTATTTATGATCGAGATGTTTGCTTTACCTGCATGAAACAGTGTTATGTTCTAAGTATGTATATAGATCCGATGGTGTTTCTATATAATAGTCGTCTATTTTCTTGGAGTGATATCAAGTATGGATACGGTGTTTTGTGCTTATGTAATGATGGGTTGTGAGATGGTATTTTGGAGTGCATTATACGCAAAACAAGTTTATACAGTGATAACAGGAAGTTTACTACAAAATATTTTCACATGTTGTTGGTTTATCTGCTGATTCTTCTAACAAATGTCAGAGCTTGCATATAGTGTGTAAGGCTGGTGCGCATTGGTTGTTTGGTATAATCCATGATATTATGTATGTATGGATTGGTAAGTATTGTGTAGAGCTTCCAGTATGTAATAGCTATCAGTATGAGTAGTTGAGGTATTTAAGGACTAGATATGAAGAGGAAGAAGATGGAGAATAAAACATTGACATTATTCAACAAGTGGTATCAAATGAATGTTGTTTGTATACAGATCTTGGTGGTATGGATAGTGTTAATATTAACCATGGTATTGCAAGTGATTCTGAAATATTATCAACACTGTCTTCTTCATCTATGTCGACATTTCGATCTGATGAAACATCCCGTAATATTAGACGTCGTGGTCGTCCTCGATTACGAGATCGCCCTGCTGGTTCAAACATTGAAAATATGCCAGTTCAACGACGTTGTTATGGTACGTATTGTTAATTTTTTTTATGCCAAGTAATGTAAACGTGTTCATGTTTTTAGGACACATCTGATTGTATCTACGTGTATTGCAGTTGGCCCAAATTCAAATCAATTCCATGGAACTAATTCAATGAATAGTGATGCACGTTTTGTATCACATTCTTTAACTTCGGAGTTTGTTTCAGCATCATCGCCATCTATGCACAACCGGAGGTCATCTTGTGCTGGTGTTTACCAAGATGAAAACTCATCAAGTATGGATTGTTCATTGATGACTGTTAGTTGTTTGAATGCCTGATTAAAATGATAAATATAACTTTCTCTTATATGATTGTTTTATTTTGTATAGGAGATGTATCATATTGGGATTGTGG